>OY741965.1:0-1357327 GCA_963555595.1 Tethea ocularis
TAATCCTGTCCGTCTTGATCGCCCGCAACTTTTGACACCACTCGCGGCGCGATCGGAGCGAAAAATTTGACTATTTTTGAAAATACCTAAATTTCATATAACGTTAAAGTCCACCTAAGCGTGTACAACACGAAATATAAACATCGATATCTTCGCGAAATATTGATATTTTTATCTAGTTTCTTTGGCCAACATTACAAATTTTTCAATATCTCTGCGACTGTTGCCAAATAATATCACCACTTGATACTGAAAATAAATATTTTCATAGAAAAAATTTGAAAATTTTTGGTTTTTATCAAAAATTTCACTTACCTTGTATTCCGGCTGTCAGAGTTTTCACGTCGATCAGGTGCAGCACGGCGAGGCGCGTCCTCCGGTACCATCCGCACTGCCACTCGTTCACCGAAACCTGAAAAAATCAAAATTTAATCATCAAATTTCATTAAAAACACACATTTTTCCAAATTTTCACCAAATTTTCCATCGAAACTTTCTAGATTTTCACATAATCCTGTCCGTCTTGATCGCCCGCAACTTTTGACACCACTCGCGGCGCGATCGGAGCGAAAAATTTGACTATTTTTGAAAATACCTAAATTTCATATAACGTTAAAGTCCACCTAAGCGTGTACAACACGAAATATAAACATCGATATCTTCGCGAAATATTGATATTTTTATCTAGTTTCTTTGGCCAACATTACAAATTTTTCAATATCTCTGCGACTGTTGCCAAATAATATCACCACTTGATACTGAAAATAAATATTTTCATAGAAAAAATTTGAAAATTTTTGGTTTTTATCAAAAATTTCACTTACCTTGTATTCCGGCTGTCAGAGTTTTCACGTCGATCAGGTGCAGCACGGCGAGGCGCGTCCTCCGGTACCATCCGCACTGCCACTCGTTCACCGAAACCTGAAAAAATCAAAATTTAATCATCAAATTTCATTAAAAACACACATTTTTCCAAATTTTCACCAAATTTTCCATCGAAACTTTCTAGATTTTCACATAATCCTGTCCGTCTTGATCGCCCGCAACTTTTGACACCACTCGCGGCGCGATCGGAGCGAAAAATTTGACTATTTTTGAAAATACCTAAATTTCATATAACGTTAAAGTCCACCTAAGCGTGTACAACACGAAATATAAACATCGATATCTTCGCGAAATATTGATATTTTTATCTAGTTTCTTTGGCCAACATTACAAATTTTTCAATATCTCTGCGACTGTTGCCAAATAATATCACCACTTGATACTGAAAATAAATATTTTCATAGAAAAAATTTGAAAATTTTTGGTTTTTATCAAAAATTTCACTTACCTTGTATTCCGGCTGTCAGAGTTTTCACGTCGATCAGGTGCAGCACGGCGAGGCGCGTCCTCCGGTACCATCCGCACTGCCACTCGTTCACCGAAACCTGAAAAAATCAAAATTTAATCATCAAATTTCATTAAAAACACACATTTTTCCAAATTTTCACCAAATTTTCCATCGAAACTTTCTAGATTTTCACATAATCCTGTCCGTCTTGATCGCCCGCAACTTTTGACACCACTCGCGGCGCGATCGGAGCGAAAAATTTGACTATTTTTGAAAATACCTAAATTTCATATAACGTTAAAGTCCACCTAAGCGTGTACAACACGAAATATAAACATCGATATCTTCGCGAAATATTGATATTTTTATCTAGTTTCTTTGGCCAACATTACAAATTTTTCAATATCTCTGCGACTGTTGCCAAATAATATCACCACTTGATACTGAAAATAAATATTTTCATAGAAAAAATTTGAAAATTTTTGGTTTTTATCAAAAATTTCACTTACCTTGTATTCCGGCTGTCAGAGTTTTCACGTCGATCAGGTGCAGCACGGCGAGGCGCGTCCTCCGGTACCATCCGCACTGCCACTCGTTCACCGAAACCTGAAAAAATCAAAATTTAATCATCAAATTTCATTAAAAACACACATTTTTCCAAATTTTCACCAAATTTTCCATCGAAACTTTCTAGATTTTCACATAATCCTGTCCGTCTTGATCGCCCGCAACTTTTGACACCACTCGCGGCGCGATCGGAGCGAAAAATTTGACTATTTTTGAAAATACCTAAATTTCATATAACGTTAAAGTCCACCTAAGCGTGTACAACACGAAATATAAACATCGATATCTTCGCGAAATATTGATATTTTTATCTAGTTTCTTTGGCCAACATTACAAATTTTTCAATATCTCTGCGACTGTTGCCAAATAATATCACCACTTGATACTGAAAATAAATATTTTCATAGAAAAAATTTGAAAATTTTTGGTTTTTATCAAAAATTTCACTTACCTTGTATTCCGGCTGTCAGAGTTTTCACGTCGATCAGGTGCAGCACGGCGAGGCGCGTCCTCCGGTACCATCCGCACTGCCACTCGTTCACCGAAACCTGAAAAAATCAAAATTTAATCATCAAATTTCATTAAAAACACACATTTTTCCAAATTTTCACCAAATTTTCCATCGAAACTTTCTAGATTTTCACATAATCCTGTCCGTCTTGATCGCCCGCAACTTTTGACACCACTCGCGGCGCGATCGGAGCGAAAAATTTGACTATTTTTGAAAATACCTAAATTTCATATAACGTTAAAGTCCACCTAAGCGTGTACAACACGAAATATAAACATCGATATCTTCGCGAAATATTGATATTTTTATCTAGTTTCTTTGGCCAACATTACAAATTTTTCAATATCTCTGCGACTGTTGCCAAATAATATCACCACTTGATACTGAAAATAAATATTTTCATAGAAAAAATTTGAAAATTTTTGGTTTTTATCAAAAATTTCACTTACCTTGTATTCCGGCTGTCAGAGTTTTCACGTCGATCAGGTGCAGCACGGCGAGGCGCGTCCTCCGGTACCATCCGCACTGCCACTCGTTCACCGAAACCTGAAAAAATCAAAATTTAATCATCAAATTTCATTAAAAACACACATTTTTCCAAATTTTCACCAAATTTTCCATCGAAACTTTCTAGATTTTCACATAATCCTGTCCGTCTTGATCGCCCGCAACTTTTGACACCACTCGCGGCGCGATCGGAGCGAAAAATTTGACTATTTTTGAAAATACCTAAATTTCATATAACGTTAAAGTCCACCTAAGCGTGTACAACACGAAATATAAACATCGATATCTTCGCGAAATATTGATATTTTTATCTAGTTTCTTTGGCCAACATTACAAATTTTTCAATATCTCTGCGACTGTTGCCAAATAATATCACCACTTGATACTGAAAATAAATATTTTCATAGAAAAAATTTGAAAATTTTTGGTTTTTATCAAAAATTTCACTTACCTTGTATTCCGGCTGTCAGAGTTTTCACGTCGATCAGGTGCAGCACGGCGAGGCGCGTCCTCCGGTACCATCCGCACTGCCACTCGTTCACCGAAACCTGAAAAAATCAAAATTTAATCATCAAATTTCATTAAAAACACACATTTTTCCAAATTTTCACCAAATTTTCCATCGAAACTTTCTAGATTTTCACATAATCCTGTCCGTCTTGATCGCCCGCAACTTTTGACACCACTCGCGGCGCGATCGGAGCGAAAAATTTGACTATTTTTGAAAATACCTAAATTTCATATAACGTTAAAGTCCACCTAAGCGTGTACAACACGAAATATAAACATCGATATCTTCGCGAAATATTGATATTTTTATCTAGTTTCTTTGGCCAACATTACAAATTTTTCAATATCTCTGCGACTGTTGCCAAATAATATCACCACTTGATACTGAAAATAAATATTTTCATAGAAAAAATTTGAAAATTTTTGGTTTTTATCAAAAATTTCACTTACCTTGTATTCCGGCTGTCAGAGTTTTCACGTCGATCAGGTGCAGCACGGCGAGGCGCGTCCTCCGGTACCATCCGCACTGCCACTCGTTCACCGAAACCTGAAAAAATCAAAATTTAATCATCAAATTTCATTAAAAACACACATTTTTCCAAATTTTCACCAAATTTTCCATCGAAACTTTCTAGATTTTCACATAATCCTGTCCGTCTTGATCGCCCGCAACTTTTGACACCACTCGCGGCGCGATCGGAGCGAAAAATTTGACTATTTTTGAAAATACCTAAATTTCATATAACGTTAAAGTCCACCTAAGCGTGTACAACACGAAATATAAACATCGATATCTTCGCGAAATATTGATATTTTTATCTAGTTTCTTTGGCCAACATTACAAATTTTTCAATATCTCTGCGACTGTTGCCAAATAATATCACCACTTGATACTGAAAATAAATATTTTCATAGAAAAAATTTGAAAATTTTTGGTTTTTATCAAAAATTTCACTTACCTTGTATTCCGGCTGTCAGAGTTTTCACGTCGATCAGGTGCAGCACGGCGAGGCGCGTCCTCCGGTACCATCCGCACTGCCACTCGTTCACCGAAACCTGAAAAAATCAAAATTTAATCATCAAATTTCATTAAAAACACACATTTTTCCAAATTTTCACCAAATTTTCCATCGAAACTTTCTAGATTTTCACATAATCCTGTCCGTCTTGATCGCCCGCAACTTTTGACACCACTCGCGGCGCGATCGGAGCGAAAAATTTGACTATTTTTGAAAATACCTAAATTTCATATAACGTTAAAGTCCACCTAAGCGTGTACAACACGAAATATAAACATCGATATCTTCGCGAAATATTGATATTTTTATCTAGTTTCTTTGGCCAACATTACAAATTTTTCAATATCTCTGCGACTGTTGCCAAATAATATCACCACTTGATACTGAAAATAAATATTTTCATAGAAAAAATTTGAAAATTTTTGGTTTTTATCAAAAATTTCACTTACCTTGTATTCCGGCTGTCAGAGTTTTCACGTCGATCAGGTGCAGCACGGCGAGGCGCGTCCTCCGGTACCATCCGCACTGCCACTCGTTCACCGAAACCTGAAAAAATCAAAATTTAATCATCAAATTTCATTAAAAACACACATTTTTCCAAATTTTCACCAAATTTTCCATCGAAACTTTCTAGATTTTCACATAATCCTGTCCGTCTTGATCGCCCGCAACTTTTGACACCACTCGCGGCGCGATCGGAGCGAAAAATTTGACTATTTTTGAAAATACCTAAATTTCATATAACGTTAAAGTCCACCTAAGCGTGTACAACACGAAATATAAACATCGATATCTTCGCGAAATATTGATATTTTTATCTAGTTTCTTTGGCCAACATTACAAATTTTTCAATATCTCTGCGACTGTTGCCAAATAATATCACCACTTGATACTGAAAATAAATATTTTCATAGAAAAAATTTGAAAATTTTTGGTTTTTATCAAAAATTTCACTTACCTTGTATTCCGGCTGTCAGAGTTTTCACGTCGATCAGGTGCAGCACGGCGAGGCGCGTCCTCCGGTACCATCCGCACTGCCACTCGTTCACCGAAACCTGAAAAAATCAAAATTTAATCATCAAATTTCATTAAAAACACACATTTTTCCAAATTTTCACCAAATTTTCCATCGAAACTTTCTAGATTTTCACATAATCCTGTCCGTCTTGATCGCCCGCAACTTTTGACACCACTCGCGGCGCGATCGGAGCGAAAAATTTGACTATTTTTGAAAATACCTAAATTTCATATAACGTTAAAGTCCACCTAAGCGTGTACAACACGAAATATAAACATCGATATCTTCGCGAAATATTGATATTTTTATCTAGTTTCTTTGGCCAACATTACAAATTTTTCAATATCTCTGCGACTGTTGCCAAATAATATCACCACTTGATACTGAAAATAAATATTTTCATAGAAAAAATTTGAAAATTTTTGGTTTTTATCAAAAATTTCACTTACCTTGTATTCCGGCTGTCAGAGTTTTCACGTCGATCAGGTGCAGCACGGCGAGGCGCGTCCTCCGGTACCATCCGCACTGCCACTCGTTCACCGAAACCTGAAAAAATCAAAATTTAATCATCAAATTTCATTAAAAACACACATTTTTCCAAATTTTCACCAAATTTTCCATCGAAACTTTCTAGATTTTCACATAATCCTGTCCGTCTTGATCGCCCGCAACTTTTGACACCACTCGCGGCGCGATCGGAGCGAAAAATTTGACTATTTTTGAAAATACCTAAATTTCATATAACGTTAAAGTCCACCTAAGCGTGTACAACACGAAATATAAACATCGATATCTTCGCGAAATATTGATATTTTTATCTAGTTTCTTTGGCCAACATTACAAATTTTTCAATATCTCTGCGACTGTTGCCAAATAATATCACCACTTGATACTGAAAATAAATATTTTCATAGAAAAAATTTGAAAATTTTTGGTTTTTATCAAAAATTTCACTTACCTTGTATTCCGGCTGTCAGAGTTTTCACGTCGATCAGGTGCAGCACGGCGAGGCGCGTCCTCCGGTACCATCCGCACTGCCACTCGTTCACCGAAACCTGAAAAAATCAAAATTTAATCATCAAATTTCATTAAAAACACACATTTTTCCAAATTTTCACCAAATTTTCCATCGAAACTTTCTAGATTTTCACATAATCCTGTCCGTCTTGATCGCCCGCAACTTTTGACACCACTCGCGGCGCGATCGGAGCGAAAAATTTGACTATTTTTGAAAATACCTAAATTTCATATAACGTTAAAGTCCACCTAAGCGTGTACAACACGAAATATAAACATCGATATCTTCGCGAAATATTGATATTTTTATCTAGTTTCTTTGGCCAACATTACAAATTTTTCAATATCTCTGCGACTGTTGCCAAATAATATCACCACTTGATACTGAAAATAAATATTTTCATAGAAAAAATTTGAAAATTTTTGGTTTTTATCAAAAATTTCACTTACCTTGTATTCCGGCTGTCAGAGTTTTCACGTCGATCAGGTGCAGCACGGCGAGGCGCGTCCTCCGGTACCATCCGCACTGCCACTCGTTCACCGAAACCTGAAAAAATCAAAATTTAATCATCAAATTTCATTAAAAACACACATTTTTCCAAATTTTCACCAAATTTTCCATCGAAACTTTCTAGATTTTCACATAATCCTGTCCGTCTTGATCGCCCGCAACTTTTGACACCACTCGCGGCGCGATCGGAGCGAAAAATTTGACTATTTTTGAAAATACCTAAATTTCATATAACGTTAAAGTCCACCTAAGCGTGTACAACACGAAATATAAACATCGATATCTTCGCGAAATATTGATATTTTTATCTAGTTTCTTTGGCCAACATTACAAATTTTTCAATATCTCTGCGACTGTTGCCAAATAATATCACCACTTGATACTGAAAATAAATATTTTCATAGAAAAAATTTGAAAATTTTTGGTTTTTATCAAAAATTTCACTTACCTTGTATTCCGGCTGTCAGAGTTTTCACGTCGATCAGGTGCAGCACGGCGAGGCGCGTCCTCCGGTACCATCCGCACTGCCACTCGTTCACCGAAACCTGAAAAAATCAAAATTTAATCATCAAATTTCATTAAAAACACACATTTTTCCAAATTTTCACCAAATTTTCCATCGAAACTTTCTAGATTTTCACATAATCCTGTCCGTCTTGATCGCCCGCAACTTTTGACACCACTCGCGGCGCGATCGGAGCGAAAAATTTGACTATTTTTGAAAATACCTAAATTTCATATAACGTTAAAGTCCACCTAAGCGTGTACAACACGAAATATAAACATCGATATCTTCGCGAAATATTGATATTTTTATCTAGTTTCTTTGGCCAACATTACAAATTTTTCAATATCTCTGCGACTGTTGCCAAATAATATCACCACTTGATACTGAAAATAAATATTTTCATAGAAAAAATTTGAAAATTTTTGGTTTTTATCAAAAATTTCACTTACCTTGTATTCCGGCTGTCAGAGTTTTCACGTCGATCAGGTGCAGCACGGCGAGGCGCGTCCTCCGGTACCATCCGCACTGCCACTCGTTCACCGAAACCTGAAAAAATCAAAATTTAATCATCAAATTTCATTAAAAACACACATTTTTCCAAATTTTCACCAAATTTTCCATCGAAACTTTCTAGATTTTCACATAATCCTGTCCGTCTTGATCGCCCGCAACTTTTGACACCACTCGCGGCGCGATCGGAGCGAAAAATTTGACTATTTTTGAAAATACCTAAATTTCATATAACGTTAAAGTCCACCTAAGCGTGTACAACACGAAATATAAACATCGATATCTTCGCGAAATATTGATATTTTTATCTAGTTTCTTTGGCCAACATTACAAATTTTTCAATATCTCTGCGACTGTTGCCAAATAATATCACCACTTGATACTGAAAATAAATATTTTCATAGAAAAAATTTGAAAATTTTTGGTTTTTATCAAAAATTTCACTTACCTTGTATTCCGGCTGTCAGAGTTTTCACGTCGATCAGGTGCAGCACGGCGAGGCGCGTCCTCCGGTACCATCCGCACTGCCACTCGTTCACCGAAACCTGAAAAAATCAAAATTTAATCATCAAATTTCATTAAAAACACACATTTTTCCAAATTTTCACCAAATTTTCCATCGAAACTTTCTAGATTTTCACATAATCCTGTCCGTCTTGATCGCCCGCAACTTTTGACACCACTCGCGGCGCGATCGGAGCGAAAAATTTGACTATTTTTGAAAATACCTAAATTTCATATAACGTTAAAGTCCACCTAAGCGTGTACAACACGAAATATAAACATCGATATCTTCGCGAAATATTGATATTTTTATCTAGTTTCTTTGGCCAACATTACAAATTTTTCAATATCTCTGCGACTGTTGCCAAATAATATCACCACTTGATACTGAAAATAAATATTTTCATAGAAAAAATTTGAAAATTTTTGGTTTTTATCAAAAATTTCACTTACCTTGTATTCCGGCTGTCAGAGTTTTCACGTCGATCAGGTGCAGCACGGCGAGGCGCGTCCTCCGGTACCATCCGCACTGCCACTCGTTCACCGAAACCTGAAAAAATCAAAATTTAATCATCAAATTTCATTAAAAACACACATTTTTCCAAATTTTCACCAAATTTTCCATCGAAACTTTCTAGATTTTCACATAATCCTGTCCGTCTTGATCGCCCGCAACTTTTGACACCACTCGCGGCGCGATCGGAGCGAAAAATTTGACTATTTTTGAAAATACCTAAATTTCATATAACGTTAAAGTCCACCTAAGCGTGTACAACACGAAATATAAACATCGATATCTTCGCGAAATATTGATATTTTTATCTAGTTTCTTTGGCCAACATTACAAATTTTTCAATATCTCTGCGACTGTTGCCAAATAATATCACCACTTGATACTGAAAATAAATATTTTCATAGAAAAAATTTGAAAATTTTTGGTTTTTATCAAAAATTTCACTTACCTTGTATTCCGGCTGTCAGAGTTTTCACGTCGATCAGGTGCAGCACGGCGAGGCGCGTCCTCCGGTACCATCCGCACTGCCACTCGTTCACCGAAACCTGAAAAAATCAAAATTTAATCATCAAATTTCATTAAAAACACACATTTTTCCAAATTTTCACCAAATTTTCCATCGAAACTTTCTAGATTTTCACATAATCCTGTCCGTCTTGATCGCCCGCAACTTTTGACACCACTCGCGGCGCGATCGGAGCGAAAAATTTGACTATTTTTGAAAATACCTAAATTTCATATAACGTTAAAGTCCACCTAAGCGTGTACAACACGAAATATAAACATCGATATCTTCGCGAAATATTGATATTTTTATCTAGTTTCTTTGGCCAACATTACAAATTTTTCAATATCTCTGCGACTGTTGCCAAATAATATCACCACTTGATACTGAAAATAAATATTTTCATAGAAAAAATTTGAAAATTTTTGGTTTTTATCAAAAATTTCACTTACCTTGTATTCCGGCTGTCAGAGTTTTCACGTCGATCAGGTGCAGCACGGCGAGGCGCGTCCTCCGGTACCATCCGCACTGCCACTCGTTCACCGAAACCTGAAAAAATCAAAATTTAATCATCAAATTTCATTAAAAACACACATTTTTCCAAATTTTCACCAAATTTTCCATCGAAACTTTCTAGATTTTCACATAATCCTGTCCGTCTTGATCGCCCGCAACTTTTGACACCACTCGCGGCGCGATCGGAGCGAAAAATTTGACTATTTTTGAAAATACCTAAATTTCATATAACGTTAAAGTCCACCTAAGCGTGTACAACACGAAATATAAACATCGATATCTTCGCGAAATATTGATATTTTTATCTAGTTTCTTTGGCCAACATTACAAATTTTTCAATATCTCTGCGACTGTTGCCAAATAATATCACCACTTGATACTGAAAATAAATATTTTCATAGAAAAAATTTGAAAATTTTTGGTTTTTATCAAAAATTTCACTTACCTTGTATTCCGGCTGTCAGAGTTTTCACGTCGATCAGGTGCAGCACGGCGAGGCGCGTCCTCCGGTACCATCCGCACTGCCACTCGTTCACCGAAACCTGAAAAAATCAAAATTTAATCATCAAATTTCATTAAAAACACACATTTTTCCAAATTTTCACCAAATTTTCCATCGAAACTTTCTAGATTTTCACATAATCCTGTCCGTCTTGATCGCCCGCAACTTTTGACACCACTCGCGGCGCGATCGGAGCGAAAAATTTGACTATTTTTGAAAATACCTAAATTTCATATAACGTTAAAGTCCACCTAAGCGTGTACAACACGAAATATAAACATCGATATCTTCGCGAAATATTGATATTTTTATCTAGTTTCTTTGGCCAACATTACAAATTTTTCAATATCTCTGCGACTGTTGCCAAATAATATCACCACTTGATACTGAAAATAAATATTTTCATAGAAAAAATTTGAAAATTTTTGGTTTTTATCAAAAATTTCACTTACCTTGTATTCCGGCTGTCAGAGTTTTCACGTCGATCAGGTGCAGCACGGCGAGGCGCGTCCTCCGGTACCATCCGCACTGCCACTCGTTCACCGAAACCTGAAAAAATCAAAATTTAATCATCAAATTTCATTAAAAACACACATTTTTCCAAATTTTCACCAAATTTTCCATCGAAACTTTCTAGATTTTCACATAATCCTGTCCGTCTTGATCGCCCGCAACTTTTGACACCACTCGCGGCGCGATCGGAGCGAAAAATTTGACTATTTTTGAAAATACCTAAATTTCATATAACGTTAAAGTCCACCTAAGCGTGTACAACACGAAATATAAACATCGATATCTTCGCGAAATATTGATATTTTTATCTAGTTTCTTTGGCCAACATTACAAATTTTTCAATATCTCTGCGACTGTTGCCAAATAATATCACCACTTGATACTGAAAATAAATATTTTCATAGAAAAAATTTGAAAATTTTTGGTTTTTATCAAAAATTTCACTTACCTTGTATTCCGGCTGTCAGAGTTTTCACGTCGATCAGGTGCAGCACGGCGAGGCGCGTCCTCCGGTACCATCCGCACTGCCACTCGTTCACCGAAACCTGAAAAAATCAAAATTTAATCATCAAATTTCATTAAAAACACACATTTTTCCAAATTTTCACCAAATTTTCCATCGAAACTTTCTAGATTTTCACATAATCCTGTCCGTCTTGATCGCCCGCAACTTTTGACACCACTCGCGGCGCGATCGGAGCGAAAAATTTGACTATTTTTGAAAATACCTAAATTTCATATAACGTTAAAGTCCACCTAAGCGTGTACAACACGAAATATAAACATCGATATCTTCGCGAAATATTGATATTTTTATCTAGTTTCTTTGGCCAACATTACAAATTTTTCAATATCTCTGCGACTGTTGCCAAATAATATCACCACTTGATACTGAAAATAAATATTTTCATAGAAAAAATTTGAAAATTTTTGGTTTTTATCAAAAATTTCACTTACCTTGTATTCCGGCTGTCAGAGTTTTCACGTCGATCAGGTGCAGCACGGCGAGGCGCGTCCTCCGGTACCATCCGCACTGCCACTCGTTCACCGAAACCTGAAAAAATCAAAATTTAATCATCAAATTTCATTAAAAACACACATTTTTCCAAATTTTCACCAAATTTTCCATCGAAACTTTCTAGATTTTCACATAATCCTGTCCGTCTTGATCGCCCGCAACTTTTGACACCACTCGCGGCGCGATCGGAGCGAAAAATTTGACTATTTTTGAAAATACCTAAATTTCATATAACGTTAAAGTCCACCTAAGCGTGTACAACACGAAATATAAACATCGATATCTTCGCGAAATATTGATATTTTTATCTAGTTTCTTTGGCCAACATTACAAATTTTTCAATATCTCTGCGACTGTTGCCAAATAATATCACCACTTGATACTGAAAATAAATATTTTCATAGAAAAAATTTGAAAATTTTTGGTTTTTATCAAAAATTTCACTTACCTTGTATTCCGGCTGTCAGAGTTTTCACGTCGATCAGGTGCAGCACGGCGAGGCGCGTCCTCCGGTACCATCCGCACTGCCACTCGTTCACCGAAACCTGAAAAAATCAAAATTTAATCATCAAATTTCATTAAAAACACACATTTTTCCAAATTTTCACCAAATTTTCCATCGAAACTTTCTAGATTTTCACATAATCCTGTCCGTCTTGATCGCCCGCAACTTTTGACACCACTCGCGGCGCGATCGGAGCGAAAAATTTGACTATTTTTGAAAATACCTAAATTTCATATAACGTTAAAGTCCACCTAAGCGTGTACAACACGAAATATAAACATCGATATCTTCGCGAAATATTGATATTTTTATCTAGTTTCTTTGGCCAACATTACAAATTTTTCAATATCTCTGCGACTGTTGCCAAATAATATCACCACTTGATACTGAAAATAAATATTTTCATAGAAAAAATTTGAAAATTTTTGGTTTTTATCAAAAATTTCACTTACCTTGTATTCCGGCTGTCAGAGTTTTCACGTCGATCAGGTGCAGCACGGCGAGGCGCGTCCTCCGGTACCATCCGCACTGCCACTCGTTCACCGAAACCTGAAAAAATCAAAATTTAATCATCAAATTTCATTAAAAACACACATTTTTCCAAATTTTCACCAAATTTTCCATCGAAACTTTCTAGATTTTCACATAATCCTGTCCGTCTTGATCGCCCGCAACTTTTGACACCACTCGCGGCGCGATCGGAGCGAAAAATTTGACTATTTTTGAAAATACCTAAATTTCATATAACGTTAAAGTCCACCTAAGCGTGTACAACACGAAATATAAACATCGATATCTTCGCGAAATATTGATATTTTTATCTAGTTTCTTTGGCCAACATTACAAATTTTTCAATATCTCTGCGACTGTTGCCAAATAATATCACCACTTGATACTGAAAATAAATATTTTCATAGAAAAAATTTGAAAATTTTTGGTTTTTATCAAAAATTTCACTTACCTTGTATTCCGGCTGTCAGAGTTTTCACGTCGATCAGGTGCAGCACGGCGAGGCGCGTCCTCCGGTACCATCCGCACTGCCACTCGTTCACCGAAACCTGAAAAAATCAAAATTTAATCATCAAATTTCATTAAAAACACACATTTTTCCAAATTTTCACCAAATTTTCCATCGAAACTTTCTAGATTTTCACATAATCCTGTCCGTCTTGATCGCCCGCAACTTTTGACACCACTCGCGGCGCGATCGGAGCGAAAAATTTGACTATTTTTGAAAATACCTAAATTTCATATAACGTTAAAGTCCACCTAAGCGTGTACAACACGAAATATAAACATCGATATCTTCGCGAAATATTGATATTTTTATCTAGTTTCTTTGGCCAACATTACAAATTTTTCAATATCTCTGCGACTGTTGCCAAATAATATCACCACTTGATACTGAAAATAAATATTTTCATAGAAAAAATTTGAAAATTTTTGGTTTTTATCAAAAATTTCACTTACCTTGTATTCCGGCTGTCAGAGTTTTCACGTCGATCAGGTGCAGCACGGCGAGGCGCGTCCTCCGGTACCATCCGCACTGCCACTCGTTCACCGAAACCTGAAAAAATCAAAATTTAATCATCAAATTTCATTAAAAACACACATTTTTCCAAATTTTCACCAAATTTTCCATCGAAACTTTCTAGATTTTCACATAATCCTGTCCGTCTTGATCGCCCGCAACTTTTGACACCACTCGCGGCGCGATCGGAGCGAAAAATTTGACTATTTTTGAAAATACCTAAATTTCATATAACGTTAAAGTCCACCTAAGCGTGTACAACACGAAATATAAACATCGATATCTTCGCGAAATATTGATATTTTTATCTAGTTTCTTTGGCCAACATTACAAATTTTTCAATATCTCTGCGACTGTTGCCAAATAATATCACCACTTGATACTGAAAATAAATATTTTCATAGAAAAAATTTGAAAATTTTTGGTTTTTATCAAAAATTTCACTTACCTTGTATTCCGGCTGTCAGAGTTTTCACGTCGATCAGGTGCAGCACGGCGAGGCGCGTCCTCCGGTACCATCCGCACTGCCACTCGTTCACCGAAACCTGAAAAAATCAAAATTTAATCATCAAATTTCATTAAAAACACACATTTTTCCAAATTTTCACCAAATTTTCCATCGAAACTTTCTAGATTTTCACATAATCCTGTCCGTCTTGATCGCCCGCAACTTTTGACACCACTCGCGGCGCGATCGGAGCGAAAAATTTGACTATTTTTGAAAATACCTAAATTTCATATAACGTTAAAGTCCACCTAAGCGTGTACAACACGAAATATAAACATCGATATCTTCGCGAAATATTGATATTTTTATCTAGTTTCTTTGGCCAACATTACAAATTTTTCAATATCTCTGCGACTGTTGCCAAATAATATCACCACTTGATACTGAAAATAAATATTTTCATAGAAAAAATTTGAAAATTTTTGGTTTTTATCAAAAATTTCACTTACCTTGTATTCCGGCTGTCAGAGTTTTCACGTCGATCAGGTGCAGCACGGCGAGGCGCGTCCTCCGGTACCATCCGCACTGCCACTCGTTCACCGAAACCTGAAAAAATCAAAATTTAATCATCAAATTTCATTAAAAACACACATTTTTCCAAATTTTCACCAAATTTTCCATCGAAACTTTCTAGATTTTCACATAATCCTGTCCGTCTTGATCGCCCGCAACTTTTGACACCACTCGCGGCGCGATCGGAGCGAAAAATTTGACTATTTTTGAAAATACCTAAATTTCATATAACGTTAAAGTCCACCTAAGCGTGTACAACACGAAATATAAACATCGATATCTTCGCGAAATATTGATATTTTTATCTAGTTTCTTTGGCCAACATTACAAATTTTTCAATATCTCTGCGACTGTTGCCAAATAATATCACCACTTGATACTGAAAATAAATATTTTCATAGAAAAAATTTGAAAATTTTTGGTTTTTATCAAAAATTTCACTTACCTTGTATTCCGGCTGTCAGAGTTTTCACGTCGATCAGGTGCAGCACGGCGAGGCGCGTCCTCCGGTACCATCCGCACTGCCACTCGTTCACCGAAACCTGAAAAAATCAAAATTTAATCATCAAATTTCATTAAAAACACACATTTTTCCAAATTTTCACCAAATTTTCCATCGAAACTTTCTAGATTTTCACATAATCCTGTCCGTCTTGATCGCCCGCAACTTTTGACACCACTCGCGGCGCGATCGGAGCGAAAAATTTGACTATTTTTGAAAATACCTAAATTTCATATAACGTTAAAGTCCACCTAAGCGTGTACAACACGAAATATAAACATCGATATCTTCGCGAAATATTGATATTTTTATCTAGTTTCTTTGGCCAACATTACAAATTTTTCAATATCTCTGCGACTGTTGCCAAATAATATCACCACTTGATACTGAAAATAAATATTTTCATAGAAAAAATTTGAAAATTTTTGGTTTTTATCAAAAATTTCACTTACCTTGTATTCCGGCTGTCAGAGTTTTCACGTCGATCAGGTGCAGCACGGCGAGGCGCGTCCTCCGGTACCATCCGCACTGCCACTCGTTCACCGAAACCTGAAAAAATCAAAATTTAATCATCAAATTTCATTAAAAACACACATTTTTCCAAATTTTCACCAAATTTTCCATCGAAACTTTCTAGATTTTCACATAATCCTGTCCGTCTTGATCGCCCGCAACTTTTGACACCACTCGCGGCGCGATCGGAGCGAAAAATTTGACTATTTTTGAAAATACCTAAATTTCATATAACGTTAAAGTCCACCTAAGCGTGTACAACACGAAATATAAACATCGATATCTTCGCGAAATATTGATATTTTTATCTAGTTTCTTTGGCCAACATTACAAATTTTTCAATATCTCTGCGACTGTTGCCAAATAATATCACCACTTGATACTGAAAATAAATATTTTCATAGAAAAAATTTGAAAATTTTTGGTTTTTATCAAAAATTTCACTTACCTTGTATTCCGGCTGTCAGAGTTTTCACGTCGATCAGGTGCAGCACGGCGAGGCGCGTCCTCCGGTACCATCCGCACTGCCACTCGTTCACCGAAACCTGAAAAAATCAAAATTTAATCATCAAATTTCATTAAAAACACACATTTTTCCAAATTTTCACCAAATTTTCCATCGAAACTTTCTAGATTTTCACATAATCCTGTCCGTCTTGATCGCCCGCAACTTTTGACACCACTCGCGGCGCGATCGGAGCGAAAAATTTGACTATTTTTGAAAATACCTAAATTTCATATAACGTTAAAGTCCACCTAAGCGTGTACAACACGAAATATAAACATCGATATCTTCGCGAAATATTGATATTTTTATCTAGTTTCTTTGGCCAACATTACAAATTTTTCAATATCTCTGCGACTGTTGCCAAATAATATCACCACTTGATACTGAAAATAAATATTTTCATAGAAAAAATTTGAAAATTTTTGGTTTTTATCAAAAATTTCACTTACCTTGTATTCCGGCTGTCAGAGTTTTCACGTCGATCAGGTGCAGCACGGCGAGGCGCGTCCTCCGGTACCATCCGCACTGCCACTCGTTCACCGAAACCTGAAAAAATCAAAATTTAATCATCAAATTTCATTAAAAACACACATTTTTCCAAATTTTCACCAAATTTTCCATCGAAACTTTCTAGATTTTCACATAATCCTGTCCGTCTTGATCGCCCGCAACTTTTGACACCACTCGCGGCGCGATCGGAGCGAAAAATTTGACTATTTTTGAAAATACCTAAATTTCATATAACGTTAAAGTCCACCTAAGCGTGTACAACACGAAATATAAACATCGATATCTTCGCGAAATATTGATATTTTTATCTAGTTTCTTTGGCCAACATTACAAATTTTTCAATATCTCTGCGACTGTTGCCAAATAATATCACCACTTGATACTGAAAATAAATATTTTCATAGAAAAAATTTGAAAATTTTTGGTTTTTATCAAAAATTTCACTTACCTTGTATTCCGGCTGTCAGAGTTTTCACGTCGATCAGGTGCAGCACGGCGAGGCGCGTCCTCCGGTACCATCCGCACTGCCACTCGTTCACCGAAACCTGAAAAAATCAAAATTTAATCATCAAATTTCATTAAAAACACACATTTTTCCAAATTTTCACCAAATTTTCCATCGAAACTTTCTAGATTTTCACATAATCCTGTCCGTCTTGATCGCCCGCAACTTTTGACACCACTCGCGGCGCGATCGGAGCGAAAAATTTGACTATTTTTGAAAATACCTAAATTTCATATAACGTTAAAGTCCACCTAAGCGTGTACAACACGAAATATAAACATCGATATCTTCGCGAAATATTGATATTTTTATCTAGTTTCTTTGGCCAACATTACAAATTTTTCAATATCTCTGCGACTGTTGCCAAATAATATCACCACTTGATACTGAAAATAAATATTTTCATAGAAAAAATTTGAAAATTTTTGGTTTTTATCAAAAATTTCACTTACCTTGTATTCCGGCTGTCAGAGTTTTCACGTCGATCAGGTGCAGCACGGCGAGGCGCGTCCTCCGGTACCATCCGCACTGCCACTCGTTCACCGAAACCTGAAAAAATCAAAATTTAATCATCAAATTTCATTAAAAACACACATTTTTCCAAATTTTCACCAAATTTTCCATCGAAACTTTCTAGATTTTCACATAATCCTGTCCGTCTTGATCGCCCGCAACTTTTGACACCACTCGCGGCGCGATCGGAGCGAAAAATTTCCCCGCCCACCCACCCTTATCGCTTTTACCATCAAGGCTCGGTATACTTGGGTCAACATTTTTGTTCTTTATATTAAGTTTTTTGACAAGTGACTTTACTTTAGCACTTTTATAGGTGGATGACTGGATCACCTCAGTGGTGTGCAACTCTTTTATTTATTTTGACTTTATTTAAATTGTGCTTATTTTAATTGACAAGGGTCTTATTGGGCCCCTGACTTGTTCCGTACTGTACGGATCAGTTTTTATATACGATTGGGATTTTTAATTATTTATTTTAACTTTATTATTTATCGTCTAATTTTGCTTACAATTTTTTATTATTTATAACTTTTACAAACTTTTTACATTTTAATTACCTATTATTATTATTTTTACAACTTTTACAAATTTAAACTGATTATTTATTGATTTTAACGCGTCCCTCTGCTTACCTCAACTACACAAAAATGATAAGGACACCCGCCAAAACTCTCCCAGGCCAATCGGATTCACCCACGTCCCTAGAGAAGACCGCCACGGCAGGCCCCTCCGTAACCTCACAGGTAAGGAGAAGCATAGGAGAATGGGAGGCGGGGAGGGCTGAAAACAAGCCGAAACCCCCGCATCCAGCTCCTGCGACTGTTTCGGTGGGCCCCTCCAAGCCAAAACCGAAGGCAGCTCCCCTACAAGAGGCCAAAGTGTTGGCCCATAGAGTGTCGACGGAGGCTCCGGGGAGCCCACCGAAGCAACCATCCTATGTCTCCAGACTGGCCGAGGCGAAGGGCTGCCTCAGTAAGGCCAAACTACACTTGGGTAACTCGCGGAATTTGAAAACGGACATCAAGACGGGCGTTACCCAAGCTGTAGAGAGGCTTTACCAGCTTGTTAAGGAGGCGGAAAAGGAGATTGGAAAAGGAGGAAATGATAAAACTGGCAGGGTGAGACCGGCGGAACTCCCTCCGCTTGTCTCCCCCAGCCAGAAGAAAAAGGACGAGGAAAAGAAAGGGATGGGAGAGGTGGATCTGATTGGGAAACTGGCCAAACATGAGGAGCTTATAAGGGAAAGTAATGAAAGAATGGAGAAGCTAAAAGAAATACTGGAAAGGCAGTGCTCGGCCCTGGAGAGGACCACATACGCGAGTGTGGCGGCAGGAGATACCGCAAAACGGTTCTCGGAACAAACTGCGCTGCATTCGGTTGTGGTCACCTCCAGGGATGAGACAGAGAGTGGAGAGGAAGTTTACGCCAGCGTTCGGGAGGCGATCAACGCCAAGGATGGCTGGGTGAAAGTTGATCGTGTCAGGAAGGCGAAGGACAGAAAAGTTATTGTGGGCTGTGGTACAAGGGAGGAAAGGGAAAAAGTCAAAGAGCGCCTGCAAGGAACGGGTGGTCGGCTCATTGTAGAAGAGATCCAGAACAAGGACCCGCTTCTGGTTCTGAAGGATGTTATGTCATACAACAGTGATGATGACATCCAAAAGGCCCTGAGGAACCAGAATCGGGACCTATTCTTGGGTCTCAAAGAGGAGGAATGCCGGCTGGAGGTGCGCTTTCGTAGGAAAGCGAGAAACCCCCATGCCGGTCACGTGGTGATGCGGGTCTCCCCCGCAATATGGTCGAGAGCAGTCGCGGCCGGAGCGGTGCACGTGGACCTGCAAAAGGTCAAAGTGGAGGACCACTCTCCACTCGTGCAGTGCTCCTTGTGCCTCGGCTACGGGCACGGGCGACGTTTCTGCAAGGAAAGCGTCGTCAAGTGTAGCCATTGCGGGGGCCCCCACATTAAATCAGAATGCGCTGACTGGCTCGCCAATGAGCCCCCAGCGTGTTGTAACTGCACGCGCGCCAAGCTGGACCAGACGGAACACAACGCTTTCAGTCAGGAGTGTCCAGTGAGGCGCAAATGGGACTCATTGGCCCGGGCCAGTATAGCGTATTGCTGAGGGCACCACGGTGAACCCCACCAGTAGCAAGCCGATTAGGATGGCTCAGGCCAATCTCCAGCGGAAGAATCTCGCTACCTGTGAGCTTCTGCTGGAGATGGACAGAAGAAAGCTGGACGTCGCGTTGCTCCAGGAACCCTACGTGGGCGCGGCTCGAAGTATGAAAAATCATAGGGGAACTAGGATCTTCCAGAACACTGGCCAAGAAGAGGGCACTGTAAAGGCGGCAATTGCCGTCTGCAACCAAGACATTGACGTCATACAGTGCCCGAAACTCACCACCAACAACATCGTGGTGGTGAAGATCCGAACCAGTGCCTGGGAGATCGTAGTTGTATCCTACTACTTCGAGCCAGACCAGCCCATTGGGCCATACCTGGAGCATCTAGCCAAAATAGCAGAACAGCTTGGGCCTGCAGCTATCCTAGTAGGAGGCGATGCAAACGCGAAAAGCAGCTGGTGGGGAAGCGGAAGAGCCGACCACAGAGGGGAGGAAATGGCAGGCGCTCTGGAAGAGATGGGCTTGCAGGTACTCAACGACGGCGAGACCCCGACCTTCGACACTGTACGGGGAGGTCGGCGGTACACGAGTCACGTCGACGTGACGGCCTGCACGGCGGACTTGCTCAACCTGGTGGAGGACTGGAAGGTAGAGGAGAGCCTGACGAGCTCGGACCACAACGGCATCACCTTTAGGGTAAACCTAAAGCGGGCAAAAGGGGTACATATCCAAAGGACCACACGTATCTACAATACAAAAAAGGCTAACTGGTTCCAGTTTCATGAGAAACTGGACCAGTTAAAGGAAGCACACAAAATTAATAAAAATGAAACTGTTAAAATTAAAAAAGAAGAAAATTTGGAAAAAACTTTAGGTAAATATTTGGAAAGTATTGTAGATGCGTGTGATCAATGTATCCCAAAGAAAAAGGTCCAAGATAAACTTACCATGCCGTGGTGGTCCGAGGAACTCGCTAGGATGAAGAAGGAAGTCGCCACCAGGAAGCGCAGAGTCCGATGTGCAGCGCCAGTCCGTAGACCGAAGGTCGTCGGGGAGTACCTGCAAGCAAAAGAAAGATATGAAACGGAGGCCAAAAAAGCCCAGACGGAGAGCTGGAAGAGCTTCTGCGGGAAGCAGGACAAGGAAGGAGTCTGGCAGGGCATTTATAGGGTGTTGGGACAGACTGCAACACGGCAGGAAGACCCACCCCTAGTGAAGAACGGGAAAGAGATGACCCAGCAGGAGTCCGCGCAGGTCTTGGCGGAAACCTTCTACCCGGAGGACCTCGAAAGTGAGGATGATGCTGACCACCGACGGACAAGAGCCACAGCCGAGCTCGTAAATGGGCCGGGTCATGATGAACGACATGACCCGCCATTTACGTTGCGAGAGCTGGAGTCTGCGGTGGACAGCTTCAATCCCAAGAAGGCCCCCGGGGCAGATGGGCTAACCGCCGACATCTGCAGCCAGGTCATCTCCAAAGACCCCGAACTTCACCTAGCCCTGCTAAACAAGTGCCTCGAATTGTCCTGCTTCCCGACAGCCTGGAAGGAAGCCACAGTGGTCGTCCTCCGAAAGCCCGGTAAGGACGACTACACAGCACCCAAGTCGTACCGGCCCATCGGGCTACTCTCAGTAATGGGGAAGATCTTCGAGAAGATGCTGGTCCGAAGGTTGCAATGGCACCTGATTCCCCGGATGAGTACTCGCCAGTATGGATTCATGCCCCAGAAGAGCACCGAGGACTCCCTCTATGACCTGATACAACACATACGTGGTAATCTAGCGAACAAGAAGCTGATTACCATGGTATCATTGGACATAGAGGGAGCCTTCGACAGTGCCTGGTGGCCTGCTATCAGAGTCCGACTGGCTGAGGAAAAGTGTCCGGTGAATCTAAGGAGAGTGGTGGATAGCTACCTTCGGAACCGAAGAGTGAGGGTGAGGTACGCCGGTGAGGAGTACGCCAAAAGCACCAACAAGGGTTGCGTACAAGGCTCCATCGGCGGCCCAATCTTCTGGAATCTTCTTCTCGACCCATTACTGAGAGGGCTCGAAAAACGGGGCGACTATTGTCAGGCTTTTGCCGACGATGTCGTCCTGGTGTTTGCCGGTGATACGGCGTTGGAGGTACAGAGACGTGCCAATGCCGCCCTCGCGTATGTCCGAGGGTGGGGTGTCGAAAACAAGCTGAAATTTGCGCCACAGAAAACTAAAGCGATGGTGATAACCAGGAAGCTGAAGTTCGACACGCCACTCCTGCACATGGGCGGCGTAGACATTGGCATGTCCGACGAGATCAAAATCTTGGGGCTCACTATTGACAGCAAGCTGACGTTCAACGCCCACACTGCGAACATCTGCAGGAAGGCGTTGAACATTTATAAGCAGCTGTCCAGAGCCGCCAAGATAAGCTGGGGACTCCACCCGGACGTGATCCGTGTTATCTACACGGCAGCGGTGGAGCCAGTGATCTCGTATGCCTCCAGCGCTTGGGCACCGGCAACACAGAAACTTGGAGTGCAGAGGCAGCTGAACGCGGTCCAACGAGGATTTGCCCAAAAGCTGTGTGGGGCCTACCGCACCGTCTCCCTGAACGCGGCACTGGTGCTGTCCGGGATACTTCCTCTCGACCTCAAGATACAGGAGGCAGCCGCCCTGTATGAGGCTAAAAGAGGAGTTCCCCTGACAGTGCTAGGCGATCGGGAGGTCGAACGCGGTGTGGCCTTCACCAAAGCCCCGCATCCGGCAGAGCATATGCGCCTGGAGTTCGTGAGTCTGGTAGACCAGCAGCAAGTAGAGGACCGCGTCAACCAGGCGGTCCAAATCTACACGGATGGCAGCAAGATTGAGGGCAGGGTCGGAGCCGCACTGTCTCTGTGGAGAAGTGGGGCTGAGACAAAGGCCCTCAAACTTAAGCTGCCACCACACTGCACTGTCTACCAGGCGGAACTGCTGGCCATATGCAAGGCCACGAGGTTCATCCTCCAATGCGGTGAGGCGAGCTTTGGGATCCTTAGTGACTCGCGTTCGGCGCTGGAAACCGTAGTAAACGTGAGTTCCCCCCACCCCCTGGCTGTCGAAGCCCGCGAAAACATCTCGCGCAGCCAACTCCAGAACAAGGAAGTCTCCTTGTTCTGGATCAAAGCACACGCGGGCTTGGAGGGGAACGAGCGTGCGGACCAGTTAGCCAAGGAGGCTGCCCTGCACTCCAAGAAGCGGCCGGACTACGATGGGTGCCCGGTTTCATTCGTCAAGCGTGAGCTCCGTAAGGACTCGCTTGACGAATGGAACCGGAGATACAAAGCCGGCGACACGGCTGGGGTCACCAAGACGTTCCTTCCCGACGCAGTGGAGGCGTACAGGATAGTCCGAAAGCTCCGCCCGGCAGGCGTGATGACGCAGGTGCTAACGGGGCACGGTGGGTTCTCCGAATACTTGTACAGATTCAAGTGCAAGGAGGACCCGTCGTGCTTCTGCGAGCCGGGCGTGAGCCAGACTGTCGGACACATCCTCGCCGAGTGCCCTGCTTTCGGGAAGGAACGTTTTGAAGCCGAATGTATTTTGGAGACCCAAATAAAAATAAGTAGCCTCGGAGAGTTGTTAAGAAATAAGATAACACGAGAGCCTTTCTTAACATTCTGCCAGAATGTAACGACAAAGGTAATTGCAAAAAACTAATAATGGGACAAAAATTTATGGGTCAAAAGTAATATTGAAACTTCAGGAAATATACGGAAAATCTATTAGTATGAGTTAGAAACGGCAAAATTCAAAATTATTCAAAATGGTAATGTAATAAAATTGCAATAAATGACGGAACAAACAAAGCCTCCGATTATGTCCGAGGGACGCGAGTATTAACATATAAAAAAAAAAAAAAAAAAAAAAAAAAAAAAAAAAAAAAAAAAAAAAAAAAAAAAAACCTAACCTAACCTAACCTAACCTAACCTAACCTAACCTAACCTAACCTAACCTAACCTAACCTAACCTAACCTAACCTAACCTTTTTTTTTTTTTTTTTTTTTTTTTTTTTTTTTTTTTTTAACCCAGGGAAATCCTCATGGATACCCGGCCGCCCCGGGGGGAGTGGCCGGGTTATGTCAGACTCTTACTGACTAAAACCCTGGGGTGTTCCTCCTCTCGCCTTTTGCCGGCGGGGCCGCGGGACATTCCTCGAAGGTCCTTCAACCGCATGCCCCGCCGACGGCGTCGCTCCCCCCCGCGGGGAGCCCTCCTCTTCGGGGCGGGGCTCAATCTGTTACATACAAAAAACCAGTTTGAGCCCCGCCCCCCTCCGCTGTGGCACCCGGGAACACACGGGCGCCTCCAGCATGGGACCTATAGTGTCGGCAGCGGATCCCCCGATCCACCACCGACAGGTCCCCATCAGGGCGGCATCCGGCCCGCGAAGGCCCGACGCCGCCCCCCACGCCTCCGGCGGCGGATCGGGAGCGAGTCGACATCATCTTCTCGCTCCCGCTCCGCCGCCTCCTTCTGCGACATAACTTCGCCGCAGAAGGCTACGGCCGCCTGCCAGGACTCGCTGCTGTCGACCATGGATTTTACCAAGGCCGGCAGCGACAAGTCCCCTCCTATCGTCGCGGATAAGGCGGCGCGGGGCACCGCCCATGCAGGGCAGACCTCGCGCGTGTGTTGCGCCGTATCTGCGACGCCCGCCGGGCAGTGGTGGCACAACTCCGTGGGCTCCCTACCCGCCACCCGGCACAGGTAGCTACCGAAGCAACCGTGCCCGGTGAGCATCTGTGTCAGGTGGAAGGTGAGAGCCCCGTGCCCCCGTTCTAGCCACTCTTTCAAAATTGGCCGAACGGCGGCCACCAACTCCCGACTCACCACGGTGTCCCCGAGGCGGGCCGCCCACCGCTGGAGGAGGACGTCACGAGCATCTTCCCTCCAGCGGTCGATCTCCCTTGTATGGGGACGACCCCCCCCGGCCATGGCCTCCTTTGTTCGCCAGTACACCGCAGCGAGCACCTCGGCTTCGAGGTCCCACGGCGGCGTACCGGCGAGCACACATGCGCCAACGCACGACACGGTGCGGTACGCTCGGGCCACCCTGAGCGCCATGGCGCGCTGCGGTCGCCGCAGCACTGCCAAGTTTTTGGCACTCAGGTCCCCTGCCCATATCGGCGCCCCATAGAGCGCCATGGAGCGTACCACACCAGCATAAAGGCGCCGGCAAGCGCCTCTCGGGCCCCCCACGTTTGGGAGGACTCTGCTCAGTGATCCGGCAGCGGCCACTAATTTAGGAGCCAACCGCCGGAAATGCTCCTCGAACTTCCATCTACCGTCGAGGACGAGTCCAAGGTATTTCATCGTCGACTCGACGGCGATGGAAGTTCCTCCCACCATTATCGTAGCCCCAGGAGGCGGCGCACGCCGAGGCCCATGGAACACGAGGGCTTCAGATTTATCTAAGGCCACCTCGAGTCCCAGGGCGCGGATTCGCGCCACCACCTGGGCCACGCCCGCCGTGGCGAGGAGGGACGCCTCACGATAGGTGCCGCCGCAGGCCGACACGAGGGTATCGTCGGCGTAACAAGTCACGTCGACCCCCCGCAGCATGGACCCGCGCAGCACCCAATCGTAGCCGATGTTCCACAGGAGTGGACCAAGAACCGACCCCTGTGGAACACCGCACGACATCTCCCTCCTCCCGGATCCGTACTTCGTCGGGAAGACCACCTCTCTCCCGACGAAGTAGTCGGCCACGACTCTCTGCAGATACCGTGGCACGTTGTGGTACTGCAGAGCACTCTTCACGGTCTCCCAGGGAAGCGTATTAAAAGCGTTGCGAATGTCAAGAGACACCGCAAACATCACGCCACCCTGGGAGACAGCCTCCTCCGCGAGGTCTCTTACCCGCGCAACTGCGTCCAGAGTCGACCGGCCCTGGCGGAACCCAAACTGCGCATCAGCGAGGTCCGGGTTCATGGACTCGACGAGGCGAGCCGCGAGCACCCGCTCGAATAATTTGCTCACCTCGTCGAGCAACACAATCGGACGGTACGCCGACGGCTGCTCTGCCGGGCGTCCCTCTTTACGGAGCAAGACCAGTTTGCCCGTCTTCCACCTACGAGGAAACCGGCCCTGCTCCAGGCATGCGGAGAAAAGGGACCCCACCCTCTCACCGATCTCCTCCAGCGCGATCACTAGAGCACTCCCGGGTACACCGTCCGGGCCCGGGGCGGTCTTCTTCGACTTTAATCTCAGAATGGCCGCCCCGAGTTCCCCCTCCGTCACTGGTGGGGGAGGAGCGTCCTCCTCGGTATCTCGCATCGCGCTGGGGGCCATCGCTGGAGGCACCCATTCGCCCCGCCGTGGAAAAAGGGCGTCGACCACCTCCTCGAGGAATTCTGGCTGGAGACTACTCGTCAGGGGAGGGGCCCAGGGGCGGAGCTTTTTACGAACCACCCTATACGGCCTTCCCCAAGGATCCCTGTTGAGGATCTCCAGCCATTCCTCCCACGCCGCCTCTTTAGCCCGCGCGATAGCCAGCTGAAAGGCCCTGCATGCGGACCTGTAGGCGGCATAGGACTCATCCTCCTCGTGATGGTCCCGGACACGCCTTCGCCTGCATCGGGTGTACCGGCGGCGCGCCCTTCCACAGGCCACCCGCATTCGGTGGAGATCTGCGCTCCACCAATACACCCAACGCCGTGGAGGAAGGGGTCTCGCTCTCGGCATTGCCGCATCACATATGCGGGACAGTGAGACGCTGAGATTCTCCGCCTCCACATCTACGTCGGAGGCGATCTCGGACCCAGACATCCAGGCCTCGAGAACGGCCGCTTCACCGGCGACCTCTTTATCGAGCCGACCCAGTACCCAGCGCGGGCCATCCCCAACACTAGATCGGGCACTACTCTGTGGTGGGTCAGCGGGGAGTGTGGAGACATCGAAACGGATATAACGGTGATCCGACAATGTCTCCACATCCACCACCACCCTCCAGCCCTGAACACGGCGGGCCAGGGAGGCCGACGCGAACGTGATATCCACAATCGACCCTCCCTGTTGTCGCACGCATGTGTTTTCCGACCCAGTGTTGAGGACGGCCAGCCCCACAGACACGGCCCACTCCTCAAGCGTCTCCCCCCGCGCATCCGTCGCCGGAGATCCCCACGCCGTGGATTTGGCATTGAAATCCCCAGCGACGAGTACGGGGTAGGGGGTAACCTGCCGTATCAGAGCCCCAACCTCATCGAGCATTTGCTCGAATTCGGCGAGACTCCGATTGGGCGAGAAGTACACCCCTATTACTGCAGCGTCGCCTACGACTGCCATCACGCAGCCCCGACCCTTTGCTACTCGTTTGAAGGGTGGAGCACCAGCGGAGGTGGGGGCGACGATGACCACCGAGTTCCCACGGTCCCCAACCCAGTCATCCCGGGTGGGAATAAAATAGGGCTCGGCGACCACGGCTACTTTGATCTCCCACTCCGCCAGAGTCTGAAGCAACAGATCCTGAGCTCTGGCAGAGTGGTTGATATTCGCCTGTAGTATGGGCCAGAGGGGCATTAATTACCGGTCTGCATGGGCTCCTCCTCTGCACCGGCTGGGCGCTGGGTCGGCTCAGGATCTTTGGTGTCCTTGGCCTTCCTTTTTTTATTCCTTTTTCGTCTGGCCCTCTTGGGACCCTTTTGAAGACCCGCTTTAGGGCCAGACTTGACGCCACTACGGCACCCTTTCCCACCAAGGACGTGGGCCATCGCACAAAGGGGGCAGTTCGGCTCCGCCTGACAGTCCCGCGCTCGGTGACCTGGCTTTCCACAACGGTAACAAAGACCGCTGCGGTCAACCTCTGACGCGCACTTTCCGCCAAGATGGCCACACTCGAGGCACCTATAGCATCTGAGGGGTCTGGAGTCCAGTAGCGTCACAAGCGCTGACACCCAGCCAACCTTGACGCGACCCATGTCGACCACCTTTTTTGCTACCACCACTGGGCAGCTCAGCCACAAGGAGCCGGAGGGACCAATAACCCCGGCCTTAATCTCCTCGGGGAGGCACCCTCCCAGTTTGGCGACAGCCAACACCACCTCCTGCTCCGTAATCGAGTCGTCCAACTCGGTTACCCTCACATCAACCCGCTTCATTGGACGACCGATGCGTACCAGGTCCGTGTTGAGGACCTCCCTTAGCTTTCCAGCCAGGGAGTCAGCCTTTTTGGAGCCCGCATCGCCATGGATTTCAAGTATACGGGCGCCTGTGGCCGTCGTCCTGCAGCGCATTTCCTCTATACCGAGGCTTTCGTAGTCTAAACGACTACGGGCCTCGGTAATGACGGACCTATATGTCACGCCTTTCTCTGCCGCGCCCGGCTGCAGGGTGAGAGTCACCGCAGCCGTCTTAGGGGGGCGAAGTCGTTTGGCCGCAACCTTCTTCTTTGTTTGCTCGGGCCCGGAAACAGCCGATGTGCCGGCTGTCTGCTTCTGGCTTTTCTTCGCACCCCTCTTGGTAACAACATTCCACCCCTCCTCCAACGATGAAACTGGTGGTGAGGACGCAGATGTAGAGGGTACTGGCTTCTCCGGCACCGTCGGCACGCTTTGTGCAACCGACCTCTTACCCTTGCCCTTGCCTTTGCCTACCTTTGGAGGCTGGGCGGGAGGCGTGGGCTGCGGGCGGGCAGCCGGTTGCCTCAGCGGTGGCCACGTCGCGTCGGGGATATCGGGAGCCCCAGACGTCGAGGGTTTCGGCGACCCCTTTGCTGCCTTTGCCGTATCCTGCTTAGTTGCCATGGCATCCTTCCTTTTGTCAGCCGCGAGAGGCGGCCTTAGTCTTGGCTCTGGTAAGAGGCGGCACTCTATGCCCTCGAGTCTTGCATTCAGCATCGCACCGAATTGGGCGACGCTAGAACGAGAGAGTTCCTCCATCATTTCTTTAATGGGCTCTGGTGCCACCGCTGGTCGTCGCCGCAGCTCGGCAACCTCAGCCCGTAACTCCGCCAGTTGGCTGGAGAGTCGAGAATTAACCGCCTCCAGCTTCGCCACCTCGTCTGTAATACTGATGGCCCTCAGTCCTGTAGCAGCCTCCTTAATAGAGACCGCCGCATCTTTCAGGGCCTTCACCGCTGTTCCTTTAAGATTCTTGGATGTCACAGCAATTGTCGATATAACCTCCACGGCATCCAAGACCACCTTATTCAGCGCTGACATAGTCTGCACAGTGTCATCTTCTATTATGGCTGAGGATGCGTTAAGAACGTGGCGGCAGGCGTCTCGGGACTCTCTCAGCGTCCTCGCCATGCCAGCTACCCTCTCCTCAGCCTCTAGGCGCAGCTCTTCCGCTTTTGCAGCATTGACCTGGGCCCTGGCCTCACCCATACCGACAAATGTACCTAATGTAGGTGGGCGCCCTCTACCTCGTTTTGATTTATGTGCCGCACCTTTTGTCGGCGACACAGATTCATCCTTGTCTTCGTTCTCCCTGCTAGCAGGCCGTTTCAAGTATAGCCCGCGCTGTTTTTCCGCGTTGAGTGACTCGACACTGACCATGCTGCTATCGGTATCGGTGTCCGACAGCCGCGATATTGATACGCGCAGCTCGCGTGCGCATAACTCCTTCAGACTCCTACTCTCCTCCTCTCTCGAATTCACCTCTTCGATTTGTTTGTTTATGTTAAAGTTTTCCATCTTAATCCCACGAGTGTGGGGGACAAACGGTCGACTCAGGACTACCCCCTGTACCTGAGCAAGCCTATACATAACCCGCAGTTGGTGTCGGCTGGTGCCAACGCGGGGAACGCGCTAACGACAGTACTCCCTACTGCCATTCACCCTCTCGCGGCGCGCCGCCACTTAGGGTTGGGGTGATTTTTTAAAGAGGTTTTCTTCCTCGCGAGCCCAGCCAATTAAGGCCAGGCCCCCCGGTCCGCATAGGCCTCCTGCCATCTTTGCAGATTCCGGGTTGACCAGCGGTGGCCTTGAAAAAGGCCGCGTCCGGAGGCAGTGCTAGTGCTCACCGGACCCGCCGCTCCCTCCTTCGGATATAAGGAATGTGTGGAAATGGGGGGAAGGAAAGGAAAAGGAAAGCAGGCTGCGACTCGGTCTACTCTAATAATTAAGAGCAGAACCGAGAGCAGATTACCTCTAAGGATGGGATGTGGACCGAAAAGGAAAGGAAAGGGAAGGGTACGTGTTGCTCTTCGTCTGGTCTCTCACCCCGAGCCTGCCCGGTATGGGTGGCCCTCCGGTATAGCCTCGGGGATCATTGAGACACGCAAGCCCCCCCACCACGGCAAGGTGGCAACACAGTCGGGGGGGAACCTAACCTAACCTAACCTAACCTAACCTAACCTAACCTAACCTAACCTAACCTAACCGGAGTCTGGCGTCACCCGCTGTCGAGAACGCATCGTTTCCGCGCAGTTCCGCGTTCGAAAAATCTCAAAAAACGGCAAAAGTGATTGTACAGTGCAGTGTGTTACACCAAAAGATCCGTCTCAGTGAGCGCTTCAATTTGACACGTGTCTCGAGCGGATCCGATCACCCAGTGCGAAAAAATCCGAAAAAATCGCCAAATAACCTAAAATTTTGCCCGATTTTTCTATAAAAGTGCGTGCGGCTCGAAATTGGTCGCGACAACAGTGCGTTTTTGGAGTGCCATCCTAAGTGCAAGTGTGCTGGCCACCATTTTGTGCAGTTTTTGGATTTTTTGAGCGAGAATTCGCGAAGCCCCAACACAAAATTTGAAAACCACGTGGCCACGTGGTACCCGAAAACGACGCGACACCGCAAATCTGAGGACGACAACCGAAGGAGGACGTCGAGGCCGGTCACCCGACACCTTGAACATCCACATCGGGCGGTAAATAGAGGATCTACAGAGGTCGGAAGCTTTTAGTATTTAAAAAATTTTTCAAAGTCGATTATTTCAAAATTTAAAGCGACGACCCTAAAATTTTTGGACCCCATATGAAAGTACTCTTCAATACCTTTAAAACGATACCTAATTTAGATTTTTCCTATTTGTACTTTCCGAGCGGGAGATTTTCAAAGATTTGGGGCGGTACATATTAGGTGGATAAAACAACCCCTAAAAATTCTGACAAAATTATACTAAATAAACTCACCCCTCAGGACACTAAAATTATTTTTTCTAAATTTTTTGACATACATTCGGTTTCGTAATTAATTATTTAATTTTATTTGCGGCTGTTGGTTTTACCACCCCTAACTTTGAAAATTTGCTGACCCGGGAAACTTAGAATTATTTATAAAGTTTTAGCTGTATCTTTTAGATTATTTCATTCTTATTACTATACATTTTATTTAGACTTTTATATTCAGTTTTTATAATTAAATAGTAAAAAATTGTAAAGTAGGTCACCGGCGACAAACCGCAAATTAACGTTGTCGTCAAATATCTCGAAAACGGGGGGTGCTAGCTAAATTCTGACCATTTTTTCGGGGGCCCCCCCCCTAACAACCCCCCCCACGGTTTGTAGAAGACACAAACCCTTTGACACCAACCGAACATTTTGGGAAAGTTTCAGCCCCCTACCCCCAAGTAGAGGGTTGGACTTAGTCTACGGACGACAAAATTCAAAATTTCTAAAATAAAAATTTATTACTAAACACAGTATAACCGTGGGGCGTATAGGCTTGTACATCGAGTTCTATAACAGACAAGCCCAAACTCGAGGGTCCTAGCACTGGAACTGGAGAAGTTGTATCACCTTGGCCGCCATATTGGTTTTCTTCAGAGGCCCATAACTTCTGACTGAGTTATCGTACGGGGATACGGTTTTCTGTTTTAGAGTCCCCATCGGGAGCTCTACAATTTCAAGCTCAACTAAGGACTCTACATAGAGCTCAAAAATAAAAATTTATTTTAAGTCATTGTTTTAAATTTATACTCACGTAGAGGGTACAGCTCTACGTAGAGCACTCACCTGAAAATAGAAACTTAAATTAATAAAACTTTCACTTACAACTAAAATAGAATTTCGTATACTTACCTGTGTGTGTGACTGCACCCGATGACTGGACTTGACACGACGAAACCTGAAACATAAAACAACATTAGATAGACTTTATTTGACGTGGTTCCATTCGGAATACATACTAGCTGAACTGACTGTCAGCAAAACGCGGCTCTACATAGAGCCCCAAATATTTTGTTTATAAATTTTGTATATAGAGTTAAGACAAACCCTTTATTGAGGGCCTATTAACAGACTACCCACCAATTGTCGTGGTAGAGTCAACTTTTTGCTTGCTTTTGCTGTTCTCACCAGATTTTTATATCAGCTAGACCGTGTAAACAGTTTTATTTACATCCTTATACAATTTATTTATTTTACATTTTATTTTTACTTTTACACTTTTAAACTTTGACGCATACCACCGACAGTATGTTCGGGCACAGGACCCCCAAACAAACAGGCGCAAAGTCACCCATAAAGCAGGGAACGACTGCCCCGAGCGTGAGGCGCAGCGTAGGCGAGTGGGAGACTGCCGGCGCAGACCCCGCCCCCCCCTCAACAAGCACGGCGATGCAGGCAGGCCCTGCAAAACCCAAAGGCCAGAGAGCTCCCACTCGGGATGGACCGACTGTACCAGCGTCCACCCGCAGAGCCTCTGGAGAAGTCGCCCCTCAAAAACAGCGACCGAAAGATAAAACTGTCGAAGCAAACACCCTCCTAGAAAAGGCGATGACGGCCCTGAAGAGCACCCGCAATATGAAGACGGAGTTAAGGGTTGTCGTCGAGGATGCGCTTGAAAAGCTTCACAGTTTGGTAGTAGAAGTGATAACGGAGGGGTTAAAAAAGGAGGAAAAGGGGAGGACTGGTGGTGCAGAGTCAGCAATTAGCAGCATTGCTGGATCTGCTCCCCCAGTCTCTACTATAACTGACCCGAACATAATAGCTCGTTTAGAGGAGCAAACCAACCTACTTTTGGAAGGCCATAAAAAGATGGAGCACATAATCCAGACCCTAGAAAGCCAGAAGTCCGATATAGAGAAGGTGGCAACGTACGCGAGTGTGACAGCGTCACCAAAAGGGGGGGCTGCCCCGAAGAGGAGCACGCTCCACTCCGTCGTTGTCACTTCTAAAGATGACCAGGATACAGGGGAAAAAGTGCTGGATAAAGTGCGAAAGATAGTGAATGCAGGGGAAGGTTGGATAAAGGTAGAGAGGATAAGAAAAGCGAGAGATAGGAAAATTGTAATGGGATTTGCGACAAGGGAAGATAGGGACAAAGTGAGGGACAAAATTGAAAAGGACGGAAAGGACCTCGCCGTTGAGGGTGTGAAAAATAGGGACCCGCTTCTGATCCTCAAGAACGTCATGATCATGAATAGTGACGTTGAGATCCTTGAGGCCTTGAGGAACCAGAACCGGGGACTTTTCCATGGCCTCAACGAGGAGGAAAATAGAATTGAGGTAAAATACTGGAGACGTGCAAAAAACCCCCTGATCGGACACATGGTGGTAAGCGTTTCACCCATCATTTGGAGAAGGGCAACCGAGATGGGGGCGGTATACATTGATCTCCAGCGCATCATAATCGAGGACCAATCTCCCCTTGTCCAATGCACAAAGTGTCTGGGTTTCGGACACGGCAAACGGTTTTGCAAGGAGCCAGAGGTCCTATGCAGTCATTGTGGCGGTCCCCACATCCTGCTGGACTGCGACGACTTGTGGATAAGGAACGAGCCACCTAACTGCAGAAACTGCATGAAGGACGATAAGGAAATGGCTGACCACAACGCGTTCAGTAGGGACTGCCCAACCCGCCGGAAATGGGACGAACTGGCGCGGCAAACAGTGGCTTACAGCTGAGAATAGAAAATATAAAAGGCATATTAATAATTTGGTAAGTTACACATATGGTAAATGTAGTAAAAACTACTGCTGTAATACTGTGGAGGGAACAGCAAAAGTAAGCAAGAGCAGTTATGTTATCATAATATAATGATTATATTAGCGTATGGCATAAAAATTCAGATGTCGAATAAAATAATAGTGTAAGCAGTAGTTTAAGTAATTGGATTAAAAATACAAAGGACAATGTACACAATAAAATACAATGTTCAGCTAATAATGATCTATATACTAAATACAACTTGCTATGTACAATAAAAGAAGAATAATACAAACGATGACTAAAGATATAAGCTAGTATAGTATCTGAAAAGATTAAGAATAAATAAGAAGTGTAAAAAGATATTGTAAGAAAAAATGTAAACTGCACTAGTATAAGCTGTACCAACTGAAAAACCAAAATAAAGGATACCCCACCGATTTATTTTCCCCAACAATAAAAGATAGAATAGAATAGGGCAAGAAAAGGTAGATAATGGGAACCCACCCATCCAAGGGCTGTATGATGATGAATGAAAGAAAGATAAAGTATGAAGAATGAAAGTGCGAGAGGCATAAAAGCGAGAACTAGTATGAGTGAGATATAGAAGTAGCAAACATAGGCTCCGAGGAAAGTCGGAGGTAGAAGATAATAAAAAAAAAAAAAAAAAAAAAAAAAAAAAAAAAAAAAAAACCTAACCTAACCTAACCTAACCTAACCTAACCTAACCTAACCTAACCTTTTTTTTTTTTTTTTTTTTTTTTACAAGGTGGAAAATGCTTTACGCATTCGACCCCCCGCCTTGGGAGAGGCGGAGGGGATATGTGGGACTCCCTCATCTCCCCTTCTCATTATGAGAAGGAGTAGAGAGGTTTACCCACTAAAAACCACCTTGGCGTACCCTCACACTCCGGTTGCTTGGGCACCGTGGAACCCGCACTAGGCATTCTCCACGATGCCCACCGGTCGCCCCGGCCTCTGCCAGGGCTTCCCGCGTTGATAGGGGGATGGCCGAATACGCATGGCCAACCCCCAGACCGCTGAGTGACTTGTCACGGCAGGCGGAGGACTCCCATCCTCCGCCCGCAGTCACTAGGGATTAAGGCGCGCGGCAAATTGCCGCCGCCTCAATCCCGGCCGTCTACGCCGGAGGGGGTGCGCGAGAGGATCTTCCTCGCGCTCCCGCTCCGCCTCCTCCTTCTGCGAGATCGCGCACAGCCACCATCGTATCGTCTGCATAACAGACGGTGATTGTGTGCGGGAGTGTTTCTCCTCTGATGGCCCGGTCGTACCCCAGGTTCCAGAGCAAGGGGCCGAGTACGGAACCCTGGGGCACGCCGCAGGCCATCCTCCTCTCCCCCCTCTGCCCGTCCTTTTTTTCGTAGAGAACTACCCTCTCGGTAAGGTAGCTCTCCACGACCCTTCTTAGGTAGTGGGGCACTCCGTGATACCGAAGTGCCCCACTTATCACCCCATAGGGGAGGGTGCCGAACGCGTTCGCGATGTCTAGAGACACCGCGACTACACCCTCCCCCCTGCTCGACGCATCCTCGCAAAAGTCCCTGAGGTACTTTATCGCGTCGAGCGTGGACCGTCCTCCTCGGAACCCGAACTGTCTATCAGAGACGTTCGGGCCGGCGGTCTCCAGGTGCTGCTGGATCCGGTGGGCCAGGATACGTTCAAACGTTTTCCCGGCCTCATCCAGCAGCACTATGGGGCGATAGGCGGACGGGCAGTCAGCAGGCCGACCCTCTTTGCGGAGGAGGCAGAGCCGCCCCTCTTTCCACACCCTCGGGAACCTACCCTCCTTCAGGCAGTCGTCCATGATCTGCCTGAAGCGGCTCCCGAGGTGTTCCAGGGCGACGGTGAGGACGCGACCAGGGACCCCGTCTGGACCCGGGGCTTTCTTGCAGCCCCTGAGTCGGTCCGTCACTCTATCAAACTCGTCGTCGCTTATAGGTGCGACGGCGAGTTCGGCCTCAGGCTCCGCAATGGGATCGGGCATCGTCGGGGGAGAGAATATCGGGGAGGGCGGGAACAGCCCTCTGACCACTCTTTGGAGGAGGTCGGGCTCCATGGAATCCATGGGAGGGGAGGTGCGCAGTTTATTGCGCACCATCTTGTACGGCCGCCCCCACGGATCCCTGTCCAGGGTGGCCAAGAACGAGCAGTGTGCTTCGTCCTTGGCCTTGGCGATCGCCACTATCAGGGCCCCCTTTGCCTCTTTGAGGGCCCTATGGAGCCCCTCCTCCTCTTCCGCCGTGTGCCGCCTGCGCCTACAGTGCTGGTAGTCGCGGCGGGCACTGTTGCTGGTGGTCCGCAGGGCCTCTATTTCTGTGGACCACCAGTATACCTCCTTGCGGGCGGACGGACGTCCAGCCCGGGGCATTGCCGCGTCGCACACCCTCTGTAGTGCGGCGCGGAACCGGGCCGCCCTCTCGTCGACTCCGAGGGCGGCGGGAGGGGCTGCACACCAAGCCTCCTCCATCGCCGCCTCGTCCGCCCTTTCCTTGTCCAGGTGGGTCAGGGCCCACCTGGGAAACCTCCTTCCGCCTCGGCCTCTTGTTCCCCCCCCTGGGGTGGGCGACGGCAGGACGCCATTGGAGACCCTCATTCTGATGTACAGATGATCAGAGAGGGTCTCGACGTCCTCCAGGACGCGCCAATCAGTGACGCGCGCGGCTATGGCGGGGGTCGCGAACGTGACGTCCACGACTGACCCCCCCCGCCGCCGCACGCATGTGTTGACGCTGCCCCGGTTCAGGATGATTAGTCCTGTTGCCGTCGCCCAGTCCTCGAGGGCGGTCCCTCGGGGGTCAGTGACTGGGGAACCCCACGCTGAACTCTTGGCGTTGAGGTCCCCCATGACCATCACCTGTGACGGGGCAGCTCTACCGACTACCCCGTTCAGGACCCCCAGGAAGCGCTCGAAGGCGCGTAACGGCTTGTTGGGGGAGAAGTACACCGCCACTATCACGGTGTCGCTCCCCCATTTGGCCGCCACGTAACCTGGGCCGCCTTCGATCCTCGAGAAGGGGGGGAAATCCCCGTATGCCGGTACTGTAATTGCCACTACTCCGTCCGTCGCCCCTGCCCAATAAGGAAGGGGGGGGACGAAGTAGGGCTCCGCCACGACTGCAACGCCAATTCCCCACTCCACCATGTGTTGCAACAGGAGATCCTGTGCTTTGGCGGAGTGGTTGGCGTTCACCTGCAGGATGTCTAATTGCCGGTGTGCTGGCATTTAGACATCCATGCGGTTTGCCTCGTTTTCGGCCGTGACTGCGGCCGTTCCTGCGGGGGTGGGGCGGGGGGGACGGGCGGGGCGGGCGGGTACCATCCTCACCGATCTGCCTTTTACCTCAGGGGGGGAGCATTTCGGCCCCCCCATTGTGTGACCGGCTGGGAGTCCGGCGTGGTGGCAAATTGCGCACCACTCCTTCTCTTCCCAGCACTGTCTGGAGAAGTGCCCCTCCACACCGCATCGGAAGCAGGTATTGCCCCGGTCGATGTTTGTGGGGCACAACTCCCTCGTGTGACCAACACTCATGCACTTGTAACACCGCATGAGTGGTGGCCCAGCCACACTGACAGTCGCGGACGACCACCCCACCTGTATCTCGCCCCGTTTGATGAGGCCATTCGCCGACTCCACCGGGCACTGGACAAGGACCGTTCCAGTGCCGTCGTGTAGGACCCGGATGCCCCCCATCTTTATGTTGGCCTCATCGCAGCCCCCCGCTTTGGCGACGGCCGCCGTCAGCTTCTCCTTAGAAGCCGACTCGTCCAGACCGCCTATCTGGAAGGCGGCCATCTTTAGTGGGCGGCTGACGATGGCGACGTCCCCCACCATCGCTTGCAGCTTTGCCGCAAGCGCGTCCGCCGCCCTCCCTCTGTCGGCACTGTCGGCCCCGGGGACCTCTATGACTCGGCCCCCCATCCTAGAGGACCGGACCCGGACGTGCTGCAGGCCCACCTCCTCCAAGCTCAACCTAACCTAACCTAACCTAACCTAACCTAACCTAACCACTTCTCAACATCCGGCTACAAAAATCAAAAGGGGTAAGCATAAGCAGAACCACACGGAAGTACAACTCAAAGAAGGCGGATTGGACAAAGTTTCATGAGAAACTCAACCAATCAATGCTGGAAAACAAAATTAATAAAATTGAAATAGAAAATATAAACAACACAGAACAAATCAACACAATAGTAAATGGTTATATAAAAGCTATAGATGAAGCATGCATTTCGGCAATACCAATCAAAAAAGAAAATGAAAAACTTACCCTGCCGTGGTGGTCCGAGAGACTCGCAGAGATGAAGCGGGAGGTCAATACCAAGAGGCGTAGAATAAGATGCGCTGCTCCAATCCGAAGGTCGAAGGTCGTCGAAGAGTACCTGAAACAGAAAGAAAAGTATGAGTCAGAGGTGGCAAAAGCCCAAACAGACAGCTGGAAGGAGTTCTGTAGCAAGCAGGATGGGGAGGGGGTCTGGGAAGGGATCTACAGGGTGATCGGGAGGACGACACGTAGAGAGGAGGATCTGCCGCTGGAAAAGGATGGGGAGGTGCTGGACGCTAAAGAGTCTGTAAAGCTGATAGCTGAAACCTTTTACCCCGAAGACCATATGGACCACCGCTTGATAAGGACCAAAGCCGATAAAGTGAACGAAGGCGAACTAGAAGATCTTTGTGACCCACCGTTCACACTGGCGGAGCTGAGACAGGCGTGTGGCTCTTTCAACCCGAAGAAGGCCCCAGGAGCCGACGGCTTCACAGCCGATATATGTCGCCACGCGATCGAGAATAGCCCTGAAGAGTTTCTGATGCTCCTAAACAAGTGCCTTAAGCACCATCACTTTCCCGAGGTTTGGAAGGAGGCTACAGTTGTAATGCTAAGGAAACCCGGGAAAGATGACTACACAAATCCCAAATCGTACCGGCCAATCGGCCTACTATCAATCCTAGGTAAGACCTTCGAAAAGATGCTGGTGGCCCGCCTCAAGTTCCATCTCATGCCGAGGATGAGTACTCGCCAGTACGGGTTCATGCCACAGAAGAGCACTGAAGACTCCCTCTATGTACTAATGCAGCATATCCGCGAGAAGCTGCATCAAAAGAGGATTGTAACGCTTATATCCCTAGACATAGAGGGAGCCTTTGATAGTGCATGGTGGCCTGCAATAAGAATCCGGCTGGCTGAGGAGAAGTGTCCGTTGAACGTGAGGAGGGTCATGGACAGCTATCTCGAAGACAGAGCGGTCAGGGTAAGGTACGCTGGTGAGGAGTACCGCAAGGGCACGAACAAAGGCTGTGTCCAAGGCTCTATAGGGGGCCCAATTCTGTGGAACCTTCTGCTGGACCCACTCCTTAAAAGCTTAGAAACCAGGGGAGTCTACTGCCACGCATTCGCCGACGACATCGTACTGATCTTCGATGGTGAAACAGTGGGGCGGTATATGAAGTACCTAGGCCTCACCCTGGACAGTCGCTGGGGTTTCGAGGAACACTTTGATCGCCTAGTCCCCCGGATCGAGAGGGTAGCGGGTGCCATGCACAGACTGCTGCCCAATCTCGGGGGACCGAGGGAGGAAGTTCACCGCCTCTATGCGGGGGTAATACGATCCGTAGCCCTGTACGGGGCGCCAGTATGGGCGAAGAGGCTGGCCATCCGACGCTGTCGGACGAAAGTCTACAGCGTCCAGCGAAGGATGGCCCTACGGATCGTACGAGGATACCGGACCGTGTCAATGGAGGCGGCAACGGTTCTGGCTCGCTTTCCGCCGCTAGATATTCTGGCGGACATGGATGCGAGGGTCTATGACCGGATTCGCATTGTCCGCCGGAGTGGTGGAGGCGACCCAGAGGAGGCGATTAAACGGCAGGAGCGACTTATCGCACTCGCGACGTGGCGCGCGAGGCTCCGCGAGGAGCGGTTTGCGCGCAAACGCGTCGTCGGGGCCGTCCTGCCGGTCTTCGAGGCCTGGATGCAGCGACAGGGTGGACGACTCACCTACAGACTCACACAGGTACTCACCGGGCACGGGTGCTTCGGTGATTATCTGTGTAAGATCGGACGCGAAGCGACGGCGGCTTGCTTCCACTGCGGTGGAAACGACCAGGATTCTGCTACGCATACTCTCGCGGTGTGCCCCGCGTGGGAACCGGAGAGGCGGATCCTGGTCGATCAGATCGGACGGAATCTTTCCCTGCCAGCAGTCGTGTCGGCGATGCTTAGCGGGGATACGGCGTGGAGGGCCGTAGCCTCCTTTTGTGAGACCGTAATGGTCCAGAAGGAGGCTGCTGAGCGGGATCGGGAGAGGGCCGATCCCGCCCGGAGACGACGCCGTCGAGGCGCAACCGTGTCTCGTCACGGCCCTCCTGCCCTGTAGCTGGGGCTCAGAATAACAGCTACGGTGTTCCCCTGCCTGTCGTAAAAGGCGACTAATCGGGGACCTTTGGGGTCGTGGGCAATCGGGGCGGGGGCCCTGTGCGTCCAGAAGCGATCCCAAGGAGGACGATGGGTCGTCGTGGTCACGATCCATCGTGCGATAGCACAGCGAGGGTGCTGGGGGGAAGTATCACACTTCCCCCGGGACGGGCTATCTAGCGCCGCGCGTGGAGGGGGAGTGAGTATGCGTTCTGTACGAGAACCCGCCCCCCTCTACAGCGCAGATGGCGACCACCGTGGGGTTTTAGCCGGTACGAGTCCGGCATAACCTGGTTGCTATAATATATAAATGCATGTAAATCCATAGAATATGTTAAACTATTTAAATGTTTGTTTGCGCGGACATAATATGTTGTTAAGATGAAAAATAAAACTTATTGTAACAATAAAAATTAATCAAAAAAGAGTACGGATCTTGGGTCTGTAGTTTGTAAATTTATTTATAAAAAAAAAAAAAAAAAAAAAACCTAACCTAACCTAATTGCCACTACTCCGTCCGTCGCCCCTGCCCAATAAGGAAGAGGCGGGACGAAGTAGGGCTCCGCCACGACCGCAACGCCAATTCCCCACTCCACCATGTGTTGCAACAGGAGATCCTGTGCTTTGGCGGAGTGGTTAGCGTTCACCTGCAGGATGTCCAATTGCCGGTGTGCTGGCATTTAGACATCCATGCGGTTTGCCTCGATTTCGGCCGCGGCTGCGGTCGTTCCTGCGGGGGTGGGGCGGGGGGGTCGGGCGGGGCGGGCGGGTACCGTCCTCACCGATCTGCCTTTTACCTCAGGGGGGGAGCATTTCGGCCCCCCCATTGTGTGGCCGGCCGGGAGTCCGGAGTGGTGGCAGATTGCGCACCACTCCTTCTCTTCCCAGCACTGTCTGGAGAAGTGCCCCTCCACACCGCATCGGAAGCAGGTATTGCCCCGGTCGATGTTTGTGGGGCACAACTCCCTCGTGTGACCAACACTCATGCACTTGTAACACCGCATGAGTGGTGGCCCAGCCACACTGACAGTCGCGGACGACCACCCCACCTGTATCTCACCCCGTTTTATGAGGCCATTCGCCGACTCCACCGGGCACTGGACAAGGACCGTTCCAGTGCCGTCGTGGATGATACGAATGCCCCCTACCTTTATGTGAGCCACATCGCAGCCCCCCGCCTTCAGCTTCTCCTTGGAAGCCGACTCGTCCAGACCGCCTATCTGGAAGGCGGCCATCTTTAGCGGCCGGCTGACGATGGCGACGTCCCCCACCATCGATTGCAGCTTGGCTGCAAGCGCGTCCGCCGCCCGCCCTCTGTCGGCACTGTCTGCCCCGGAGACCTCTATGACTCGGCCCCCCATCCTAGAGGACCGCACCCGGACGTGCTGCAGGCCCACCTCCTCCAGGCTCAGGCCATTGATGGCCTTGGCCATCGTCTCCCGCATCGGAGTGGCGATGGTCAGGTCCTTCTTGAGGGTGACCATCACCGCCGCCGTCTTTGGTAATTGCAGCGCCTTGGGTTTAGGCGCTGCCTTCTTCTTCGGGGCCGCTCGGGTGGGGGGGGCAGGTGTGGCCTTGCCCTTCCCTTTCCCTTTCCTGCGGGTGACAGTTGCCCAGCTGTCCGCCTGCTGCTGGCCCGAAGGGCCCGGTCTCTCCTCCGAGGTCGCTGCCGGTGGCACGATTTTATCCGCCAGGGCGGTCGCCTCGAGCGCCTTGGTCGCCTCGGGCGCCCTGGGCGCCTTGGGTGCCTTGGGCGCCTTGGGGGCCCTAGGAGTCTTAACCTTTTGAGGCCGGCCGTCTCCCAGCCTCGCTTCTTCGGGTTCCCTTGTTGGGTTCGGCGTCGGTGTGGGCGGCGCGGCCGGCCCTGCAGTCCTCCTCAAGTCCGCCGCCAGCGGGGGGCGAACGATGGGTGCTGGCGGCAAGCGCCTGCTCAGCTCCTCTATACGGACGTTGATCATGTTCCCCAAGGAGGTGAACAGGTCACTTTTTACGTCTTCTAGCGCCGCCATCAGGTCCGCCACGCTTGGAGCCGGGGCCTGGGGCGAGGGGGCCGGAGACCGGAGAGGGGGGGCCGGGCACTCCCGCCCCGGTGGAGGGGCTGGAGGGGGCATTGTCTGGCGCTCCGAGAAGGCTACCCGGAGCGCCTTCGTTTCCGCCTGGCTAATGGCCAGTTGCTCCCTCATCCTCTTTATATCCGCCTTTAAGCTGCGGATCTCCTCATTTTCCGTCCTATCCTCGACCTCATCCATCGAAGCGAAGATAGTGCGGCAGGCCCTATTTATTTGGCCCCACACCTCCCCTTTAAGGTTGCCCGACTTTCGGGCGCCCTCAAGGATCAGGCCCGCCGCTATGCGGGTCGCCTCTATTGGGCTCGCACTACCCAGCGCGAGCCCCTCCCCCTTCATTCCCTTGGAGCGGAGCTCCGGGAAGTTCTTCTTATAGGCGGCAGCGGCGGAAATGTCGGAGTCCGAGTGCACGAACTCCGCCCGCCCTGTCGCCCTGGATGAGGCCGCATACGTCCTCACCCCCGATTTTCCCCTGCCCCTGCGGGCCGTGCCAACCTTAGGCCCGTTCTCGGGCCTCGGGTCATCCTCCCTGTCCTCATGCCCCCTTTTTTGGGGCTGAGGAGCCGGCTGCCTGACCTCGTCAGTGCTGGAGTCACCCTCTGACTCCGACGAGATCAAAATCCTCCTCGTGCGGGAGGGGGGACCCCCCCCTTTCGCGGACGTGGCCCTTGCGGCCTCGTCCATCCTCCCACCGGGTTTCGTCGAAATCCGACCACTAGGACCGAAGTTATTGACGTCCGAAGATAGTCAATAAAAACGGTCAAGCGTGTCCCGGATTTCGACTATTTCATACAATTAATGGGATTGCCCCTGAAAGTTCAGAATAGCAATCCCAGAAATTAATCCTCGAATTTGATGACCTTCCCGGGGTCGTAGGTCACTACAAAAAATATCAAAAAATAGGGGAGAGCGAGCACTTTCCCCTCAAATTCCCACCCCTGCCAGAAGGGCTAGGGGCCCAAAGTTATTAAACAATGAAATTTGCCAAAAACTTATAAAAATATTCCCGTTAAAATAAAAATTTATTAAATTTAAAATTTGGATAAATTCCAAACCCCTCCTTGGAACGAAATCAAAAATACCCCAAACGTTGGCCGACTATCGCCGCTATGTCTTAGCCCTAAAAAGGGCTTCGAGCGATAACGGCAACACCGACCAATTTACACAACAAAAAAATCCACAAACGACAAATCCAATCAAAAAGCAACAAAATCCGAAATAAACAAGCAAAGTCAAAAGATAGAGCGGTATCAATGGTCAATAAAGAAAGCACAAGGTCAAAGTCTTCAGAGTTCTCAATATCGCGCAAATCCTCAAGAAAAATCACCTCAACCTAACCTAACCTTTTTTTTTTTTTTTTTTTTTTTTGTGACCCAGGGAAATCCTCATGGATACCCGACCTCTCCGGGGGGAGTGGCCGGGTTATGTCAGACTCTTACTGACTAAAACCCTGGGGTGTTCCTTCTCTCGCCGTTTTGCGGGGCTGCGGGTCTCGTGGCCCACAACCGCATGCCCCGCTGGCGTCGCTCGACTCGAGCCCTTCTCGGGGCGGGTTTAAGTTCCCGCCTCACTCCTTCCGCTGGAGGCGCCCAGGAACACTTGGGCGTCTCCAGCACGGGACCCTATGCAGGTGGTGACCCCCCGATCACCCACCTACGGTCCCCGGCGCTAGGGCGGCAGACGGGCTGCAAAGGCCCGACGCCGCCCACCGCGTCTACGGCGGCGGATGGGGAGCGAGTCTGCGTCGTCTTCTCGCACCCTTTCCGCCGCCTCCTTCTGTGTCATGACTTCGACACAGAAGGTCGCGGTCGCCTCCCAGGCCTCCTCACTGCCAACCATGGCCCTTAAAAGGGCCGGCAGCGAGAGGTCACCTCCTACTGTCGCGGACAGGTCGGCGCGAGGGATCGCCCAAGCGGGGCACGCCTCGCGCGTGTGTTGCGCCGTGTCCGCGACACCAGCCACGCAGTGGTGGCACATCTCCGTGGAATCCTCGAGGCGGGCCTTCCACTTCCGGAGGAGATCGCGACGCGCATCTTCCCTCCAGTGGGCGATCTCCCGCGGGTGCGGACGGCCCCCGCCTCGGATCTCCTCCTTGGTTCGCCGGTACACCGCGGCGAGTACCTCGGCTTCGAGGTCCCACGGCGGCGTACCGGCGAGCACGCAAGCGCCGACGCACGAAACGGTGCGGTACGCTCGGACCATCCTGAGTGCCATGGCGCGCTGCGGACGACGCAGCACGGCCAGATTACGGGCACTCAGGGCCCCCGCCCATATTGGCGCCCCGTAGAGCGCCATGGAGCGCACCACACCGCTGTAGAGGCGTCGGCACGCCCGTCTCGGCCCACCCACGTTTGGCAGAATCCGCCCCAGGGCTCCGGCAGTGGCCATTAACTTTGGGGCCAACCGCCGGAAATGCTCCTCAAACCTCCATCGGCCGTCGAGAACGAGTCCAAGATACTTCATCGAGGACCCGACGGCGATGGAGGTTCCACCCACCACGATGGCAGCTCCCGGCGGTGGCCCACGTCGGGGCCCGTGAAATACCAGGGCCTCCGACTTGTCGAGGGCCACCTCGAGCCCCAATCTGCGGATCCTGCCGACCACCTGGGCCACTCCCGCCGTGGCGAGGAGGGACGCCTCTCTGTAGGTGCTGCCGCGGGCCGTCACCAGGGTATCGTCAGCGTAGCAGGTGACGCCGACCCCCGGCAACGTGGCCCCGCGCAGCACCCAGTCGTATCCGATGTTCCACAGGAGCGGACCAAGAACCGATCCCTGTGGAACACCGCACGCCATGTCCCTCCTCCCGGAGCCGTGCTTCGTCGGGAAGACAACAGCTCTCCCGACGAAGTAGTCGGCCACGACCTTCTGGAGGTACTGCGGCACCCCATGGTACCGCAGTCCCCACAACACCGCCTCCCAGGGCAGCGTGTTAAAGGCGTTACGGATGTCAAGCGACACCGCAAACAACACGCCACCCCGGGACGTTGCCTCCTCGGCGAGCTCCCGCACCCGCGCTATCGCGTCCAGGGTGGATCGGCCGCGGCGAAAACCGAACTGCACGTCGGCTAAGCCCGGATCCATGCACTCGACGAGACGAGCCGCGATCACGCGCTCAAAGAGCTTGCTCACCTCGTCGAGTAACACGATCGGCCGATACGCCGACGGCTGTCCGGCCGGGCGCCCGTCCTTGTGGATCAGGACGAGCTTGCCCGTCTTCCACCGCTGTGGGAAACGACCCTGCCGCAAGCACGCGGAGAATAGGGATCTCACCCTTCCTCCCAACTCGCCCAGCGCGATCACTAGGACGGTCCCCGGCACGCCGTCCGGGCCCGGGGCGGTCCTCTTCGACCGGAGTCTTAAAACGGCCGCCCCGAATTCACCCTCCGACACTTCCGGTACCGGGGTTTCGTCCTCGGAATCTCGCGCCGGGACTTGGGCCGTCGGTGGCACCCATTCTTCCCTTGAAGGGAAGAGGGTGCAGACCACGTCACCCAGGAATGCTTCCTCCAGGGTGCTGGTCAGGGGGGGGGCCCAGGGCCGCAGTTTTTGGCGTGCGGCCTTGTAAGGCCTGCCCCAAGGGTCATCCTCGAGGATTTTGAGCCATTCCTCCCACGCCGCATCCTTGGCGCGCGCGATCGCCACTTGCAGGCTCTCGCACTCGCTTCTATAGGCGGCGTAGGAGTCACTTTCCTCCTGGGTGTCACGGACCCGTCTCCTCCTGCATCGGGTGTATCGGCGGCGAGCTCTTCCACACATTACTCGCATTTGGTGGAGTTCTTCGCTCCACCAATACACCCGACACCGTGGAGGGAGCGGTTTAGCCCTCGGCATCGCTGCGTCACATATGCGATTCAGCGACGTGCCGAGGAGCCCCGCCTCCACCTCCACGTCCTCACCGATGACGGGTCCAGACACCCAGTCCTCGATGATGGCCGCCTCTTTGGCCCTCTCCCTGTCCAGCCTCCTGAGAACCCAGCGGGGGCCGTCCGCCCCACGGGGCCGGGCATCTCTCGGTGGGTCAGGGGGGAGCGCGGAGACATCGAATCGGATGTAACGATGATCCGATAGTGTCTCCACGCCCACAACCACTCTCCAGCCTTGGACACGGCGCACCAGGGCGGCAGACGCAAAAGTCACGTCTACGATCGAGCCGCCCTGTTGCCGCACGCACGTGTCCTCCGACCCCGTGTTGAGCACGGCCAGGCCCATGGAGACCGCCCACTCCTCCAATATCTCCCCCCGTGCGTCCGACGCCGGGGAACCCCACGCGGTAGATTTCGCGTTGAAGTCCCCGGCTACAAGCACGGGGTAGGGGGTAATCTGCCCAACCAGTGTGCCGACCTCGACTAGGAACTGCTCGAAGTCGGCAAGAATCCGGTTGGGCGAGAAATACACCCCTATTACTGCAATGTCGCCCACGACTGCCAGCACACAACACCGACCCCTCACCACCCGTTCGATAGGCGGGGCGCCGGTGGCAGTCGGGGCGACAATGGCCACCGAACCCTCGCGGTCCCCGACCCAGTCATCCCGGGCGGGGACGAAATAGGGCTCAGCGACCACGGCCACCTTTATTTTCCACTCTACCAGGCTCTGGGCTAGTAGGTCCTGAGCTCTGGCAGAGTGGTTAACATTGGCCTGCAGTAAGGAGAGACGCATTTATTGGGCGGTCTCCATCGGCTCCTGCTGGGCTGGCTGCGGGGCTTTCCCCCTCGCCTTCCTTGCCTTCTTTGCCCGCTTTCTTTGGCGTTTTGGCCCGGACTTACGGCGGCGGTTGTTGCAGTCGCTACCACCGCCTATCGGATGCGCCGCTGGCTTGCCAGCCGCTGCGCAGATTGCGCAGTTCGGCTCGGCCCGGCATTCATTCGCCCGGTGGCCCAGCTGGCCGCAGCGGTAACAGATACCACTGCGGTCCACCTCCGACGTGCATTTGCAGCCGACGTGGCCGACCTCAAGGCACCTGAAGCACCTCATGGGTCTGGATTCGAGCAGCGTTACGCGTGCTGTCGTCCAGCCCACCTTCAGTCGGCCAGCATCGACCGCGACCTTGGCGGCGGCCACCGGGCAACTCAAAAATATTGAGCCGCCATTTATTTTGCCGGGCCGAATATCGTCCGCGGCACACCCTCCCAACGCGGCAACAGCAGCCACCACTTCCTCCACAGTGATGGAGTCGTCGAGGCCCGAAACTCGGACGTCGACTCTCCTTGTAGGGCGTGTGATCCGGACCACGTCCGGGCTCAGTACCCTCCTCAGCTCTGCGGCCAAGGCGTCCGCTTTTTCGGTGCCCCCATCCCCGATGATCTCCATCATGCGGGCGCCGGTTACTGTCGACCTTGACCGCAGCTCCTCTATTCCAAGGCTCGGATAATCTATGATGTTCCGAGCCTCGGATATCACTGAGCCGTATGTGGCCCCATTCTCAATGGCGGACGGCTGCAGGGTAATAATTACTGCAGCCGTGCGCGGCGGACGGAGCCTTGCCGCCGGCTTCTTTTTGGCAGCCTTCTTTGGTTTTGCCTTACCCGGCTCCGTCGTATAGTTGGGGGGACCTGTGACCGGGCCCTTTGCCGCGTTACTGGCCGGAACCTTGACCGGATGTTTGGCCGGGTCTTTAGACGGGCCCTTGGTCCCTCGGGCGGCCACCTCGCTCCACCCAGATTTAAGTGGAGGGGGTGGTGCTGGGGCTGTCGTCGCATTGACTAGGCTCTTATTTTGTAAATCCTCCTTCTCTTGGGCCGCCATTGATTTTTTCCCCCGGCCTTTGCCTTTTGGAGGCTTGGCGATAGGGGGGGAGATCGTTGGCGGCTCCTTCGCCCGGCGAGGAGTGGCAAGCACCCCGGACACTGAAGGCTGCGATAGAGTTGCGGCAGCTGTCTCAATCCTTTGAGCAGCTCCTTTGGGCAGCTCCATCTTCCCTTCATCTCCAGCGGGCCTTTTGGCAGCCCGCCGTCCCTCTTCATTGTCGGAGGACTCGGCTGAAGTTTCTTCACACTCTCTTCTCACTCCTTCCTCCATTTTTTTATATGTTTCATTGTCCATAATATACCCACGAGTATGGGAGAAATTAAATTCGACCTGGGCAGAGATCCCGTACCACAGGAAGGTCTATGGGGTAACCCACACTGGGGGCGACAGGTGCCAGTGTGGGGACACGCACTAACGACCGGAATACCGTCCAGCCATACATCTCCTCGCGGTGCGGCGCCGCTTGAGATTCGGGTAATTTTTTATAGAGGTTTTCTTCCTCGCGACCCAGGCGGTTAAGCCAAGGCCCCCGGTCCACGTAGGCCTCCTGCCATCTTTGTGGATTACGGTTTGACCGGCGGGAGCCTTGAAAAAGGCTTTTTCTCGGAGGCAGTGTGAATACACTCCGTACCCGCCGCTCCCTCCACGCGGAAAAGGAAATAAGGAAAAAGGGAAGGAAAGTAGGAAGGATAGGGCAGTCGGCTTCATCAGCGAAGCGGACGTACCCTTTAGGACGGGAAGTGGAACGAGGGAAAGGAAAGGGAAGGGTACGTGTTGCTCTTCGTCAGGTCTCTCACCCCGAGCCTGCCCGGTATGGGTGGCCCTCCGGTATAGCCTCGGGGATCATTGAGACACGCAAGCCCCCCCACCACGGCAAGGTGGCAACACAGTCGGGGGGGAACCTAACCTAACCTAACCTAACCTAACCTAACCTAACCTTTTTTTTTTTTTTTTTTTAACCCAGGGAAATCCTCATGGATACCCGGCCGCCCCGGGGGGAGTGGCCGGGTTATGTCAGACTCTTACTGACTAAAACCCTGGGGTGTTCCTCCTCTCGCCATGTACGGCGGGGCTGCGGGACATTCCTCGAAGGTCCTTCAACCGCATGCCCCGCCGACGGCGTCGCTCCCCCTCGCGGGGAGCCCTCCTCTTCGGGGCGGGGCTCAAACTGTTACATCAAAAACCAGTTTGAGCCCCGCCCCCCTCCGCTGTGGCGCCCGGGAACACACGGGCGCCTCCAGCATGGGACCTATAGTGTCGGCAGCGGATCCCCCGATCCACCACCGACAGGTCCCCATCAGGGCGGCATCCGGCCCGCGAAGGCCCGACGCCGCCCCCCACGCCTCCGGCGGCGGATCGGGAGCGAGTCGACATCATCTTCTCGCTCCCGCTCCGCCGCCTCCTTCTGCGACATAACTTCGCCGCAGAAGGCTACGGCCGCCTGCCAGGACTCGCCGCTGTCGACCATGGATTTTACCAAGGCCGGCAGCGACAAGTCCCCTCCTATTGTCGCGGATAAGGCGGCGCGGGGCACCGCCCATGCAGGGCAGACCTCGCGCGTGTGTTGCGCCGTATCCGTGACGCCCGCCGGGCAGTGGTGGCACACCTCCGTGGGCTCCCTACCCGCCACCCGGCACAGGTAGCTACCGAAGCAACCGTGCCCGGTGAGCATCTGTGTCAGGTGGAAGGTGAGAGCCCCGTGCCCCCGTTCTAGCCACTCTTTCAAGATTGGCCGAACGGCGGCCACCAACTCCCGACTCACCACGGTGTCCCCGAGGCGGGCCGCCCACCGCTGGAGGAGGACGTCACGAGCATCCTCCCTCCAGCGGTCGATCTCCCTTGTATGGGGACGACCCCCCCCAGCCATGGCCTCCTTTGTTCGCCAGTACACCGCAGCGAGCACCTCGGCTTCGAGGTCCCACGGCGGCGTACCAGCGAGCACACATGCGCCGACGCACGACACGGTGCGGTACGCTCGGGCCACCCTGAGCGCCATGGCGCGCTGCGGTCGCCGCAGCACTGCCAAGTTTTTGGCACTCAGGTCCCCTGCCCATATCGGCGCCCCATAGAGCGCCATGGAGCGTACCACACCAGCATAAAGGCGCCGGCAAGCGCCTCTCGGGCCCCCCACGTTTGGGAGGACTCTGCTCAGCGATCCGGCAGCGGCCACTAATTTAGGAGCCAACCGCCGGAAATGCTCCTCGAACTTCCATCTACCGTCGAGGACGAGTCCTAGGTATTTCATCGTCGACCCGACGGCGATGGAAGTTCCTCCCACCATTATCGTAGCTCCAGGAGGCGGCGCACGCCGAGGCCCATGGAACACGAGGGCTTCAGATTTATCTAAGGCCACCTCGAGTCCCAGGGCGCGGATTCGCGCCACCACCTGGGCCACGCCCGCCGTGGCGAGGAGGGACGCGTCACGATAGGTGCCGCCGCAGGCCGACACGAGGGTATCGTCGGCGTAGCAAGTTACGTCGACCCCCCGCAGCATGGACCCGCGCAACACCCAGTCGTAGCCGATGTTCCACAGGAGTGGACCAAGAACCGACCCCTGTGGAACACCGCACGACATCTCCCTCCTCCCGGAGCCGTACTTCGTCGGGAAGACCACCTCTCTCCCGACGAAGTAGTCGGCCACGACTCTCTGCAGATACCGTGGCACGTTGTGGTACTGCAGAGCACTCTTCACGGTCTCCCAGGGAAGCGTATTAAAAGCGTTGCGAATGTCGAGAGACACCGCAAACATCACGCCACCCTGGGAGACAGCCTCCTCCGCGAGGTCTCTTACCCGCGCAACTGCGTCCAGAGTCGACCGGCCCTGGCGGAACCCAAACTGCGCATCAGCGAGGTCCGGGTTCATGGACTCGACGAGGCGAGCCGCGAGCACCCGCTCGAATAATTTGCTCACCTCGTCGAGCAACACAATCGGACGGTACGCCGACGGCTGCTCTGCCGGGCGTCCCTCTTTACGGAGCAAGACCAGTTTGCCCGTCTTCCACCTACAAGGAAACCGACCCTGCTCCAGACATGCGGAGAAAAGGGACCCCACCCTCTCACCGATCTCCTCCAGCGCGATCACTAGAGCACTCCCGGGTACACCGTCCGGGCCCGGGGCGGTCTTCTTCGACTTTAATCTCAGAATGGCCGCCCCGAGTTCCCCCTCCGTCACTGGTGGGGGAGGAGCGTCCTCCACGGTATCTCGCATCGCGCTGGGGGCCATCGCTGGAGGCACCCATTCGCCCCGCCGTGGAAAAAGGGCGTCGACCACCTCCTCGAGGAATTCTGGCTGGAGACTACTTGTCAGGGGAGGGGCCCAGGGGCGGAGCTTTTTACGAACCACCCTATACGGCCTTCCCCAAGGATCCCTGTTGAGGATCTCCAGCCATTCCTCCCACGCCGCCTCTTTAGCCCGCGCGATAGCCAGCTGAAAAGCCCTGCATGCGGACCTGTAGGCGGCATAGGACTCATCCTCCTCGTGATGGTCCCGGACACGCCTTCGCCTGCATCGGGTGTACCGGCGGCGCGCCCTTCCACAGGCCACCCGCATTCGGTGGAGATCTGCGCTCCACCAATACACCCAACGCCGTGGAGGAAGGGGTCTCGCTCTCGGCATTGCCGCATCACATATGCGGGACAGTGAGACGCTGAGATTCTCCGCCTCCACATCTACGTCGGAGGCGATCTCGGACCCAGATATCCAGGCCTCGAGAACGGCCGCTTCACCGGCGACCTCTTTATCGAGCCGACCCAGTACCCAGCGCGGGCCATCCCCAACACTAGATCGGGCACTACTCTGTGGTGGGTCAGCGGGGAGTGTGGAGACATCGAAACGGATATAACGGTGATCCGACAATGTCTCCACATCCACCACCACCCTCCAGCCCTGAACACGGCGGGCCAGGGAGGCCGACGCGAACGTGATATCCACAATCGACCCTCCCTGTTGTCGCACGCATGTGTTTTCCGACCCAGTGTTGAGGACGGCCAGCCCCACAGACACGGCCCACTCCTCAAGCGTCTCCCCCCGCGCATCCGTCGCCGGAGATCCCCACGCCGTGGATTTGGCATTGAAATCCCCAGCGACGAGTACGGGGTAGGGGGTAACCTGCCGTATCAGAGCCCCAACCTCATCGAGCATTTGCTCGAATTCGGCGAGACTCCGATTGGGCGAGAAGTACACCCCTATTACTGCAGCGTCGCCTACGACTGCCATCACGCAGCCCCGACCCTTTGCTACTCGTTTGAAGGGTGGAGCACCAGCGGAGGTGGGGGCGACGATGACCACCGAGTTCCCACGGTCCCCAACCCAGTCATCCCGGGTGGGAATAAAATAGGGCTCGGCGACCACGGCTACTTTGATCTCCCACTCCGCCAGAGTCTGAAGCAACAGATCCTGAGCTCTGGCAGAGTGGTTGATATTCGCCTGTAGTATGGGCCAGAGGGGCATTAATTACCGGTCTGCATGGGCTCCTCCTCTGCACCGGCTGGGCGCTGGGTCGGCTCAGGATCTTTGGTGTCCTTGGCCTTCCTTTTTTTATTCCTTTTTCGTCTGGCCCTCTTGGGACCCTTTTGAAGACCCGCTTTAGGGCCAGACTTGACGCCACTACGGCACCCTTTCCCACCAAGGACGTGGGCCATCGCACAAAGGGGGCAGTTCGGCTCCGCCTGACAGTCCCGCGCTCGGTGACCTGGCTTTCCACAACGGTAACAAAGACCGCTGCGGTCAACCTCTGACGCGCACTTTCCGCCAAGATGGCCACACTCGAGGCACCTATAGCATCTGAGGGGTCTGGAGTCCAGTAGCGTCACAAGCGCTGACACCCAGCCAACCTTGACGCGACCCATGTCGACCACCTTTTTTGCTACCACCACTGGGCAGCTCAGCCACAAGGAGCCGGAGGGACCAATAACCCCGGCCTTAATCTCCTCGGGGAGGCACCCTCCCAGTTTGGCGACAGCCAACACCACCTCCTGCTCCGTAATCGAGTCGTCCAACTCGGTTACCCTCACATCAACCCGCTTCATTGGACGACCGATGCGTACCAGGTCCGTGTTGAGGACCTCCCTTAGCTTTCCAGCCAGGGAGTCAGCCTTTTTGGAGCCCGCATCGCCATGGATTTCAAGTATACGGGCGCCTGTGGCCGTCGTCCTGCAGCGCATTTCCTCTATACCGAGGCTTTCGTAGTCTAAACGACTACGGGCCTCGGTAATGACGGACCTATATGTCACGCCTTTCTCTGCCGCGCCCGGCTGCAGGGTGAGAGTCACCGCAGCCGTCTTAGGGGGGCGAAGTCGTTTGGCCGCAACCTTCTTCTTTGTTTGCTCGGGCCCGGAAACAGCCGATGTGCCGGCTGTCTGCTTCTGGCTTTTCTTCGCACCCCTCTTGGTAACAACATTCCACCCCTCCTCCAACGATGAAACTGGTGGTGAGGACGCAGATGTAGAGGGTACTGGCTTCTCCGGCACCGTCGGCACGCTTTGTGCAACCGACCTCTTACCCTTGCCCTTGCCTTTGCCTACCTTTGGAGGCTGGGCGGGAGGCGTGGGCTGCGGGCGGGCAGCCGGTTGCCTCAGCGGTGGCCACGTCGCGTCGGGGATATCGGGAGCCCCAGACGTCGAGGGTTTCGGCGACCCCTTTGCTGCCTTTGCCGTATCCTGCTTAGTTGCCATGGCATCCTTCCTTTTGTCAGCCGCGAGAGGCGGCCTTAGTCTTGGCTCTGGTAAGAGGCGGCACTCTATGCCCTCGAGTCTTGCATTCAGCATCGCACCGAATTGGGCGACGCTAGAACGAGAGAGTTCCTCCATCATTTCTTTAATGGGCTCTGGTGCCACCGCTGGTCGTCGCCGCAGCTCGGCAACCTCAGCCCGTAACTCCGCCAGTTGGCTGGAGAGTCGAGAATTAACCGCCTCCAGCTTCGCCACCTCGTCTGTAATACTGATGGCCCTCAGTCCTGTAGCAGCCTCCTTAATAGAGACCGCCGCATCTTTCAGGGCCTTCACCGCTGTTCCTTTAAGATTCTTGGATGTCACAGCAATTGTCGATATAACCTCCACGGCATCCAAGACCACCTTATTCAGCGCTGACATAGTCTGCACAGTGTCATCTTCTATTATGGCTGAGGATGCGTTAAGAACGTGGCGGCAGGCGTCTCGGGACTCTCTCAGCGTCCTCGCCATGCCAGCTACCCTCTCCTCAGCCTCTAGGCGCAGCTCTTCCGCTTTTGCAGCATTGACCTGGGCCCTGGCCTCACCCATACCGACAAATGTACCTAATGTAGGTGGGCGCCCTCTACCTCGTTTTGATTTATGTGCCGCACCTTTTGTCGGCGACACAGATTCATCCTTGTCTTCGTTCTCCCTGCTAGCAGGCCGTTTCAAGTATAGCCCGCGCTGTTTTTCCGCGTTGAGTGACTCGACACTGACCATGCTGCTATCGGTATCGGTGTCCGACAGCCGCGATATTGATACGCGCAGCTCGCGTGCGCATAACTCCTTCAGACTCCTACTCTCCTCCTCTCTCGAATTCACCTCTTCGATTTGTTTGTTTATGTTAAAGTTTTCCATCTTAATCCCACGAGTGTGGGGGACAAACGGTCGACTCAGGACTACCCCCTGTACCTGAGCAAGCCTATACATAACCCGCAGTTGGTGTCGGCTGGTGCCAACGCGGGGAACGCGCTAACGACAGTACTCCCTACTGCCATTCACCCTCTCGCGGCGCGCCGCCACTTAGGGTTGGGGTGATTTTTTTAAAGAGGTTTTCTTCCTCGCGAGCCCAGCCAATTAAGGCCAGGCCCCCCGGTCCGCATAGGCCTCCTGCCATCTTTGCAGATTCCGGGTTGACCAGCGGTGGCCTTGAAAAAGGCCGCGTCCGGAGGCAGTGCTAGTGCTCACCGGACCCGCCGCTCCCTCCTTCGGATATAAGGAATGTGTGGAAATGGGGGGAAGGAAAGGAAAAGGAAAGCAGGCTGCGACTCGGTCTACTCTAATAATTAAGAGCAGAACCGAGAGCAGATTACCTCTAAGGATGGGATGTGGACCGAAAAGGAAAGGAAAGGGAAGGGTACGTGTTGCTCTTCGTCTGGTCTCTCACCCCGAGCCTGCCCGGTATGGGTGGCCCTCCGGTATAGCCTCGGGGATCATTGAGACACGCAAGCCCCCCCACCACGGCAAGGTGGCAACACAGTCGGGGGGGAACCTAACCTAACCTAACCTAACCTAACCTAACCTTTTTTTTTTTTTTTTTGACAAGGTGGAAAATGCATTACGCATTCGACCCCCCGCCTTGGGAGCGGCGGGGAGGATATGTGGGACTCCCTCATCTCCCCTTCTCATTATGAGAAGGGGTAGAGAGGTTTACCCACTAAAAACCACCTTGGCGTACCCTCGCACTCCGGTTACTCGGGCACCGTGGAACCCGCTCTAAGCATTCTCCACGGTGCCCACCGGTCGCCCCGGCCTCTGCCAGGGCTTCCCGCGTCAATGGGGGGGATGGCCGAATACGCATGGCCACCCCCCAGACCGCCGAGTGACTTGTCACGGCAGGCGGAGGTCTCCCATCCTCCGCCCGCAGTCACTAAGGGTTAAGGCGCGCGGCAAACTGCCGCCGCCTCAACCCCGGCCGCCTACGCCGGAGGGGGTGCGCGAGAGGATCATCCTCGCGCCCCCGCTCCGCCTCCTCCTTCTGCGAGATAACAATCTCGCAGAAGGAGACCACTGCCTCCCAGGACCCCTCGCTGCTGAGCATCGCAGAGACGACGCTGTGCAGCGAGCAAACTGCCGCCGCCTCAACCCCGGCCGCCTAAACCTAACATAACCTAACCTAACCTAACCTAACCTTTTTTTTTTTTTTTTTTTTTTAACCCAGGGAAATCCTCATGGATACCCGGCCGCCCCGGGGGGAGTGGCCGGGTTATGTCAGACTCTTACTGACTAAAACCCTGGGGTGTTCCTCCTCTCGCCATGTACGGCGGGGCTGCGGGACATTCCTCGAAGGTCCTTCAACCGCATGCCCCGCCGACGGCGTCGCTCCCCCTCGCGGGGAGCCCTCCTCTTCGGGGCGGGGCTCAAACTGTTACATACAAAAACCAGTTTGAGCCCCGCCCCCCTCCGCTGTGGCGCCCGGGAACACACGGGCGCCTCCAGCATGGGACCTATAGTGTCGGCAGCGGATCCCCCGATCCACCACCGACGGGTCCCCATCAGGGCGGCATCCGGCCCGCGAAGGCCCGACGCCGCCCCCCACGCCTCCGGCGGCGGATCGGGAGCGAGTCGACATCATCTTGTTTCGGGCGGACAACCTGTCCGCCCATATTGGGGCCCCATACAGGGCCATGCTCCTCACCACGCCGGCGAAGAGCTTCCGGCACGAGGAGCCTGGCCCCCCTATGTTGGGCAGGAGTCTGCCCAGCGCTTGGGCGGCGCCTCTGATTCGGGGAGCAAGTCTCCTGAAGTGCTCCCCGAAATCCCACTTGCGGTCCAATGTGAGCCCCAAATACTTGATGTGGGGCTCAACCCGGACCGTCTCTCCTCCAAGTGAGAGCGCCGCACCCGCAGGCAGCCTCCATGCCCTCCCGCGTCCCCCGAAGACCATGGCGTCAGTCTTCGGGAGGGCAACCTTTAGGCCGAGCTGCTCGATCCCTCTGATCATCAGCTCGGCCGCTGCCTCCGCCTCGCGGAGGGTCTCCCGCCCATCTTTCCCGCGCACAGCCACCATCGTATCGTCTGCGTAACAGACGGTGATTGCGCGCGGGATTGTTTCTCCTCTGATGGCCCGATCGTACCCCAGGTTCCAGAGCAAGGGACCGAGTACGGAACCCTGGGGCACGCCGCAGGCCATCCTCCTCTCCCCCCTCTGCCCGTCCTTTTTTTCGTAGAGAACTACCCTCTCGGTAAGGTAGCTCTCCACGACCCTTCTTAGGTAGTGGGGCACTCCGTGATACCGAAGTGCCCCACTTATCACCCCATAGGGGAGGGTGCCGAACGCGTTCGCGATGTCTAGAGACACCGCGACTACACCCTCCCCCCTGCTCGACGCATCCTCGCAAAAGTCCCTGAGGTACTTTATCGCGTCGAGCGTGGACCGTCCTCCTCGGAACCCGAACTGTCTATCAGAGACGTTCGGGCCGGCGGTCTCCAGGTGCTGCTGGATCCGGTGGGCCAGGATACGTTCAAACGTTTTCCCGGCCTCATCCAGCAGCACTATGGGGCGATAGGCGGACGGGCAGTCAGCAGACCGACCCTCTTTGCGGAGAAGGCAGAGCCGCCCCTCTTTCCACACCCTCGGGAACCTACCCTCCTTCAGGCAGTCGTCCATGATCTGCCTGAAGCGGCTCCCGAGGTGTTCCAGGGCGACGGTGAGGACGCGACCAGGGACCCCGTCTGGACCCGGGGCTTTCTTGCAGCCCCTGAGTCGGTCCGTCACTCTATCAAACTCGTCGTCGCTTATAGGTGCGACGGCGAGTTCGGCCTCAGGCTCCGCAATGGGATCGGGCATCGTCGGGGGAGAGAATATCGGGGCGGGCGGGAACAGCCCTCTGACCACTCTTTGGAGGAGGTCGGGCTCCATGGAATCCATGGGGGGGGAGGTGCGCAGTTTATTGCGCACCATCTTGTACGGCCGCCCCCACGGATCCCTGTCCAGGGTGGCCAAGAACGAGCAGTGTGCTTCGTCCTTGGCCTTGGCGATCGCCACTATCAGGGCCCCCTTTGCCTCTTTGAGGGCCCTATGGAGCCCCTCCTCCTCTTCCGCCGTGTGCCGCCTGCGCCTACAGTGTTGGTAGTCGCGGCGGGCACTGTTGCTGGTGGTCCGCAGGGCCTCTATTTCTGTGGACCACCAGTATACCTCCTTGCGGGCGGACGGACGTCCGGCCCGGGGCATTGCCGCGTCGCACACCCTCTGTAGTGCGGCGCGGAACCGAGCCGCCCTCTCGTCGACTCCGAGGGTGGCGGGAGGGGCTGCACACCAAGCCTCCTCCATCGCCGCCTCGTCCGCCCTTTCCTTGTCCAGGTGGGTCAGGGCCCACCTGGGAAACCTCCTTCCGCCTCGGCCTCTTGTTCCCCCCCCTGGGGTGGGCGACGGCAGGACGCCCTTGGAGACCCTCATTCTGATATATAGATGATCAGAGAGGGTCTCGACGTCCTCCAGGACGCGCCAACCGGTGACGCGCGCGGTTATGGCGGGGGTCGCGAACGTGACGTCCACAACCGACCCTCCCCGCCGCCGCACGCATGTGTTGACGCTGCCCTGGTTCAGGATGATTAGTCCTGTTGCCGTCGCCCAGTCCTCGAGAGCGGTCCCTCGGGGGTCAGTGACTGAGGAACCCCACGCCGAACTCTTGGCGTTGAGGTCCCCCATGACCATCACCTGTGACGGGGCAGCTCTACCGACAACCCCGTTCAGGACCCCCAGGAAGCGCTCGAAGGCGCGTAACGGCTTGTTGGGGGAGAAGTACACCGCCACTATCACGGTGTCGCTCCCCCATTTGGCCGCCACGTAACCTGGGCCGCCTTCGATTCTCGAGAAGGGGGGGAAATCCCCGTATGCCGGCACTGTAATTGCCACTACTCCGTCCGTCGCCCCTGCCCAATAAGCAAGGGGGGGGACGAAGTAGGGCTCCGCCACGACCGCAACGCCAATTCCCCACTCCACCATGTGTTGCAACAGGAGATCCTGTGCTTTGGCGGAGTGGTTGGCGTTCACCTGCAGGATGTCTAATTGCCGGTGTGCTGGCATTTAGACATCCATGCGGTTTGCCTCGTTTTCGGCCGCGGGTGCGGCCGTTCCTGCGGGGGTGGGGCGGGGGGGACGGGCGGGGCGGGCGGGTACCGTCCTCACCGATCTGCCTTTTACCTCAGGGGGGGAGCATTTCGGCCCCCCCATTGTGTGACCGGCTGGGAGTCCAGCGTGGTGGCAAATTGCGCACCACTCCTTCTCTTCCCAGCACTGTCTGGAGAAGTGCCCCTCCACACCGCATCGGAAGCAGGTATTGCCCCGGTCGATGTTTGTGGGGCACAACTCCCTCGTGTGACCAACACTCATACATTTGTAACACCGCATGAGTGGTGGCCCAGCCACACTGACAGTCGCGGACGACCACCCCACCTGTATCTCACCCCGTTTTATGAGGCCATTCGCCGACTCCACCGGGCACTGGACAAGGACCGTTCCAGTGCCATCGTGGATGATACGAATGCCCCCTACCTTTATGTGGGCCTCATCGCAGCCCCCCGCCTTGGCGACGGCCGCCGTCAGCTTCTCCTTGGAAGCCGACTCGTCCAGACCGCCTATCTGGAAGGCGGCCATCTTTAGCGGGCGGCTGACGATGGCGACGTCCCCCACCATCGATTGCAGCTTAGCTGCAAGCGCGTCCGCCGCCCGCCCTCTGTCGGCACTGTCTGCCCCGGGGACCTCTATGACTCGGCCCCCCATCCTAGAGGACCGGACCCGGACGTGCTGCAGGCCCACCTCCTCCAAGCTCAGGCCATTGATGGCCTTGGCCATCGTCTCCCGCATCGTTGTGGCAATGGTCAGGTCCTTCCTGAGGGTGACCATCACCGCCGCCGTCTTCGGTAGTTGCAGCGCCTTGGGTTTAGGCGCTGCCTTCTTCTTTGGGGCCGCTCGGGCGGGGGGGGGCAGCGAGGCCTTGGCATTGCCCTTTCCCTTCCCCTTCCCCCTGCGGGTGACCGTTGCCCAGCTGTCCGGACCCAGTCCCTCCTCCAAGGTTGCCGCCGGTGGCGGTGGTACGGTCTTATCCGCCGGAGCAGTCGCCTTGGGCGCCTTGGGTACCCTGGGCACCTTGGGCGCCTTGGCGGCCTTAATCTTTTGAGGCCGGCCGTCCCCCAGCCTCGCCCCCTCAGGTTCCGTCTCGACCCTCGTTGGGTTCGGCGTCGGCGTGGGTGGCGTGGCCGGCTCTGCAGCCCTCCTCAAGTCGGCCGCCAGCGGGGGGCGGACGATGGGCGCCGGCGGGAGGCGCCTGCTCAGCTCCTCGATACGAACATTTATCATGTTCCCCAAGGAGGTGAACAGGTCACCTTTCATCTCCTCCAATGCAGCCATCAGGTCCGCCGCGTCCGGAACCGGGGTCCGAGGCGGGGGGGCCGGGGGGGCCGAGCACTCATGCTCCGGTGGAGGGGCCGGGGGGGGCATAGTCTGGCGCTCGGAGAAGGCCACACGGAGTGCCTTCGTCTCCGCCTGGCTAATGGCCAGTTGCTCCCGCATCCTCTTTATGTCCGCCTTTAGGCTGCGGATCTCCTCACTTTCCGTCCTATCTTCGACCTCATCCATAGAGGCCATGATAGTGCGGCAGGCCCTGTTTATTTGGCCCCAGACCTCCCCCTTAAGGTTGCCCGACTTCCGAGCGCCCTCGAGGATCAGGCCTGCCGCTATGCGGGTCGCCTCTATTGGGCCCGCACTACCCAGCGCGAGCCCCTCCCCTTTCATTCCCTTGGAGCGGAGCTCTGGGAAGTTCTTCTTGTAGGCGGCGGCGGCGGAGATGTCGGAGTCCGAGCAGACGAACTCCTCTCTGGCCCCTGTCCCCCTTGTCGGGGCCGGGTACGTTCTGGCCCCCCCCGTTTTCCTACCTCTGCGGGCCGTACCAACCTTGGGCCCGTTCTCGGGCCTCGGGTCGTCCTCCCTATCCACGTGTCCCCTTTTTTGGGGCTGAGGAGTCGTCTTGCGAACCCCATCCAGCAACACTATGGGGCGATAGGCGGACGGGCAGTCCGCAGGCCGACCATCTTTGCGGAGGAGGCAGAGCCGCCCCTCCTTCCACACCCTCGGGAACCGTCCCTCCTTCAGGCAGTCATCCATGAGCTGCCTGAGGCGACTCCCGAGGTGTCCCAGGGCGACCGTGAGGACACGACCAGGGACCCCGTCTGGTCCCGGGGCCTTTTTGCAGCCCCTGAGTCGGTCCGTCACTCTTTCGAACTCGTCGTCGCTTATGGGTGCGACGGCGAGTTCGGCCTCCGCAATGGCCATCGTCGGGGGAGAGAACGCTGGGGCGGGCGGGAAAAGCCCCTCCAACACCCTACTGAGGAGGTCGGGCTCCATTGAATCTATGGGGGGGGCCGTGCGCAGCTTGTTGCGCACCATCTTATACGGCCGCCCCCACGGATCCCTGTCAAGGGTGGCCAAGAACGAGCAGTGTGCTTCGTCCTTGGCCACGGCGATCGCCACTATCAGGGCCCCCTTTGCCTCTTTGAGGGCCCTGTGGAGCCCCTCCTCCTCCTCCTCTGTGTGCCGCCTGCGCCTACAATGCTGGTAGGCGCGGCGGGCACAGTTGCTGGTGGTCCGCAGGGCCGCTATTTCTGCGGACCACCAGTACACCCTCTTGCGGGCGGACGGGCGTCCGGCCCGGGGCATTGCCGCGTCGCACACCCTCTGTAGTGCGGCGCGGAACCGAGCCGCCCTCTCGTCGACTCCGAGGGTGGCGGGAGGGGCTGCACACCAAGCCTCCTCCATCGCCGCCTCGTCCGCCCTTTCCCTATCCAGGTGGCCAGATATTGCCACTACTCCGTCTGTCGCCCCAGCCCAGTAAGGAAGGGGAGGGACGAAGTAGGGCTCTGCGACCACCGCGACGCCAATTCCCCACTCCGCCATGTGTTGCATCAGGAGATCCTGTGCCCTGGCGGAGTGGTTGGCGTTGACCTGCAGGACGTCCAAGTGCTGGTGTGCTGGCATTTAGACGTCCATGCGGTTCTCCTCATTTTGGCCGGTGGCCGTTCCTGCTGGGGTGGGGCGGGTGGGGCGGGTGGGCTCCGTCCGCATCGATTTGCCCCTGACCTCGGGGGGGAAGCATCTCGACCCCCCCATCGTGTGGCTGGCCGGGAGTTTGGCGTGGTGGCACACTGCGCACCACTCCTTCTCCCCCGTACACTCCCTGCGGAAGTGCCCCTCCGCACCGCACCGGTAGCAGGTATTGCTCCGGTCGACGCTTGAGGGGCACAACTCCCGCGTGTGGCCAACACACATGCATCTATAACAACGCATGGGTGTCGGCCCAGCCACGGTGACGGTGGCCTCAGCCCACCCCACCTGGATTTTACCCCGCTTTATGAGGCCCTGTGCCGTCTCCACTGGGCACTGGACGAGAGCTGATCCAGTGCCGTCGTAGAGGACACGGATGCCCCCCACCTTTATGTGGGCCTCATCACAGCCCCCCGCTTTGACGATGGCCGCCGTCAGCTTCTCTTTGGAAGCCGACTCGTCCAGACCACCTATCTGGACAGCGGCCATTTTTTGTGGGCGGCTGACGATGGCGACATCCCCCACTATTTCTTGCAGCCTGGCTGCAAGAGCGTCTGCCGCCCGCCCTCTATCGGCACTGTCGGCCCCAGGAACCTCGATGATTCGACCCCCCGTCATCGAGTTCCGCACCCTGACATGCTGGAGGCCCACCTCCTCCAGGCTAAGGCTATTAATGGCCTTAGCCATGGTCTCCCGCATCGTTGTGGCGGTGGTTAGGTCCTTCCGAAGAGTGACCGCCACCGCCGCCGTCTTGGGTGCAAGCAGCGCCTTCGGTTTAGGCGCTGCCTTTTTCGCCGGGGCCTCTGGGGCTGGGGGGGCAAGCGAGGCCTTGCCCTTGCCTTTCCCCTTCCCCCTGCGGGTGACCGTTGCCCAGCTTTCAGCCTCCGGCTGGCCCGGTCCCTCCTCCACGGGCGCCGCCGGTGGCAAAGCCGGGGCGGTCGCCGACGTTTTGGACGCCTTGGGGGCTTTAGGGGCCCTTACCTTTTGGGGGCGGCCATCTCCCAGTCTCGCCCCCTCCGAATCCCTCGTAGGGGTCGGCGCAGGGGTCGGCGTCGACGTGGGTGGCATGGCCGGCCCCGCAGCCCTCCTCAAATCGGCCGCCAGCGGGGGGCGGATGATGGGTGCCGGCGGCAGGCGCCTGCTCAACTCCTCGATCCGAACATTGACCATGTTCCCCAAGGAGGTGAACAGGTCACCCTTCAGCTGCTCGATGGCCGCCATCAGGTCCACCGCGCCCGGAGCTGGGGCCTGGGCCGGGGGGGCCGAACACTCATGCTCCGGCGGAGGGGCCGGGGGGGGCATAATCTGGCGCTCCGAGAAAGCGACACGGAGCGCCCTGGTCTCCGCCTGGCTAATGGCCAGCTGCTCCCGCATCCGCTTTATGTCCGCCCTAAGGCTGCGGATCTCCTCTGCCTCCGTCCGGTCCTCGACCTCGTCCATTGCCGCGGTGATTGTGCGGCAGGCCCGATTGATCTGCCCCCAGATCTCTCCCTTCAGGTTGCCCGACTTCCGGGCGCCCTCCAGGATCAGGCCCGCCGCTATGCGGGTCGCCTCTATAGGGCTCGCACTAGTTAGCGCGAGCCCCTCCCCCTTCGTTCCCTTGGAGCGGAGCTCCGGGAAGTCTTTCTTGTAGGCGGCAGCGGCGGAAATGTCGGAGTCCGAGTGCACGAACCCCTCCCGCCCTGACACCTTCGTCGAGGCCGCGTACGACCTCACCCCCGATTTTCCCCTGCCCCTGCGGGCCGTACCAACCTTAGGCCCGTTCTCGGGCCTAGGGTCATCCTCACGGTCCTCATGCCCTCGTTTTTGGGGCTGAGGAGTCGTCCGCCGAACTTCATTTTCCTCCTCAGATTCTGAGGAGTAAATTGCCCTCCTCCTGAAAGAGGAGGGACCCCCCCCTTTCGCGGACGTGGCCCTTGCGGCCTCGTCCATGCTCACACCAAGTAAGGCCGAAATCCGACCACCAGGACCGAAGTTATTGACGTCCGAAGATAGTCAATAAAAACGGTCAAGCGCGACTCGGATTTCGACTTTCCTATACAATTTGTGGGATTGCCCCTGAATGTTCAGAATAGCAATCCCAGAAATTGTTTTTCAAATTTGACGCCCTTCCCGGGGTCGCCGGTCCTCGCCAAAAATACTAAAAAATAGGGGAGAGCGAGCTCTTCCCTATAGAATTAACACCCTTGCCAGAGGGGCAAGGGGCCCAAAGTTATAAACAAAACAAATTAACAAAACTTAACAAAATTTTAAACTAAAATATAAAAGATAATTTGAAATGAAAATTTAAATAAAAACGAAACCCCCCCTCTGAATGAAACAAAAAGTACCCCACGCGTTGGCCGACTATCGCCGCTATGTCTCAGCCCTAAAAAGGGCTTCGAGCGATAACGGGAACACCGACCAATTTGCGGAGCAAAAACGTAAACAAACAAAAACCAACAAACAACAAATCCAATCAAAATAACAACAAAATCCAGAATAAGTAAGCCAAGTCAAAAGATAATGCAGAATCGATAGTCAATATAACACGTACTAAGCAAGAGTCAAAGTGGTTCTCGAAATCGCAGAAATCCTCAAGAAAAAACACCTCCACCTCCGTGGAACCTAACCTAACCTTTTTTTTTTTTTTTTTTTTTTTTAACCCAGGGAAATCCTCATGGATACCCGGCCGCCCCGGGGGGAGTGGCCGGGTTATGTCAGACTCTTACTGACTAAAACCCTGGGGTGTTCCTCCTCTCGCCATGTACGGCGGGGCTGCGGGACATTCCTCGAAGGTCCTTCAACCGCATGCCCCGCCGACGGCGTCGCTCCCCCTCGTGGGGAGCCCTCCTCTTCGGGGCGGGGCTCAAACTGTTACAAACAAAAACCAGTTTGAGCCCCGCCCCCCTCCGCTGTGGCGCCCGGGAACACACGGGCGCCTCCAGCATGGGACCTATAGTGTCGGCAGCGGATCCCCCGATCCACCACCGACAGGTCCCCATCAGGGCGGCATCCGGCCCGCGAAGGCCCGACGCCGCCCCCCACGCCTCCGGCGGCGGATCGGGAGCGAGTCGACATCATCTTCTCGCTCCCGCTCCGCCGCCTCCTTCTGCGACATAACTTCGCCGCAGAAGGCTACGGCCGCCTGCCAGGACTCGCCGCTGTCGACCATGGATTTTACCAAGGCCGGCAGCGACAAGTCCCCTCCTATCGTCGCGGATAAGGCGGCGCGGGGCACCGCCCATGCAGGGCAGACCTCGCGCGTGTGTTGCGCCGTATCCGCGACGCCCGCCGGGCAGTGGTGGCACACCTCCGTGGGCTCCCTACCCGCCACCCGGCACAGGTAGCTACCGAAGCAACCGTGCCCGGTGAGCATCTGTGTCAGGTGGAAGGTGAGAGCCCCGTGCCCCCGTTCTAGCCACTCTTTCAAAATTGGCCGAACGGCGGCCACCAACTCCCGACTCACCACGGTGTCCCCGAGGCGGGCCGCCCACCGCTGGAGGAGGACGTCACGAGCATCCTCCCTCCAGCGGTCGATCTCCCTTGTATGGGGACGACCCCCCCCGGCCATGGCCTCCTTTGTTCGCCAGTACACCGCAGCGAGCACCTCGGCTTCGAGGTCCCACGGCGGCGTACCGGCGAGCACACATGCGCCGACGCACGACACGGTGCGGTACGCTCGGGCCACCCTGAGCGCCATGGCGCGCTGCGGTCGCCGCAGCACTGCCAAGTTTTTGGCACTTAGGTCCCCTGCCCATATCGGCGCCCCATAGAGCGCCATGGAGCGTACCACACCAGCATAAAGGCGCCGGCAAGCGCCTCTCGGGCCCCCCACGTTTGGGAGGACTCTGCTCAGCGATCCGGCAGCGGCCACTAATTTAGGAGCCAACCGCCGGAAATGCTCCTCGAACTTCCATCTACCGTCGAGGACGAGTCCTAGGTATTTCATCGTCGACCCGACGGCGATGGAAGTTCCTCCCACCATTATCGTAGCCCCAGGAGGCGGCGCACGCCGAGGCCCATGGAACACGAGGGCTTCAGATTTATCTAAGGCCACCTCGAGTCCCAGGGCGCGGATTCGCGCCACCACCTGGGCCACGCCCGCCGTGGCGAGGAGGGACGCCTCACGATAGGTGCCGCCGCAGGCCGACACGAGGGTATCGTCGGCGTAGCAAGTTACGTCGACCCCCCGCAGCATGGACCCGCGCAGCACCCAGTCGTAGCCGATGTTCCACAGGAGTGGACCAAGAACCGACCCCTGTGGAACACCGCACGACATCTCCCTCCTCCCGGAGCCGTACTTCGTCGGGAAGACCACCTCTCTCCCGACGAAGTAGTCGGCCACGACTCTCTGCAGATACCGTGGCACGTTGTGGTACTGCAGAGCACTCTTCACGGTCTCCCAGGGAAGCGTATTAAAAGCGTTGCGAATGTCGAGAGACACCGCAAACATCACGCCACCCTGGGAGACAGCCTCCTCCGCGAGGTCTCTTACCCGCGCAACTGCGTCCAGAGTCGACCGGCCCTGGCGGAACCCAAACTGCGCATCAGCGAGGTCCGGGTTCATGGACTCGACGAGGCGAGCCGCGAGCACCCGCTCGAATAATTTGCTCACCTCGTCGAGCAACACAATCGGACGGTACGCCGATGGCTGCTCCGCCGGCCGTCCCTCTTTACGGAGCAAGACCAGTTTGCCCGTCTTCCACCTACGAGGAAACCGGCCCTGCTCCAGGCATGCAGAGAAGAGGGACCCCACCCTCTCACCGATCTCCTCCAGCGCGATCACTAGAGCACTCCCAGGTACACCGTCCGGGCCCGGGGCGGTCTTCTTCGACTTTAGTCTCAGAATGGCCGCCCCGAGTTCCCCCTCCGTCACTGGTGGGGGAGGAGCGTCCTCCTCGGTATTTCGCATCGCGCTGGGGGCCATCGCTGGAGGCACCCATTCGCCCCGCCGTGGAAAAAGGGCGTCGACCACCTCCTCGAGGAATTCTGGCTGGAGACTACTCGTCAGGGGAGGGACCCAGGGGCGGAGCTTTTTACGAACCACCCTATACGGCCTTCCCCAAGGATCCCTGTTGAGGATCTCCAGCCATTCCTCCCACGCCGCCTCTTTAGCCCGCGCGATAGCCAACTGAAAGGCCCTGCATGCGGACCTGTAGGCGGCATAGGACTCATCCTCCTCGTGATGGTCCCGGACACGCCTTCGCCTGCATCGGGTGTACCGGCGGCGCGCCCTTCCACAGGCCACCCGCATTCGGTGGAGATCTGCGCTCCACCAATACACCCAGCGCCGTGGAGGAAGGGGTCTCGCTCTCGGCATTGCCGCATCACATATGCGGGACAGTGAGACGCTGAGATTCTCCGCCTCCACATCTACGTCGGAGGCGATCTCGGACCCAGACATCCAGGCCTCGAGAACGGCCGCTTCACCGGCGACCTCCTTATCGAGCCGACCCAGTACCCAGCGCGGGCCATCCCCAACACTAGATCGGGCACTACTCTGTGGTGGGTCAGCGGGGAGTGTGGAGACATCGAAACGGATATAACGGTGATCCGACAATGTCTCCACATCCACCACCACCCTCCAGCCCTGAACACGGCGGGCCAGGGAGGCCGACGCGAACGTGATATCCACAATCGACCCTCCCTGTTGTCGCACGCATGTGTTTTCCGACCCAGTGTTGAGGACGGCCAGCCCCACAGACACGGCCCACTCCTCAAGCGTCTCCCCCCGCGCATCCGTCGCCGGAGATCCCCACGCCGTGGACTTGGAATTGAAATCCCCAGCGACGAGTACGGGGTAGGGGGTAACCTGCCGTATCAGAGCCCCAACCTCATCGAGCATTTGCTCAAATTCGGCGAGACTCCGATTGGGCGAGAAGTACACCCCTATTACTGCAACGTCGCCCACGACTGCCATCACGCAGCCCCGACCCTTCGCAACTCGTTCGAAGGGCGGAGCACCAGAGGAGGCGGGGGCGACGATAACCACCGAGTTCCCACGGTCCCCAACCCAGTCATCCCGGGTCGGAACAAAATAGGGCTCAGCGACCACGGCCACTTTGATCTTCCACTCCGCCAGAGTCTGGAGCAACAGATCCTGAGCTCTGGCAGAGTGGTTGATATTCGCCTGCAGTACGGACCAGAGGGCCATTAATTATCGGTCTGCATGGGCTCCTCCTCTGCACCGGCTGGGCGCTGGGTCGGCTCCGGATCGTTGGTGTCCTTAGCCTTCCTTTTTTTGTTCTTTTTTCGTCTGGCCCTCTTGGGACCCTTTTGAGGACCCGCTTTAGGGCCAGACTTGACGCCACTACGGCACCCTTTCCCACCAAGAACGTGGGCCATCGCACAAAGGGGGCAGTTCGGCTCCGCCTGACAGTCCCGCGCTCGATGACCTGGCTTTCCACAGCGGTAACAAAGACCGCTGCGGTCAACCTCTGATGCGCACTTTCCGCCAAGATGGCCACACTCGAGGCACCTATAGCATCTGAGGGGTCTGGAGTCCAGTAGCGTCACAAGCGCTGACACCCAGCCAACCTTGACGCGACCCACGTCGACCACCTTTTTTGCCACCACCACTGGGCAGCTCAGCCACAAGGAGCCGGAGGGACCAATAACCCCGGCCTTGATCTCCTCGGGGAGGCACCCTCCCAGTTTGGCGACAGCCAACACCACCTCCTGCTCCGTAATCGAGTCGTCCAACTCGGTTACTCTCACGTCAACCCGCTTCATCGGACGGCCGATGCGTACCAGGTCTGCGTTGAGGACCTCCCTTAGCTTTCCAGCCAGGGAGTCAGCCTTTTTGGAGCCCGCATCGCCATGGATTTCAAGTATACGGGCGCCTGTGGCCGTCGTCCTGCAGCGCATTTCCTCTATACCGAGGCTTTCGTAGTCTAAACGACTACGGGCCTCGGTAATGACGGACCTATATGTCACGCCTTTCTCTGCCGCGCCCGGCTGCAGGGTGAGAGTCACCGCAGCCGTCTTAGGGGGGCGAAGTCGTTTGGCCGCAACCTTCTTCTTTATTTGCTCGGGCCCGGAGGAAACAGCCGATGTGCCGGCTGTCTGCTTCTGGCTCTTCTTCGCACCCCTCTTGGTAACAACATTCCACCCCTCCTCCAACGATGCAACTGGTGGTGAGGACGCAGATGTAGAGGGTACTGGCTTCTCCGGCACCGTCGGCACGCTTTGTGCAACCGACCTCTTACCCTTGCCCTTGCCTTTACCTACCTTTGGAGGCTGGGCGGGAGGCGTGGGCTGCGGGCGGGCAGCCGGTTGCCTCAGCGGTGGCCACGCGTCGGGGATAACGGGAGCCCCAGACGTCGAGGGTTTCGGCGATGCTGCCTTTGGCGTATCCTGCTTAGTAGCCATGGCCTCTACCGCATCCTTCCTCTTGTCAGCCGCGAGAGGCGGCCTAAGTCTTGGCTCTGGTAAGAGGCGGCACTCTATGCCCTCGAGTCTTGCATTCAGCATCGCCCCAAATTGGGCGACGCTAGTACGAGAGAGTTCCTCCATCATTTCTTTAATGGGCTCTGGTGCCACCGCTGGTCGTCGCCGCAGTTCGGCAACCTCAGCCCGTAGCTCCGCCAGTTGGCTGGAGAGTCGAGAATTAACCGCCTCCAGCTTCGCCACCTCATCTGTAATACTGATGGCCCTCAGTCCTGTAGCAGCCTCCTTAATAGAGACCGCCGCATCTTTCAGGGCCTTCACCGCGGTTCCTTTAAGATTCTTGGATGTCACAGCAATTGTCGATATAACCTCGACGGCATCCAAGACCACCTTATTCAGCGCTGACATAGTCTGCACATTGTCATCTTGTATCATGGCTGAGGATGCGTTCAGGACGCGGCGGCAGGCGTCTCGGGACTCTCTCAGCGTCCTCGCCATGCCAGCTACCCTCTCCTCAGCCTCTAGGCGCAACTCTTCCGCTTTTGCAGCATTGAGCTGGGCCCTGGCCTCAGCCATACCGACAAATGTACCTAATGTAGGTGGGCGGCCTCTACCTCGTTTTGATTTATGTGCCGCACCTTTTGGCGGCGACACAGACCCATCCTTGTCTTCGTTCTCCCTGCTAGCAGGCCGTTTCAAGTATAGCCCGCGCTGTTTTTCCGTGTTGAGTGACTCAACACTGACCATGCTGCTATCAGTATCGGTGTCCGACAGCCGCGATATTGATACGCGCAGCTCGCGTGCGCATAACTCCTTCAGTTTTCTACTCTCCTCCTCTCTCGACTTCACCTCTTCGATTTGATTGTTTGTATTTAAGTTTTCCATCTTAATCCCACGAGTGTGGGGGACAAAAAAGGTCGACTCAGGACTACCCCCTGTACCTGAGCAAGCCTATACATAACCCGCAGTTGGTGTCGGCTGGTGCCAACGCGGGGAACGCGCTAACGACAGTACTCCCTACTGCCATTCACCCTCTCGCGGCGCGCCGCCACTTAGGGTTGGGGTGATTTTTTAAAGAGGTTTTCTTCCTCGCGAGCCCAGCCAATTAAGGCCAGGCCCCCCGGTCCGCATAGGCCTCCTGCCATCTTTGCAGATTCCGGGTTGACCAGCGGTGGCCTTGAAAAAGGCCGTGTCCGGAGGCAGTGCTAGTGCACACAGGACCCGCCGCTCCCTCCTTCGGATATAAGGAATGTGTGGAAATAGGGGGAAGGAAAGGAAAAGGAAAGCAGGCTGCGACTCAGTCTACTCTAATAATTAAGAGCAGAACCGATAGCAGCCTACCTCTAAAGATGGGATGTGGACCGAAAAGGAAAGGAAAGGGAAGGGTACGTGTTGCTCTTCGTCTGGTCTCTCACCCCGAGCCTGCCCGGTATGGGTGGCCCTCCGGTATAGCCTCGGGGATCATTAAGACACGCAAGCCCCCCCACCACGGCAAGGTGGCAACACAGTCGGGGGGGAACCTAACCTAACCTAACCTAACCTAACCTAACCTAACCTAACCGCGAAAACCTACCGGAACTAATATCGAGCAAAAATAGAGAGGTATTCTTAAATTACTGCACAGAAATTGCAAATAAAGTAATAAAAAGAAACAAAACGGTCCAAGAAAATATGCAGTCATAATATAATGATGTATATTAGCGATATGCATAAATAGTGAAATAAGAGAAATAATGTAATAAAGAACAGTAGTTTAAGGAAGAAAAGGAAAACAATGTATTAAAACTTAATATAATATAATAGCATTCTGTTACGTAATAGTGCAAGTTAGATAAATAAGTCACAATGATGTTGATTTAGGTTAAGAAACTTGTTGTAAAAAAATATGTACGAAATAATAAAAGCTGTGTGTTTTGGTGTAACCATAGGAATAAAAGTATGTTAATTCGAATTAAATACGTTAATTAGAAGTAAGTATGTTAATTAGACCAATAAAATGTAGGTAAACATAGTATAATAATAGTAATATAGAATATCTAGGTAATATGTGTAAAAAAAAAACTGTGTTGAAAAATAAAAAAGTAGTTGGCTTGTTTATTACCCTAGAAAACTTAAAGAAAAACTTAAATAAAGATGTCAAAACAAGATAGATATTTAGAATGGGAATCCCACCCATTATAGGAACGTAAGATGATGGATGTGAGAAAGACAAAGTATGCTGAACGAAAGTGCGAGAGGAATAAATGCGAGAACTGGTATGAAAGGAAACAGATAAGAATTGCTCCAATACTGTTGGAGGTAGTATTTAAAAAAAAAAAAAAAAAAAAAAAAAAAAAAACCTAACCTAACCTAACCTAACCTAACCAGTATCACCATACATACGGTCGCAACAACATCTGCTCCGCGCAAAAAATTATTTAAAAATAGTAAAAGTGATATTCGCATCAAACCAATATAGTGAAGTGATAGTGTGTGTGCCAAATCACCAGGATTCATGTGGGCAAGTTCCTACATCAGCTGGTTCCAGAGTTATTAAGCCCCAACTTCAGGAAGCTACCACATAGCCATCCGTGTAGGTACAAGTTGTATCTTTACGTGTTTCTCTTGTCCTCGCCAAGACCTATCTGCTGGAAGTCAAACCACACAAATCGGTTCAGCCCAAGCGGAGATACAGGCATCGGAAAGTACACCAATTTAGCCTCAATTCCGGTATTTTTCCACGCGTCCGCCGAATTGAGGTTACACGAGGCAACAGCACAATTGAACGGGGCTTCAACACCGGCTCGGAGACTTACAGCCCGGCTCGGCGACTCCACAGTATACTTGGTACATACACGTGATTCTAAATATCACCCAACGTCACAGCACCCTACGTCATCGTGACGTATATTATGTTCTAGAACATTCGACGAGCAGCCGATACGTTAGCGCGCCGGCTGCCCTCTCCAACCATTCGTCCATCACTGGGTACGTGTCCCGTAAGGGGCGTCCTCCAGGATGGACTTCCACCTTTCTCGCAGCCGGCGCGCCGTCATACGGCGGGAGGCCTCCACCTCCTCAGGGTCCGGGCGTTCTCTTCTTGCCCGAGCCCTGGACCTAACCGCGTAGGTTTCCGCCTGCACCTCGGCGTCCAACTCCCACGGAGGGGTGCAGGCGAGGAGGCAGGCCGCCGCATGGGCCACTGAGCCGTAGGCCCTGGCCATTCTCTGGGCCACGGCCCGCTTTGGCCCCCTCAGCAGGGCCCTGTTTCGGGCGGACTACCTGTCCGCCCATATTGGGGCCCCATACAGGGCCATGCTCCTCACCACGCCGGCAAACAGCCGCCGGCAAGAGGAGCCTGGCCCCCCAATGTTGGGCAGGAGTCTGCCCAGCGCTTGCGCGGCGCCCCTGATTCGGGGAGCAAGTCTTCTGAAGTGCTCCCCGAAATCCCACTTCCGGTCCAATGTAAGCCCCAGATATTTAATGTGGGGCTCTACCTGGACCGTCCCTCCTGGAAGTGAGAGCGCCGTCGTCGTCGTTGAAAATGGACCCAGATCCCAGAGAGAGAAGAGAAGAGAAGAGAAGAGAAGAGAAGAGAAGAGAAGAGAAGAGAAGAGAAGAGAAGAGAAGAGAAGAGAAGAGAAGAGAAGAGAAGAGAAGAGAAGAGAAGAGAAGAGAAGAGAAGAGAAGAGAAGAGAAGAGAAGAGAAGAGAAGAGAAGAGAAGAGAAGAGAAGAGAAGAGAAGAGAAGAGAAGAGAAGAGAAGAGAAGAGAAGAGAAGAGAAGAGAAGAGAAGAGAAGAGAAGAGAAGAGAAGAGAAGAGAAGAGAAGAGAAGAGAAGAGAAGAGAAGAGAAGAGAAGAGAAGAGAAGAGAAGAGAAGAGAAGAGAAGAGAAGAGAAGAGAAGAGAAGAGAAGAGAAGAGAAGAGAAGAGAAGAGAAGAGAAGAGAAGAGAAGAGAAGAGAAGAGAAGAGAAGAGAAGAGAAGAGAAGAGAAGAGAAGAGAAGAGAAGAGAAGAGAAGAGAAGAGAAGAGAAGAGAAGAGAAGAGAAGAGAAGAGAAGAGAAGAGAAGAGAAGAGAAGAGAAGAGAAGAGAAGAGAAGAGAAGAGAAGAGAAGAGAAGAGAAGAGAAGAGAAGAGAAGAGAAGAGAAGAGAAGAGAAGAGAAGAGAAGAGAAGAGAAGAGAAGAGAAGAGAAGAGAAGAGAAGAGAAGAGAAGAGAAGAGAAGAGAAGAGAAGAGAAGAGAAGAGAAGAGAAGAGAAGAGAAGAGAAGAGAAGAGAAGAGAAGAGAAGAAGAAGAAGAAGGGGAAGGAATGGGAATGGGAATGGGAATGGGAATGGGAATGGGAATGGGAATGGGAATGGGAATGGGAATGGGAATGGGAATGGGAATGGGAATGGGAATGGGAATGGGAATGGGAATGGGAATGGGAATGGGAATGGGAATGGGAATGGGAATGGGAATGGGAATGGGAATGGGAATGGGAATGGGAATGGGAATGGGAATGGGAATGGGAATGGGAATGGGAATGGGAATGGGAATGGGAATGGGAATGGGAATGGGAATGGGAATGGGAATGGGAATGGGAATGGGAATGGGAATGGGAATGGGAATGGGAATGGGAATGGGAATGGGAATGGGAATGGGAATGGGAATGGGAATGGTAATGGACCTAGGATAAGCTAGCGTTGTAGTTTCCATCATCGTTCCTATAACATTTAAAGAATTATCCCCTAACTCCTAACCAATAAGGAGTTGTACCGTCCATCATCAGCTCAGCAACATAAGATGATGACTACCAGACGCAAATATCTGAATAGTTTTAGAAAGTATGATGAAAAACATTGTAAGTGCCTATAAAATTTAAAGAGTTCCCTCGATTTGTCCAGGATCCTATCATCAGATCCTGACTTGGTGACCATGGGACTACTTGTGAAGTACCCTTTCAAACAAAAAATATTTTTCCAAATCAGTCCAGGCGTTCGAGTATTCGGGGAACATACAAAAAAAATGATTCCGACGGATTGATAACCTCCGCTTGAAGTTGGTTAATTGACTGACTGATCGCGGGTGGCATCGCGGGTGGAAAGCTATTTAGCATTAAATAATAAAGCTGAAAAGTTTGTTTGTTTGTTTGAACGCGCGAATCTCCGGAGTTACTGGTCCGATTCGAAAACTACGCTGTCGGCTGGTAGTTTAGCCATTATTTTGTCGTTGATGGCGTCAACGCTTATATTTCTGGCAGCTAATTAAATTAAATTGCCCTCTCACACATCCATTAATGTTTTTTTTGGTCGATATTGGCTATATCCGGATATACTCTACAGATCAGGTCTTCAATGTTGGTCACGATTTTACCAAGGTCTTTGTCAATAGCTATTTTTTTATCTGATTCAGGTACTTTCCCATCCCCGATTAAATGGAGCTTTATTGGGAAATCTGTGCTTTCTCTACCCAAGTGACTCCTCATTTTGGTATACAGTTTCAATAATTCAACAGATAAGCAAGATTTAATAATATCTGCTCTAGTTTCCCTAACAGGCAACGTTCATCTGAAATCACCAGAAAACATCAAAGTTATTCCACCCCCATGGCTATTTGTGCATTTTATATTTCTGAGAGTTCTATCTAAAGCCTCTAGATGAGCTCTATGAGTCATGTGCACTCATCCCATATTATTAGGTTTGCATCTTGTAAAACCTTGCCCAATGGTCCATTTTTACGTATAGAGCGTACGCTGTCTTTTTCAAGAAATACCGTAAGGGTCTGTTTAGAAGTGAAATGAGCCGTCCTTCTACCTGTCAATAGTGTAGCAGCAATAAATATCTGATGATGCAACAGCAATGGCTAATTTCGTTGACTTCAAAACTATCAGATTAGAGTTCTTACATAGTTATTTTATACTTATTAGTGCCTTTGTGGTTTTTTTTGTTAAAAGTATTTCATTTTTTAGTTTCTTATGTGTAACCAATGACTCTCAAGGTCACTGACCTAAGATAAGCATATTAGCGTTGTACTTTCCTTTCTTCGTTCCTATAATATTTAAAGATTTATCCCCTAACTCCTACCCGTTATGTAGTTGTACCTTCCATCATCAGCTCAGCAACATGTGACGACTACCAGACGCAAATATCTGAATAGTTTTAGAAAATATATGAAAAACATTGTTAGTGCCTATATAATTTGAAGAGTTCCCTCGATTTCTTCAAGATCCCATCATCAGACCCTGACTTGGTGACCATGTGACCACCTGTATGTATAGTTTCCAAATCGGGTCAGGCATCTTCGAGTAATCGAGGAACATACATAAAAAAAGATTCCGACGAATTGATAACCTCGTCTTGATGACAGTTAAAAATAACATAAAACTGTTACCTAGGCGACCGCTGTCATCCATTGACAACCGCGTCGCATCGCTCACCCATGCTATACATGCTCCCGCTTAACGTTCTTTTTATCATTGCTCAGCTCCTGAGGGTCGTAGCGTGATGTTCTATAGCCTATAACCTTCCTTAATAAATGGGCTTTCAGTTGCAAAAAGGTTTTTCCATATCCCACTGGCAGATCCAGAGATTAGCGCGTTCAAACAAACAAACTCTTCAGCTTTATTATTAGTATAGATAGATAGATAGATTGGTAATGCTCGACTTTTCGATAAATAACTGACTGTCGTGCTCGCTCTTCTTTCTATCGTAACGTATCATAACTCGATGACGTCACTGGCACGGTTATGCTCGCTGTTTCGATAAAAATTCAACATGGCGGCGATGTTTATTATATTTTGACAGTTAGCGTCGATAAATCGCTATATTATATCGTGTTTTGGTGGGCATGCTAGCCCCGCTGGCCAAGTGACAATTATATTTTTCTTTATACACAATGTTTTATGTTCCCTATGGAAATTATACTTTGTTTGGTCTTTCATGTGCTACGTATTTCCTTTAGCTGAAATAGGGAGGTATTACGAGTTTACGACTTACAAAGGTACAGCGTCTAGCTAGACTAGAATGGAACCGCTTTACGAGCCCTTTGAGCGATCCGCAAGCTTTGTGCATTTATAGTGTTTAGTTATTGTAGGAGGAGAGAGGCGAGGAGTGACACAAACGCGATTTGTGGCATCTTTGTGACTTGTATCGAGTAAACTCGCCGCCGCCGCCGCCGCCACCACGCGCCGTCCCGCCCGAGCCCCGAGCGCCCGACTTGTTCCATAATGTTTCGGAGAAAACTTAAGCTATCGATGAAGAAAGGTATAATGAGTATACCAGGCCATTTGTATGAGTACTAATTAAGCTAGGTTTATTTTATTTATTTATTTCCACCTAAACCTAAGTAGATTCCGGTGAATTTTACCAATTTTCATCGCAGCGGGCTCAGGTAAGCACTTACTAGCCGAGTGATATCAAAGTGAATGTAATTAGTGGCGTACCTAATATAATAACAGCGCGAGATGATAGATACATAGGGGATACTGTGGGTCATCCATCCATCCACACTAGGTACCTACCGGTCGCCCGCCTCTATATGGTATAAGGGTAGGTAGGTAGGTAGGTAGGTAGGTAGGTACAGTGACACCTGCCCGCGGCTGGCTGCCACTGTCGGGCAACAACACACTCGTTCATCGCACTTGGGGTATAATGTAGACACAAATATGCAACGTTATTCTATACTAGCGACCCGCCCCGGCTTCGCACGTTCGTAGCGCAGCGGTTTCGTTGCGTTTTACCTACTGTACCTACAATGTACGCTGCGCTCATACAAGCGCGACTAATTGGCGGATTGTTTACGCACCGTTACTTACCGTATAAACATTAGTAGATACCTATTTGTGTAGGCAAATAAGTAAAGGTTTTGCTTGTACAACGTTGTTGTTGTTGTACTTTTTGTTGAAATGTTGTTATTTGCCCTCCACATAGAACAGTGGCCCCACAGTGGCCCCACAGAGGCCCAGTGGCCCAGGGGCGCGCCGGACTGTTTCAGGGAAGCCCACTCATTGATTCCTTCAACTATTGAGTGGCTGAGTGACTACACTGGTGAGGTAGGTATTGCAATGCAAGGATCGCCTCCGCGTGGGCTACATCATTTTATTTAGAACTACTTATTTTATTTAGAGGTACTTACTTTTTTCATTGAGTACTTTCTTTTTATTTATTCAATGTTGTTTTTTTATTAATGTCTTTCCTATAAAAGCTCATTCAAACATAAATAAAAAATCATACAAATTTCATAGTAGGTGTTGTGTTGTTTGGTGATTGGCGAGTGGCGAGTGGCGAGTGGCGAGTGGCGAGTGGCGACTGGCAACCCTAGTTGGTAGCAAGTACCTCCCTATACTGAGTACCTACCAGCCGACTGACGAGTGACGAGTGACGAGTGACGACACGTGCTAGTCGGTGCTAGCTCTCGCAATGAGCTTGAGCTTATAATATTTCATATTTGTAAGCAGTAGATAGTAGAGAGGGAGTTAGTGGTAGAAAAAAAAATTGATTGGTAATTACAATAGTTGAAAATGACAATACCTACCAAAAAAAAATTGTACAATATAAATAAATATCCTGGGACATTCTTCACACGCGGTTATCTGATCCCAAACTAAGCAGAGCAATATTTACAACTATATATATATTAATTAACAACAACAAGGTCAAATGAAACTGACCTCCTCACGACCCCTCACTCCCCCCCCACACCCTCCCTCGAGCCCGCGTGTCACGTCCCCCTCGCATCGAACAAGTTCTATAAGTTCATTTACATGATGAAAATTATTACACGTACATATTAATGAGCTAATATTAATTTTTTTACTCCGGACTCGGAGATACGAAGTGACAACATGAACGCAAATCCGCCACAAAACGTTATTGTTTATTCGTAAAACACGATAAAGTTAATGTTGGTATATTTATTACGTTTTGTTTGAGGACTTCATTGGGTCCTACAGTGTCATACGAACGACTGCGTCAAGTATATACCTACCTATAGTAGGTACTCTGTGGACTACGTGTCTTCTTGTCCTTAGTTCAACATACTGTTATTTCCCTGTGATGTCATGTTTTTAACCTGTAAGCAGTGGCGTAGCTAGGTGACCAAGGGCTCTGGGGCAAGACAAAACTGGAGCCCCTAACTAAACTGATAAGTAACGTTACTGTAACGATAATGTTGATGATTTCTTTTCGCAAAATACATGTTGACAACTTACAACCTATATTTGAGCAGCAATTAGCAAAAAACGTAATAAAATTTGAAATTCAACCGAAGGAATCACCTTAATCAATCCTGTCCTGCGTTTGGATTTGCTTTCGAAATGAATTTGGGGTAGCAACACTGCACAAACCACAGAAATAATACAGGGGAATTTCCCACAAAAATGGAATATGAAACTGGTCGTGAATTTCTCTATTTATATTTTTTTAAATTTTCGCTAGTTCAATAAGAGGTCTGCTAATCAATTTAAAAATTTCAATAAAAGCTTTTGGTGGCGCCCCGAGCTTAGGCCCCGGGGCACTGCCCCGCCTAGCGCGCCGGTAGCTACGCCAGTGCCTGTAAGTATATAGGAATTGCAATCCGGCATCATTTTCATTCAATACGACCGGATCCTATGTAATTAAATGTGTAACACAATTACATCATAATAAGCTTGAATGAATGAAGAATGATGAATGAAATGAGATAATAATATGATAACGAAATTGTCCCACGAGAGTTTTGTTCGAGTTTGAAGGATTAGGGAGCTGTGCCTCAGGTACTATCTATCCCAAGTGATGAAGGCTGGTTTATCTAAGTGCGTAACGAGCGGAAGGCGGTCGCGGGGTGAGTGACCGCGGCTCCGCGGCTCCGCGGCTCCGCGGCGAACACCTCATGCAATACAAAATTAATATAATATAATGTCCATGTCGTTGTCATGCACTCAACGCGCTCTCATAGATAGGTAGATAATGTCACTTGTGTAGGTTTGTGTACCCACCTAAGCTACCTACAGGTGTTCATGTTGTGGGAATCGAACCCACGACCTACGGCGTAAGAGTGGTGTTTTAACCAATCGAAGAAAGCTATATTTTAAAAAATAAAACTAACTGTTTATAAATATGGCAGGAGATAAGGTTGTTGGTTCGACTTGGTTGGCTCAATTTATTATCGTAGTAGAAGTAGGTATTGAGTGAAAACACTGGTAACACTGTGACGTTTACGACGTTGTTGTGAATAACCATAGTCAAACAAAGTTAATGTGGGTAGGTTTCTTATATTTGGATCGAACACTCGTTCCCAAGCTCTTGAACTGTAGATACGTTCGCTAGTGCAACTGGGCTGCACCGTCTTCACCTGGTTCTGAAGTCTTTACGTGTAACTGAAGTGAGGAGAACTCCTTACGTCGCTTCTTCTCCTCATACGGGACTATTCCGAAGCGATGGTAAAACATCGTTTCATTATCTGCACTACGTCCACTGAATCCAGTCCTGATACTACCGGACCTTATACGTGATATCGCTCGGCTGTCGCTGACACATATAGTAAGACATTTTTGTCAAGCGTACGAATTGTAGGGGGGGGGGTGGAGTAAGACGTAAAGTCTGTTTGATATGGTGGTTTAATTGCTTTGATTTGGGTGGAGGTAGAAACTTTGACGCAAATTAGGTATTTTAAAACGAAATTAATTTTGTATTAGGTCCAAATTATAAGATAGAACGAATCGGTTAGCTCTACGACGTACGATGGCTACGTCGCACAACCGCGAGGTGGAAGCTAGGTAGGTAAGTACCTACATGATGATATAAATTTGTGTTTTATTTGTCTCAAATTTTGTTAAAAAGGTGCCATGCGTTCTAGACTTTTGCCCTGGGGTCGAAGATTGCTCGAGCCGGTGCTGTAGAAACTAGTCAAGTACCTTCAAATCCAGAACAGCCATTCTTTGACATATTTGTGACATTGTTGTTGAAACATAGTTGTTCGAGTATGTAGATACATGATGCCTATGTACAGTTATTTTGTAATATCGAGCTCGACAATATTGTTACGTTATCTATAAGTGGGTTTTGATTTGACAATGAAAACACACTACACTACACGGTTTTCGCACCTGGCAACCCAAATTACCTGGTTGTCAAAAATTTCCTCTAATAAATTTAATTTAATTATAATTATTAAAAATCGTTATTTTATCGAATTAACTAACTTATAATATAAAATATTAATCAATATATCGTGTGAAGTGTTGGTTTCCATATCAACACTGTATAAATCCAGAAATCAATCATTGAAAAGGAGCTGTCATACAAACGGAAAAAATTTAAAAATCATCGCCAAAAACCTGGGGAGTAATTTGTTTAAATTGATAAGTATTTTAATTATTTTACATACATTATTTTAAAGTATCTACCTATTTATTGACCTATGAAACTAAAATAAATTAAATATTGAGTTAAAGGCTTTAATGTGGACTATTATCAAAGTATGTGTTAAGAGTTTATGTATACATTCAATAGAAAGAAAGAAAGAAAGAAAACTAGTAAGTTTAATGAAGAAAATAAACTAGTATATTAAGAGAGATTTTTTATTTTACTTTTGTAAACAAGAAAATAGAAAAATAGGACTGTGGTCTGTGTAACTAATAGTTTATGTTAGCTAACCGTTGAGTACCTATGCTGTATAGTATTATGTGTATAAATACTGTCTGTGGCTGTTGTAATTGTCTGCAACTATGTTTCCACTTATTGTCAAACAGGAAGAGACTTACGGCGCCAATGAATGTATGGTAAGAAGCTCACGTCACAAGTATGAGCAGTGTATAGTGTCCGCGCAGTGATAATAATAAACCCACTTTGTTGTTCACTGTTCAGCTTCTCTGTGTTTGTGTTGCAGGGTCTGTGGATTCATGTCTAACATGCTGACACGCAAGGCCACTGCTCGCGACATGGAGGACAAGCTCAGGAAGGCCCTACTTGAACTCAAAGCCTCCCAGAACCTCTGTGACAAATTAAATCTAGAACGTGAGGACAGTGAAGAAGAATTTAAAAATATCTTAACGCACAATAGTAAATTAAAGAGTGAGTTGGCGGAACTCCACAGCAGCTGTGCGGACATCCTCGAACAGCGTAACCAGCTTCAGGAAATTGTAACATCTTTCAGCGCCTGTAGTGACACATATGAAAAAGCGCTTACTCGTATCTCCGAGCTTGAGGGCAGCTTAAGTCAAGCTCACTGCCAAATAAATCAGCTAAATCTAGACATAAGCAATCATCAGGTCAACAACACCTTAAGCCTGTATGATGAACTGGTAGGGAGTGATTCGTGTCAGCTGTCTGTCCCATCGGCCACTCTAACTATTGATTTAACAGATTCAATCTGTGATCAATCTAACCATGTAATGACAAGTCACAATAAGATTAAAAAGTATTTAAAACTGAATAAATTTATCAAAAAGTCAAAGAGTATAGTAAATAAGAAAAATTGTTACCGTAATGCAGTTCTACAAAAAAGTAAACATTGCAATCTTATACAAAAATTAAACAAATGTAATATTAAGTTAAAAAATAGTTTGGACATGTATGATACTGACACACAGCGGTTGCTCTCTGACTTGGAATATAAAGAGCTGTGCTTAAAAGATTTACTCATCAAGTATGAGAAATCCCAACAGGAAATAAAAGAGCACATATTGGCGGCGACTCATTTAGTAGACATGTGTAAGTACAATGAAGACAGGTTGGAGTCTCTCACTAACAACCATACTTGTGGCTGTATGCATGTGTCTATTGGTGAGTCGGTGCCAGTATCAACTGAAGTTGGACAAGCTGAGCAGTGTGTGAGTAATAAGATGGATAGCTCACTTCAAAATAAATATAAAACAGTCGTTTTTTCAGACAAAATAGGAGTAAACTTAGGTTCATTTATTAATAATCATTCCAAACAACCAGTTGTTAATTATTGTATGCCAGGTGCTTCATACATACAAATTATTAAGAGCATAATTAATATGAAATTTGACAAGTACACCACAGTTGTTATCTTAGTTGGACATGGGTTAGGTGTACATAGGAAGGACCTTTATAATAGTTATGAGTCCTTACAAAAGATAGGGGTACTGAAAGTAATTTTGTGTGCTTTCCCCTATTCCGTTGATTATACTGAACAAGAAAACAACTATATTATGTTCTTAAATAATTGTTTACATAATTTGACATTTTATAATGAATTATTTTTATTTTTTGATACTAATAAGTTTATTAGTGGATTTAAAGTGACTCAGGATTTGGTAAGCTTGCCTAGAAAATCAAAAATCCTGATTGCTACATTGATAGCCTATAATATTGATATGCTTATAGTAAATATAACAAACAGTAGGCTAAGTGACAAAGCAGTATTATCTAGTAATACTAATAATATTGTGATTAACTCTTTAAACTTGTAATTTCGACAAAAGAGAAGCCAAGACATAATATAATACTATTGCATCAGAACATTAATCGCTTCTCTGGCAAAATCTATGATATTGAACTATTATTAGATAAAATTAATGTTGATATTTTATGCTTTACCGAAACCTGGTTAAAGGCTGATATGATGCTATTTAATATTAACAATTTCACAGTCGCCAGTGCGTTCAATAGAGTGTCTGCCAACGGTGGTGGATCTATTATTTTATTCAATAACAATATTAAATTCAAGAATCGGACAGATATATGTAGTCATTCTGTGGAGCGCGTATGTGAGGTAGCATGTGCAGAGATCGAAAGCTCCATTATCGTATGTGTTTACAGACCACCGGTTTCTGACTTTTCACTATTTTATTCTATTATAGACGAAATTCTTAGTAAATTATTTAAGTCCAAAAAGTCAATAATAGTTTGTGGTGACTTCAACATTGACATCCTTGTTACTTCATCGGATAGGAACAATTTTATTTCTCTTTTTAAATCTTTTAATATGGATCTTTTGTTTAGTGAACCAACTCGAGTAACAGCCACATCTTCTACATGTATTGATAACATTATAACAAATGGGAGTATTATAGAAAAGTCACTAATAAACGGTGTCCGCTCGGATCATTTGGCTCAAGTTGTTAAATTGCCTTATAAGAGTCAAGATTTACTTGTAAATAGAACATTTAGACCAACAACTAAAGCCAATTTAGAGAAATTTAACATACAATTACAACTAAAACTCATTAACACCTTATTTGAATCCGACGACCCAAACAATACCTATGGAACACTATTTACAGCGATTTGTAATGGATTTAATAAATATTGCCCAGTTAAATCTACTAAGGTGCCAAATAAAATGAAATTCTGTGAATGGGCAACTAAAGGAATAAGGTTGAGTAGGGACAGGATGTATGAACTTTATCATGAAAAATCATATACAAATAACGAAGAATTTCATACATATGTTAGGAACTATTCTAAGGTATTTAAATTAGTTTGTAATAAAGCAAAGGCTATATTCATTGCCAATAAAGTCTGTAATTCGTCTAATAAAATTAAAACTGTTTGGAAGGTCATAAATACGGAGACGGGTAAAAATAAAAAGGAAGACGAAACAGTCACACTAAAAGTTAATGATAAGCTTATTTCGGATAAATATGAAGTGGCTTCGGCTTTCGAATCTTATTTTTCAACGATTCCTACTGAAGCTACTAAGTATCTTGCATCATCCCCGGTGAAAGCGGAGTGTCTACTTAAAAATAATTTCCCTACACATATTCCAAATTTTTTGTTTAATTTTATTGATGCTAGAGACATATTAAGCGCTTTCAAGTCATTAAACTTGAAAAACACAGAAGACTTATGGGGTCTGTCAGTCAAAGCCATCGGCTCAATTATTATTAGCATTGCACCAATTCTAGCTGGTATTTTTAATCAATGTATTGATAAAGGTTCTTTCCCTGATCTGATGAAACATAGTAAAATCGTTCCCATTTTTAAATCCGGTAGCAAAAATAATCCTTCCGATTATAGACCTATCTCAGTTCTCCCAGCGCTAAGTAAAATCTTCGAGAAAATAATGCTGAATCAATTGTTAGCTCATTTCAACAATAACCTAATTTTACACGAACACCAGTTTGGTTTTACAAAAGGGCGGTCTACGACCGACGCCGGAGCTAAACTTTTGAAGCATATTTTCGAAGCCTGGGAGAACTCTCAAGACGCGGTTGGCGTATTTTGTGATCTTTCCAAGGCATTTGATTGCGTAGATCATCACACCCTAGTTTTAAAACTCCAACACTATGGAGTTCGCGGAGTGGCACTAGATCCTGTAACATCTTATCTGTGCAGTCGCCAACAAAAAGTAGGTATTAGCGGTACTACGTCCTCGGGGTCTTTAGTTAAAACAGGCGTACCGCAAGGATCAATTCTAGGCCCATTTTTGTTTTTGGCGTATATCAATGATCTGCCCTATATGGTTAATGAATTGTGCGATATAGTTTTATTTGCAGATGATACTTCCTTAATTTTTAAAGTGGATAGAAAAGACACAGAGCTTACACAACTTAATGACACGTTATCAACTATATCAAAATGGTTTGCGGCCAATAATCTGATGCTTAACTCCTCTAAAACTAAATGTATAAGATTTTCGCTCCCCAATGTTGCTAAGAGTGACAGTCGTGTCCTAGTCGATGATGTTAGTCTCGAACTGGTTGATACGACAGTTTTTCTCGGCATAACACTAGACAGTAAAATTCAATGGGGCCCTCATATAGAAAACTTAGCTAGCAAATTGAGTTCCGCCGCTTTCGCAGTCAGAAAAATTAGACAAATAACAGATGTGGCTACAGCTAGGTTGGTTTACTTTGCGTATTTCCATAGTCTAATGTCCTACAGTCTTCTGTTATGGGGCTCAGCTGCGGATTTGGAATCTATCTTTATCTTGCAGAAAAGGGCCGTTCGTGCAATTTATTGCTTGGGTCCTCGCGAATCCCTACGGAAACGGTTTATGGAATTTGATATATTAACCTTACCGTCGCTATACATCTTTGAAAATATTATGTTTGTCCGTAAAAATTTAAATTTATTTGACACTAACAGTAGTCGCCATAACCTAAACACAAGAAACAAAGATAAAATTGTTACACCTAGATTCAGGCTAGCAAAAGTCAATAAGTCTTTTCTCGGGAACTGCATTCGTTTTTATAATAAAATCCCATATGAAGTAACTAAGATGTCGTACAATAAATTCAAACAGTATGTTAAACAGAAATTAATCGACAAGGCCTACTATAAGGTGGCTCATTACGTTGAAGACAAGAATACATGGTTGTAGTAGCTTTTCTCTGCACTTGCGGCCCCCTGGCCAAGTGACAATTGTATGAACTTTATGTATATTTGGAACAGGAATAACATAAATTTAAAAAAGAAAGATCCACAAAAAAAAAATGTAGCCTTGCTGAGTTTCTTGCCGGAGTCTTCTCAGTTCAAGTGTATTCCGAACCGGTGGTAGAGTCTATTGTAATGTTTGTAACTATTGACGTTCATAAGTGCCTTACCAGGGCCTAAATTGAATAAATGAGTTTTTGATTTGATTTTTGATTTGATTTGATCTAACTAGGTACTACATATATCAGTCAATGCGTGTACCTATTCGATAGGTACCATATAAGCAACCATCATAAATATTTCATGAATGTGCTAGTTTGGACAATTATCATAGTCAAAAAGGTGAGACGGATGTCTCAACTAGTATCTGCGTGCCTACCTACTGAGGCTGGTACAGTCACATTACAAAATGGGCAACAACGACGTTAGGCCATTGTGAATAATAATTAATATACAATTTTATAGCCGTTACCCACGGTTTCACTCGCGTTCCCGGGACAGAAAAGACTACGACCAATATATACAAAAAATATCATAAAAATCGGTCAATCCGTTTCGGAGGGAGGAGTTTGGTGACAAACACGACATTTTTATATATTAGAAGAAGATAACTAATCTGTCTAATGAAATCTGTTTACTGGCCAGTTAGCGCAGTTGGTTAAGACATCACCTATCGCGCCACAGGTCGTGGGTTCGATTCCCATGCAGGACAAATATTTGTGCGTGTGCTGACCCAACATATTCGTCACAATATCTAGATCGAGGGCGTCGGCCAGCAACATTACCAATTCGTGACGTGACAATTAACTGTACCTACCTAACACTTCCTCAATGGAGCCACCAGTTGCCTTCTCGGCATTGGCAAGTTGACAAATCGACAACACATTGACAATACCTCTGATATTACAAATGTCGATAAGCGACGGTAACCACTTACCATCAGGTGGACCGCCTGCCTGCTTGTGAACCTTCTAACATAAAAAAAAATGACAATATCTAGTTTTTTTTTTTTTTTTGAAAGGACTAAGTTGGTAGCCTTAGATGGCTGCAACAACCTTACCGGACAAAAAAATATCTAGTTGTCCATAATACAAGCACTGCTGAGTTTGGGATCAGATAGCTGTGTGTGAAAAATTACCCAGAATATTTATTTGTTAAAATTTATTTATAAATAACTTTCACTGAATTTAACAACACTTCAGAAATTCAGAGTAGACAATACAATAATAGCCTGTTTGTTAGGTATAGGTACCTACGTACAAAATCAAATGGAAGCTAACTGGCATATTGACTCAGTGAAGAAAGGACAAACAGAAGGTTTATTGTTTTTAGATAGGCTTGTTTGTTAAACAAGAGTTTTTGCTCTGTGTACACAACATCGATAAATAAAACACATTAAACATGAAGACGGAGGCGGGGGCGGGGGCGGCGGCGGGGGCGGGGGCGGGGGCGGGGGCGGGGGCGGGGGCGGGCGGCCGGTAGTCCGGGACCGGTACAATCACGGCTACCTTGTAATTGTTTAGACGACGCGGCGGACGAACCACCATCCACCATCCACCAGCCACCGCCGCGGCCGCCGCTCACACCGTACCTGTCTGAGACCGACACCTCTACCTACACTAACTGGCCCTCCACTCGATCCTGTCTGTGCCTGGCCTGGAGTCATAGATTAATATGTATATAGGGTACCTGGAGTTGTCGCGGTCACGAGTACTGTACGGTATCTATAATATTATAACGTAAAATACATCCTATAGTAAACCGAGACACTTGTAATGTTACACACAATACAATTAATCGGTAAAATGAGAACCTATAAATTGTATACTTTCCATTGAGTTTAGTATCAAGCAAGTGACTTTCCACAGGTAACAGGGTGAGACGCAATTGAACTTATAATATAATATACTAGCTGTTCCGCGCGATTTCTCTCGCGTTCCCGAGATAAAAAGTAGCCTATAACCTTCAGGAATAATGTAGCTTCCTATTAGTGAAAGTATTTTTCAAATCGGTTCAGTAGTTTCGGAGCCTATTCAATGCAAACAAACATACAAACAAACAATCAAATCTTTCCGCTTTATAATATTAGTATAGATAATAATGGCATTTTGCATAGCACCATACCATCACAAGACATAATATCTACGCCAACATCCAGCACTGGGACTTGAGTAGATCGAACAAGTGATAAAGCCATAGAGATATTGGATTAATGAATATAACAAATTCTGAAAGTAAGTCTATATGAATAAGGCAAGGTAATAGTTACGGTGTGCCGGCCGGCACAAACAGGTAGCTAAATCCCCTATTGCTCCTGTGTATATTTGTAGAGTCGGCTCTACTCGACTCGACTCGCCTCGACTGGGCACTCGGCGCTACTCGGCTCGGCCGGACTCTGCTAGTGGATGTTTGCGCTCATCTTGAGCTCCGCGGGACAGACTTCTTCGCAACTATTATGATTTTACATCGAGCACTTAATACAAAACTCGCATTCCGCCCCCAGGTTTCATTTTGCCCTTGTCATTTACGGAGAAATAGCTTAGGCGAGACCAAATATACATCAACGAATAAATTCACGTTGAGACAAGTACCTACATACCTACCTATCTATGTAATTGTATTAATTTGACAGGACTAAACTTATATCTCTTTCTTTTGGTTTTATATACATTTATTAATCTGAATTGAATAAGTACTGTATTACATAGAAGAAATGCAATTCTCAGAAACATTGTGAAAACTTCCCTTTGGGACAGTTTTATCATAGGCGGCGTGTCGCTCCATTATATTTTTATTATATAAAAATATAATAAATACAAACTATGTCATTCGTAGTTCCATGAAGATCTGCATTGCCACACATTTAAACATCTATGTATATTTTTCACCAACTCACAATATTTGAAAAAAAAAGTCTTAAAAGTATGAGATTTTGGTATGAATAAATAAAAATTAGAAAATCAACAACAAATTATTATTATTATATTTTAATTGTTAGAAAATATTAGATTCAATTAGTTGAATTTGTGAACAATAGAATCGATAAGTGTTGTATTATCCTATGTGTGTGTCCGTTGAGTTTGTATTATTAGTAAAATTGGAAAATATGTTTGTACCTATACATACATACATACGTGACGCTCGGTGTATCTATGATAGGTGTGTAACTTGCATTCAAATGATTACCTACAATTTTTTAGCTCTAGAGAGGTTTCCATATAATTTTATATGTACAGTTCAGCACAGCGCTCTACCGCCAATAAGCTCTTTTCAAAAGCATTAAATGCTATTGAAATGCAGCAATTAATTAACGTCCAAGAACTAACTACTCGTAATACCTCCTTAGGAGGCTGACTGAGGGCCGGCGATGAATGGTGGGCGGTGGCTGTCATACGACAACTTATTATTTTATTTAAAAGCCATTACAGGATCTACATAGAAGCGGATAGTAAGTACTTACATTATTTTTAAATTTATATTACGTTTTCAATCCAGAGGCTGTTTATTTTCAGCGTTGTAAGTATTAATAATAATAATAAAGCCTTTATTTCCCAATATAACATTTACAATACAATTATTTTACCTAATTCAATTTTTTTAATTAATATCTATACAAATGTAAGTTTAATTTCTTATACACTCTATTTACATACTCTTCATATTATTGATTTCATAAAATTTATAAACATAATTTAAAAACAAATTTGAAACATTTACATTTCCACCTTTATAGGTACATTTTAATAGTTTAATTGTTTTGATTATTAATATTTAGATTAAGTATTTAATTATTTTTACGAAATTAAGTTTTAATTTTAGTTTATGATAAATATAGCTAAAGTATTAATACAGTACTTTATTAAAATAAACTAATAATAAGTAAATAAAATATATAAACCTAAATAAGAAACTAGCTGTAAGAAGGCAACATTCCCCAGAAGGGTGGCAGCATTGCCACGTTGGTTGGATGGCAATATGGCAATGCTGACTCTTAGACCAAAGGACACCTACGCTACAGCAGTGCTAGCACAGTATAAAGATGTAATGTTCTATATTTCTACTGTGGTGCTAGGCATGAGATGCTTTGACGTTTGGACCTGTCGCGCGCCTTTGAATATGATATGATTCAATTACTAATTAGTTATCGAATGCATAAATTAATTAAGCGAACGACGCGTGGGTGCGGGAACGGGAACCGTTTCGAGCGGGAATATCTATATTCATCTCCGTTTTATATATAAGTAGTTTATAGTTTGTATTCAAAGTGACAATAGTTCTGTGATAACTATCCTCGTATCTAATGACATTATGTAGTTAGGGGCTCGCTTACTTACCCTAGATAAAGCCTCGTTTACATTATTAGAATCACTATATGTATATGAATGCACTACATGACGCATACGTCTTGTAGTGGGTACTTCTGAGGCAGTTATTATTTGTGAAGAACAATGAGAAAATATTTGTTCTACGTCTGGCAGGGGGTAAATCTCGATTTCAGTAAATTCTCCTAGTTTGGTTTGAATTTTACTTTCCACGCAGAAAAATAGTCGAATGTTACTAAAGCATAGTCTATGCTAGCAACACTTACCCACATGCCTTGCAACCGTGAGCATTATCAATTTGTTTACAAGCTGCAGGGTTCTGTCTTTTGTTGTTTTATATTATGTAGTACAAAATACCACAAAATTGTTATGATAAAGTGAGGCGGTCTCGCGTCCTATGTAAGTAGTTGTGTTTGCAAATCTAATAGATATGGATTGGTCTCGCACCTCGCGTCATCTGTATAGCAGACTGCTTGTAATGTGCGTCATCCTCGCCTCGGGAGGTAGGAGCCAGTAGGAGGTAGTACCTATTCCTATTTGGGATGCCTAAGCGTTGTGACAAGACAAGTGTTACTGTACTCTACTGACACAAACGAAGCTTCGAGCTTAGTTCTCGCTCAACTAATCAAATGTACATAATATTGTAACACATTACACATTCTGACGGTTATCGTATTGTTATATATATACGGTTTACGATGATTCGTGGAATGTTTACATTACTGTAGTTTTGCTTCCTAAAATGCGAAACTTTGTGAGGATGTATGTATTTAAGTAATGTTTGTTACACATAAAAAATACTGAACGGATTTGCATGAAACTTGGCACATAGATAGATCATACCCTGGAATAACATGTAGGCAAAAAATTGCCTACAAAACAAGAGCGAACGTGGTTGAAACTGCGGGGTGGATATTTCTACATCGAAATGAGAATAATGGACTATAGTTCATTGCTAATAATGCGAGCTTGTAATGTCAACAAACTGTTGCACCTACTCTCTAACACTCGTTTCAAAATGAGTATATCGGAAGGCCGGGTTGTTGTTCCGACTTATTTGGCTCAATTTATTATTGTGGTAGAGGTATTGGTTAAAATTATATGACGTCAATGACCATAGGCTATAACAAAGTTAATGTGGGTAGGCGTATTACATTTGGCCCACACACTTTATCACGAGCTCTCGAGCTGTACGGACGTCAGTGCAACCGTTATTGCACCCGATACTGAATTATATCATAATGTTAGTCTGTACGTGTAATGGAAGTGTAAAATTGCTACAATAGATCTATCGGGCCCATGAGGAGTTTCTTGCGTCGCTTCTTCTCCTCATACGGGACTATTCCGAAGCGATGGTAAAACGTTTCATTGTCTGCACTACGCCCACGGAATCGAATCCTGTTACCACCGAACCCCGAACTTGGTGTTTGTATAGCTTGACTGTCGCTTACACCGACGAGTACAATAATGATAAATTAGACAGGCATCTGGGTAACAACCACTCTCAAATAGAAAATCTTTCGTCTTCTTTTCCGGCGGCTAAACTCAACTCTAAACTCATTTATTCAGTGAAGGTCGGAAGTTACAACACCTACCTCTCGACTACCGGCCTCCAACTCTACCACCGGGTCCACATACACCAGTAGGGCTTCTTTCTTTTATGAATATTTCTTTTAATATTATGTAATGATTATAGTTTTTGCTTCAAATATACATAAACTTTAAACTTCATAATAATAGTCACTTGGTCAGAGGCTTTGATGAGTTACCAAGTTTGTACCTACGTAGGCCAATAGCATTTTTTCGAAAGCTCCTGCGCTTTAAAATAAGTACCTGGTTGACCAAGCTTTGCTCGTTTTGTTTTTAAAACGACATTTTCTAAAAATGAAACCTAGCTAGATCGATTTATCTCCCCCGAAACCCCCTGAATACAAAATTTCATGAAAATCGTTGGAGTGGGTCTGTATATATATGAAGCAACAATTCTCGTTTAAAGGTTTTTTTTTGTTTAAAGGACTAAGTTGGTAGCCTCAGATGGCTGCAACAACCTTACCGGACAAATCGGCGAGCGCAGAGGGCACTCAGCCGGGTAATATTTAGGTAACAACGCCTGAGGGCACCCCCGAATGGGGTACGAACCTCGGCTCAGTGCGTTACCGGGGGAGGGGGAGGACTTTGTACGAGTTACGACTAATTGGGGGAACTCGTTTAAAGGTATTAGATATTGTGTAAGTATAGCAGTCGAAGCATCGTTAGCAACCAGGTAAAAACAATGTATTATTTCTTGCTACATAAGTTCAATTTTTGAACTTTACTTAATGCCTATTTATTTGTAACGATAAACGTAATAAATAAATCTTTTATCTCATATCTATTATAGGTATATCCCAATCTAAACTCAATTTTATGATCCATAGAACATAAAAAAGGTTTATGATAATTTTAAGCTGTTGTTGTTTTTCTTTCCTTTTTTATATCTTTAAGTGAAACAATATCAGACTAATAAAAAATATACTAGAGACATGAAATTGTTGATTAGGATAGTAGTTAATTTATCTTTGTCTGTTCGCTTAGATCTTTTAAACTACGCAACGGATTATAAAGCCGTTTTTAGCAATAGATAGAGTGATTCAAGACGGTTCATAATAAGGAAAAGCACATAATAATGTAATTATTGGTATTTACGTTCGTGTTCATTGTGTTTTTTTTTTTGTGAAAGGACTAAAGTTAGTTGTAGTTTTTATCTTCATTTGTTTGACCCTAGTAAACAAAAACCTACAACAGATCTGTTATATCTTGGACAGTATTCCCCTTTTTTTATAGCGGCTTTTGTTTCTAGCTTTATAAAAAACTCATTTATTCATGCATTAAATATAAATGATGTCAATGTTAGAAACGGCTTATAACAGGTTTCCTACTTAGGGCCGCTCTTGTCTCCCTACTTAGGGCCGCTCTTGTCGCACCGTGTTTGTCTGTATTTGGCACGTGGACACGTGGATGAATGTGTGCAGTTCCAACAAAATGCTTTGCTATCTTTATAGTCAAAGTACTTTTGTAGTTTGTATCAAATTGGTAGCACAAAAGTGTTATGGTAAAAAAGAGGTGAATAAAATGTCATATCGGATAAAATTTCCATTTAATTATAATTAAGTAATCAATTAACCTATATACCTATAACATACAAACATACAGTCAACAGCGTCTATATTACTAGGTAGGTACAGTGTGCTCGCTTACAATTAATAAATATTCTATACAGTACAATCATCGCACAGACGCACGATTATACCTAACTTTCATAAAAAGGTAATATTGTTTACACGGATTATCGTCGTATTTATATTGAATGAAATATAGTTTATTGTTGCAGGGTATTAAGTATTCTGTCGGTACACCTAATCAATTAATTAATAAACCTTGCTCTAATTTTATTCAAATAAACTAAATTAAGTTTAAAAGTATTCAAGTATACAGACAGGCCAGTCTCACGCGACATTGGGTGCCTTGGTTCCTGGGGACCTGAGTACCTGGGTACCTGAGTACCTGGGTACCTGAGTACCTGAGTACCTGGGTACCTGGGTACCTGGGTACCTGAGTACCTGGGTACCTGGGTACCTGTAGGCAAAGTGGTGATGCGACGAGTCCCAGCCAAAAACTCGTCGTTCACCGTCTCAGTACACCGACCAACCTGCCTTACTTACATACATTAAATCTTTAATGTATGTAGTAGAAAAAGGTACTTTCCATTCCAGATGCAACGCGTAAGGTAGGTAGGTATTAGATCGTACGTCTGCTCTGCTCGATAATAGTTACACATTGCTTCTATAGATTCTAAACGTGCCGTTAATGTATCTACATTTGATAAGTACATCATCATTATAGAAACTAGAGCATGAGCGTCTTAATGTTAGTCCTCGTGCGGGTGGTATTTATGTGATTAGTAGATTTATTCTTCCTCGCCATCGCCTGCGTCTCCAAAACTTCTCCTGTCAAAAAAAAATATGATCACAGTTAGTAAATAGCTAGCCAGTCGAACGGAATCTTGAATGATAGAAAAATTGCAAATTATAAGTTTGGGTATATTTTATTTTCTTCTAAACACTCATCGCATCTATGCAGCATCGCATACCGCGTACCGAATAACTTAGCCGAGTACTCGGTTTTGGGAAAATAGAACCGAGTTTTTCGAAAACTCGGTATAATGTACCTATAGTCGACTTTATATTATGAATCAATCGGACACCTGTTGAGCCGTGTTCGTTTATGATGTTTCACGCAGCGGTAGAGCGGGAACACGCCCGTGTACTGGCACACGAGTGCACTACCGCCCGCACTAGCCGCACTCGCACCGCCCGCACCGGCCGCACCGCCCGCACCGGCCGCAACGCCGCCCGCACCGAGCGCGCTGCCCAGTACCGCCGGGTCGGACCGCTTGCCGTAGCGACTGCCCATGAAGAATCTGACCAAATAAAATATCGTTCCATTCTTTAATTCCATTGAACTTTACTATTTGTAGTCAACAGCATCATGTGTGATGCTAATGTCCGCAAGCTGAACGTCCTGTTTGACCATTGATTTGTAATGTTTTCTTGTACGTGTTTGTGTTCGTCAAATTTTCTTTATATCTTACTTGTCATTTCTCGGCGATATGAGACGCGGCGAGGAGCGTCCGTAGCGCGAGCCCATCACGAACGGGACCGGGGACACTGACCAAAGAGACGATACACCATCATATTATGTAACATAGTTATATAGGTTAATACTTAGTACGATGGCAACCACACACCACCGGTGGCGGTCACCATAACTTATTTGAAACTAGCTTTCCATCCCGAGGTTTCACCCGCGATTTGTTATTAATCAATTTAGTTTTAGCATTTGTATCCGTTAACCTCGGTTTCACCTGCTTTTTTAGCAATCTCAAACCGTAAACCGATCAGTAGTTCCGAGGAGGACCTTCAATAGGAGTTCCACATCTAAATAAACTCGACTTCTTTATAATGATTAGTACAGAGGAGGTCGGGCTAGCTAGTTGGTATGTGCAAGCATGCTGGTACTGGTATCAATAGGTACTGACTGTCGTGTCTCTTGTTGTCAGTGAGTGGTCCGGCTCCGGCTCCGGCGCCGGCCAGCGCGGCCGCGACCAGCAGCAGCGCGCTCGCGGTGCCCCCCCAGCCCCCACCGCTCCCGCCGGTCCCCCTCGCGCGCCCCCTCATCCGCCCCCGCCCTCGCCCACTGCCCACGCACATGCTCCCCTTCTGCGTTAGCCCCGTACTGTCCCCAGCGGCTGCGGCTACCTGTTCGACATCATAATTTTGGTGAAACATAAGCGAAATATTCACACTTGGAACTTAGCAACGGTATTTTTATGTTTTTTTATACGAAAAAGTCGGCAAACAAGCTTACGGCGCGCCTGATAGTAAGCGGTTACCGTAGCCTATGGCCGCTAGTGGTACCCGGGACACAGACCATTTACTACTCTGTGTCCCGAGTACAAATCCGACCGCGTTGCCGATATCACGCGCGCGAGTCAGACTCGCACTTGACCGGTTTTAAAAAAAAAACTATCCCGCGAATCCCTAATTTTGTCTATATTTTCGCGATCCGACTAGAGGTCAGTTCCAAAATGCGGGATCTGTGCGAAGATATTCTAAGAGGTATTTCCTTGTGGAGAGACGGTTGCCTATACCGTCCCTCCACCCTCGGGCTACCCTCCGCTACGGCTCGGAGACGGAAATAGCTGGAACTGAAGCTATTCGTATTGTTTTTATAGCGACGCCCGGTTTGTTTTCCGTCCGTCGGCGAGAGACGCCGCGCGCGTGCTCGTCGGCTGCCGGTAATTGCCGCCGGCCTGCTACACTGTATCTGTAGATTACTCCACTCCACTCACTAAGTACTATCTTCCTACAGACTGAGTAGGTACATACCTATTCTACATACTACGCTGTACATTAGCTTTTTTGTATTAACTAACTCTTCCGGCTGGTAAGTTCACTTTGTAACGAGAAAGACAACCGAGCAGCGTGACCAACAATTTTGCATAGATTTTTATTTGGAAAAAAACAGGCCGTATTATTGCTTCATCTCATAGTGCAGCCTTTAAAGATTAATTTCTGGGAAGTAATGTTGAATGGCAAAATAAAGGAAGGGTCTAATTTTTAAGAAAATACTATTTACTTTTCTTACTTCCAAATAAGTAGGTATATAGTCGTACCTTCTAATATTGTTCAAAATGATACAATAGGTTTTCCTTTCATAACCTGTCATGTTTTTTAGAGAAATTTTATTCTACTCTTTAAATTCAAAATGATGAAAACTATCCAATATTTGAATGAAAAAAAATTGGATTTTGAGACTTATGAAACACTGTGAGACAGACGAACATAGTGAAACTATAAGCCTTCCTTGCTGACTACGGAACCCTAAAAATCCTCCAACTAACACTGACTTTAAGGAATACTTACGTCACTCAGTCAATTTTACCTAACCTGCGTACGACTGACTTGTACTACATAGTCTGCGGAACGAGTTACAGTCAAAGGGCAAATAAAAACCGTAATGTCTGCACTTATATTATTATTGGTCTCTCTCCGCTAATTGTTTACGTTTTATTACAGTTTTAATGAACCCCTCACTCGTTCGATCGCTGTACCTAGAGTACCTACGTGGGTACATTGTTTTTTAACTATTTGATTTTGGCAGCAATCATTTTATTGACCCGATTGTCTCTCGTACCTAATAGCTATATTACGTACTGAAATACATATAATATTGTTTAAAATGTTAGTGATGCAGCTATTCAATTAATGGGCTTTACAAATGTAATTTATTGAAATATATTTAAAGAATATCATCACACTGTCATTCTTTTTCTTTATGGATTTATTCAAATAGATGTCAGTAAACCGACTGTCAGTAAATTTTATGAATTAAAGTTAGGTTATGTTATTTTATAAAATGTGAAACAATAAATAGTTTCCTATATAAAGTAATACTAGAAGTAAAGGCTTTAAATGTTGTTTTTTGTTATTTCAGGTAAGTTAGGTACTCTGTTTAGAATGTGTTGATTGTGTTCAAACTTTGTATTTAATTTGGTTATGAATAAAAGATTTTGTTATTTCAGAAAACTCAATTTCGTCTTTATTTCACGAAAGCTTATTACTATTTTATATATATATAATCGACACCCCAAACTTTAACACACTCACGCATTCAGAGCTCCTGAGAACGCGCTTAACGAGCGAGTATTTTTTTATACCAAAAAACATGGCATCCGTGGAATACAGTCCCGACACACAAAAAATATATTTCATGTATTAAATTTTATAAATGCTATCGGATCGACCTTTTAAAATTAACTGTGAAGGTTTTTTTTTGTGACCTAAACGACCAGAAAGTTGTGTAGTGTTCAACGAAGTCTTGGTTTCATTCCTCTCCTACTCAAGACCCAACAGCCTAGATTAAATTACCTATCTCATCATTTTAGTAGCACTTTATATGCTTTCAAGTTTTTTTTTAAAGCTCTCAGAGATTGTTTCCGTCCCTTAATAAACTGACGGTTTTATGTAATACTAGCTTTTGCCTGCGACTTCGTCCGCGTTTTCGTCGTTTTTCGTAAAAAAGTAGCATATGTCCTTCCTCAGGGTTTAGTGGTTTTGATGTGACAGACAGATTAACTTTCGTATTTTAGTAGGGAAATATAATATGTCAATCCACAATACTGTTAAAAAATATCGCAATAAGGAACCGCAGAATATTATTATTAATAGCTGTGCCCCGAGACCATCAGCGTGTAACTCCTTGTATGTTATTATGTTAATGTATTGGTAATATTGTTTAGATCACTTTCACATGAGGCTTAAGTACATATAGAATGAAAATACGGCACGTGAACATAAAGATTTCTAGAACTGCTAACCCGGGAAAGAGCGACATATAACTGACCATGTGAAAAACAAAAGAGTAGAGTAAACAAAAATAATCAGAATGCTCCAAACTGCTAAGCTATCAGGAGTTACACGTATTATTGTGAGTCAACCATAAAAGATAGACATATGCTGTTGCGGGATATTTTTGAGACAATTTTATGTAGAATATTTCCGTCATACATGATTTCTATGTAACTTTAACCATTAAGGATGCACACGCGACGGAAGCTTAAAAAATCGAGTAACTTCTCCCGTTTTCCCAACATTTCCCTTCACTACTCTGCTCCTATTGATTGTAGCGGGATGAAAAGTATACTATAACCTGCCCAGGAGTATGAAGAATAATTGTACCAAGTTTCGATAAAATCTGTCGAGTAGTTTTTGTTTCTATAAGGAACATACAGACAGACAGACAGACAGACAAAAATTTTACTAATTGCATTTTTGGCATCAGTATCGATCACTAATCACCCCCTGATAGTTATTTTGAAAATATATTTCATGTACAGAATTGACCTCTCTACAGATTTATTATAAGTATAGATAAAAAAAACCTTTTTAAAAAAAAAGTAATATTATTCCCTTTCCATTAGATCTCAGAATGTATGTTAATGTTTTTAAGTTATTTGTATTGAACAAATAAGAGAAAAAAACATTCCTAGTTTTAAAAAATTTTAAAGATTTTTTTCCGACGTAAATTTCAAATTTTCAAAAAATCTATTCCTCGTCATTATATTCTCTAGATTATCATATATTTTTTACAAATCTCTTGAAACAAAGAATGCAGAGAAAAACTGAATCTAGAATTATCATTTCTCGTCTATCTTCACCTTAATTTAATGCTTATAGAACTCCTTTGGAGTTAGGACTTAGCGTATAGAATTCTTTCGGAGTTATTTTTGGTCGTCATTTGTTTCATTGTTTCATATGTTCGCGAAGTACCATACAAAATTTTATACTTTTAAGTAATTGTCGTTACGCGCGTAAAATCTTAGAGCTCGATCATAATACTTTGATGAAAAAATACAAAGTTAATGAAGTCCTCAATATAGGTAGCGATTTTTAAGTGTTATTGCTACGGTTGCGAGTTTGCTTACAAAAGACTTCAACGCGCGCTCAATATAGTATTGGTCACATTTTACAAATATTTTAAAACCCACAGATTATATAACTGCCCCTTTTTGCACGTACCTATTGATAATAATGGTTTTTTTATTAATTAACATTTTATATTTTCCCTCTTTACCTACGGAGAAACAAAAACTTTTGCTATGCTTTATCAATTTACATAAATGTCACGTAATAAATATTAGTTAAGTATATGAAATAATATTTAAACCGACGTTTTAATTTTTTAAATAAATAATTTTAATGTTGTAGTAATTTATTAGAGAATATTGTTATATAGTTTGGTAAGCGACTCACGTTTAATTCAGGCACAGGACGGTGTCCGAGCCAGTCCGAGGAGTGCGTGCAGCAGCAGCAGCAGCAGCGGCAGCGGTAGCGGTAGACACGACTCGACTCGACTCGAGTGTCGCTAGTAGAGTAGAGAGTGCGACTGCGAGTCGGGGCGGCCGTGGGCTGGACTCCCGGCTGGCTCGACGCGCCCCCCTATATAACTGCTAGGGAGGCACCACTGCGCACTCTCACTGCGCAACACTACACACCGCACACACTCTGTTCATGCACTCTGGTCAACACTATTATATCATATGTATTTAGCTAACACTTCGTGGGAGTAGCAAAGGGCGAGGTGCGTGAGACGCCTCACAAGCAGTAGGTAGCAGTAATCACCAAAACTCTCCGTTCTAAATAGGATCTCCTGCAGAGATTTTTATGAAATTAATCAGTCCTGTTGGGAAAATACGTTAACTATCACATCACGCGCAGGTCGTGAATTCTATCGCCACCTGGGACAGTCTTCTTCTTTCTTTGTTTATCTGCTGTTTAATGGCAGGCAACCAAATCCTTTAAAGGACTTTTTTTTTGCCAGGGACCAATTATAACAGTGTGTGGAGTTCCGCTCTCACCTCTGGGCGTGGGCGGGTGTACGCTATCAGCTTAATCCGCTTGCGGCTCGTATTGTTGACAGTCCCGACCTCACTGGCGGTTTAGAACCTCTCAGCCTCCGGAGCGATATAGAGCTTTTCAAGATTAGCAATATCGGCAATCCCCCTAGTATTGTAAATGTCTATAGGCAGCGGTGACAACTTACCATCAAGTGGGCTGTCTGCCTGTTTGACTTGTAATGCAACTCTTGATGGTCTTCGTGGACTGTAGGTATATTAAAACGCGTGCATTGATCGTCGCCGAGGCAAGGCGAGTGCGGTGAGTGCGGCGAGTGCGGTGAGCCGGTGCGGTGGTGGCGGTCGGGCCAGTATGGCGGCCACAATCCTCGCTGCTGCAGTCTAGTGTCCAAGACACTAACTTCGGAAACTAAACTTTATTTCTTACGTCTTTGATAGTCAGTTTGTATGCCCATTTCCAATAATTCCACCATTTTCTGTAGTGCCGAATCACACGTAGGTTTGACCATTCGGGGGTGCCCTCAGGCGTTGTTACCTAAATATTACCCGGCTGAGAGCCCTCTGCGCTCGCCGATTTGTCCGGTAAGGTTGTTGCAGCCATCTGAGGCTACCACAACTTTAGTCCTTACAAAAAAAAAATGTGAATAAGTATATAAAATGCATACCGCCATTCCACAAACATGCCTCCTCGCGGTACAATTGTACAAACTTTAAATTAATTTCGGTACTTAGTTGGGGCATTTTTATTGATTCTGAAAATAATGTGAATTATACAGACGCAGAACGGCAATATGGAGCCGCATTCCCTATTACAAAGCTTAGTACCTAGTAGGTAACATAATAAAACTTCAACAGTTGATAATGTATATTTATTTCAAAAGTAACAGTATAAAATATAATTGATTTGGTTCATAATATTATGTCACAGTTCACATCACATTGGACACCTACTCGAAGTGGTTTGGCCCCAATTGGTTATTCATATAATAGTGGAGTGTATACAAAATTAGATTTAATTTGGCTAGTGCAAAGTACATAATACAATGTATGTATTGTAGTGTACGCACACACATGTAGTTAACTAGAGTGTCACGCACACATACACACTAGCTACACGAACACACGCGCGTCGGGAGTGACGACGCGAACCGAGCCACGCCTAGTGAGGTGTAGTCGACTCTGCCGTCACACAGTAAGGTTCATAATCATATGGCGCTCCGGTTTGGCACTCGAATCGAAGCTTTAGTGAGCACTGTGCCGATGTGTGTAATAGCTCACATTGGAGCTGGCACCCACTTATGGCACGACACAAGGTACCTACATACCTTACGTACATAAACAACTTCCGGGCGCTACACATTCCACAGATTGTATACTCGTACTCGAATTCATTTTATTTTTAATAAATTTCTTCTTTTATTTTCAAAAAATAAAACTCACTGGCTCGAGAGGACTACTCATGTCAATAAACATGAGAGAAGAATTAATAACTTAGGTAGGTACCTTATACAATATGTTATATACAAACATGTTATAGAAACAATTCAATATAAAATTAATTACCTCAGACCGACTATTGAATAGATACTGAGATAACATTAATAACACCTATAGAAGTTCCTCGGAATTTTAGCATCCGATACCGGAGGTAAAGTATTTTTTTTTGAGCATTTCAATATATTTACGTAGAATCGGCACACTCGAGATTCATACTCCCCCTCGATCTATAATTTTACAGCATATCACAGTGTATATCGGCGCGCACGGCCGGTCGAGTTACGCCGCAGCCGACACGAGGGCCGGGGGGGCCGGGGGGGTCGGGGGGGGCGGGGGGGTCGAGGGGCGGGCGGCCGGCTTCGGCATCGCGCACGCGAGCTTCTCCCAGAACCAGGGGTCGCCCCACTCGACGTAGGTGTTGGCGGCGAGGTGCGCGCTCAGGTCGGGGTGCGCGGCCAGCGCGTCGCGGCCCACGTGCCCCACCAGCACCACCACCAGCGTGGGGCGCGCCTCGCGCAGCGCCGCCGCGTGCGCCTCGCGGAACTCGGCGCACGCCCACCGCGACGCCAGGAAGTGCGCCGACACCAGCGCCACCGTGCGCCGCGACGCGCGCACCGACGCCGCTATCTGGTCGGGGATCCACGCGCCCGGCGCCCAGTCCCGGTAGTGCACGCACACGCGGTGCCCGCCCCCCTCCAGCCGCGCCACCACCTCGCGCGCCACCGCCTCGTCCCGGTGCGAGTGCGACACGAACGCGTCGTACCGACGTGCCTCCGTCTCCACCTCCGCCCCCGCCCCCGCACCCACCCCCGCCCACCCCAGCGCCGCCTTCACGCGCAGCCGCAGGGCGGGGCGCGCGAGCCACGCGGCCAGCGCGGCCGCGGCCAGCGCCACCGGCGCCAGGCCGCCCGCCAGCGCGAGGCCGAGGCGCAGGCGGGCGCGGCGCGCACACTCCTCGGCGGCGGGCGCGGCGGCGAGGAAGGGCGCCCGCTCGTCGCCGCACGTGAGCTCGGCGAAGTCGAGGCGGCCGCGGTGGCGGCGCAGCGCGCCCGGCAGCGGCTCGTCGCAGCCGCACGCGAGCGGGTTGCCGCCGAGCAGCACGCGCCGCGCGCCCTCGCCCTCCCCCTCCCCCTGCCCCTCGCCGCCCGCCAGCAGCTCGTCCGCCACCTCCGCGTCCAGCGAGCGCACCAGGTTGTGGCGCAGGTCCAGCATCTGCGGAGGAGTCCTCGAGATCGATGCGGGCCCACCGAGGTGGAGTCGCGCCGATATGCAACGGTATATTATACCGTTGCATAGCGTAAGCTAGTAACTTAAAAAAAACTGGCCAAGTGCGAGTCGGACAGTCGAAGCGAAGAGTTCCGTACCATTATCTATAAAAACCGCATTAAAATCATGTTTGTGGTATGGGAGCCCCCTTAAAAATTTATTATATTCTTATGACGTATTAAAAAAAACTACTTACTAGATCTCGTTCAAACCAACTTGCCATGGAAATTTGCATGGTAATGTACATCATGTATTTATTTTAGTTTTATATGATTCTCTTATATTAGAAGATACAGGGGGGGGGACATTTTACCACTTCGGTACACAAAATGATATTAGAAATCTCAATATCACAATAAGTACGGGGAACCAAAATTTATTCATATTCAAAGTCAACACGCAGGCACTCACCAGCAGGTCGGCGGGCAGGTCCTCGCGGCGCACGCGAGCGATGGAGTTGTTGGGCAGCACCAGCTCCCAGCCCACGTCGGCGGCGGCGGCGGCGGTGGGCAGCGGCGGCGGCGCGTCGAGGCCGGCCCCCGCGCACCGCACGCGCACCACGCGGCGCTCGGGCGCGAGGGGCGGCGCGGCGGGGGCGGGCGCGCGGGGGCGGCCCCAGCAGCGGCAGGGGCGGGGACAGCCGGCACTGCGCACGGGGCACATCATGGCGGGCAGGGGCGCGGCGACGAGGGGCGCGGCGGGCGCGGCGCAGTGCAGGTCGGCGCGCACGTGCGAGGGCCGCTCGCGCAGCGCCATGGCGGCCCAGTACACGCGGCAGTCGCACCGCAGCCGCGCGTCCAGCGACACCTGCGCCTGCACCCCCCACACACACGACACACACACACCGTCACACATATGACACATATACATCGACTTTTAAAAAAAAGTTAAACCAAAAAGGTTTTAAATATGCGACCGCGTTGGAGCTATACTGAACTCGATGCAAAATGATTCAAATCGATTCGTAAACGAAAAAATTATGAGAAATTATGAACGTTAAAAATCCACCTCCTTTTTTTTAAGTCGGTTAAGAAATTTATTTTATTTTGTCGTGTTCGATGTGGCCAGCTCCGAAGTCGTGAAACACCCCCGCGACGATTATTAGATAGCTACCCTACACCGGCAGCAACCGTCGGGGGACGTTACTAGTTACCTGGCTATTTTATAAACGATGAAGTACTAGCACAGGTTACTTAGCGGATATCCACTACTAGTATTAGTAAACGAAGGAACGAGATCGAGTGATGCGTGATCGAGTGGCCACCGTGCACTTTGCATCACTCGTACGACTACATGGTTACTGAAGATTAGATACTGGGCGGGTAGGAGATGGGAAGGGATACATTAGTAGAAACATTTCCAACCTGTGAATCTTGAGTGGTCATGATTTTGACGTTGTAGTAGTCTTGGTAGGTGTACTCGAGGGTGGTGACCGGGTTGCCCGTGAGGTCCACCCTCGCGTCGGGGACCTCGCTCGATCGCTTGTATTGCAGATCGTCGTACTGTTCATAACAAACAGGTTAACATCCACGTCATTACTCTTTACGGTCATTATATTTAATGTATGTAGGTATATTCTGCTGTAATTGATAAAAAATCGTACTAACTATATATACTATAATAATTAGGTGTCATAGTCCGTACGTGCGGCATGGCACAGCATTAGCATACGATAGTAGAGGTTCGGGTTAATGTAATGTAATGTAATGTATAATGACCATGAGGCTGGTGATGTTATTGTTGGAGAGGTCGAGCGTGCGCAGGCGCGGCATGGCGAGGCGCCAGTCGCGGCACACCCGCGTGGCGCCCACGCCGCCCAGCCCCAGCTGCTCCAGCCGCTCCAGCCGGTGCAGCTTCGACAGCCCTTGGGAGTACACGCGCTCCGAGTCCCCCCCGCACAGGTTGCCGACCGGGTTGCCGGCGAGCCCCAGCAGCCGCAGCGCCGTCAGCGACGCCAGCGCCGCCACCGCGCCGCCGGACAGCTTGTTGTACGACAACTCCACCTTCTCCAGCCTGCCGTTCGCCGCAAATATATCGCTACAAATTGTACAACAAATATACATCCTCAAATACGATCCCTTTACAACCGCTTTTATAAGTTTGCTACGGTGCGGCATGGATAGGTGAACCCGGTAGTGAATGTATTCGAAATTTGATTGACATTCCACGTTCGAGTGAATCGTGTGCAAATAGAGTCCAAGGATCGATCGAACCCATCACTATTCACGCCGGAGATACCCGGCAGGTCCCGCTTATACTACGCCCCATGATCTATCATCACTGGCGAAAACCGGTTCCGACTTTTTTTATACATATTATCTCGTGCTCGGTGCCTCTCAATCGAGCCGGTAGTCATCCAAAACTATAAAATAAAATAGTAAGCTCACCTCGGTAGAGTGAGTAGATTATTACGGGAGAGATCGATGCTGCGCAGCGCGGTCGTATACTTGAATAGATCGGGCGGCAGGCTGGTGAGTCGACACGAGGTGACGTTGAGCTCGAGCAGGGCCGACGCCCCCGCCAGCAGCCCCTCCGGCAGCGAGCCGCCGGTCAGCCGCGCGTACGACACCAGCAGCGAGGTGAGGTTCCCGCACCCCGACACCCACTTCGGCGGCAGCGAGCCGGCCCGCGGCAGCACCACGCGCAGCGCCCGCAGCCCCTCGCACGCGCCCCAGCGCCCCGGCTTCGGCTCGCCCCAGCGCCACAGCGTGACGCTCGCCAGCGCCGCCCCCTCGGGCGCCGCCGCGCCGGGCGCGTCCAGCGTGACCTCGCGCAGCGCGCCCCCCGCCCCCGCCCCCGCCGCCGCACCGAGCTCCAGCCGCACCTCCACCACGTCGCGCACGATCAGCACGCGCAGCAGCGGCAGGCGCGCCAACGCCGCCGCCGACACCCGCCCCACGCCGAGCCGGACGAGGTGCAGGCTCGCGAGCCGCGGCGGCAGCAGCTCCAGGTCGCGAGGCCGCAGCGGCAGCCCCTCGAGGCGCAGGCTGCGCAGGCCGGCGAGGTCGGCGAGGAAGCCGGCCTCCGGGTGGGCGCCGCTCGCCTCGACGACGAGCTCGGCGAGGTCGGGCAGCGCGGCGAAGTGGCGCCGGCGCAGCGGGCGGGGCGGCGCGACGTCGACGTCGTACAGCGACAGCTTGACGAGCACGGAGACGTTGAGGCGGGCGAGCGCGTCGGCGTATGAGTCGCCGTCGGCGAGCGGGCAGCTCTGCAGCTTCACGTGGCCGACGCGCTGCAGCGACCGGAAGCGCGGCAGCGACCGCGCGCCGAGGGACACGTTGCCGGCGCATCGCACCGAGAAGTATCCGCCCGGTGACATCTCCATTATCACTCTCTCGCCTGTAGTGCGACTGTCGACTTAATTAAGCTGTCGGCGCAAAACTACCTTAACCTGAGATAGGTTAGGACTTATCAATAAATTATAAGGGTATTCCCCGTTAAACCGTTGACCGAGAATTATGAAATTTGGCAAGATTTAATGTCCCGCAGCACAAGTAAAGGAATACATTCAACATAGCAGTGGCGAGGGGTGAAACTATGGCGAGGGTAAGCCTTCAAAAAACACCGATAATTTTATAATTACAGTGTATTTAAAGCATGATAAAAGTGGCTTTGGAATTATGAAAATGTGGGACCGGGATTTCTAAATGGTAATATATAATAATATGGACCCTTCGCCACTGCAACATAGTAAACTTTTTAAGTTTGTCCTGCAACTGGACTTGTCTATACGAAACCGTCAGTGTGGAACTCAGACTTGTCACTCACGACTGTTTTTGGCTGACTGGTAATATAGATATTTCGCAATTCTTTGACACATTAATAGTGTTACTGAAGTGTGGGACGAGAACACTATAACGACAATAATGATTCAGACTATACTGATATAGCCCAGAGACACAGAAGCAGATGGATTCCGGATGCTACTTTATACCAGTTAGTAGGTGTAGTTGTTTGTTATTGACTGTTTACAAGTTATATATAGCTGCAGTAGTTACCTACTAAGTTCTGTAACTATGTATGGAAAAAACCAGACAAGTGTGAGTCTGACTCACGCACCAAGGATTCCTTAATGATAAGTTCCAACGTTACTTTATATACCATAGATTTCCTGTAATTTATAGGTAAGGCCCAGCAGTTATTTATTTTAAAATATACATTATTTGAAATTCACACAACAAGCCCTTTCATTTTCATTTTAAAAAAAAACCATCAAATAGCAGAATAAAATTTTATTAAAACTGATTAAGTTTAAAAACAAATAATAATTAAAATGTATTCCCAAGAATGGAAATAAAATTAGAAATTGTTTAATTTTTGGAATAGCTGTAAGTAGGGACTTAAACTAGGGAGTTTTAACATCAGACTATAGGACTATAGGACTGGAGGAGGCCTTTGCCGACTGGCAAACGGACACGCAAAAATGGAACAAACATTAAATAATTAAAAAAAAAAAAAAACAAACCTATTGTTGTTATTGTCCGAATAAAAGGCTTATTATTATATTATAGGAGTTGGGATGTTATGAACTTTTCTAACTGACATGAATTGACCTAAGAAATTAAATAAATCAGAAATCCCTACTCATCTTTGCTTCATCAAGGTGTCCATATCTAAACCCAACCACATGACTGACCCCAAAAGCGATATCTTGAAGTGTATGTAGTGTGTATGATCCTTAAGATGTTTTAGTAGATACACTCCTTTATATTTTAATATTGCTTATGTTGTACTTTAATTAGAATGCGCATTATGTTATAGTTTTAGTGAATAAACATAGTTCAACCAAGGTGGTTGTCTCATTTCTAAACATATAACGAACCCCAACATCACAATCTCACCTTCCACTGAATAAGCATATTCCCCTAATCCGCTCGACTCATCGGGTTGGCAGCGTACCCCCGGCTCTGTAGGGCACAGCGGCCGTTCGATTGCTCCTCCAGGACGTACACCACATAATAATATACACAAATATATTAACACACCACAATTTTCTGGTACACCCATGTTGAGAAAATAAAACACTTAGAATTCGTTTTATTAAAACGACACTATCTTGTACGTATGTATGTAAAAAAAAGATGACACCACAACAGGTCTATGAGTGAATCTGGGTTTCCCATAGTTTATAAAAAGACTACTTTCTGTCTGACCAACAGTTTGTAAATAGGTAATTCACTTAATGTTACGAGAAACAAACAACACGGTAAATGTTAGATAGATAGTTGCTAATTCGTACATATAACAATGAAAAACACACCCGACACATGCACGACACGTAACACTTCTCCAATTCCATAAGGAAAATCAAGAGAACTTACTAATCCTACCCAAATAAAAAATAAGGAAAACCAGTTTTATTCGAACTCGATGTTTATAATACAATTTACTTATACTCTGGTTAATAATTCAAAAAAGGTAAACAAACAAACGTCATTGTCAATGTGTCAAATCATGACATTTCAGAAAAACAAAACATTTGGATCTTTATTACTAGTACTCGCTCGCGGTTTCGCTTGTCCTGGTACTGGATCAGGTATTCTTTATGCTAATTAATCAAAATATCTATCAAACCTTATCATATCATGCCGCCACATGGCGGCAGGAGGAACACCCCAGGGTTTTAGTCAGTAAGAATCTGACATAACTCGGCTACTACCCCCGGAGCAGGGAACTACGTTTTACTAAATTACTGACTACATTTTTTTTCTATATGCCTAAACTTAAAAAAGTATTAAATAACACAAACTCAAAATGTTTTGCCCTTCTGAAATGTCATGATTTGACACATTGACAGACATTTGATTGTTTACCTTTTATGACTCGAATTAAAAATCAGAGTATAATTTTATAACACCAAAGAATAAATAATATACTACTCAACACAAAGCACACATGGTTAATAATAATAAACTGTACACAGACAGAGCAATATGATGTCAATAACAGTGCTGCCAACATCCAAATAGTAATTTGCCTATTACTTATTTGATGCTCCGCAGTTTGAATTTAAAAGGAATATTTCATTCGTCTATTTCAAGTGCCTTTTACCATTAGTGCCATTAGTCGTAATTTTGTGATTAGTGACTCAGGAAATTTATATATACGTTGCTTGGCTAAACCTCGAGAGCGAAAGTGTACCTCGTATTCCATGGAAATATCATGTTGTGGCATTGTTGTACATACACGGCACAGACTATTTAGAGATACTACGTACGTATTACATACACGATCCAGCCAGTCAGTCGTCTCATATCCTACTAATATTATAAATGCGAAAGTTTGTGAGTATGGATATTTGTTACTCTTTCACGGAAAAACTACTGAACGGATTTAGATGAAACTTGGCACATAGATAGGAGATGCCGTGGAATAACATATAGGCTACTTTTTATCCCGGGAAAACATAAGATACCACGGGAACAAGGGTGAAACCGCGGGGCGGAAGCTAGTGCATCACAAACTGTTCCTTGATCATAAGGATCATAGTAACATTTTCATGAAATAGTCGTACATGTCAGTAATATATCTTGGAGGAATATGTTGATGATTTCTTTTGTTATTAATCGGTAAATATAATACTACCATTCTTGTCGCAAATAACATGTTGATAGCAAAAAACGTGATAAAATTTGAATTTCGCGCTCCAACCGAAAGTTTCACCATAAGCCACAGATTAATGAATGTGGTACTATATTATAAATAGTACCCTTGATCATTATGTCATGACCAGTGTTTCTCGTAAGGACTGGTAAGGCGGGAACTTGACGTTGCGTTTTCATTTTATTTTCATAAAATAGTGTATTTTTTGAGTCTTTTTAATATTATCGGTGGTATTTTGTCCAATAAAGATTAATACAAGTTCACCAGTGAAGTGAAATGATTACGTATTATTTACGTATACGATTAGTGGCTTTTCAAGTTGTCTCAAGAAGTACATTAAAAGTTTTAGTAGAACTGCTACCATTGTACTAAAACCTAACTGAAGATGATCAAATAAGACAAGGCTGTATGGCTCTGTACCTTGTGCATTTTTTAAAAAAACAACAACAGTGTTTCTCGTATTTATTTTTTCCTTTATTTTAGTAGTTTTGGATGGAATAAAATAGATTTCTAGCAATTTGATCCAACTGTTGTAATGATAATTTTATTCTGTTTTAATATATTTCTATTTAAATGGTTAGGTTGGTTGTGTTTTTGAATCTAGTTTTGGAAATAAATATTACATTGCACAAAAAAAAAAATTTCGTTGTATTTTAAGTTTAGTTAGTAGTTAACTGAATTTGAAAATGGTAGCACATCATGTTATGTCATTCGATACTATCGCATTGAACTTTCAGCCAATTCAAAATGTCATTATCACGTTGCTTTGCAGCCGTGTCGGTTCCGGTTTGCTTTTCCATAGTGAGGCAACTGTGCGTAGCGGGTGTCATAGTAGGAACGCGGAATTTTGCCAACGCGGCTTCTCCACTATCACCACTCACCGGGCGACCGAGCAACGCCGCCATGTACATCGCAGAGGAGCGAGGATCGGCTTACGCGCCCGACTACAGAGTTTACTTTAGTGAGTTCATAAAACATGTTTCACTTAGGGTTAACAAGCATAAACTCTACGTACCTACTCGCCACTAACTAATCCCCTTGCGTGTCTCAAAACCTATATCTACCTACTACTTATCTACACTATAACAAAGGTCATCATTTAATTTTAATCTTTGGAGATACCTATTATGTATAATAAATTAAAATTCTCAGTCAATTCAGTATTTAATATTTAATAATAGTTTTTGGTGAATAGTAACCTCTGATGTTCATAATTTAACTTATATTATATTTATTATAAATTACTACTGAACACTTCGCCTCCACATTTTATCCATAAACCTAAGTTTTTCTGGTATAAAAATATTATATGTTATTCCAAGATAATACTTATTTAGGTTCCAAATTAATTTGTTAATTTGAATCCCCTCAGCGATTATGGAGCTGAGTGGTAACCGACATACACTCAAACTTTGATATTGATTATTACTAGCTTCTGCCCCATGGCTTTACACACCTTATCAGGTTAAGAAGTTTTTGCAGCTGTTTGGTAACACACATACACACAAACTTTCACATTTATAATATTAGTATAATGATATGATTAAGTACCTATTTTATTACTATCAGTGTACCTGAATTGATTTATAATAATATTATTTATCCTACTAATATAATAAAGACAGACCTGTATTAAAGTACAAACCCTTATGTACAAATGAGGTACTGATCTAGTTTCCTAAAATATATATAAATATTTATATTATATACTAAGTAGTTGGCCCAAAAGATGTTCTACCTTGAGAATAAAAATAACCGGCCAAGTGCAAGTTGGACTCACGCATGGAGGGTTCTGTACCATTATCTATAAAAATGGCAAAAAAATCATGTTGGTTATATGGGAGCCCCCTTTAATTATTTATTTTTAAATTGAATATATAACTAAATATTCTGTGAATATTTAAAGTGTCTACCTGTTGCAGTTATCAATATCAATCAAAAACAAGTGAAAAATCATGTTTGTTGTATGGGAGCCCTCTTAAATATTTATTTTATTCTGTTTTTTAGTATTTGTTGTTATAGCAGCAACAGAAATACATCATCTGTGAAAATTTCAACTACTTATCTAATTATCACTGATCATGAGATATAGCCAGGTGACAGATTAACAAACAGACAGACAGACAACGGAGTCTTAGTAATAGGGTCCCATTTTATCCTTTAGGCATGGAACTCTAAAAAACTGAGACCTACCTACCTGTACCAACCCTTACCTTCTTTTGTTTTCTATATTTTCATAATTATTCTGCTATTCTCAGAGAAGACAAATCCAATAAAACAGAGATCATCAAAATTGTTCCAGCCATTCTTGAATTATAAATGGTGTAAATAACCTTTCTTTTATATATTAAGCATTGTTATGCGGATTCCCAATAATCATGATACCTAGGAAGTGTTGAGTTGTCGTAAGTATACATCAATAAACAATTTAAAGATTAAGTTCAAAGTCAATGTCCATATGGATAAAGATAAGATTGTATGTGCAATGTGACGTGTCTGTAGGTCGGATAGTTAATATTACTGATTGTTAGTTCCTGTGTGTGTGCGGCTCGTGTGACCACTTACTCTCTTATCTATCAGTTACTTTACATACAACAAACAAAACGGTGTATGTCATAATCTATCCCCTCCCCTCTCACATCTTACTAAAGTTACATGTTGCTAGGATTTCTAATTGACTCAGACGTGACCTTGCGGAAAACCATTATATGATTAAACAGATGATAAATATTTAGTAACTAATTCCGCTGGATCTCCTCTGTCGAGTCCCACACAAGGAAACTTAACAGGAAATCGACACGTGTTTCGCTAGTTCACGAAGCATGATCAGGACGTAGTAGACCCACTGTCGACTACTGGACGGAGTGGACGGTCGAGAAACGCGAACAAGTACACAAACACAGAACTGGTATGAACGCGCACTAGCACACACACACAGCTCCGCAGACCATAAATATACCTACTACCATTCTTGTCGCAAAACACATGTTGACAAACTTACGACCTATAATGAACTGCAATTAGCCTAAAAAAGCCTAATAAAATTTGAATTTCGCGGGCTATCTTGAATGAAGGTCCGTGAAGACCTGTTACTGGCTTCCTGATGAATATTTATATTATTAGTCTATAAGAGAAACAGCGTTGGTGTTCCTTAAAATAAATAATACAAATAAATATCAAGGCTACTTAACAAGTTTTTAATTTCCTTTTTTCGCTTAGGAAATATTTGCGTTCTCGTCATTGTTCTCAGTCAGTGTTTATTTTTTTTAAATGCATAAATTATCGTTAGTCAAGAAATGGAACGATTCCTAACAATCTGGGGGCACGGCCGTGCCCCCCCCAAACTAGCCAAGCGAAGCGCAAGGGCACTACCTACCTTTTCTCGAAGCGCTTCGTCGTTTTTTTGAACCTTCATAACTTGGGTTTGGATTATACCAGATCAACAAAATTCTCGGGATATGATGTCAATAGTGAACTTATTAAACATATAAAGTTTCAGTTGTATAGCTCTTATACTTTAGATTTTATTGATATCTAAAAAAATTGCGGAAGTTTGTATGAGACTTCCGCAAATTTTGTTGCTAGAGGTCTAAAAATTGATATATGGACTTCTTGTTATAAATAATAAAATACCTATATCAGGATTTTTAGTAAATCACCCCTCACCCTTTAAATTAGGGGATGGAAGTTAATTTCATGCTAGAGATCTGAAAATTATACAAGTACCTATACACATAATTTTTATTATAAATTAAAAAATACGTGTTTAAAAAAAACATCATCCCTCAACCCTTTAAATTAGGGGATAAGTGTAGGTTTCATATAATCTGTATATATGGCCAGACTATCCCATGGACTTATTTACGGGAGGAAATTACGTCATAGGTCTTCAATGTTATGCTGTGCAATACATCTATGAAACCGCCAAGCCGTACTATTTAAACCAAGGTGTAGGGTTAGTAAAGTCAGGGCTTAGCGGCTTGGCTTTTCCTGTGATCTGATAACTTTTTTACAGCGAAAGCGTTAAGAGCTTGTTTGGCAGCCAATTTTACATGAAATGTTTTTGGTAGGATAATCCTTAAAGGAGAGGTAGTAACAAAAAAATAACGTCGCTAAATATTAACAAGCTTTTGTTAATATTTAGCGACGTTATTAGTAGTAGGTAGTAGTATTTTTTGCACTAGGGCCTTTGGTTACCTAGCTACGCCTCTGAATCGGACACGTATCAGCACAACATTGGTAGGTAGGTAGGTAGGTACATAATGTGTATAGTATGTGTATGTGTATGTGTATGTGTGTGACAGAGGATGAGAACGGGCCGATCTCGCCGCTGCACGACATCCCGCTGTGGGCGGACCGCGCGCGGCGGCTGGTGAACATGGTGGTGGAGGTGCCGCGCTGGACCAACGCCAAGATGGAGATCAGCCTCGGCGAGCCGCTGAACCCCATCAAGCAGGACGTGAAGAAGGGCGCGCTGCGGTTCGTCAGCAACGTGTTCCCGCACCGCGGCTACATCTGGAACTACGGCGCGCTGCCGCAGACCTGGGAGAACCCGCACCACGTGGACCCGGGCACGCAGGCGCGCGGGGACAACGACCCCGTCGACGTGATCGAGATCGGCGAGCGCGTGGCCCGGCGCGGCGACGTCTACCCCGTGAAGGTGGTGGGCGCGCTGGCGCTCATCGACGAGGGCGAGACGGACTGGAAGCTGATCGCCATCGACGCGCGCGACCCCGCCGCCGCCGCGCTGGACGACGTGGCCGACGTGGAGGCGCGCTTCCCGGGGCTGCTGCGCGCCACCCTCGAGTGGTTCCGTCTCTACAAGGTGCCCGACGGGAAGCCCCTCAACCGGTTCGCCTTCAACGGCGAGGCGAAAGGTGCCGACTTCGCCTACAAAGTTATCGACGAGGTGAAACATTAATACAATACAAACACTTTTAATGTATACGATACTACGCCGGCTATATGGCGGCTCTTGCCGCTTTTAAAATACGACTGATTCTCTTTACTTTAAATTATATCTCGCTTTGGCCACATTTTCTCCACCCAGTTTCCATTAAAATACTCACAGAGCTACCTTTAAAGGAATATTAAATACTAATAAAATGATAGTCGTGGCAGGTATCCCCAGCAAACGGCTCGCATAAAATAATAATTCTACTTTACGTTGATACTTCGCTACCGTCGCCGCCGGCGCCCTATAGATACGTCATTCCATGAGTATCCGAAGGCCCTTTGGAACGATAGTATTATTTAAGTAAATAATTTAACACTAATTTGAAATACGTACTATTTAAACAGGTTCACGAGTTTTGGCGCGGCTTAATAAACGGCGAAGTTCCAGATGCCACCGATATTAACAAGTGAGTTTTTTTGGATTATAAATAGCTCGGAGGTAGGACGTTTCTGAAGTTCACGGTGTCATCGTCATAAGGTCGAGCTGTACTCGGCGGTACTCATCATCGTCAGTAGATCACTTTTGCCCGTGGGAGCTCCTACTATTTCGTAGCTCCCCCTGTAATCTCCCCGCCGAGGAATTTCTGGGTTTCTAGGGATGAACGTAAAAATTATTTCTGGGTATAATCTATCCGGGTGCCGAGTTTTATCAAAATCCGTTTTACCGTCGACGTTTAATCGAGGCACAGACATGCTAACTTTCACATTTATAATGTTAGTATTTTTTAAATAGGAGAGAGCTATGAATACTAGCAAGCGAGACTACCGCTAAGGGTTCGGGTGCGGGTATGATATGGTGCGGTAGTGTAGCGTGGTGTAGTGTAGTATAGTGTAGTGTAGTGTAGTGTAGCGTGGTGGGGTGTGTGCAGGATGAACGTGAGCGTGGAGGGCAGCGCGGGCCGCGTGGAGCGCGCGGAGGCCGCCGCCACACTCGCCAAGGCCGCGCCCCGGGCGATGCCGCAGACCATACCCTCCTCGGGTCAGTACCTACTCTACTCACTCGCCACATGACACACATCACAACACCAACACCAACACCGACTTAACACAACAACAACCATAATACCATCAACAACAATACTTACAACAACCATAATACCATCAACAACAATACTTACAACTACCATAATACCATCAACAACAATACTTACAACAACCATAATACCATCAACAACAATACTTACAACTACCATAATACCATCAACAACAATACTTACAACTACCATAATACCATCAACAACAATACTTACAACAACCATAATACCATCAACAACAATACGAATATGACAAATATATATGTATATTACGCCGGTCGTGGGTTCGATTCCCATCCTGAACAAATATTTGTGTGCATGAACATGTCTGTTTGTCCTGAGTCTGGGTGTAAATTATCTATATAAGTATAAGTAAATACACAAAAAAAAAGAAGTAGTATATCAGTTATCTGGTTTCCATAGTACAAGCTCTGCTTAGTTTGGGATCAGATAACCGTGTGTGAAGAATGTCCAGGATATTTATTTATATCTATAGGAATAAAACCAGAGAGATATCGTGTGTAAGACACCCGACAAAATCGAAGTGTACGTTAGATTCGGCCGGTATTGCAAGGCGCTGAGCACCTACAATCAGGAGAACCATCACCCTGTTGACTTAAAAAAATATTAAGTCAACGTTTGCGTTCGTTACACATAGGGCGATGATAGCTCAGTGGTAGTGACGTCGAATGCCGTGACGAAGATCGTGGGTTCGTCGAATCCTACAATGGGCTTGAGCTTTCGAAAGAAAACATCGCGAGGAAACTATAGCACGGAGGTAGGGCACTTTATAGGTAGTACCCGTCTGGCTGGCTATCACCCTCAGGTTGATAATTTGTCGCCTAAAAACAAAATAATTAAATATAATGAATGCGGTAGGTAATGCACGTGGATCTTGAAAATTGGGTGCGTGATTAAATTTTACGTACGCCTTCGGTTCTGTCGGGTGTCTGGTGACATCTCAGTAATTTTTATTTATTACTAGCTTCCGTCCCGCGGTTTCACCCGCGTTCCCGAGATATTTTATGTTTTCCCGGGATAAAAAGTAGCCTATATGTTATTCCAGGGTATGATCTATCTATGTGCCAAGTTTCATCCAAATCCGTTCAGTAGTTTTTACGTGAAAGAGTAACAAATATTCATCCATACAAAAAATACCTACCTAATTGTATTTATTACCTAGGAACTTAAATGTTTTTATAATTGATATTTGGTAGAACACCAATTCAATAACAGGGCACTTCTGAAGGTCGATGCTGCTGAAGTTACCGCTCTTGCTGATAGCGCTTGCCATTTATCTGATACTAATGTAGATATTCTGTTAAGTATCTCTGTTGTCAAATTTTATTGGAAAAAAAATCTTATCCATGCAGATAGTGAAAGCGATAGCAACGATTTCCTTGTGGGTGACTGACTAACTTACGCAATCAGTCGATATGGCTATTAATATCGAGGATAACCGGTTAATTAACTACGTGCTAGACGGAGCGAGCCGCCGCCGAACTAACCTTATGAACAATAAACTGTTACCGAAAACCAAATGCAACCTTGATCTTTTACTTTTAAATTGATCAAAGTTAATATTGACCTACGGACGCGATTGTTGACCGGACCGGCTACCGGCTTCCGGCTAGGAAATAAGTATATTGTTTTATAATTTGTTCCAGTGGACAAGTGGCACTTCCTCGCCAACCTATAGTGCGAGCGCGCGGCTTCACTCACTCCACCTCGCGCCTCGCCATCAATAGCCCAGTTCTTATCGAGTTATATTTATTTTGTACCGTAGGGTTGTGTAGCTGTTGTTTTAAATTATACTGAACTTTTTAATTAAATATCGTGGCAGTGGATAGACCCAGCCACACACAGAATATCTTTGGTTTGTTTCGGTCGGTGGGACAGTAAAGCGGGCCATTGCAGCACGGAGCTGTCCACCATGCGGGACTGTGAATGGGCCACTTCAGGTTCTATTTATTATATAAGTGTAATGTAAGTTGGGTACTGCTCTCTGATTCTCGGGTCCGGTGCAGTATTGGGGTGATAGATAGATGGTACTCTAACGCGAGACTGGCTCGCTTGCTCTGTAAATCTATAAGAGTTAAAGTATGTATGTGTAATGAATGCACAATGTATATTTATTACGCGTATCAAATAAACGTTAATTATTGTTGTAAGTAATTGGTTTTATTTATGTCATTCACTGGCATGCATATAAATATAGGTGTATCGTAAATTGGTCGATTGGCGGCACACTTAGTTATATTATTGACAAGCTTTCCTTCTCTTCCTTTCCTATGACATAATAGCTTTTTAGTATGTCTTTCAGCCCGGTCCGTCCAGTGGTTTGAGCTGTGCGTGCGTTGATAGATCAATCGGTCACAATTTCCTTTTACCTATATTTATACTAGCTGGATCTGTAGACGTTTTCCTGCCCTAAGAATAAAATAAACTGGGACCTACCCAACTACCTACAACTCTTCCTACCCTACCATACCTGCCTACATCTACCTACACCTAAATACACGCTGACAATAACAAACACAACAAAAGAATTAGCGAAATCGGTCCAGCCGTTCACGCGTGAACTCGTAACCAAGGGAATTAGGGATTCATTTTCATAGTATAATACTAGCTGAAAATTGATTAGTAATTAGTAAATGTTAGACACAAAACATAAGTAAGGAATCAACTTTTAAATAAACTAAAGAATTTCCCTAGCAACAAAAAACAAATAATAAGAAAATCACGAGCGAATAGGTCCATATACCTAATGCCGATGCAGATTTTTTACAATAATATAAATATTATATTTTTTCCTTTCCCCAGGGTACATTGCACCTATGTAGTGTTGCCTATTCCTATTGTTAACAACATAAACTTCTAGATTCACTTATACCTACTAAGAATGTGTCCATCAACACTTTTCCTATTGTCTGTCTCTATTAAAGCGACGGAGGACACTTCGTTCTTGTGTTCTCGAAGCTCGTAGCACTTCACAAAAATATGAACGTACCTAACATACGTAACCCCTCAAAGCAAAATTTTAATGCAGCTCTCTTAAGGGGGAACGTTCGGTTGGAGCGCGAAATTCAAATTTTATTACGTTTTTTGAAAATTGCAGCTCAGTTATAGGTCGTAAGTTATCAACATGTTATTTGCGACAAGAATGGTAGTATATTTACTGATTAGTAACAAAAGAAATCATGAAAATATTCCTCCAAGGTATATTAGTAACATTTTCATGAAATAGTCCTATATGTCAGTAATATAACTTGGAGGAATATGTTGATGATTTCTTTTGTTATTAATGAGTAAATATACTACCATTCTTCTCGCAAATAACATGTTTATAACATACGACCTATAACTGAGCTGCAATTAGCCAAAAACTTGATAAAATTTGAATTTCGCGCTCCAACCGAAGGTATACCGTTAATTACAGTTCCAGAAACGTTCAGTGGCTAGTAGTAGGTAGTAGGTAGGTACCACCTATGCCCCTCTTCATTTGTAGTTGTAGTGTAGCGACGAGACTCGGCGGCGACATCGACGTCGGTCCATGTCGGTCGGTACGGCACTACGGACGGAGGACGGAGGCTTGCACTTGCCGCGAGTCGCGTCCCACCGCGTTGCGTTCCCTACAATATAGGATAGGACTTAGCGAACGCGGCGCGGCTTGTGTTGGGGTCTCGCGGTCGGTATCCGATCGGCGCGTATCGATCGCGGCTCTGCGGCGCCAGCCTCGCGACTCGCGCCGCCGGTCGCCGGACGCCGGACGCGCCGATCCAAGCGACACGACAAGCTGCACGGTTGACGATACGAGCTGCAGCCACCATTGCATACGAATCGGCCGATCCACCTCTTACATTATAAGTTCATTACCTGGTCTACATTATAAGTTCGTATTAGCTGTTTCTCGCTATTTTGCCCGCGTTCCTGGGGTAGATAGTAGCCTATACCTATAGATACTTAGCACTCGGAGATAATGTTGCTTCCTATTATTGTAAGGTTTGTCAAAATCCGATGTGCAGTTTCGAAGATTACGTACTAGGTACATCCAATGAGACGAGATCAATTATTACTATACAGCCTAACAAACTTTACCTCTTTATTTATATTAGAAGTTGGTAGATGTTATTCCAATCTGACTTGGACCACGCAAAACATAGGTACATTGATTATGCAAATTATTGAATTAGAAACCCACCGACTCGTAGCATTAATACCTACCGCCAAGTTACTTTCATTTTGCGAAGGAGGAAAATACTAAAGGCCAAGTTTTAGATGAAAATATCGAATTATTTGTTTTGCACGAGAATGTCGAGGCGAGATGTAAAAGGTTCACGAGTCACGACTCGAGCGAAGGCTGTAGTGGGAGGGAGGCGCGAGATCCGGACGGGTCGCTCGCCACTTGTCATAGAATAGGCAGGCCAATAGCTGCATGTAGTCTAGGGAAGTAGTACCTACACTGGATTTGACAGGCTTTGGGTACCGCGGCCGCAGCCTAGCATGGCATGGGCCAAGTTTGTCAAGGGGGTGTGAAGAAAATAAAGCAATAAAAATGACATTACTCAATACAATTGACATCATAGGAGTTTCATGTTGAATTTTTAGGGGGTCGTTATTACAAGATTTTATTACAGTCTTTTATTTTAGAGATGTGAGGTTTTTGACATGAGAAATGTAAATGTGATACTATCACTAAGAAATTCAATCCCTAAGGGAATAAAAAGGGACAGTTAACTCTGTGAGCCAGTATGCACGTAGGTAGGGTCTAGGGGCGAGACGAGATGCTAGGTCTGTGTCCTCCGGCGCGCGGTGGGGTGAGGGCGGGGCGGGGGCGGGGACAGGGAGAGCGCCGGGAGGGCGCCGGGCGCGGCAGTCGGCGGGTCGCGCGGCGTCACAGTGGCCGCTACTCTGTAAGTCTGTAGCCCCTCCCCCCCCACCTACCCCTCGCGCTGGTCCTGCGCGCAGCGTGCGGGTACAGCACAGAGACTCACTCGGTGCGGTAGTGGGTGTAGCTCGTTGGCGAGATGCGCGCGCGTGTGAGCCCCCCGATGGCGGCGCTGGTGGTGTCGGTGCTGGCGGTGCTGGCGATGCTGGTGGCGGTGACGCCCGCGGCCGCGCACCGCTCGCGCTCCGACCAGGACTTCGAGTTCGACGATGACGCGGTGAGGGTGAGACTAACATGACGTTACTATGAGACCTGAGTGTGCATGTGCGCTAGGCCGTCACCTAACTTTGACATGACACCGATGTAGGTATGTAGTATTTACACACTAGCTAGATATAGGTATGCACGTATGATTTATTTAGCCTGACTCTCCGACCTAATTCAGAGGTGATATCAGGCTATGGCGATGTTTACGTTCCGTGTTGACGATGAATAAAATAGATGGGCGCCTACTGAGGCTCGCTTCGACGAAACATTGGTGAATAAAACATGAGCGAATAGAACTTTCTTAATTATCTAGTCAGTAAGTAGATATAGGTTAGTACCACCATCTGGGTATGCCGGAATTATACCAACTTAATAACTTTAATAAGTATTTAAGTAGATAGACCCTTAGGCTTTCAAGACCACAATTAGGCCAACTTATAGGGTAGGCACTTGATTCGAGTCGGTGTAGGTCGTGTGACATTTTGATGTAAGTATATACTACCTATATTGTAAACATAAGTAGAAAAGTAGATAGATACCAATGCATTGCTTACCTAGTTACAGTATGACACAACTTAGATGTAGCATCGGCGAATTGTTTTCGTACACTTCACTTCCGATTTACACAACAAATAAAAATAATTCAGTATCGCGCCATTCAACGTTCAACAAGATCATTTTCGCCGATCATTTTTTAACACATGAGTAATGTTGTAGGCGCACTCTTTTCGAGAACGATCGATTTTACGAAGTTTGCCGATACTTCATCTAAGTTGTGTCATACTATACGCATTTATTACCGAATCTAAGTGTACATAAGTACATTTAGGTACTACTACTTAGACATTAAAATATAATGTCGATATAATTTCTTTTGGTTTATAATATCTGGTTCCCACTGAAAACCAACGTCGTAGCAATAGGCCCCCCCCCCCTGCGACATTATGCTGAGTGGGAAACCATTTCAGCTCCTTAGTGGTACTTAGGTTAAGTTCATTTTGTTTTAAACAATATATGTTTTGAGCTGAATAAATCTTTTCTATTCTATTCTATAATTAGTTACTCCAAGAATAGTGGTAAGTACCTAATTAAATGCAAAATTCTTGAGTGTCCCAATAAATCGTGAGGAGTTAATTTGGCCACATGAAGCCACCCAGCCAGATACTACTCAGTACCCTACCACCGTGCGATGTTTACATTTACCGAAAGCACAAGATCGTCGTAGAATTCGAAGCAGCTCCCTTCAATACGGCATTCGACGTCCCTCTACTGAGCTAGTACCTATCATTGTAACTTAAGTACCGACCGTGCAGTAGCAGTTTCGCCCCCAGTTTGGGCCGCCAGCGCCACACGTCCCCAGAGTTGTGAAATGGTCGTTGATTGATGTAATGTTGCAGGAGATGTCTCCCACTGCGGGGGCGGCGGCGGCGGCGGCGGCGGCCGGCGCGCACTCCCGCCGCCCGAGGCGGTACCTGTACGACCCCCACAGTAACTATTCACATTTCATATTTTTATTAATACCTACTCTTAGTGGTACTGTTCTTCAAAAAGGGAGATAAAACCCTATTGAAGAATTACAGACCCATCACACTGCTGAGCCATGTTTACAAATTGTTCTCAAGAGTCATTACGAACCGTCTCGCGCGCAAGCTTGACCACTTGACGACCAGCCTCCCGAACAAGCCCGTTTTCTGAAAAGGCTTTATATAGCACCATAGACCACATACATACGCTGCAGCAAGTTATACAGAAGACCGAGGAGTATAACCAGCCATTATGCTTAGCGTTTGTAGACTATGAGAATGCCTTTGATTCGATAATAACCTGGGCCCTGCTGCATTGGAAGATATTCAGGAATCTACGTAATACCTTATCGTTCCAAATACCGCATGTCTCAAGTCGAAAGTCTTCGACCAGTGTGTGTTGCCAGTGATGACTTACGGAGCAGAGACGTGGTCGCTTACGATGGGACTCATAATAAGGAGGGCTATGCTCGGAGGTTCCCTGTGATATCCAATTTGCAGGCGAACCTAAGTACCCGACATTGCCCGAAGAATTGCCTGCACTGAAGTGGCAGTGGGCGGGGCACATTGCTTGTAGAACCTCAGGCCGCTGGGGCAGCGAGGTTCTCGAGTGGTGACCACGAACCGGAAAACGCAGAGTGGGCCACCAAACGCCGCCCAGAAGGTGAAGCGACGATTTTGAAAGAGTCGTGGGAAAGCATTGGATGCTGGTAGCGCAAGACCGGTAATGTGGAGATCCTTAGGGTAGGCCTTTGTCCAGCAGTGGACGTCTTTGGGCTTATATGATGATGGCACTTTGAGAAATAATAGATTTCCTATCGTACCTCTTTTCTGCACACGATCGAGAACAGAGTACCTACAAGGCGGGGTGTTGTGTGACCGCAGGCCCGTCGTGCCGAGCCCTCGTGTGCAAGAAGCGCGAGGTGTGCCTGCTGCGGGACCCCGCGCCCCTCGCGCCCCTCGCGCCCTCCGCCGCGCCTCGCGCCCTCTGCGCCTACAAGAAGGACATCCTGCGGAGAGGGTGAGTTAACGTGTGTGTATTTACCTAGTACAGGCACAGCGACGAGACGCTTCTTATAACTTTGGTATTTGTTCGCAGAGACATAATAGTGGCGGCGACGGGAGGTGGCGGCGGCGGCGGCGGCGACGAGTGGGACAACGCGGCGGAGCGGGACGACCGCGACGACGAGGACGTGTTCTACGAGGGCGAGGCGGACGGGGAGGCGGACGCGTCGGTGCGGCGCGGGCCCGCGCGGTGCGTGGGGTGCCCGGTGCGGGCGCGCGGCGGCGGCCGCGGGCGCGGACAGTTCCTGTGCGGCTCCGACAACCGCACCTACTCCTCGCTGTGCCGGCTCGACCTGCACAACTGCGTGCGCCGGGCCGCGGCCGCGCCGGTGCGCCTGGCGTGCCGCGGGTTCTGCCCGTGCGCCGCCCCCGCCCCCGCCCCCGCCGCCCCCGAGCCCGCCCCCGCCGCCGCCCCGCGCCGCCTGCACCACCGCCCGCGGCCACACGTGCGCCCCGCCCTCGCCACGCGATACTACGACGATGTTCGTATAACATAAATTATACACGTAGATTAGAAACTCCTTTATAATTTGGACCGATACCTCTGAGCCTCTTCTTCTACGCGACCCGAGCGTCGGCTTCGCGTTTAGGAAGATTACGATGCGTTTCTGCGTTTTGATTTGTCTCCTTTACCTATTGTTGTAAATGTTGTAATCTATTTTAGGGCAGGGACCCGCATGTACTTATTATAGATGCACAAAATGTTACAGGATTGGCGTCGTCGAAAATCGGAGTCTTCTCACAATGAAGTATTACCGGAGCGAACCACGCGGCGTCGGTTGTCACAGTCACAAGGTAAGTGGTGTCATGTTCAGAATTAGGCACGCGTTGTGCTAGCTAATTAAACGTACCTAACCTAAGTAGGCCGGTGTTTGATCGACAATTGTGTACCGTACCTTACACTATACAAAGCAAGGTAAGCTATTTTTTAATGCAGAAGCCGGAGCAAACGAGAACCGGCCTAGTACTGATCTCAGATATCGATTTTGGAAGCGATCGAGCCAATAAAGTCATCATCATCTCTGAGTTTATTGCCAGCTCCTCTCGGCAAAAGTAACGTAGGGCGTGCATAAGTGGTACCATATACATACATATTATAATACTTACAATAATGTCCGCAGGCTACGAGGGATGCGCGTTGGACAAAATGGCGAACCGTCTGCTGGACTGGTTCTCGGTGGTGATGGAGGAGGCGGGCGCCAGGCCCCCCGACGAGGACCTGGAGGGAGTGGGTGGGGGGGGCGAGGGGTTCCCGCCCGACTGCAAGCCGGAGGTGCGCTGGATGTTCGCACACCTCGACACCGACGCCGACGGGATGCTCTCCGCGGACAACCTCTACGCGCTCAGTGAGTACCTACCTACCTACCTACCTACCACCGGCCACCTTCTGTACGTTCCGTGTATGCAGGGCACGACGAGCGCGAGCGGTGCCTGCGGCCGTTCCTGGCGTCGTGCGGCGCGGGGGCGGCGGGGGCGGCGGCGGGGGCGGCGGGCGCGGCGGGGGCGGCGGGCGTGTCCCGCGGCGCGTGGTGCGGGTGCCTGCGTCGCGCGGCGCGGCCGTGCACGGCGCTGGCCCGCGCGCACGCCACGTCGGCGGCGATGGGCGCGTACGTGCCGGCGTGCGACGCGCGCGGCTACTACCGGCCGCGGCAGTGCCACGCCGCGCTCGCCGTGTGCTGGTGCGTGGACGCGCACGGCGTCGAGGTGCCCGGCTCGCGCACTAAGGGCGCGCCGGCGTGCCCCGGCGAAGCCGCCGACCCCGCCGACGCCGCCGACGCAGCCGACCGCGGCGAGGGCGCGCCCGCCGACGACGAGGACGGCACGCTCGGCAGCGGCGACGCGGAGCTGCGCTTCTAGCCGCGCCCATCGGCATAGAGCCCGCGCTCCACGCATGTACATATTATAGACGTCGCGTGCCCCATATAAATTCTATTGTCGATAGAAAACGTGAGCCGACTCGTTCCTAAATAACGTTCGTGTCTAGCCATGCTTTGCGTAGGTGAGCAGGTGGTGCTTTGAAAGACACCGGTAGCTTTATTTTACGCAAGTTTCCCCCTAGCTTCCCACCTCGTGGGTATGAAGGGGTGAGGTCGTAAATAAATTTGAATTGAGTAAAATCGACCATTTTCCGAGTCGTTAGTTCCGATTAAGTTGAACTAGTATGGTGATTCATTTTATAAACTCTTTACTTTACTTAAAATATTTATTTATTTATAAAGATAAACATCACAGACGAGTAAAGAGCCTCCCCTTTTAGTTGTAGCTACGTCAGACGAAATACAATGAACCATTAATTATTTTACCTGTCTAGCAGTCGTATGTATCTAGGTACATAACTGGGATGGACTTTAATTAAATTCTTGCGTCTGTTATACCATGGGCGGCCAAGTCCTTACATTTCAGAATTAGTATAGATTTGACACCAATAGATGTCGCTACGAACATCGTTTGAACCGTTATACCTACACTAATCAAAGCAGCCGCTTCTGAATATATTATAATAGGTATCATTGTTTAATTCAATATCTAAGTACTTTTCATAATTGCACTCACAGTGCCACCAACTTATCTACACTGAAGGGCGGCGCTGATCATTATTAAACTGACAGTAGTGGTAGTTGAACGAATGTAGTTTATTTACTAATAACTGTATGTAGTGGTTGTAGTTCAAATTTTGCTACTTCACAGATATCTAGTTGGTGGCACTGTAGGTATTCTCTTTATTTACCAGACAATGGTAGCATAATAATGAATACCTAAATATTACCCGGCTGAGAGCCCTCTGCGCTCGCCGATTTGTCCGGTAAGGTTGTTGCAGCCATCTGAGGCTACCAACTTAGTCCTTTCAAAAAAAAAACTAAAACAGCAGCTGTATAGTGATATGTGGTCGTACGTACCTTTCTTTTTTATGGATAAGAGGCAGGCATCTAATTTGTGGCCTAAAACAATATTTATACGTCAATGATTATACTATAAGTACCTACTTATCTGAGTACCTACCTACATACTTACCGTCCCACTATGATCAACTGTCACGCAAATATGAAAGATTTTAGGCAGACGAAGTATTTTATCTAAGTAATGTTCATATGTTTAAGCAATTATAGGTTATTAAGATTTTAGCTTTGTAGGTATACTAAAGGTAATCTGCTTAATTAATGCTAAATAACAAGGTATGCAGATGCTAAAATTAAGGTTTCAATTTATAACTAATATATTCTTTGCTAATATCAATATATCTACCTACTACTTCTTACTTTCTGTTAACTATATTTTTGGAGCCTTGATTTAATGGCCTTTAAATAACAACATTGCTAGGTGGCTGCCACATCTACCTACATCTGCAGTATAATCTAAAATATTTATTCAAATACCTAAACAAAGCTTATGAATTAAGTTATGATATTATACTTTATGTACGTACCTGCCTACTTGTACTAATACTGACAATTAGAATAGTAAATGTACCGAACTATTACAAATAAACCCCTGCGCTGCGTCTGTTAGTTATTTATTTTATGTAGGTACTTACATATTTATTGTACTTATATTGTTAGGTATGTTGTTTGTTACAGTTAGGGAGATGATTGTTGGTTGGTTGGTATTTGGCTACTGTCGTAGGTACTAGGTACTACCAACAGGTATGATTGGTAGTGTATGTGTGAGGTAACACATATAACTTGTATGTATGTATATACCTACAAATTGTGTTGTCGTCAAATGTAGAAGTAATTCATTGTTTAATGAGTAGGTATTAATATACAGGAAGAAAATAAATCACAATAGTTTAGTTAGTATAATTATTTGCACTTTTTTAATACTTCACTCACCATCCATAATTAATAAATAAAGCCTGTACGTAATTATATTGTTTTATTTATTCAAACAAAAGTATTTTTAAGATAACGGAAGACCTTGCACACACTTCGTTGATAATAAGTGACACGTCATGACTGCGACGCTAGAGGGGGGGAGTGGGGCCTTTGTCGTCTTCCCCCATCCTCTCCTTAACGTCGCAGGCGCCGACCGAGTTAATAAAACGAAAACACAGGCTCTGATAATGTCGCAGGTAGTTGCGGGCGTGGCAAAAAAACGCCTGGTCCAATTAATACAAAATAAAATATGAAAAAAACCAGTTGTAGTAAATTTATTTCATCTGTAAATAGTATGAAGTTGGTGTCTGCCTCTACCTGTTTCCGCGCTTATTGCTTCAGAACCACACAACAGAATTAGATACGGTTTTACTATATAACAAAACAATAAACAAGGAACATAATATATCCTATTTTATTATAATTGCGAAAATTTGTGAGGATATATATATGAGGATGTTGTTAATTATTCAAGTAAAAACTACTGAATGGATTGGATGAAACTTAGCGCATAGATAGATCATACCCTGGAATAACATATAGGCTACATTTGTCTCTGGAAAACATAAGATCCCCGGCAACGCAGATGAAACCGCGGGGCGGAAGCTACTAATTTATAAATATTTTGTTCAAAAGAATTAATTGTACCAGTGCGAGGCTGGAGTGGGTCACTAGTATTAATAGTTTGCGAAAAATTTATAGCCCCTAATAATGATAGCCACTGACATAGCTAATGAAGGGCAGGATGGGGCAGTGCCCCAGGGCCCTCAAGCTCGGGGGGCCAACATAACGAAACTTCGAAAGATTTGGCCTATCATGCCCACTTGAAAAATTCACCCATATAATATAATTCTAATATGTATTAGGCTAGCACTTATCCAAGAAGACCTGTGTCTTGATGAACATTTTAGTCTGTAAGAGTTAGCTGTTCATCTGCCTTTTATATAAATATAGGATACAGGATAGGATGGAAAGATGGAACAAAACATGGATTGGTAGTAACCTAAATATATGGAATAGAATACATGGACTAGTAGAGTCTATTGTAAAACTGTAACTGTTGACGTTCATAAGTGCCTTATTAGGGCCTAAACTGAATAAATGAGTTTTTGATTTAGATTGATTTTGAGACTGGATGGAGTCACTCTTGCCAAAAATGACGCACAATATATTGAAATTATGTGTATCCCGAGCGCAACCATATCAAATAAAATACTATGCAAATGTCAAAATTTTGCAACATTTTGGTGTCCATGATGCTTATATATTAACAAGAAAACTTGCATCATTGGATAGTGTTGTTTGAATGTTCAGTCAGTCTGTCCATGAATTTCCAGAATTCCATGCCTAAATATTGATAGCAATTTAATTCAAAGAAAACTTTCTCTTATCAACTACAGTTATCAATCCTTTAATTTTTAAATAAAACTGTGTACAAACATTTTCGAACAGTCACTTGGGGTCTCAGCCTAGGAACTAACGCCTGAAATGTGAAAAATATAATATGTTTAGTAGATTTTAATTTAATCAACATTCAATTTCCTGCTATTCATTCATCTTTACCCCCTACAGGGTAATAAATTAGACAGTTACATCAAACTCGGGAATAAAAGACTCATTTGAATACCTAAAACTTATATTTACATAATGACTAAATAGTACCTATGTACGATATTACAGCGGTGACTGGACATTGTTGGAGGTGAGGGAGGTATCAGGTTCACTCCTTCTCTTCGGTAGCTTCGAACTTGGTGTTGTAAAATGGGATGTTAGCCACGAACACCTTCCAGTCGGTGAAGTACAGCAGTGTCACGAAGGCGGCGCCTCCGAACCCTGCCGCTGAAGATGCGAACGACGTGGCGATTTCCAAATGTTTTTTGCCTAAACGACCCAACATTTTATCGATATTTATTCAACTTGCTTCCAAAAGGCTGATAAATGAAAAAGTATTTTTGGTTAGATTACGTAAGTAAACTTGACAATCTTGACATTGACAATACGATCTACCTAGGGTACATTCCGAAACATGCCATAATCGATCTTAGCGCTCACATCGATAATTTGCGTTCCGATACGAATATCACATCTATAAGAGCTGTGAACTGTCAATGATTCGGAACGCTTGTGAACGCGCTGACAGTATTTAGAACTAAAACATTCGAAAAAGGGATTAAAAAATTAATGATCAACGCGTTGGTACTCCCTAACTTCAATTATTAGACTCCCTAACTTGAATACAGTGTATTTTTATTTTTATTTAAACACAACTCAAGTGTCACTTTTGACAGCCACGCTCACGGCGATAACGTTTGGACCATGGTCGTGGTAATCGCAATATGGCGCATGTAATGACGTCACCGATGACGTTTCGCGAGGCTTCGTTATCGCGCTAAAAGTGATTCGGTACGCGTTTTAGCGCGCTCACATCGATAATTATCGATATCATCATCATTCGGAATGCAGCCCTACAGGGCGACAATTATCAGGACAAGCAGATGACACTGACAGGCAAGCAGGCAGTGCTGCCAAGTCCTTTTTGTGAAAATGCGCTAGAACGCTTTTTAAATGGTATCCACAACCACAACATGAACGAAGGGATTTGTTACGTATGGGAAATAAAAGACTACATAATCACATTTATCTTTGTTTACCGACTTTGAAACAAAAATAAAAGTGATTAAAAGGAAGGTTATAAATTCGACACATATTAATGATAATTTATTAGGGCTTCACTACAAAATATAGAAGAGTACATACAACTAAAAATTGTGAAACAAAAAAGTAATAAAAACACATTAAAAAGTATGAATTCTTAGTACTAAAATTTTTTTTTTTTATTTTTTGTTCAACTACTACACTAGAGTCTGGAGTTATTTGTTTTTTGGTGTAAAAAAAATTTGTACACTACTGCTGATTTTCGAAATGTCACGCACGAAATGTCTTTTTGATTTGGGTTAACTATAATGGGTAAACATGATTTTACATCTTGAAAATTCAGTTTACTTTGTCTGATTAAAAATACGACTTTACATACAACAAGTACCGAAGGTTTCCATTTTCGGACCTATCCGCATGCAGTCAAGCAGTATGTAGTGTAAAAATATTGTTTTATACAAATAATAAATAATATTAAAGTATCAAGTCAGGTTATTCCAGGTACTTGTTGTATGTAAACCATACTAATTTTGGGGTTACTAGGCTGGATTTGCCACGCTTTTTCAGTCCCTACTTTAGTTTGCCCGACTTGAACAAAATAAAAAAAAAAACGAATTTCTATCTTCTGGTGAATCTAGTATTTCTCAGACTTAAACGAATTTTAAAAGATAAAATCGATATTTGATCTTCTAGTGAATCTAGTGGCACAAACCGATTCACTGAATCGATCATTGCATAATATTAATGTTTTCAACGATTCCTTGATTAATCGATATCGACCGGCACGGCAACTTATCTGACACTGACATGACATATGTCAGTGTTTAGTTCTGTGGTTTTGTTTGGCAGTTGGTTGATTGAAGTGAAAATAATATTGGTAAATAATGAAAAAGAATTCGCGTATATAACCGGTGGTGATAATAACTGCTAATTATTAGGTACTAGACTTTATTCTCCGACATTCAGATATTCTACGCGGATCCCCTAACCGTAAATATTGAATACAACCGCACCGGAAAAATATATTTTCGTAGCACTCTGTGTGTGTGAACTGGGAAGTTCCCCCGAAAACTATCGATATGTGGGACGCGGGCACGTTCCTGGGCGCCCTGACGCCCAAGTTCTACGTGGCACTGACGGGCACGTCGTCGCTGATCTCGGGGCTTATCTTGATCTTCGAGTGGTGGTACTTCCGTAAGTACGGGACGTCGTTCATCGAGCAGATGTCGCTGACGCACCTGGGTCCGTGGCTAGGCGCGGGCGGCGTGGGCGGCGTCGGGGGCGGCGGTAGTGGTGGTACGAGCGGAGGCGGCGGGGGCGGCGCGGGCGCAAGTGGCGGGGGCGGCGGTGGCGCAGAGGGCGAGTGCAAGGTGTGGCGGAACCCGCTGGCGCTGCTGCGCGGTGCGGAGTACGGCCGGCTATGGAGCGCGGCTCGGCGGCCTCCGCTGACGTACTACGACATGAACCTGTCTGCTCAGGATCACCAGGCGTGGTTTGGCTGCGGAGCTGAGGTAGCCATCCATGTTCTCCGCTACAATTTTTTCAACTACATTTCCTTTTGAACTTCACAACCTTAGGCTGAACTGGGTTAAAGTGTTTGTCGGTCAGTAGGAATACCTATTAATATTTAGTTTACAGACAGGTGTCCCACGGCGACAAACATGTGCCTAGTGACCGGCTGGAATATATTTTGTATTTATGAGTTGCATGTGCATGTTCTATTTAAGACAGAATAAAATATTATATGAGATGTACACTATGCATATCACATATAATACTGATAGGCCGAAGCTAGCTAAATGAGATCAATATCATTGTTTGTATTTTATTATTATTATTCAAAAAATAATTTTATGTTGGGAATTGAACTCGTTGAAAAACTGCTTGTATTGTTGCATATATTGTGACAGGCTATATCACAAGACTGATTTTCAGTGTTCCACATGAATTGGCGCCCGGATGCATAAATTATACAGTAATAACTACTGGATTACTGATTTTATTTTATTTATTTAACTTTTAGCTACTCCCTGTAATTTAGGTCAATTTGGAAAATTTTGCCTGTGTAATTTTAAACTTTGTTTTATTTTACTCTTCTCCTTAAAATACATGCATCAAAATTTATTGGGTATCTCCTACCTAAGCAAAGAAGTGGGGGGGGGGTCTTATATTTGTGCGCGCGTATTTGGGTGGAATTTATAAAGAGTCTTAGTCGACAAAACCAGCTCGGCCTCTCGAGTGAGACGACTCGATCGTTACAGGGCCCCGCCGAGGAGGCCATGGCGCGGGCGTGGCGCGAGCGCGAGCCCGCCGCCCGCGTGGCCGCCGCCCGCACCGCCCTCACCTACCGGCCCGACTGCGCGCCCGCGCTGCTGCTGCTGGCCGAGGAGGACGCGCCCACCGTGCAGGAGGTACCTACCGCCCACCCCGCCCGTACCTCCCGTACTTAGCGCCGCTCACGTGCACTCTCCCGTCCCCACGCAGGCGGAGCGCGTGCTGAAGCGGGCGTGGCGCGCGGCCGAGGCGGCGTGGCGCGCGTCCAGCGCGGGCGGCGCCTGCACCGCGGCCGAGGCGCGCCGCGACGCCGCCGTGCTCGCGCACGTGAAGCGCCGCGCCGCCATGTGCGCGCGCCGCCTCGGCCGCCTGCGCGACGCCGCGCGCATGTTCCGCGAGCTGGCCCGCGACGCGCCGCCCGCGCTGCACTCGCTCGCCACGCACGAGAACCTCATCGAGGTGCTGCTCGAGCAGCGCGCCTACCCGGACGTGCAGGCGGTGGTCGCGCGCTACGACGACGCCGCCGCCGGCCCGCCCGCCGGCGCGTGCCTCGCCTACACGGCGGCGCTGCTGCGCGCCCGCGCCGCCCCCGCCGCCGCCGAGCCGGCCGCGCTCGACGCGCTGCGGCGCGCCATCGAGTACAACCCGCACGTGCCCGAGTACCTGCTCGAGCTGCGGCCGCTGACGCTGCCGCCGGAGCACGTGCTGCGGCGCGGCGACAGCGAGGCGGTCGCGTACGCGTTCCACCACCTGCGGCACTGGCGCGCGGCGGGCGGCGCGCTGCGGCTGCTGGCGCGCGCGTGGCGGGCGGCGGGGCGCGGCTCGTGCGGCTCGTGCGGGTGGTGCGGCTCGTGCGCGGACCGGGAGCTGCTGCCGGCGCACCACGCGGCGGGGGCGGGGGCGGGCGCGGGCGCGGGCGCGGGGCGGCGACGCGCGCCGGCGCTGCTGCCGCTGGCGGCGCTGGTGTGCGCGGTGACGGCGGTGCTGGCGCTGGTGGCGCACCGCTGGCCGGCGCAGGCGCACGCGGTGGCGCGCGCGGCCGCGAGCGGGCTGGACCCGCGCCGGCTGCACACGCTGCTGGCGGCCGTGTAGTCAAGTCTATAATTATAATTGTGTATGTGTACTTATTATATCGATCCATTTTAATTAAGTCATCGCTTTAGCTAAGTTTATGTAGACATATTTTCGACCCTCAATATTTTTATAGCACGTATAGGTGCAGTAGTATTATTGGGTAAGTTTTGCTTTTTTGATGAATCTATGAAATGCTGTAATTACCTATCGAATGTATTGTTTTGTCTTAGCTAATTTTAATTATTCTAAGCGGTTGATTCTCCATTTAAATAAAATGATAGAATAAATTAAATTATGATGATCTCAATATTTTGGGTATTATTTTAGATGTAACGCTCGTCGCTTTAGCCGTACAGAACAGTTTTACTGTAGCGAGGCCGTAACTCTCTGTACGAGCATGCTGTAGATAGGTAAAGATAGATGAAATAGAAAAAAAAACAGAACAGGCAGAACAATATTCACTCGTACTACGTATCAGGCAGGTATGTACCGGTAACGGTTGTGTGTGAGACACCATTCATGAAGGTATGTACCTAATTAAGTAGACTTCCAAATTAAAGTAATACTACAATAATTTAGGATATTTTGAAAAATAGATAATGTTCGGGTGAAGTGATGACGGGCGGGATACAGCTTTGCTACATTGCTACTGCACCGATGTCATCGCCACTGTTTTACCGTGATGTGGTATCGGCAGCTAGGTACATCGATCTACAGAAATTTTAAAGTCAAATTTAGAGTATTTTGGATTGGCGTCTTTTTTTCACGTCTAGACATTGAATCTAGTGCAATTAATTTCAAAAAAATTTACATATTGTAGAAGATACCTACTACATTTCTACACTACGCAAGTAGACGATGATGTCACAGTCTCACAGAGGTCACAAATCTCGCGAAATAGGAATCTTAGGAGATAGTTAGTATTTAATCCTGATTCTACTTATTTTAGGGTTGGTTGCTCGCGCTTTATGCAACCGGCCCTAGTCATCTAAATTCAAACATTAGATAAAGCAAAGTATTTGTAATTACGCTATAATCATGATCTGAAACACCGGTGAATTGTCAAAACTATTTTGTGTTCGTGTGAGCTTCGTACTGAACCAAAATACGTGTTATTGGTATCTTTGGAACCGCAAAATTTATTTCTTGCGACTGGGTATAATGTCATAGCTCAAAGCCAAAATTTAATTTTACTTTTTTAAATGTCAATCACTTTTAAAGTTTACCGCCATGTTTTTAGAGATGTGATATTGGAGTCTCATTATCGACGTAGCACAAAGAACATTTATTTCTAGGTAATTAACTATCGTATAAAAGTCTTAATTACATGTATGTTTAACAAATTCTTAAAGGTTTTTTTCGAATTACAAAGTATTAATTGTAAAGATTAATATGTTTATAGATAGATACCCTCAGATTACTAAACATAGTATAAATCTGTGTAGTTACCTATATATTTCTTCCGTTTGGGGTCGGAACTATGGGTTGTTGGCGTCAAGTCAAGATGCTCGCAGTATGGTTAGGGACTTAGGGAGCTGTCCAGACACCTTATTGATAGTACAGGTGACCAAAGAGCTGGCACTTACCTCGGGCAGCACATCAGCCTCGCAATTCAACGATGTAACGTTTTGGGAACGCCAGCTTTTTGGGAACCCTGCCTGCAGGCGGTGATTTAAATGCGGTTTATTATTTATAGTTAGTCTATATATAGGATAGATATTGTAGTTTAATTTATTTTATTTATTTCGGACACAAACAGCCATATACAAAATAGTATTTATCTAAAAGTAATCACAAATTAATAGGCCGTATAAAGGTCCGTAAATTAACTCACGATTTAAAGAATCAGATTTGAATTTTAATTTAATCATTCATTTATGTTATAATAGATAGTTCTTGTTTCTTATTAAATATTAACGAGGAGTAAATAAATTAAACTTGTACTAAATAAGTTTAAAGTATTTTCGAAATATCGATTGATATGCAACTTTTTGTCGTAACGTCAACTCCCTAGTGCGCTTGCACCGGCTCGGGCGGCTCGCTCACGAAGTCATCAAGTCACGCACGAGTCGAGAAGATGTGACCGATGCAGAACGCACGTCTCTCGATTCTATTTTTTACCAAGTGCTACCCGCGTTACCTACCCCGGGATGTAGTGATATTTTTCAAGTGGCCTATATAGGGTCTACATTTGTGCCTAAGACCAATGTGAGGTGATATGACTTTAAGGGATTTATGCTCTGTATCAAAGAGGCGCGGTATTTCAGTGCGGTGCCGCCGAACATTTATTTTCACTCGCCGTCACGTGGGATGACGGAGACTCCGGCCGGATGCACGATCGGGTGCTGGCCCGCGGTGTGACGCCGAGGGTAGCTCCGCAGGAATGGGCTGTACGATCTAAACATCGTCGGTCGACGCGGCCGTAGCAGGCAGAGTTGCCGAGGGTGCCAAGATGCCGCCTCGCTTTTGTATGACCGGCGACTCCACGCGCTCGCCCGCGCGTCTTTACAGACCCGACACAAGTCCAGTCCGAGCTTCCATCACGTAAATATCCACGGTAAGTACCGTGAGTTCAACCTTTTTTATTATTTGGCCGGTCCGTAAAGTCAGTGTAGAATAATTTCCATAGAATAAGCTATTGTTTCATTGCGGCCGCAACCGCCATGTTACAATAGTGAATCATTCCTTGTCGTTTGTTTTGAACGAGACCCACAATTCCACATTACACACAAGAGGTCCTCGTACTACAAAAGCCCGGGCCCTCCGCGAGTTATCTTGGCAAATTTTCATAGCTAACAAGGCCCATTCGTAGCTCTCATTCAGAACATCAAATCATCTGAGATAAAATCATATCAAATGATCTCCTCCAATCCTTTTTCTTTTTTTATACACGACAATATGAAAGTAGATAGTTGTAAAAAGTGTACTTAAGTACCTATATGGTAGTTATGGTACCTATGTTGTGTATCGGCGGGGGCGTGCGGCGTGCGGCGGGCGCGGCGGCGACACTAGCCGGAGTAGCCGGCGCGGCTCGCGGCACGCGGCACGCGGCAGTGTGTCGGCGCGCGCCCGCTCCGGCTCACGAGTCACCTGCGCTCCTGCGCTTCTCCAGTGCGTACCACTCTACGTCTCTACTCACGTACACTTTGTTAACTTCAGTTTTAATCGTAAAAAAACTATTTATCGAGGTACCTGCGCCGGTTCTCCAGTTGCGGTACGAGACCACGGGCCGCACTCGATCGACGTAGTAAATTAAAAGTTTAGTAAAACCCAAAAACTTTTTAGGGCGATCAGATTTTTCAAGTTTATAAATCGCAAACCGATAGGACGGCGACGACGGTAGCGTGAGGAGGGTCAGGTTTATCGAGTGTCGCGGGTGGTGTACAATGTAGTGCAGTGTGTCGAGCGTGGTGTAGTGTAGTGTGGATAGTGTAGTGTAGTGTAGTGTAGTGTAGTGTAGTGTAGTGTAGGTGGGGTCGAGTAGTGTGAAGTGGTGCAGGCGGATGCGCGGGCGCGGGCGCGATGGCGGCGCGCCGCCTCGTGCTCAACGGGCTCACGGCGGAGGTGGAGGTGGCGCCGAGCCCGCAGTGCCCCGGGCCCGCGTGTGCCGAGGGGGGCGGCGGCTCGCCGGACTCGCTCGAGTTCTACCACGAGCTCGAGCTCTACCGCCAGCTGCTGGCGCTGCCCGCCGCGCCCCTGCCCTCGCCGCCCCCGCCGCCGCCCCTGCCCTCGCCGCCCCCGCGCCCGCGCCGCGCCGCCACCCCCGACCCGCCGCCCAGCGCCAGGACTCACGGTACGTACCTACTCCATGTAGAGGCACAGAGAAGGCTATAATGTAGGTACCTCCAGCGAAGGTTCACCTGACCACCCGACCTTACATTATACAGAAAATATTCCAATATTATTCCTCGGAGTTAATTATTAAATATATTAACTCCGAGCGATTCTTAAAGTTCATTAAGATTGTTTGTAATGGTTTTGGTTTGGTATAGTAGGACTTAGTGTTATGTTGTTGTTCAGATGAGCCGCAGCGGCGCAGTCGCACGCCGGGCGCGGGAGGGGCGGCGACAGGGGCCGCGGGGCCGCGGGAGGGGGCGGGCGGCGGCGCGTGGTTGGCGTGTCCAGCGCGGGCGCCGCGGGTCCGTCCTGCCCGGGTGAGTGCCTTACTTATCATTTACTCGATTTGTTATGTCCTTTTTTTCTATACCAGAGAAATTTCCGAAGTGTTGCCGGCCTTTTATGATATTATTTAATAGTGTCTTAGTCGTACCATAGTGTTATTGCAATTGTTCTGCTCTACAATTCAGAATCCAAGCTCAAGCTCTTGGTCACCGGACCGAATGTGAGCCTGCGATATAAATGATTTGGCTCGAAATCAAAGATGTATCTAAACGACTGTTTTGCTCGTTTTGGAACCGTCCGGTGTGAATTTAAATAAATATATGTAGCCCATTGTAAAGTGTTCACTTAGGTAGGTAACGTGGGCGTGCTCGACCACCACCGAGCCAATGCATTAGTAATGTTCATTAAAAAGAAACTGTACCAAAATAAAATATCCTGCACCTTTGAAGTAAAGCCTCCCCGCGCATACTCACTTACTGTATTAGCATTTATATTTAGATTTGCATCTTTACGTCATGAACATTCTAGTAGCAGGTTGTTACATATTTCGTTTACGCTCAAATAATTAAATATCATTAGTACTGTTAATACAGTTAAAGTGAAAAAATCAGGGCAGCCGGTGGCAGGAACTTTAATTAACTGTACTACTTATATTTATTTTACGTAGATTAACAAATTAGTAGATTGGCAACCTGTCATAATTAAACCGACTGAGCTTGGTACCATCGAGTGCGATTGCGGACCAAATAATCATATTCCCTTTGGCGCCATTGAGTAAGTAGCTCAGTAACGAGGTGTCAACCGCGCAAAGCCGCATGAGCTCCGCTATTACAATATGGCGATGGGTACGCTTAACCGCTCTATTGTACGTAATTGACTTCTTTAAAAGACATTAATTTACGCGTTCTATAATTTGGGAGCCGTCTAGTTTACGACACTCGCTACGGCTGCTTGCTACGTGCCACAGAATACTACGAAGTATCGTAGAGTGGTGTAGCAAATTGTGCATCTAATTTATTACGTCTTATCCTATGATTTCGCTTCTTTTATAACATTTCCATAACATTATTTGTTTAGTAAAATCGTATGTTTTAGCAATAGCTAGCAACTATTATGTATTGAGGACAGACGCATTGAATGTGTTCCAGATGGTAATACTTGGTACGTTAACTATGATAGGGTGTGTATGTACCGGCTGCGTGTCCTTGTTGAGCGTCACAGCCACTCTACAGCCACACTACCGACGCACCGCGCTAGGGCACCGAAATATTTATTATCAGTTAAGGTGGAGGCGTCGGTTGGAGCGCGAAATTCAAATTTTATCACGTTTTTTGCAAATTGCAGCTCAGTTATAGGTCGTAAGTTATCAGCATATTATTTGCGACAAGAATAGTTGTATATTTACTGATTAATAACAAATGAAATCATCAACATATTCCTCCAAGGTATATTACTGACATGACATATACGACTATTTCATGAAAATGTTACTAATATACCTTGGAGGAATATGTTGATGATTTCTACCGAAGGTATACCCTTCAGGCACTTATGAAAGTAGAAAGTTACAACTGACTCGACCACCCGTTCGGAATACACTGTTAACAGCAGTGCACTGGACATCCTTGATGATGGGATAGAATATGATGATGATATAAACTTTACATGTAAATGCGAAGGAATGCGAGTAATGATTTTTCATCTGTATCACAACGTTATAAGGCTTATTTGATTGTGTTTAGGAAGCGACTCGTTTATCGATAGATATATGGTTACGTTTTCAACAATCATATAAAATGAATCTTTTTCAATGAATGACTTTACTTCACCAGAAATAAGTGACAGGGTCGTGACACGAACTCTTATAATTCAGTGAGTCAATAGGTCGCTCCGGTCCCGTCCCTAGGCGGTAGTAGAGCAGCAGCGAAGTTGGCGATAGATGTGGCGAGTTGGCGCGACACGTCCGCTCGCTGCGTTACAGTCAGTGCCTCGCTGCCACATCTACATAATGCTCACATCTGTTCGAGATACGAGTACCTCCCCGGTCCCTCTCCCCCTTCATCTCTGCAATAACACTCACATTTTTGTCACTCATTGAATTACAATTGCCAGAGTAATGTTTCCTAATTTTTCTCTTACACACTAATACGAGTATGTACCTCGAATAAGCTACAACTCATTACTCTATTCGAGAGGAAATAAGGTCAAGTAAAATGAGATCTACCGTGTGGGACATCCATGTGACTTTTAAATCAGTTTGCGAGTGGGGGGAGAGGCGGGGGAGTGGTGATGCGACACCGAATTTCAATTAGTCCCAGTGGGTAGGTTGGTAGGTAGGTACAGCACATACAAAGTTGCACGTCGCCGAGGCGGAGCCGTACGTAGCCGGCAGATACAAGCGGAGTGCGGGTTTGGCTGCAACTCCCGCCACTAGCTGCACTTCACACTCAAATTGAATTGATCACAACACTAGCCGCCGCGCCTCCGCCGCGCCCTCCGTCACAGTTACATACTTGTTTAGTTGTGCTGCTAATACGTTTCATCTTATTATTGACAAACACTCTTATCTACATCGCGCCGGTGGTTTCAGGAAAAATAATCCTATTAAAATTAGTTCCGGACCTGCGTGTTATCAAACGCACGCATACAAACTTTCATGTTCGTGTCTAATCTATCAACAATTTTCGTTATCCGATGCCATCTCATGTCATGTAGGTATTTAGCAATGTATGCAGTGCCCTCACTGGTGGCGCTGTCCTCAGGTGAGGTGGCTCGAGGAAGGGTTCGAGTTACGATCGTTACGTCACACACATCGCGCATACAATCTGTTACCTCAAAAGAACCTCACTCGATCAGCTCTCGAGATTGATGTCATAGAACCGATCGCCCGCCACGCTCATATTATTGTTTCCTTGCTTTTAATGTTGTGGTATCAAAAAAGGAACTTTCCAATTCGGTAAAACAAAAAAAAACCGACGAATTAAGAACCTCCTCCTTTTTTTAATTCGGTTAAAAAGCCTCATGCGTGGCTGACCACCAATACACAAGATGTACCAAAAGCTACCTCAATACACATCTTATTCAGCAACAAATTATCAGTTCTGAGATACTTACCTAATTCTAAGAAAAATCTCGCACTAAGTATAATCATAGAATTTTTTTTTTGGGTAACTATAAAATTATATAGGCGCGAATTGGCTACAACCTATGCCGAAGGCTGGCTGTGGCGCGCGCTGCGGTGACGCTCTCACATTTATCGGAAATTATGTTCTTTATATCAAGACGAGAAATCTTACCACAGAAAAATCACATTTTAGACACCAGTGAATTTCCAAAAATTCATTCAAGGAAATTTTTACGTTACGAACTTAGACAAATAAAAAATATATATTTTCGCATACGTGAAAAATTCTTCAGAGAAGAAAATAATATGAATATTTTATCATTGTACCTGCTTGTAAAAAGACATACTATCTAATTATTTAAGGTCTGCCAACAGTTGTTATAATTAGGGTCTTTATATAAATAAACCTCGTATAAAATATTCCTCTGTTGTTTTTAAAAAAATAAAAAAATCTGCCCATAATTCTGTAATAGACGTCCATAGAGTTAATAGGTTCGCGTTTATTAGGCCTTTAAATCCTCAGAATGAAAAGCGATATAGAACGTCTTATTTCGTTTATCGTTGAATGTTCCAAATAGTAGGTAACAAGCGAGGGAGATGTAACTGCAGTAATCGAATGATATATGATATGATATATGATTCAATTCTTAATAAAATACATCATGGTTATAATGTCGTGTAGGTTATATACACGATGTTCCGGGTGGCACCGCTTTACTGCGCCTTAATCATCGACTATTCGTGTTTGCGTATGATTGACGCAATACGTAAGGATTATAGTTATAGGGAACAACCCTTACAATCCATTTATGATTATACTTTAATTAAATATACACAAGGGTTATTTTACACATTTCCTATAGTTTCCTTTTAGAAGGTTTATTAAATCACAAATAATGTATTTTTAACCGATTCAATATGGAGGAGGTTGTCAATTCAGTGTTTGTTCACGCATAACTTTTTTGTTTATGAACCTATTTTATATCAATTATTTTTGCGTTTGGTTCAGTATAGATAGCTCCAAGGTGCTCCCATTTCTCTCTACTGTCTTTGGTTTTACTCTTTTTATTCAAAGTTTTTATATTAATAAGCTTTATATTATAAAGTACGAGTATCATGTAGGTATCTACCTAGTGTATGTAGTAAACGATCTGACAGTGAGTGAGTCGCTCGTTCGGCACAGTCAGCCGCTACAGCGCTGCGCTGCGCTACAGTGTGTCCATTAAACATCGTGTAATGGAGCTCACCGACTTGTCAACTGCGTACTTGGAGGAGCAGAAGGTCGCTATCAGCTCGTTGCGCAATTGCCGGTTTATAGCGCTGTTACATAATACGACCTCCTAAATACGTCGGGTGTGCGTTATTTCAACCACACACCTTTTAAACGACGCGAGGCTACACACTCCAGGCCGGAGTCGGGATCAGGAACGGGGTTATTCACGTTACGCTCTCCTTACAAATCTATTGTAGCATTTAAATTAAAGTAGAAAAGATACCGCTTGGATGGAACATCGTTGAAATGTTTTCGTTGTTCTGCCTATATGGCAGAGGGTAGGCTTATACCTAATATTAGAGATGCCACGGATAGGGTGCCTAAGGCGATTATTCGACATTCTCTATTTCGAGTTTTTCGGCATTCATTTACGATATAGGTATGTATACTATAGTGTATTTGGTATCAACTGTTCTCGAGAAGTCCAGTTTTAAAAACCCTATTTTTTTAGGGACAATCTGTCCCTTATGAACCTTGAATATTAGATAAACATGTACGTATCTACCTAAAAGTATTAAACATCAGGTTAGACTCATTGAGGTAGTAATATAGCTCAATGGTTAGACTACTTGAAATATACTTGATGGAAAAAATCAAATGATGTTTGAATATCCAATAATACTCGTAGCAACGAATTGCGGCATCTCTAGCTAATAATATAATATTGTTCCATATAGTGATGTGCCGAGTCGGCTATTTTTGGTATTCGAATGCTTCAGTGGAATGGAGTACTTTTTGAATCGAACTTTGTATATAGTTTGTTTTTGACGACAAATTCTAATATTTAATCACAAATCGTGTATTAACGATAGTATATGTAAATAATAACAGCAGATTATTGTACAATCAGTGATTTAATCATAATATAATTATTATTTGGTAATTATGTATGGTATGGCACATTAAAGCTAACAACTATCAACTATAACAATGATCATTGAAATTTTTAACTTTATATTATGTATATCAAAGAAGTTCTATAGTTCTAGAAGCACGATTTACTCGCTTTGATAGATTATCATATATATAATAAGACCACTAAAGTCATTGAAATTAAAAAAAAAAAAGAAATTATTTAGTATCGAATATCGTAAGTACTCGAAACCTGTATTCGAGTATTGTGGATCCGAATACATTATTTTATATACTCGAGTACGTGAGTACCTGGTAGGTATTCGAGTCAGTCTCACTCGGCACATTTCTAGTTCCATATCGTGAGTATAGATACATAATATTATTATGTCAACGTTTATGTTGCGTTAACTGTAATAACAATTCTTTTTTTTTGCAACAGAGTGTCTAAAGAAATAACTCATACATGAATAATTAATCTCTCCCATATGATTTTTTGGTAATGCCAGCGATTTACAATAGAGTAGGCACATACAACTTGAACGACCTCTGCTAGATAGACGCATCATATAAACTTAAAATTGAAATTGTGTATAGAGATTGGCCTGTTTAGTTCGCGGGAAGTTATTAAAATGAGTGGAAACAACGCGCGCGGTAATATGGTCCTCATTTGCCGCGCGAGCGCGTAACCCCCCCCCCCATCCCTCGCTCCGCCGCCCGCCTCATTACTCATAATATATTTTGCAAGCAATCGCCCCGTAATTGACGGAGATTGTTATAATAGTAGTATTGAAAGCAAATTTCCATTTGCGACATACAAAATGCACTATTACTTTGCTGCTACGTACCTATATGAAAATATAATGAGCGTAGGACGTGAAATCTGCTTATAAACGGTTCAGTTTACATGGTATTAATATGAAATGTATCCGTAAGTTTCCTGGCATATCAAATCAGCAACTTTTTAATAAATGTCAAAACGATCGGTTACATGGAATATTGTATGAAATACTAAGCTATGACGTCATCGTTTCACAGCATCAAATGATCTACTCTTAGTGGTTCTACTGGTAATTAAAAATCATAGAAAGCATTAAATGTACAACATATTTCATGTTACCGCGTGTTTTCACATGTTTTATGCATTGGTTAGTGTTTGGTCATTTATTTTTGACAGTCATCTAGCCTATTGTGTGCAGTGCCGTAAATAGCCTTTTCTGCGCCCTATGCGAGCTTCTATAACTGCGCCCTTGTTTTTATACCTAGGTACCCTAGCTAGAGCAATGCTACGTCTACGTATAAGTTAGACCTAATTTAACAAACATTTTTGATGATACTGGCATGTATGTGTTGGAATCGAGCACTAGGGCGCAACGGGAACTTATCAGGAGCAAACCGAAAAAATAATAGTCCGTCCTGGTCTAGCCATTCTTGCGTCCCCCAGAGTGTACGCCCTGTGCCTGGGCACCGGTTGCAACGCCCTATTTACGGCACTCATTGTGTGGTGAAGGTGACACGTTGGTAACTAAGTCATTGATTGATGATTGTGCGGAGGTGGCGGGTCGGTGACCTCCCCGGGGTCACGCCGGGGGTGCCGCGGGAAGGTAAGTTCGGCGCGACCACCTGATGCCAGATAACTTAGGTATCGGACTCGGTTTTTCTTTTAAAGTTTCTTAGATATACAATGACCGTCCGTGCAACACCGACTCCTTTCCTCCGAAAACTTTCCTCAGAAACTTGTTAGGTAGGTTAGGTGTATGACATGAAGACACTAGAAACTATATTGTAATATTTGATTTAAAAAATACAGTCAATCAGGAAGCTATTAATAAAATAAAAAAATTGAACATTATTTTTTGAGAAACCCTGATTTTGTGACTGAAATGATTAAATGAAATATTTTTATTCTAATAGACCTTCACATGCACTTCTGAATTGTCAATCTCTACTGCGCGGCTCGGAAGGTAGCGAGACAAAAGAGGTTATTAACTAACGTATTTATGAAACAAGTACCTATTCTTTTCTGTTTACGTCAATGAATAGTCACGGAGCTGCTAAAGTGTCGTTAGATTCAAGCAATTGTCAACTCCCAGCACATGACGTCAGCTCATTTCTGCATCATGTATGATCTGTGACAGTATGTCGCACTGTACCTACTGTAGGTATACCTGCCGTCCGTCCCTTACGTATCACTGAGTGGCGGTCGTTAGGATATATTCGCCGCCTGTTCCACTTTTTGAAGAAATCTCTTTTAAAAGAAAATACCTGTTTCATGTATGAGTATGTTTGCATGCCGACTGTTTGCTGAGAGGGTTGGAGTAAGCAGCTGTACATGGGAGGTGGGGTTACATTTGAACTAGTCATTTTGTACCAGCTACAAATAGTACCATCAATATTAGATTTCCCCTAAAACATAAAAGAACTGATCGTCAGCTTCATCAAAAATACTTCAGACTTCATCGCGGGTAGGAATGAAATACCTCGCCAGAATGCATCCACCATCTTTCCGTATAATAAGTAGGCAGGTAGGTGTAAAGTATCCCTGCTAATATTGTTGGGTTCTATTTTTAATTTATTGACGCGTTTTATAAATAAGATTAGAGGGTAGGTACACTTGGATAAGGTAATCTCCTACCCACTTTTTCTTAATACTGCGTTCGATATGTGTCACTCACAGAACGACATTGTAAGGCTGAGGTGGTCGACGCGCGCGCACCCGCCTCGCTCATCTATTTATTAATCTAATGAAATCTTGCTAATCCGTTACCATTCAAAAGTGTTAAAGTACTATTTGTGCGTGTTTTTAGGGTTCCGAAAAAAAAAAAAAAAAACGGAACCCTTATAGGATCACTCGTGCGTCTGTCTGTCTGTCCGAAAATATTGGACTGGATTGAGTTGAAAGTTGGTACACATATGTAAGTCGATGACCCAAACATGGACGTGTTACGTAAATAAATGAATTTCAAACATGGGGGCTAATTTTGGGAGGTAATTTAGAAAATTAAAAAAAAAAGTTTTGCAGACAATATTGTGTAACGTATCAAATGAAAGGGCTTTTTATCAGGGTGTCAAATATATATTTTTTTTAATTTTAATATAAATCGTTTTGAAGTTATTTAAGAAAATAGGCGAAAAATTGGCGAAAATTGACCATTCCCCCCCCTTATTTCCGAAACTACTGGGCCAAACATTTTGAAAAAAAATCAGATAATAGTTCTTTACCTAAAGATTACAGGAAAACCTATGAGAAGTCTATCTAATACCTTTAAACCTGCAATTCATGGATATATATGAATCTCGGAAACGGCTCCAACGATTTTCATGAAATTTGGTATGCAGGGGGTTTCTAGGGCGATAAATCGATGTAGCTAGGTTTCATTTTTAGAAAAGACGATGTCCAAAAAAAAAAAAATAAATTTATAGTTAACATCAACAAATTTGGGTCAGGTTTAAAAATATTTATGGAACTTAGTTAAACATGCACGGAACCCTATCCACGCGAGTTTAACTCGCATTTGTCCGATTTATTTTTTATATGGACAGTTCACAATTCGATTATATTTTTGAGAATTTGAATAAAAAGTGGACATCGAGCAGCGACATCACACCTGTGAGTATCGCATGTTTCGTTCTTTTTATGTCTATTCCTGTTTTACATGTTTTCAAAATCCTTCTCATTTTTCCCGCGTACATTATACTTCGTAAAGAGTTTTTATAGATATCGTTATCGCTAAAATAATGTAATACAAAAAGAACTTTTGCAACGCCATCTATTGACGATAGGTGAAACAAGAGATAAGCCCGTTTAGCATACAATTTTAGCACGTTTTAAATAATTTGTAGTAGAGGTTATGAAAAATTGAGGGTTAGGCCGCTTTTGCGCTGACAGCCTCTAAGTTTGTATGTTAGTCGGTTTCTTTATTCCATCATAACTTCTAAATGCTTGAATCGACGTAGACGTGTTATTAGTAGAATATTTAAGTGATCTCGGGTACTTAAACTATTGTAAAAAAAACACAATATATAATTTTGTAATTACAGCCCACATTTGCGTATTTTATTTATTATTTCTATTAATTCCGACCCCGAAGAAATACATGGTTTCTCTGGGACAAATCGTGATATATACTTATTTAGTGAGCATGCTTAGTGCTCTCTGAAATATTGCTCTTATTTCAGTGTGACGCCTGAGAGCGTGGTCTGCCCCCTAATGTCGCCGCTTTACGACGAAACATATTAGCAGAAACATATCTGTTTCGCCTAAAATTGGGTTATATTACGAAACATAAAAATCTGTCAAATTAGATGAACTGAAAGATGATGAAAGTTCCATGAAATGTCCATATTACGAATTCACTGTCATATCAGACATAAAGAGACAAGAACCTTATTAGAGATGATAGAAAATAGAAGAGGAAAGATGTTTGGCCACCTTATACGTCACGACGAACTAATAAAAAACATCATAGAAGGAAAGATAGAAGGAAAGAGAGGAAAAGGAAGACCCAGACTGAACTATATAGACCAAGTGAAGGCAAAAGTGGACGTCGTGTCGTATAGGGAGGTTCAGGAAGCAGCGGACAACAGGGAGAAGTGGAGGAGGCTACACCGACAAGAGCCAGGCTCTTAAATATAGAAGAGAAGATCAGACATGTATGAAGCTGCAAATGTGGCGAAATTACATCCCCCTGGTCTTACTTAGCTTACATAAATCAACGGTGTTCGCAAACTAAGAACACACCCTGCGTATCGTGTGTCCTAGCTCGGCCCTACGTAGGTACCTAACGTTATTATGTTTCACGTACTACTATAAGGTTAGAAATTATTGTTTATCCAACCTAAATCTAAACCAACATATGTTTAATTAATTTGATAAGTTCCATTTTTGATTTTAATTTTTTCCCTAAGCAATTTATGTATCTCGAAACTTGTATAAGTTTGGTGGTAACTGCAAATAGTGTGAGCTCACTAATAACCTGCTGTTATTAAGGGTAAACGTTCAATTCAAATTTTATCACGTTTTTTGCAAATTACAGCTCAGTTATAGGTCGTATGTTATCAAGATGTTATTTGCGAGAAGAATGGAAGTATATTTACCGATTAATAACAAAAGAAATCATCAACATATTCCTCCAAGGCATATGACTAACATATACGACTATTTCATGAAAATGTTACTAATATACCTTGGAAGAATATATTGATGATTTCTTTTGTTATTAATCGGTAAATATACTTCCATTCTTCTCGCAAATAACATCTTGATAACATACGACCTATAACTGAGCTGTAATTTGCAAAAAACGTGATAAAATTTGAATTTCGCGCTCCAACCGAACGTTCCCCCTTAAGTCCCCGTGAAAACAGAGATGAACATTCGATTTGGTATTTAAATAGTTACACTGGAACAGTAGGCCGGTACAGGTGCAGCTCGGTATGGAGTGGAGTGCCCGGAGTACGGAGGAGTACGGAGGAGCGCCGCTGAATATTCATGATGGGCCGCACTCGCAGCTAACTAGTCAAGTGGCTTCTTTTGTCCTCGCCGGCGCCGCTGACATTACTGTCCGAATTACGTTATCAACCCGTTTTAAAATAGTTACGGCTGCCTCTCCACCCATACGAGATCACTTCTAATCTGCTTTATTTTGCACTGAGGTATATTACTACGTATAGAGAAGCTATCCTAAGCAAAGGTCATGCTCCATTTTGTTAATATTTGCTGCAGCGTTGAAACAATAATTAGTCATTTAACTAGACAGTTTAAAAACATAGCGCTAAAACGCTTTTATGGTGTAGTTTTTACGCGACCAAAAAGTCGTAAGTGCCGTAATGTTCATGGCGCTTACAAGTTTTGTGTTTAAGCGACTAAGTGAAGTGCGGCCGGACGGCTGCACTTGAACGGAACATAGTGGTTATAAGTGGTGTCTTCTCTATACGTTTAGCATTTCAATATAACCATTGTTGAATCACACTGGCTGGTGTACTAACACGTGGTCGTTAATTCGGTCGAGTACACGCACGCCATTGTCATTGCGACGTATAACTGCATGATCGGAGGATGTGGACGGTGCCAATGCCTAGTTGTGCGAACGATCAAGTGCCATCGACTACACCCTGCGAAGATGTTATAGCTTTTAGGGCTAGCGACTTTAGAAACATTGATATAAATAACTACAAACCAGCGGGACAATTCCACTACCTAATTTTGATTAGATTACAATTGGATCGCAGCTGAATGACGACTTTTGCACGTTTTCGTATTCCACTAATAAATCTGACAACGATGAACGAACGATGTTTCGGTTGCCAAAGGCAACAACGATTACAATGTAATCATAATAATCCAATCGTGGTTCGGTTTTGTTTATGAGTTGAATACCGTTTTTAGTAAAATTTAAAATTGGATTGGAAACGAACTTTAACTGAATCGAAATTGGGTGTCAACCGTTGTAATTTAGTAGAATTGGCCCCCAGAATACCGTGTAATATCTTTAGATATATTCTGTCTTGAATTAAATAATTTAAATGTGAAATAGCCTTTATAAGTTAACTTTTGTTTACTGTAGGACAATGTAAGCTGGCTGTTTTCATTGTGTGGCGCGCGGGCGCGCGGGCGAGCGGGCGCGCGGGCGAGTTACGATATAAATAAAACATTCAACTGGTACAAATAGTCGTCGTCGGGCGGCTCGCTCTCGGAGGCTCTCGCAAGCGGTCAATCAAACTCGGCTCGGACACATTTTTGAACCCAAAAAAATCTTTAACGCATGTCATTGCAATTATTTATGTTAACTCTTAACAGCGTAAAGTGTGTTACTGATACCGGAATAAGGAATTCATAAATAAATATTTCTTTTTGGAGATAATTCACCCTTATTTCCCAAAAATCACAATCGCACAATTATCATTAAGGATTAAAAAAGAGAACCGCCTTCGATTGACGTTTTTTGCCATTTCCATCAACAGATCCTGAGACTTGGTGACAATGGGACCACCTCAGGAGTATACTCATATGGCGGAGTAGTAACAAACATACAAAAAAAAGTCGAATTGAGAACCTCCTCCTTTGTTGAAGTCGGTTAAAAATAGCCTATGTTACTCAGAGCCCAAAAAAATACACGTCGATCTAGTGCTTCATTACTGAAAGCGACAAACATAATATAGCTAAACATGATTTCACGTTTACAATATTCTTAAGGAAGTACCTACATAGGTATAATCAAGCTCATACATTATGGTAGACCAGAATATATTGTTAGGTAAACTTTCTCTAAGCATATATAGTACAATTGCAGTGTCAAGTCACATAATCAGCTTAGAGCCGTGAGCGCGACAATAACCAGCGGCGAGGCGGCGAGGCGGCGGCGAGGCAGTAATCCTACGGCTGCCTCGCCGCTCGCCGCCTCCGCTTGTGTACTTCGCACCTAAATACAGATTTCATTGTTGTTATATAAGCTGCACTAACACCTTTTTCATAGAGATTTAAACTTGTCTAGCTGATTAATTTTCCCGCTACAATTTCGTCACGCCGTAGCACTTGCTACGAGTTCTCGTAGCCCGTAGACGGTTACGAATGTAGGTAATGAAACTGATTTCTAACAATATGCGGAGTTTAATTTATATAGCTTCGTTATCTCGTCGACTGAGAAATAGCCATCACGGCGGGTGTTTTTGTAAATGGCTGAAATCAATTTTGTTTTAAGCGAGTCAGATCTAAATCTACTACGTGAATACTAGGTGATTTTGATTGAGGAGAGGAATACAATTCGAAAATAATACAAAATGTTGTGTTATCTCCCGATCCCGAGAAAAATATCAATCTAATATGCCTAACTGAAAGGAAAGCGTGACTGATTGACTGACTGACTGATCTATCAACGCACAGCTCAAACCACTGGACGGATCGGGCTGAAATTTGGCATACAGATACCGCAACTCGTAAACACGAAAAAGTACCTAGTCATTTACCTAAAAAAATATTTACTATTCATTAAAAATGAATCCGTCAATCTATGTTGTTTAGCAGCAGCTTAAACGGGTGTAAAATAGGGGATCGCGGATGAAACCGCGGGGCGGAACGCTAGTAGTATAATATTTAGAACTAATTCCAAGATAGACGTATAGTTTCTATATTATATAGGTAGGTGCGTCGATAACCCGTCGAGATAGGGATCGCGAGAAGGGTCGCGCCACCTGATCTCGATCACTGATGTGCATAGCTGTTCACTGATGTCACCCCGGCCCGCGATCACTCGTCGAATCAGTAGAAACATATCTACACTTATAAGTACTGTTATTTACGTTTTCATTATGTATGATGCTGAAACGTGGAATCTTGCAGTTGGAGTTTTTTTTTTATACGATGTCAAGCGGTTACCATAGCCTATGGACGCTAGCGATACCCGGGACAGAGACCATATACTAATCCTTGCCCCGGGTACCATTCGCGCATTGCCGACCCTTCCCCCCACCCCGATGAGCTCTGGCGAACCTAGATATAATAAATCTATAGTCTATTAGTTTCTGCCCCGCGGTTTTGTCTGCGTTCCCGAAGGATCTTATGTTTTCAGACTTTCACATCTCACGCTGTCTGTCTCTGTCTGTTTCTCCGCTCACTACTTCAGAACCACGCAACGGATTTTGATAAGGTTTTCACTCATAGAAAGAGCGATAAACGAGGAATGTTTGTGTATATAAATTGTACCCGTGCGCAGCCAGGGCGGGTCGCTAGTATATAATATTCTGAGATTAGGGAACTATTGATAGGCCACTGTGTTCTCTTGTAGGACAGGTTGTCGGCGGGACGCGGACGAGGCATGTAATTGTAGTCAGGGCTCTTCCCCCTCCCCCGGTAACGACCTGAGCCGAGGTTCGTATCCCATTCGAGGGTGCATTCAGGCGTGGTTACCTAAATGTTACCCGGCTGAGAGCCCTCTGCGCTCGCCGATTTGTCCGGTAAGGGTTGCTGCAGCCATCAGAGGCTAACAACTTTAGTCTTTAAAAAAATAAAAGTAGTCAGTGAGACAAGATTGTAAATATTACATAACGAACCTGAAACTTGTTTTTAAGAGTAATTGCTCAGTTTATTGTCTGCCTTCCGAACCGGTATTAGTATTCATATGACTGCCTAAGAAAAACTTTGAATAAAATAATTTCGATGCCAGTTACTTAACTGAGATTCGCATTTTACATATTTTCTAAATGAAAGCAAAAAAGCAGGTTCAGTTCCGTAGCGACACTTCAAGTTGACCGTCATATTAATTGTTAGACCTTTTTCGGTCCGCAGGGTAATGGAGATAATCGCGTTCGATCGACGTCGGAATCCAATATTACATTTACCCTTCGGTTATTACACTTGTTCCATGATACTGACTTGAGTTTTCTATTTTTCTACTTCCTAAATGTTGGTAGTTTCCCAAAAGCACTCTTATACATATATACTAAAAAGGTAATTAAACTTATTCTTTAACTACAAAGAAACAAAGCGCATGTTTTAAAAGTTGGTTTTACAAGAGAGGCTTCTTGTCTGCTGGCAAGACTAAGGCGCGGCTAGGAACCAGTGACGTCACACTCCCCAGATTTAAAGTAATTTGAACCGGAACGTGACAAGAGCCTGCAAAGTTTTTAATTGGTTATTAAATTTTATCATTTAAATGAAATCTCTGTAGCCATTTTTCATTATAAAGATTTTTAAGCTGCTTTTGAATACTACATGTTCTTTTCCTCTTTAGCTCACATCACAAGCATAAATTACCTTGCAGTGTATTGTATCATAACATCTAATTTCTTTCTTTCTTTCTTGATCTATCAACGCACAGCTCAAAACCACTGGACGGATCGGACTGAAATTTGGCATACAGATCAACCCATAAGGGGGTAACATATTAGACCGAATCTCAAACATTTGTTTATCAGCGAGCAATAAATTATGAACAGTAAACCAGTCAACCACTACTGAGCACATATTGAGCCTTAAAGTAAAACTGTTGGACCGCCTTCCTTGCTCTCTGGAGGCAAACAATTTCTCAGCGTATGTCGTAAATATTATATTATCCACAAGTTTCAACCCTAGAGTAGGGACTGTGGTAGGGATGCCAAAATGTATGGTAGCATTCGGCTATGAGAGTTGATAAGCGAGTTGTCGATGCCGGGGACCGATAGCGGTAGTTAATCAAGTGGTGGCGAGCGCTCTTACCACGTTCTTATCTAACGCTTATCAATTAATGGCGCCGCGGAACTGTTGACGCGGGGCCCGGGACACGGGAGAAACGGGGGAGATTCATCGCACCCGAATAAGCACACAGCTGTCGATAGCCAATAAATAAATAAGGTTCTATTATCTTTAACCTTTGCAATATGTAGCAAAACCGCTTGCTCACATTAGGTACACGCGTAGAATGTATTGCAACCATTCTCAATAAAATAGGCTTTTTGACAATATCAAAAATAAATTATCAAATACTAACCAGTCTATAATAGTAGTTTATGATACTGTTGCATAATAGGGGTTATTAACTACGAGTGTGAGTTTAAGTACCGAGCCGTAGGCGAGGTTCTTAATAGTATCACACGAGTTTTTAATACCTAATTATGTGCAGTATCATAAACTACTATTACTATACATACTTACTATACATACAGTACTTTATCTAAACTCATATAAATAATGTCATTTAAAAAAAATTTATTTCTAGCAAATTTGCAAAAAAAAAAAAAAAAAATGATATGTGTAGGCAAAAACAATAAAATATAATCATATACTTAATCAAATCCGTGTTGCCAACTCCCAAAAATTCCTACCTCTAAAGTTCAAGTAGACAAAATTTGTGACATTGTCATCGTCAAATTGAATTGATACTGATTGATTATACTATTGATAGGTCCAAAGTGTACTTTAATAGAAAAAAAGTTATTTTATAGCATTATCTTGGGAACAACAACTGTACTATAATGAATCATTATACACGGGTGTGCCTAAAGTGGGTCATTAAAGTACTGATTTTGATTTCATAATAAGAACATTACGATATGAGAGTAGATAAAACATCTAAAAACACGCACATTTCCACTAAGAGTAGCTCAAATGATGCTGTAAAATTATGACTCACGCAAGTTTTTCAAAATCAAAATCAAAACTCATTTATTTATTTTAGGCCCTAATAAGGCACTTATGAATGTCAAAAGTTACAGTTTTACAATAGACTCTACTACCGGTTCCACATACACTTGAACTGAGAAGACTCCGGCAAGAAACTCAGCAAGGCTTCTTTTTTTGGGGGATCTTTTTTATTTTTTTATTTATGTAATTACAGTTTTAAATATACATAAACTTCATACAATTATCACTTGTGGAGGGGGCTGCAAGTGCAGAGAGAAGCTACTACAACCATGTATTCTTGTCTTCTATGTAATGAGCCACCTTATAATAGGCCTTGTCGATCAACTTATGTTTAACATACTCTTTGAATTTCATACAAAACTCCATAGAAAACTGTCGTTTTGACGATTAATAAAAAGTTGCTAATTTGATATAATATCATCAAATACCCTATTGTTTGTACGTAAAATAGTATATTATTTACTCTATGCTATTGTGTAGGCAGCTAATTTACTATGTTGGTAAGTTTGTTCGGTGTTGAATAATGAACTGAGCTTACATATTACATTGAGCGTGTTGACTATTGGAGGTTGTTGCACTTCAAATGAAGCAATGAACAACTTGTTGGAATCCCGAAGGGATCAACTTTGTAATCGCGAAAAAAATCAAACATTTCCTACTAAATATATTTTGCTCGATCAAAATGTTTAAGGCGATAATAGCTCGGTGACAGTGACGTAGGTCGCGAGTTTGAATACTACAATGTGCCTGAAATCATGGTGGTAGGATACTTTGTAGTTCCCGCTTGAGTGGCTACTACCCTCAAGCTGTTAAATTTTTCGCCAAACACCGATGTGTTTGAGTGCCTCACCCTCGCCCGTATCACTGACCACATAAATATAGTAAAAAAAACAGCCAAGTGCGAGTCGGACTCGCGCACGAAGGGTTCCGTAACATACCATTATCTATCTTAAAAAATATTTTTATTATATGATGTAACTAAGAAATTATGTTTTTCGCAATTGTTCCTTTATCTGTGCCAAATTTCAAGATTCAGAGTTCACGGGAAGTACCCTGTAGGTTTTGATTCCCTTGTGAGTGTCGAAAATTTGCAGCATAAACGGCTGTATCTTTTGATTGCGTTGGCTTAGAAGTTTGATTTTGTTCAGGGATAGTAGAATTGAGTATTTGATATGAATTTCAGCTTGATACCTCCACGCGTTCCCGAGAAAAATGGTCTTGAAAGACAGACAGTTGGACAGCAAAGTGATCCTATAAGGGTTCCGTTTTTTCCTTTTGAGGTATGGAACCCTAATAAGGAAAAAAGCATATCTTCGTAATTTCAGTTAGTTCCATAGTGAAAGTTGTTCAACATGTCAAACCTAACGTGGGTTTCCAAAAGATAGCATCTCAAAGTAACCGCCCGGTATAGAGATTTGTCGTATAAGTACTTATTTGATGTATGATATGGTCGGAGCGGTTGACTTGAATGTTTAGGAGACGTACCGGACCGCAGTGTCCACTCCATTTATTATGAAAAACTCGTTATCTGGCCAGCGGCAACGGCGTGTAAAGAATATGAACCCTCAGTCTGTGAGTGTGTATATATTTTATACCACTAGCTGTTACCCGCGACTTCGTCCGCATTTATATGATTCCTGGTATAATATATACTTTTTTGTCCGGTAAGGTTGCTGCAGCCATCCGAGGCTACCAACTTAAGTCCTATAATAGTAAAATTATAAAAAATGAGTCATAATTTCAATCCCTAACTTTCCCCTCTTTAGGGCTGATTTCGCAAAAAAGTGAATGTTCAGATCCTTAACTTTCAAACGCTATTTCACCCACTAGAAGATTATTTTTGATACAAAATATAGCCTGGGGAAGGACCCCAGAATATAATCGTTCTTGTTCCCAAATTTCATTACGACCTGTTCAGCTGTTTAGTTGTGAGTAGGTAACAAACAAACAGAGTTATTTCGCATTTATAATATTAATATGGTTCTAACCGGTGGTGCGGTAGTCTGTACCGGGCCGTCATTCTCACTTTATTGTCTGGAAAGTTTAAGTGCATTATATATATACGGGTATATCTAGATAAATGTATTTCTAGCTCGCCATTTATTAGGTGGGTGCTTAGAAAACTTGGCTGCACGTAGCATTCCTGTAAACAATTTGAGTCGGCATGTAGAGCCAGCGTGCGCTCGGAAACCTATCGTTTAATGGTTTACTTTAAACTCGTAAGTCGAGGCTATTCCCACTATTTGTTATCAAGTTGTTGCACATTTATTGATGTAACTGTATTTTGGATGATATAACTCTTGGATAAAATAATTAGCACACATGATGACACATTTAATGTTCAATTGATGTTTGGCTTCTTTACTAAATCAAGCTCATTTATTTCATGAGTTTAGGAATAGCGACAATGTGTCATGATAATGAGTAGAGGCGTGAGGAGCGCGGGGCTCGCAGCGTCGCGTCGCGTGTCGAGGCGCGTGATTTCCCGCGAGGCGCCGCAAGCGCAACTCAATAAGCCCGCAATTACTCGATCCGCCCTTGTACCCCACGCACTTAATTAATTTCATATTGGGAACAATAATTCTCGTACATTCTCTCAGACGTATGTTGTATTTCAAGTAATTGAAAGAATCAAGCCCAATTTTTAGACGTAATAGCAACGTATGTAACGTGTGAGCTATACAGGTGATAAGGGCCGCGTCGTATGGGATGTCGGCGAGTCCTGCCGCAGCCGTCAGCCGCAAATACCGGCCGTTTACATTCTCCACCACTTTATATAGTACCGCTGCGAGGCTGCGACCTCACTACACGATACAGTTTGCTTAGGACCCGACGCCGCTGCGGGTGCGGAACACAAAAAGAAATCTGACGCAACATTCGACTCGGCATTTCCGAAATTGTGTGCGTGAACTGAATTACTCGAAGACCGACGTTGTATGTATTTGCCCTTTTAAAAAATACTGTCGGTCCCGACGACTGAATATTTGAACCTAGATTTTGTAAATGATAAACCTTTACATTATGATGATGATGACGTAGGTAAGATTATCAAGAATTCAGATATCATCATTGCGTTTAAATAAGACAGCCGTAAGCGTTAATGGATTGTGTTATGGCTGGCTGTATGACGTGTGACGTGTGAGGTGCGTGACGCGTCGTTTGAATGCAGCGTGGAGCGTGTTGATCGGTCACGTGTCGTATCGCTGAATATTCATACCGCGGCCGGGGGCTCGACTCCGGCGGCGGCGGTCTCTCGCGCGTGACGGGATTACTCACACGATCCTTTGATACATCTGCGGGGCTTAAAGGACACCAGTCACCGAATATTATACACTTGCCTCCGCTAACAAGACAATGTTATTTTGTCAATTTTCGCCTAGTTTCTAAAATAACTTCAAAACTGTCACACAATATAGTTAGCAAATCTTTTTTTTTTTCAATTTTCTAATTTACCCCCCAAAAGTGGGCCCCAAAAAATTTTCGTTTTTTTTAGTTCCGGAATCCTAACAAACGATATTATAAATAGAATTTAATTAAACCGCCTATTTATCAAATTAGTAGTAGTACCGCGTGTACACAACAGTGTTAAATTGCAATGTAGTGTAGATCGGTGCGGTGGCGGGGCGCGCGCGGTGTGTTATGTGCGCGAGCCAAACAACCAGCCGAAGATAAATGATCCCCTCTAGTTGTGTGTTGCTTTTGTCTTCATCGCTCTCCCCAAATTGTTTTTCCAATAGAAAAGTCAGAGGCAGTCGAGAGGCCGAGGCGGGCGCTTCGACTCGCGCGTCCTTGTGTGAGTTGCCCCATGTTGCCCTTCCGCGGACGTTTTATTGCACTCGCTATTAAGCGGTCGAGTGAGCTAATACTTACGACTAAAGCAATTCTATTTCAAAACACATAAGTCTTCCTACGTTGCTGTATGCGAGTAGGTTTCTATTTTTATCATATTAGATTGTGCTGTGTTGTTATTTTTGTCAGAAGGTTTACAAAAGCGGGCAGGCGGTCCACCTGCGGCGGTGAGTGGTTACCGTCGCCTATCGCAATGCAATACCAGAGGTAATTGCCAATGTGTTGCCGACCTGTTACAATACCAAGAAGGCAACTGGTTGTCGAACAATCAGTTACACAACTGATTTATAGGTTAGGTATATGTATACCTATTAGTCAGTCTGTAGTGTTTATACGCGGTGGAAGCTTATGTAGTACATAGTAAGGAGCAGGTACATAGTGTTCAGTGGGCACACGTCACTCGCTCAAGCAAGGGTTAAGCCAATATAAATTCCTGCCCTCGAGCTTGTTACGGCCGACGAGCGCTTTTTAATGTTCCAAACAGAACATTACTGTTGCTAACTTTCTACTCGCCTTTTTATGACAGTTGCTAAAGCATTTCACATATCGACTCGCTAGTAGGTTGGTACCTATTGGTATCTGTCAATATTCAGGAACTCGATGACCGCCTAGTGGAGACTATCAGTCTATTCGCTGCATTACTTACCTTCAAGCTGTAGATGTTTCGTGATTTTACTAGTGTAGACATAAAATATGGTTTTTAATAAAAAAAAATGCGTTCTCTCTTTCTCTCTATTACGTTTGATGATATTGACAAATGGTTATTTTTTAGCTTATAAAACTAATAAATAAATAATAAAAATATAAATCTTGATAACAAACAAGGTGTGTCTCGCGATTCCACCTTCATTAAATTTGTAATACAAATGCGTGCCTTATACCTTATATTATACCTTTCACAATAAATTGGCTATCTAATGTAAATAAAATTTTTCACATCAAAATAGTAGTTCCACAAATAAGCACATACAAACATACAAACTCTTCAGCTTTATAATATCTAATTTAATTATTATTTTATTACAAAACATCATAAAATACATAAGCATTTAAACTAAACGTTAACACAACATTAGTATATCTATATATTATTATAGTGTTATCTAAGAGAAATATAGAGCACGTATCTAGTATTTTGATTGCATAATGAAGCAAGTATGTGTACAGTGCAGGGGTCTGGTCTGTGGAGGCTTCAATAAAACTTGTAGTTCAGTTGTCGACCGTATCTCATCGCGATATGATCGCTAGTTAGTAACACTAACACCACAGCGCACTCTTTATACAAGTCTTCTCAAATTATTCTCTTCTCGATTATTTTTGTCAGCCACATTTGAATTTATAGCGCATATATCTCATGCTACATCGGCCATTACAATACTTGGCATTTGTAATTTTGCTTGTAAATCATGAGCATTTGAAGATTCTCGTAAAGGATAGTGATATATTTAACCGTAAAATGCTATGATGCAGTATGTATTTGTACATAGATCTATGTGACATAATTTAATAGGTAATACGTAAATTCTTTTCGTCCTTCTCTCTCCTTAATGTTATGAACAGTGTAGAATGCATTTGATTTTCCATATTCCAAGAATAGGGAACGCTCCTACTATTCTATTAGGCTAATAAGTAATTTGTATGTAACTTTAAAAATTAAACTACAAATTATTAATAACAAGCTGACCCGGCAGACGTTGTCCTGCCCTGAGAACAAAAATAAAACTGGGACCTACCTACCTACCCCTACCTACCTTACCTACCTACCCTACCTAACTACCTACCCCTACCTAACTACCTACCCCTAACCTAACTACCTACCCCTACCTACCTTACCTACCTACCTTACCTACCCCTACCTATCTACCTACCCCTACCTATCTACCTACCCCTACCTAACTACCTACCCCTATCTAACTACCTACCCCTACCTAACTACCTACCCCTACCTAACTACCTACCCCTAACCTAACTACCTACCCCTACCTACCTTACATACCTACCTTACCTACCCCTACCTATCTACCTACCCCTACCTATCTACCTACCCCTACCTAACTACCTACCCCTACCTAACTACCTACCCCTACCTAACTACCTACCCCTACCTAACTACCTACCCCTACCTACCTTACCTACCTACCCTACCTACCTCTACCTACCCTACCTACCTCTACCTACCCCTACCTATCTACCTACCCCTACCTAACTACCTACCCCTACCTAACTACCTACCCCTACCTACCTTACCTACCTACCCTACCTACCTCTACCTACCCCTACCTACGTTACCTACCTACCCCTACCTACCTTACCTACCTACCCTACCTACCCCTACCTACTTATGTCCTTCTCCTGGCTCTAAACTACCTCCCTGCCAATTTTCAGCTAAATCGGTTCAGCCGTTCTTGAGTTATAAGTGGAGTAACTAACACGACTTTCTTTTATATATATAGATATCTTGGGGCAGTAAAAGGGAAAAGCTGCCCTCCACGAGATGTATATTATAACATACTTTGCAATAAAACATCCATAGGGTTGGGTCACTCGATGCAGGAAGAGCTCCTCCACTCTGCTTCAATCACTCACGTCCCAATATGCAGGATTATCACTGGAGTGGCTCGCAGCTTTGGTGTGAAATAGTGGCGTGAAGTAGTTCTTTATGTTCAGTAATATATCAGCTCGCTGCGCTGCGCTGCGCTGGTGCGGCCATTGTCTCGGATGGCTCCACAGGCGGCCCTGTTATTGCCGCGTTTCATTTTAAACTCGCTATTTACAATTTAATTTACAGATTAAATTCCCCACTGCCCTCTTTCTCCTAGCGTGTGCTATCTATGCTGTAAAGTTTTCTCTCCATTGCTGGTTGTAGTACTTTTGTATGCCGTTTGAATAGCACTTTGTCGAGATTGTGCTCAAAAGTTCAGTGAAAAAATGTATTCGCTCATACAGAGTGATAGAAAGTATTTCGCTTTGATGCATATTTTCCAACATTCGCGGACTAGCTGGGTACGTAAACCGCGTAACCCGGTTAAATAACATAAATAACCCGAGCGAGTGGGCTAGTGCTTGCGAATAGTTAGCGAGCGAGCGCGGGACCGCCGAAAGTGTGCTCCGGCAGTTTTAATAACGTGCCACAGAGTTATAAAGCATAAACACTTCGCGCTTAATACCGGCGCGCTACGACGTAGCACGCTCTACGGCTCGTAGAGCTTACTACGTCGCGGCGGCGCTATAAACAAATACTAGTTTAGTGAACTAAATGAGCTTGCCTGTCGTAGAGGGCGGGATGCGAGGCGTCATTACATGTTTACAGCCGAGCGGGGCGGGAGGGGCGGGAGGGCCGGGTGGGGGGAGTGACGGCTCGTTGAGCCGCTTATTACCTTACTTATTACGGAAGGCGCCGAACGCCGACTGGGTCTGTCCCGACACTTTTTCCAAGTGAAATAGATTACCTCAAATAGCTTTATGTATCCTGAGACAGGACTCCCGACTGAGTTTTATGTACGCCGGAAATCTTAATCATCATCGTATATCTTGGCAGCCTTTTGTCGTAGCAACAAATATATTTCTACACATGTCCATTCAGTGAGACGCGCATCTCAGTAGATGTGTCAGTGAAACTTGTTGTAATAAGTAATTTTCGGGAATTAGGTTCAAAATCAAAACTCATTTATTCAGTTTAGGCCCTAATAAGGCACTTATGAATGTCAACAGTTACAGTTTTACAATAGACTCTACTACCGGTTCGGAATACACTTGAACTGAGAAGACTCCGGCAAGAAACAAAGCAAGGCTTCTTTTTTTGGTGGATCTTTTTTTTTCTAATTTATGTAATTAAATGGAATTGCCAGTTTCGACCTAAATATACTAACATGTGAAGTTGAATAAAAGCTTGTAATAACAAACACGACATGGGTAAAACTATTCATCTATCCATTGTTAGTATAGCAAACTCGTAACTAGGTACTAGGTACTAGGTACTAGGTACATACATGATGTAATGAAACATCTAAGTTTGTGTTTGTAAATAAAACATTGCATATAGAAACAATAGTATCAGGTATATAATATCTAAAATATAAATATTGTGTAATAATAATATCCTGGGACATTGTTCCACACTCTGTTACCTGATCCCAAACTAAGCAGAGCTTATTCTATGTAAACCGGCTGATATACTACATCTAAAACTTTATTAAGAGGAGGTTATCTGCGTATGTCTCCGTCCCTTACTTAACTAATGGAGACAAGCGAGGCAGGAGAAACGTAATTTTAGTAAAAAATATTATTTTATGTTATTTAAAAAAAACTAAGCCTTATTTTAAATATTAAGAAAACTATTCCCTTTCTAATAATTTTCAGAATGTATGTTTATATTTTTAAAGTTAGTTGGATGCCCAAATAAGAGAAGAATGCATTCTTAGTTTTAAAAAGGTAACGTCAGAAAAATTCGTAAATATGCCATTTACGAATTTTTCTGACGTTACTAATGAAAAATCCCAATTTAAAAAAAAACTTTTCCCCGACACATATTCTCTAGTTCAACATATATTTATTCCAAATATCTTGGAACAAAGAACACAGAGAAAAACGCATTTTAGACTCATCATTTCACGTATAGCGTATTATTCATATTAATGTTGACTGCTTTAATTCAATATTAAGAAAAAGAGTGGCCTCCCTGATGCGTCGCGTGCGGGACAGAACTAGCAGCCTCCTGAACAACTTGTTGGATAGACATGATTCTTTGATTGTGCGGCACTGGAACTCCGTGCACAATGCGTCAATTTAAAATAATATTTTAGAATAATCTGTACCACTAACATAGCTTATAAGTGATTACTAACATAACATGGATGTATATCTGACCTAAAAAAAAAAAAAAAATTGCATCGCCTTAATATAAAGTTGGACTGATTATGAAACTCACACACAATACAATTTCAGTAATTCGCTAACATAGAAACTACGAATAGTGTATGGGGGATAATTACGCACTTGACGCGTCGTCGTACGTGATGTAAAGTGGTCGACGTCACTCGCGCTTGTCACATTACACGCGCACTCTCCCGCACTCCCGCACTCCCGCACTCCCGCACTCCCGCACTCGCGCCCGCAGATGAGATGCTCAACGCTACGATGTTGATTGTCTTCCAATACCACTGACATGTTTTATTGACACGGCGCACACACTCGCTCAGAGACAAAGGAGGGAATAGTTCATTTGGAATCACGATTAGCATAGCATTAGAGCACGGTACAATTATAATACAACACTACAATTGATCATTATTGCGTTAACGTCTTCAGCCTTCTTGGTACCAACATGCAAAAAAACAGCAGGAGCACGATCCTCATGTGTTTTTTTAACGTAGGTATGAAGATTTTGTAAATGTATTTAAAAAAAGTTATGTGTATAGGACGATAGGTAGACCTTCTTAGCACATATGAATAGCTACAACGCCTACAATTGAAGGTTGCACTGATAAATAAGCAAACGGGTACCATCTTCAGCTAATGGTTGAAGGTGGCCTCACAATGTTTTCATTACAGAAAGTTTATTGTAGAAAACCACGCCTTTTAGGTACCAATATATCCAGGTTCACCAGCTACGCTCAACGCTCTAAAAGTGCATTGCCAAAGATTAACTATGCCACTAATGGTATACTCATATCGTATCCGTTCGTCATAATTTTTCCCACACACACAAACGGTAGCACCACAGTGTAACTATATTCTCCCTACAGTGTGGCATCGCGTTTGATGTCGGGCGGTGCCGCCGCCCGTGTAAGTACTTAAGGTATCGCTCGCAGACGTGCTAGGATTGTCACAAAATGGAAATTAAAAAAAAGTGTAATTTAAAAGTACATATGTACCTACCTAATATACGTTCTTTTATATCACAATATTATTATCGTTATTTACTGCATTATTTATCATAGGTACACTCCGTGTAAAGTTTTTTTTTTCGCAAAGTTTCGTAAAACTCGTGCCGTCCCTCAAACGATAGAGCCATCAAACCAGCGAGTTTGGTGGTAGAGATCTGCGCCGCCTGCTTCTCTGCAAGAGCCCCGCCGCCGCCGCCGTCGTTGCTCTGCGCAAGTACATTCGATACCCAACTGTAGAGGAATAACTGTGTGACACTGTACCGCACGTGTGGTTCATCCGCGGTACCGCTCCATTGAATATCTCTTTCACACTAACCGCTGCGGGAAGCAAGGTATATACCTTCCTCGTAGCTTCACAGATAACTAATTAATTAAACTTGCCAAACGCACACCTAACTTTTGCCGTTACCTTCCGTACAATCAAAATGATTTTACCCTTTTAACTACATATCACAAAATGTTGTTGTAGGAAATGGGATAGTATTTTAGGGTATTGTTTTTATGACCTTAATTGTTGTTTCATTAAACATTTTGTGCTACCACGTTACCTTTTATAATCAATTCCCTACCATTTTCTATAGTTAGCTTACCGCCCGCGGGTTCAACCGTAATGCCCTATTTTACGCCCTTACAAGTGGATTTTTGAAAATCCCTCATTGAATGCCTACACTTCACAAGTAACACTAATTTAAAAGTTAAGATTAGACATTCATAAAGATAGAGGTCTGTTTCATTACGTAAATTATATTTTATATGTGGAAATTAAATAACATTTTCTATCTAACTAAATGAAAAATGTCCGGAAGACCGTATTTCCGGAATTATCCAGATTGATAGTGAACCTAGTCAGGCAGGGCCCGTAGCTGCGCGCTAATACACTTCTATTTGGAATTCACAAGCCTCGTATTGAACTGGCTTCGCTTAAGTAAACGAAAAATATGGTAATCATTTAATTTTTTTAATCATCATGTAAGTTAACGCTTATAAAAACAGCTACATCAAACTTTCTTCACGGTCATAAATGAATCAAATGAAATTCGTAAAGCGAAACATTTGAGCATAGAACAATATAAATCACCCTTTTTATAGTTGCGTAAAACTAATACAATATTGCACGACACGTAACAATAATACAAAAGTTTTCCAATACAAATCTAAATAACCGCTTACGCGCACTAGATCGGCAATAATGTGAGCTAGAAGAGAACGTATGTACCTAATGGTCCCGGGGAGGCGGCCGCGGCCGAGTCCCGGCGCGACGCCGAAGCCGACGCCGACGCCGACGTGTCACATGGCGCATGGCGGCTCGTTACGTCGACGGTCGACAAATCGCCGCGTAAGGGCCCGCACCCGACCGCTGAACTTCCCCAATATCATTAATAACAAATGAATAGCACCGACCGAGCTAAGGTCCACCGGATGCATGGATACTTGTGCGTATCTACGCACTCTGTAGCGGCTGTGGTCGAGGGGATCCCTTTGTTTCGCATAACTTTTTTAAAACTAATTTTCTTTGGCATAATGAGTTTGGCATAACCTTTAATGGCATATTAATTTTATATAAACAGTTTTTGGCCTACTGTTAACGTAGGCATAATGATCTTTTGGACTAATTTGGAGTCACATAAAAGTTATAAGGAAATTTAGGTAATATACTTAATCTAGATACTATACATACTGTGACAGTAGGTTAAGGTGCGGCGGGTTGGCCCTCGGGCCACTCGTAAGCCGCGAACATGTTTGTTTTGCATACCCATACGTTTATAATATTATGCCTGTTTTTTGTTATACTAACTTCAGTTATGGTAAACAAGATTAAGCCCAAACATTTATGCGTAATTATTATTATGCTAGCATATTTTTATTTTTATGATAATTAAATTATGCCACACTAAATTATGACATAATATTTTATGCGTATCGATAGAGAACCGTGGTCGAGCCTTATCTAATCTTCCTGCAACAGATGTAACTAGAAAATTGGTTAGATACACGAAAGACATGAACAATTTTAGTGATTCAAGATAGATATATTATGCAGTCATGTTTTTTTCGTCAATGTTTACTTCACTTTGCTTATCAGTGTTTAATTAACTATTGTTTATATAAAACCACTACCTCCATTTTTAATGATAATTATTAATTAAATACATTTAAACAGGGAGAGTCTTCGCATTGTATTGTCCAATTATTATTGTAAAAGTTATTCATGTTGTTTTGTTTGAGTATGAAAATCCTGAAATACTGCCAAAATGCATCATAGGTACGTCTGCATTGCACTTTGTTGGCATGTTGTGAGTGTAGTATCGCATAACGAGTGGACGCAAGTGGCCGCAAGTGGCCTCCGAGCACATTGACTTTCAAATATGCATCTTATTCTATAGCTGGAATATACATATACATGTATAAATACTGAATACTAACAGAGCTACACGATATTAACATAATTGTTAGCAACTCGGAGTTATCCGATTATTGGTTTGGTGTACTCTATGGTTACGTCCGTCTATGAACCTACGACTGGCAACATTGACGGGTGGTTTTTATGAGTGGGACGAGCCACGGGTCGGACACTTTGGCTCGAGCGATCGAGTGCGCTTCGTCTCTTGTAATATATTAACGAACATTTTTGTATTCCACCGCCATTTTGTATTTAATAGAATTTTATCTTGATTAAATTTGGGTGTTTGAGTTCACGTTAAAATAATGTTTCATAATATTGTGTATACTTATTTGAAATTTTCTGATGTCGAGTCTGCATAATATGATTTCTGTCATAGTCCAAATGGAAAATTTGGGTATTAAACTGATTTCCACAATTATCTATTGCTGGATGCGGGAATTAAATGTTAATGTGTGTAGTCCTTATCCATACTAATAATATAAATGCGATAGGCACTCTGTTTGTTAGTTTGTTACCTTTTCATGACTAAACCGCTGAACCTGACAGGATGAAATTTGGCACGTAGATAGCCTATGTTATGGTGAAGGACATAGGGTACTTTTTATTTTTGAAACTAAACCGCGGGGAGCGGCTGGAAATATATATAGAGCTATAAGTAGTTCGTGATGATAGGCAAGTCTCTGGGTCTATTTGACGTTGAAGTCAATCGTATTTTTTTGCGGACGACGGCTGTTGCCGATGCCGACTGAGCGACCGGCCGGCTTCCGATCATTCGAACGAAGCCACTAAACTGGTGGTTATTATTTGGCATTCATGCTGATTGGTCGTTTAAAAACCACGTGTTTATTTTATTTATGAAGACTAGTTCAAACAGTGGGTTTGATATTTTCCAAAAAGTTATATATCTTCATCCAGTATACAATTTTTGTAGTTTTATATTACTGCAGATATCTTTCATGATCAATCCTTTTTTATGACTGTAAAATTTCATAATAGCGTATTTATATATTTTCTATAGTCGAATTTGATGTTTTAACCCGCAGTTTCCATGGCCTCAGTTGAAATCGTTCAGTTTTTGTGATCCCACAATAATATGGGTCTCACCGCGCGCCGCCACGCGCCGCGTGTGCGATTTGGCTTTGTGGAGGGATTCTCTTTCTTTCACTGGTTTTTGTTCCACGTTATTGCGCGGGTTGCCATGGCGATCGCGGATTATCTCCATATTTCAACATAGTTTCATTTTCACAAATATGATATTCTCTAAGAAATTGAGAGCATAGAATATAACATGGAATTCAAAATACATAAATATGATGATAGGCAGATGCCAAACTGGTTATGTAGTAGTAGTTTAGTTAACATGGGTAGTGCTTTGTGGAAAGCTTTGTGTACTGAGCTGACTAATATATTCTAGCGCATATTACACTCGAGCTATTCGTTTGACAATAATATTTAATATAGGCCAGATGGCGCAGTTGGTTAAGACGCCACCTATCGCGCCGCTGGTCGTGGGTTCGATTCCCATCAAGGACAAACATTTGTGTGCATGAACATGTCTGTTTGTCCTGAGTCTGGGTGTAATATCTATATAAGTATGTATTTACAAAAAAAAAAGTAGTATATGTAGTATATCAGTTGTCTGGTTTCCATAGTACAAGCTCTGCTTAGTTTGGGATCAGATAACCGTGTGTGAAGGATGTCCCAAGATATTTATTTATTTATTTACATGCCACAACAGCCACAACGTGACATACCTACATTTTCAAGTGAATTTTAAGAGTCAGTGGGGAGCAGCATCTTATTTTGGTTGATCTCAGTCCACACCGCGCAATTAGCCCGCTATGTTTATGTGTATTATAAAAGGTAATTACCTACCGCGCTCCGCTCGGCTCGGCGACGAGAGGACACTGTCTAATTCAATAAGCCTCTGTGGTTAATGAACTGGTAGAGGTTTTATAATCAACCCGCTCCCACATTGCTACGTCACCTTTTATAATAATCTGAAGATTTCGTTTCAAAACTTCATGTCATATTTACAAAAAAATTAGGCTAGTTTATTTCAGTTCAGTTTGCTGCTTTGATATACTAAAACCTTCATTAGAAAGCTTGTGGATGGATAAATAAATATTGTTTTTTCGTGTATTCAATACAATATAAGAAAAAAATATTTATTTCACGATTTGTGAGTTGGCCCCATGTTTACTACTAGCTGTTCCCCGCGGTTTCACTCGCGTTCCCGGGATAAAAAAGTAGCCTATAACCTTAGGGGATAATGTAGCTTCCCATTATTAAAGATTTTTTTCATATCGGACCAGTAACTCCGGAGATTACCGTGTTCAAACAAACTCTTCAGCATTATTATTATAGATAGATTCAGCATGAAATCAACACAGATTCCAGAATGATGCAGATATAAACTGCACAATAAATGGACGTAAATAAATTCCCACTAAATTATTTAATGACATTTGCGATTTATCAACCGGTTCATAACATTATCATATGAATGCACTTAATTTCATTATGTTATTGTTCGTTTATCCACGGGGCCTTCAGAACAATGATCGTGTCAAACAACGAAACATTGTGTAACTACTACTAGACGGTAAACTAGTTACTTTAATTAAATAGTAAGTGTTGAACATAGAGAGCACATGTATTGTAGTGGTTGGAGCTGTGTGAGGGGTGTGACGTCACGCGTGGTCGCGGCCCAAATGCCGCTGGGAACATAAGGAAAATAATTAAGAGAAAACTACCCGTATCACCGGCCTTCAGCCAAGGGTTTGCAATAAGGCGAATTAATAAAAATAATCGGATTAACTGCGTTGGGTTGCGTGACGTCAGAGGTTCAACTTCTGATTTGGAATCTTTGTCTATTATTATTGCGATTAGCCAATATTTATAATTCATGGGTTAATTGACATGGTAATTTTTTGAAAGTTATCCTAGGGAAAACAAGTCAAGGCACTATTCTGCATTACATATAAATAAATAAAATAAATAAATTACATTTTCCCGTTTGCAATTTTTGCGTTGTTCAGAAACAAATTGTATATACCATATTCATTCGTGGAGAACATGCATGTTTTAAGTGCGGACTGTTCTGTTGTTCTGTACGCTGGCTAATGTAGTTGGTGACATCTTATCATTTTCCGGAAACAAAGCCAAATTATAAATATACCACGTGTATAACATTGTCTACATTTTCCGTGTTATTTTATGGTAAAATAAGAGTTTTTTTTATATGTATGTTTAACCACAATATAACTGTGGTCAACATTGGCGCTATGTGATGTTATGGCCGGTGGTGCTAGCACACAATAGGGTAGATGACTGACTTATCAAATCAGCTACTCTTTAATAAATTTCAAAACGAACGGTTACATAGAATATTGTATGAAATACTAAGCTATGACGTCATCGTTTCACAGCATCAAATGATCTACTCTTAGTGGTTCTACTGGTAATTAAAAATCATAGAAAGCATTAAATGTACAACATATTTGATGTTTCCGCGTGTTTTCAGATGTTTTATGCATTGGTTAGTGTTTGGTCATTTATTTTCGACACTGTCATCTAGCCTATGCCTAGAAGGAAACTGGCGGTAGGATGCTAATCACCTTCGTCACGGCATTTAAAGTAAAGTGGAGAGTGGCTAATGCTGAGCATTTGGCTAATTCAATTTCGATAAATTTTGTCTAGATGGTTGAGTATATTTTTAGATATCATTTAGTGAAATTTTCACTGTAAGTAAACGGATTATCTAGTTTGGCCCATTATTTACTGGTAACAGAAACGTGTTTTCTAGGCGGCCACACTATATTATAAATCGTATACCTATGTCAAATTTACCTTCCAAATTTAAATAACTGATGTCCTTCAAGTTCAGAGACAAACAAATTACGCGACAGTTTGTTGAATTCACATAATAAATATACATACAGAGGAGGATGGCGGGCACTGGGCCGGGTATGCGGCGAGGGCCGTGAGAAGCTCTGCTCGGATATTGTTCTTGTGTCGCGAACACAAACGAGACTTGTTGGCTCGTTAAGGCGGGCCATTCAACACGAGACAGAGATCAACACACCAAAACTGGGACGTATTTGATAGGAAAACAATTTATTTTGAGCAGAGTTGAGTAGCAGAATTATGTTAAAAACACGTCAATAAAGAAAACGTTATCAAATAGGACAGGCAAGTACGGAAACCACAAGTTAGCAACATTTGGAATGTTATAAAATATATTGCATAAACGTACTTTTGTTATCATGAAAAAGCCACAGCGATTTTATTTCTAAAAAATCCTCAGTTAGTTCTTAGTTTACTTATAAATTACACTTATTACTATGGCATACATCTAATTACGGATTTACTTTATATAAAAAAGAAACAAATAGTCATAAAGAACAGAAAAAAATAACAGAAACACTAACTTATATCTCTCAATAAATTTTTAGTTTAACTAAATTTTACACTCTCACTGCGTGGCCCGACGGTGCATTTTTCCCGAGCGCGCGACGCGGCTGCGGCGGCGGCTGCGGCGGCGCGCGTTTGTCTTTTGTTACATTATTGCACAACTTTCTTTATTAGCCGCTTCTCAATATGATGTAGAATGTAGACATAACACTGCACTTGCATTTACTACCTAGATTTTTATCATGTACACATAGGTATAAAAGAAAAGTTCTGACTAACTCTATTGTTAATGTTATTTCTTTCTTTCTATATGGAATTTTGTATGAAATATTACACTATGACGTCATAGTTTCACAGCATCAAATCATCTACTCTTAGTGGTTCCACTGGTAATTAAAAATCATAAAAAGCATTAAATGTACAACATATTTGATGTTTCCACGTGTTTTTAGATGTTTTATGCATTGGTCATTTATTTTTGACACTGTCAACTACTCTATTGTGCTTTCCATCATCACTAAGTTTTTTTTAACTAGTTTCATGACAGGTACATACATACCTACTTAGGGCCGGTTGCTCGTACATTTTAGTTAAAGTTATAGCCAAAGTTAACTTAATTATTACCATGCCTTGACCGTAGAGTTACTTTGACGATGACTGATCTCCCTCGGTTGGTTATGGTTACGGTTAAAATTTTAGTTAAAGTGTCACGAGCATCCAGTTTGCTTTTTTTCGGCGATTAAAGTTCATTATAACCGTAGCCTAACTATAACCTATGACCGTGCTTTATGCAACCGACCCTTAGTAAAAATAGATTGGTTTATAAGTAGTAGCTGAATACAATACGGTTTGACAGATGATGGTCGCGGAGACAATGTCGGCGCTGTCTGCTAGTTAACATTTAAATTAAACTCATTACTTTTTATTAGTCGCCTGACTTCGTCTCTGTTGTGAGTCCGTAGCCTTCTCTATTGTATCTAGAATAATACTAAATATTAAAACACTTCTGCGTTTCTTCTTAGAATAGGAAGTCTCTCGTTTCGGGATTCTATTTATTACGTGTTTTGATACGTTCCAATTTAAAATATACAGTTCACAATCACAACGAAAGTCTACGTCTAAGTCTACGTCATCAACATTTAAAAAAAATATAGTAAAACCTCCTTCAAAGACAATAAAATACAAAACCACAACCGATTACGCTACCGTCCTCGACGGCGAGGACCGCCGCGACGTCCCACTCAGTCTCGTCCCGTTCAAGCGGCCCGAGCTGCCATTAGTAATCCGACCGCCCCCAATTAGTCGTAACTCGTACAAAGTCCTCCCCTTCCCCCGGTAACGCCCTGAGCCGAGGTTCGTACCCCACTCGGGGGTGCCCTCAGGCGTGGTTACCTAAATGTTACCCGGCTGAGAGCTCTCTGCGCTCGCCGATTGTCCGGTAAGGTTGGAGCAGCCATCAGAGGCTACCAACTTTAGTCCTTTCAAATAAAAAAAAAAAATCCACACGCTAAAAGATTTATTAAAATCGGTTCATAAGCAAAAAAAAATTATGCGTGAATAAACATACAGCCGAATTGAGATCCTCCTCTTTTTTTGAAGGAGTTTAAAAAGGGATAAGTTATTTGTCGGAAAGGAACTAGGTACGGACGACCACAAGTCAAGGTAAACACTGCGGCACCTTGTAATAGGAGCTATTTTGCAACAAAAATGTAGCCTGTGGCCGTGTGTACTACTTAAATCTCAGGAACACGGGACGTAACCTAGTAGATAATATTTAAGGTTATATGAGATATACGTACGTACATAATGTAAGTATAGGGCTAATATATGAGCGCACGCGACCGGCACACGTGGGGCTTGTCGCGACCAATCCTGACATACGACGCGGCACCACCACTGCACCGGGATACATGCTACATTACAAGAAGACTACTATAAACCTTACATTCCTACTATCTTCTAAAATTGTAAGCAATGATAGATGGTGGTTACGAAGGTCGCGGGTTGGTTGAACTCAATAATGAGCTGGAGCTTTCGGTGAAGTAAAACAACGTTGCACCAAGTACAGTATGACACAATTTAGATGTGGCATCGGCAGATCGTATATCTACACTTCACTTCCGATTTACACAACTAATTAAAACCATTCATTATCGCGCCATTCGACGTCCAACAAGATCATTTTCGCCGATCATTTTTTAACACATGAGTTATGTTGTAGGCGCACTCTTTTCGGAAACAATCGATTTTACGAATTTTGCCGATGCTTCATCTACCTAAGTTGTGTCATACTGTACCCAGGTTGGAAAATCTACCACTATTACCTATGGGTGAGTTCCGACAGCTGCACTTGAGAGTCTGTTCCCTTCTAAGTATTTTGTTACCATCCTCGGCTACATCACGCACAAAAATATTAGTAAATTCCCTATTAGATACAAGAGTAGTTTATTAATCGTGCTACATGTCGACGAAGCTAGTTGAGTTTAGAACGAAGCTCTACACGTAGTTTACAGCGGCTTAAGCAACTCGCGCGGATACTTGGAGCGTATACTTGGAAAATGATCTCCTTGCACGGGAGGTAACCTGCCAAGTCATTTTGCATTACATATTTTGGTTATCGCCTTGCGGTAACAGCGGCTTATGGAAGAGATTTTGAACTGAATCCTGGCAATGTTATTGGTTACTTATTTAGACAAGACGAAGGTTTTTTTTTTTCAGAAATTCAGAGTTTGTAAAAGTTATTCATCATAATGAACCTTAATTGGAGTATTTTGTATAACTTTTGTATGAGGGACTGACAATGCTCAGCATTTTGAAGTCTGCCTTTTCGGGGTAAAGAGTTTGAAGTTTTTTTTTCCTTTTTTGGCTTCCACCTTAAAGTTAAAAACCTGACGCTAATCATCTACGAGTATCTTCTGGTAATTTGAGAACCAGTGGCCGTCTGGTAAAGGTTGACAATACAATGACAATTCCCATGGTATTGCTAATGTCTAGGCGACCGTGACTTTTTATCAGGTAGACCGTCCGTCTGCTTGCCATAATGTAATTATGTACAAACGAGTGAATTTTGTTGACTTATCATTACGATGTATTCTATAGAGAGCTATTAATGTTGCGTACACATGTAATATCCCATCCGTTTGTACAATCTGATATCCGAACAAGTCCATAAAGGTTCCAATCTGACAGTAATTTTGGCAAGCAAATTGTGTGTACATTACTGTACGAGGTAGCGCAATGCGATGTTGCGTGGTGCTGGGTGGTGCTGGGTGGTGCTGGGTGGTGCGATGTGACGCGATGTGGTGTGGTAGTATGTGATTGTTTTTCTTATGCCGCTATCGGGACTCGTTGGCGTTAATCGAATTCCACTAAAAGAGAAATGGCAAAATGTAGCCAAGTTCGCGACTAATTCGGTTTCAGTCAGTTGAACTGTGGATCACGGGGGAGCGTGTGGGAGATCCGATCCCATTTATTGTATGTCCGACGTGTCACTTCCAATCTAGCGATTGTTTCGAATCCTAACACGTTTTGATGTAGTTGAGATTTAATTTGGATAAGTTCAGTTCAATATTATCCAGGGTTCTATTTAACTACTTACAATGTTGATTTGCAGTCCCGGCAGCTATTCTATCATTGTTTCTGGATTAATAATCAATATAAAGCGAACCTTTATTGTATTTGATTACAAAGGATTTCTCAAAATGGCCTTTTTCTAAGAAATAATTATTTTTATATATTCTTTATTTGCTTGGTTATTTGGAATATGAGATTAGGTTTTACCTAAATTAATTACTATTGTTTTTAAATTTTTGTCATGAGATGTATCAAAATATGTTGGTGTCTACATCGCAAATGGTAACAGTTATTTATATTGATCACTAGCACTGCAGATGTTTAACTAATAGCCCTGTATTAAAACAGACCCCGCCGCGTCTGCCTGTCTGTTCGCAATAAACTCAAAAGCTCATGAAGTTTTCACTAATAGCAATAGCTAGAGTGATTCATGAGGAAGGTTTATGTATATAATTAAATAAAGTTTTGTTTAAATTGGCTGAAATATGACGATTATTGTTGAATATAGCGGAAAATAAAACCCGGCGAGCAAGCGGTCCTCCCACACCGAGCGAAGCCGGGGCAGGTCACTAGCTATGTATTACTTATGTGTAAGTGTATGTGGAACCGGTGGTAGAGTCTATTGTAATGATTGTAACTATCGACGTTCATAAGTGCCTTAACAGGGCCTACACTGAATAAATCAGTTTTTGATTTCGACTTATATTTAATTCTAATACGTACGTGATATTCCAAAAATAATATTTTTTGCAAAATTATGTAATTTAATGGAAATAAACAAGGCTCGTATATGGCATCATCTGGCATATATTATTTTTTGATGTGTGCGCTGAGTGCGTATTATTTATTTAATATCTGTGGACGTTGTTCACATTACATCACCGGACTCGTGACTTATTATTCATTAAGCTTCACCGCCCGTGGCATCCATCTGCGACAACTTGCAGACATACCTACCTAACGCAGTCTTTATATCTGTACTTACTACAGATATAGTATTGAAATCAGGTCAGATACTCTGCAACTATATTACTCGTAGCGACGAAAATAAATGAAACTGTATTACCTTTTATAGGTAGGTGTATTGGTGAAGCAGTCGGTAGTTTGAAAGCGTCGTGTGAAACGAGGGCGTTTATTCCACTTTGCTAAGTTCGGAATTAATAAATTTAATTTTCGTGGCAGTCGGCGGCGAGCGCGTCATACATAGAGCGGCGGCTGCCGGTGGAGACTCGAAACAGTTGAGCTTTCGCGCATTTTGAATACAATGACTAACAGGTCACTATAATAGGTGAATTCAAAAGTAAAACCATTATATTTATTATCTATACTAATATTATAAACAGGAAAGATTTGATTGATTGTTTGTTTGTTTGCATTGAATAGGCTCCGAAACTACTGAACCGATTTGAAAAATTCTCTCTACCTACATTATTTCTGAAGGTTATTTTTATCACGGGAACGCGAGTGAAACAGCGCGGAACAGCTATTTAATAATATATTGGATTCACAAATCCGCAAAAAAAAATTGTGACTCTATTTCTTAGATAATAAACCTGTCGAGAGAGAGTTCGCGCGTCTAAAGGCCAAAAAAATAGCCAACTGTTGGCTGATAATCTTGTTTCGCCCGCTTAGTGGTGACTGTCATTGTGCTATAAACACATATTCTGTCAAATTCAATGCTTGAGAATATATTTGTTCCCTGAATTTATTGGAAATATTCAACAACTCAGGGATCAGCATGTCTGAGTAACGCAGCGCGCTTGTCAACCAGTAGACAAATCTGGCCTGTTTTTGGTTGTGATTGCAGCGTAACACTCTATCTTAAGGGTGAACCTTCGGTTGGAGCGCGAAATTCAAATTATATCACGTTTTTTGCAAATTGCAGCTCAGTTATAGGTCGTAAGTTATCAATATGTTATTTGCGAGAAGAATGGTAGTATATTTACTGATTAATAACAAAATAAATCATCAACATATTCTTCCAAGGTATAAAATTTAAATTTCGCGCTCCAACCGACGCCTCCACCTTAACAGGTTTATTATCTAAGCTTTATTTATAATTTATTAGTAACATTATTATTGTGATATTGATGGTTCTGTATCCATTCGATGAGTGAAGTAGGTACTGGAGATTTGTCACAAAGGCTTAATAAAGCATTTCCAGTGAAAAGGTATACTTTCGTAAGTCAATCAATCTCCTGGCTTTATACCTGTTTGAGGTCAGCCCACCTACTAGGTACCTACTCTTATGTTATTCTAGATCTAGGTGATTTCGGACGGAGGCCTAATATGCTATGCGTACCGTTAAATCTATATTTGTATATGGTTAGATTATAATAAATGAGCTTTCTATTCTATTATTTATTTTTGATTTTATATTTTTATTATTTTTTATTGAATAATTTGCGCAGGCATAGGTAATCTAAATACCTATACATATTTATTTATTTATTAAGGAACACAATCAGCGTATAGTACCCAACTTTCATAAATAACTATTACTAACAATGGTTCTTGTACCTACACTGACATGCATCCACAACATTTACAATACTATATTTTATAAAGAAAAAAAAAGCGCTAATAGAAATCGCTATATCTAGATATATCACTAAAACAAACACAATAATTAATAATAAGACGGGTAATCCTCTACAAATACATTTTTATGAGACCTTTAAACGAAGAAAGTCTTTTGTGGAATATGTCGATATCCTCGTGGTTGTTTGATACATTATTGTATAAAGAACACAAGCGGGTTAACGGGGAATTCTTTCCTAAGTTTGTGCGACTATTACTGAGTTCAAATGTCTTCTTAGTTTTATTCCGCGATGGACGACGGGGAACAAATAGTTTAACTTTTTCCAAAAGGTTGCTATCTATGTACTGACCGTTAATTAGCTTATATAAAAATATTAAATCAGCAATTTTCCTGCGTTTGTGTAGAGTATCCAGCCTAAAATATTTAAGTCTATCACGATAACTAGTACGATGAGATATATTAGGTGATATCCACGCTAAATGTCTAGTGAAAGCTCGCTGTATAGACTCAATTCGCTGTGAATATACGGCATAAGCTGGATTCCACGAAACGCTGGCAAACTCTAAAACGCTTAATACAAGAGATTTGTATAAAACTAATTTTGACTTGATTATCCGAAATTGCTTGGTATTCCTTTTTATAAACCCTACCATGTTTGCGGCCTTCGTAACTATGTTTTTAGTATGAGGTATAAAGTTCAATTTGCTGTCCAAAAGAATACCTAAATCACGCATTTCAAAGACCTCAACCAATTCAGTGCCTTCTATTCTATAAGCTGAATATTGTTTTTTTTTTACGTGTGAATTTGATATGGAAACATTTAGTTGGGTATAAAGGAAAGCGTGACTGACTGACTGGTCTAGCAACGCACAGCTCTAACCACTGGACGGATCAGGTTGAAATTCGGCATCCAGATAGCTGTTATGACGTAGGCATATTCGCTAAGAAAGGATTTTGATAAATGCATCCCCTAAGGGGGTAAAATGGGTTAACTCGCTACTGAATACTAATTGAAACTTTAAATGAAAATTAAAAAAGTGCCAATGAAATGAAATATGTAAAGAATTTAATCTTAATAATTTGACAGGCCATTTGTTGTGGTTGGTAAGATGCGTCATGTCGTGGGTTCGATTCGCATTCAGGACAAATTTGTGTACATTAACCTGTTTGCTATACAAATAATTATATATTACATCAGTTTTCTAAGTTCTTACTTTAAGATCGGACGATGAGTAATCTACCAGGATATTCGCAGAAGGGCACTTATCGAGTTAATATTTACTGAAGTTACCACATTATCAAACAATATTGATGTTAATATCTTTCTTCTATATCATTTACAATATTTTGATAATTTCCAACATATTAACTCGTCGCAAGAGTTCCAGAACTAGTTCCATTAACAAGAGAGTTATTGGAGCCATGTGCACCTTTACCTGTGTGGGGTTCCCAGCTCGTGAGCTTCGACTGTTCCTTTGCAGTGTCGATAACCCAACTACCCAGGTACTTTTCCCCTCAATAAAAACACTTTGTTTAAATGGACTGTATACTATATTTGCATATAACTTTGTATCATAATCACTTATTTATTACACACGTGATCACTGGCCGACTTGATACAATTTCCTGTTTTTATGCGTGAATTCTACTCAACTGAATATTCGAATTAAATACTAAAAGACACTGATGTCCGTTCAAGACTTCGGTCTTACCGTATCGAGAGCCATGCATTATAATAATTATTTTGTTCTCTAACATTGTTCAAATGTCTTATAGATTTTCATTATTTACATAATTTACTTGTGATCTAGTATCGCTACAAAAGTGATTTTATCCTTAAACATTGCCTGCAATGATCGATACACGTTGTCGATACCAGCTTAATCTATCTTAAAGTTAATACACAGTTTATACATAAATTCTCAAAAAAGATATACATTTTGAATTAAAAAGCTTAATTTCTCCCAAATCCCTGTTCTATCGGGTTAGATGGTTATTCACATATACAATACAAACAATTAGCTTACACAAAAACATAATCTTACTTACTATAAACTGCGGGAAATAACCCAAAAACACATAAAAGAAACATATTGATAAACCAAATTAAAACAATATTTCTATTTATACATTTTACCTAAATTGACGTCATCGTCCGCCACATTCTCCCTCCGGCGCAGATCTTCGCAGCCTTCAATAACAACAGGGAGGACGATGAGATGCCTAACTGGCCGTCGGAAAATACTCCCTCGCGTCCGCGTATCCGTGCCGCGTATTTAACACGTTAGGTCCCGTGTACACACACTCAACTAGACCTTTTTTCCATACATCACGAGGTAATAATTCATCCGGGATCACCACGATACCACCTACATCCCCATTTTCATATTCGTAGCGCCAACACGCTATTGTAAGTAACGTTTGTTCACTCGCGGCGCAAAACACGTGGAAATGTGTACGAACACTCTTGTCGTAACTGTAGTAACGTGGTAAATGGAGGTCGGTGATGAATGTTAAATCGTCGAACCATTCATCAAGCACGGTTGCTTCCTCCAGTGGTAATGGGTCGTCCCATTCCACTTTCTGCTTCCTTAGTTCCTTCAGCATATTTTCCCGTATGTTTACTGTTACAGCAATCGGTTTCTTTCTGAACCGAAACAAAACACCGTACAAAGTTTTTAAATGTTCAGGTCTATCGAGCAGCACATCGTTAAGGCACGTTCCACTGGTACGTGCGACTGCATCGAATATCATCCTAACTTTTCCGGGTTTGCTTGGGTTGACTACTGCAAAATGGGGCAGATACCACATGCGCTTGTCTTCTGTGTGGTCTTGTCGACAGCGTTCTGCATATCCCTTTCCCAGCAATCCGTTCACCCGTGCTGTGTATGCTTCTTTAAACGGCGGTGATCTATCCATTTTCCTTTCGATGCCGCGCAGCCGACTCATAGCCATGTCGCAGCTTGGTGGTAACACTACCTCATCATCTGTCCAAGGTAGTTCCACTTCGAACCGACGGTTCTCTTGCTTGGCCGTGTTGTTGAAGATTTCCTTGGCGCGTTCATCCTTTGCGACAGGCTTTCTTTTCAAGGAAATCCCTAGCGCGTCAATATTGAAAGGTTCCGTGACGAGTTTGCTCAGGTCTTCGTCTCGGTCATTCGTTACTGAAATCTTCTGGATCTCTTGAACTGTTCGCACGTATAACACTGTTTCATCTTCATGTGTTACAACGTTTCTGGGTATGGTTCCGTGTATAACCCAACCCAATCGTGTGAGTGACGCAGCTGGTTGACCTCTTCGTCCGGACAATAACTTTCGCGTTACTATCAGGTCCCAGTAATCAGCACCGATGAGTATGCGTGGTCTGGCATACTCATAACACACGTTCTCTGGTCTAAGCGTACTTAGATGTTTGTGATTCAATACGTCTGACTTCATCACCTGACTGGTCAATTGTAAATTCCTAACCGTCTGTGCTTTAATCGTATGAAAGTCCGTTTGGCCCTTTCCGCGTAACTCGATGTTCGTAATCTGGCTATTCAACACTCGCTGACTCGACATGACTCCGTGGATATGTAACGCTCTGGTCGGGCCTTCTGCTCCGACCATCCCGGCAATCTCTTCATCGATCAGTGTTATTGTTGACGCTTCATCGAATAACGCGTACGTATTTAATTCCTGGCCGTTCTGTGTCTTAATTACAATAGGACACACTTTCATTAGCACTTGGTCATTGGTGATACTATGTGCTGAAGCCGTATTCACGGAATGATCATTCTGAGTCGGTTCGCTTGACGACTCCTCATTCTTCATCACATGTAACATCGCATGATGTGCTTGGCGACACTCATCTTCTGTGCTTATTATTCATACACTGGAAACAGACGTGTGCTTCCTTTACCCATTCCCATCGTTGATCCACGGACATAGCCACGAGCTTAGCGCATTTCGTTGTTTCGTGTTCGGCTCCGCAACAGTGACACTCGCTCTTTTTTGGTAGCGTCTCTGTTGTAGCATACACGGGAGCTCTGCGACTACGATCCAATGTCCGATGTCGAGGTTCCTGTTTCGGTACAGCACGTATGGTTTCCGACGCACTCTTGGAATCGTATGAATATTTTATGGCGTGTTTCGCTTCACGCATACAGAATCGTGACAATGTAATGATTTCCGGTTCTGACTTAGACACAGATCCATCTGCATAATCATACCATTTTGATTTGAGGAATGGGCTCAATTTTTCTACAACTGACTGCATAATCATTGGATTTTGTAGATACCCTTTATTATCAACACAGTTTATCATCGTCACGATGTTTTGCAACTTGATGGCAAACTTGTTTTGTTCGTCAGATGTTCCGCCTTGTCGCGGCAACTTCTTTATTTCGTCAAACGCATAATTGATGATCATCTCTGGACGACCAAAACATTGTTCTAATGTTTCCATGATTATTGCTGAATCGGTCGCTGCATACATTAATGACGAGACTGCTTCACGTGCATCTCCTCGTAAGCATGTCCTGAGTCTAGCTAGATTTTCTGCTGGTGTGAAACCGTAGAGGCTAACAGATTCTATCATGGCCGCTTTAAATGATAACCATTCCCCTCTGGCGCCGCTAAAGATAGGCAAATCTGGCGTACGTCTGGGTATCGGTCTACCTTTGTTCATTTGTCCTAGGGCATCTGCCAGTCGATCAATCGCTCGGTCTTTTGATCGTGTAGGCGTAGGTGATCTAGGACGACGTGGTGTCTCCGTTATGACACAATTTGGCGCAATCGGAGGAGTTGGATCCGCAGTCCTCATTGTGACACGATTCGATACAATCGGAGGAGGCGGATCTGTAGCCTTTTCTTGTGATGGTGAGCGGTACTCTTCATGGTTTTCTGTACCGACACGTTCGGGCTCTTCGAGCTCCCTCCGTACAGCGCTATGCCGAATCCAGTCATTGACTTTACGTTCTGTGTCTACAGTCTCGTGGTCGCATATGCTGCCCGATTCTTCTTGTATCGTAGCGACATTAACAGCAAGTCTCTTTTCAACGAGATTTGCCTGAATCTCAGCCAATTCAGTGCAATCTTTAATTCGCCGTAACTCTGCTGCGGCTGCTGCTTTTGCTGCTGCTGCTGCTGCTGCTGCTGCTGCTTCTGCTGCTTGTCTCTCTTTGATGAGATTTGTACGAATCTCTGCTAATCTTTCGTCCGCCTCCAGTTCAGCTAACCTAAGACGCGTTGAAGTGCTGGCGGAAGATCGCTGAGAACGCATGGACGAAGCGCGCGATCCTCTGTCTGTAGCGCGGAGCGTAGACAAACGCGTACGACGTGGTATCATGTCGATCGCGGGTGGTGACGGTTCAGTCGAGAACTTATAGGTTACGTCGGATTCGCTCTTCGCGTCGCGCGCGTGACTGAGCTGCGGTTTCACGGACACGTCTAACTCAGACGGGGACGCGGGGGGCTTCTCATGGCGTCGCCTCTCAGCCGCTTGACGAGTGCGGACTGGGCTTCTAGACGTCGACATCTTTTGGCGCTAATGCCTTTTTTGCAATGCACTAAAAATCTACTCAAAATATGTTTTTTGAGATCGCACTTGAGATCGAGCTTGAGATCGCACTTGAGATCGAACTTGAGATCGCACTTGAGATCGCACTTGAGATCGAGCTCGAGATCGCACTTGAGATCGAACTTGAGATCGCACTTGAGATCGAGCTCGAGATCGCACTTGAGATCGAGCTCGAGATCGCACTTGAGATCGCACTTGAGATCGAGCCCGAGATCAAGCCCGAGATCGAACTTGAGATTGAATTTAAGTTTGAGCCTGAGATTGAATTTAAGTTTGAGCCTGAGTTTAAGTTTGAGATGTCGACATCTACTTCTTATCTATCTAACGTGGTGAGACGCAACTTACATAAAGACTCGAGACACCGATCGTTTGGCACCGTTAGGTGACCGGCGTTCAAGAGCCGCGGCAAATCCGCCTAAACGTTTTTCTTATAGTCGCACCGTTGGGTGATGTTGCGTCGTCCTCTTCGCACGTTCTTTGATACTGCGATGAATTCGTTACTCGTGTGGGATAGAGAAAACGAATTCACCACTTGTTTAATGACACTTATGTGTCGAGACGAGTTTGTCACACGCTTAACGACGTAGGTAACAAACTCGACACGCTTGCTTCTTGAGACGATTCGTCGCACCGTTGGGTGATGTTGCGTCGTCCTCTTCGCACGTTCTTTGATACTGCAATGAATTCGTTACTCGTGTGGGATAGAGAAAACGAATTCACCACTTGTTTAATGACACTTATGTGTCGAGACGAGTTTGTCACACGCTTAACGACGTAGGTAACAAACTCGACAAGCTTCCTTCTTGAGACGATTCGTCGCACCGTTGGGTGTTCTTCACTCGGCGATGTGTCGACGAACTCGTCGCACCATTCGGTGTTTTTCCCTCGACGATCTCGGCGCACCTATGCGGTGTTGGTCCCGGTTCTGATCCTGTCACACCAAATCGTGGTGGAACCCAAGGATCAGATGCCCCAATTCCCTGACAAATCCGGTTGGCTTGAACACGTGATCACTGGCCGACTAGATACAAAACTTTGTATCTTAATCACGTGTTTAACCGGTTTGTGCTGATGGTCACTTTCTTCGAGCTGATCAAATCCGGCTTCGAAGTACCAATTTGTGGGGTTCCCAGCTCGTGAGCTTCGACTGTTCCTTTGCAGTGTCGATAGCCCAACTACCCAGGTACTTTTCCCCTCAATAAAAACACTTTGTTTAAATGGACTGTATACTATATTTGCATATAACTTTGTTTCATAATCACTTATTTATTACACACGTGATCACTGGCCGACTTGATACAATTTCCTGTTTTTATGCGTGAATTCTACTCAACTGAATATTCGAATTAAATACTAAAAGACACTGATGTCCGTTCAAGACTTCGGTCTTACCGTATCGAGAGCCATGCATTATAATAATTATTTTGTTCTCTAACATTGTTCAAATGTCTTATAGATTTTCATTATTTACATAATTTACTTGTGATCTAGTATCGCTACAAAAGTGATTTTATCCTTAAACATTGCCTGCAATGATCGATACACGTTGTCGATACCAGCTTAATCTATCTTAAAGTTAATACACAGTTTATACATAAATTCTCAAAAAAGATATACATTTTGAATTAAAAAGCTTAATTTCTCCCAAATCCCTGTTCTATCGGGTTAGATGGTTATTCACATATACAATACAAACAATTAGCTTACACAAAAACATAATCTTACTTACTATAAACTGCGGGAAATAACCCAAAAACACATAAAAGAAACATATTGATAAACCAAATTAAAACAATATTTCTATTTATACATTTTACCTAAATTGACGTCATCGTCCGCCACAACCTGCATTATAAATTGCCAACTTGTCGTGAACTCGCTACGTGAGACAAAGAAAATTGACCACGCAAGCTCCGCCATTCTTAAAATAAGCTTCGAATTACAAACAGTAGAAAACTTCATCAAAAGAATAATATCATGTAGAATGTAGGTATACGAATTACTTGATACCGACTCTTCCTTTGTGTTTCCTTTTCTCAACATGCATAAAATTCACGGTTTGTAATCTACCTTCATATTTTCTCTTTGAACATTCCCAACCTTTTATAATTATGAACAAATTCTGACGTCGTAGCTCCTCGTAGCGCATCGTAGCAATTTCGTAGTATCGTAGCCACGTAGAATGATTACGTGGCATGTACAAAGCGCGTAATGACAAACGTATACGCTGGTGACATGACGGTGTTCTGCGATGTGCAGCCGCGTCTCGGGTCCGTGCAGGCTGGCTTCAATCTGTAATATGCAATAAATTCCTCCACGACGTGGAGTGCACGTACTCGATAAGAGAGTGCGTTGTGCGCATCGCGACACGTGCCGAGCCAATATATTGTCTCTCGTACGTTGATTTAATATTGTGTATTACCAGTGTTTTTTTTTTGTTATATTATCCTACTATGAAGATGTTCGTCAGTCGTCGTACTTCCTCCATAAATATTTTATACATATTATTTGTTCCTCAATAAATTATAAATACTTAACAAAAAAAACAAAATGTTAAGGTTTCTAGGAAAGAGAAATTGACCGGAAATTTGGAAAAATTACCGGAAACAGAATGAAAGTGCTTTTTTCTATGGGACATTTGTATTGAATTTCAAAGGACAGGACATCGTCTGTCAGCTAGGAAGAAATAGATTGCATTGACTATTATCGTTAATTTTTAATACATGACGAAAAAGAGAGGTGTTATAAGATTCAAATTTAATTTAGTAATAGATATATAACACCCTATGATTGTGAGCGCCGTTATTTTGTGATCTATCTCGCGAGTTTGTAGACTATTGATACATTGTGAACTGTACCAATTTAATTTAATTGAAAAAAAAAACTGTTATGTAGAATGCAATAAATTACGTAAGAAACAGCAAGTATGTTATATTGGACCGTTCTGTTCTATTGTATCGTCCAAGTGGGCGGCGCGGCGAGGCGTGGTGAGGCGCCGATATATTCCCCACCGGCGCCTCGCGCCTCCCGTAATCCACTCGACACACTTGTTGTACTAACTCTGCTCTGGAACGATCCAACTCAGCCTTTACAGAATAATTTGCGTCCAAAGTGATGAAACGACATCTTAATTGCTATTGGGAATTAGTCACTTAATACCTGAAAAGGAAATTGTCCAATTCAAAAATGTCTACCTTTCTCTCATCTCATCACCGTCCGAGGGGCCAGGTGACGTGGTTGGTTGATACTACCTATCACGCTGGCCGTGGGTTCGATTTTAAAACTCAAACTTCATTTATTCAGTTTAGGCACATATGAAAGTCGATAGTTACAATTATTACAATATAGAGTCTACCACCGGTTCCACATACACTTAAACTGAGAAGTAGAAGAAACTAAACATATTTGTTTATGAATATATCTGTTTGTCTGGATTATGGGTGTAATAATCGATATAAATTATGTAGTTCCAAAAGACAATATAAAGGATGAATTTTTCAAGCGGGCCTGGTTGGCCAAATAATAAAGTATACGAAATAGCAATATATAGGTATATATCTCAGTTATCTGGTTCCCATAGTACAAGCTCTACTTAGTTTGGGATCAGATAATCGTGTGTGAAGATTGTCCTAAGATCTAATCAGGTACAACAAGAATTTTATGACAGACTAGCTTCCGCCCTGCGGTGACACTCGCGTCCCGAGAGATATTATGTTCCCCCAACATAAAAAAGTCCTATAAGTTATTCCAAGGATTTCTTATGCTAAGTTTTATCCAAAACCGTTCTATAGTTTTTGCCTGTCATTCAAACTTTTACATTCATAATATGTAGTAATATAGAGACAGAAAACCACCATTGTAAACACGCATCTGTTGATAAATTGAATCTGTTTAATGCTGGTCATCATAATCGTTTGGTGCAACATTCTGAGTTGACGTTAAGTGAATCACATCACGCTTCCAATTCTCAATAAATAGTGCCTTCAGTCTGTTCCTTTCATAACATTTCCATATTCAACCACTACATTTGATATTCACATAAATATGTAAAAGTAGTCAATCACTTAGCGAGTTACGTACAATATACGCATTAGCGGTATTGAAATAGTTTGTATAAAAACCTTATCCATTAGGTATTAAATTACGCACAAATCCTTTTACAACGGCGTGGTGAGGGCGGCGGCGGCTTTGCAAAGAAGTAGTTGATAATAGGGGAAGAAATCAGGTGAATGTTGTTTCATGAATGTTCGGTTCGCGGATGAGCCGGCGCGAGGTATTCTTTTGTGGGCCGAGGCACTATGTTTCGATAGTATTATCCTGGTTATATTAGTGGAGCTAGGTACACAACCGGAGGACGGATGGACGGCTGCGGCCGCTCAGTCACGCGTTAATGAAACTTGATGCTATTAAGTTTCGGCGTTGAATTACACATTGAAGCTTCTATACCTACGAGTTGGCCCGGCAGACGTCGTCCTGCCAAATAAAAAGATCTGGGACTTACTTACCTACATACCTTTTTTGTAATATTTTTCTATATATTTTCATAGTTATTCTGTTATTCGGGACAGAGACAAATCCAACAAATCAGAGATAATCAAAATTGGTCCATCCGTTCTTGAGTTATAAATGGTGTAAATTACCCGACTTTGTTAATTCATATAGATTTGCTGAGCACCATGCCTTGTTGACGGTAACTCGGGCTGTGGCTCGGGTAGTTTATGTTACGTTACACATCACAGGTTAAGTGGTGTCTGCGTCGACCGATAACGTTAAGTAGTTAAGGTCACGTCTCTCTACTAGGTCCGCTCTATTTATAGAGTTACGACACTCGATGATACGCGACGCGACCTGCCGATGCCGGGACCTTTATTACGATCTAACTTGGGTCTAACCATTCACTCGTAAAGTTATTGCATTCAATTAATATGGGCATTTGGCTCTATTAATCAAAAATATGTAGGCATACAGAGATTTTTTTTAAAGTGTAATGCAATTTTTGTATTAGACTATTAAAGAAAAATTACCTAAAATTTTTACCCATATTTATGTCTTTGTCAGGTAAAATTTAATGGATTTTTACCCACGATTTCACCATGTTCAGTGATGATATGGAATGTACGACAATACCTAAATAGCTGTATATTTTTAATTTGAACAAATAGTAAGGTAGGTGGTTGAGTTTAATGGCGCCTTTCATTAATAAACTTTTTGAATAGAAAATATTATCCTAAATCTTTATTTAAGCCTTACCACGCTATAAACTTCGGTTTAGCATGTTTTATCATTATAATGGTGACACTCAGTAATGTTTATGTCGGTATGGTAGGCGCGGCGCGAGTGCGGTGGCGCTGGCGGCCATTGTGACAGCGCCGCCAAGTTTCTGTTTGTGCGCCGAGCTCTCGTTCACTTCGCCTCTCGCACAAACTTCCCTTTTGTAACTTGTCTTCTCCAGCCACTGTTCAAATGACTACTAACTTTCTTGTGGTAAGATTCTTATTGCTTGCTTATTATTTATTTATTTATGTCCAAACACAGACTAGTAAAGAGAAAAGACAAAGTAGCACAAAGGGACTGCTTACTTATAATAGACAATTATTTAATTAAAATTTGCTTTCAGTCAAACACAAGCCTATACATAGTAAAAAAAAACTGATTTTACTTTATATTGTAAGTAGTTTGCATTAACATGTTTTTTGATTTTTATTTCTTGCTATGGTTAAGCAGTTGTTTAGAGGATACTCTCCGCGAATGACTGACTCCATTGCTTACTAAACTGACAGTTTTAGTAAAAAAGACAGTTTGAGCTGTGATTTGGTAGATCAGTCAGGTAGTAAGTACGTTTTCCTTTTATAGGTAGGTAGCAGTGGCGAGGGGTAAAATTATGGCGTTAAAAAAACACCGATAATTTTATACTTAATTACAGTGTATTTTATAAAAGTGGCTTTGAAATGATGAACCTGTGGGACTGGGATGGACCCTTCGCCACTGATACTCAATCAAAAACATTCAGATTAAATTTCTGATTTCCAAGAAATTTATTTATGAAAACATGTTTTCGCCAATAGAATTCATGTTAAATGTCGAGATTAGTCAAAATAACATTGTAATAATAATTCTTTAAATTAATACTATTATTAATTAGATAACGTAATTAATTGTGCTTGGGTTTTTTTATGAGCTCCATAAACTAGTCTCGAAAATTGCTTTCCCAAATTTAATTTAAACTATAAGATAATACGTAGAATTTGTACATTAATTAGCCTTTTGAATAACTCGTGTAAACAAGTAGGCAGGGTAATGTGATGTAAGGGCACGTACACACGTGTGCGGCTGTGGCGATGGCGGTGGCGGTGGCGGTGGCGGTGGCGCGGGCGTGTATCACAGGTAAGTAATTGAGCGGATATGAGTTTGTTGAAAGTATAATTTGTGAAATAAAGCCTCGAGTGGGTCCCGTGGACCGACGCCTCCGCCACCCGCTGCGACGGCATTAACACTCGGAAATATACTTATTACTTCTCCGTTCTTGGGATCTCTACGCCAAAAAATTCGTCGATCTGTTCCTCCATTGCTGCGTTAAACCAGAAAACATACTTACTTTCACATTTATAATACTAGTATGTAGTATGATATGATATGAAAATTAAAATATTCATTTTACTTTTTTATTTATTTTATATATTGAGTATTTACCTTTAATATGGGAAAGGAAAATTTACATACATTATAAGTACTATAATAACCAAATACTTCACTTTAATAGTAGTTTATGATACTGTTGCATAATAGGGGTTATTAAATACGAGTGTGAGTTTAAGTACCGAGCCGTAGGCGAGGTTCTTAATAGTATCACACGAGTTTTTAATACCTAATTATGTGCAGTATCATACAGTAATTTATCTAAACTCATATAAATTATGTAATTTAAAGGTAAAAAAATCGATACTGATTGATTATACTATCGATAGGTCCAAAGTGTACTTTAATAGAAAAAAGTTATTTTATAGCATTATCTTGGGAACAAAACTGTACTATAATGAATCATTATACACGGGTGTGCATAAAGTGGGTCATTGAGGTACTGATTTTGATTTCATAATTAGCACATTTCGATATGAGAGTAGATAAAAGTATATTTCATGATGTTCAGAGATTGAAGGTTTATTATGGATTTTGTTATCGGCCACTAAAATATTCAATATTGTTAACTTCATTCGATCCGCCTGTTTCATGGCCCGATCTTATCGCTATAATCCGGCTCTACAGACCTTTGTAAGTATACGATAAAACAACACTATTTTCACGAAACTAATCATTTTACTTTGCCCGGGACATAACGCGCTTGAACCGCCTATAAAACTGTATTATACAGACGCACCGGTCCCACACCGGCTCCGGCCCGGCACCGTATCGTGATCTTGCGATATATCGTACGTGTATCACGATTATAATTTTATTAGGAAAGGTAACGTGTACGAGGTCGCTTATCATATATTGTCATAACGTTGTGCTATTCGTTTGAATATCACTTTTCGTAGGTATATCGGTAGATTAAAAACGCTTTGGCAACGTATAAGCGCTGTATAATTTCACTACACAAATTGGATAGCTAGACTTCTTAACAATGAAATATTAAAATGAAACAGAGTAGTATATAATGTAGCATAAAGTGATTCGATTAAACTCCTATTCTAAAGTATGAATTGAATACTAGCACCCCACTGTAAAATAAAAAGTATATTATGCAGATAAGTGATCTTAACCTTGTGAAGATCATTTTTATAAACTCTAACCTTCGCCTTACGATTTTACCCGCATTCTTGAGATTAACCAAGTTATTCTTAGGCCCATAATCTATATATACGCTATCAACCTCGTCGATCCATTGCTGTGTAAGAGGACCGACAAACATCTATATCTATCTATACTAATAATAAAGCTGAAGAATTTGTTTGTTTGTTTGAACGCGCTAATCTCTGGTGTTACCAGTCCGATTTGAAAAATTCTTTCACTAATTGGAAGCTATATTATCCCCTAAGGCTATAGGCTACTTTATATCCCGGGAACGCGAGTGAAGCCGCGGGTAACAGCTTAGTTTATAATATTAGTAAAGATCTACTTTTATATCCGATTTTGAAGTCGGGTAAATCTGCAGTGATCTATCTAGATAGATAAGAGTGTGAGATATTAGCATAAAGGAGTGTGAGGTGATTTAACGCAAGTCCCGCGTCCCGCGTCCTCGTCCGCGCCCTTATTTCCGATACGTCCGCGCTCGCTCGTATATTAGCGGATTATCTCATTTTCACATTTAATTTTATATTCGGTGGGAAATTATTACTTTCGCTCGTGATAGCATTATATCTTTGGATTGCTCAGACATGTTTAACGTTCTCATGTTATGAGGGAACCGAAAAAGAGGTGGATGCATACTTAACGTCATTTATTAAATAGATCGAATATCGAGAAAGAGAGAATATAAGTCATCCATAAAAAAGGTAAAGTTTTCATACAATTTGAGCAAACAAAATTGATTAGTGTGAAAAATAAAAATCTAATATTATAAGTTTATTCGAAAGGTACCTGGAATTTACTTGTGATATATTATATGATTAAAAAAAATATAAACAAGATTAAATTAAAGATTTCTAAGTTTTAGTTATAAATAAACGCTAAAAATAAAGATTAATTTAGCTTCTTCTTACGTCAAAGGTTGAGTGGGCAGACGATACCACTTGTTAATAAGATCGTTCCTTTGTAGTTCTAAAAATAACTTCTACACACTTAAAAAACATCGCCAAAATATCAATATAATAATTCAGGTAAAAAGGTATAAAACACACCGGTGTGTGTACGTTTGGAGTATATTGGCCTCAGGCCGGGCCGGGGTTCGAACCGGTCCCAATATCAGCACGTGGTACGTGTCATGCCACCGAGCCACTCCGCCTCGCGCCTCACGCCTCACGCCTCGCGCCTCGCGCCGGAGCCGTGTTTGAGCATCATAAGTGGGGTAGCGGCACCGCCTTATTGTAAAACATTCATTTTACTGTACATATTGAAAAACATGTAAAAGAAAACATTTTGTTATCCTATTATAGGATATTGGTGGCGAAAATATTTGCTATGAATTTTGTGGAATACAAAACATAAAGTAGTTGGGGATTTTTTTAATTTGCCCACATTTATCATATTATATTTTAAATAATTTTGACACACGACCTTTACCAATCTACGTGAGCAGTTAGTCATCTATCTATTAGATGACTGATCTACTTACTACTTAAATGTAATAAATACCTATACAAATAATTTACACTCCCCAATTACATAAAGATTCACAATCAGACAAACATGTTAATGCACAAAAATGTTTGTCTTAGATGGAAATCAATCCCACGACCTGCGGTGTGACAGGTACCCGACATCACTTTACGTAGAATAAACGATAATAGCTTGGAATTTTGACAATTTTCCACAAAGAATTTCTCACGAAATAGTTACCAGCCAAAACTTGCGTCTTGTTGAATTCGCGGTCAGAATGTTACTACAAATTACAGTGTTGTGGTTTTGCTGTAATTAAACGTCGCCGCGATGTATCTGACAAGTTACATAATAATTGTAAATTTGTCTCGCTCCCAACAGGAAAACTTCCGCAATACTAGCATTCCTTACTTTATGTTCCGTGCAGCTTTACCGAGATGACGTGTAATCCTTCGTAGCACCGTAGCACCCTCGTAGCAGTCTCGTAGCGGCGTAGCAGGCTCGTAGCCGCGAGGAAGTGTTACGCATTATCTCACTTCCCACGGGGCGCGGGGTGAGAGTGCATTATCTTTGTACAAATTACATTCCTACTCAAGATTTATAATATTCATGGGTATTTCATATTTGCATGTATTATTTCATAATTCTAATTTCCCACAAACGATTCTTATATTAAACTGCTATCTAAGATCTTTGTTGCGAGCATTGCTTTTACGTTTTTGCGGAAAAATACGATTACCTATTTTGCTTCGAGCAAAAGATAGCATTAATACAAAGCTTAAAAAAGGCTGTAGATTCTTTAAAAAAGTAGCCGATATAGACTGATCTTCATAAGTGCCCTTTTAAGGCAGAAACTTAACAAATGTACTTGATTCATTTGCAACATATGTTATATATAAAACACGAGAACTCCCAACTTAAATCGCTTAGAGAAAAAATTTTGAGGGTGTGTTACTTTTGAATTATAGGCATTGGGGTTTTCGAATCAATTTCCAAGGGGATGAAACAGCTAGTTGTCTTATAAAAATAATAAGAGTAGATAACCTCGACTAAGTAATGTACACATACACGTAAGTATATACAAGATTGGGGCGTCGCGTCGGGAGATCCGATCAAGCGAACCCAATCTGAAGTGTCTTTAAAGATAATTGGATGCTCCTCGAGCCCTTTGTAGCGGCGAGGGCACTTCACCTCATCGACTACCTTGTGTGCGGGCGCCGGCCGGGTATTGTAATAATACCAGTATTCTATTAAAATATTATTATAAACATATGTTGTTACTATGGTTTTTCTATATAAAAATGTTTATACATCTTTGGCCACATTGCCGTACCACAGTTGTGGTCAAACTGTTGTAAAACCTACTTGACCTGTTGGGCGTCGCCATATCCAATTATAGCGGACAACCGTGTGATGCCATTTAAACGCTTTTGTTTCTGGGAACTTATTTTGAAAATTTAATGTGGAAAAACAAAGTTAACTAGCTAGCTAGCTATCAGTGACCTCCGCTGTCAGATGGCCGACGCCAGACTGGATATCCCTTTATAGTGGACAACCGTGTGACGGAATTTAAACGCTTTTGTTTCTGGGAACTTATTTTGAAAATTTCATGTGGAAAAACAAAATTAACTAGCTAGCTAGCTATCAGTGACCTCCGCTGTCAGATGGCCGACGCCAGACTGGATATCCCTTTATAGTGGACAACCGTGTGACGGAATTTAAACGCTTTTGTTTCTGGGAACTTATTTTGAAAATTTCATGTGGAAAAACAAAGTTAACTAGCTAGCTAGCTATCAGTGACCTCCGCTGTCAGATGGCCGACGCCAAACTGGCTACAAGAAAATAAGTGTTTGTAAACATTTAATTTGAATTTACTCTGTACAAGAGACTACAAGTTTATATAGGTATACAACACAAACACGTGCCTATTCAAAGTAAAATAAAAAAGATAGTAAAGTAGGTGTGGGTAGAACGAAGAAGCACGTCAGACATCATCAAGGGATCTCAAATTAATTTGACACTCACGAAACTGTGTATATTAAAGAAAAAATATTATTATTATACAGTTAACGAACGTCAAGTATACCTACGTCATTACTCAGAACAAAAGAACATTTATTACATTAGTTGAGAAATTTCTTTTTTATTTCGTACACGAAAAAAGTTACGAGATTAATATAATAATATCTTTTGACTCTATGGCACGTGTTAAATAAATAAAAAATACGAAAACAATTTTCATGTTATATAACCGTCTGAGAAAGAGAAATATTTAAGTTATTCTAAGTATTACAACATTAAGACTCAGGACAGACTGTTCACGCAAATGTTTGCCCTGAATGGGAATCGAACCCATGACCTGACGCGTGATAGGTGGTGTCTTAATCAACCGCGCCAACTGTCCTGTTAAATCTAAATCAATTTATATCTACAAATGATCCTACTACAGTGCTATCCGTTCGTCACGATGTTTTCCTTCATTGAAAGCTCCAGTTTTCGTTGGATGGATCCATTAACCTATAATCGCTCATCGTGAATAGCTTTTGTCCAAGTTGAAGAGCTTATAGGAGCTTTATTTAAATAAAATCTAAGTTCAACAACTTGTTGAAAGCCTTAAGAGGATGATCTTCGCGAATGTCTCCGTCCCTTAATAAACTGACAAGGACAAGCTAGACAGGCGAAGCCCACTTTTAGTAAAAAAAGACGGTTTTGTCATATAAAAAAAAACTAAGCCTTTTTTTTTTAATAAAAAAAATGATTTCTGCTTAAAATTACAATATCTCCTTGGTTAGGATAGAGCGCTGATCGAAACATGAAAAAAAAAACAGAAATTGAATTTAAAGTAAATATAAAATGTGAAAGTGTCTGTCATTTTCAGTACTTTTTGATTGTAGTTTTGTATATTATTACGTGAGACTTATTTTAAAATTATGCAATTTTTTTACGCTAACGGGTCCAAAATAAATTACGATATCATGACTATTTTTTTAACATATTAAACTGTCACTAAACTCCTAACGGTTAATACTACCGTTAACATTAGGAATCGATTAGTAGCAAAAAAAATGCGTATTATTTTCAGATATGAAACACATTAAAATATGACGCATAAAGCTGGTACACTAAGTTTTGTTTTGGAATAACACCAAGTGGTAGCCATATGTGAGCGATAAACTTAGTTTAATGTTTGTAAGGCGCTCGAGGGACTCTCCTCGCCCCTCAGCCCTTCGCTTCAACTTGTAAGAGTTGTAAGGGATGTCCTTTGAGTTTTGGAATCTTGCTCAAAATGTTTTTGATGACAACTTGTAAGTGTGTCAAGTTCCTCCAAGTATTATACTATAGTATTATACACAGGTGGATTGACTACGGAACAATGCTTTTACGAAATGCATTGGGTGTTGTTAGCATGACGTCTGAATATACTGATGTAAGCCATCTGGATGTTGGTTCCAAAAATGTGAGAATATCATGTTTTTTAAGTTAAAAAGTTAAAAAAAGCTCATGAAGCAAAAAAATATGGATATGTAACCAAATAATATTTTTCGTATTCATTTGCACTTGAGAGCCAGTTCCCTTCTAATAGGCTTTGTGTGCTTACCACCATCGGCCACATCATCACTATACATAGTAAAAAAAACATTGAAGTAGCAAGAGCTCTGAAAGTTATAATGTAAGAGCTATAGCCCGCGATTCCGTGTTTGAAAACCATTGATCTAGAATCATGAGCGGACAGATATTCAAAGTTGGTACCAAACAAAGCGTACTGTTTAACTGATGACGCAGTTGTTCTGCGGGTATCGCGACCTAATATTTACAATTATAAACTGCTTCAAGTCGCGAGCACTCGACGCTCTAAGCGCTCGTAATGCCACCAGACTTGTACGCTGACGCGCGGTATCTCGCTCAGTTAAACGCTGTTTCTATTGCTATAAATAAAAATCCTAAGCTGTGGACCGTCCTAAGGCAGGATTCTTGAGCACCTCTCCAAGGACGGAAACTCCACATAAGAGAGGATAATTGTAACGGTAGAGAGGGTTCTTTTTACCTTTTAGTATTTTATCTACTCTCATATCGTAATGTGCTAATTATGAAATCAAAATCAGGACTTTAATGACCCACTTTATGCACACCCGTGTATATTGATTCTTTATAGTACAGTTTGGTTCCCAAGATAATGCTATAAAATAACTTTTTTTCTATTAAAGTACACTTTGGACCTATCAATAGTATAATCAATCAGTATCAATTCAATTTGACGATGACAATGTGACAAATTTTTGACTTGAACTTTAGAGGTAAAAATTTTTGGGAGTTGGCAACACAGATTTGATTAGGTATATGATTATTGTGTCTATTTATTTAATTGTTTTTGCCTACGTATATCATTTAGACCAAAAATGTCACAAAAATAGCAAATTTATTATTTATATGAGTTTAGAAAAAGTACTGTATGATACTGCACATAATTAGGTATTAAAAACTCGTGTGATACTCACACTCGTATTTAATAACCCCTATTATGCAACAGTATCATAAACTACTATAACTATAATGGTTTCATGGGTCATATGTTGCATTTTATCGGGAGCAGTAAAAAATATTCACAAAACAATGCGCGGGTGGGTATATAAACGTGGAATTATTGCTGAGTTTATTGCCGGCTCTTCTCAGCAAAAGCTACCTTCCGAACCGTGCATTAGAGTCTGACTATTCATAAGTGCCTGTGAAGGTCTATTTGAATAAATAATATAATATATTTCATATTTCATTTCATTTCAACGACTCATTACACTAACGCCTTAGAAGTACACTCTATGAAGTCTGCAAGCCTCATCGTACAATATTATATACTCTTGGAATGTTTAATTAAAATTATCCAAAATGCAGCGTCGCGTCCCCGCTACCACCCTCTACCGTGCCGCTACCGTGCCGCTACCGTGCCGCCACCGTGACGTCACCGAGACCTTTAATTATGTCCCGTGGAAAATAAAGCTACAAGACGGTTGAAATATTCCTGCAATTGAGATGCAATGTTATGTATTTTCAATCACGAATCTCTCGAGTCGCTGAGAATTATATAGTAAAGATTTTTGCTGATTAAATAGGAGCGGAACGACAGCTTGCATTTTAAACCACCGCAAATACACGGTCACAGATCAAGCTACACATTTTTGTGGCAAAATAGCTCCTATTACAACCACTCTAATTTGAAGGAGATTCAGTCTTATTCATTTGTATATTATAACATATTTTACTGTAATTTGTACATGCACTATGCACGTGTATGTTCTAGAATCTTAAATGTCATGATATACTGAAGGCAATTTGTAGTACATTACTTACTTGTGCCGTGTTTCCCAAGAACACTGTAATAGAACAAGATTATCTAATTGAGAACGCAAATAATTCTTTTTCATCTTTTCCTTAGCTGTTTCTCAAGTCTTTATGGTGGCTATTATTTTGATGCTATGGTAAATTTTACTGAATATTTTTTTTTATAAGAGAGCAGTTAGCTTAGGTATCTTCTTTTACCAACATGACAAAAAGCGACGACAAGCGACGTATATAAATTTTTATTTAGTACCTAAATTAACTAGGCACCTAATGTTGATTTCAGGGTTGGTCCCATGGTAAAAGTTGTTCATAACGATGAGATTTGATTTTTTGAACGATTTGGACTAAAGATAATTTTAAAATAAAAGATTATCCTGGCTATTAAATCTCTAGGAGTATTATGTGTGGCAGGTTATCTTAATAAAGTTTAGTATGCAAGTACGGAAACACTTACATGTGCAATGTTTTAGGTGAAATCGAGTTTCTCTAGTGAGGACGTGTAAGGAGCTGTAAATTATGATTATTAATATCCGCATATAAACTATGTACCTACAAGTTTCACTAGCATAACACTCTGTCTTCAAATCTTTTTGTCAATAAACTACCTTATTTTAGATCAATACCAAGCAGTATTGGATGAATCTTTTGACAGATGACTCGCAAATAATATTTTATAGTTGAAAATAAACTGAGTAATAGATCCCAAGATCCAATACAGGTATCATGTGAGGTGGAAAATGAAAAATGGTTAAAGCGGCGGCACACTGGCTAGAAGCAACGTGGCGGACGACGCGGACGCTCTCGTTTGATTACTATAATATTCGAGTTTCTGTTACATTGTTGAGAATAATTGCTTGTCAAAATGGTGTTGCGCTCGGCGTGACGTAACACTTGCTGACTGGTGTTCATTGTCACGTGACAGTGCATAAGTTTGCTGAATTAATTCGTCAAAAAATCTAATCTAATGATTAATTTTGGTTTTTGTCATGAATCATTAGAAACTCGTAACCTTCCAATTTCTTCTTATACACAAACCTTTTTATGAGCTATTAGTTTTGCAGATAAAAATTAAGTATCAATACATCGTGGCACTTTAACTTCGGTATAAGGCCCCTCGCCCACCGCGACTTTTTGTCGCGATGCAGTCGCGCGATTACGAAACGCGCGACTGCATCACTACTAACGCGCGTTAGTCGCATTTGCAGCGCGATACAGTAGTGATGCTAACGCGCTACAGTATCCCGACTGCATCGATACAAACACGCGACTGTCGCGCGACCGTTTCGGATGACATCGGCACGTGTGGAGAACCGAACATCATTGCGACAGAAGCGCGACAGTATCGCGTTGGTATCGCGACTGCATCATGTTTAGGTGGGCGAGTGTACACAGCTAACGACTGCATCGCGACTGCATCGATGCAAATACGCGACAGTATCGCGTTTGCATCGCGACAAAAAGTCGCGGTGGGCGAGGGGCCTAAAACTAGATAATACCTCGTGGCGAAGTACAGTCGTGTAACGAACTGATATTGAGTGCATTTCGATGTTCTCCTCTACATTCTGTTTATATCAGTGTTTATTATTCAACGTGGAGATAAAACAGATTGGCTTTAGCCTAAAACAGTTCTAGTGCCTGCCTTTACTCTGATCCCGCCGGGATTGTCTCCGCTTATCTGTCGCAGAATCTAAACAAAGCTTTGTATAAATCTAAGTTCAGCCAGTTTGCATTGTCAAGGCTCGGTTTATTATCAACATTATTAACCGTTTACCATGTATTTTTCCAACGAAAGTTTATGGTAAACGCAAAAACGCTGGTAAATGATTATAATTTATCTGACCATTTTTTTGTCGGTTCACTTGGACCAAAATAGATTTTTGTACAGGTATCTATTCTCTCTCATTGTTTTATTGTTTTTTTTTCTTAAATAAATATCCTAGGACATTCTTCACACACGGTTATCTGATCCCAAACTAAGCAGAGCTTGTACTATGGAAACCAGATAACCGATATACTACTTAAACTACTTTTTTATTGTAAATACATACTTATATAGATAATTACACCCAGATACAGGACAAACAGACATGTTCATGCACACAAATGTTTGTCCTGGATGGGAATCGAACCAATGACCAGCGGCGTGATAGGTTGTATCTTAACCAACTGCGCCAACCGGCTTGTCCCTTGTAACTGTCGATCGATATCGAATAAACTCTAGCCAACTGCTACGAGTATTTTGGTGATCAGCTACCTGCTTACGAATTCATCACCGATCATTCAATTAGTTGTATCGACTGATGTAACGGAAATACTATCTGCATTCTGATGGGATGCATTCATATGCATCTGACGGGCCAGTTGGCGCAGTTGGTTAAGACACCACGTATTGCGCCGCAGGTCGTGGGTTCGATTCCCATCCAGGACAAGCATTTGTGTGCATGAACATGTCTGTTTGTCCTGAGTCTGGGTGTAATTATCTATATAAGTATGTATTTACAAAAAAAAAAGTAGTATATGTAGTATATCAGTTATCTGGTTGTCCATAGTACAAGCTCTGCTTAGTTTGGGATCAGATAACCGTGTGTGTAGAAATGTCCCAGGATATTTATTGTCCCAGGATATTTATTTATTCGCGTCGAAATATTATTGGTTGGGAGGGACGTGTGTCGCGGTAAGATATAAAATAAGGAAAAAGGTAATTTTGTCAGTTCCTTGTTAATATTAAATTAGAGGACTCCTCATCTCATCTGTCGAGTTAGACGCACGCCCTTCGCTTTGTTTCATACAAATGAATAGGCTCTCACCTCCCCTTCGGCGCTAAGAAGGGTGATTGTTTTGAAAATCATTGTTAAGGAGCTCGGATGACCTTTTAAGATAATGTCTGTTATACTCCGCTACGACGACTGTTCGTGGAAATTCATGAGTTTAATTTCATGTTTTATTTTATTTATACTTCCGTGGGGTGGTGAAAAGTATTTTAGCTGATAGACAAACAAATCACAGTATACATTAGACCTTATAATATAGCCCTTTTGATTCTAAAAATCGCTGATTTATGTTCTATTGCTCTTCTTTAGTTACCTCCTTTCTATTTTTATTACTGTTCTTCAATGTACAGACACCAGGTTCTACTGTTTTAATAGATCAGTTGCCTTTTGCGTTCTAGACCATGGGTCCTTGGGGATCAGAGGAATAAGAAAAAAAATAGAAACTCTATGTTAAATCGTAATTAAGTCATAGACTAAGAAAAGCCAGCGAGAAAATGGAGCTGTCAGATAATGTTTCATCTTCCCAATAAATTCTAGTCATAGTCAATGACCAGGAACTTTTTGGCGGGAACTTGCGAAGTGACGTTGCGTTTTCGTTTTAATTTCATAAAATCGTGTATTTTTTGAGTTTTATTGAATATTATCGGTGGTATTTTATCCAATAAAGATTAATACAAGTGCACCAGTGAAGTGAAATGAAATGATTACGTGTATAGTCACGTTTCAAGTTATCTCAAGAAGTCCATGAAAAGTTTTAGTAGAACGGCTACCATTGTACTAAAACCTAACATAAACTGACTGACTATGACTTGAAGAAGATTTCACAAGACTCGAACTTTGAAACTTGACGATTGACGAGAATTTAATACATGAAGAATATAAAAATAACTACATTCCTCAACTTGACACTGGCAAAATACACTAAGTGTGATGCCAAAATGAAAAAAAAAGAAAAAGTCAATGACCAATCACGTGACATGTACATCAATAAGTCACCAGCAATCGGCGCGCATTGTCACTTTGAAATGCAAATCTTTTACAGTACGTACCTAAGTATCTGTATTCATTAATTCTGTGCCAAATTAGAGTTTAACGCTATTTCAAAATCAAATTGTTCAACTCAAAAAACCTTTACGGGAGAATCGAGCAGACATCCAAATTGCATAGCGCATGTTCTATTTTTGTTATGTTCTGTATCCTTTGAACGAAATTATAAAATGCAAATCCCTGATAGTAGGCTGATGAATCGCTTATGTTTATCTCTATCTAAAATATAAAAGAGAAACAGTTGGTCATTTAGTCAGAATCTATGACTGTACTAATTAGTAGGTTGGGGTTGTGATGCGAACAAACATAACTTAAGTAATAATTTATAAAAAAAAAAACTCAAAACACGAAAGATTTTATTATCTGGTGGTTCCTGAAAAAGATTTGTTTAGCATCAACAATCCACATTCTACTGATGTTATTTTGGTTTCCGAATGCTAAGTATGTAGGTAAATGTAATCTCGCCACTCGGTTCGTCTGTCCGGTTGTCGGAGTGTCCAGGCCTCACTCGCAAATGTCCATTTCCTCTGAAACACTCGTCGAGTCGTCGCATATTGACTTATTGATCGTTCGCGGGAACATGTTTAAATTTGGAACATTGCTCTCTGCTTTATGGTTTTATTGTGGTTGTATTTTGCAGTGCTATGTAGTACTGGTATCGGCCATACAAATCGGTGGAACGCTACAATATCTCAAGTGATTATAGTATTATAGTCTCAATTTCATTGCTATAGAGTTTTAATTGTAAATACGTAATTAGACGTGTGTCAAGCGTTCCTTGGGTTTGTCCTTCGATACCTATTAATCTGTGTACTACTTACTAAATTTCTGTACTACGCAAGTAGGCGATGAAGTCATAGGGGTCTACATCTTGCGAAATAAGAATCTTGGGAGATAATTATTATTTAAGGTGGAGGCTTCGGTTGGGGCGTTAAATTCAAATTTTATTACGTTTTTTGCTAATTGCAGCTCAGTTATAGGTCTTAAGTTATAAACATGTTATTTGCGACAAGAATGGTAGTATATTTACTGATTAATAACAAAATTAATCACCAACATATTCATCCAAGGTATATTACTGACATATGAAAATGTTACTAATATACCTTGGAGGATGTGTGTTGATGATTTCTTTTGTTATTAATCAGTAAATATACTACCATTCTTGTCGCAAATAACATGGTGATAACTTACGACCTATAAATTCAAACATTAGTTAAAGCTATGGTTAAAGCAAAGCATTTGTAATAACGCTATATTCGTGATCCGAAATACCGGTGAACTGTCAAAATTATTTGACAGTGTTGGTGTGAGCTTCGTACTGAACCAAAATACGTGTTATTGGTATCTTTGGAACCGCAAAATTTCGTTCTTTTGATTGAGTTTAATTTCATAGCTCAAAGCAAATATTATTTTTTACTTTTTGAAATGTCACTTAATTTCAAATCTACCGACATGTTTTTAGAGATGTGTTGTCGGGGTCACATTATCGACGTAGCATAAAGAATAATTATTTCTCAGTAAGTAGGTAAATAACAAGCACGTAGCATAAATAATCATTATTGCTTGGGTCCTCGCGAATCCCTACGGAAACGGTTTAAGGAATTTGAGATATTAACCTTACCGTCGCTATACATCTTTGAAAATATTATGTTTTTCCGTAAAAAAATAAATTTATTTGACACAAACAGTAATCGCCATAAGCTAAACACAAGAAACAAAGATAAAATTGTTACACCTAGATTCAGGCTTGCGAAAGTCAATAAGTCTTTTCTAGGGAACTGCATTCGCTTTTATAGTATAAATGACATAGTTATATGAATATTTAAGGTATTTTTCAAACTACACAGTATTCATTATAAAGATAAAGATTTTCGAAATATCGATTGAAATCTAACTTATTTGTCGTAGTGTCAACTCACTAGTGCGCCTGCGCCGGCTCGCTAGTCGCGATGATTTTAACGCGCGGGACGCACGTCTCTCGGCTCAATTTTTTCTCAGATGCTACCCTCGTTACTTACCAAATGTTTCCTATGGATTCAAGTGGCCTAGGATCCACGTATATTGTTAAGACCAAAATGAGGTCCACAGTTAAATTTAATGTGTACATACATAACTATAAGGGACTTATTTATTTATTTATTTATTCTATTACATGTAAATTTACAGTTTCCAAGTTACCAAAATACTTACATGCTAGTTTGAAAGAAAGAAATTATTTCATACATATAATGGGGCTTATTATAAAATATATCAATATTAGGGTGTTGAGTGAGCATGGTGTTCAACAGTGAGATCGCTCTCGATGTAGGCGCGGCTTGCGCACGACAAGTGCGTACTCCTGCCGGCGCCGCGAACAACCGTCGTCGCCGACGCGGACCCTCAACTCCCACCCCTCCTACTAAATAGCGCTGCGGTACTCCAGCTAGACCTATGCGCCCAAGTGTCTCCAGATTATCAATCTTATTTACCAGCAGGTGGTAGTAGTGAATTAGCACCAACTCCTTCCGTCTGGCTTCTAATGTGTATAAACCTACCATACCCGTCACATATATAGAAGGATATAAATATGGATAAAACCTGTACATTTTTTTATACAAAAAACGCGCAAACTTTCGCTGTATTCTTTCTATCATAAGAATAAATTTAGTTTGATAAGGGTCCCATACGATAGCATTGTATTCGAGCCGACTACGTACGTACGCGTAATATAATATCAATGCAACTTTAGTGTCTGTGAAGGTACTAGCGATCCTCATTATGAAACCAAGTGACTTACTGGCTTGCTGACATATATTTTCTATGTGATCCTTAAAGTCCAACCGGGAATCCATGGTAAGTCCCAAATCCCTTATTTTATTAACACGTTCCAGAGGAGTACCTAGAAGATTATATTGATTACATATTGGCTTATGTACACGCGTGAATGTTATGATTTTGCATTTCGTCACATTAAAATGCAACTGATTGAGCTCACTCCAATCTGTTACCGCATCTATGTCCTGCTGTAAAGTGCCACAATCCTTCAGTTCTTTCACGGAATGGTACAGTTTAAGGTCATCTGCGAATAACAGACATTTAGCTGTACTAACTACTTCTGGCAAGTCATTTACCATAATGAGAAACTGAGTAGGTCCCAGCGTACTGCCCTGACTAACACCCGATCTTGTGTAATAGCTAGTGGACTCAAACCCTGACATGCGAACATATTGACTTCTATTCTGTAGGTAATTTGCAAAAAATTTGAGTAGTTTTGGCGTAAAACCTACTAACGCCATCTTTTCTAACAGTATATCATTGTCCACCACATCGAAAGCTTTTCTAACATCAAAATATGCCGTATCTACTTGCCGCCCAGCATCCATTTCGATCGTAACGTAATCGACAAAGTTTACATGGCTAGTTGCTGTCGATCTAGATTTTCTAAAACCGTGTTGATTATCGGATAAGCGGACCTTGAGCTGTCTTTTTATATGTCCGTCTATAATACATTCAAATAACTTACTGAACACTGATAATACCGCTATGGGTCTGTACATTTCGATGTCAGTTCTTTTGCCATTTTTAGGTACAGGTGTTACCCTAGATGTTTTCCATTGTTTTGGATATGTTTCATTTTTTAGAGAAAGATTATAGACATACAACAATGGTCCTTCCAATATAGATAAACAATCTTTTAGAAAAAACGGTGGAATCTCGTCTGGCCCCGCAGAGGAGTTGGATTTCAGCCGCTTCGCTGCTTTACGTATGTCTGATAGAGTTACACTATCAACAGCCACGCGAGCGGAATCTAGTACTGTTTTAAAAACGGAACTAAAATACCTAGCAAATGTCTCAACCGCATTCTGTCCTGTCAGTGTTTTATTTTCATATGTAAATTCAGATTGCTTTAACCTATTTTTCCTCTTATCTTTAACGTACATCCAAAATTTTGATGGATCCTTGATAATGTTTCGTTGTACAGATTTAATATATCCTTCATATGCTTTTTTAATTAACATTTTAACGTGACCTCGGTAGTATTTATACATTTCTCTATTAAATTCTTTGCCTTCTGACTTAAACTTTTTTAAGTTATAGTATTTATATTTTATATTTTGTATAATTTCCCGGGTGTACCATACCGGATAGACGTAGACGTATGCCTCGTATAAAAGTGAAGTGTATGTAAGTCAGTGCAGTGTCGCCGAAAATAAACGATTTTCGCCACGAGTGATGATGGAGATCCCAGCCAGATGCATCGCCGGGCGTACGTCATCACACGTCCAGTCCGATCTTTTATCTCGAAAACGTCCACGGTACTGTGAGTTAAACTTTTTATCATTTGTCCAGCCATTGTCAGTGTAGGATAATTTTCTTATTTTAAGCTATCATATTCAGCTGCGGCTGTAACCGCCATGTCGCGATCTAAGTTAATATAGGTAATCTGATAATTTATCGGACCGCATTCTGTCGGCGAACTTGGACCTTAATCATTATGAATCACACTTTTTCGTTTATTTAGAATTAAAAAAAAGACCTATGATGCCTCAGATAGACATACTGATTCTCCGACACACTACAAACTTAAAAGACCCCTCTTTTTCTTCGGGGGTTAAACAATTTTCTGTCTTAGGTACCTTAATGTTTATATAATTCCGCATTATAGAAGTAATATAGCGCGAATACATTTCCGCACTTCAATAATCCGTGGTTTTTGCGTCCAATTCATCCTCCAGTGGTATATATATATATATATACATACCTAATACAAACATTTCGTGAATGCTTTAGGTATTCTCACTTGGTTTTATTGCATTTTACGCATTTCGGAACTCACATAAACATTTTTGGATCATACGTTTGTAGATATATGCCTTATGTATTTTGCTCTTTCATAATGTGAAGCACTTATTGTTTGGTTCCTGCCTTTTGAGATTAATAATGAAAAAAAAAAAATAGTAAACACGCTTTTTTATACTACACAAGAAAGCATACGGCCCACCTGATGGTAAGTGGTTACCGTCGCCTATCGCCATTTGCAATACCAGAGATATTGCCCATGTGTTGCTGACCTGTTACAATGCCGAGAAGGCAAACTGGCTCTCAAGTGCAATTGCCGGAACACACCGGTAGGTGCTTGGCGACAAACTTTCAACTTTAGGGTAGTCAGTCAGGCGGGTACTACAAAGTACCCTACCACCGTGCTATGGTTTCCTCACGATGTTTTCCTTCACCGAAAGCTCAAGCTCATTATAGGATTCGAACCCACGACCTTCGTCGCGGCATCCGACGTCACTACCACTGAGCTATCATCGCCTTACCTATGGTGCCCGGTTTGTATAAATAAATCAAGCATTTTCAAACAGTTGCTATGCTATTAAGCTTGAAAAAGATCACCAATAAGGCCGCATGTTTAGTCACTATACCTTGTCCTAGTCGTCCCCCTCCCCCGGTAAAGTCCTCCCCCTCCCCCGGTAACGCCCTGAGCCGAGGTTCGTACCCCATTCGGGGGTGGAATTGTATAATAACTAGCTGTTTCCCTCGGGTTCATGTGCGTACCTGGGATACAAAGTAGCCGATATAGTATTTGGGGATAATCTAGATTCCTAAGAAGAATTTATAGAATCAGAGCAGTAGGTACTCCTGAGATTACAAACCTTGAGATTATAGATACGATTAGGTATACATACATACAATATAATGGTTGAGTTTTAGAATAACTCTAAATATAAGTAAATTAAAATGATCCTAAATATAGTCCCATGTGTCGCTAATGTGTTCGTAGTTCGTAGACACTCCCTATCTTTTACAAAGTTGGCGAAAAGTAACAGACGTAGACACTAAGTTCCCGTGTAAGGACGTTTTGCTTAGATTTATTCGCTACGAGAAATTTATTAATAAACTTGTGGATGTAGCTGATGTTGGAACTTCTGAGGATGGTGTAGCGAGTGCCAGTTGTTTTTTAAAAGTAAAGTGTGGAATAATCGTGTCCGTACGTACGTGTTGTAAGCCACTTTTGCAACAGAATGCCAGTTAGAGGGTATAAATTCTCTCGAGGCCGGTAAACCAGCGTCGAGGCATTTTCAGTGACTTAGATCTTTGTAGTATTCGAAGCATCTACCTCACCATCGAGTAGATTATCGGCCTGTATGTTGTACTTTTGACATTAAAAAATATAAGGGTCGTAGCAAATTTTATGAGTACATATAATTATTATTGTTTTATGTTAACAAAATTATTAAACAAGTTAAAATTGATATGGAGTTTATACGAGTAATCTAAACTAATAGTGTTAGTTTACGCTATCTTCATGCCCCACGAACAGTGTCGGTGGGTACCTGTATATAAGCGAGCGCGCGGTGACGCTCGGATATTAATCATCGTCTCCCGCATCAGCTCCCGCACCCACACCCGCGTCCGACGACACCTCCATAAATCATACACCTTACGCTACTTTATAATTTTAAAACTATTCCCAAAAGTATTCTGATAATACCGCTTTTAAAAATTCTTCCGCTACGAATTTCATGTAAAATGTTATTGGACCGTTAATGTATGAGTGCTGCGGATATTGGCGCGGTTCGGGCGGTCATTTGTCGGTCGGTCGGTCGTCCGCGGATTATTGCGTTGCACGTTCAGATCATGTGTATGTTAAGCGCTCATCTGACCGCTCTTAACGATCAATCGTGACTTTTATGAATCAAAATGAAATTGAACAATTAAAACTTGATTGATCTTTTTTGACAAGTTAATTGGTTGTTGATTATTTTTTTATTGAATACGATCACCAACAACACACGTACACAACTAAGTAGGTATATAAAGAAAAGACACTGCACAAGCAAATTATGCTTGCAATTAAACATAACTTTTTATTTGAGCAATGTTCGTCGCCGGCGCCGTAACCAATTAAAATAATAAAGCGTCGAGTTTGAATAAATAACGAACGGTTTGTTTGGGCACATTGGCATCTAATGTGCCGCTGAAAGTTGCAAATAATTAGTGAAATGTTTGAACAACAGCGACGCACATCGGCTTACGTCGCAGCCTCTCGTACGCTAAAGTAAACGTATGCTAATTTCAGTGCGCTCAACATTTTCAGCAATTCTAACCCGTTGGCTCTTGAATAAGACGCGAGTCTTATAACTCCACTAGCTTTCCGCCCCGCGGTTTCATCTGGTATCCCCTATTTTACCCCTAAAATCCCCTTATAGCTATCTGTATGCCAAATTTCAGCCCGATCCGTCCACTGGTTTGATTTGAGCTGTGCGTTGATAGATCAGTCAGTCAGACATCTTTTTTTATATATTTAGATATAAATATGTATACCCATAATCTCAAGAACTGCGATGAAATATTTTTTTTTATACTACTAAGGTAGCAAGCAAGCATACGGCCCACCTGATGGTAAGTGGTTACCGTCGCCTATCGCCATTGGCAATATAGAATATCTCTGATATTGCCAATGTGTTGCTGACCTGTTACAATGCCGAGAAGGCAAATTGACACCGGTGGTGCTTGGCGACAAATTTTCAACTTGAGGGTGGTAGCCAGCCAGGCGGAATAGTTAGAGAATATGAGTTTTGTACTTGAATTTATAATGTTAACTTTGGTGCATTTAATCAGGGTTGAAACAAAGCTATTTCTTTCCACCATATAGTATATACAAGCTGTAAAATGTAATAAAGTGCTTAATTGTGCAAACATAAACAAGCTGAAATGGATACACCGGTATAAAAGTTATTTATGTTTCATTAAAGTTCTCAGAAGTAGGTGAGATAGTTTTGTAAATAAGTCGAGTGTAAAATGTGAACTTTTAGTAGCACTTAGCAGCTGAAAGTTAAAAATTAATAATGGCTGACATTACGAGCCTCGAAAGCTTCGGAAAACTAGGGCATCATTTGTCTTGACTGGCGACATTGCATTGAATTAAATCGAATTAAATTTATCATTTTAATTAATTACATAATTTTTTTTTTAATTTTAGGAAACTATCATCTAAAAAAATATATATTATAATCTCTAAAGTAGAATATTTTATTCATATATTTAACAGGTTGTAATAACAAGTAATTAGACAACAAATAAAATGAATATTAGATTTTAGATCAAACATGCATCAAACACAAAACTACTACTACTATTGGAAAAAGGAATAGAGGAGTCTATTCCTTTTTCCAATATCTCCTCTATATTTTTTTTGTTTAAAATTTACAAAATATAGTACATATTTACACAATAATGACAAATAATTATATAATAATCATAATTGTCGCACATAATAACATATATTTTGAATAAAATTGCTATACGAGAGATTTATACCTACACGGCGCATTCTGAAGTTGATAGTATGTATGTATAACCAATTAGGTATATATAAGCTACCTTCGGAACCGTGCATGCGAGTCTGACTATTCATAAGTGCCTGTGAAGGTCTATTTGAATAAATAATATTTCATTTCAATAGATTAAAATTAATAATTAAAATTGTAGATGCCATATTTTGTAAATTATATATTATATATATTTCATAACAAAAAATATTTATTTATGATCTTTTTAAGATTTCTAATATCTGATAAAGAAATTAGGCTAAGTACCTACCCCTATAAATAATCATAAGAATTAGTTAGTGGAAGCTTCACACATGATGTTCGTATAAGTTTGACAAGTAGAGAGAGCGAGTGTTATCGAAGCGTCTCAACATAAACAGAAAGTGTCGCGCCGCAGATGTTCGCTTATCGTTTGTTTGTTTCCATTATATCCGCGAACGCGCGCTTTTTGTTGTGTGTTCCCTCTCAACTCCCGGGGAACACTCAAACTAACATTTGGGAGCCCAGTGCTACATATCCGCGGCGTTATTCTTTATATTGCACTAACCAGAAATAAGTTTACTCTATATTACCAACACGGTTGTTATGTTTTGATTCAATTTGTAGTAGAAATCTTTGTAGGTATTTATATATTTTTTATTTATTCAATCACACTAACATAAAAACTTAAGTATTTACCACTTAGCGCAAACCTCAAGGGATTTCGTTTTAGTAATGTTTTTTTTGTATTTGATTTTCGTTAATTGTCATTTTTATACAGGATACAATTTATATTAGTTTTTATGGTACCGTATTTTGTATACCTAATTACATATTTGTGAATAAATATTAGTAGGAAATAATACCAATTAATTGATTAATTTCTTTTTTTTTATTTGTATCTTTTTAATATTTATTATCATAAATTTTTATATTATTAATATAAATATTCACTTTTGAACAAAAAAGTGTTAAAAAGATCACTGAATTCATAACATTCGATTCAGACAATTTTTTGCACTTATAACAAGCTTAATTCATGCAATCAAGTGCTATCTTAGTAAGCGAATAATATTATTTATCTATATTTATATAAGTATACAAAATAATAACAATAAATAAACGTTAACAAATAGCTGGAGCTATATTTCATGGTCGTTACGTCTGATTATCTGAAATTGGATGCGCCGTCGGGGATTGCGCCTAATTAATATATTACATCCATCAATGTGCCGATATCCCTCGCTCGAATAATGACTACCCTAATGGCAAATATTTCTATATTTGTTAGAGGTAAGGAGGTTCGCTTCTCTCCGCCTCTAATCCGTATTTATTCAGGACTGGCTTATTTTCTGTATAATGACGATTTGCTCTGTTTACACATGTAGGTTCTTGCCTTGAACCTTTGGAAAAATATGTAGACATTGTTCTACACTTCAATATATGAGTATTATTTCATCATATTGGAATAAGGCCAGACTTGTAACAATATTTTTTATGAAAAGTTTACATTTTGTTTTCTCTTTTACAATACTAATCTTTGCTGGATAATTTTATAACTCAATAGTTTGAGTTGAAATCCTGGGTGATTTTTTAATCACCGTCCAAATTTTCAGGGATGAAATGACGACAAAAATATAAAACTTTTCATACATTTTGACCCAACGAGATTGATGTTTTGTATGTAACCCTGAAAATATGGACGGAGATTAAAAATGTATAATTTTGTGCGGTAGTAAAGTATTTTATAGTACTTGCCTGGGTAGCTACCATCGTCAAGTTGAACACGTATTTCGAATGCCCTTAGGCTATACCTAGTAGCCACTTGCCACTAGATTGACCGCTTGCCTGGATTTTGTAATAAAACTGGAGTGGTGCTCCTTATACAGCCTGCGCTTTATTGAGACGCTACCACAAGAGTCGGTGGGAAACAATATATTTAACTTGGCCCGCTTTTTTTATTCCAGGCTGTTAAGGCGATGCTATACGTGAAATGATGATTCTAAAATGCGTTTTTCTCTGTACTCTTTGTTCCAAGAGATTTGGAAAAAATATATGTGGTACTAGAGAATAAGTGACGGGGAATAGTTTTTTTAAAAATTGGAATTTTTCATTAGTAACGTCAGAAAAAAATTGTAAATAGCCCCTTCTTAAAACTAAGAATGCATTCTTCTCTTATTTGGGTCATCCAAATAACTTGAAAAATATTAACATGCATTCTGAAATCAGAAAGAAATTTGAAAGGGAATAGTTTTCTTACTTTAAAAAAAAGGCTTAGTTTCTTTTTAAATAACATAAAACCGTTTCTCCTGTCTCGCTTGTCACCGCCAGTTTAGTAAGGAACGGAGACATACACAGATAGCCTTATCTTAATTTCTTTCAAAAAATAAATACTGATCAAATCCCTGGTTAAATATCGGTAGGACATTTTCGCGGCGCCGGTGCACTTCTGTTTGTTCATCCGCTGAGCTGAGGCTTTGCCTCGGAATACTTCGGATTACATCGTCACAAACGACATTAACCACTACCAAAAGGGCTTTACTCCACCTAAAATGCCCATAGAATTTTCGATTCTTGCTTACAATATGAATATTTATCCTAACATAATTTAATATAGTACATAGCAATTCAGAATCAACACAGATAATATAGTAATAGGTAATTATGTTCTTTGAAGTTAGGGATACTTTATGAATGTCTATTTTATTCCAGTCCATCATTTTTGTTATATAATTTAATAAACTGATACTTATTTAATAATCACAATAAACATGAAAGGAGAAACATGTTTTAATTGTATTGATTCCTTATGAAATTATTTTTTTTAAATTCATATTATGAATTGTCAGACTAATGCACGGTTTGGAAGATTGCTTTTGCTGAGAAGAGTCTGTAATAAACTCAGCAATTACTCTTCTCAAAATAACGTTTAAGTATGTAATGTAAACACTCACTAATTAAGGGTTCTCTATAATTTTACCTCTTAGTGGATAAAATACTATTTTATTTTAAAAATAGGGCGGAATGTTAGTATTAAATGAATCAATCAAAACTTGACATCTAATTAACTTAGTATAGTGTAGGTCCGTCCATCAGTCATCAAAGTCAGCAGAAAATAATCTTGACGTACGGTATGTTGCGTATGAATGTTCAATACAACGATGACGAAGCAAAAATATTGTTGAAGGATCCTTAACTTTCAAGTGGAATTCTTGTGAAAATCCAATCGAGCGGAAACACTTTCTAATTATACTGAACGCGCGGCAATCACTAAAAATAATATTTTTCATAGAAACTGTTTTAATTAAAGAAATATAAAGTACCTACTAGCTGTTCCCCGCGGTTTCTCTCGCGTTCCCGGCATAAAAAGCATATAACCTTTGGGGATAATGTAGCTTCCTATTAGTGAAAGAATTTTTAAAATCGGATCAGTAACTCCGGAGATTAGCGCGTTTAAACAAACAAACTCTTCAGCTTTATTATTAGTATAGATAGTTATATGTAGTTATGAGTAGAATTCCGTCAACTGGTACCGAAGCTGTTGAGATTCATATCTTTCAGATATTTTAATTATGACAACATTATGGTTAATTTTGTGACATTTGCAGCTTCATAGTATGTTTCGGATAGCATTTCATCAACATATCTGTTTCGCCTAAAGTTGGGCTATATTACAAAACTCCATACAAATCTGACATATTAGACGAAACAAAACATATAGGTCGATGAAATGCCATCCGAAACATATGAAGCTGCAAATGTGACAAAATTAACCCTACAGAGCTACCGTAGAGGCGGTTAGACTAATTAGGTACCTACCAAGTACAGAAGTTACCATAGGTAGAAAATAATACCGTTCGAAAATCTGCCTTCAGCTGCAAAAGTCCGATAAAAATATCAGCAAGACTAAATTTAATTTTACTTATTCAATGTACATGTAATGAGGCCCCTATTAAAAATATCAAACGTTCTAATCGGGAGTCTCTACGCCTATCTATGAAGGCAACTGAAATAATTATACTAAAATGTTACTTTAATTGTAAGCGCCTTAACGGTTTTAATATTCATAATGAATTGTTATTGTCCTGGAAGCAGGCACTTGACTCATTACACGAAGAGTAATGAACTTTCGGGTACAGATAACACGCTTCTTGTTTAAATGTACCTAGTTGTGGAGGTAGGTATAGACGCGGGCTTATTAGGTCGCAAATGGGGACGAGCGCCGCCGCCGCAGCGGAACATCGCCACGTGGATGTAAAGCTTGTATAATTTTTTTTTATACAACAAATTCGGCAAACAAGCATACGCCCCGTCTGATGGTAAGCGGTTACCGTAGCCTATGGACGCTAGCGACACCCGGGACAGAGACCATATACTAATCCGCGCCCCGGGTACTACTCGCGCATTGCCGCACCCCTCCCCCCACCCCGATGAGCTCTGGCGACCTTACTCACGCGCAGGAACACAACCAGGTTATTTGGCTGCGATATTCTGTAAGGTGGAGGTACTTCCCCAATCGAGAATTTATAAATGAGGAAGTAAGTAGGTACCTTCTGAAAGTCTGTTACTGTTTCAATAAACAATAAAGTGTATTCTATTCTATTCTAACTGTATGCTGTCACGCCGAATTTTCCACTCGTTAAGCCATCATATTAATATTATACATGTACTAAAATGAATCGTAAAGTCGGACCTCAAGGCTCGAACGTGACGACATATAAAAAGCCTGTACATAGAGTACCAAGTAAGTCTGTAACACACATACTTGTGTTATTGTAATTATATGAATTTCGTTTGTTATTGTACCTAACACGCAGTGAAGCGCCGCGACGCGACGCGACGCGGCGGGCGGCAAAGAGTTTGAAATAAAGCGGATTATTGTTCCGCCCCTTTTCCAAAAGGGCAATGGGGTAGTTGACAGTGTCAACAATAAATGACCAAACACTAACCAATGCATAAAACATCTAAAAACACGTGAAAACATCAAATTTGTTGTACATTTAATACATTTTATGATTTTTAATTACCGGTAGAACCACAAAGAGTAGATCATTTGATGCTGTGAAACTATGACGTCATAATGTAATATTTCATACAAATTTCTATATAAACTATCGTTTTGACATTTATTAAAAAGTAGCTGATTTGATAAGTCAGTCCACTACCCGACTTCTCAGACTACATCAGTCTGAGAATGTATGATTTATTAATCTTTCTAGGAATTTTAACTGAGTTACACCTACTTACACTCGAGCGTAATTATTTTTAGCGTAAATAGCACATGAGTAAATAAATACATAATCTGTGGTAAATTACAGTAAATAGACTCGCTGACATTCTAATATCGAACATCGGGTGTTGCAAAACTTTTTAAGCTTGCCGAGTGAATTTCAAATTATTAATTCTTCTTTTGATTCTGACGTTTAAAATAGAGTTTGCATATACATTTTCGTACTGATAAATATAAAATAAGTATTTTATTTACAAATTGTAGGTACTGTTTATTTACTCATGTGTTGTAGCTGTATGTTAATTTCAGTAGTTTAAAATGTACTTAGTTATTGTATTAATATTATGGACATTTTTTTTCATTATTTACCTACCTAAATTATTTACTTTGTTTTGTGGAATATTTTTTTGGTATTGTTTATTCTGAAAACAGTTTATTTTATCAACATTGTAAACTTCTACTTGAGAATAAACGTCTCTGTCTTGATTAGAATGGATGGATGCACACACGAACTAGTTAACCCCCTCAGTTGTCCCTCAAAGTACCACAGATAATCCATCACTTTGTAACGGTAAACAGAGCACCTCAGAGCCTCCAGCGCTTTGACCATAATAAAGTGAACAGTCAAGTGTCACCTTCCAGTGTCGGTTTTAGAACATTCTGTTTGTTACTCGATCACTGTGAAAGGATTTTATGATGGAGGTAGTAGAGGTATAGAAAAATAAACATAAATGCAATGAAATTCATTGCGACTTTTCCGTGAAGATATATATCATAAAAGAACTGCGTACTTGCATGACAAATACCTATATATATCAAAGACCATAGTGAGTTTCAAGGAATTTAAGATATATTTTTAAAGCAATACCAACCCTGATGCGTATTAACCATGGTTCGCAAGTCTAAGTTGATATAATAGTTGGTAAACAATAATAGTACTTTATGATACTGTTGCATAATAGAGGTTATTAAGATACGAGTGTGAGTTTAAGTACCGAGCCGTAGGCGAGGTTCTTAATAGTATCACACGAGTTTTTAATACCTAATTATGTGCAGTATCATACAGTACTTTATCTAAACTCATCTAATAATGTAATTTAAAGGTAAAAAATCGATAATATTTTGTCATAGGTTTTCATGACTTACGGGTATCGATTATTTGTCATTTCCACTGCCGCCTCCACAATTTCATAACCAAGTTTATTTCACCTTACTATCACTGCTATTTTTCTATCATTTTTGGCCAAAATAAAATATGTATGCAAAAAACAATAAAATAAACAAACATTAATCATCATGGCGCCCAAATCCGTGTGGGGAAAAACTCCTAAGTTGAGATCTCTACCGCATACGCGACCACAGACAAAGTAAATTTGCATCTAAAATTATAATTGTTTAGTCCTGATGTCTGGCCACTTATAATGTTTTTTTCTTTATTATTTCGTTTGACAAGTTGACTGACAGTAATTGAAGTATTAAAACCCAAAAAACTTTATAAGTGGCCAGATATGTCCAAATGCTTGTACTTTAATGAAAAATAGTTATTTTATAGCATTATCTTGGGAAGAAAACTGTACTATAATATAATTTTTTAATTCCATTATAGACGGGTGTGCATAAAGTGGGTCATTAAAGTACTGTTTTTGATTTCATAATTAGCACATTACGATATGAGAGTAAATAAATCTACTTATGATGTAAGGGAAATCCCTAGTAGTGTCGCGTCTCCCACAATCCCGGCGCGCGGCGTCCGGTGACGTATCGCGGCGCCGCACATTATTTATCGCTCCGGCAGCGCCCACTGTGTGTAACCACTTAATTACGCCTACTTTTTGTCTTCACCACATCTCATACATTTTGTGATCATCATTTGAAGGGTACACATAATGTAAAGTGGCTCAAGAAAAATAGCTTTGAACAAAAAAGAGTACAGCCTTCAAAACTACTAAAATGTACAACTAAAATAATAACCATGCAGGAACTCGAATCTGACAATAATACTTTTTAAACTCTGGCGAACACAATTCATGTTTATAGTAATGTAACGGGTCGAATCTGACAGTTTTGAAGTCAGCGAAAAGGTTAGATATTTTCTTAGGCATAGTTTAGTGAAGATTCCGTTTTTTTTTTTTTTTTTTTCGATACATGATTAGTCGTTTCGGAGATTCGCCCATTATTACTTGGTATCCCTGGTATGGGGGAAGGGTCTATAATGCGAGAATCTATTGTAATTTAATGCTTGTTCCAATTTTCTTAGGCTAAGGTAACCACTTACCAGCTCGTTTACCAGTTTTGTGGTATTAAAAAAACTAGACACTCAGAACTAAGTACGGGACTCAAGTTCCAAATCGAACTAAGATAGTGGGTATTATTTGCAGTGAAAAAATATAAATGTGCCTCTCGCCGAGAAGTGCGCACTCGCGCGGCATCGCGTGTCGCTCAGTGATGCGACTGGTGCTCTAATTGCATTCCTCACAACGAGAATTCAATTCAACAACTGCCAATAACCATTCAAAGAAATCCCTCTCGTGATTCGGGTTTTTCCTATAAATTATTGTTGAATCGATCGGGAGTCTATGTTTGCCTTTTAAAATAAACCTTGTTACCGATGCATAAGGTCTAAATATAGTCAATATTATATCGGCTATCGCTAATATGAGTGTATAAATTTTGTTCGCGAAAACACGGCTTTTCAGTTAGGTAATAGTGAAGGCATTTTATTGGTCTTTAATGTCGACCAGCTAGCCTCGAGCTCGATAGCGTACGGTGGCTTAGAGCTGCTCATGAATGGATGATCGACTTATAGATTTCAATCATTTATTCAATTTATTTCAAGACCCTTCGGTGGTTAATATTCGATTTATCATTACAACTTTTTTTTCGTCATATTTTTGACCATTATGTATTACTGTTATAGTATTGTAGGTAAGTAATCTAAAAAATATAACAATGTTTGTTAGTGACATCGAGAATTAATTATTGTAGAACTCGTTAACGCAGCTAACATGCAGGTTGCGTTGAGGTATTTAGTTAATTTAGATTTTAATAGAATTTCAACTGAAATGCATTATTATGTACCTAGTACCATCGGAGCCTACGTGACGTGTCCATAACATGGTAAACATGGTTGTAGTACCAATTAACATATATGTTGAGTGTATGCATATAAGCGTTATTTTTCAATGCGTGGTTGTAGAATGATTTTGTAAACTGTCGTAGCACTCTGTAGCTATCTCGTAGCATCGTCTACGAATGCGACTGCTACTATTTATTGCTACACGGAGATACAAATATTATTGTGATGTTTTGAATACAAACGTAATGTATAGAGGAGCAAGGTATTGATTCCTCCATTGAAAAGAGAAGATCTTCCGCCAGGTTGGGTCATCATGCCTGCCTAAACTTTGCTAGCGCGATATAGAATTTTGTAGCGACATCTATCCGTCAGTGTTTGAACCATTTGTGTCGCTACATAAGTTTGAAATCAGTTATTGTAATTCCTAGTATCCGCTTTCTATGCATTTCTGCATTTATAATATTTGTGACATATTCTAGAGAAGGTTCCGCACACTGACGGGCGTATTCGTAGCGTTACCTGTGATATAATTGGATGATGCAAATTAGTTCTTGGCTCCGTATTTCTGCGTCGAGCGGCCCTCGGTGTCGCTCCTCCGGGAGGCAACCTTAAACGATGCTTACTTCACAAACTTTACTTTGTCGTTATTAAAAAGCCGGCAAGTACACTCTGCTGCTTAACGTTTTGTAATTTATTATCTACGGATTTTCTTCGTTGTTTTATTCTAGAAGATTCAAACTTTTTTTGCCTCATTTATTTATAGCGGTGTCTTGATAAACGACTTCCTTCCTTGAGTTTATAATTACCTGCAAAATTATTAAAGTAGTCTACTTATGGCCTACGTTCGGTGTTATTCGGACGTGCTCGGTAATGCTGCCAGTATTTGGCAAGTTTGTAGACCTTATACCGTCTGCACAAGGAGTTTATTTGCCGAAACTTGACGAATGCAAATAGCCAAGTATGGAGGCAGCATAACGTTTAGCTGAGAATGTTCGTTGCCGCATACTTGATCCTGGTTCATAGAGCCTCGTATCCTATAGATGCATTGCCTCGTACCTGCCGTCATGTATCGAAACTGAATGTACAAATTATTACGTATTTATCTATATAAGTATGTATTTACAAATAAAGTAGTATTATGTATGTAGTATATCAGTTATCTGGTTGTCCATAGTACAAGCTCTGCTTAGTTTGGGATCAGATAACCGTGTGTGAAGAATGTCCCAGGATATTTATTCATTTATTACTTTTTGTGTACTATATAAAACAAAATCACTAATTTCACTTCAAATATACCTTTTACCTTATTCTATACTAAATTCAATTGATACATTTGAAATCGTCTGTCGTCCCGTCCGCCACTGTGCGCGGGCCCACAGAGTAGCCGCCACATTTGTCCACGTCACCACCTCAGTAGCACAGACCTCTCAAACCCCTGTGTCGGTATCCCCCATTATGTACAACACTCTCGCATCGATCACCGTGGACCGCAGAGATATTCTTTTAAAGGGGTAGAGTTATTAACACAACCTCTTTGCGGTGCGGAGTTACGGACCCTTAACCCTAGCGTTGTCTCATTTATATTCCCTTTTTTAAAGCGTTTATTTACTTGCCGTGTTGAATGAATGTTTAAGTCGAAACTTGCATGTCAATTTTAACCCACTTCCCGGTTCAATTGATCTGTTTGGTACACGTATGTAAATCTGACAATACAATAAGAATATGACAATACAATAATATCACACGAGTATAGTTACTCATGTGGTAATATAGAGCGTAATTCCCCAATTAGTCGTAACTCGTACAAAGTCCTCCCCCTCCCCCGGTAACGCCCTGAGCCGAGGTTCGTACCCCATTCGGGGGTGCCCTCAGGCAGCTAAATATTACCCGGCTGAGAGCCCTCTGCGCTCGCCCATTTGTCCGGTAAGGTTGTTGCAGCCTTCAAAGGCTACCAACTTTAGTCCTTTAAAAAAATAAACCTAGCTTTTGCGATTTCTAAAATTGTAGTCTCATTCTCCTATCTACATTTTATATGACTTTGCTTGTAATTTTCTGTTATAAATAAATAAATATAATAAATTACTACACAAAATACAATTAATATATTCAGCTTGTTTTAATGAACTAAAATTGAGGCGACCTATTTACTATTTTGACGACGACGCAGAAGTCTGTATCGTGAAAAATTCTCACTGAAAAATACTCTCCTAAAAATACGTAACAAAATAAGAACGTAATTTCTTGCACGGCAATTTCCCCGCTCCCAGAAAACTCCAGCTATTAGTAAGTATTTATACGCAGCGGTGGTTTTAACGAGCGTAGTTTTTCCGTTTTGGGTGCACATAGGTATTTTTTTCCCGTTTGTGTGACCGATATCCGGGGATTGCATCACAATCTGTCCGGAGCGGACGGGGAGCGCTTTTAAAATATCCATTCTCGTGGTGATTGTTTCGTTTCGTGTTGTGTCGCCAGCCTGTGGGGCAACGCGGGACAGTCCTATCTTTTTTAAATAGAAAAATAATAGTGTCCTTATGTGAATAAACACTGTTAAGGTTGCCTTGTCGATTATTCTTGTATCTTACTTCTTATCTTACTACTTTTATTAATTAGAAAATTAGTAAGGATTAGCTAGATACCCTGGAATAACTTATATGTACTACTTGGCTACTTTTATCGTGGGAACGCAGATGGAACCGCGACAGATAGCTAGTTTTTTTAAATCGATCTTACCGGTGTGTACTTTGGCCATTATGTAGGTATTGTGGTCAAATACAGGGATATACAGAATAAAAAAAAACGAACGATGAAAGATTTTCATAACAGTTATTGTATTTTAGACAACACTATTTCCCACGACAATACTAGTTACTTTTTTTCTTTGGTTCTCATATGTTATTTCATTTTATATTTCTAACGTGGCAACAGTGTGGGTAACGTGAGCGAGTCGCGACCGCGTGTAAGTCGATCTAAACACGCGTACACATACGAGCAGTGAGCCACATGCGGGTGGATCAGCCTCCATCCAGTACAGTGCGGTGCACTGACAATGACACTGACAATTGTGACATTTGTTTGTGCAACATGAAATAGATTTGTATTCACTACGTACAGTCACGAGCATAAATATATTGCCACTAATATTTCCGATCCCTTATTTTGCCCCATATGGGTTGAATTTTCAAAAATCTTTTCTTAGCTAATCGCTTTCTTTATGCAAAATTTATTAATTTGATAGATCATCGGTCAGTCGATTGACTGTTTGGTAAAATATTTCTGTTCTGACATAATATAAACTTGCCTTCGAGAACCGCAAAAGCCATCACGTATTTTTGCTGTGATCTTGAGAATAGAAATTAATGAATAAATCATCCAATCAGATAGGTATTATTCTCGACTGTTCGTTTGGGTAATTAAATTTCAAAGTCCCTGAGTGATCAATGGCGTGAAGCCTAAACCGCTGGTCCTAGAGATATGGAAGGGTGTGTTCCTTGAGAAATGTATAAGCACCCACTGAGAAAGCTTTTTTTTTAATCGGAGTAGATTTAAGAGGGTAAAATCACACACAGCTATCTGATCCCAAACTAAGTAGTCTCACATATACAGGTAATGTAATCTATTCTAAGTAGAACTTGTGTTATGGAAATGAAGCATCTCTTTATAATGTAAATACATACCTACCTAAATATAAATATAGATAATTACACTCGGTTTCAGCAGAAACGCTAAAAGCGTTAGTTCGTGTTATTAGGTACAATCGCAGATACAATCAACAGCATAAATATATGCCGTTGATTGTACCTGCGTTTTTAACTCATTGGCTCGCGAATGGGACATGTCACGATGCCGTGTCCCAAAATTATATACCTGTAAAAAATATTCCGCGGGGCCAATTCCATAAATAAATTTTAAAATTGATTAGATTACATTTGTTTCGCAGCTGAATGACGACTTTTGCACGTTTTCGTATTCCTCTAATAATTTGACAAAGATGAACGAACGATGTTTCGGTTGCCAAGGGCAACAACGATTACAATCTAATCATAATAATCCAATCGTGGTTCGGTTTTGTTTATTTAGTGGAATACCGTTTTTTAGTAAAATTAGAATTGGATTGGAAACGAACATTAACTGAATCGAAATTGGATGTCAACCGTTGTAATTTAGCGGAATTGGCCCCCTGGAATTGCTGTTCAAGTTATCAAATTATAAGACAAAATGTGCTTTCCTTCTTGATTAAATCTTAGTGGACTATAATTTATTTTTCTATTCTAATTAAATTTGTTTTGTCGTTTCTTTCCCGTTTAGCATTTCTGATTATTACTTCAGCTCATTTAATTATTCTTATTATATGTAGAGCTACAATTTAGTAGTTGGTGATGTAACTAGTAAAGTGAAGGTTTGAAACCAGTTATTTTTAATATAATGGGATAAGCCGAAACGAATTGGATTACAAGGCGATACGGATCAAATTCAAATATCGCGATAGATTGCACGCACCAACGTTTGCATGAGTTCATTTTTTGAAGAAAATTGAATTGTAGCGTAGAATTTATTCGTTTATAAGTATTCTTAATAGGTACTACACCACGCCAACTTGAAAAATAAATATTGGGTAGATACTTATATTTAATTTTGAGGGTTGAAAATTATATCACTTTTTTACTGTATTATAATTTGGGGAATGTGGGTCGTTCTGTCCCACGCGGCCGGTATTCAAGGAAGGAAAGCTAATGTACTGACTGACCTCTAAATTATATTTTAAAATCTGCTTATCAGTTTTTGAGATGATTCTCAATTATTTTTATATCTTCAAAAAGGTGTTTGTTTAAAATGTTTATTGTATTTTAAAGTGCCAACGCGACCGTCCGTAAGACTATTCAATTTCAAATAATGTATTTATTTTTGAATGCAAAACAAAATCCAAGGAACGTTTTCCATGGTAAACATTTTATCTTGACTAGAGAAAAATAACACTAGAAAGTAGAAAAGTAGTGTTGTATCTGCAAATAAACACAAGCAGTCTCGGACTGTGCGGCGCCGTATGCACTCTGTAATTCGGTATTATAAATATTAGATTTACAAAAATTGACAAAACATATTTTTGTAGACATCTGACGTCATTTCCAGAAGGTGTATTTGTGAATAAACTGTATTTTTTATAAATATTGAAAATCCCTAAAGTGTTTAATTTTTGCAAATTAAACATGATTATATTCAAGTTTAATTAATTTTAATTTAAAATTAAACAATCCTTTGGTACACGTTTATGATAGCATCCGCCTCGGTATGTTTAACAATAAACAAAAGAGTTTTATGTTGAGAACTTTATGTGTGTCTACAGATATATCCTGTATCTGTTTTTTCTTTATTAATTTATTACTAATGCATATTATATAAAAATATTAACTGCACTCCTCTGTATATAAACTTGAACTGTGCCAAATTACACACTTTCCGTCATAGTAATTTTCGTAAATAGGGATACAAAGAATTTGCTACTTGTTAATGAGTATTTTTTTTTTACTGTGTATAGGCCTGTGTTTGACCACAATCTCACCGTGGTCAGTGATGATGTGGCCGATGGTGGTAAGCACAAAAAGCCTAGAAGGGAACTGGCTCTCAGGTGCAGATGTCGGAACACACCGGAAGGTGCTTGACGGCAGATTTTCAACTTGAGGGTGGTAGCCAGCCAGACGGGTACTACAAAGTACCCTATCACCGTGCTATGGTTTCCTCACGATGTTTTCCTTCACCGAAAACTCAAGCTCATTGTAGGATTCGAACCCACGACCTTCGTCGCGGCATCCGAAGTCACTACCACTGAACTATCATCTTAAAACAATACCGTATTATAACAATATTAAAGAGAAATACTGTTAATACAGTTGTCGAATATGATTTTTCATTTAAATTGTTAAGCCAACTTTGCTGAACTTAGAGCGAAGGTTTTCTAAGCACATATACTGCAATTAAGGGCTACAATGTACTTGCTACTGGTAAAAAAAGTTTATGCCAGAATAACTAACTTTTTATACAGAAATAGGTACTTACCTATTTTCGAGTATCACAAAGTAGGTCATGTGAAAATATTTAAATACGCTTTCATTTCAATAAAGTAATGAAAGCTGTTAATATAAAGCACCTACTCTAAAAGGGAGTTAAATATTTTATTTCTTAAATTACGGGCTTCCTCTAAACTCAACGATGTATTTTTGCAATTTAAGTACCTGTTTTAACACCCGTCAGCATTACTACAAAAGCAAAAAAGCCGGTCAAGTGCGAGTCAGACTTCACTCATTTAAGGTTCCGTACACAGCTCAACATTATGAATTGGCATTGCAGAATTGTGTTTTCTAAATACATAACATGAGAGAGATTTAGTTCGGTATTTGAGATAAATCCCGTATTAATTTTCAAATACCATTTTTGACGGCCCTCCATTTTATATTTTTCAAATAGGTACATAATAAAATTAAAATATTTAAGTATATAAGCTCAAAAAGATATCCCATAATAAATATGCCAAGTTGAGAGAAAAATAATTTACTAATTTTCATGCAAGTAAAATTAAATAAAATAAAAGCTACTAAATATACCTATACAAATTGCAGGTTTTGTACTCATTTCGTCTATAAGCTAGAGCTGTGTGACAGCAATACGTACGACTCTATTTCGTCGATCGGGTACGGAACCCCAATAAAGTATGTCTAATAAAAAAATAAAAAATTATAATGTTACCTACACTCACCTTAGGGCAACAATTTACATAAGTTATGCAAAAAATATGGTTATAATATTCATAACTTGATGAACTTGCGGGGACATTCACGACTTGACATATTACTCTTTAGTAGGCTTTTGAAAAATGTATTTTGAAGAGTACAGATAGACGCTCAGGTTGAGGCAATGATATCTCAGTGGTAGTGACCTGCCCCCCTAATGTCGCCACTTCACACGAAACATATAACTGACAAATTCGCTGAAACATGTCTGTTTCGCCAAAATTTTTTTTTATACTTCTAAGGTACTAAGCAAGCTTACGACCCATCTGATGGTAAGTGGTTACCGTCGCCTATCGCCATTTGCAATACCAGAGATATTGCCAAAGTGTTGCTGACCTGTTACAATGCCGAGAAGGCAAACTGGCTCTCAAGTGCAATTGCCGGAACACACCGAGAGATGCTTGGCGACAAATTTTCAACTTGAGGATGGTAGCCAGCCAGGCGGGTACTACAAAGTACCCTACCACGGTGCTATGGTTTCCTCACGGGAGTTGAGTTATATAACGAAACTCCATACAAATCTGTCAAATTAGATGAAATGGCAGGTCGATAAATGTCCAGATATGAGACATCTATGAAGCTGCAAACGTGGCGAAATTAAGCCCCCTGTTTACATCTTCGGTTACTCTTTCGGTCAGGACTCATCCAATTAACTATCTTATAACGCAGACTATAATGTTCTCTTATATCATCTTCCCCCTTTTCTTTTACCATTTTCTTGAGCCTTATCTTGAGTACCTCTCTAAGATACTTAATAGAACAAATATATAGATTTTCGATTGGAGCATTACATTCATATTAAAGTAGAAGTATACTGCAGATTGTGTATTGTACGAGGAGAGCTCGTTAAATCGGTTCCGGTCCTGTCAACGGTAACGGTCTTTAGAACCCGTCGACCTGCGCTCCAATAAATACTTCTATTTATAAGTAATATTTTTATTTTTAATATGGATTGTGTTGAACAATTTTTTTTTTTACTATGTATAGGCCTGTTTGACCACAATCTCACCGTGGTCAGTGATGATGTGGCCGATGGTGGTAAGCACACAAAGCCTAGAAAGAAACTGGCTCTCAAGTGCAGCTGTCGGAACACACCGAAAGGTGCTGACAGATTTACAACTTGAGGGTGGTAGCCAGCCAGGCGGGTACTACAAAGTACCCTACCACCGTGCTATGGTTTCCTCACGATGTTTTCCTTCACCGAAAGCTCAAGCTCATTGTAGGATTCGAACCCGCGACCTTCGACCTTTTTAATGTGAATGTGACACAATTACTTTTAAACCATAGTTATAAGTTAATGATGATGACAAAGTAATCAAGCAAACAAATCTTAAAGAGGAATTGGCCTTAAAATACTATCGTTTCATAATTACTGCTACGATATAGCCTACGAAATTGTGTGTATGATTGTCCACTCCGAATCGATAAGAAAAATATATGGCGCTATTTATTTTAGATTCCGTATAATTCCACAGTTATTTGTGTATCAGACCGAGCGGACACCGACCGAGCGACGACGCGACGGGCCGCTCCTAAACTATACCCTAATTTCGAATATCCTCCATTTTGCGTCCAATTATCGAAGTTCTAAGTCTAGGATTTTCCTTTTTGTTATTTTGACTGCCATTAAAATAACAAAATAATGCCTCGTTTCTTGCCTTCCTAAAAGTAAAGTCTGCACAATTATTCCAGTTTCGCCGTAGCATTATTGTTCGGCCAGTGAATTTATTTGATTACCTTATTCCATTATTCTAAAGTTGGAGAAAATTAAAGCCAAGTTTGTTTGGTGTTGTTAGCGTTTTATTTTGTAGCGAGTCCTTGCCTCGGTGTCCAGGCGGTACCGGTATCTACGCGTTGGTATAACGACCTAGTTTTTACAATATTTAAGCTTTCCACTTAGCCGGTCATAAACTGTTTACACATTTTTATGATTTCACTTAAACATTTTATTTTACTGTCATGAATTTTATACTGAAATGCTTTGGCAACTGACAACACTTTATAAAAAAATGTTCAAGCTATAAAAACATAGTAGGCGTTATGCCCATTTCCTTTCAGTTAAGTTAAAAAAATCCTGTATTTTCGCCTTTTATCGTCAGTGGCTTCATTTATTCTAATTTACGATTATAAGGTGTATTATAAGATTTTGAAATCAACCTACTTTTGCTGTTAATAAACAAAGCAGATTCTTAAAAGCGACAGCTTTAGCACTTTGTATAATTTACAGATAAATTAAGCGACTTTGATGTTTTAGAAAATAAGATATGCAAATAATAGTTAGTTAATATTTTGAAATTAAGATTTTTCTTGTTGATAAGGCTTCAGTGCTTATTATTAATATAAAAGCCTGACAGGCTGACGATCTACTAATAAATAATATAAAAATAAAAATACTGGTAACTATGGACATTAGCAATACCAGATGGATTTATAAAGTCAATCAACGAGATGCAATTGCCGGAACACACCGGTAGATGCTTGGCGACAGATTTTATACCTGAGGGTAGTAGACTACCAGGTGTTATGAAAAACTACTCTACCACTATCTGTCCTATGGTTTTTTCATGATGTTTTACATCACCGTAATCTCTAGTTCATTGTATTGGCTGGTTACCGCGAAAATCTATCGCCATGCACCTACCTGTATATGCCGACAGCTACACTTGTGAGGCAGTTCCTATCAAGGTTTTGTGTGCTTACCACCTTCGGCCACATCAGCAATGTGGTCAAACATCACACACACAGACACGAAATCATCGCTTAAAATGTTTCAAGATGTTAAGAAAAGTTCAGTGACCTACAGTCAGCTGGTAACGCTAGAGCAAGTAGAAACACATGGCGTGAACGTTAAGTGCCCTACTTCTAGTACATAGTTAACATTATTAGAGAGATAACAGCTTTCCGGACTATAAATTAAATTAGCTGTCCCCCGCGGTTTCACTCGCGTTCACGAGATATTTTTTGTACCGAAATAACATAAACTATTTGCCCTTATAACATAAACTATCTGCCTGGTAGAGATCACTTTCAGTGATAAAGCCGTCCATGGTAACACTCTTAAATATTTAAGTGTTTGTATTACTTACTATCCAATCACATGTTGTGACAATAAAGCATTATCTATCTCCCAGAGAAAGTCCCGTCAAAATCGGTTCAGCTCTTTCGAAGATTAGCTGGAACAAATAAACAGAGAAACATTGAATAATCAAATTATCTGACTCAAGCGCCGAGGGTTCCGTAATTTCCTATGTTACTCTAAATACAATAGACTTCACCTTAGAGCTATACAGAACCCAACGCAAAAATAATTATTCAAATCGGTTCATAAGCAATAAAGTTATGCGTGAACAAACAAAAAAAAAACATACAGCCGAATTGAGAACCTGCTCCTTATTTTTTTAGGGATGTTCAAAATTATGTTTTATTGTGCATAATACCGCAAATAAAAAAAAAACGAAATTTTATTAGTATTTTGACTTAAGAGGAGGCTATCTGTGTGTCTTTCCCTTACTAAACTGACTGAGACAAGCGAGACAGAAAAGACGTATTTTTAGTAAAAAAGATGGTTTTATGTTATTTAAAAAGAAACTCAGCCTTTTTAAAAAAAAGTAAGAAAACTATTCCCTCTCTAATGGATTTCAGAATGTATGTTAATATTTTTCAAGTTATTTGTATGGCTCAAATAAGAGAAGAATGTATTCTTAGTTTTAAAAAGGGGCATATTTACGATTTTTTTATGACGTTACTAATGAAAAATCCCAATTTTTCAAAAAATCTATTCCCCGTCACATATTCTCTAGTTTAACATATATTTTTTCCAAATCTCTTGGAACAAAGAATACAGAGAAAAACGCATTTTAGAATCATCATTTCACGTATAGCATCACCTTAACAAACAGACGCTAATGCTAATGCGATTGAGATGTTTAAATAATGGTTTCCTTGGAAATAAAGTCTCTTTCTAAGAAACAAAATGAAAACATTTAAGTCGCGACGTAATCGTCGTCATCTTTGTTAGCATCGGGTGGTTTGCCGACAATTTCCTTCCTCTGGCACTTGTCGCTTTGATGCCGGGATTAGTTGCTGAGTGCCGAGTGCCGGGTGCCGATTGCCGGGTTTGCCGATGCTGCGTTGATTTTGACTTCATAAGCATAAGAATATTTACACACTTGCACCACACACACGCGCACATATTTACCCATCCAATAAAACAAGTATTCATTATTAATTTAAATTAAATAATATTTTTACTGAATTGATAGTATGTTGGTACTTAGGTATAATAAATGACGACAGGCCAGTTGACGCAGTTAGTTAAGACACCACCTATCGCTCCGCAGGTCGTGGGTTCGATTCCCATCCAGGACAAACATTTGTGTGCATAAACATGTCTGTTTGTCCTGAGTCTGGGTGTAATTATCTATATAAGTCGTGATGAAACCATTTCAATGTGTTAGGGTACTTTGGTGTTCCGGTAGCTCTTGAAAGTCAATTTCTGTTCCTGCTAGGCTTTATATGATTACCAGCTTAAGGTGAAACGTTCGGTTAGAGCGCGAAATTCAAATTTTATCACGTTTTTTGTAAATTGCAGCTCAGTTATAGGTCGTAAGTTATCAACATGTTATGTGCGACAAGAATGGTAGTATATTTACTGATTAATAACAAAAGAAATCATCAACATATTCCTCCAAAGTATATTAGTAACATTTTAGTCGTATATGTCAGTAATATACCTTGGAGGAATATGTTGATGATTTCTTTTGTTATTAATCAGTATAAAATTTGAATTTCGCGCTCCAACCGAAGCTCCCCCCTTAAGTCACATAATTATTCACTACAGTTTAGTGAATTATTAAGTGTCCTCGAAAGACTAAGCATTTCTTCATATCATATACTAGCTATTCCCCGCGGTTTCACCCACGTTTCCGGAGTAAAAAGTAGCTTCCCCATAACATAGGCTATCTGCATGTCAAATTTAATCGCGATTGTTTCAACAGTTTAGTCGTGAAAAGGTAACAAACAAACGAACAGAGTTACTTTTACATTTACAATATTAAGTAAGGACAACAAAACGGTATTAGGAATACAATAGACTAGGAATTCAACGACAATAGGAGTTATTTCATCATATAACAAAACCCACACATGAATAGCAAAAGAAATCATAGGCAAAAATTCGCGGCACGTGATGCCTATCCGGACAACGACGCAGGGATGGTGGGTTGAGGGATTAGGCAACGCCGCGTGACGGACGATAGAGTATTATCTCGAGGTGCCGCGCCGACCTGACGCACGGAAATGAGATGGCTTTGCAAATTGTACCTATTACCTACAACGTCTTGTCTGGGGGATTTTCTTGGTACTAACCTGCTCTGTGTGATACCGTACGACCCCCCTGACATTTTATAATGAAATGTAGGTATACTTTAATGTTTTCAATTTAAACGTATTATACATAATCTCACCATTATTTTTGTATAGGTTTGACAACTTTAAAAATGAGAAAATGGGGTCAGAACCTCTTCGTCCCCTTAAATTCGTCCCCCAGCATAAAAGTTGTGGATTCGGCCCCTATATAGGTGCCCAATGGTCTCCTGGTAGGGGACCAATTAATATTTTAATAAAACATATTATTTTTAAGGTACCCATTCGTCCCCTCTAATATATATACAATATAAGTTAAAGATTCGGCACCTATTCAGGTGCCTATTGGTCCCCTGAGATAAAATTAGCTATATTTTACATAAGAAACGATTAACATAGTACACTTGTGAACAGTTTATTAACGGAATTAATTTAATAAATCATAACAGATCATTGAAAAAAGAGCTATGATTAATGATAATCCGTCATGATAATAATACATATATAACCTGTCGATAGGCGTACGATGTAATATTGTCTCTCTACGAATGGCTTGTTAATAAAACGGGCTACAAAATAGATAAGGTGTTTTGTTTGTATGTTATGGCTGCCTCGGTGACATATTCGTAGGTGTACTTATTCACCGTGCAAAATAAAACAAACGAAGAAAGGTGTGTCAATAGTCAATACGCTGACTATGAGTATGCATTGTTTTACATTTTTGATTACTTTGTTTAAAACACACAATACATGTAGTAAAAATTCTACTAGAGTAATCTACAACAGCTTCTGTTAAACCGATGCACGTACATTATTTATTTTGACTGTAAACATTTGAACATTAAAATAATAATGGCTCACGTAAAGTTAGCAACACTATTAGCATTTAGGATGTAAGCGAAAAGCGTTAACGGCTCAAAACATAGCGCTCATGTTGGCGAAACTACGTCCAACTTTCAAACTGTTTTAAAGCCAATTAAAATAAAAGGTTCTGCGGTCCAACATTACATGCCTTTGCAGTTTTTAATTTTTCTTGAGGACAAACGATATCGTATAACAACCGAGTCACTGACAGCTTTGTTCCGCCTTTTATTATATCTGGTTTCAAGCGGCGATGTCCGGCCGTAGACAAGTGCCATTGTGCCCCGGGGCACATCTGTAGCATTTGTCTACGCGGACGCTACGTCGTAGCACGGTTGCTACGAGCCCGGTGGACCGAGTAAAGGGGTGCTACGAAGCGTACACCGAACTCGACGATACTGTGAGAGTCTCGTCTTTATGTACGAATATTATTTAACAAGAAGTCTGTTGTTCATTGAAAAAGTTTTAGTTTAATGAGTTGGTTTTATATACAGTTTTTTGGGGCGATATTAAAATTGTAGATTGATTAAAATAATTTAACAACAATTCTTGTTTCAGTTACATAACTTTGGATTGGATTATTTTTTCATAACTTTGTTGTTTGTATTCTTAAATACCTATATGTTTTTATAATCAAACCATGATATATATAGAATTAAACACCCTAAGTAGGTACTCAGTACTCACATAAAGAAGTTACTGAATTCAACCTACATGAGAGGCTCAGAAGGAATTAATTGTTAGCCGTACTTGTAAATAGTAAACCTCTTACGCGCGTCGGTTTCGAGCCACTCGTAGGCTGTCTGCACGCTTCTTAAGTTCGCAACAAACAATGACAAATCCATTGTGTTGCGCCTCTCTCTCGTGGATACGGCGATTGTTCCTCAGTTTAATGCACTCAAGAGATTTGCCGCCGACAGCCATTCTACTAATTGTTCTACTTTAGTACTACATCTCTGTAATGGATATAAGAGTGTTATTATGATGCGATTAATCACCTTCTCGTTAAGGTATATTTTTGTTTGGCTAATTGATACGGAGAAAATTGTTACAGATAAAAAGATAAAAGTAATTATCCCATTGTTGAAATAGTAATTAAGATAGGGACAAAAACCCTCTGAAGTACGTAAATTACTTTCCATCTTAACTAAATCTCATTAATTGTCAAAGTTCTTTTAATTATTATATTTTCTCGTGTACTAGGTATATCTAAGAATAAGTTGTGAATATATTTACATATTCAAATATGACTACACATTGTAATAATTATTCCATAAATAATAAGTTTAAGTATAAAGTTTTAATTAAACAAGTTTCTCGGTGTTTAGCATTGCAAAGTGTGGTGCAGCGAATGTATCTAATATTGCGGCCGACCGCTAGTCCGCCCGCCCGCATGCCCGCTCGTCCGTCCGCCCGCTTGCCCGCTAGTCCTCTTTTCCGCTCATCACTGACCGCTCAGGTCGTTATCTACGTTTCATTTTACATTTGGAAGGAGCTTTTCCAAGACGTTTCTCCAAGAGATCCTTAGTGGAAGATTTGAATAGCGTACCTCGAGCATTTCCTTACGAAATAAAATATGTTACTAATAAAATCAAAGTAGGTCTTTACCCATTATACTAATTAGTAAAAAACAAAGATGCTGAGCTGCTCGCTAACCACAAAATGTAAGTAACTCAGTACGCGGTTACTTTTGACGACTTCACTTCATACTTGTTGGTATAAGATCTCATAAGAGTATTGTATCATAACAGAAATAAAACTCGATAAAATTCATTTTGAAAATTCTAATTAAAAGTTTAAGGCGATGATAGCTCTGCGGTAGTGACGTGAGATTCAACTTGACAGTCGCGTGTTGAATAGTGTGAGTTGGAATTTTATAATGAGCTAATGAGCTTGAGTTTTCAGTAAAGGAATCCATTGTGAGAAAAGGAAGGGAACTTTGTAATTCCTGCCTTACAAGCTAGCTAGTTTCTTCTTAGTAACATTTTCATGAAATAGTCGTATATGTCAGTAATATACCTTGGAGGAATATGTTGATGATTTCTTTTGTTATTAATCAGTAAATATACTACCATTCTTGTCGCAAATAACATGTTGATAACTTACGACCTATAACTGAGCTGCAATTTGCAAAAAACGTGATAAAAATTGAATTTCGCGCTCCAACTAAAGGTATAACCTTAAGTGATTACTAAATTTGGTGACATTTAACTATGTGAAATTATGGTTAAACACATATATGTTCACAGTAAAAAAACTTGGAAATGAGCTTGTATTAATCGATCATATAAATATCAACCAAATAAGACCAGCATGTCAAAGAATGGATTATCTAACATATTTGTATACGGCGCATGCTGTATTTATTTAGACTCAGTCAGGCGGTCGCCGATCCAACCCGAGCAGAGCCGAACCGTTCCGAACAAAACCGGTTAAATATGCATGTCAACGTCGTTCGCATAATTTGACGAAGGTCCCTCGCTGTAAATAAAAATCTTTGCATTTTTCGTATATTTCCATCGGTATAAACAAAAGTCGAGCACATACTGTCAAAACCCTTTTTCAAGCTGAGTATTTCTAACAATCAAATATCGTACTTTTTTATTGTGTTTTTTTTTTAATAAGATGGGCTTGTGTTTGGCCACATACCCGCCAATTTTGTGGACGATGACGAAGCCTATGATAGAGTAGTTTACCCAGAAGAAACCAATTCACTCTGGTACCGACGCTGGAAGCAAATGAGGAAGCAAAAATATTAGTAACATACTTTTTTTTAAATTTTGTGCATGTGTTTTTTGCCCCTTTAGATAAATTCGTAGACGGCAATTCAGTCAGACAAGTATTACAGTACAGTCACGATCTATAGTAATGTACAATAGAGTCCAAATAAATTAATACAAAGGGATAATGCTAAACATTAATGCTCATGACTGTACTATGTAGTTACCTCAGAGCTACCGACTTCTCATAAAAATAAACCTGCTATGCTTTGATAAATACGATATTCTATCAAGACCATAAATACATATTGTATACCTTTAAAACATACCATAGATACTTATAATCAGCAAATATTTCAATGAAAATTAAACATTGAATATGAACAAGAGACGGGTAACCCTCGTAATGGTTACTGGTGCGGCGGCGGCGATGCGGACCGTCAACTGAGCGTGCGATGTCCATTCATGAAGTTAGGCCATTGACTGGCGACTGAACGTTTTTATTCAGTTTTAACGTTGCTTCTCTTTGGTTCAAATATAATATTCGTTTTCTATTTCTAAGTAAATCTCGTTTAAAGTTTTTTATTGCATGAATCATTATTAAATAAAATTTAGGGGATACTTATAAAAAGGTAACTTACCCCTATTTATGTTTAAAGTTTCAATCAAACTCAAAACTCATTTATTCAGTTCAGGCCCTGATAAGGCACTTATGAAAGTTACAGTTGACACCGGCAAGAAATTCCGCTTATAGTATAGTAAATAATTTGATCCGTATATGAAAATCTTCTAAATTACATAAGGAAGAATTAAATGTTACATGAAACATCAATTAGCAAGAAGAAAGTTTCAAGTGTTTTACTTCGTATTCTGAGGATGACAGACCTCCACACAACACTGTCATTTAAAGTAGGTAGGTACTATTAAACTTAACTTTAAATAAGACAACACATACCATACATACCTAACCGCTTATATTTGTACCTAAGCAATATATAATAAAATTAGATTGTTATTTTCCATCGTTGTAGACCTCGAAATTAGTTTGTGTACTGAAAATGGCTGCTTCATTTTCATTAGCTTGTTTGTGTATTAACTATCTTGTTTTGAAACAATTTTAATACGGACAGTCTTCGCATAGTTTAAACGTTCGGCGTTCGCAATGTAGTTAGCAGCCGCCACCACTCAGCCGCTTCAGCGCTGCGCAACAATTACCCTCAAAGGATGATTTATAATTTTAAAGAAAAGATTTATTTTAATCAGCTTACCGCTCACCGCTCTTCGAAGCGGGAACAAGTCTGGCTCATTGAGAACGCTCGATAAGTACTTTGTACGCAGCAGAATGCTATCGTCTGCTATTAATTTCCCCCGGGAACTGAACTGACGACCGATAGTCGGCTGCTGAAGATTGGCGACATTGTTTCTAATGCGTTCTTTTTCAATTACGAGAAATACTTAAGATTGCGTAGTATTGAATCGGCCTCCACAGGGATACGTCTCTTCTTGCCATGACCTTAAAACCGTTTACCAAATAAAAAAGTGCTAACAGGCATTGCTAACACACGAGTATTTCAGACCCAGCTTAGGGCTCTAATATCGCGCCCGCAGATTCCTGAAGCTTTATTTTACTCCCCATATTTACTTTCCTAAGTGACTGTTGATTGTGTCATCGGTTTAAAACCTACTTGAAGTTTGGTCCAAACGAAAAGGTCTTCTCACTATTCTCAAATATCAAATATGATATATTTTTTTTAGTTTTAAAAATTTACGTAAGTGCAAAATTGAAAATTATTTATTTCTAGCAATTCTATCTAGCAGACAATACGGTAAGCGGTCACTTATCCTATAGGTAGTTGGCAACACCCGGGACATCTACAAATACGACGACTTGAAGACATGAATCATGAGACGTCTACTAAAAGAACAAAAGTAGGTACATCGTCATATCGGTTTTTTTTAATTAATACACACTGAAACCACGAATCGAGAATATTTTTTTACCATCTTAAAAACTGACTCAGACTAGTCAAGTACCTACCTATTTTAAAATAAATTTAATAAACTAAATTGTATGAAACAATGGCAAAACTTAACGTAGCTTTGAGCAAACGTCGTCTCTCGTCCAAGACTGTTAGAAATAATTCCAACTTAGTCCCATTGGCTTCCAACTAGTCGCTCGAAGAAAAGCTAAAGGTTTCCTATTACTTCAGTTTCATATTTAAATTAGCACAAACTTTAAACTTGGCTCGTGAACAGTGACACTTTATAATTGTGGGGTTCCCAGCTCGTGAGCTTCGACTGTTCCTTCGCAGTGTCGATAACCCAACTACCCAGGTACTTTTCCCCTCAATAAAAACACTTTGTTTAAATGGACTGTATACTATATTGGCATATAACTTTGTATCATAATCACTTATTTATTACACACGTGATCACTGGCCGACTTGATACAATTTCCTGTTTTTATGCGTGAATTCTACTCAACTGAATATTCGAATTAAATACTAAAGACACTGATGTCCGTTCAAGACTTCGGTCTTACCGTATCGAGAGCCATGCATTATAATAATTATTTTGTTCTGTAATATTGTTCAAATGTCTTATAGATTTTCATTATTTACATAATTTACTTGTGATCTAGTATCGCTACAAAAGTGATTTTATCCTTAAACATTGCCTGCAATGAGGTCTTTCCAATGAATTCACGTTGTCGATACCAGCTTAATCTATCTTAAAGTTAATACACAGTTTATACATAAATTCTCAAAAAAGATATACATTTTTAATTAAAAAGCTTAATTTCTCCCAAATCCCTGTTCTATCGGGTTAGATGGTTATTCACATATACAATACAAACAATTAGCTTACACAAAAACATAATCTTACTTACTATAAACTGCGGGAAATAACCCAAAAACACATAAAAGAAACATATTGATAAACCAAATTAAAACAATATTTCTATTTATACATTTTACCTAAATTGACGTCATCGTCCGCCACATTCTCCCTCCGGCGCAGATCTTCGCAGCCTTCAATAACAACAGGGAGGACGATGAGATGCCTAACTGGCCGTCGGAAAATACTCCCTCGGGTCCGCGTATCCGTGCCGCGTATTTAACACGTTAGGTCCCGTGTTAACACACAACTAGACATTTTTTCCATACATCACGAGGTAATAATTCATCCGGGATCACCACGATACCACCTACATCCCCATTTTCATATTCGTAGCGCCAACACGCTATTGTAAGTAACGTTTGTTCACTCGCGGCGCAAAACACGTGGAAATGTGTACCTACACTCTTGTCGTAACTGTAGTAACGTGGTAAATGGAGGTCGGTGATGAATGTTAAATCGTCGAACCATTCATCAAGCACGGTTGCTTCCTCCAGTGGTAATGGGTCGTCCCATTCCACTTTCTGCTTCCTTAGTTCCTTCAGCATATTTTCCCGTATGTTTACTGTTACAGCAATCGGTTTCTTTCTGAACCGAAACAAAACACCGTACAAAGTTTTTAAATGTTCAGGTCTATCGAGCAGCACATCGTTAAGGCACGTTCCACTGGTACGTGCGACTGCATCGAATATCATCCTAACTTTTCCGGGTTTGCTTGGGTTGACTACTGCAAAATGGGGCAGATACCACATGCGCTTGTCTTCTGTGTGGTCTTGTCGACAGCGTTCTGCATATCCCTTTCCCAGCAATCCGTTCACCCGTGCTGTGTATGCTTCTTTAAACGGCGGTGATCTATCCATTTTCCTTTCGATGCCGCGCAGCCGACTCATAGCCATGTCGCAGCTTGGTGGTAACACTACCTCATCATCTGTCCAAGGTAGTTCCACTTCGAACCGACGGTTCTCTTGCTTGGCCGTGTTGTTGAAGATTTCCTTGGCGCGTTCATCCTTTGCGACAGGCTTTCTTTTCATGGAAATCCCTAGCGCGTCAATATTGAAAGGTTCCGTGACGAGTTTGCTCAGGTCTTCGTCTCGGTCATTCGTTACTGAAATCTTCTGGATCTCTTGAACTGTTCGCACGTATAACACTGTTTCATCTTCATGTGTTACAACGTTTCTGGGTATGGTTCCGTGTATAACCCAACCCAATCGTGTGAGTGACGCAGCTGGTTGACCTCTTCGTCCGGACAATAACTTTCGCGTTACTATCAGGTCCCAGTAATCAGCACCGATGAGTATGCGTGGTCTGGCATACTCATAACACACGTTCTCTGGTCTAAGCGTACTTAGATGTTTGTGATTCAATACGTCTGACTTCATCACCTGACTGGTCAATTGTAAATTCCTAACCGTCTGTGCTTTAATCGTATGAAAGTCCGTTTGGCCCTTTCCGCGTAACTCGATGTTCGTAATCTGGCTATTCAACACTCGCTGACTCGACATGACTCCGTGGATATGTAACGCTCTGGTCGGGCCTTCTGCTCCGACCATCCCGGCAATCTCTTCATCGATCAGTGTTATTGTTGACGCCTCATCGAATAACGCGTACGTATTTAATTCCTGGCCGTTCTGTGTCTTAATTACAATAGGACACACTTTCATTAGCACTTGGTCATTGGTGATACTATGTGCTGAAGCCGTATTCACGGAATGATCATTCTGAGTCGGTTCGCTTGACGACTCCTCATTCTTCATCACATGTAACATCGCATGATGTGCTTGGCGACACTCATCTACTCCGCATTTCTTTGCTTTACATGTGGACCTTCTGTGCTTATTATTCATACACTGGAAACAGACGTGTGCTTCCTTTACCCATTCCCATCGTTGATCCATGGACATAGCCACGAGCTTAGCGCATTTCGATGTTTCGTGTTCGGCTCCGCAACAGTAACACTCACTCTTTTTCGGTAGCGTCTCTGTTGTAGCATACACGGGAGCTCTGCGACTACGATCCAATGTCCGATGTCGAGGTTCCTGTTTCGGTACAGCACGTATGGTTTCCGACGTATTCTTGGAATCGTATGAATATTTTATGGCGTGTTTCGCTTCACGCATACAGAATCGTGACAATGTAATGATTTCCGGTTCTGACTTAGACACAGATCCATCTGCATAATCATACCATTTTGATTTGAGGAATGGGCTCAATTTTTCTACAACTGACTGCATAATCATTGGATTTTGTAGATACCCTTTATTATCAACACAGTTTATCATCGTCACGATGTTTTGCAACTTGATGGCAAACTTGTTTTGTTCGTCAGATGTTCCGCCTTGTCGCGGCAACTTCTTTATTTCGTCAAACGCATAATTGATGATCATCTCTGGACGACCAAAACATTGTTCTAATGTTTCCATGATTATTGTTGAATCGGTCGCTGCATACATTAATGACGACACTGCTTCACGTGCATCTCCTCGTAAGCATGTCCTGAGTCTAGCTAGATTTTCTGCTGGTGTGAAACCGTAGAGTCTAACAGATTCTATCATGGCCGCTTTAAATGATAACCATTCCCCTTTGGCGCCGCTAAAGATAGGCAAATCTGGCGTACGTCTGGGTATCGGTCTACTTTTGTTCATTTGTCCTAGGGCATCTGCTAGTCGATCAATCGCTCGGTCTTTTGATCGTATCGGCGTAGGTGATCTAGGACGATGTGGTGTCTCCGTTATGACACAATTTGGCGCAATCGGAGGAGTTGGATCCGCAGTCCTCATTGTGACACGATTCGATACAATCGGAGGAGGCGGATCTGTAGCCTTTTCTCGTGATGGTGAGCGGTACTCTTCATGGTTTTCTGTACCGACACGTTCGGGCTCTTCGAGCTCCCTCCGTACAGCGCTATGCCGAATCCAGTCATTGACTTTACGTTCTGTGTCTACAGTCTCGTGGTCGCATATGCTGCCCGATTCTTCTTGTATCGTAGCGACATTAACAGCAAGTCTCTTTTCAACGAGATTTGCCTGAATCTCAGCCAATTCAGTGCAATCTTTAATTCGCCGTAACTCTGCTGTGGCTACTGCTTTTGCTGCTGCTGCTGCTTCTGCTGCTTGTCTCTCTTTGATGAGATTTGTACGAATCTCTGCTAATCTTTCGTCCGCCTCCAGTTCAGCTAACCTAAGACGCGTTGAAGTGCTGGCGGAAGATCGCTGAGAACGCATGGACGAAGCGCGCGATCCTCTGTCTGTAGCGCGGAGCGTAGACAAACGCGTACGACGTGGTATCATGTCGATCGCGGGTGGTGACGGTTCAGTCGAGATCTTATAGGTTACGTCGGATTCGCTCTTTGCGTCGCGTGCGTGACTGAGCTGCGGATTCACGGACACGTTTAACTCAGACGGGGTCGCGAGGGGCTTCTCATGGCGTCGCCTCTCAGCCGCTTGACGAGTGCGGACTGGGCTTCTAGACGTCGACATCTTTTGGCGCTAATGCCTTTTTTGCAATGTACTAAAAAATCCACTCAAAATATGTTTTTTGAGATCGCACTTGAGATCGAGCTTGAGATCGCACTTGAGATCGAGCTTGAGATCGCACTTCAGATCGAGCTTAAGATCGCACTTGAGATCGAGCTTGAGATCGCATTTGAGATCGAGCTTGAGATTTAATTTGAGATTGAACTTGAGTTTAAGTTCAAGATGTCGACATCCACTTCTTATCTATCTAACGTGGTGAGACGCAACTTACATAAAAACTCGAGACACCGATCGTTTGGCACCGTTAGGTGACCGGCGTTCAAGAGCCGCGGCAAATCCGCCTAAACGTTTTTCTTATAGTCGCACCGTTGGGTGATGTTGCGTCGTCCTCTTCGCACGTTCTTTGATACTGCGATGAATTCGTTACTCGTGTGAGATAGAGAAAACGAATTCACCACTTGTTTAATGACACTTATGTGTCGAGACGAGTTTGTCACACGCTTAACGACGTAGGTAACAAACTCTTGCTTCTCTTGAGATGATCTCGTCGCGATGTTGCGTCGTACTCGGTGCACCGTTCGGTGTTTTTCACACGACGACCTCTTCACTGGGCGTCTCGAGAGCAAATCGTCGCACCGTTGGGTGATGTTGCGTCGTCCTCTTCGCTCGTTCGGCGATCTCGAGACGAACTTGTTGCACCGTTCGGTGTTCTTCACTCGGCGATGTGCCGACGAACTCGTCGCACCATTCGGTGTTTTTCCCTCGACGATCTCGGCGCACCTATGCGGTGTTGGTCCCGGTTCTGATCCTTTTACACCAAATCGTGGTGGAACCCAAGGATCTGATGCCCCAATTCCCTGACAAATCCGGTTGGCTTGAACACGTGATCACTGGCCGACTAGATACAAAACTTTGTATCTTAATCACGTGTTTAACCGGTTTGTGCTGATGGTCACTTTCTTCGAGCTGATCAAATCCGGCTTCGAAGTACCAATTTGTGGGGTTCCCAGCTCGTGAGCTTCGACTGTTCCTTCGCAGTGTCGATAACCCAACTACCCAGGTACTTTTCCCCTCAATAAAAACACTTTGTTTAAATGGACTGTATACTATATTGGCATATAACTTTGTATCATAATCACTTATTTATTACACACGTGATCACTGGCCGACTTGATACAATTTCCTGTTTTTATGCGTGAATTCTACTCAACTGAATATTCGAATTAAATACTAAAGACACTGATGTCCGTTCAAGACTTCGGTCTTACCGTATCGAGAGCCATGCATTATAATAATTATTTTGTTCTGTAATATTGTTCAAATGTCTTATAGATTTTCATTATTTACATAATTTACTTGTGATCTAGTATCGCTACAAAAGTGATTTTATCCTTAAACATTGCCTGCAATGAGGTCTTTCCAATGAATTCACGTTGTCGATACCAGCTTAATCTATCTTAAAGTTAATACACAGTTTATACATAAATTCTCAAAAAAGATATACATTTTTAATTAAAAAGCTTAATTTCTCCCAAATCCCTGTTCTATCGGGTTAGATGGTTATTCACATATACAATACAAACAATTAGCTTACACAAAAACATAATCTTACTTACTATAAACTGCGGGAAATAACCCAAAAACACATAAAAGAAACATATTGATAAACCAAATTAAAACAATATTTCTATTTATACATTTTACCTAAATTGACGTCATCGTCCGCCACAATAATATTACGCAGACGCTTGATGATTTACAGACTAAATGAATGTAGACAAATATAATCTAAAATATTACAATTAAATTGAATGTGACAACTCTCTCAGGAAAATCATAATATTATTATAATTAGACTTTTTTTTTTTTTTACTACGTATTCCAGTGTTTGACCACAATCTCAGCGTGGTCAGTGATGATGTGGCCGATGATGGTAAGCACACAAAGCCTAGAAAGGAACTGGCTCTCAAGTGTAGCTGTCGGAACACACCGAAAGGTGCTTGGCGATAGATTTTCAACTTGAGGGTGGTAGCCAGCCAGGCGGGTACTACAAAGTACCCTACCACCGTGCTCTGGTTTCCTCACGATGTTTTCCTTCACCGAAAGCTCAGGCTCATTGTAGGATTCGAACCCGGGACCTTTGTCTCGGCATCCGACGTCACTACCACTGAGCTATCATCGCCTTAAAATGGTAATATAATCGACTATGGTATTACCATAACTTAAGTAGCAGTTGGCGGGGCACATCGCTCGTAGAACCGACGGCCGCTGGGGCAGATAGGTTCTCGAGTGGCGACCACCAACCGGAAGACGCAGCGTGGGCAGGCCCCCACAAGGTGGACCGACGATCTTGTGAGGGTCGCGGGAAACCGCTGGATGCGGGTAGCGCAAGACCGGCCATCGTGGAGATCCTTGGGGGAGGCCTTTGTCCATCAGTGGACGTCTTTCGGCTGATATGATGATAGTATTACCATCGATTGCAATGCTCCTCATAAACACCCTGTAGCACTTACGAAAATTACGTTTTTTTTTAAATATTAATTTTCACATTAATTTAGGTTTTAATGTAACTAGATATCCGTTAAAATATTGTGAATTAGAAGAACAGACATACAGATAGACGCGGTGAGGGGACATTGTTTTATAGTCGTATGTAGTGATTAACGTGTAAATAATAACAATTAAATTTAAATTTCTTTGTTTCAGGTAAATACAGACTTTCATGTAGTAGCGATTTGTATTCTTGGGCTCTACCGCATATCTTTGGTGGTAATCGTAACGAACATCATTATTGAAAATCATCCAACCCCACCACGCCCTCAAAATGATCCGGGCTGGAGCGCGTCATTGGATGGTGTTCATCGCGATTACTACCAAAAGCACGCGATAGCCCGGCTGGTAATGACTCGCACACTACACTCGGCCATACATCATTAACGGTAAGCTAACCCGTGCGCGTGCAGTACTCTAGTGAATGAATGTGTAAGCTTACGTTCGCGTATTGTGCGACCTATTATGGTAACTGGACGCGTTAGTGCCAGCGGGCAGTTTATAAAAGCGAACAGTCGAAAACTGCACATTCATCGTGGATCTGATGATATTGGTACGTAAGTCTCAAAACTCTTAGTTATACGAGTGAGTGAGCTCAATTCGGAAAACAGGGACGCACTAGCTGAATACTATAAACGAACCATTTTACACTATTTTCCATTTCAATCCAAATTCTACTATTCAAACTTGTATTTTGCTTTTTACATTTGACCCATATCTAGAGATCTGTTATATTTCTGGGACACGCGAATATCAAATCAGTTAATTATACCATCAATTGACTCGTCCGAGGACTCGAGTGGGTTCTAAATAGTACAGATTTCCAGAAAATGTAAGCAAATTTCAATGGAGTTAATGACCATTTTCTTGCGCGGTAGTCGTAGAATCTGCCACTATTTCTAAACCTATTTAGTCTACCACTAGTCTTGTTACCAGGATATTGCTACAAGGATATTGTCGGATCTTACGGTAGTGTCATTTTGTAAGCAAATTGGTTTATTATGTATTTAAGGACTTATACTTTTAATTGCCACATGGTGGGTGACAAACTCGCTAAAATTGCCAACATATGACGCGTATTACTCGTACAGTATGACACAACTTAGATGTAGCATCGGCAAGTCGTATATCTACACTTCACTTCCGATTTACACAACTAATAAAAATCATTCATTATCGAGCTATTCAACTTTCAAAAAGATCATTTTCGCCTAAAGTACCAATAAACATGGGTAATGTCGTAGGCGCTCTCTTTTCGGGAATGATCGATTTTACGTATTTTGCCGATGCTTCATCTAAGTTGTGTCATACTACTCATACTGTACGTTGTGCAAATCTGCGACAAACCATGTTGCGCGCGACATGCGACGAAGCGTCTCTTGTTACTGGCACCCCCCGCCCCTCCGCCCCTCCGCCCCCGCACTTGAGCGCCCCCTCGCCCGCGGCGCGCGGCAACTAAGCAGCTTTGCACTACCAGTCTTCAGACTCAGACACCCAATATTCAACTTCGCAGCAAAATTCTATTTCGACATATAGAAATCCAATTCTTAATTTAAATATTTCACTGAGTGAAACTTTCTATCGAATTTACAATAAAATAAAAAAACACAGAATTGAATTAGAGGTTACATTACTCTTATTCAAAAACACATATTGGAGAAATCATTTTAAAATTGCTTTCAAATTTCAATCAAGTTCTACTACGAGAAGGGTCAGTTTCAGTTACAAACAAAACCTTCCACTTCTATAAGATCATAATTTAAGTTGATGAAGTGAAGCGGTCGCGGTCCGAGCGCGGCCCGTAGCGTAGGTAATTCCCGATGAGGAGCTATAATGTAAGTCGTTAGCATAACCCGAGGCGGGTTAAAGTTTGATTGTTATAAAGTGCAGCAGTACCGCCACACCTGCTACCTCGAGAATGCCTCCATCCGACAATTACGACTCTTATAACGTCTAACGATTTATTACTCTAGATAATGAACAGATTTTACTGCTTCACTGTAAAATTAATCTTCCTACCGTTGTACTAAATAGGCCTATTGCGAACTCCTCATTTAATAGCAATTTAATTTTATCGTATTGCGGTCAAACTGTGTGAGTTATATTCCCTTGCGCTGCCAAATGTTCTAATTATACAGCGTGAGTATTAGCACAGATTAGTGGAGCTTCTGCTTGCTGCCTCATTTCAGTGTTGTAAGCGACAACACTAACAGTTCTTTTTGGGTCAAAAGTAAAAAACGGTGACAGAAACTTGGCATCTTTTGCAGAGTTAGAAGGAATTATGTTACGCGAGGACAAAATGGTTCCTCCAAGAATCAATGGATGCTCTCGATAGACCATCTTGTTAGGACAATATTTGGTGATGTCAAATTATGATTTCGTTTTCTAGATTTCAAGAGTATGTCATCAAGAAAAAGTTGCACTTACTACAGAAACTTGTTCATAATTTATTCACCAGAACTTTGAATAATAGTAATCCCTATGCCTTTCGCTATGCTACAACTTCAACATATTTTTATGCAAATGATGATTAAAATAAAATCTCGACTAGACTTATTTTGTCTCTAGAGACATTGTTCTCGCAACAACACTGTTTTTGTTCATGCAAAGTACAATACCTAGCTCGATCTTTATGCGAAATATTTACGGCAGTACCTCGTAAAGCCTTATTCGCACCCATCTGATTTTATAGGCAAATCTTTATTCAGCGTACATAAAGCGGGATCACACCGATACTGCACCATACATATTTAGTCTATAGAGGCTAGGTGGAAAGCATAAGTTACGAAATCTGCTGCGAACACCTGTGGTGCCACGCTACGGTAGTAAGGAATTGCATTAATTCCATTACTCGGCAAGCATTGATTTACGCGATGGACGAGGGAACACGCTCCGCTATTCATGCCGAGCCTAACGATAATGTCGTGGCTCGGATGCGTTTTACTGCTAGAAGTGTTTTAGATGCTGCAAATTGAGCGAGAGCCTTAGAAGTCTATCGCTTCCCTTCATCGGAATGTATTGAGCTCTCTCAAACCGGGTAATATGATTCAATATATTGTACAAAGAGGCGAGTAACGGCAATAGTGCTCGTAGTGGATTACCATTTTAAACACGATTTATCTCGTTTACTTATAAGGGAAAAACATTGATTTGCTGATAATATACTAGAAATGGTTTAGATTTAGATGCTGCCCCGTTAATTATAATGTTACATAGATCGTGCTCGCTCAGCCAAGAAGCATTAGCATAAATCAAGCGATATTTGCAATGAGCAAACTGCAATAATTTATATGCTTAAGCTGTATTATCTCCTAGGTAACTGATGGGATTAGTAGTTTTATACAATTAAAACCACTGAGTGTTTTCAAATTGCTGTTTTCTTTCGAGGTTTATGTTATGTTCTTGTTGTTATTGACTTGTTCTTAACTCTTAGTTACAGCTCAAAGATCTGTTTATTATAACCTTTTTGTATGGTTAATATTATCTAGCTTATGTTTTGGAGAATAATGCAACGAATCTATAATTCATAATACTCGAAAAAGCATTATAGGTACTATTCACTGCTTAAAGTTGAAAATTTGTCGCTATGCAGTGCCTTTAGGCAGCTGCAATTTAATAAAGTTGAGCTGTGTGCGTGTAATTTCTACTTTGATATTGTGGTCAAATTCAAAGTATTTCATCCAATTTAGACTAACTCTCGAAATGACTACAGATTTGTACCAGACAAAACGATTATCTGGGGCATGCATTATATGAATTCATACTATACCTTTACCGTTAGAATAATTAAATGTTAGTACCACTTGTATTCCGGAAAAAAACGGTACTTCTTACAATATTACTGGAAGTGTTTAAACTGACAACAAGTTTAGTACATTGAATCCGCCAGCGATATTGTTAATCGAACCTAGCATTGTTCTAACACAATGCAGTCATCATACTGTTATGTACCTACATACTACGTTTTGGACACTAACCAATATCAATGAAGTAGTACCTATTTATCAGGAGATATGGAAAAATAACCACTGCTGAACACCTCTTCAAGTGGTCAGAAATAATTAATATTGTTGATAATATGAACTTCTGTGTTTTGAATCCAGCTTCAAATGTGATTGCTGAGCAATTATGATTGTTATTGTGGTGTATAATGAGGCGGCAACCGATTCTTGGCTTGGCGATATTCTTGGCCCAAGGGCATACTAAATTTTTGGTGGATTAGGTTGCACTGCTAGATCTCCATGCAGTTTAAAACTCGAGTAGATGGAGCTGATCACCTACTTATTTTTTGCAATCTCATTAGCTATAGGCAGAATGCGGTAGCTGGATCGCGGCGCGTGTAATTCGGCGCTCGGTGCGCGGACGCCGCTCGCGCCGCCGCCGGTCGGACCGGTCCTCCCGCGCCCCCCGCACCCCGCACCCCGCGCTACCTCCCCGCACCCGCGACCAGTTCCCAACTGGTATCCGCACTTGCAAAAACTGCCGACGGCTCGGCGCAGACGGTTATTTGTTTTGGTAATGCCAGACCATTGCGGTCAGTAGAAAAAGTTTGAAGTTTGTGTCAGTGTCAGTGTGGTGGAGTGTCAGTGGTGTCAGATGTAGGGTCACCGGGAGATGTCGCGCCGGCTACTGACAACATGCTGGCCGTCCGCCATGCGAAGGTACTTACACTAACATACACGTCTACATACTTATTGTAATCCAGTGTATGTACAATTAAGATACTAACCCATCCCAAAAAAAAAGGAAATCTTACAAGTTTTTCGGTTATTAACAAGTTCTTATTCCAGTTTGTTAAATGTTAAGAAAGAAACCTAAGATAAGGCCGAACGAGTAAAATGTATACAATATTTCTATCCGTGATATTTACCTATGGACTTTTTCATTATATCAGTGAAGAGCAAAAATATCTGACGCTTCTATTAACTTTTCCTAGTTCTTAGCTATTTAAGTCTGCTCTGACACATGGCACTTCATATCGTAAATAGTCAGGATTCATATTTACTTTCTCCTTTTACTGAATTTTACTTCCTAAAGAGAAATAATTTCATTAAAAACCTTTGATGATCCGCGTAATCAGTCTTTTGAGCCCAAGAATAGAGAATTGAAAAAAATACAGGATTTTCCTCCTCGACCGACCACATACTAGTCCAATATGGATTACAGAAGTAATATAATAGTGTATCACAAGCTTATCTTAGCTTCAAGTTAGGAAGTCGTCGAGAATCACAATATTCGGCATGTAATGAAGTGTACCAAATAATAGACGGCGTGGCTTATGCGACGGGAATCCCACCCGAGACGGCTCGAGCACGACCTGTTACTGCACTTCGATACAAAATGTTACTAGATTGTACGTTACTATGTAGTATTCTTCTTCTGAGAGTATCGCTCTCGACAGAGCAGTTGTCGTCATGTTTCGGTCGATTCTTGGGCAACACTTGTTTAGATTTCTTGAATTATATCATCCGGTTAGAGTGTGTTCAGGATTTGTCGTTTGTTTAAAAAGCCTGCCAATAATACGTTATGAGATCTGTATTACAATTAGTTAACAGTTTAACGTAAGCACGGCTCAAAATGCTACAAAAATTGTATTGTAAATGATCTTTTGTCTTGTACATCTTTGGTCGAGACACTTTTGAGCATGTGCCACGATCCTCGGCTCCAATGGATTGTGAACATCGTCCTAATGACACGGTAACGTGACACGCGCCACGCTTACTCTACGCCAGTGTCATGCGTGCCAAGCGTATTGTGCAATCGTGTGGAAATATCGTTTTGTTTTCAATGGAATTGTTTGATTTGGAGCCAGTGATGTGACTATATAATTATGTGAATAATGATTTAGTTTTGTTATTAACCCTCGACGAAAAAGGGGTGTTATAAGTTTGTAGTGTGTATGTGTGTTTGTTTGTGGCATCATAGCTCCTGATGGACCGATTTTGATTTAGTTTTTTTTTCTGTTTGAAAGGTGTCTTATTCGAGAGTGTTCTTCCTTAGCTATGTTTCAAAAAAAAATACGCCCAGCCGTTTGAAAACGTTGATCAATTTTCTAGTGAGTTTCGGGGGTTTCTTTAATTTTTTTTATTTTAGTTGTAATACATTGTTGTATATTATTTGAACTGGATCTGCATTCAGATGCAGATTGCCCGAGTGCAGGTTTTGATGACGATGCCTTTCTTATGAAGAATAAGAAAGGCATCGTCATCAAAACCTTCTTTAGAAGTATGGCAACCAAATCCCTTATAGGACTTATTTTTTGCCAGTGTCTAGTTATGGTCATGTCAGGTTGTAGTTTAATGGTGGCCGTTCTACTAAAGCTTCACGGACGTTTTGAGACAACGTGAAAAGTCACATCTTTATAGGACAAAATACCACCGATACTATTCAAAATACACTTTTTTATAAAAATAAAAGAAAATGCAATATCACTTCTCAAGTTACCGTCAAAAAAGTCGAAGTACCTTTGTATAGTAATTGATAGTGGGAATTTGCCATCGAGCTTACGACAGCTTTATTTAATGCCAATTATAGACGCAGCATCGGTTGCTTTTTGATTAAATGAAGTATTGCATATAATCAAATGCTGTTGTGATTTGATTGCTAACTAATTATGCTTCAAATCTAAATAGCAATCAGCTGGTGCATCGTTAAGGTTTTGTTGATCGTTGAAAGGGCCTGCCACATAAAATACACTGCCTCGAGCCTTTCGTGAGGACTGTGCGGGGTTGAATGAACGCATTTATGCATGTTTCATTAACAACATTTAAAACTTGCGAAGGTTTTTTTTTAAACTGACGAACTTTGTGCATAGATATTATTCTCTAGTTAGTTATTTTATTGTAATTAACTGTCAAGTAATAACATTCGTAGAAGTAATATAAAGAGTGGTAATTTTATGATGAAACAAACACCTTGGTTTCAAAAAAGCAGATAAGTTAAAAGCTGACATTTTATTTATATTTATATTATAAATTGAATCGCTTTACAAGGTATGGTATGTTATAAACAGCTCAAAAATAAAGTTACTCGTAAATATTCAAGTTCAACTGCAAATAAATATGTTGATTTTTCCTTTAAAAAGTTTAATTTAAAGGTAAACGTCGACCTAACAAGTGTTGTTTATTGTAATTAGAAACCCAGTAAATGGTTATTCTTATTACATTCGGAACGGTAAATAAGTGTAGCGCCTCACCTGCGGCAGGTTCGGCGCGGAAAGTTCCGCAACTGAACTATCGGTCATAGGTAGGTATAGTATGACACAACTTAGATGAAGCATCGGCAAAATTCGTAAAATCGATCGTTCCCGAAAAGAGTGCGCCTACAACATTACTCATGTGTTAAAAAATCATCGGCGAAAATGATCTTGTTGAACGTTGAATGGCGCGATAATAAATGATTTTTATTAGTTGTGTAAATCGGAAGTGAAGTGTACGAAAATGAATTTCCCGATGCTACATCTAAGTTGTGTCATACTGTACATAGTATTAGAGCATGTTATGTTCGAGTGTAGTGCCATATTATTTAGCGGAACTTTCCGCACCCAACCTTCCGCAAGTGTGGCGCTATACTAAGAACAGTCGCTAAATATGTTATGTAACGCGTTTTTAGGGTTCCGTAGTCAAACATGGACCCTTTGTAGTTTCATCATGATCGTCCGTACGTCTGTTTTATTTGTAAGGTCTATGTCACTTACATTTAAAGTATACATATAAAAAACTATGTTTACTCCAACATCCAATGAGCATCTGCTATAGTTCCCTGAGCTACAGTCGACCGAAAAATCACAAATTTTGGAATAAGACATGTCTTTTTAAATAGATGTTATGTAGTTAAAATTTATATAATTAACTAAACTTTGCAATAAAAAAAAAACAATTTTTGAATTGATTAAATACAATGTTATAAAAATAAAGGTCTTCATAGTGGTTAGCGGAGTCTCGGACGGGACTCGGTCGTGACCGTAAAGGCCGCCTCAATAAGCTAGGAACAATCCGCCACGGGACCGGGACCGGGACCGAACCAGTTTATATTTGCATTGTGGATATTTAGCAAATACCTTGCCCCTTCTTGGACAGACACGGGGTCAGAGGCGTCAGAGCGGGGACTCTGGAATTTGCCCGGATAGTAAGTAGATGAGTACCAGCTAGATTACGAGTCCGGCAACCCTGCTGCATAGAAAGGGTAGATGCAGGGCAGTGCATTGGGAGGTGAGCACGCTTATAGCTCCGGTACTATTCTGGTGAAATGGGAGTTGGCTTTTCCGACGTCCCTAGCGAGAATTGAACTGTTATCCTATCATACGATTCGCGTGCGCGTGGTGAGCGACAATAACAGCTCCGGTACAATTCTGGGAGTGAGTAATCAGGGGCCACTCACCTAAGAGTACTGGAGTGTATGCACTGGCGGCAACACCTACCGCAGTTGGTCTCTGGGCTACCGCAGTTGGTCCCTGGGCTACCGCAGTCGGTCTCTAGGGCTTTTTAAGGGGTTGCCAGGTATTGTGTGCTGCCTATAATACCGAAAGGTGGGCATTGGTATATAATAATTGATTTGGCATAGTCATCATAAATTAATTCTTTCGTAGACTATATCAAAGTATTTTATACACCCATACTTACCAATATACAAAATTAAATTTGCTGTTAAAAAATTGTTACCAATTATCCCGATTCCCGATAAAATAAATCCAACCCGAGGTATTAATTTATTCTATGAAGTTGTAACATCGTGTGTAATTTATATATTAAATGTGTATAAATATTTTGATCGGCTTAACTCGAGCGCAATTAATTAATTAAATATATTAATTTTGATAAAAATACACTCAATTAATTAATTAATTGAGTGTATTTTTATCCCCGCTCGTACAGATTATAGTAGAGTGCTTCTGCAATCTCTTTCAGTTATTAATAGGATCAATTAGATAGGATCTTTGTTGCAGGATATTCGTTTCATTTCAATGCTTTTTGTTCTGTTAACTGTAAATTGATGAGGACGGAGCCGAGCGCCTTTTACGTTGATATGCTACTTCAATTCGTTGTTGTTTCATAACTATACTGATGTCAAATAAAAAATAAATTAAATATAACTTAAATAAGGGGGGGGGAATGGTCATTTTTCGCCTATTTTTTGCTTATTTTCTTAAATAACTTCAAAACTATTTATATTAAAATTATAAAAAAAATATATTTGAAATCCTCACAACATACCCTTTCATTTGATATGTCACACAATATAGTCTGCTAAACTTTTTTTTTTAATTTTCTAATTTACCCCCCAAAAGTGGCCCCCATGTTTGAAATTCATTTATTTACGTAACACATCCATGTTTGGGTCACTGACTTACATATGTGTACCAAGTTTCAACTTAATCCAGTCCAATATTTTCGGACAGACAGACAGACAGACAGACGGACAGACAAACGAGTGATCCTATAAGGGTTCCGTTTTTTTTTCTTTAGAGTTTCGGAACCCTAAAAGAGACTGGTTTTCATTGTACAAGATTTGTTTTGTCTGAGATATAACCGTGTGAGTAATACCTATTTTACCATCATCACGTAAAACTGCTCCAGGGTCCATAACGTCTTAAGAGGTACCTGTCTCTTACAAATAGGGGAGAAAAGTCCCGCTTAGTACGCAATTATATCCATTTTTAAGGAGGAATTATTGCGCCTCTCATATCAAACATCAGGAGATAAAGACTACAATATTTCAGAAGTTCTATCTTTCATACATTTGTTCAAGTATTTAGATGTCAGTTTGGACAAAATGTTACCAATTCATCCGATATTTTGCAACAATGCGTTATATTTCTGAGACTATAAAGGAGTGATGTCATATTTTACATACGGAATTCGTACGTTGCGACTATATTTGGTTGAGCAATCAAAATTTGATGTCTCCTAAACGTAAAGAGGCAACCAAGTGGTGCGAGGTGCTCGTAAATCCCGAGTGATCCTCGTGCTTCACGACATGTCTTACTGCTCGCGATGCTAAAGCTACTTCAATTGTGACTATTCTTGTTACAAAACTTTAAATCCCTAATCCCGCGAAAACTAGTATTAATAAAAAGTAGTCTAGTTTTCTCTTCGGTCCATAACCTATCTCTATGTAAAAGATCACGTTGATCCGTTGCTTTAAAGCTGCGAGAACAGAAGGAGAATTAACGAACACACTTTCACATTCATAATTTTTCAGGAATGTCTATATAGATAAACTTTTTAAGCAAAAGGTTATCTAAATACAAATTTCGTAAATTCGCCATTTCCTAGACACACGAAATATATGTATATATTAACGGAAAAGTATCTAATCCGTCATTGTATACATTGCCTAGGAAATCCATACATTTCCTAAATATCTATCGGAGTATTACATTCGGGATATTTGTAAGGATAGCGGTATTTGGGGGGTTGTAAGTGAAATTTATTTTTGTGCGAATACTTTCAAATTTATGCAAAATAAAAAAAAATAACCCCCAACCTATTTTTTTCAATAGAATTTATATATTTCCTAGTATCATTATTGAAATAAAATTTCCTAGGAGAAATACACAGGAATTGTGTACAATTCCTATGTTTCATACATTTCCGGTGACATATACACAAGAATTGCTCGTTTAAAGGCGCTACGTTGACAGTACTAAGTACGCGCTAAATGTCCCATTAGTTGTCAGTGAGACGGACACTTTAAACGTGTATGAGTGCGGTATGGACATAAAAAGTGTCAACATTGGCTGAGACTGGCGACTGCCAACGTGCGCGCACTTCACCGCGTACACTCACTTACCTACTGCCTCGAGATCACTTTCATTAACAACAGTTTCTTTTACACTTTACCTTTAAACGTAGCCTTTCTTGTATTTACGAGATATTTTAGTAGCTTAACGACAAATTAAAAAAATTTTGGGCTCCGTACCCTATTACTAAGACTCCGCTGTCTGTCTGTCTGTCACCAGGCTGTACCTATCTCATAATCAAATTTTTACAGATGATGTATTTTTTTTGTCGCTAGGTATAACAATAAATACTAAATAACAGAATAAAATAATTATTTATGGGGGTCCCATACAACAAACGTGATTTTATTGCCATTTTTATAGATAATAGTGCGGAACCCTTCGTGCGCGTGGCCGACTCGCACTTGGCCGGTTTTAAAAAAAAATATGTAACTGTAATATGTTATTTAAACAATGGGGCCGGTTCTGTTGTTTACAAACAAAACTATTTTATTAAAAAAAACATAAGAAAGGGATAAAATAATTTTAGACCTATCAAATCAATCCGATTGCTCGAACATGAAATAGGCACAGATGTTTATTGGTCATAACTATTTTCCGTAAATAACAATGACAGACTAATTTGACAGCTTTAAATATTATCTATCCTTTTTCAATAATGTTCGTAAGAAAGAGATGTAATGTGATTAAAATTAGTATAGTTTGTAAACAACAGAATCGTCACTTATATAGGATAAGTAAGTAAAGTGGTGTGCACTCCATTCTTAATTAGCTGAAAGTACCTACTCCTACCTCTAAGCAGTGAGCCGAGAGCATGAAACTTACATAGTACAGCTAATTTCCTTTACAAAATTAAGCCATATAACTACTAAAATACCGAAATTTTGAACAACGAACAGAATATTCATGCTTCACAATTTTGCTATGCGGATTCCTGGTCCAGTGTCCCGGGTGTTACTGCGTCCACGGTAACCGCTTACCATCGGGCGGGCTATGCTTGGCTCGACTTTTTTAATAAGAAAAAAATATGCAAGCTTAATTTTGATTTTGGGTACCATCCAATCATCCATCAATTATAATAGGCCAGTAGACAGTGTCAAAAATAAATAATGGCACACAAGAACATCTCTAAACACGTAGATACATCAAATATGTTGTAAATGTATGCTTTTTTATTACCATTAAGAGTAGACCATTTGATGCTGTGAAACTATGACGTCATAGTGCAGGTATTTCATACAAAACTCCATATAAACTATCGTTTTGACATTTAATAAAAAGTTGCTGATATATCAGGACACTACTTTATTATTGAACTACATAATAGATAAAATACCATTTTATTATTCGGCTTATTTATTTTATTCGTACCCATTATGCTTTGGGAAACTTATTATAGGTATAGTCTGGGATAATTGTGTGGATACAGGTGGGGTTTCTTACAATGAGGAATAACAACAAAAAAATCTAATTAGTCCGTCAGTTAGATTATCAAAAAATATTGGATACGTATTTTTTATTTTGATCCGAAAACAAAAAATAACGGAGATACAGTGCGTTAAAATTTTTCGGTCTGCAAAAAGTGTACTAAAAAGTAGGTGTACAATGACGTCACAAGCCCTAGTCCTGCACTTTGATGGGACTTATCTTTGTAATTTCTTATTGATTTGATAAAATAAAAAATACGTATTAAATATTTTTTGATAATCTAACTGACGGACTAATTTGATTTTTTTGTTGTTATTCCTCATTGTCACAAGTGGGTCGCCCTATAACTGTACGTACCTAAGCTATGTGTAATACCATAGACAAATATTAGATCCTCCTTGGTAATACATACCTCGTTTAATATACAATACGCGGATTTGTGTCATCAGTTTATACCTGGTACATTCTTCACACACGGTTATCTGATACCAAACTCTGCAAAGCTTGTATACACACTATGGAAACCAGATGAATACGACATTTTTTTGTAAATACAATCTTATATAGATAATTACACCAAAATCAGGATAAACAGACATGTTAATGACAAATGTTTGTCTTGCATGGGAATCGAACCTTCGTTCTGCGGTATCATTGGTAAGGTCCAGTTACAATAAAATTGCAAATGCAGTCAGTTCAACCTTACTGCGACACAAAATCACAAACGCAAAATATCGTTTTTTTTCTGTTTTTTTACTATGTATAGGCCTGTGTTGGTCCACAATATCACCGTGGTCAGTGATGATGTGGCCGATAATGGTAAGCACACAAAGCCTAGAAAGGAACTGGCTCTCAAGTGCAGCTGTCGGAACACACCGAAAGGTGCTTGGAGACAGATTTTCAACTTGAGGGTGGTAGCCAGCCAGGCGGGCACAAAGTACCCTACCACCGTGCTATGGTTTCCTCACGATGTTTTCCTTCACCAAGCTATCATCGCTTCATATAATCGTTTTTTTTTAAATGATATTAGTAGGACAGTTTATCCTACATCCTCCCAATCTTATCTTGATGTGCTAAGATGGTCTTTATGATGACTACGTCTCTTGTAGGCCGCTAGTTTGAGAACGAGGCTTCCTTGGGATATGTAGGCACTCCTTGGTAATTAATGTTGGGAATAAACAAATTAGCTTTTTGTATAGGTATAACTGTATAGGCTACAATACTGTTGATATTTAAAAAAATCGGCCAAGTGCGAGTCGGACTCGCGCACGAAGGTTTCCGCACCATTATCTATCTATAAAAATATTTTTATTATATGATAATAACTAAAAATGTATATACTTTTCGCAATTTTTCCTTTATCTGTGCTATAAGACGTTGCTTCGTACCAAATTTCAAGATTCTAAGTTAACGGGAAGTACCCTGTAGGTTCCCTTGCGAGTGGCGAAAATTTGCAGCATAAACGGCTGTATCTTTTGATGGCGTTGGCTTAGAAGTTTGATTTTTTCACTGCTCCAAGGGACAGTAGACCTGTGTGTGTATTTGATATGAATTTCAGCTTGATACCTCCACGCCTTCTTGAGAAAAAGGGTCTTCACTGACAGACGGACAACAAAGTGATCCTATAAGGATCCTAAAAATGATGTACTGTCCTGCACGAATGTGTTCAATAAGCATGCAAGTCCCATTTGATCCGCAAAAATAAATTCCACGTACTACCACCACACGTAGTATATTGATATAAAAAAATGTATAAAAGTCATATACATATTCACAATATTGTATGCGCCGCGTGTTCGTTTCGTCAATTGTGTGTGCAGTGCAGCGCTGATGAGTTCGTTAGTTCTGCATTCACTTTGCGCATAGTTCCAGTGCGGGGCAGGCCGCGGCACGGCACATGTATGTTCACGCAATCATAGCGCTCCGGGTTGTTTCAAAGCTTTGTTACGCCATATTATAATAACGCTAGGTTATGTGGGAAGCATAAATAATATTGGTATTCTTGAGTTTTAAACCTACAATGCTTCGAGCAGTGATGTGCAACTAGTACCTTTTACTGCGTCTTTACTTTTAACCATGTGCTGATGATGAGATATTTTATTATTTGGAAAGAGAGAAAGAAATATTTTTTTGTCATAAATAATTTTACAATGTTGTTTACGAACATAGCTAATATTAGACAAGTCACCTCTCTTTCATGTTAACCTTATTGAAAAAAGATAGAACATTTTTAATGCTGTCAGTTTAGTCCATGCCGTCGTAATATACGGGTAAATAGTCGTGACCAATAAAGATCGCGCTTAAATTCACGTTGAAATAAGTGTTCGTACTAATGTGACATGACTAAAATATCTTGTATCCCTTTCTTATATTTACTATTAGAAAGAGATATAGTGAGATTAAATTTGTTTAGTTCGTAAACAACAGAATCGGCACCAATATCTACGCTATATAATTATAAACATAAACTTTGAGCCACTTTCCGAAGAGAAGCAACGAATAAAACTACTTAGATACAAAGTTTCATGAAATGGAATTCCTTGTTTAAGTTTTAAGACGTAATTGAAATACCTATTCATTTCACAGAAAATATCAATACCGTTATTTTTCATCGGAAAGGTATTTTTTATCAATTTCCGTAAGCTATCGAAGAATATTATTCTGAATAGAGCAATAACGTCGTTTAAATAAACCTATTTTCTGCGTACATAAGCAATAATGTGCCGTATTTGGAAGTCGGTTTCCTAATAATGTATCTAGTGGGATGTGCGAGCGAATTACTGAGTGATTCCATTTGCGAGCGACACTCGAGCCGACACATATGCCGATAGGAAATCAAGGCTCACTGCAATGTTGACATCGGTACTAATATTAGTCTCTTGTCGATTCAGGAAGATTAAGCTTCCACGTAGTACAATGTACCGGATTGAGAAGGCGATCCTTATGTGTGTTTAATTTAAAGCAGAATATTATTAACCAAAATTTTTCGATTGATTCGCTGTTTTTTATTTATTATGTATAGGCCTGTAGTGATGATATGACCGATGGTAGTAAGCACACAAAGTATAGAAGGGAACTGGCACTAAAGTGTAGCTGTCGGAACACATCAGAAGGTGCTTGGCGACAGATTTTCAACTTGAGGGTGGAAGCTAGCCAGGCGAGTACTACAAAGTGCCCTTCCATCGTACTATGGTTTCCTCACGATGTTTTCCTTCACCGAAAGCTCAAGCTCATAATAGGATTCGAAGCCGCGACCTACGTCTCGGCATTCGACATCACTACCATTGGGCTATTGTCGTCTTAAAACATCGTTTAGGTATTACCTACATAGATCATTTTGGAGTTACATAGTTTGTACAATGCTGGAGAAATCACGTCAGCAAGTCCTGTAACTCTTTCTTTCTTTTACTAATTGAGCTATAAAAGAAAATAAATTCTCCTATAAATATAGTTTTACCGTTTGAGGAATATAAATCCGAACGTCAATCTTTTCCTGGAACGAATTGATATTAGGTTTCACGCGCCGACTCCCGATAATCGCTTGTTGATTCTATAAACAGCCTATTTAAATATTTGCCAAAGAATTCATCTCCGTATCTTTCCTATTCCGAACCTTCCATTACTCTTTATTTTGACATTCCCCATATTTGAATAAACGGTTAGGTACATGATCTTGGCCAGCCAGTTGGAGTTACGCCAAACAATCTTTATTCAAGTCCATTTAGTCCTCGTCGAGTTAAAAAGATGAATCCTCAATGGAAAGTCCCGGGAAGTATGTCGAGTGTCCCCCAGGAGCGCACTCATCGGCGACGTTCGGATGTTTCTCTCAACTTCTTTGATTAAAACTTATGCAAATCGGAAGAGGCGAGTCAAGTGGCTTCGGCAACTTACCAAACGATAGTTCAGCGGTGGTACAACATGTAAGCTGTCAGCGAGATCATATTTGACACTATTAAAAAATACACTATATATAACACTAACCATCGTTTAAATCGCGAAAACATGAGATATGAATGAAATGGTGTACATTGAAAGCTTTTCATGATTTTTAATTACCAATTGGTGCTGTAAAATTTTGACGTCACACGCAAGTATTTAATACAAAGCTCCATAGAAAACTATCGATTTGACGTTTAATAGAAAATTGCTGATTTGATATTTCTAATTACTAGTTATTACATCAAAACGAAATGAATCACACGAACGGGTGCGTATTTACATATGACAAACTCATTATAAATATTGCACAAACTTGTTTTGTAATGCAAATAGCTAAAACTGAATATAAACTTGTGAGTTTCGAAACTTGAACCACTCAACTAGTAGTATTCTCGAATCTCTGTCGCTCGTGCCGTGTAAGCGTTTGGCAGTTACGTCGCGAGGCACTATTTGTGCGGATTTTAATTAAGTTTGCGGCTCTGAGTGACGTGTTCCCGTCCCGGGTCCCGAGTCCTGCCGAGGCTCAAACCCGCCGTCTCGACGACTAACTTGCAACGAGAGCCCTTGCGTACCGTCTCGCGGCGATTTATAGCTCTGCACTTGAAGGCTACGAGGATGCAACTGTTTTGTTTACGGTATAAATAATTGGCGACAAGCACAAAATTGTGCATGAATATCATTTTAATAATTTATAGTCTAGGAATATTTGTGATAAATTAATAAGATTCTGTTACATCATTGTTAAGTAGAGGTACTATACTATTATTCTATATGAAAAATAGGTAAATAAGGAGAAAATGACTGCTTGTTGGGATTTAAACCGTACGCAACGCACAGTTTAAATTCCAACTCAAACTCGTAACGTATAGAATTTTATCTACTCTCATATCATAATGTTCTTATTATGAAATCAAAATCAGTACTTTAATGACCCACTTTAGGCACACCCGTGTATAATGATTCATTATAGTACAGTTGTGTTCCCAAGATAATGCTATAAAATAACTTTTTTTCTATTAAAGTACACTTTGGACCTATCAATAGTATAATCAATCAGTATCAATTCAATTTGACGATGACAATGTGACTAATTTGTTGACTTGAAATTTAGAGGTAAGAATTTTTGGGAGTTGGCAACACGGATTTGATTAAGTATATGATTATATTTTATTGTTTTTGCCTAGCAATATATATAAAATAGCAATTTTTTTTATTTTTTTTGCAAAGTTGGTAGAAATTTATATGAGTTTAGATAAAGTACTGTATGATATTGCACATAATTAGGTATTAAAAACTCGTGTGATACTATTAAGAACCTCGCCTACGGCTCGGTACTTAAACTCACACTCGTATCTTAATAACCCCTATTATGCAACAGTATCATAAACTACTATTAAACCAATAAAATTGTACGAATATCATGTTATTGGTTTAGGTAATTTTTAAAACGAAGATCGTACTACATTGGAACGTGTTTCGAAGTAGGCATTCAGGTTCCTTATAGCACGTAGGTATCCATCACGGAAAGATTGTACTAAGTTCAACCCCTAAAAAATATGAGGTACCTATAATATGGGTCGCATCGCGACTTCGCAAGTGACACCGCAGGGCGGAGGGGAGAGGTAGGCTCTTATAAGAACTTTACTGGCTTGTTGTATGACAAAAGCGAAGTTTGCAGTTCCTCCTAACTTCCAGATGACGTGTGAACAAATTAGATTTGTCTTGTTTTCCAACTCAAATTACACATTGTAGGATATCCTCACCTTTAGATACGAGATAAAAGTTACAAAAACACGATATAGCTCTATTATATTATTCTTTTTCATTAATCACGGCTACTGATGAAAATTCAGATTTGTGTCAAACTCTACAATGTTGACAAAACAAAGATCAGTGTACAACTTCTTGTACCTAATAGTGTTAGGCTCCTGCGAGATTAGGGTTGCCAGGCGTTCAGATAAACCCGGAGATAGTCAGACTTTTTGGTTGCGTATGCGGCCAAATTAGACGCTGTCTAGCCTGTCCGGATTTTGTTAGGCTTTTTAACATTTGTCAAGTATTGTGTTCCGCCCCACCTTGCTCGACTGACTGAAGCACATACTGAAGGAAGACTGATTCATACAATTTTAGTGTTATTAGAATAAATGCTTAATTTTACTTTTTAAGAAAATTGACGTATTATACTAAAAATAAATACCTAAATACTACGGTAAGGGTGTCCGGGCCAATTGTACCCAATTGTCTGGCTAAACTGGTTGGTCTGTCAGTCTTTTCGGTTTTAAGACCTGGTAACCCTATCGAGATAGATCGACGATGTTGGTTTAGGACTTGTTCAGACCTGTTATCGCTCGGTGTCGATACTTCACGAGACCAGCTGCGCCAACCGTTCGCACCACTCGCGCCAACTTATAAATCCGAGGTCACAATCTGTTACGCTAAATCTGACCTTAAATCTTCGAGTTATAGTTGATTGCAGATCGATTGATATTGTAAAGCCACGGGCAAAGTTGCAAGCAATTTGTTGTTTGCTGTGGATACTTCGATCCATATCTCGATGAATTGTTTTGTCGCTTATTATAATCGAATCGTTGTTCGAAGGCTTTATGAACGTCAGGTTCGTAGTCCATTAAATTTTCATTACGAAATAAAGTCTGAATATTATTTGACTATTTCTCTGAAACAGTTACGAGAATATAATTTCACAAATATTCAGTTAAGCTTCAAAAGTTGACTGACTTTAGCTACATTATTGTGTAAACTTTTTATAAATGTATTAAAATTAGCTTTTCACCCCGCTGTTACACGTGCGATCAATTTTAGAGGTTACATTTAAAAAAATCGTTTCTTAGCGGATGCCTAAGTCTAAATAGCTATTTGTATGCCAAACAGCCTGATCCATCCGTCCAGTGGTTTGAGCTGTGCGTTGATAGATCAGTCAGTCAGTACTTTCCTTTTATATTTTTTAGAAATTAAAATTAGCATTGTACATTTTAACGAAAATTTATATTTTAAGTGCCTTTGGAACGTAATCATGTAAATCCCATCATTCATGGATAACTATTTGTTAAATAATGGTAATTAAGGACAATGTACAGTGCTGTGAAGCCAAGCCTACATCTCATAGACGCTGAAATTGATGTAATAAAATGAAGCCAGAAATTCAAAATTCGTATCATCCAACTTAACACCAAGCTTATTAATATACCTTTTATCTGGGATATGATATTGATTTCACGTCTAGAGTTTCATCGGGAACGATACATGTGATATTTATAGCCTCAGCTCAAAGCTATTGAGGCAGACTATAGGTTTTAATAAGCTAGTGTTGTGGCCAGCAAGGCGGGGCGTTAATTTGCTTTGCTGTCCATTAGTGCATAGCACACATTGAACGCACTGGTTATTATGTGTGTATTCTGTCTAGTGCTACTAGTACTAGTGGTAATTTTTTTATAAACCTCTGTCGAAGTCGACATTGGAATCGAAAACATCGATATCTATTTCGGCAGTCGGATGATAGATCGAAAAGATTCGATAGCGGAAAGATGGAGTACATTTACAAAGAAATTAATTTTTTCGGATCCGTTTCATATGTCGAATCCGAGTGTTTTAAAATAGCCCTGCTGGTGGTAATCAAAAACACAAAACTATCAGGATATTCACTCCCCAATTATCATATCATACTCACACGCAGGAAGTTGTGACGTCGATATTTTCTGGAATACTATTACTCTATATATGTGATGCGAACTTAGACAGCGATTCTCCTTTTTACGGGTTACTGTAACAATATGTGAGACAAAAATCATCATCATGTCAGCCGAAAGACGTCCACTGCTGGACAAAGGCCTCTCCCAAGGATCTCCACGATGGCCGGTCTTACGCTATCCACATCCAGCGGTTTGGCAATTTTTCGGGCTATGTCGGTTACTTTGGTTCGCCCTCGGATCTCATCATTTCTGATTCGATCTCGCAGGGAAACTCCGAGCATAGCCCCTCTCCGTTGCTCTTTGGGTGACCATGAGCCTTAATAAGAGTCCCATTGTAAGCGACCACGTCTCTGCTCCATAAGTCATCACTGGCACACACTGGTCGAAGACTTTCAACTTGAGACACAAATAACTGAACAAAAATCTCTTCTTTCTTCCTAGTCGGACTCTCTTGACAGAGTGGTCGTGGTTATGGTAAGTCTCGAGTGGCGGCTTTTGCAATGCGTCTCCATTGGGCCCTGTTGCAAGCATTGCGGGAACACTCGGTCATGGTGGAGTGTGTGGTAGACAGAGTTGTGACATATTTGAAATACTTGTATTTAAAATACAAATACAAAATACGTATTTTGGATTTTGTACTTAAGTACTTTTTTTAAAAAGTATTTTGTATTTTATTTGAAATACTATTCGAGACGTATTTTGTATTTCTAAAATGGTTTGTAAAATACAAAATACTTTTTTATTCTTAGCTTCATTTTTCTAAAGCATTCCGCGATTCAGTAAAAACAAAAAATGGCCACTAGTGGCGCAGCAGCTTTGAAAGTCTATGCACAAAATTACAGATGAAACAAAACGCATATAAAACCTGACCAATAATATATGAGGGACCCCTCTTGACAATCCTCAAAGTCACTGTTACGTTTTGCAGTATTGGCAGCTATTTCATTATTTCTGTGTTGTTCGCTCGAAATGTCTTTAAAAAAAATGGAAAAACAAATTGTATTTAAACAATATGCCGTGTAGGCAATAATACGTTATTTTAACGATTCGTATTTAAGTGATTATGAATGTATAAATGTATAAATGACAAACAAAAATACAGAAATAGAAAAATATATTTATAAAAAACCGGTACGTAAACAGCACTACAAAAAAGATGTCATTGTGGGCATTGTGGCAAGTATGTAATATAAATATAATATATAATTGATATCCTGAAAGTCCAAGAAACCATTAATGAAGTTCTGAGAAAACTAGGATTGGCCGTCTTAAAAGAGATGGAAGTACAGTTTTTGATTGAGTATATTCGCACATCTAAGCCCATAGCTGAAGCCATTTGGAGCTTAGAAGGCGAAAAGGAGACTTTTTATGGATGACTGCAGTAATTTTACCATAAAGTATTTTATTTCAATAAAGTATTTTGAAAATACATATTTTGTATTTAAATACAAAATGCAAAAGTATTTTGTATCTTGCATTTGAAATACTATATTAAAAAAGTATTTGCATTTTGCATTTAAATACTTTTTGAAAAGTATTTTGTACATCTCTGGTGGTAGACACTATAAGATCAGACCATCTAGTCGGGGACCGACCACCAGGTCTTTTGCCATCCATTCTGCCTTGAACTACCAAACGTTCCATTGAGTCCTCTTTGCGGGTAACATGTCCAAAGAACTTCAGGATTGAGTTAAAACAACAATATTGTAAAAATAAAAGTAACAAGAGGTAGGTAGGTACCACGTTCTCAATATGTATGAATAAGTCGTTGATTCCGTGTCGATTTCTCCCAGGACCGGGACACTCAGTGGAGTGTGAAACAAGTAGGTAATTGATTTATCAGTTTGCTACGATAAATTCCAAGAACGACCTGGGATCACTCACGGTATAAGTGCATAAGTTTGTAGACACCTGCGATTTGTATATAAACTTTTACGATTTCTAGTAATAGTACAGGTAGTCTATTGTATCTTTTGACGTTTATAAGTGCCTTATCAGTCTCTGCTGAATAAATAAGTTTGAGTTTATAAAAAACTAGCTGTCTCTCGGGGTTTTACCCACGTTTCTGGAATAAATAACCTATGTCCTTCTCCGTATTATAGGCTATCTGCGTACCAAATTTTATCGCTATGGGTTTAGTGGTTTAGGCGTGAAATGGTAACAACTAACAAACTTACTTTCGCATTTTCTTAAAACTGTACAAGTTATCGTTTAGAATTAGAAAATAAACAATTTCAATACCTAAAAAATAAACTCGAATAGCAGAAAATATTTTTTTTTTCGTATTTGCATAACGTAGGTAGGTATGATTTCCACGGATATATATATTTTATAAATTATTTATTCAATAACACTAACATATTAACATAAATATATTAAAAACATAAAAAAAATGTGTTGATTATTTTTATTTACATATTATAACATTAGTTTAAATTAAATTACATATTAAATTAAAATTAAACTACAAAATCTATCCTATATACAGAGTAACTATAAATAATATACCGCATTTAAATCGCCGCCTGCAGGCAGGGTCCTCAAAAAGCTGGCAACATTACCTCGTTGGATTGCAAGGCTGATGTGCTGCCCGAGGTAAGTGCCAGCTCTTTGGTCACCTGTAGTGTCAATAAGGCGTCTGGACAGCTCCCTAACCAAACTGCGAGCATCTTGACCCCAACTACCCATAGTTTCGACCCCAAACGGTAGATAAACCCAATTAGAATAAATAGATCCAATAGAAAAATATTTTATACGGTAAAAATGTTAAAGATACTTCCAAAAGCATTAGTTCTTATGAAATTGTTTCTTAAAACTTTTTCAAAATGAAATAACTTAAAATACCTAGTTATAATTTTATTCATTGATATTTTTATTAAATGCCCGAGTAAGAATCCGATTTATGGCCAATTAAAGTATTTCCACGTTATAGCAAAGACATCCTACTTCCCACTAATATTAGTTTGTGAGTATGGATGTATGTTTGTTACTCTTTCACGTAAAAACTACTGAACGGATTTGGATGAAATTGGCACATAGATAGATCATACCCTGGAATAACATATAGGCTACTTTTTATTCCGGGAAAACATAAGATACCTCGGGAACGCGGGTGAAACCGCGGGGCAGAAGCGAGTAATATTTAATTGGCACACATATCTGTTAATTTTGAAACGTTATTTAGATGTCATAAAGCGTTGTTACGCTTATTATATAACGTGATGGCAAAATTGTCGTGACCAAAGACGGAAGTATCCTTAACTAAGCATAACTTCAGGAACACTTGTAATTTCCGAGCGTCGTCGCCCGCCTCGCCCACTGCTGGCTAACTTTGCCCACTGTCTATTATGTACTACGTAGGTGTGTGTACTATATTGTACTGTAGGCCAAAAAATTGGTTTACCGCCCTTCGTTTCTTGCCAGAGTCTTCTCAGTTCAAGTGTATGTGGAACCGGTGGTAGAGTCTATTGTAATGATCGTAACTATCGACATTCATAAGTGTCTTATCAGGGCCTAAACTGAATAAATTAGTTTTGATTTTTTGATTTTGAATCTAAAACATCGTATCTTGGGACATTATTTCACACACGGTTATCTGATCCCAAACTAAGCAGAGCTTGTACACATGGCTATAGATCAAGCTACATACTGCGGCACCTTATACGGTTGTAATAGGCGCTATTTTGCTACAAAAATGTGTAGCTTAATCTGTGGCCGTACGTACTATGGAAACCAGATAACTGATATACTACATATACTACTTTTTTCTAAATACATACTTATATAGATATTACAGACTCAGGACAAACAGACATGTTCATGCACACAAATATAATAGATACTTATAATCGCAATAGGTAGGTATAAGACATATTTTTATCAACCCAAGTGCAATCTACACATATTACAACTGTTTTAATTAACTAGAAGACTGAATCAAAATATACACCCCTTTCTTGGCTGACTGTACTAATGTATGTGTGTACTATATGTGGGTAGGTACGTCTGTTATATCGTCAAGTTTCGCTAGTTAAGTTTAGGGAAAGTTCTCGCTGCGTTAGACAAGTTAGTGATATTGTGATTTTAGTTGTTTCGATAACTACACGGAACCCACAACGTTGCCGATGTTCTGTATTTAAATTATATTATGATATGAACCAGGTAGGTAAATATTACTATATATTCTTCGACATCTTCCTGCCTTGTTACTAATTAGTAAAGGGTTAGTAGTATTCGTTTCGGGCCGCCCTTAAATGTTTTCGCCTAGTTTCTTAAATAACTTCTTAACTTCAAAACTATTTCTCATAAGATTATTTTAATATATATCACAGAGTTTAGTATGAAAAACTATTTTTTTAACTTTCTAATTTACCCCCCAAAAGTGGCTCCCTTGTTTGAAATTAATTTATTTACGTTACAAGTCCGTGTTTGGGTCATCGACTTACATATGTGTACCAAATTTCAACTCAATCCAGTCCAGTATTATCGGACAGAAAGATACACGAGATCCTATAAGGGTTCCGTTTTTTTTCTTTTGAGTTTCGGATCCCTAAAAAGCATACTATAAAGCGCAAGGTTTTTGTAATACTTACCCAATGGTGAAGATACGAGTGATACATTAACCTACGAGTAGGAATTTACCTACAGCTTATCATAGCATTTTTGATTCTCGAACAAAGATTTACCAAAGAAAACATTGCTTATTATAAAATCCTATTATGTTTAACTGTTCATTATTTACAATGTTATGCAGTTGGCACTCAACCTCGGCTCCGTTTTATTTTTATCATCAAAATATGCTAAAACGCTTGTAAATTATTGAATAGAATTTTCATAAAAATACTTAAAGAAAAGATAAGAATTTAAAAAGCAATATCCTACTATGTTACATACTATCTACTCCATGATAGGAGTTTTGATTTGAATATCAAATATTGGCTCACACATTTGGCATGCATCCTACATGTTTGGCAATGTTTTGGCGGTAATCTGATTGTGTTATTGTTTAATTATCGAGATAATTGGGTATTGTTACAACGTTTGGTAGGTTCTATGGCATTTACGCTATTAACTGATTGATTTTTGAGTATTTTATGATGTTAAATTCTTGCTCTTACATGCTATAGTCTGTGCTATAGCATGCGTTCCTCTATTTTGCCGTATTAGGAGTTGATAGGATTTAGGCCTTAGGATTTTCGGAAACCCCTTTCTTAGTACAGGCCTCCACTTCACAAGGAAAACATTAATGTTTCTAGGGCAGCGGTTTATTAGACAATTCTTATATACAAAGTTTTTTATATTTTTAAAAATATTATTACAAAAAGGAATAACCGCCTGGAAAGTAGTACCTACCTAATTACGTTGTATAACTTTTGCTCAGCGACTTTCAGCAATTTGTTGAAATTATTCCGACTTGTGGGAACTTTGCGGACACTTGTCACGCCGTGAGTAAAATATGATTGTGTTTGCGTCTAGCCTCATTTGTCATAATTTATTGTTCTAATTCACGAAGTATTGCCGTCAAATGAAACAGGTTAACGCGCGCAAAAATAAATGTCGGCATTATGATATGTCAAAATTTTCTAAGCTCTAACTTCATTGTTTAAACTAGCTGACTCACTCGCGTTTCCGGGATAAAAAGTAGCTTATAACCTTCGGGGATAATGTAGCGTCCTATTAGTGAAAGAATTTTTCAAATCGGACCAGTAACTCCGGAGATTAACGCATTCAAACAAACAAACTCTTCAGCTTTATTATTAGTATAGATAAATCAATGCACTTGTTCCAGCATATTATAAATCTCCAAGATACTTTAAAACTATGCCTTGTACTGAAAATAGTTAATGGAAATAAATGAAATCTCTCATCTTCATATAAAACGTCTTCATATAAAAAATATCAAACAACTTTCGTACAGACATTAAAAAGTTATGTTCCTTGTTTCAAAACTAGTAGCGACATCTAGTGGAATTTTCATAAACTACGAAGTATACTTTTCTTCAGACGCCATCTGGTGGTGTTTTCACAAAACACAAAGGTTCTATGCACCCCTCTGTAGTATTTCTTTCACTCGTAGCTTTTGTTAGTTCACCACCCGCTAGATGGCGTTTCTAACAGTATAACTATTGCAACCATGCTTGATCAAAATGTATGAAATGTAAAAAGTTATTCGTCTTGATGTGTACTTCCATTCCTATTAACAGTGCTGGCGAACTAAAAAACGTAGGTATATGCTATATTGTTAATAATTATACATCATTATTAATAACTAGCTGTTCCCCGCGGTTTCACTCGCGTTTCCGGGATAGAATATAGCCTATGACCTTTGAGGATAATGTAGCTTCCTATTAGTGAACATTTGTATCGTATCCGACCAGTAGTTCCAGAGATAAGCGCGTTCAAACAAACAAACTCTTTAGCTTTATTACAAGTATACTTAAAAATTAATAATTTTTAAATAATCACACTTACCTGTATTATACTGGTATATGTACTGGTAAAAAACAAAAAGTAGTTAGTTACCCACGAATATGTAATTTAATACTTCTTACGAAGCCTAGCTTTTAGCTAATCAAGCGTGATTTATGTGCTATCCGGCATTTCAAGGTTTATGTTCGTAGATAGGGGCATCATTTAATGTAGTTTACTTTATACGTCTGACTAACCTTGGTATAAAAATAGATTATCTACCTAATATGAAACAACTAACTTACTTCCCTTATTTGATATTTTAATTGGATAAGTAGGTACTTATGTATTGAATTGAAACGCATACAATTAATTTTATAGTATAGTATGACACAACTTAGATGAAGCATCGGCAAACTTCGTAAAATCGATCGTTCTCGAAAAGAGTGCGCCTACAACATTACTCATGTGTTAAAAAATGATCGGCGAAAACGATCTTGTTGAACGTTGAAAGGCGTGATACTGAATTATTTTTATTTGTTGTGTAAATCGGAAGTGAAGTGTACGAAAATGATTCGCCGATGCTACATCTATGTTGTGTCATACTGTACTAGGTTTTCCGCCCGCGGTTTCACTCGCGTTCCCGAGGTATCTTATGTTATTCCAGGGTATGATCTATCTATGTGCCAACTTTCATCTAAATTCGTTCAGTAGTTTTTACGTGAAAGAGTAACAAACATTCATCCATACTCACAAATTTTTGCATTTATAATATTAGTAGCATTACTACTACATTTATAATTTGAGATGTCTTGTTTCTAAGTTCCTAAAGCTCAAAGCTTCACTTCGTAGCTTCAGTTTTAGAAATTCGTATTTTCAGTACACACACTAGTCTTTGGGGAAATTTGGCTGAAGTTAACAGCGTACATGCAGATATACCGTAGTGGCTCAGTTATGAAACCTACAAGAAGCCTGTGAGTTGAGGGGTATCAGTTTGAACCTTTTAGTTTAAAACTGGCTGAAATATTTTCAAAGGTATTCTATTTCAAAAATATTGATTCGATTATAATAAGTAGATTGTACTTGTAAGTGAGACTGTTTTTAACCCCCGACAAATACAGTGGTGTTATAAGTTCTTAGTTATGTTTCAAGAAAATCCGCTGAGCCGTTTGAAGATCATCACCACTAATAGGGATGATGAGTGGGTAAAAAATAATTAATTCTATTTAGTCCGTCAGTTAGGTTATCAAAAAATATTGGATACGTATTTTTTATTTTATCAAATCAATAAAAACTTACAAAGATAGGTCGCATCAAAGTTCAGGAGTGTGGGTTTGTGACGTCACTTCTCTGTAAAAAGTGTACTAAAACGTGACGTCACGCGATAATTATACGCACTGTATCTTCGTTATTTTTTGTTGTCAGAACTAAACAAAAAACATGTGTCCAATATTTTTTGGTAATCTAACTGACGGACTAATTTTTTTTTTTAGTCATCAACCCTATTATAGAGTGTCAGGGGTTTCTTAAAATTGTATAATTGCAAGCTATTCTTAGCTAATGCAACTTTCCATATTAGTATGTACCTAGTCTAGAAATTACTGTGACTAACTTCACTTGAAAGTTACTTTTAAACCTCCTTAAAAAAAGGTTCTCAATTCCATTTTTTATTGCGTTGTGTTCAGTATCTCCAAACTCCGAGGTGGTCCCCAAATATTAATTTTATTGTATTTGAAAGAGGACACTCTTTTAAAAAAAGTTAATTATTCTTATTATGACTTACTTAGAACCTCACTAAAACTTATTATATAATATTTGGCCATATTGAAAACTAAGAAGTGGAAGAAACAGTAGGTTAGAACATAGTACATGTATGCGTGGCGAAGGTTAGTGATGTAACTGGAGTCGACCGCAGGAGGCGCAGTGTGCGGTGTGCCGACAAGCGACGCGTCTGTGGTCGCGCTTTCCTATGTCATCATACCCAAACTTAAGTTACACTATTAATGACGAGACGAACTTACCATTTATTTTGCAAACTTTTTATCTACGTGTCTCCCTAACATTGGTTAGATACTTTCAATTTATTCAATTAGACAGTTTTTCGTTTTTTGACAGATTTTTTGTTTTTTTTATACTATTAAGGCAGCAAACAAGCATACGGCCCACCTGATGGTAAGTGGTTACTGTAGCCTAAGAATGCTTGCAACACCAGGGGTAACACTCGCGCGTTGCCGACCCTGCAAAAATCTCTTCACACCCTTCTTGAAGAACCCCATGCTGTAGTCTATTGGACTCTTGATTAATTTATTATTCAAAAAGCACAATGAATATTTAATGATGTCGATTCTATTGTGTACGAACTAAACTAATTGGTGACGTCACCTCTTTCTTACAAACATTATTGAAAAATGATAGGATATATTGATATGTAGAATATCAGTTATGGTTGTCCATAATACAAGCTCTGCTTAGTTCGAGATCAGATAATCGTGTGCGAATAATGTCCCAGGATAATTATTTATTGAAGATGGAGCTGAATAAAATTTTGATTTAATGCGGTACTTATCTAGGTATAAGTACCTACACAACAAATTATATTCATAGTTAAAAATGATTGTATGTTCGTTCATGTCAAACCCTCATGTTAAAGTACACAACTGTCATCAAAATCAATTAATAACAAAAAGCCGCGTATCAATTACCTCGACGTGTAATCATTACCGCGGAGTCTGTCCCCTATCACAACGGACAGGGGAGCGACCATAGATATATATAAATATAGATAACGCATGTATCACGATCTGTATGAAAATCAAGCGTGCCATTTTTTTACTGCCGATTATGACGCCACAAGCACCAAATCGATTCAAAGTAGCGATGAGCAATTGTTACTATTGTTAATTTGTTACTGAAACAAAAAATAGAACCGTCTTCAAAAGCATATAATAACTATGTAGGAACTTCTACAGTTTAAAAGCTAGCGAAAAAAAATCTGCGGTACCATGATAACACGATTTAAACTTTCGCTGACTTCAATACAGTCAGATTAGAGTTCAAACAAAAAAAGATTTTTCTAAATCGGTCCAGGCTTCTCGAGTAATCGAGGAACATACGTAAAAAAAACGAATTGTTAACCTCCTCCTTTTTGAAGGCGATTAAAAACTATCGAATTATCATACTGAGCAGATAATTGAGCGCGAGGGCTCAAAAGGAGGCACGCGAAGTAGGTGCTCTTGCGTTATCTATCTCTATGTATATCGGAGTGCGTTTATAATGCACTTCCCGCGACCGCGTGGAGTGCCCCACAACACAATGGTGCGGTAATTATGATGGGCTGAAGTGTCGTGGAACACGTGACGCGGTTTCTGGGGGAAAGCACAACTGTTGAACTACGTGGGGTTGCCAGTTGAAAATGTTAATTAAAATCATTTTAATACGTAATGTAGACATGTTTCAATATTCGTCGTCTTCTTTCAAACCTTTTACTTTACGTTTGCATAAACTTAATGTATGAAATAGCATTACAGATCTATACTAATATTAAAGGGGGTAAAGTTTGTTTGTTTGGATGAAGGGGTTGATCTATGCGTTACTGATTAAAGTGACTAATTTCATGAGTCCTAAATAATCAGAGAGTTATTAGTTGTTGTGCTACTGTAAACAGGTAGTTGTATGTTTGTTGCAGTACCTGGGCTCGTTCCCGGTGGGCGGCGGCGAGCTCGAGGCGCGCGGCGACGCCGTCTCCTCCAACCTGCAGCTCATGAAGGTAACTCTTTCAATCTTTATATAGCTTCTACATTCTGGCAGTGGGCGGGGCACATCGCTCGTAGAACCTCAGGCCGCTGGGGTAGAAGGGTTCTCGAGTGGCGACCACGAACTGGAAGTCACAGCATAGGCGTTGCAAAGACATAATGCTCATTTTCGTATCACTCTGGCTACTGTCACAGGGCTCGTGTTATATTTTACAAACTATAGATTGTTTACCTTACGTATACTTTACAAACTGTAATGTCATATGCCCTTAAGGGTAAACCTACGGTTGGAGCGCGAAATTCAAATTTTATCACGTTTTTTGCAAATTGCAGCTCTGTTATAGGTCGTAAGTTATCAACATATTATTTGCGACAAGAATGGTAGTATATTTACTGATTAATAACAAAAGAAATCATCAACATATTCCTCCAAGGTATATGAGTAACATTTTCATGAAATAGTCGTATATGTCAGTAATATGCCTTGGAGGAATATGTTGATGATTTATTTTGTTATTAATCAGTAAATATACTTCCATTCTTCTCGCAAATAACATGTTGATAACTAACGACCTATAACTGAGCTGCAATAGGCAAAAAACTTGATAAAATTTGAATTTCGCGCTCCAACCGTAGGTTTACCCTTAAGTGAAGTCATATGCCTACATATTTCAAACAGTAACAGCACGTAACAGTAAGCACGAAATAAAAACTTCTATTTGAAAATGTCTCCATTGTCCGCTTTATTGCTACTACAATAATTATATCTCTTTGTATACAAATTATCGCATCGATTGTCATAGATTGAAACGAGGTCATCCATTGTAATCTATAACTACAGTCAACGTATTTAGATCAAGTTTTTGATAACATCAATCAAAAACACTAGCACTTACTTACACAATAGATTATCCATTGATTATTTTTTTTGCATTCAATATCACAACGCATATTTTACAAAAGGCTTTACACCTATTATATACTAGAATTTATAAATCCGAAAGTAACTCTGTTAACTTTTCACTCCCATACCGTTGGACTGATCGCGATGAAATTTGGCATGCAAATAACCTTGGTTATGGAGATAGATATAGGCTGAGTTTATGCTAGAAATGTAGATGAAGAAGCGGGGATTTTATAGTGTCTTATAACATCTCAAAAAGTAATATTATTTTCAACACTCAGATATAAATAAGATTTTTTTTATTTTTACACGACTTCAAGCACATACAGAAGTATTATGACAGGTGACTTAGCCAATTCTTTTCTAGGCTTTGTGTGCTTAAAATCTTTGGCCACATCATCACTGACCACGGTGAGATTGTTGTCAAACACAATACGTACTTATAGTAAAAAAAAATCTCGACCAAATAAAAAGTGTAATGATTTATTTTTTTTGTTCATTTCCTTCAACGGTTATTTTCTTCTGAGCAAAATTGCTTGTAAAAGTCAGTGATTCCTTAGTCATCAGCCATTTACCATCAGTCAGAACGCCTGCATGCTTCAGTCATCTGAAATAAAACAAACAATACCAAATTAAGTTGTTAAATATTATAAAAAAACTCAACCAATAAAATATACTTGGATACTGTAGGCAGCAGAGCCACATATATACAGGATGACACATTTACTTGATAACAGTGACGTGTGTGGACATAGTGACCTCGATGCCTCGGTTCAGTGTCTCATCCCTAACTAAGCACAGTTTGCCTACATGCACAATGGTGCCGATTCTGTTGTTTACGAACTAAATAAATTTAATCTCACTATATCTCTTTCTTATAGTAAATATAAGAAAGGGATACAAGATATTTTAGTCCTATCAGTTTAATCCGATCACACATTTCAACGTGAATTTAAGCGCAATCTTTACTGGTCACGACTATTTACCCGTACATTACGACGGTATGGATTAAACTGACAGCATTAAAAATGTTCTATCTTTTTTCAATAAGGTTAAAATGAAAGAGAGGTGACTTATCTAATATTAGTTAAGTTCGTAAACAACAGAATCGGCACCAATCTCTCTTTCATTATTAAAGTTTAAGTTATATGATGCCGGCCATAGACGTTCAAGTAATTTGATTAAACAGGCTAGTTCAAACAGTTATCAAATTGCCATGAATGTCTCTGGGAAAAGTTTTAAATTAGTTTCAAAATTAACGATTTGTCTGGCATGAAGAAATATGAATATTCGTATTTCTATTTGAAACAGTTTGATCGATTGAACCAGTCTGTTCACACTCCGTTACTTTAAGGAGCTAGGATGGCTTGAGTAAAGCTGGCAGGGAATGCACAATACACCCCAAGCGGGACGTCAGTTCAGACATTATCGCCCCCACACAGAATAAGAATAAGAACCAGTCTATTTGATCAAATTACTTTCACGTCTATGGCCGGCAATAGGAATTCACATAAAATTTCCAGTGACGTTGAACTCAATTATGACGAATAACTGACATTAGCTGTCAGATATTTAATTTTAGTGTGGCAATAGCAAAATGGCTCGCCTCGAGGCGTCCGGGAGTCACTGAGACTGCCTACTCACCAAGGCTACACGCTGTGTAATGCCAGATGTTGGCGTGCTATAGCCTAGCTAGATACGAACCTATCGTAAAATAATTCACATCGTAAAACCTTTGTGCCTTTTGTTTATAGTGTCTAGGATTGTATGTACTATGTGTTCATGTCTACAACTTCGACGAATTATTGCAATATATTGTCTCAGGGAATACCTAGAATCACGCTGAGAAATTATATTATTTTTATTGTAGTTTTATCCCCCGTAGGTTCACGGCGTTCACGGAATCAGAAAAGCATATAATCATGCTAAACTACTTTCTTGCCATTGGTCGGATGTGCCGCTGAGGCGTCAAAAGGTTTATTGATGATGTCATATCTTATCCTTATATTTAGATTTCAGTTGTAATTTATGAAATTGGTCTGTAACACTTTTTTACAAAGAAATATACCAAAATAATGTCACAACTGACAATCTAACTTAGTTTATACCCCTTATCAGTCTAGTATATTGTACTGACACATACCAAGCCCTTTCGATTGTGTAAAAACGGTTTTCAGGTACAGGTGTGCATGAACTTGTCTGTTTGTCCTGAGTCATTTGGGTATAATTATCTATATAAGTATGTATTTACAAAAGAAAAGTAGTTTATGTAGTATATCAGTTATCTAGTTATTTTATAGTACAAGCTCTGCTTAGTTTGGGATCAGTTAACCGTGTGTGAAGTATGTCCCAGGATATTTATTTTCAGAAGACTAAAGAATGTTTTTAACAATAAATTCCTCGTGTAAATAGTAAGTGTGAACGCTTGCCAGCTGTTTTGTGTACTGTGCCCTACATGCGAGTTCAAAAAAGCAGTTTCAAAGGCCGCGAGCCCTTTGACCGGCGCCGGCTCCCACGGGAGCGCTTCGCTTTCACAGTTAGCTACTCTGATGTATCTGGGATCTAGGACAACTCTACTCAAATAAGAGTCTTAGTTATTTTGTTTATTTATTTATGTGATGACGTCACTCGTTTTAATGTATGTGATGTTTGTTACGATGATGATGTTACGTCAAAAGTAATTCATATAATTCATCAAAATCTATAATAGGCTTATTTTAATAGCAGATAGAGACATCTGCATACGTCAAAAAAGGACAAACAGAGCGACAAGAAAAGTCACCATATTATCAAAACGGGGCCTATTCAATTGTGATGAGTTGGGTAACAAAAGTTAGGTGTGTTATGTATGTTTTTGATTTGGCCCGTTTTAATGAATTATTGTCGTACTCTTCGATTGGCTTGACAACTTTTACTGGGCAAAGCTAGGTCATTATGTCCTACATCGAATGGCCCGCGGGGTGCTTATAATTTGAGAATGACATTGCCTCTTCCCTTTTCACGGTAATTATTAGAGATTTACTTACCCCAATAAATTATATTTTTCATTTAATTAATTAATTTTGAAACTCATTAAAATCTCCACAAACTCTGGGTACCTACTGTAAAGCTAGTTTTAGGTAAGAGGTGTAGTGTAGTGTGTCACTAATAAGTCCCGGGTGAACCCCGCCGGGTCTCCTGCCCACTGCCGTGTTGTATATAATGAAGACAAACGTGAGTAAGGATTTTAACTTATTCCTACTTACCTGACTGACTAGAGTGACGAGTTTCACTAACGCATGGCTACTCTAGTCACGATTCTTGTTTATCTATACTAATATTATAAAGAGGAAAGATTTGTTTGTTTGTTTGTTTGTTTGTTTGTAATGAATAGGATCTGAAACTACTGGACCGATTTCAAAAATTCTTTCACCTTTGGAAAGCTACATTATCCCCGAGTAACATAGGCTATATTATATTTAAAAAAAAATTAGGGATCCTTACTAAAACTCCAATAATGTAACATAAGGTGTAAAAAAATGACCTGAAAAATACCTTACGTCGCGTGCGCTGCGAAAACTATTGATGATAGAACAAAATCATTTACTATGACTTTGCAGAACTCATCATTATCTACAAAAAGTGTCGCGACAGCATATGTCTAAATATTATAGTTATGTCACAGTAAGCAGTTTTTTATTCTAAAATATTAATTTATATATGCCGCCTCTTTTGAAAAGGCTCTTCATTTGTACCTTGGTATTAATACTCATCAAAATAAATTACTTTATATTCAAGACGGCATTAATACCTTTTTATAACTTTTTGAATTATTCAATTCGGACATTTCATTCGGAAGATATCACGAGTATTAGAAAAAAGTCGCGTGGTTGTCGCTCACCGCGCTCAGCTAGCCAGCATGCGATGTAGGCTCCATGTAAGCGTCACTGGGGTACGGGGGGGGGGGGGAGTCAATGTAATGTTTCAATAAAATCCGCTCAGCCGTTTTAAAATTAACACCAATTTGTGAGTTTTGGGGGTTTCTTTAAATTTATAATTCCTACTAATATTATAAATGCGAAAGAACTTTGTCTGTCTGTCTGTTACGCTTTCCCGCTTAAACCTCGCAACCGAACGCGATGAAATTTGGCACGCAGATAGTATATGTTATGGAGAAGAACATAGGCTACTTTATATTCCGGGAAATCATGAACCTCGGGAACGCTAGTAATAACTAAAATTAAAGAAACCCCTCACAGACTAGAAAAGAGTCAATGATCTTCACAGCTGAGCGAATTTTCTTGACACATAGCTAAGATCACACTGTAGGTATGCTATTTTGTTGGTATACAATAATCAACTTTAAAAATAACAGTAAAACCTCTTTCAAAGACAATAAAATTTATATAGGACCTTGGAACTATATAAATGGACCCAACACAATTTGTTAAAATAGGTTCGTATGCAAAAAAGCTACGCGTGAACAAACATAAAAAAAATAAAATACAACCGAATTGAGAACCTACTGTACCTTACTCATTTCAGTTATTACCCCCTCAGATTTAATAAAGAAAACATTTTCCGTATCTAAATCATACAGGGACACTTTCTACAAAACTTCAGGTTTTTGTCCAAGGGTTTGTTTGGGCTGAGCATTAATATGTCAGTCAATGAGTGGCCTTTTCATTGCAGCAGCAGTAAGGTCATTCTAGTTTAGTTCTATTAAAGCATAAACAATTGGTTGGTCACTCTGCACTATTTTGTGATGTACCTACCGCATCCCTCTGTACCCCGACAAGTCTCGGCTCAAACAAATGGCGCCGGCCGCACATCACCGAATATAAAACAAGGACGTAACGTTCTACAAATGTGTGTAAGAAAGTCCTATTGTCACATGTGTAAGGAAGTTACAGCTCTAGATTGAAGGCTTACCAAGATTCGAGGCATGAAAACATAAACCTTTTTGTAGTTTCTTTTTACGATTGGAAACAGTATCAGTGAAGTGAGCTTTACAGATCTACCTACTATCTACATAATTATGCGGGGTTATTTTGAACTAGCTGTTTCCCGCGGCTTCACTGGCGTTTCTAGGTTAAAAAGTAGCCTAAAATCTTCAGGGATAATGCAGCTTCCTATTAGTGAAAGAATTTTTCGAATCGGACCAGTAACTCGGAGATTAGCGCATAAAAACAAACTCTTCAGCTTTGATAGATAGATAGAAAAGAAAACACTTTATTGCACATAAATAATCATTTAAAAATAAAAATAAAAGCTTAATATTATGAATGTACAATGGGCGGTCTTATCGCTAAGAAGCGATCTGTTCCAGACAACCTTTGGATGGATAGAAATTGACATACGTTATAGACGGTGGTGTATTTTTAATAAGTGCATCTTCTATATTTAAAAATAAATAAATATTAAAAAACAATACCTATTTTACATATATATTTTATATAGCTTTATTATTCGTATAGATATAGATTTACAACAGAGTATAAAAAGAAGTCGCTGTCCGCGTCTGTCTATCCTGTTTATCCGCTAAATGCTTCTAAACCACGTAATGGATTTTGAAACAGTTTTCACTATCATTTTAACAGCTAACCGCTCGGGCAAGTGTTATGATTATTTTTTGCTCGATCAAAATGTATAAAAAGTTCGAGATTTCGTGATCTCAGAGTAGGTCCCTAAGTAAAAGTTGTTCATAATGGTGAGTAGGTACTTCTGCTGAAGCGCAAAATTCCAGGTGAATGAAAAATAACCCATCTTATTTTAGAAAAAAAATATTACAAACTGTGAATTTGAATCGCTCATTTTTAAAACCCTCGCAAACGCACCCCAATAGTTGTTAAAAAGGTTGACATAAAAGTAATAAGCGCACTAGACAGTTCAAAAAAGCGTAAAAAACGTCATATGAAGAATAGACCCCATGCAAATAGTTTGCGTGTAGTGTACCTACTACTGCTGGAAGTAAAGGGTTATGTGATCTTCAGACAAACTATTTCTTTTGCATATATAATTAAAAGTGGTACTTCCAATTATAAGGAATTTACACATTATTATTTTAATTATTTGATTCTGATTTAACCTTTTTATAATAATATAGGGAATATGCATAATATATTTTTTTAAGCTCTCATTCATATAAGAAGCAGTAAGAAAAATATATTTTGGATAACTTTAAAAATAACCAAGATTTATTCCTATCTCTTTCTAGCAAAACAGAATTAGCATGGAGTTTATATGGCCGTCATAGTATTATGACGTCACATCTTATGTCCGATCTCTCTGTCTAATTAGTAGTTTAAAATGCTTATATCTTCCGTGTTTCATATATTACTTACTTATTTTCATATTTTGTTAAGAAATGCGATAGGTCAAAAAAATCATGCATTTTCCCTATTGTCTCGTAGGGCCGCAAAGTTAGTATGTAACTAAACTTCGTAGCTGTTTATGTCGACTACGACGTAGCACTTCTACATCTTGTTCAAGAAGTAATTTCAGTGATTCAAAATAAGGAGGTATTATATAGAATACCTATAATATTTATACTATTTTCTAGAAATTATTTTGCTCAGTGTCACATTATTATAATCTTAAACATGTAATATTTAAGTAATTATTAGGGGGTTCCGTGCTTCAAAAGGAAATAACGGAACCCTTATATATCACTTGTTTGTCCACCTGTCTGTGTTACAGTTCGTGTGTCAAGCCAAGGAATGCGTAGAGGTATCAATTTGAAATTAATATTAAATAGTACCTAAAGCTTTCGGTCCATTGAAGCTGTTTAAAAATCAAGCTTCTAAGTCAACGAAAAAAAAAACCTAAAACGTCCAGGGTACTTCCGGTTGAAATCATGAAATGCAAGAAGCAAGGCCTCACAGCACAATTATATACATAAATCCGAAACTTGATAATCAATAGTTAATCAACATTAAATTTACAATTTGTACTTGGAGATCCTCGATTAGAAATTGTCTTTTAATCCGGATTACCTGTACGGAACCCTCGGTTGGAGAGTCAGACTCACACTGGTCCGGTTTTATTTCTGTATGAAATATGTGATTTCAAGATCTTGACCAAGCGTAAGCTTAAGCCTTGATAAGGCACTTAGGTCGATGTTCACCGGCTAGAAAACGGTCCGATAAATTATAATCGGGCGTTTACCATGTACTTAGTATTCTCTTAGGAAAAAGTCATAGTAAACGCTCGATTATAATTTATCGGACCGTTTTTTTGTTGACAAACCTCAGGAACGTTATATTTGACTATGATTATTTTATTTGTAATAAATGATTCTTATATGTTTATAGCCAGCCCTGAGTCGATGGTGGCCTGGGCTTGCATTGCGCAATCATCACAGAGCCCCCTCGACCATTGTGCGCACATTCTAGTATTTTTATTTGTCCCAAGCCCTGCGCCCTTCGCTTTGCGCCCTTCCCGCCATGTTCCCGTTAAGTACCCCTCATACGATCCTATTCACGGATTTTCTCAGCTTATTACATTTAATTATGCACTGCATATAAACGTTGTAGGTAATTGTCATTATAGGTTCTACTAGACGCATTACAATAATGAGGAGCTGGATAAATGAAATAATAAATATCCTGGGACATTCTTCACACACGGTCATCTGATCCCAAACTAAGCAGAGCTTGTACTATGGACAACCAGATAACTGATATACTACATATACTATTTTTTTTGGAAATACATATTTATATAGATAATTACTCTCAGATTCAGGACAAACGGACATATTCATGCACACAAATGTTTGTCCTGGATGGGAATCGAACCCACAACCGGCGGCGCGATAGGTGGCGTCTTAATCAACTGCGCCAACTGGCTTGTCAATGTTAGAGATTAGCTGAAAATTACACGAAACCAGACTGTTTTCTATCAGTTTAAACCATTTTTGAAGTAAAATATTCAAAAGGTAAATAGATGTAACTTAAAGAGTAGGTACGAAACCATGAAAAAAAAAACGTTCATTGTGGTCGTCCACCTTTGTTTGCCAGCTCTTCAATTTAGAAGTAGTTAATTAATGAGCTGGAGCTATCGATGATGGAAAATACACATGAAGACACCATAGCACGATGGTACAGAATTTTTTAATATCCGACTGGCTGGATACCCAAAAGTTGAAGACAGACCTTCCGATAGCTGCACTTGCTGTTTCCTTCTAGGATTTGTACACTAACACCTTCGGCCTCATCATCACTGATAAATATACTTACCACATCATAAGTACATACCAAACGAGATTAAAAAAAAATTGACTGCAATAATAAATTGCTGCTAATCGCTAATCTGGAATCGTTAATAAATCCAAATAAATCTCTGTAGAGATAGTTAAAAAAACCTTTTTTTAATCAAGCTATCTTCATTATCAGCTCCCAAAAAAGTACCGGAATCTTGATAATGTTTTAATTTAAACGATTGGATTGTACGAGGGATGGTTTACGGGAAGGCCTCGACGGGCCCCAGGGGCCTAAGGGGCCTCCGTATTAATCCGCCGGCCGTTGTTCGTCGCACAAACGAACCTCTCTGAATTAAAGTAAAACGACACCGGACGACGCGACGACACCGCACGGGTTTATTTAAAGCTGCTACCAGAGTGCAAGCGATAAAGCGATTGATCATCGACTATCTATATTAATTAAATTAAATTTACCGCGATATAAACTGTATTGGTCCCTATACTCTTGAGAACATGCAAAATTACATTCTGGGTAATTCAGAGCCGCTCCGTTCCGGGCCCGATTCGGATTACGGACTAAATAGATAATTTATAGCGGAAAAAGGCTAGTATTTCCCAATTTTTAGACTTCAATTTAGAACGAGGTTTAAATCGTTTCTACCGATCGGAATGGAAACTGAATTGGTCTGAATAAGGGGGATTGTCCATATAACGTTGCGTATTGGAAATAAATATAACAGACTTAATTACAGTGTATTTAATATAAAAGTGGCTTTGAAATGATGAACCAGTGGGACTGCGATTTCTAAAAGGTAAGCCGATGGGAATCGGTTTGTATGGACCCTTCGCCACTGATGTATATACAACAAAAAAGTAGTTTATGTAGTATATCAGTTGTCTGGTTTCCATAGTTACAAGTTCTGCTTAGTTTGGGTAAAAACCGACAGGTCATTGATGATTTTAAAGTAATTTGAAACAAAACTCGCTACTCGCGTGCTGTAGGACAGAGGTCTATAGGGAGATACGTTGGTTTTCGCACGCAGACGCAGCGGGGCGGGGGAGACGTCTCGTCTCTACAGATAATACGAGGTGCTATTGTTTGTGTTCGCTTTACAATATGTTGCGTTTTGTTGCCTTTTCCAGATTGGCTCGCCATTGTTGTCGTTTTAATATTATGTTAATAGTCTAGCTGTTAAGGGTGAACCTTCGGTTGGAGCGCGAAATTCAAATTTTATCACGTTTTTTGCAATTTGCAGCTCAGTTATAGGTCGTAAGTTATCAACATGTTATTTGCGAGAAGAATGGTAGTATATTTACTGATTAATAACAAAAGAAATCATCAACATATTCCTCCAAGGTATATTAGTAACATTTTCATGAAATAGTCGTATATGTCAGTAATATACCTTGGAGGAATATGTTTATGATTTATTTTGTTATTAATCAGTAAATATACTAATAATTATAATTTCGCGCTCCAACCGACGCCTCCACCTTAATTAATAGTTTTCAACGAACGAGTTATAAACCTACCAAGAGGTGGAGCCAGGAGACTCATAGCACAGGGAAACCTAGATTGGGCTCCCACATTTGAAATATATACCTTTTGTTTACAATTTGTTAATTTGTATTTTACGTGGGTGTGAATAAATTTTATTATTAGAATCAATATTTATAAAAGTCAAGACTCACTGACTGAGCGTTGACCCAGCCAAAACTTTTAGACCTAGAAAACGGAAACTAAGCATAGAGTGCTCTTATATCATGTAGGCAAAAAATAAGGCCGTATTTTTTAAATTCAGCCCCCTTAGGGGTAAATGGAACCGCAGATGAAACCTGGGGGCAGAAAGTTAGTGTAAAGATATCGTCATAATATTACTCTCTAGGTATACCAAAATTCTCTTATCTTTATTAAACCAGACTTTAAAAGGTTTAAAAGGGTTCCAACCAGCAGAGTCATTTAGATAACACAACTTTGTGAAACTACTTCACAGCACGAGAACACTCTCGCCATCATCATAACAGTTCACTCCAAAGTCACCGAAATGTGCAATAAGTCGCTTCTACTCCAGACAATACACTTAAAGAGTACGTATTCTAGACCTTCAGATTAGGGATTCTATCCAATCTAGGCAATGCGCCCCGGTAGCGCGATTTTGTTCAGACCATCGATCTTAAGTGTACTGGATGCGCGAGAAATACAGACTTTCGCTAAATAATTCTTGTGCAAAAAAATTACTTCGTCGTCATAAGTTTTATTTTTTAATATTTATTGTTTTAGGAAAAACTTACAGCCTCATAACAATATTTCACAAAAAAGAAATGAAAACTAAGCCAATTATAGGCTTTTCATCAATAAAATACAGATAACAAAAACAATAGAAGTAGATGACAAAAAAGTAAATTAACTTTTGAAAACACTGGTAAAAAAATTATATGTACTGGTTATAGTGACTCCTGCCGTGTACCCGCGCTAGCTTGAATTTCTTCACGTTCTTCACATTCAGAGCACTGGGCAGAAATCACACTGCGTCAACATCCGCGATGATGGAAATTTAAATGCAAGAGAAAACTATTGAAGAAGTCAAAAACCGAAAAAAATCATCTTATTGTTGCCTGATCTAGTAATATTTACATGGATGTCACTTACATAAAGCGTAGGGCACATCATCGGCCTCGCCTCGCGTCGCGCCTCGACCTCGCTCGTCGATAGCCGCGAGCGCGCCCGAGGGACCACTCGCCTTCTAACCATTTAGGCATGCCTCGTGTTACTATCGAGATAGCGCTTTCACCTATTTTCTTTTAGCGTGTGTTTGTTGTGAATCGAAAATACATGCTGTTTTCCATTCCGAAAATTAGGAGCAAGATTCGACGTTATTTTTCTCTTTTCGTTTTGCATAACATAAAAGTGGATGCTGTTTTTTTTAAACATTTAAATATACGTGGGTTTCAGCGCATTGTTGATTTTCTATCTGTTATCATTTCCTACTTTTACTATTTTTATTTTATAATTATGTTTATTTATGTTTAAATTTCATAGAGTATAAATTAATGTAATTTTTTTTAGACCTTTTTCGAGTTATCACAATAGTTTTTGTTATAATTCTCTTAAATACTAATAATAAAATAAACAAATAATATGTTTATCTTATACCTAAATAGGAAATACTAATACCTACTCGTAAACGTTCAATTTAAAAAAAGTGAAAAAAAAGCTATGACCAAGTAACAAAATATTTGTGTGTTGCTTCAACTACGCAAAACTAACCTTACTTCGACTTGCACCTAACCGCTTTGATCATCTCAATTGACAAACTTTATTATATAGGGCCATCAAAATCATCGATATTATGTAAAGCACTACCGGTAATCCCGACCTTGCCTTATAGCGTTACGTAATCGCGAACACTTCGTTTTACGGTTCACTTGCTCGTCCATTCTCGTCTCCTGCGACTTTCATTTGATTGCCATTTAAAATGGACATTTAAATGTCTGATGTAAACTTATACATGAAATACTTTGACGATTTCACGTAAATAAAGTTGAGATTTGGGCGGCATATTGATGTCGCGGGGTTGCGAGGCGTACGAGGCCGGCCGATCGGTGATTGCGTACACGACATTAATATCCTCGTTTAGGTGATTTAATGACACCTCTCTTGTGTGCACACGCCTTATTAACGGCGATCCGTGTGTCATGTATAAATATAGTTTTATTAACATTGGAGTGTTGCATTTGACCACGTCTAAGGCAATGATAAATAATATTGATAGATAGTTAAACTGTGGTGATAGTGTCGTCTACTGTGAGTTTGAATCCTACAGTAAGTTTGCCTTGTCAAACTTTTGGTGATGGAAACACGGTGAGGAAACAAGTAGTACTGGTAGGGTACTTTTTAGTACCCGGCTGGGGTTTCCTCCTACTACTTTAAAATGCTTCTTATTTGAAAATCTCAAAATTACTTATGGTGAAAATTTGTTGCCAAGCACCTACTTACCAGTATGTTCCAACTACTTCCAACATTTGAAATTGAGAGCCAGTCAGTTCCCTTCTAAGCTTTGGTACACGCAAGTCTATATTATATAAATGACTAGCTGTCCCCCGCGGTTCCACCCGCGTTTCCAAATAAAAAGTAGCCTATGCAACCTGATCTATCTAAGGCAACATAATAATTGTCCATGGGAAAAACAGTTTTCTCTTAAATATATTCCAACATGCTCAAAAGTTTGTCCTTGTGCTTTATTTATATTGACTTCAGACGATAGGTAGGTAATTTCTCAGGAAATTGTACCTATTCGTTTAAATCTATATGGTAAATCTGTGGGTATCATCGGAATGCCCAACTGCTGGCTCAGTCAAAACCAATCGCTACTATGACAGAAATCTAGAAATTTTACTCGAAGTCTGGTACCATTACATAAATTTGGTGGTCTAATATCTATTTAACATGCATTGTCCTGAATGACTGTCTGACGGATCAACGCATAGCCTAAACCGCTGATCGTAGAGACCTGAAATTTAGAGGGTGTGTTCTTCGTATGAAGTAGGCATCCTGTAAGAAAGGATCTTCCGAAATCCTTAGGGGTTGAAAAACTCGGTCAAAGTTTGTATGGAACAACGTGATTCCTTGGTCCAATCTACTTCAAATTTTGCATAAACATTCTTTAAGATAATTGATGGAAGACGTGTTTTGTATTTTATTGAAACTCATCGCCTATCGGGGTTAAAAAAGGGTAGAAAGTTATTTTGGGGGTGATTTGCATCGAAGTTGATATCAATACTGCTTTTGAACTCACATAAAAGCTTGGTGCAATGCAATGCATATGACGAACAATTGGGATGAATTTGCTGTTATGTCTCATGACCGTCTTGGCAACAATCATGGGACAAAAGAAAAGTATAAATTAGATGTTACAACACTCTACATTTCTGCGAGTTAGTTGCAGCCGGTCAAATATACCCATTTGTATTTGAAGTATATCGAAATGGAAACCAGTATGCCAAATTTGGTACAGAAGACCAACCCATCAAAAGGTTACGTTTTTCCCAAGATCTTTCTTATGGTCACTTTGATGCCTACGCTGATGCCGATGGTGATAATAACACTGATCAGCGTCCAATAGCCAATCTAAATATATAAAACTTTTAACAAAAATTTTAACCGATATCATGGTACCGCAGATTTATTTCGCTTACTTCAAAACTATCATATTAGAGTTCCTAAATAGTTATTTTCTGCTTTTTAGTGCCTTTGAAGGCGGTTCTATTTTTTGTTAAAAGATTTTTATTTTTCAATTTTGAATTTCTTATGTGTAATCAATGACTCTCAAGGTCACTGACCTAGGATAAGCATATTAGCGTTGTAGTTTCCATCATCTTTCCTATAACATTTAAAGAATTATCCCCTAACTCCTAACCATTAAGGAGTTGTACCTTCCATCATCAGCTGAAAAACATTTTAAGTGCCTATAAAATTTAAAGAGTTCCCTCGATTTGTCCAGGATCCTATCATCAGATCCTGACTTGGTGAACATGGGACTACTTGTGAATATACCCTTTCAAACAAAAAATATTTTTCCAAATCGGTCCAGGCGTTCGAGTATTCGGGGAACATACAAAAAAAATGATTCCGACGAATTGATAACCTGCGCTTGAAGTTGGTTAATTGACTGACTGACTGACTGATCGCGGGTGATATCGCGTGTGATATCGCGGGTGGAAAGCTATTTAGCATTCTATATTAAAGCTGAAAAGTTTATGAAAAACATTGTAAGTGCCTATAAAATTTGAAGAGTTCCCTCGATTTGTCTAGGATTCTATCATCAGATCCTGACTTGGTGACTATGGGACCACTTGTGAAGTATATCCTTTCAAACAAAAAATAATTTTCCTAATCGGTCCAGGCGTTCGAGTATTCGGGGAACATACAAAAAAAAAAGATTTCAATGAATTGATAACCTCCGCTTGAAGTTGGTTAATTGACTGACTGATCGCGGGTGGCATCGCGGGTGGAAAGCTATTTAGCATTAAATAATAAAGCTGAAAAGTTTGTTTGTTTGTTTGAACGCGCGAATCTCCGGAGTTACTGGTCCGATTCGAAAACTACGCTGTCGGCTGGTAGTTTAGCCATTATTTTGTCGTTGATGGCGTCAACGCTTATATTTCTGGCAGCTAATTAAATTAAATTGCCCTCTCACACATCCATTAATGTTTTTTTTGGTCGATATTGGCTATATCCGGATATACTCTACAGATCAGGTCTTCAATGTTGGTCACGATTTTACCAAGGTCTTTGTCAATAGCTATTTTTTTATCTGATTCAGGTACTTTCCCATCCCCGATTAAATGGAGCTTTATTGGGAAATCTGTGCTTCCTCTACCCAAGTTACTCCTCATTTTGGTATACAGTTTCAATAATTCAACAGACTTTCATAATGAGGAAGATTTTAAGCAAGATTTAATAATATCTGCTCTAGTTTCCCTAACAGGCAACGTTTATCTGAAATCAACAGAAAACATCAAAGTTATTCCACCCATGGCTATCTGTGCATTTTATAATTCTGAGAGTTCTATCTAAAGCCTCTAGATGAGCTCTGTGAGTCATATGCACTCATCCCATATTATTAGGTTTGCATCTTGTAAAACCTTGCCCAATGGTCCATTTTTACGTATAGAGCGTACGTTGTCTTTTTCAAGAAATACCGTAAGGGTCTGTTTAGAAGTGAAATGAGCCGTCCTTCTACCTGTCAATAGTGTAGCAGCAATAAATATCTGATGATGCAACAGCAATGGCTAATTTCGTTGACTTCAAAACTATCAGATTAGAGTTCTTACATAGTTATTTTATACTTTTTAGTGCCTTTGTGGTTTTTTTTTGTTAAAAGTATTTTATTTTTCATTTTTTAGTTTCTTATGTGTAATCAATGACTCTCAAGGTCACTGACCTAGGATAAGCATTAGCGTTGTACTTTCCATCATCGTTCCTATAATATTTAAAGATTTATCCCCTAACTCCTACCCGTTAAGGAGTTGTACTTTCCATCATCAGCTCAGCAACATGTGACGACTACCAGACGCAAATATCTGAATAGTTTTAGAAAATATATGAAAAACATTGTTAATGCGTATAAAATTTGAAGAGGTCCCTCGATTTCTTCAAGATCCCATCATCAGACCCTGACTTGGTGACCATGTGACCACCTGTATGTATAGTTTCCAAATCGGGTCAGGCATCTTCGAGTAATCGAGGAACATACATAAAAAAGATTCCGACGAATTGATAGCCTCGTCTTGATGACAGTTAAAAATAACAAAAAACTGTTACCTAGGCGACCGCTGTCAACCGCGTCGCATCGCTCACCCATGCTATACATGCTCCCGCTTAACGTTCTTTTTATCATTGCTCAGCTCCTGAGGGTCGTAGCGTGATGTTCTATAGCCTATAACCTTCCTTAATAAATGGGCTTTCAATTGCAAAAAGGTTTTTCCATATCCCACTGGCAGATCCAGAGATTAGCGCGTTCAAACAAACAAACAAACAAACAAACTCTTCAGCTTTATTATTAGTATAGATAGATATGTAGGTACATATTATAGGCAATGAAAAACTCCTTTCAGAAAATAGGGCGAACGTTCCACTACGTCTGGTTACGACACTATTGCGGGGCAGTTCAGGATATTGGATCTAGATTTTTATTCTCCATTCGACAAGATGGATTTGTTATCGGACCTTAATATTTTCGTACATCTTTTCTTTTTTTTATTCGGTTTAAATTTTAATAAAATATCTAAAAAATAAATATCTTGGGACATTCTTCACACACGGTTATCTGATCCCAAACTAAGCAGAGCTTGTACTATGGAAACCAGACAACTGATATACTACCAATACATTTTTTTTGTAAATAATAGATAGATAGATAATTAGACACAGACTCAGGACAAAAAGACATGTTCATGCACACAAATGTTTGTCATGGATGGGAATAGAACCCACGACCCAACTGCACCAACTGGCCTGTGTATTATACCTATTGTCAAGGAAACATAAAAAATCAATTCCTTTAAAAGTCTAGATTTAACATAGACATTCCTAGTCTAAAACCTAACTTGGAAGTTCAATATTATTACCCGTCAGTTTTACAGCATTTTTACGATGCTGAAGGCAATGTATTAAATTGTCCTACATCCACCTCCATCAAAAGTTCTCCAAGTTATACTAGATCTACTGATACCTATATACTTACACCTTATACCTTTACCAGTGGCGGCCTTAGCCTTTGCGAGGCCCCGGGCGGGTAGATTGTGCAAGGTCCATGTCTTTGTGAAATTATGCTTGACGAGAAATGCTAAGCTTGTAACAAAAAATAATATATCAAGTTATGAATCGTGATAAACTAATAAAAAAATGATATAAAAAAATAATGTTTCCGGCTTTTTCTAAGATATTCTTTTTTCTACTTAGTATGCTCGAGTGCGTGAGGCCCCTGCTCGCCACTCCCAAAAGCCGCTCCTGTACTTCACCTTGATAATTTCACGTCAACTTCCATCAAGTTTATATATAATACGTATGAGATTATGAGCTTACTCATAAATTAATCCGGATATGTTGTCAACGAAGCTCCGTGTGTAGAAAAAACTCGTAAAAACCTAATCAAAGTTTCATACAAGTGTCGATATTTTTATTTACACGTACGTGGAGTGGAGGGCGGAGGGCGCACCGTGCTTGTGTCGGGCTGTTTACATAACCGTGAGAGGGTAGTTAATGGAATCTACAGAGCAACTTGATCTTTACGACCTTTTCAGATAAATTGGATAACTTGTTTGCGTAGTCGGGTGGGTTACGTATCAAGTTTTATATTATTGATGCTCAGATTACTAAACTGTTTATAAATCTGTGTATTGACGACTATTTTTGAGATACTAATAGAGTATATAGAAATATATCGCTTGTAGAATAACCTATAATTTAGCTTCCTAATAGTAAATGTATCGGCTTTTCAACTATTTCTGCAACACGCGATAACATTCTCATAATGATTTATATTTTTATATAATTCTATTCACGTACTACCTATTCTATTCTATTCTATTCTTTTCTATTCTATTCTATTCTATTCTATTCTATTCTATTCTATTCTATTCTTTTCTTTTCACGTACTACCTATTTATAATGTAAATAACTAATTACTGTTATATAGTACGACTAGTTTTCACCCAGATTTCCCAGGATAAAAAGTCTACGTCATACTCCGGTCTATAACTTATCTCTATGCCAAAAATCACTGCGATTCATTGCTTCATAAGGTTAAGGATTATTTTTCTTGTATGAGTCAATATTACGCATATAATTTTCCATATCATCTCGTGTTCAATTTGACAGTTACAACAATCAGCGTTTACAATCACTCAACGACAATGGCGTCAATCAGCCGAGCTCTGCGTTCTGCAATATGAAACGGTTCGCTTTCCAGCGATTAAAGCGCACTAGCCAGACAGATCATAGCGCATCCCTCGAGCAATGAAAGGGAGGTTTTTATACAAAGGAACAAAAGGATTTCACAATACGCAGGAATATTGAGAAAGATCATTACTAAAGATACAACTGATTAATGGGGCAATAGGTAATAATGTACCTTTAAGAGTTCAGGTGCGAGAGCGCCGTATATTTTTTTATAAAGGACCTAAATTTGTAGCTTCTGATGGCTGCATCAACCTTACCAGACTAATCGGCGAGCGCGGAACGCTCGGAGGGCTGAGAGCTCGAACCGAACATGTAGGTAACTAACCACGCCTGAGGGCATCCCCGAATGGGGTACGAACCTCGGCTCAGGGCGTTATCGGGGAATGCGCCGTCTTTTAGTAGTTCTTCTACTGTGAGTGAGAATTTCGTTTGGATTTACTTCATGTTAAAAACTTGCAAAAAGTGAATTCAATCGGAGACACCATTTATAACGCTCAGTAAGTAGTCGATCGAAATCTTACATAAGACGGACACTATGGTCGGTTACTTATAACAAAAATATTTTTTTTACCCATGCAAGTCCAAATAATTAATAACAAGTGCAACTGTTCCACACAAAATCGGCAACATGACAATAATTATCTCTTCACATTTCAGTGAACGCAAGCGAAATGATAATGAATGGTCCTTACTCCTTACCCGCACTGCGCCGCGTGTTTCGAATACATACCTTGACACAACACTCCATAGAGTTGAGCTCAGGTATAAAATCAAACATACATACAGTTTTGCATTTGAATCTGTAACCGGGTATAGGTGTTTCCCGCGGTTTCACCCACGTTCACCTTCGGGGATAATGTGGCTTCCTACTACGTGAAATATTTTTTCGAATCTGAATGGTAGATAAACAAACTCTTGAGCTATATTATTACTATAGATTAGTACCTATAGATTTGTCCCAAATAAAAATACACTCAAATTGTAAATTTGTCATCCCACATCTGCCGGTGCGTTTTGACAGCTGCATTTGAGACCTTACTTCTTCTAAGCATTCTGTGCTTACTATCTTCGGTCACAATATCTCTAACCATGGTGAACACAAGCATGTAAGACCACAATTTCTTTTAGTCATTGAGTTCAGATGTCTTTGTGGCCAATGTGGTAGTAAATGTTAGGTCAAAGATTACATGAATGTATACGCGATTGCAGCGCTAGCTCTGACGTCACAAGCGTGGTACAGTTTGTAAATATGCCGCCGCGCCGCGTACTTAGTGTCCGCGCGTGACATTTTGACCACAATACAAAAGTTTCACGCTTCATAATGAGAATATTATTAGAACTTATGACGTCATTATACATGTACAAGTATGTTACTATATAATGGAAGGCTTGACTCCTTAATGTTTTAGTTTTCGTTTCTACTTTGTGCTGGTGAACTGTAGAACTAAAATGCTCCACAGAGGTGAACGAGTTCAATTCTAGTCAAAAGTGAGTAGTTAATCGAAACGAATCACTCACGAGTTATACAACCTACTTAAAGTGCAAGAATTATTTAATAAATGATAAATAAATAAATATCCCGGGACATTCTTCACACACGGTTATCTGATCCCAAACTAGTCCTGGATGGGAATCGAATGCACGTCCTGCGGCGCGATAGGTGGTGTCTTAACCAACTGTCCTGTCATTTAATGACTTTTACGTATGAAAATTCATGATTAACGACCGATTATAATTTATCGGACAGTTTTCTTGTCGGTGAACATCGACTTAAGAAGATTAAACTAGTGTTAAAATTATAATCTAACTGGGTTCTCTCCCAGTAGGTTCATCAATTTGCATTAAGTGAAATATAAAACTGAAAACTTACTATGAAGGGAGTTTTGCATTTTTATCTAGAGAAGTGTTTTAGGAATATTTTAGTGGTTCTAGCATTCACTGTCTACTGAAATAAGTTCTGAAGTTCAGTAGCGAGTATATAGGTATGTCAGCTGGAAGCAGGCTGTATCGTTTGTGTTTACGTCGTAATGAGGAATACCAACAAAAAAATCTAATTAGACCGTCAGTTAGATTATCAAAAAATATTGGATACGTATTTTTTATTTGGATCCGAAAACAAAAAATAACGAAGATACAGTGCGTTAAAATTTTCCGGTCTGCAAAAAGTGTACTAAAAAGTAGTTGTACAATGACGTCACAAGCCCCAATCCTGCACTTTGATGGGACTTATCTTTGTAATTTCTTATGGATTTGATAAAATAAAAAATACGTATCCAATATTTTTTGATAATCTAACTGACGGACTAATTAGATTTTTTTGTTGGTATTCCTCATTACGTAAACAGTTTGTAATACCTTAATGTTTTCTCCTTGGCTTGTAACATAGTTATTTTACTCACAGGTTGTCAGTTGGCCAGAGTTTTACTATGTAAAAATAGAGTGTATAGCTTTGTAGGTAAATTCAATGAATAAACCGAAATACCTACCTGTGTAGGCAGTACCTGTTATTTAATGAAATTATAATTATGCTCGCTGAATACCTATTTTTACTAGCTATTCCCCGCGGTTTCACTCGTGTTCCGGGGATATAATGTTATTAAATTGACATAAATTATATGAAACACATTTAAATTTTATTTATTTGGATAGACTACAGTGGACGCGCCAGAACGGAGATTTTATATTTATTTGTTTGTTTGCTTGCTTTTATGTTTATTTATATTTTGTTTAATTTTTCCATTATGTCTATGTTTATAAATGAATTGAAATGTAGTATACACATTAAATACTTACATTCACATTACTTGAGTAATTAGTATACCTACTTAGGTCGATATTCGAGAACATAGCGACAAGAAAACGGTCCGATAAATTATAATCGAGCGTTTGCGATAATTGTTTCCTACGAAAATTCATGGTAAGCGCCCGATTAAATTTGAGTTTGAACATCGACCTTAGATAAGTACCTATACCTAGTAATATATTAAAAAAAATATAAAATTCTGATGCATCAGGTAATCTACTATAGGCTACTTTTTACCCCAGAAACGCGGGTGAATGCCATTTTCTGGGGTCTACGTAAAGTGGTTATTTTGTTACCAGGCGCTGCCTCGCGACGCAACGGGTGGTAGAATACGTGTAATATCTACACAGAACTTAATTTTCATGAACCAACTTTCAGAATAACTTGCCGGGAGATTTCACCGAGAATCCAAATAAAAAAAAACTTATATATGTTTTCACTTCATGCTAAAATTATTTTATGTATCAGTCTTCCAATATTTTTTTAATAATATTCTTCTTTATTATTTAATATAGGAATAGGTTGTTTTATTTTATGTATTTTTAACACAGAGGTAGCATCTTTTTTATGGGTAAGCTTGTGTTAGATACAAAAAAGAAAAAAGATAATATATTTTTATCGAGTGACTTTTTAATCACCGCCCGTCCTTTTTTCTGTAATTCGTAGTTATAAAATATGTCAAAGAAGCGGGTGGTGGGACCGTAACGTGGTGTGCATAGTGTCATATTTGTACCTAAACAGATTTGTGATACAATATCTCAATATTTTAATACTTATAAAAGAAAATACACCCATTTTGTTATTTTCACCAAAGGGTTTTATGCTTCACTAGTTTCCACCCCGCGGTTTCACTCGTGTTCCCGAAGGATAAAAAGCAGGTAGTCTATGTGTTAAATCCAGGGTGTCAGTTACCTCCATAACAACTTGGATAAGATTAGTAGGATAAGATTATATTTATTTACTTCATACGTTTCTAAGTTTTGATAACTTAATTTAGTAAAAATATCTAATATTATCTCGTAACATAAAGATAATGAAAAAAAAAAAAACTTAAATTATATAACTTATCTATGACATAATATCTGTCAGTAACAGACAAGTCGGAAAATAAAAATTCTTTCTATAAGTCGGCCAAAGAAAGTTTTCGAATAAAATTCTGCAAAAGCGAGTTGCTTGTCGCACGATTTGAAACATTTTCACAAAAATAGTCGCGCTGGCTGCTGAATGTAGACCCCTAGAGAAGCATTTAGAACTTTATTTACACCTATATAACTTTGCTTCTTGATATTAAACTACAGTTGGTAGTAAACGGTTGACTGATTTACCTTTAAACTTGGTTTCAATAACATCTATAAAATAAAATGATCATTTATAATCATTTATATAGGACTAGCTTTTGCCCGCGACTTCGTCTGCGTTTTCGTCGTTTTTCGTAAAAAAGTAGCATGTCCTTCCTCAGGGTTCAGTGGTTTTGATGTGACAGACAGATTAACTTTCGTATTTTAGTAGGGAAATATAATATGTCAATCCACAATACTGTTAAAAAATATCGCAATAAGGATAGCAGAATATTATTATTAATAGCTGTGCCCCGAGACCATCAGCGTGTAACTCCTTGTAAGTTATTATGTTAATGTATTGGTAATATTGTTTAGATCACTTTCACATGAGGCTTAAGTACATATAGAATTCTCGTTGTGCAGCAGTTTCAGCTTCTCGGGATAACGCATGTTGTTCTCGGTCAATGGTACGCCTTAGCTCTCGTTGAGAAGAGCTTTGAGACGTCCATGATGTAGCTCGTCTTGCTCTGTCAGCTGCTAATCGCATCACTCTCTCTAGAGAGTTTTCATTGGCTCGAGAAGTTGAGGCTCTAACTCTCATAGAGTTTAATCGATTTGCTCTTTCCTCAGCCGATTCTTGAGATCGCGTAATTCTCATTCTCTTAGCTTTAATCGAAATTTGAGATACAGATAATGGTTTTTTAGGTGGCATTGTGTAATAATCTACGGTAACGAAAAGGCTGTCAGTTAGCTACCTTACACTTAAAATCTTAATGACTATTTACACTAAAATATTCTAATAGAATTATACCCAGAAATATATACAACTCACAACAAAAAAGAAATGAAAATAAAGCTGAAACGCCTGTGCAATACTATCTACCTATACCTACTTCACTTAAAATAAATACTTATAACTACTTTAATTAATAAAAGTACCTACGCTTAATAATTTTTAATTTGAACGAATATTTAAACACTACCAAAACAACTAATACCTATTTTACAAAAGAAATTCAAATAAACTATTTAAAGACTAAAAGTCGCGCTGATAAGTACGGTTTTTCAATATCAATTATTGTCTGTCAATAAGGTCGAACACTCTGAACGCATCAACAGCCAAATATTGAATGAAGCTGGCTCTCATACCGCCGTCGCGTCGGCCCTACCGCCGCCGCCGCGACCCGTGTCGAGCGCGGCAACCGTTACACAAAAATAATCCTTATAGTATGATTCAGTATTCACGTGCGACGGCGCAATGGCTTATTTCATGCATAATTTTGGTGTTTCTATACCGATTTCTATGATTCTTTTAGGTAATAATGTAAACTTTTTAAAATTAGGGATGAGTGAGAGTATTATAAACGTAAGAGTAAACAAATATAATCAGAATGCTCCGAATTGCTAAGCTATCAGGAGTTACACGTGTTATTGTGAGTCAACCTTAAAAGATAGACATATGCTGTTGCGGAATATTTTTTAGACAATTTTATGTAGAATATTTCCGTCATACATGATTTCTATGTAACTTTAACCATTAAGGCTGCACACGCGACGGAAGCTTAAAAAATGGAGTAACTTCTCCCGTTTTCCCAACATTTCCCTTCACTACTCTGCTCCTATTGATTGTAGCGTGATGAAAAGTATACTATAACCTGCCCAGGAGTATGAAGAATAATTGTACCAAGTCTCGTTAAAATCCGTCGAGTAGTTTTTGTTTCTATACGGAACATACAGACAGACAGACAGACAGACAGACAGACAAAAAATTTACTGATTGCATTTTTGGCATCAGTATCGATCACTAATCACCCCCTGATAGTTATTTTGAAAATATATTTCATGTACAGAATTGACCTCTCTACAGATTTATTATAAGTATAGATAATAATAAAAAAAAACTATCAAAATGGACGTAAACAGAACTCAATTTGATGTTTCAATAAATTTGTACCGTATATCTACTATAGGTATATTGGCTATGATACATTTTAAATAATTAATTATTAAATATCCTGGAACATTCTTCACACGCGGTTATTTGATCTTTAAATGAAATTACAAAAATCCATTTGTTTCAAGTAGGTAACTAAACTTTTCGATTTGATTTATAATTTTTTTTTATGTTACTTTGAACTTTTAAATTTTAATAAATTTATTATGTAGATTAATTTAATTTTAATTAGTGTAAAGGTCGATAATTTCTCATTTTCCCGTGATGAGGAAAATCACAAAAGGGTAAACTTGAACATTCATTCGGCAGCAGGGGGTGGAGAGGGGAGGGCTATCAGGGCGAGACGAAGGAATCTCCGATATCAGAGCCCTTTCGGTCATTTGATTTGAGGGCCGGGACCTTATCGGAGGCCGTTCTACAAATGAAGAGGGGAAATTGTGTCTATGTCTATATATGTATGTTTTGGGAAGATAATTCTAAATGTAGATTTTGTTTCATCACGAAGAATCTCACTCTCTTTTAAAAAAAACTTTAATTTAAATCATTAATGTTAGGTACTTAGGTACCTACCTACATTGATTAATATAAAGACAAACATATTTGTATTTTTGTTTGTAATTAACAAATACAAAAACTACCATTATTGTTATTAGACACAAAATATTCTAACATATTATTTTTCAACGTAAATATCAAATCTGCATGGTTGATTTGGTGTCGGCCGCAGCCGTAGCCGGTAGGCTAGCGCTAGACGGTTGGGTGCACTTAGCAAAGATTGTCGCAATCGGTAAAAATGATGTTTGCAGCTCCTCTGCGCTCCTGTGTGCTCCGCTTCGCTCCCCTCGTCTCGAGAGAGTCGCCGATTGCTCCTCCAAGGCTTTATGCACTTCACTCTATAATTTATATCGAAAGGCTTAAACGTTTCACTCGAGTCTATATTTTAATGTAAACCTTTTTTGTTTACTATATAAACTTTTTGTGTAAAAGAGCTTTTCCCTTCTTTATCCGATTGAAAGTTTTAAAGTCACAGTAACAATATTTCTAGATTAAGGATGAACCTTCGGTTGGAGCGCGAAATTCAAATTTTATCATGTTTTTTGCAAATTGCAGCTCAGTTATAGGTCGTAAGTTATCAACATGTTATTTTTATAAAGGTATATTAGTAACATTTTCATAAAATAATCGTATATGTCAGTAATATACCTTGGAGGAATATGTTGATGATTTATTTTGTTATTAATCAGTAAATATACTACCATTATTCTCGCAAATAACATGTTGATAACTTACGACCTATAACTGAGCTGCAATTTGCAAAAAACGTGATAAATTTGAATTTCGCGATCCAACCCACGCCTCCACCTTAACGGGACACAGTTCCTTGGGATATTGTTATAATATATTCATAATATATTGTAGTATCTAGTCTCATATAATATGGATATTAATACTGTCAGTTCTATGAGACTGCAGATAGAATTTCGACTGCAAACAAAATATGTAGGCAATGGGTAAAACGTACCTCGCATTTGCTACCTATAGAAGTAGTGCTGCGATTAGATGAAGACTGCTAGACTTCGTATTTTATATACCTAGACAAGGCAAGGGCATGTGTGATGTACTTATTTGCTAGTATATATATACGAGTATACATAGTAGCAGTGAAAGTTTGAAGAATTTTATTCAGTTGATATATTATTAGTGATTTATCAAACTTATTTTTTATACTACTAAGATAGCAAGCAAGCATACGGCCCACCTGATGGTAAGTGGATACCGTCGCCTATCGCCATTTGCAATACCAGAGATATTGCCAATGTGTTGCTGACCTGTTACAATGCCGAGAAGGCAAACTGGCTCTCAAGTACAATTGCCGCACACCGGTAGGTGCTTGGCGACAAATTTTCAACTTGAGGGTGGTAGCCAGCCAGGCGGGTACTACAAGTACCCTACCACCGTGCTATGGTTTCCTCACGATGTTTTCCTTCACCGAAAGCTCAAGCTCATTGTAGGATTCGAACCCATGACCTTCGTCGCGGCATCCGACGCTTTACGGCTTTACTATAGGTCAGATATATTGACATAGTAAGCTTTACTCATGGTCGAGCATCGTAGATTGAGTTATTGATACTTGAGTTATAATCCTTGGAAATAAGTAATCTAGTTCGTGGATACAGAAAGCGTATTCAAAAAGGTGTAGTTAAGTGTAACGCCACATCTGCGGAAAGTTCGGCGCGGAAATTTCCGCGCCCAGCTTTCTTTTTTTTTTGGCGCTACATTAAGTTAGTATTTTTGAGTTGGAAGGACGTCTGTCGTAACTCGTAAGACGTGACAGTACTGTGCAGAGTACTACTGCCTTGAGGCTCGAGAGCAATCGACTAGAGAGCGAGCGCCCGCGCTAAATGTACGACGAATACTTTTCGACTGTTCTCTACACACTGACGGTATCGCAATCAAGTTTTGTTTTACTCCGAACCGGCGGTAGAGTCTATTGTAATGATTGTAACTATCGATGTTCATAAGTGCCTTATCAGGGCCTACACTGAATAAATGAGTTTGATATTGGTGTCGATTCTGTTGTTTACGAACTTAACTAATATTAGACAGGTCACCTCTCTTTCAAGTTAACCTTATTGAAAAAAGACAGAACATTTTTAATGCTGTCAGTTTATTCAATGCCATCGTAATGTACGGGTAGTCGTGACCAATAAAGATGGCGCTTAAATTCACGTTGAAATGTGTGATCGGATGAAACTGACAGGACTAAAATATCTTGCATCCCTTTTTATATTTACTATTAGAAATAATAGTGAGATTAAATTTATTTAGTTCGTAAACAACAGAATCGGCTCCATTGAGTTGACACTGAACTAACAATCTTAATAATATTATAAATGCGATGGTAACTTTATCTCATGACGTGTCAATTGCATAACCAATAGTGACTAATTGTGAAACTTATGATATGGAGAAGCATATAGGCTGAATTCTAACAGGGAACGTAGATGAAACCGTGGGGTGAACTTGTGTTAGATATATAATATTTAAATGAGTATCTGATTCGTAATATTGTATGAGTAACTCAATTAAAAACGTTATTATGAATTGGAAAGTTTGTATATGCGGACAATCTACTTATTGGTGGTAATTAGGTATAGCTGTAGGTAGAACTATAACCCCAAATAAAATCTTTCATTTTTCTCGAATAAATAAATTTGTCTGACTTTGTCAAACAGCCTAAAAATCACAGGGTTTTGTAGAAATCTTTTTTGTTGACGATTTTTGACAGCCATGAATCAGTGTAACTAGCAACGAAGACATATTTACTCTTACCCTCGCGACTCGGAGGCGCTCGGCGCTTGCTCGCTAAATTACGCTTTCAATTCTAACCGGTTATTGTGGAGTGACGCGTCGTCGCACGGTGCACTTCGAAGTGCTATTTGTTTTAAATGGTTGCCAATTAGCACCAGAACCAAGGCCTTTAGTCATTAGGATTGAAAAAGGGTACTAGTAGGGTTGCCATCTCAAAAATCTGCTAAGAAGGACAACAAGAGTGAAAACCCCGCGGATTTGAGAGAGTTATACCTGGACATGTCAACTTTTTTAAAGTTACTCAGTAAAATAAAAAAATATTATCAATACTGTATTTGACCGACCGGTGTGGCTTGAAAACTATAAAACCCGAATTAAAAATGAAAAGCCCGCGCCGCCCGGCTGCTCCCCAGACGCCCTCTAAATAGGACAAACCCGGAGAGACGGATGGCAACCCTGCCACCTAGCATGGCAAGCGTAGAATAGAGAAAGTTTTAGTCTTTGACCAATGATAATGGCGGATTAATTTCATCACGTCATATTTATGTGTTTTCATTGGCCGATTTTATTTTTCGAAAGGACTAAAATTGAAAGCCTGTGATGGCTTCGTCAACCTTACCGGGCAAATCGGTAAGCGCAGAAGGCTCTCATCGGGCAACAATTAGGTAACCACGCCTGAGGGTACGAGGTACGACTAATTCGGAGCATTGGGCGAAGATTCGAGTCTTCTCTAGTTCTTCTCTAAGCTTGCCAGCTCCCCCCTCCCCTACGAGTACAACATTGGCTGCGGTATTCCGTAAGGTGAAGGTACTTCTTCAGTCCAATTGCACATTAAGCGAAAGATTGCTTTAAATACTCTGTCTTAAAACATTTATGAAAACTAAGTGAACTGAAATTTAATTAAATATGTAATCAAGAGTAATGACCCGTTTTTTCTTAGCTGTTAATATTTCAGTACAAAAGGGTACTGTAGTGAGTTTTTCACAGATGTTTAATTAAAGCCGGCATTGATTGCGGCGCTCGCTTGAATTATGCATAAAGTGGCGTCTCAGCGGAATAATATTATGTTATTTACATGTAAACGAGACTATGCTCTTTGCTGGGGCTCTACTGAAGATCATTAGCTTTTATACAATTTCATATTAAAATTGTACATCACTGTTAATTACTACAATTTTTGGTATATATATTTTTAGTCTATACTAATATTATAAAGAGAAAAGATTTGATTGTTTGTTTGTTTGCATTGAATAGGCTCCAAAACTACTAAACCGATTTGAAAAATTCTTTCACTAATAGGAAACTACATTATCCTCGAAGGTTATAGGCTACTTTTTATCCCGGGAACGCGAGTGAAACCGCGGGGAACAGCTAGTGTAATAAAAAATTAAATATATTAAAAGGAAAGCGTGGCTGTCTGACCTATAAACACAGAGCTCAAACCATTGGAAGGTTCGGTCTAAAATATGGCATATAGATAACTAAATGAATAATAAATTCTTAATTTGAATGAGTAAAAATTAAATGAAATGAAAAAATATTATAGTTCCATCTTTTATGCAATATCTAATTAGTGAAGAGTTACAAAATACACCATTAAATTAAATACTAGCTGTTTCGCGCGGTTTCACTCGCGTTCCCGGGATAAAAAGTAGCCTATAACCTTCGGGAATAATGTAGCTTCCTATTAGTGAAAGAATTTTTCAAATCGGTTCAGTAGTTTCGGAGCCTATTCAATGCAAACAAACAAACAAATAATAAAATCTTTCCTTTTTATAATATTAGTATAGATTGCTAAAATAATTCACCGCAACAACCATGATTATTAAAAGGTTATTAAAAATTTGACACGACATCTGTGGACTGCAAAATGATTGCGAAACTACGTATTCCTTAATCAGACAAACGCCGGAACGAAAATATGAATGGCGAGAACCTTAACATCAAATTATAGTTATTACATGTTGCTGTCGAATTTAATGGACATGAAAGTAGGTATTTGTCAATTTGAAGAAATCTAAAATCATCGGAAAGAGGTTCGAAAACGAGTGAGTGATACCGCAATCGAACTAAAGCTGCGATGACTCGCACACTTAGCCCTAGGTACCTACTTCAGGTTGACCTAGAATTGTCAATTTTGGTTGAAAGGTCTTACAGCACAAGTAAAGGGAAAATTCCGGTTTTTTGGTACTGACAAGTTTTCGCGAAATACTAAATTTGTCCATATATTTTTATCGTGTTGACTTAGGACCTTAACTATCGTGTATCGTTTTTCAAAGTAGGTCCTCTTAATTTTTATACAACTTATAGGAACTATAGACCTCAGTATCTGGTATAAATTTCAACTTGCTAGATCCACCCGTTCCTGAGAAAATCGGTGGTGACACGGACAGACGGACAAGAAAGTGATCCTTTTTTACCTTTTGAGGTTCGGAACCCTAAAATCAACAGATCGAAAACACAAACAATTAACTCATATAGATACCTATCTACTATTAGTACGTTGCCTTCAGGAAAGGCTGACTTATAAATATGAGGGAGGGCAAACAAAAATGATTGATACCATGGCATCGACAGGCGATATCGCGCGTTTTTGTCCCCTTTGGCCGAAGATGATATATATCGTTCAACCGCCTCCCCTCCCCGCCCCTCCCGTCCTTTGTTCTAACTAAACCTTTGTGTGATAGCTCCCAGTAAAGGCTACCTACCTACATGCGTGATACTATGTTGCAGTTTTTATGTTTATGTTTTTTCTCGATTTCTATTTATAATTGTATCTTCTGTTTGATTTTACGTTTTACATTTACATTTGGTGCTCATTTATTTTCTGCTATTTTTTGTGGGTATGTAGTGTATAATTAAATTTTTTTTAGGGTTCCTGACATATACGACTATTTCATGAAAATGTTACTAATATACCATGGAGGAATATGTTGATGATTTATTTTGTTATTAATCAGTAAATATACTACCATTCTTCTCGCAAATAACATGTTGATAACTTACGACCTATAACTGAGCTGCAATTAGCAAAAAACGTGATAAAATTTGAATTTCGCGCTCCAACCGAACGTTCCCCCTTAACATTAAAATATAATGTACTTTTTCGGTCTGTGTGTACTAAGTCGTTTAGCGCAATGGGCGGGGGTCACTGTGTCATTATTTTTTTGTTTACGACCAATATTGTGTTTTAAGGTGCTATAAATCTGTCGATGTCTGTTTGTGACGATAGGGTGCGCACGGTTATTGGAGTTTCTGTAAAAAGCTTTTTAGGTGTGGTATTCTCTAAATATATAAATAATAATAATAATAAATATCCTGGGACATTCTTCACACACGGTTATCTGATCCCAAACTAAGCAGAGCTTGTACTATGGACAACCAGATAACTGATATACAATTTTTTTTTGTAAATACATAGTTATATAGATAATTACACCCAGACTCAGGACAAACAGACATGTTCATGCACACAAATGTTTTTCCTGGATAGGAATCGAACCCAAGACCAGCGGCGCGGTAGGTGCATTCTTAACCAACTGCGCCAACTAGCCTGCCGTGCATATATAATAATAATAATAATAAGGCCTTATGGCCAAGAGCCTCGACAAACACCTCAAGAGGCTCGCGTTAGGTAGCTGGCTCAAGGGCCTAATTCAGAAGGCAGTGCTCCTGGAGACGGCACGCATAGTGAGGAAGTTCCTCTGTCTGGAGCCTTAACCATCGGTATCTAGGACCCTGTTCCCGATGCTGGTTGGATTCTGTTTTTATATTTTTAAATGTATTTTTTTTATAGATTATATTTAAAAATATAATTTACAAGATGAAATATTTAATAAATGAAATAATAATAAATTTATTTGATAAAATATATTTATATAAAAGGAAAGCGTGACTGATTGACTGACTGATCTATCAACGTACAGCTCAAACCACTGGACGGATCGGGCTGAAATTTGGCATACAGATAACTATTATGACGTAGGCTTCCGCTAAGAAAGAATTTTTGAAAATTCGACCCCCAAATGTGTAAAAAGAGGTCACGGGTGTAACCGGATGGATCGACTTGTTATAGAAATAATTTTCACACCGAAAACGTTGAAATACTATCCATATAAATAGGTACCTACTACAATTTTTGCCTGCTTGATTTCAGTAACGCTTTTAATACTGTAGATTTTGATATCCTTCTCGCCATATTGTGTTCTCTTAACATGTCTCCAACGGTTATTGACTGGTTTCGAACTTACTTGTATGGGCGCAGGCAGCGTATACGCATTGAAGATTCATTATCTTCATGGTGTAATACTACTGCAGGTGTCCCTCAAGGTGGCGTCTTATCCCCGCTTTTGTTTTCTATATTTATTTCCTCTATAACACGTAATATTACCTCACTCTACCATCTATATGCAGATGATCTCCAAATTTACAGACAATCATCTTTACTTTCCCTTCCTAGTGCCATTTCAAAAACGAATGAAGACCTTTCTCATATATCTGAATGGAGTAGGCATCATGGACTTGTAGTTAACCCTTCAAAAACCAAAACAATTATTATAGGTAATAACTATCAAATTTCTAGAGTTGATTGGGAACAGCTTCCTTCAATTGTGTTTGATGGTATTAAAATTCCTTATAGTGATGTAGTAAAGGATCTAGGTATCCTTATTGACCGCAATTTATCTTGGGTGCCACAAGTTGCGGAAGTTAGCAGGAAGATGTTTGCTGTGGCTGGATCAATCCGACGGCTACATAATTTTTTACCCATAGACACCAGAATTGCTCTTGCAAAATCGTTGCTCCTCCCTATCCTTGATTATGCCGACGTCAGCTATCTTGACCTCAGTGAAGAGCAATTAAATAAACATGAGCGCCTTCAAAATTTCTGTATACGATTCATATTTGGATTACGCAAATATGATCACATCTCTCAGTTTCGTAGTCAACTCAAGTGGCTTCCTATAAGCCTTCGCCGGAATACCCATATACTTTCGCTTTTATATAATGTTCTCTTTAATCCGAAAGCCCCATCTTATCTTAAAGAACGCTTCTCGTTCCATAGGTCTCAACTGCATCTTCTTCGCAGCTCTTCCGAAACTCTTCTCAAAAATCCACCTCATATATCTCATTCTTATACTCAATCTTTTACTGTGCAAGCTGTCCGTCTATGGAATTCTCTTCCGCAGGATATCCGACGTGCTCAGACGATAGATTCATTTAAATCGTTAGTCGCAAAACATTATTCGTTATGTTTTAACTAGACTAAATCTGTCTTTCTTTCTTCTCTCTATTACATTTTGTTTATTTTTTTCTCCTTTTTTTTTTATTTTCTGTTTATTTCTTAAATACTGTTATTATTATAATATGAACTATATCATTTATCGATTTAAATAAGTATGTATTTGTTAGTCTATCTTATTATTATTTTTATTGTAATAGTATGTATTAGGATTTATATTATTATGTATTTTATTATAATATTAGTCTACACTAGCCATTTATAGCCGTTTCCTATTACCCAAAGGTTGCCTGGAAGAGATCGCTTTTGCGATAAGGCCGCCTATGTTGTTGTCACTATATTTTGTTTCTTTTTTGTTTTTTTTTTTTGTCCTATATTTGTGGTGTAAACAATAAAGTGTATTCTATTCTATTCTATTCTAATTTTTTATTCTACTACTAACGTTTAAAACAAACATACAGCCCGTATGATGGTAAGCAGAACTGTATAAGTTTTATATCAGTGTATCTGGTTTCCATAGTACACACAAAAAATTGCTTAGTTTTGGGATACCGTGATCAAACTAGAAACGAATACCGATTCTTTTCACCAAATCAGTTAAAAAGGAAACTATATTAAATAATAGTAGAAGCCGCCCAATAACTGAAAGGCGGGCGGCATCGGCAGTCTAGTTTCAGCCAAGTGAAGTCAGTTCGTAGGGCGGCCTACAGTCGGCAGTGTTGACTCGCGAGTCGCGCGGGCTCGTCGCGTCTCCTCAACGAACCAACTTATTTACGGTTTGTTTACTTTCTTCGCCAAGTTATTGTTTTACGATTTGGCGATCGGCGATTTGATTTGGTAAGTTTTTATTTAGAATTAATAGTTGCTTTGTTCGATTATGAGTTTGTAATATTGAAGAACCTTTGGATGATTTAACGTAAATATCTAGTTGATTAAACGAAGGCTGTGGGTAGTAAAAGTTTGATAAATATAGTTTATTTTAAAAATATATTATGTTACGTACAGTCACGAGCTTATAGACACACGCGCTTCTAATTTTCAAATGTACCTAGAGGTATTAAATTTAAAAACAAAACACATTACCAGATTAAAAAATTACCAGTGTTGTATTTGGTTTTGGGTACTGACGACTATTACTTATTAAATTTATTAAATATGAAGTTAAAATAACAAAATATTTATACGAGACAAAGTTTTGAAATAGAATGCAGCATCATTTTTGTTTACGTCTTCCCTAGAGCACGTTTTGTTTCTATAGCTGTTACTTTTATTTTCATTATAATTTTTTTTTTACAAAAAAGAGAATCGCCTTCAAAACCACTAAAAAATATAAAATAATTATGTTTTCTCGGGATAAAAAGGACTTAAGGATACGTCCGTATCCATCAATCCGTGATGCGTGATTGAATCACAAACGTCAAATTGAACCTTCAAAATTATAATATAGCAAATAAACATGTATAGGGCTACTTTACAATGTGTAGCTAAATTTTCAGACATTATTGTATATTTCATAGTTGAGATGCTCAGTTCCAGAGGGACATATTTAATGTGCCAGAGCACTTTTACTGGACATCCAAACTGTTATGATGAGCTACTTTCATGATAATTTGTGATATTCACGTAGATGTCACGACATACATATAGTCTACATTAAAGTATAGTTCATACCTACCTAGAATACCTACAATGTTGCATAATATACTTAATCATAATTTTAGGGTCACACAATGTAATAATGAGTTTTACATTCGTTTTACAATGTTGCCAAACGATGGGGATTTGCAAATAACTGCTACGTTGTAAGTCCAGGCTAGTGATATTTTAAATATGAAAAAAAAGGTTAAAAAAAATACAGATCAATCAAGCCGTTTTTGAGTTAGTTATACAATTAATAGCAATTCATTTTTATAAATAGAAGTATAATCAAGAAAAAATCAATAGGTTAGATCTACTTTAGATCGGTGAAGATATCTCAAATCGTGGTAATTTTACTTCAGGATAACAATCATGTAAATGTCTACTTAGCTTTTGTTTCATTACTGTATTATTAAATTAGCTATCTGTATGTCAGTGTCAAATTTCAGCACGATCCGTCCATTTGTTTAAACTGTGCGTTGATAGTCAGTCAGTGAATCAGTTACGCTTTCCTTTTATATGTTCAGATAAAACTGTTTCTCTCCAGCTAGATTCAAATAAGTTCCAAATTTAGAGTTACGCAACTTTTTTTTTTACTATGTATAGACCTGTGTTTGACCACAATCTCACGGTGGTCAGTGATGTTGTGGCCGATGGTGGTAAGCACATAAGGCCTAGAAGGGAACTGGCTCTCAAGTGCAGCTGTCTGAACTACCGAAAGGTGCTTGGCGACAGATTTTCAACTTGAGAGTGGTAGCCAGCCAGGCGGGTACTACAAAGTACCCTAACACCGTGCTATGGTTTCCTCACGATGTTTTCCTTCGCCGAAAGCTCAAGCTCATTGTAGGATTCGAACCCGCGTTCGTCTCGGCATCCGACGTCACAGACTTTCCAACTATTTTAGTCTTTCATATTTAGGTATTCCTTATAAACATTCCTAAGATTAACAAGTTCAACAATCATAAAACAACTCGAACTCTTGTTTTATTCACATAAATCTCGTTTGTCTGACGGACGGATAAAAGACTTAGGCGACAAACTTTTCTTGCTGACCTCAAAACTGTTTTATCTTTTACTCAAGGGCTATATTCGAATGTTTTAATCGCAGTTACAACTTTGTAGGGCTGAAAGTTGGTCTGTTATTACATAACTTTTCCCATTGTAGCGTGTCACCACTCCCCCCCCATCCCTCACGTCGTATCTTAACCTGTGCTCTTGTAATTAGCCCCTCAAGAGTAGATTGCAAGGTTTTGAGCTTGACTTTTGTAATCAAAAAATAAGATTTCCCAGACGCGACGTGTCTGAGGTTTCAAACTTAAAGATAAGTGCGTTACCTTGCCAAGTTTGTAAAGAATCGCTTTGAGTTTTGACATCTAATTTCAGAAAAATACAACGGGTAAGATAAAAAAAATCTTTTGTTCATGACTTCTCTAGTATGTTTGGTGATGACCTTCCTATACATTTCCTATCCCCGGTAACGCCCTGAGCCGAGGTTCGTACCCCACTCGGGGGTGCCCTCAGGCGTGGTTACCTGAATGTTACCCGACTGAGAGCTCTCTGCGCTCGCCGATTGTCCGGTAAGGTTGGAGCAGCCATCAGAGGCTACCAACTTTAGTCCTTTCAAAAAAAAAAAAAAACATTTCCTATATATTCTTTGTCAAGAAATATATCAGTATACATTTTTCATCAAGGTTGGAGCAGCCATCAGAGGCTACCAACTTTAGTCCTTTCAAAAAAAAAAAAACATTTCCTATATATTCTTTGTCAAGAAATATATCAGTATACATTTTTCATCAAGGTTGGAGCAGCCATCAGAGGCTACCAACTTTAGTCCTTTCAAAAAAAAAAAAACATTTCCTATATTTTCTTTGTCAAGAAATATATCAGTATACATTTTTCATCAAGGTTGGAGCAGCCATCAGAGGCTACAAACTTTAGTCCTTTCAAAAAAAAAAAAAACATTTCCTATATATTCTTTGTCAAGAAATATATCAGTATACATTTTTCATCAAGGTTGGAGCAGCCATCAGAGGCTACCAACTTTAGTCCTTTCAAAAAAAAAAAAACATTTCCTATATTTTCTTTGTCAAGAAATATATCAGTATACATTTTTCATCAAGGTTGGAGCAGCCATCAGAGGCTACCAACTTTAGTCCTTTCAAAAAAAAAAAAACATTTCCTATATTTTCTTTGTCAAGAAATATATCAGTATACATTTTTCATCAAGGTTGGAGCAGCCATCAGAGGCTACAAACTTTAGTCCTTTCAAAAAAAAAAAAAAAAAACATTTCCTATATATTCTTTGTCAAGAAATATATTAGTATACATTTTTCATCAAACGAAACTAGTAATACAATGAAATGTTCATTTAATTCATAATTTTTCAAGAGTACTCGTACCATCCATCAATATTGTATATCCAATTAACTGTTTTATTATATAAGTAAACATAGCAAAACAAATAAACGTTTCCTCGATTTCCAGTGGCAAATTGAATCTACAGTCGAGAGCACTTACGTGCGCTCGCAGCCGACTATTAAAAAAAATGTAAAATTTAAACGCAGATGATTAGCAGCGAGCGAGCGATCGAGCTACTGAGTGAGCATTGAAGCGAAATGCGTCATATCGCTCAAATACCTCATATAAATAACTAGCTGTTTCCTGCTGCTTCACTCGCGTTTCCGAGATAGAAAGTCTATAACCTACGAGGATAATGTAGCTTTCTGTTAGTGAAAGAATTTTCGAATCGAACCAGTTACACCGGAGATTAGTGCGTTCAAACAAACAAACTCTTCAGCTTTATTATTAGCTTTACTTTGATTGGTAGAGTATATATAGATATAGATTGAATGTGTGGATACATATTTGAATCAAGAACGTTTTTCATTTATTTTTTTATTTACACTATCGTAAATACTGTATTTTTGTGAAAAATAAAATATTATTTTTATTTAAGTTCGGTATTTGAACTTTTTTTTTTTTTTTTTTTTTACTATGCATAGGCCTGTGTTTGACCACAATCTCACCGTGGTCAGTGATGATGTGGCAAATGATGGTAAGCACACAAAGCCTAGAAAGGAACTGGCTCTCAAGTGCAGCTGTCGGAACACACCGAAAGGTGCTTGGCGACAGATTTTCAACTTGAGGGTGGTAGCCAGCCAGGTGGGTACTACAAATACCCTACCACCATGCTATGGTTTCGTCACGATGTTTTCCTTCACCGAAAGCTCAAGCTCATTGTAGGATTCGAACCCGCGACCTTCGTCTCGGCATTAGACGTCACTACCACTGAGCTATCATCGCCTTAGATGTGTAGCCAAAGGGGTGACATGTAAGTACATACTTAGGAACTGGACAAGAACTGGCTCTCAAGCACAACTCTCGGAACACTACTAGCGACAGATTTTTTAACTTGTTAGCTAGCAAGGCGGGTAGGTACAAAAAGCAACAGTTGGTTCAAAACATTTTATGTTATTTTCAAACTTTTTTTGGCTTTGATGAGGCTGTCGGGATGTCCGTTTATTTCAGTTTCGACCACAGACTGCACAGGATACAGTTTCAGCATTTCGTATACTGAATGTATTTTAGCGAGGTTTTTTCACAGTTGGAAAGTTTGGGAGACCACTCAAAAATGAGTGAGGTATGAATTATTATGCCACGAAGCGCTCGGAGCGAGAAAAATATTAAACCTTTTTTCGGGTACCAACATTAATTAAACACGGTCAAAGTCGACACACAATTTCATACCAGAAAGGAAAAACCTTTCTTGCAGTGAATATTAACATAAATGAATACTCAAGCATAAGTAGGTATAGTCCTGAAACTATATGCACTTAGCACAATGATAACTTCAGACGGAATTCCTACACAGTTATTTCATACTTTTAGTGGTATGAAGGCGGTTCTTCTTTTTGTTAAAAGTAAATTATTTTTTTAGATCCTGACTTAGTACCTCAGGAGACTTTAGAATAAAAAAAGAATTTTCAAAATCGGTTGGCAATTGGCGGTGTAATCGCATAATGACCGCCCCCAATTAGTCGTAACTCGTACAAAGTCCTCCCCCTCCCCCGGTAACGCCCTGAGCCGAGGTTCGTACCCCATTCGGGGGTACCCTCAGGCGTTGTTACCTAAATATTACCCGGTTGAGAGCCCTCTGCGCTCGCCGATTTGTCCGGTAAGGTTGTTGCAGCAATCCGAGGCTACCAATAGACCTTTAAAAAAAAAATCGCATAACAAACATACAAAAAGAAACATACAGTCGAAATGAAAACCTCCTCCTTTTTGAAGTTGGTTAAAATATCCTAATTACCTACCAGTATAAGCAGCACACTCATAACAATTCAACTGCAGAGTGCAGAGCAACAAAAAGAGGGCTATATCACCGCCACTCGTAAACTAGTAACAGTGTAGTGCGGCTCTTGGAGTTGCACTAATGGATTCACACTAACGGGCCTTGCGTCCAATGCATACGCGGTAGCGGATGCTAGCTCATTGAATAGTTGGCGAGCAAAGGTCAGCAAGTGTTCTGCCTACCAAGCGAGCGTCACTAAGTGAGTTTTTTTTGTCTTGTCGCTGCTACAAACTTGTGGAAAGAGTGCTCACTAGCAATGTAAACATCACATCTTATTCTCTTATTGACATAGGACCTGCATCAAATCAGCAACTTTTTAGTAAACGTTAAAACGATAGTTTACTATGGAGTTTTGTGTGAAATACTTGCGTGTGACGTCATGAATTCATATTCAGCATCAATTGGCATACACATAACTAAAAAACTAGTCTTTTGTGACTCGCACCACACTACAACTTAGCTCGTGAAAAAGACTAAGCTTAAGTACTTGTGTGTCCCAGTTATTTAGCGCCGGCATACTTTTAGCTTCGTTATTATTTTCATTCTGGTTGAGTCTTTAAAGTTTGTGAAAAGTGTGTTTGAACGTTTGTCACGGTAGATATACCTATCTATATTTATCCTTATAGCCTTATAGTCTTATACTTAAGTGGCAGTGGGCGGGGCACATCGCTCGTAGAACCGACGGCCGCTGGGGCAGAAAGGTTCTCGAGTGGCGACCACAAACCGGAAGACGCAGCGTGGGCAGGCAGCGTGCCCCCCACAAGGTGGACCGACGATCTTGTTAGGGTCGCGGGGAACTGGATGCGGGTAGCGCAAGACCGGCCATCGTGGAGATCCTTGGAGGAGGCCTTTGTCCAGCAGTGGACATCTTTCGACTGATATGATGATGATGATAGTCAACTAATAATAAAGCTGAAGAGTTTGTTTGTTTGAACGGGAACCAACTTCTTTAACGAACGTAAGCCTTTAATAAGTCTTTACTCACACTTTTATCATTTATCGGGATGTTGGATTGTTGGTCCGACCTAGTTAACTCATATTGTTATCGTGGTAGGATTGGGTGAAATATACCTATAGTGGCAACATTGATGGCGACGTCAATGACCATAGTCTAAAGGGACTTTTTGGCGGGAACTTGCGAAGTGACGTTGCGTTTTCATTTTATTTTCATAAAATAGTGTATTTTTTGAGTTTTATGGAATATTATTGGTGGTATTTTGTTCAATGAAGATCAATACAAGTGCACCAGTGAAGTGAAATGAAATGAAAACGTGTATAGTGGCTTTTCAAGTTGTCTCAAGAAGTCCATGAAAAGTTTTAGTAGAACGGCTACCATTGTACTAAAACCTAACTGAAGATGATCAAATAAGACAAGGCTGTATGGCTCTGTACCTTTGCCAAAAAAAACAACAACAACAACAACCATAGTCTAAACATTAAAAAAGTTAATGTGGGTAGGCCAAAGAAATTTTAAACTACGTACCCTAGTAACGGGTAGGCGTATTAAATTTGTGACAGAGAGTCGATGCAAGCTCCTAACAGTACGCATCTCAGTGCAATCGTATTATAACCTAATTTAAGGCTGTAGGTACGTGTTAGTGAAGTCATAATTATTGTGAAATTAAAAGCACAAAATTTAACGGACGAAGAGGAGTTTCTTGCGTCGCTTTTTCCATCTCATACGGGACTTTTCCGAAGTGATGGTAGGTATAACGTTGTTTCATCTTTCCTGCGTCCATCGAACCATAATTATGGTGTTCGTATCGCTTGACTATCGTTGACAATGTTACATTTATAACTTTCATTTATAAAAGTCAAGCCAGTTGGCCTAGTTGGTTAAGACACCACCTATCAGGCCGCTGGTCATGGGTTCGATTCCCATCCAGGACAAACATTTGTGTGCATGAACATGTCTGTTTGTCCTGTGTCTGGGCACAGAGGTCTGGGTGTAATTATCTATACAAGTATGTAATTACAAAAAAAAAGAATTTTATGTGGTAGGTATATCAGTTATCTGGTTTCCATAGTACAAGCTCTGCTTAGTCTAGGATCAGGTAACCGTGTGTGAAGAATGACCCAGGATATTTAATTAATAAAAAAAAAAATGTGTAACTAAGTAATCCTATCATTGAAAGTTTAGCAACTAAATTCTTATTAATCATATAGGTACCTAGTCATACTATCTCTCATATAGGTACCTACCTAGTCATAGTATCTCATAGTACCACTGCGGAGTGATTGCCCTCCCCTCCCTCCCTCTGGGGTACTAAACTACATCAACCCTCCACAAATGACACGGCCCTCGAGCGACTTTTATAGTGAATTAACTTTGGAACTTAACTGATGTGCGCCACTTTGTTTGTTTGTGGTTTATTTAAAAAAATTAGTGTACCCAGTTGAAACGTTTACGTAATTAGCCTAGTTTTCTACCAATGTAGGTACTATCACAGTCATTCTCAGCCATGTTTTTTTAATTTCAAAATTAAAAGGTCAAACACTAACCAATGTAAGTAATAAAACATATAAAAACCCATAGAAACATCAAATATGTATGTTGATTCTTGTATCAAATATTTTTAATTACCTATTGATGCTGTGAAACCATGACGTCATAGTCCGGTAATTCATACAAAACTCCATATAAACTATCGTTTTGAGGTTTAATAAAAAGTTACTGATCTGATATATCAGGTCGCTATCCTATTTGAACTAGAAAACTAACCACCATGCCATTTAAACATATTCTTTAAAAAAAAAACAAAGTGATAAACTCTTTTTTAATAAGTGATACTTTGCATTAGATGACTAACAATAGGTGTGTGACTCTTGGGTCGCCAGCAGCGCACAATGGTTTCCACTTGGTTAAATTATGTCATCTGATCTGGCAATCGTCGCTCCATGAAGGGTTCCTTTTGTTCCCATTCTTTGTTTCCTCCTGCTTAGTCTGGGAATAAAATACCCTTAGAACTACCCGTAAGTTCAACGTAGTAACATTTTCATGAAATAGTCGTATATGTCAGTAATAAACCTTGGAGGAATATGTTAATGATTTCTTTTGTTATTAATCAGTAAATATACTACCATTCTTCTCGCAAATAACATGTTGATAACTTACGACGTATAACTGAGCTGCAATTAGCAAAAAACGTGATAAAATTGGAATTTCGCGCTCCAACCGAAGGTTTACCCTTAAGAAAAAAGATTACTATATCATTATTGAGTTCATAAAAAAAAAATTGCAAGCTTTCTTACGCCATTGGCTAATATACAGCTTTATAGACGAGCTGATATTGCTTTCGGTAATAAATGTGTCAATAATCATGAATTGTACTGAACATTGACATCTTGGTCCCTGCACGCCTTCGGCCAGCTTTTTATTCCCTCAGCAGTTAACCCACTAACTCGCTATTGCTCCCGCGCGCCTCCCGTTGATTTTGTATTTCACGAGTGAGTTCCCGCAACCACTCCCGCGGGTCCCGCGTCGCGTGAACCGATCACATTGATCACTTCAACACGTGTTGGGTCCCGCGCCACCTCCCGCATGCCACCTCGGCCCAATACTGTCACTTCCCTACTATCAATAATTCATTGAGGATATAGAAAATCGTGATCTCTTTTGTTTCCTTTCTATGGTAATACTGTTTGTATGGAATAGTCCAGATGTTATGGATTTGCCGTGTCGTTTGTTTTGAAGTTATATCTGCAGTGACTACATGTTTTGTTTTATGACCTTTCCTTCCTCCTTCCTACCTTTTTTACTCTTATAGTATAGTGTAGGTTGACAGTAAACTATTGAGACGCAAGTACAAAAGCTCGTAAATAGTTAACCTGCTCCCAAATCATTTGTTCCGCGCGACAAAAAGATGCGTCGCGTCATCAGGTCGGCACTAAACCGCCCCCGTTTCGGCAAGGTCGCAATATACGCCCCGCCACGAATAATTCACCATTTGCATACAAACTGCCCCCCACTGTACCACAATAAGCCTCCCTACCTAGGCCCCTTCTGTTTATCAACTCTACATTGCTGCCTCGCACTGAATTTAAATCATACCCACCGCGTATAACCGCCAGTGGATGTGGCCCTTGCCCTCATCTCGTAGACTTCATCAGATATGCTAGAAATCGTGCGGTAGTAAAAATGGCTCGTGTCTCGTGAAGGAACTTCTGCGTTCATTTGCTTATGTTGGTGGAAAACTGAAATGAGTCGGGTATTATTATGAGATTGGAATTCAAAACAAGTGTGCTTTGTTTTGTTAAGTTTGTAGTGTGTTCTGCTATCACTGTCATTACCAACTGAGCAGTGTGTTGTCTTTTAGTGGGTCGTTAAAACCGCAATAGCCGCACTGTTTAGGAGAGAAATTTTCCCTATGGTTAAAGAATTATGCATTGTCTATACCTATAATTTGTTTGTTAGCGGATACTTCTGTATTAGCACACTGCTTATTTATTTGTTTTCATATTAAATAGACAATGTAGAAATAATATCGTTATCGACCAGTGCTGTTACGTTAGCTTATATAGAATTATTGTTTCCATTCAGATTCATTACCACAGACAATTTAAAATGTTTGGTACCGTCATTTCTGTATCATTAATTAATTTTTCGAATACAATTTAAATTATCAAAAGTTTTCAACATCGAGCTGAAATAAATACCTAAAGGTACCTTATAAAGTCAACATCAACGTTCTGTCAAATCCTGGCTCTTCGGTCTGGACCATAAGTGGCTTTAAGTTCCAAAGCAGTAAGGCGCAGGTAAATGACGACAGTTACCGGGGTTGCGGACAGGTCTGGGACCGTCTTAATTAAAATGTCTAATGAGAGGTGCTCTGGAACTCTCGCGTGTCGTCCCGCTCTTGCTACAAACTTCACCCATTCACTGTTTCCCTTATTCATATTGTTTTATGGGGTATAGGACTGAGTGAGACGCTGTACTTGTAGCGTTTTTTGCTGTCGACAATTTTATTTATTTCTAATATCCACGTCCATCGGACTCTAACAATATCTATTTCTTTTTTAATTTTTCAGTACAATATAATTTTATCATAGCTAGGTTCCAATTTTGTTGCTTACGAAGTTAACCATTATTAGTCAAGTCACCTCTCTTTCATGTTAACCTTATTGAAAAAACATAGAACATTTTTAATGCTGTCAGTTTAGTCCATGCCGTCGTAATATACGGGTAAATAGTCGTGACCAATAAAGATAGTTTAAATTCATATTGAAATAAGTGTTCGGATTAATCTGACAAGACTAAAATATCGTGCATTCCTTTCTTATATTTCTTGTTAGAAAGAGATATAGTAAGATTAAATTTGTTTAGTTTGTAATTAACAGAATCGGGGCCACTATAAAGAACCAAAATATTTTTCTACAAACTGAACCTGAAATCAGCGATATCTTCAGCTACAAAGATATTTGTCAAACCATCGCGCGCTTATGCACTGTATCTGCACATTTACAATGGAAATGATTAAAACCAGACGCTGGAGGCGGTTTTTTCGCATTATCGCCGACGCAATGACTTTTAATGAAAATAAAGGATCAAGGAACGTCGCGTTTTGTATGTCCATTGCCACAAACACACCATATTTTTTTAAACTTTTACTTGTTTATTGACTTAGGGTCGGTTGCTCGTAAGCGCGGTCATAGTAAGGTTATAGTTAGGTTACGGTTATAGTTAACTTTAACCGCCGAAAGAAAGCAAACTAGGTTGCTCGAGTCACTTTAGCTATAATTTTAATCTTAACCGTAACCGACCGAGTGAGATCGGTCATCAAAGTGACTATTCGGTCAAAGCATGGTAATAGTTAAGTCAATACGTCTTTTCTGATATGCTTAAAATATATTATTGCTACTGAAGTTATAGGTTTATAGACGTCAAATAAGCTTTAAGCAATTTTTTTTTTCAGTTAATGTGATACTTTTAACATACCTAATTGTTTTATACATACTTTATGGGATAACTTAGCCCAGCCATGTCAAACATGCGACCCACTGAGCATTTTCCTGCGGCCCAAATCATTTTTGAAAACGGCCAGGAAATGCAGTCTCGCGGGCCAAAAGAAGTAAATGTAAGGTCCTTTTTATTGGATATTTTAAAGATTTTCAGTAGTTTCTCTTCTCTATGATTAGTTTTTGCGGCCCACCTAAACTATGGTCTTGAGTTTGACATAGCTGCCCTAGCCTACCCCATATTTCCTATGTCATCAAGTCTAGTATTTATGTGTTGTTGCAGGAGAGCGGGCGAGCGGTCCCGGTGCTCGTGGTGGTCGCGCTATCTGGGGTCAAGGTATGCGACCCCAAAGACCAGGTAACGTACCACGCATCATCTATTTTGTGACTGCTTACTGTTATTATATTATTATGTAGGCTAGCCACTCTGAGTTCTTTGGTGATTTAGTCACGGGTTCGAATCCTACAATGAGCTTGAGCTTACCGTGAAAGAAAAAATCGCAAGAAACCATAGCAAGGTAGTAGGGTACCGTTTGGCTGGCTACCACTCTCAAATTGAAAATCTATCGGTGTGTTCCGACAGCTGCATTTTAGGGCCAGTTCCCTTCTAGGTTTTGTGTGCTTCCCACGTTTGGCTACATGGTCAATGATCACCATAAGATTGTGCATAGTCAAAACCAACTTTCAATGAAAATACATTTTATTATGGTATTTAAAATATCAGCAACAATGTTAATGAATTTGGATTCATTTTCACTTTGTTACCGAGATAGAGCTTAATATGTATATGAAACAGGAAAGTTTAAAAGCGCTGCATATTTTTATTTCGTTTGCCATCATGGCATGCGGTCATATATTCTTGTTAGCAGCACGTAGTTGCGTCGTTTGTAACGCGAAACATTCTCATAATATTAGACAATATGTTGTGTTGCGAGTCATCCGTCAGCGCTGCAACGCTACAATATTCACTAGACGATAGTTCCTGCATTAATGAGTTTTCATGTCATAAATCAGATTTAACAAAGCTTTTGTTTTAATGATTATAGTCTTCAATTAGCAAATACAATGTAGTTAGCTAAGTGGTGTCCAAGTACGGAACACTAAGGATGTGACTAAGGTCCAGTTGTATCAACTGACATTGAAATATGTGTATAGATAACTAACCATGACATTGGCAAAGTCATCGGTCACTCGAAGGAGCCATAAACCAGAAATTGTAATTGGAACCAAGAGTTTCTTGTCAGGTGGGTTGCTTTGGAATTTTTTGAATAACGAAAGTCAAAATGAAACGAATGGTTTTACTATTACATTACTAATGGTTCGATACAACCGGATTTAAGTGTCGGTACCTTACATGATTTGACATTTAATTATCAGCAACCATTATCATACATTTATGTTTATGTATGTCAAGTCATGTACTCCAGACATAATGCAAACTCAGCGAATTGCAACGAGTCTGTATGCTCATATTCCTGGTGCAGCCTACCTCTGAATAGAAATAGTTTACTAGGAGATAGTAAATATCTTGAGAAACCTTTTACACCCGAGAAGTAAAATGTGTGATATTTTCTCGAAGGCCGCGTGATGGACCATCACGTTGCTTATGACTCTACTCTTTCATTTATGTCCTGTCTTCTTCAACATACTTTGTATCAGCTGAGCTTTAAAACGTGTAATATTGGTGCCGATTCTGTTGTTTACGAACTTAACTAATATTAGATAAGTCACCTCTCTTTCATTTTAACCTCATTGAAAAAAGATAGAACATTTTTAATGCTGTCAGTTTAATCCATACCGTCGTAATGTACGGGTAAATAGTCGTGACCAATAAAGATCGCGCTTAAATTCACGTTGAAATGTGTGATCGGATTAAACTGACAGGACTAAAATATCTTGCATCCCTTTCTTTTATTTACTACTAGAAAGAGATATAGTGAGATTAAATTTATTTTAGTTCGTAAACAACAGAATCGGCACCATTATCTATATCGATACTAATAATAAAGCTGAAGAGTTTGTTTGTTTGAACGCGCTAATCTCCGGAGTTACTGGTCCGACCCGAATTTTTTTTCACTAATAGGAAACTACACTATCCCCGAAGGTTATAGGCTACTTTTTATCCCGGGAACGCGAGTGAAGCCGCAGGGAACAGCTAGTTGCAAAATAAAAAAATGAATAACCCATTTCAAGCCAAGAATATAATTTTACCCCTGTCACGCTAAGAGTCATAGTAATGTTAAGGCATGCTTACAAAGTGGCATAGTCGTTTATTTTAAATTTACTGTTTTGAAATGTCACAACATGTCGTATCGTATGTTACGTAAGATTTCAGATTGCGTAATGTGTGTTTGTTTGTTGCAGAGTGTGCGCATGTCGCACGCGCTGCGTCGCATCTCGTACGCGACCTGTGAGGCGGCGCGGGCGCTCTTCGCGGTGGTGGCCCGCGAGCCGCGCACCGACGCTGCTACCAACACCACCACCAACACCAACACCAACAATAGCGCCAACATCAACACCAACACCGAGCTTACGTCCGCGCCCGCCAGACACTACTGCCACGCCTTCGAGACCGACACGCCCGAACAGGTAATACTATTTTTATATAATTACTAATTATATTTAGATTTGAGCAATTTCCGAGGATTTTCTCAAATCAGGGTACCTACCTCTATGACTGGCTGGCAACTCTCGAATTAAGAATCAATTGCCAAGCACCTAACGTGGAGTGTTCAGTCTTTATAAAGGTCGATGACACAAAATTATATTGCTAATCTGTCCATAGGTTTCGATATAGCGATTTACTTTGGGTGGAGCAAGTTGATGGTCCTTCAGCCTTCTGATATAAAAAAAATCATCATAACAAAAAATATCATATCATAATCCCATAATGCGATTTTACTATGTCCACATTAGTACAATTAGGGTATTTGACTGATATAATATCAGTCAAATACCCTAATCACTGAGTGATATCAAATATTATTTAAGTATTTAGATAAATAGATGGATAGAGATTATTATACGTTATACAATAGGTAACTGAATTCGAAATATAATTTGAAATTGGTAAAAAAAACTTACCTGTCTCTTATCAAAGATTTTTGTTTATCTCTCTCTTACAAAACAAAGTTTTGCGTGTAACTTACATGGCGATATTAAGCCGTGACGTCACTGACAAACACACCATCACCATCATGACATCTTTCTCATTTTTTGAAGGTATTAAAATCTATTTGTAGTAGATACCATGTTATTTGCAAGGTAAAAAGACTTTAATTTAAATTAAAAAAATGACATCTAGCCTATTAGGACTGTATCTATCAGTGACACGTTCAGTTTTAATTTACCTAAGAATCATCTAAAAACTATTTGTCCAAGACTTAGGTAATGTAAGGTAACTTAGGTAAAGACTAAGTAGGTACATAATTTGAAATAAAACATATAGGAAACCTAATTAAACTAAGTTCGTGGTTCGACTATAAACAGTAGAAACAAATATTCAAAGGAAGTAGTATTAAATCAATATGCGGTGCTTTACAATTTCCTCAATACAATACCGTGATAGTGCGGCCGCTACCGACAAGCATTCCAAACCACCCCCTTATCTATCCTATCCGATATCTGTTGATAGTGCTATACATTCCATAACACACAAAGTAGATGCAGTATTGCTGGTTTACTATCCGTTATTTTTAAGTGAATAATCCATAATGTTTATCATTACATAGTATAAAATGAAATAACGTCCGCTGTCTGCTGGCTTAGATCTTTTAAACTACTCAACGGATTTTTCTTTATCAATAAATATTATACATTTGTAATTAAAGAATGAAGGAAGGAAGGAAATATATTATAAAAAGATTTTTGAATATAAAATGAATATACATATACGTCTCTTTTTATAATCACAAATTAAATTAATGTCATTGGCGCATAACATTTATATATTAACTGGCTGTTCCCCTCGGTATCACCTGCGTTCCCAGGATAAATAGTACCCTATGTCCATAACCATAACATAGGCTATCTGCAAGCCAAATTTCATCATGATCGGTTAGCGGTTTAGTCGTGAAAAGGTAACAAACAAACTAACAGAGTTACTATAAATTAAAATGCAAAAAATATTCATTAAAAAATTTAACTCTTGATCATTCACTTTAAGTAGTTTGATACCAATACAATAAATAAAAGCAAACTAAACAAAATTGCAATAATTAAGCATTCAACACTCCCATCTAAATCCAAACCTATCGCATAGTGTAAAAAAAAAAAAAAATTGAAGTCATAGACACCAGAAACCACTCGCAGCGGCGGTTGTGGCTAGACGATGCTTAGTTCTCAATGTACTAGAGATTATTGCGCCTAAACTTTACCGCAAGTATTCGAGAAACTTAGTCCTGCAGACTGCCGAGCCTTGCAGCTCTCAGAGCTTCTAAACGAGATCTCTTGTTTATTGGTTATGTTCGCAAGACAATATTTGTACGACTTGCTACTTTCCAATTTATTTGAGTGTTTCTGATATTTACAATGTTAGTTGTCGTTATATATAAGAGATGAAACTGACTGGCTGACTGACTCATTCACTCACTTACTGATTGTTCGATCAACGCACAGCCGAAACCACTGGACGGATTGGGCTAAATTTGTCATACGGATGGCTATATGACGTAACTATCCGATAAGAAAGGGTTTTTGAAAATCCAACCCCTAAGAGGGTAAAATAGGGGATCGCGAGTGAAACCGGGGAGCGGAAAGCTAGTTTTTATAATAAAGTTTTAAGATGGAAGAAACATCACTTTGTACTGGTTGCTAATTTATTTAAATAAAGTCTCTAATAGCTCATGTTTATCATATTTCATTTCATGATGTGGTAATATTTCTCAACAGTTTTCTGCAATATTTAAAAGCTTTATGTTGGGATTTATAGACAGGAACTTACTTAAGTTGACATTACACTTTTTCAAATTAAAGTTACATTAGCTATGTTACATTTATCACGTAACCACATATAACATGTTGTGGAACCGTCAAGATCTCCATCTCGGATAGATTTCCTGCACATAACGGCAGAGACGATAGCATCACCACATTTCGCATTATAGCAATCAATGAGCGGTCGCTTTCAATCACAAGATATTTCCTGTCGGTATACTAACCAGCCGCATTATTACTGGTTTTTACTTCATCGTTATCAATAAGGAAGCATAGATATAATTAAAAGAAGGTCCGATATCTTTTCTTTAGTAATACTTTTTAAACTCTCGTGAACACAATTCATGTTTATAGTAATGTAACGGGTCTCCTCGCGCATAGAATATTATCAAAATATAATTTTGACTAATCTCGACGTTTCCTTCAAGTTGCATTGATCTTGGTCACGAGTGGACTGGAACAGCGGGTCAACATCTTGCTTGGAGAGAGTTTTCTCCAACTACCCCCCCCCCGCAATTGGTCTCGTAAAATATACGTCGAGGTTGATCAAAATTATATTTTGATAATATTCTATGCACGAATAGACCCGTTACATTACTATAAACATGAATCTAGCAAGTAGTTTTTTACTTTTTATTGCTTTTAAACATATTTTAGATAATACTGAGTCCAGAGTTCTCCTAAAGGATACAAATTAAAATTGAAAAGCTCAATAAATCAATGATTAAAAATACAAACGTTCTGTCATTGAAAGATGGGCGCTTCAAAGCTCTAAGCACTTAAATTATCCAGTGAATGAATACAGTCGCCTGCTACATACAATCGTCTGAATAATTCATTGCTAATCAAGGGACATGTCGACTCACTACTACGCATTATACAAATTACTTACCTACATGGGGTTCTTCTATTTATAAGCTGTAATTTATATGATGAAATAAAATGTATTTTATTCTACCATCAAAGTCTATCTTCTATTAAAATATTTTTTTTTTAATAAGGCAACATTAAACTCAAACTCATTTATTCAGTTTAGGCCCAGATGAGACGTTTATGAACGTCACTAGTTAGTCTACCACCAGTTCGGAATATAATTCCAACAAGGAACTTGGCAAAGCTATTTTTTGGATTGAATTTGTTTCATTGCTTTCAATGTGAACCTTCTTACTTAGGCAATTCACTTGACATCTAATGAGATTGGATCAAACACAAAATCTGTTAGATATCGGTTCCTGAGGCAACCAAAAGCTTCTAATGAACCAAATCGTCAGCTCGAGCTTTTGTACAAAAATGTCATAAATCTTGTCCAAGATAACAGCCACTTTGTTAACTGCCTCTACCAAGGTATACACAGTCGTGACTTGAAGTAAGTAGTTCGATATTGCTCCGGAACTGATGGATTTGTCACGACCAATAAAATCTCGACCAGTCATCATTACAGCTCCGTTATGATCATCAGATCGTTATTCCATAACTGTGGATGACATGATTATTATCTCGCTTTGATGTTATAATATATAGGTACTTATAGTAGCTAAACTACTTTCAGTTTAATTTAAAGTTGGCTTTAATTATTTTTTTTGAAACCTTTCAAATACTAATCTGTTTGCAGGACGTTTATGTACTTACGTTCCCGGGATAAAAAGCCTATAACCTTCGGGGATAATGTAGCTTCCTATTAATGAAAGAATTTTTCAAACCGGACCAGTAATTCTGGAGATTAGCGCGCTTAAACAAACACACTCTTCAGCTTTATTATTAGTTTATTTAGGTATATATACATTAGACACACACCGATCAACACTAATTGATTTACTGTACAAAAAAATTGTTCTCAAAACAGCGTCCATAAATACGAGACTTAATGATCGTTTTGTTTCCTGATCGGATTAACAGCGTTTAGCAGTATATTGTGAGAGCGATCGACCCTCTCTCCCCTTCTGTCATGACACGTTATAAATTCTTCAGCACTTGTGATCGCTTACTCACGATCTGGAAGTCTCATCAGTCTGTTTTTATTCTATACATGCTGGTAAAATATATTTTATATTGTATTTTATTTAATTTTAGGCGATGATAGCTCAGTGGTAGTGATGTCGAATGCAGAGACGAAGGTCGCGCGTCGAATCCTACAATGAACTTGAGCTTTCGGTGAAGGAAAACATCGTGAGGAAACCATAGCTCAGTGGTAGTGACGTCGCATGCAGAGACGAAGATCGCGGGTCGAATCCTACAATGAGCTTGAGCTTTCGGTGAAGGAATACATCGTGAGGAAACCATAGCACGGTGGTACTCTCAAATTGAAAAATCAGTCGCCAAGCACCTTCCAGTGTGTTTTGACAACTGCACTTGAGAGCCAGTTCTCTTCTAGGCTTTGTGTGCTTACCACCATCGGCCACATCATCACTGGCCATGGTGAGATTGTGGTCAAACACATATACATAGTAAAAAATTAATATAAAAATATCCTAGGACCTTCTTCATGTTGCATTCTTCTTTTGGTGTGAGACTATTGCCTGCCATCATCAGCTCTTGTGTTATCATCTTCTTTATCAACAGCGTATCTATGATAATACTATTCGTGTCCCTGTCTTTTAATCTCATCGTACCTCCCTTGACCTACCTCAAATCTGTTCTTATCTTTTTACAAATATTTGCAAGTAACTGAATATTACAAATGGAATTTTCACTGAACAATTATGATAATATCAACTCATACCAACTCATATCAACAATTATGAGAATATGACAAAATCATATGGAATCAAAATATTATTTATTACGATAAACGACAGCTTTTATTGCGCGTGCGCATAACTTCACGTGCGACCTTGCGCGACCGGCCGCGAGGGGCAAGAGAGCAGGGGAAGCACATTCCAAGGCACACGACCGCCTCCAAAATAGTAATAACTACTACAGACGAGTGTCCGCTATCATTCACTTTTATCTCGTTTGTTAGTTGTCTGTCACTACCGTCCCGTCCCATTCATACGTCGCCGACACAATCACTGTCGAAAAAACAGACCCTGATGAATTACCAGCCATTATGTTTACTTAAAACGGATTGACTAATGCTCGGCTTAACTATTAACATTGAATGTGAATTGTAGCTGAACGTTAAATTATCATCGGGTCAGATTTTAGCTAGGGTCATCAACCGTACGGCTCGCATGCAGAAAAGTTCGTCGCCTCATGGAATTAAAAAGAAAAAATATTATATACGACACAGGTGCGCGGGCGCTCGCGTTTCCCATTGTGCTCGAGCCACTTACCGTGAAGGCTTTAGGAGTTGAGTTTGGAACGAGTTCCCGACTCTCATCTCGGAGATCAGTCGCGAGTGAGCTTTGGACGCGAGAGGACGTCTGTTCCACCGCATTCCATGTTTAAAAACCACGAGTGTCATATTGTGTTAAAGTGATTGATTGTTTGATCACGGTGCCGAGGTGTTACTCTAGTGAGGTGTGATTGACCTGTGCTGTGGATCGGGCGGGTTATTGTTCGTAACATATCGTGGGAGCTTTCCTCTGGTATGCAACTGCTTTACGGAACGTGTGTCGAGAGAAATTCTCGTATTATCCTGTTAATAACCGTTTACTGATTGTTGTTTGTGATTTGTTCCGTTGACGTTCAAGCTATAACTTTGCAGGTTTCGGTATCTTTATAACCATGTTTGAGTATATATTATATTTTGAAATCTTTCGTTATGATTATTACTAGTTAAGTATCATCCTAAATCATTTTTTTATTACTTTTTATTTATCCTTCAACAAATTTAACAAATACACATTTTTTTTCTATCAAACTGGTTAGTTTTATGTACGATACAATGAAATAATATTTATTTATCTTTATCAAATATCGAAACCATATCGTAAAATGTCATAAAAAGTAGGTTTGCTATATTATAAATATTAATAGAGTTGTTGACTACTGTTGTTTGATCTGACAATACTTTTATGAATATGATCGAGCAATTGGTCACTAAGATTTTATGACCTTATCATTTTCAATACCTTTGAATTGCGATAAAAGTCACGGCATTGGTTTGACAATAATTTTTTACCACATGTTGTCTTTGGATTTTAAAAGTTTACTAGCGAAGTGTTTGTGTTATTTTTTACTTTTAATATGGGGAAACTTGCTGTAAATCTGCCTTGACCCTCAACGTGGTTTTTTCTCTAAAGTTAGTAAAAAACGCGACAATAGACTGGCGGGTGGTCTGCTCACCGACAGCACTGTCTACCTGATCTTTTAATTACAGCTTCCTTTGTGCTTTGTCAACGTTTTGTTTAAATTTTTTTTTAGATCTATTGTGGCATTTGTTTTTAATGCTTTGTATCCTTTATACCCTTTTTTTTTTAATTCATATTGCTTTTTGAACATGAAACTTATTTATTTTAAAAATTGCAATTTATATGTCACCGTATGATTGCGAACTCCGCTAGTTTATAATCTATCTCGCAAGATTGTAAACCGTCGATAGACAAAGCAGCAGGGCACGTCACGTTAGATCAATCAAAGTGTGTTCCGTCGGTGATGTCAGTTCATAATTTAACGGTTTGACATGGTTGGACCATGAACTAACGATCTAACGCCTATTAACGATAATTATCACGCCACATTGCAAGCAATATGCTAAATACAGTTCACAATGCATCGATAGTACAAACTCTCGAGATAGATCACAAAACAACGGCGCTCATAATAATACGGTGACATATACTAAGGAATTCTTAGATTTACTTATCGCAAATCTTTGCATTAAATAACAATTTAAACTCTTTAATTTGTTTCTAAGTAAATAGATTTCTGGCCTAAAATAGAAGCTAAGATTAAAACATTTTACAAATGTTCATTTTTAATTCAAATTTCCTCACCAAAGTAAATATTCCATTGCTTTAGTCCCATTATTAATAGCTTGAGATAACGGTAGCACCAAATGTGAATGATATTTATTTAGGAGCCCTATAAAGGTAGTTGATGTATTGTAGGGCCATAATATTTTGTACTACGTATCATATTACATCCTTGATGGTGCAAAGATACTATTGTTTTCAAAAATAAAACCATCTTTATTGTGTACGTCGTCCGTACTATTCATTTGTCGAGGAATTGGTTAGTAACTGCTGATTGTGTTTTTACGGAAACTGTTATTGATACTTCTATGCTAGTATGGTATAAAGTTTCATAAACATTCTCTAGGAAATAGCTTTACAAAGTGTTATACTATACTGTAAAGGATTCCGTAAAAAAAGGTTAGTTCTGCACAAAAATTTATATTATACAGGTTATTCAAAACAAAGAAACTACCTAAAGATTAGAGTCAGAAAAATTTACTCGAAGAAAACGTCAATATTCAGGATAAATCATTGTAGATCCCATTAGTTCCGCCCACGTCTGTAAAGAGGGCTTAAAATTACGCGATAAATTGAATTTTTCCCAATCAGTTCCAAATTACCCAGAACAAGTGATTAGATCAGTATTTTTTTTAGATCAAGAGAATCAGTGCTAAATACCGTGAAATTACCGTCCTTTACAACAAACTCCGAAAACAATTTAATGGCGCCTTAGTCGCTTGCCTTTGAGCATGAATTCCAAATTATTATTAACAATTTTGCACCATTTATCGGTTTTTAGTGGTTAATTGAGCGTTAAATTGGCGGTGTAACGTGATAACTGGCACCGAAAAAAGTACTGATTTCCAAGAACTGATCTTTGGTTATGCGAACAATAATTAGTATCTCGTTTGTAGTCCATGGTGAATATTTTTTGTAATTTATTACTGTACGTTATTGTCACTTAGCCGCCCGATGGAAAGCGGTACCGTAGCCTATGGACGCTAGAGATACCCTGAGTACAGACCATTTACTAATCTAATGTTTTTAGGCTTAATAATGTGTTCATTAGTGCGTTATCAGGACTAAACTGAATACATGATTTTTAAGTTTGAGGTTTTGATTGTTTACTCGCGGTGGGTGTTCGCCTGGTGTCACTCAGTTATTTTTATTGATATTTTCATACGAAAATGCCATCCAAGTTTTTTTTTTTTTTTTTTACTATGTATAGGCCTGTGTTTGACCACAATCTCACCGTGGTCAGCGATGATGTGGCCGATGGTGGTAAGCACACAAAGCCTAGAAAGGAACTGGCTCTCAAGTGCAACTGTCGGAACACACCGAAAGGTGCTTGGCGACAGATTTTCAACTTGAGGGTGGTAGCCAGCCAGGCGGGTACTACAAAGTACTCTACCACCGTGCTATGGTTTCCTCACGATGTTTTCCTTCACCGAAAGCTCAAGCTCATTGTAGGATTCGAACCCGGGACCTTCGTCTCGGCATCCGACGTCACTACCACTGAGCTATCATCGCCTTAGTTTCCTACTTTCCCGGTGGATTTTTAGGCAAACCTTGTCTTATATGTCGTTCGTAAGTGATGCTCATGGCAAATGATTTTTATTTCAACGATTTTAAAGACAATAGGGTTTCTATTTTCTTACTTATTATTATAGACTATTACATATTTTACATACCAGCACAGAGTGTATTGCAGCGGGAAGGAAGTATAACAAACTAGCTGTCCCCCGCGGTTCCACCCGCGTTTCCAAATAAAAAGTAGCCTATGCAACCTATGATCTAGATAAGGCAACATAATAATTGTCCATGGGAAAACAGTTTTCTCTTAAATATATTCCAACATGCTTAAAAGTTTGTCCTTGTGCTTTATTTATATTGACTTCAGACGATAGGTAGGTAATTTCACAGGAAATTGTACCTATTCGTTTAAATCTATATGGTAAATCTGTGGGTATCATCGGAATGCGAGGTATCAATACTGTTTGCCCAACTGCTGGCTCAGTCAAAACCAATCGCTACTATGACAGAAATCTAGAAATTTTACTTGAAGTCTGGTACCATTACATAAATTGGTGGTCTAATATCTATTTAACATGCTTTGTCCCGAATGACTGTCTGACGGATCAACACATAGCCTAAACCGCTGATCGTAGAGACCTGAAATTTAGAGGGTGTGTTCTTCGTATGAAGTAGGCATCCTATAAGAAAGGATCTTCCGAAATCCTTAGGGGTTGAAAAACTGGGACAAAGTTTGTATGGAACAACGTGATTCCTTGGTCCAATCTACTTCAAATTTTGCATAAACATTCTTTAAGATAATTGATGGAAGACGTGTTTTGTATTTTATTGAAACTCATCGCCTATCGGGGTTAAAAAAGGGTAGAAAGTTATTTTGGGGGTGATTTGCATCGAAGTTGATATCAATACTGCTTTTGAACTCACATAAAAGCTTGGTGCAATGCAATGCATATGACGAACAATTGGGATGAATTTGCTGTTATGTCTCATGACCTTTGCCAAGACAACAATCATGGGACAAAAGAAAAGTATAAATTAGATGTTACAACACTCTACATTTCTGCGAGTTAGTTGCAGCCGGTCAAATATACCCATTTGTATTTGAAGTATATCGAAATGGAAACCAGTATGCCAAATTTGGTACAGAAGACCAACCCATCAAAAGGTTACGTTTTTCCCAAGATCTTTCTTATGGTCACTTTGATGCCTACGCTGATGCCGATGGTGATAGTAACACTGATCAGCGTCCAATAGCCAATCTAAATATATAAAACTTTTAACAAAAATTAGAACCGATATCATGGTGCCTTTTGGCAGATTTTTTTCGCTTACTTCAAAACTATCATATTAGAGTTTCTAAATAGTTATTTTATGCTTTTTAGTGCCTTTGAAGGCGGTTCTATTTTTTGTTAAAAGTTTTTATTTTTCAATTTTGAATTTCTTATGTGTAATCAATGACTCTCAAGGTCACTGACCTAGGATAAGCATATTAGCGTTGTAGTTTCCATCATCGTTCCTATAACATTTAAATAATTATCCCCTAACTCCTAACCATTAAGGAGTTGTACCGTCCATCATCAGCTCAGCAACATTAGGTGATGACTATCAGACGCAAATATTTGAATAGCTTTAGAAAGTATGATGAAAAACATTGTAAGTGCCTATAAAATTTAAAGAGTTCCCTCGATTTGTCCAGGATCCTATCATCAGATCCTGACTTGGTGACCATGGGACTACTTGTGAAGTATACCCTTTCAAACAAAAAATATTTTTCCAAATCGGTCCAGGCGTTCGAGTATTCGGGGAACATACAAAAAAAATGATTCCGACGAATTGATAACCTCCGCTTGAAGTTGGTTAATTGACTGACTGACTGACTGACTGATCGTGGGTGATATCGCGTGTGATATCGCGGGTGGAAAGCTATTTAGCATTCTATATTAAAGCTGAAAAGTTTATGAAAAACATTGTAAGTGCCTATAAAATTTGAAGAGTTCCCTCGATTTGGCTAGGATCCTATCATCAGATCCTGACTTGGTGACCATGGGACTACTTGTGAAGTATATCCTTTCAAACAAAAAATAATTTTCCTAATCGGTCCAGGCGTTCGAGTATTCGGGGAACATACAAAAAAAAAGATTTCAACGAATTGATAACCTCCGCTTGAAGTTGGTTAATTGACTGACTGATCGCGGGTGGCATCGCGGGTGGAAAGCTATTTAGCATTAAATAATAAAGCTGAAAAGTTTGTTTGTTTGTTTGAACGCGCGAATCTCCGGAGTTACTGGTCCGATTCGAAAACTACGCTGTCGGCTGGTAGTTTAGCCATTATTTTGTCGTTGATGGCGTCAACGCTTATATTTCTGGCAGCTAATTAAATTAAATTGCCCTCTAACACATCCATTAATGTTTTTTTTGGTCGATATTGGCTATATCCGGATATACTCTACAGATCAGGTCTTCAATGTTGGTCACGATTTTACCAAGGTCTTTGTCAATAGCTATTTTTTTATCTGATTCAGGTACTTTCCCATCCCCGATTAAATGGAGCTTTATTGGGAAATCTGTGCTTCCTCTACCCAAGTGACTCCTCATTTTGGTATACAGTTTCAATAATTCAACAGACTTTCATAATGAGGAAGATTTTAAGCAAGATTTAATAATATCTGCTCTAGTTTCCCTAACAGGCAACGTTTATCTGAAATCGACAGAAGTTATTCCACCCATGGCTATTTGTGCATTTTATAATTCTGAGAGTTCTATCTAAAGCCTCTAGATGAGCTCTAAGAGTCATGTGCACTCATCCCATATTATTAGGTTTTCATCTTGTAAAACCTTGCCCAATGGTCCATTTTTACGTATAGAGCGTACGCTGTCTTATTCAAGAAATACCGTAAGGGTCTGTTTAGAAGAGAAATGAGCCGTGCTTCTACCTGTCAATAGTGTAGCAGCAATAAATATCTGATGATGCAACAGCAATGGCTAATTTCGTTGACTTCAAAACTATCAGATTAGAGTTCCTACATAGTTATTTTATACTTATTAGTGCCTTTGTGTTTTTTTTTTGTTAAAAGTATTTTATTTTTCATTTTTTAGTTTCTTATGTGTAATCAATGACTCTCAAGGTCACTGACCTAGGATAAGCATATTAGCACATTATTATTGTACTTTCCATCATCGTTCCTATAATATTTAAAGATTTATCCCCTAACTCCTACCCGTTAAGGAGTTGTACCTTCCATCATCAGCTCAGCAACATGTGACGACTACCAGACGCAAATATCTGAATAGTTTTAGAAAATATATGAAAAACATTGTTAGTGCCTATAAAATTTGAAGAGTTCCCTCGATTTCTTCAAGATCCCATCATCAGACCCTGACTTGGTGACCATGTGACCACCTGTATGTATAGTTTCCAAATCGGGTCAGGCATCTTCGAGTAATCGAGGAACATACATAAAAAAAGATTTCGACGAATTGATAACCTCGTCTTGATGACAGTTAAAAATAACAAAAAACTGTTACCTAGGCGACCGCTGTCATCCATTGACAACCGCGTCGCATCGCTCACCCATGCTATACATGCTCCCGCTTAACGTTCTTTTTATCATTGCTCAGCTCCTGAGGGTCGTAGCGTGATGTTCTATAGCCTATAACCTTCCTTAATAAATGGGCTTTCAATTGCAAAAAGGTTTTTCCATATCCCACTGGCAGATCCAGAGATTAGCGCGTTCAAACAAACAAACAAACAAACAAACAAACAAACAAACTCTTCAGCTTTATTATTAGTATAGATTGAATAATGACTCCATCGGGATAGCTTAGAGCCAGCGTGCTCCCGGAGATGGCCCATAACTGATGCGCACTAATTACCGACAACCCGATATCGACGCTATTATTAGACCATAAACTCTATGGCTGGTATTGGCTATGGCCTGCCTTGGCTACCCAATACGCTCTAACTGACGGTGTTCGTAATTTCATTTACAGATCGCCCTCATAAGATTGCATCGTAGATTAATAGCTTTATTGAAGCTGCGGTTTAATTCTATAGGATCAGAATTTGTATCTATCTATGTTATTTCTTTTACTGGGTTTTTTAGTTCACTTTCTCCTGACTTTAAAAATTAAAATAGTAGGTCCTGAGGGTTCCATATAAACTTAATGCTTTATCTGCAAATCAATATTTCAGAACTGTGAAATACATACTTACTCATAAATATGCTGTAAGTACTTTTTAATGCGCTTTCTTTGAAGCTTGATTTTTTTACACTTCCAAGGGACCTTTATATTTGATATTAATTTCAAATTGATTTTACCATTTCTGAGAAAAACACTATCGGGTGCATAAACGAACATCAACGAGATCCTATAACGGTTATTTCTTTCCTTTGAGATATGGAACCCTAAAAAGCAACAGAAACAGTCGTTATTGTTTAACAACTTCCTCAATACACTTGTCTGATACTAAAAATCTCGTCTCAATAATCCGCGCACAGTTGTTGGGCTTAGCCGGAGATAATGGCGGTGTAACAAATTGGGCTGATAGTCCCTAAAATTAGCATGTTCAAACATAGGTATAAACTCTTCAGCCTTATAATATTGAGACACATAGGTAAGACAAAGCTATTGCACACATAAGTGAAATGTATCCCATACAAGACCATAAATTTGTGCTAGCAAGAAATTTCTGCTGTCAAATAAATTAAATGATTACAAAACAGAGAGAAAACAGGAACATCGTTAATATGCCAATGGAGTGGATAAAATTTTACGACTCCATAAAACGTCGGCTTAACAAATCATTAATTAAAGAAGGAGGGCGCACGCAGTTGTATACTTCAGTTTAAAACCGTCCGACTACAAGCAGAGACAAGAAAAACATCTTTCTTCTGACAGAGGCGTTAAGGATACAAGATATAAACCATCTTTTGAGAGTAGCACTGGACAACTTAATAAAACTACTATACATAGTAAAAAAAAAGAACCAGAAAGCTAAACGTTACCGCCATATTGAAAGAATCTCGTACGTTCTCATCATCTCATTCATTTGACGAGAAAAAAATCAACAGCAAATAGAATGGTAAATTTGAGCCAAGATTAAAAAGAAGCCATTCTGATACTAGCACAGATAATAAATGATGTAAATGTACACAATAAGTCAATTTGGAAAGAAAGTGTTGGATTCTATAGCAGCAATTTTGATCCATAACAGCTTCTAATTAGCTTTCTAATGTAATGATTGATGGATAGTTTGTGTTTTACTTTTAACAGCTGCAGCTTTCATAGATTCTGTATTATCTACAATGTTTATCATGTTGCTGATTGCATCAAGATTAAGTTTGAATTCCGCAGCCAAATAAGGTAAGGTAGGTAGAAGAAATCGGGAAGGGTCGGCAACGCGCAAATGACCGGTTTTTTAAGTTCTCGGTGTCCGAGTGTCGTTAGCGTCCATAAGCTACCGGTGACCGCTTACCATTAGAAGGGCCAAATGCTGTCTTTGTTGTAGAAAGGTTGTAGTAGCTTCTCTCTGCTCTTGCATCCCCCTGGCCAAGTGACAAAGAAAGATCCACAAAAGAAATAAGCCTTGCTGAGTTGCTTACCGGAGTCTTCTCAGTTTAAGTGTATTCCGAACCGGTGCGCTGGTGGAGTCTATTGTAACTTTCGACGTTCATATGTGACTTAACAGGGCTTAAAATGAATAGATGATTTCTGAGTTCGAATTTGAAATAAAAGTAGTTTCCAGAAGAATTAGTAGCATCCCATCAATGTAAAAACCAACTATATTTCACTGTAGGAAAAGGAAGTGATCAATAAACCTGGTCACACACAGTGCGTTCCACAGATCAAAGTATTCCTGTTAGCGGTAAAAATAAAGTTTATTGCCTTGTAAATATCCGCTTAGCCGAATATAAACACTGGATAGATATGTTCCATGTGCGCGACAGCTTGTCACATGCTCTCGTAAAATCAACCTTCGATGTAGACATTAAAGTTTAAATTGTAATACAGTGTGCTGCTAAGGTTAAACTACGATTTAATTAGAAAACTACAATGTCGTTTACGTCGATGATGTTAGCATTACATAAGTGTGTAAAACGTTTTATTTCCTCTATTAATATACATGTATGTTTACGACCGTTTTTACGGACATCCTGTGCTTATATTTAAAAGGGAAGACAAGCATGTGCGCTCTGAGAATTGTGATGAGCATTGTGGGGTTCCCAGCTCGTGAGCTTCGACTGTTCCTTTGCAGTGTCGATAACCCAACTACCCAGGTACTTTTCCCCTCAATAAAAACACTTTGTTTAAATGGACTGTATACTATATTTGCATATAAATTTGTATCATAATCACTTATTTATTACACACGTGATCACTGGCCGACTTGATACAATTTCCTGTTTTTATGCGTGAATTCTACTCAACTGAATATTCGAATTAAATACTAAAGACACTGATGTCCGTTCAAGACTTCGGTCTTACCGTATCGAGAGCCATGAATTATAATAATTATTTTGTTCTCTAATATTGTTCAAATGTCTTATAGATGTTCATTATTTACATAATTTACTTGTGATCTAGTATCGCTACAAAAGTGATTTTATCCTTAAACATTGCCTGCAATTAGGTCTTTCCAATGAATTCACGTTGTCGATACCAGCTTAATCTATCTTAAAGTTATTACACAGTTTATACATAAATTCTCAAAAAAGATATACATTTCTACTTAAAAAGCTTAATTTCTACCAAATCCCTGTTCTATCGGGTTAGATGGTTATACACATATACAATATAAACAATTAGCTTACACAAAAACATAATCTTACTTACTATAAAATTTTGACGTGTTTTTAATTTTTATATTAATTCAGACATAATACTAGATTAGACTAGCCTTCTGGGAACCTTGCCGTTGATTGGCAGCAGCGGCCGCCTCGAGGAAATTTTTTATATATAGTTTGTATATTTGTTGTAAATAATTGTAAATATTGTATATTTATAGAATACTAGATTGAAGTAAAATTCTTTCTAAAACAATCTCATTCCTAAAGCCGTCTTCAAATATTAGGTAAACAACGGTCAGTGGGCATCTTATTTCACCCAGAATGTCTGTATCAGACTTCGTGTAGGCAGCATACCTATTGCATATGTAGGGGCCCAGGGCGGCGGCGCAGGCGGGCGGTCAGTCACGCGCGACGACCCATGGCTCCATATTATATTACCTCCAATCCTGCTTATTCTCGGAATTCCGAAATCCGACATCATCTGGTTAAAAAATGTACAATGTTTTAGCTCTCGCGAAATATTTTGGCTCAGCTTTATACAACGTTATTTCGCGAACTCTTTAATAAATTGCGTAAAATACAAACACCTTAGGGCCTACTCCGAAAACCGATACACGATAGTTCGATCATAGTTGTCAAATTATTAACCAATAGAATTGCAGCAAACTGACGAGGCGTAAATCGCTATTCTATTGGTTAATAATTTGACAACTATGATCGAACTATCGTGTATCGTTTTTCGGAGTAGGCCCTCTTACCTTACGAAGTAAATAACTATGTGCTAAAAAAATTTTTGTTTGCACTTTGCACTTAGGTTTGTTTTGATCACTTTTGACTCATGGTGATTGATTTAGCTTTTTTGTGAGAATTTAATTTCTGGAATAAAAATTACATTGAAAATCTCTTAAGGTCGATCACCGACTAAACGGTCCGTTTTCTTGTCCGTGAACATCGACCTTAAACGATTAAATTCGACTACATCTTTTCACTTAATAAAATGTATAGTCAATTCTAACGTTCATAAGTAGTTTCAGCACCTGAACTCACTTATTTATTCAGAGTTGATGGGAAGGCGAATACATCCATGTAAATCCTGCTGAATCATATTGATATGTACGAGTACGATTCCATTATACTGAGAATCTGGTAATCAAAGCAGTTTCCAATTCGGACGTTTAGCGAGCAAGGATGTGGAACAGGAGGCTTACCATCAACTTTTACATAGCCATTCAGTTCCGATGCAATCCAGTCTAGGTACCTAAACAGGTCTGCGAAAATTCGTACCATGAAGCTAATAAAAAAGAATCGCGTTTGGTCGGAATGAATGAACGAAATTGTCTGTGATCCGGGTTTTGCTAGAAAGTGAAGATGCTATACGGTAATTACATAAGTCTGTCTCTTTTACTCTGAGTCAATGCGATACGTTTAAAAACCTAAATGTCTGATTTTGCGGTAAGTTACGGTTATTTTTAAATGCTATTTACGAAAAAATAAAAATAAATAACGTCTCAAAGTATCAAATAATATTCTTTTAAATAATTCTAGCAATCAATGAATTACTGTGCATAACATTAAATAACAAATAAGAATGTTGACTTATCTTAAAAAATATTACTACCACGATATTTTAGAACGGAAAACTTGCGATCGGATACATGCACTTGTCGTATAAAAAGTATACACGTTTTGACTTTTGTGTCATAATTTTCTTAAAGTATTATGGATTATTGAGTGATTATAATTTAGAGAAAAATATTCTCAATAGTACCTATGTATATATTAAATACCTAACGGTATCATACTTGGAACTATGTAAGTATTTCTATAGACTCGTATATACATTTTAGATCTTAAATTGCAGCAATGTATCCAAATAGTTAACAGTGACACACACATACAAATGGCAAAGCGGTAAGGAAAGTTTCAAATTAAAGTAAGATGTAACTTATCGTAGAATGATAGGTACTTTGATTTGGCAAGTACCTACCTATAATATACAATATTTACAACAAATATACAAACTATATATAAAAAAATTCCTCGAGGCGGCCGCTGCTGCCAATCAACGGCAAGGTTCCCAGATGGCTGGCAGCGTTCCCTCTTTGTATGGCCAAGCTAACGCGTTGGTGGAAAAAGCTCCCCGCCCGCCGGTCCCCTGTGACCTCAATTAATTTTGAAGATAATGTTCGAGAAAATCGGCGAGCCTCGAACCCCTAAGGACCCATGGTCTCGACCGCAAAAGGCAAAAAAAAAATATTTGGGCCAATAGAAGCGTATTTTTTGGATTTGGAATTTTCCGCACCAGCCGCAGCCGCTCCTGCAACTCTACATGCCGCTGGCAAGTGAGATGGCGCAAGTGTATCAACAAATGTGGCATACCACACCAACGACTTACCGACAACTTATCTAATTTCGCGTTATTCTTTATTATATACTAGCGACCCGCCCCGGCTCGCACGGTTTTTCTCGGCTTTTCTGTACTATATTATGCATGTATTATACATATAAACCTTCCTCTTGAATCACTATCTATTAAAAAAAACCGCATCAAAATCCGTTGCGTAGTTTAAAAAATCTAAGCATACATAGGGATAGACGGACAGGAAGCGACTTTGTTTTATACTATGTAGTGATAGTGAATCAAAAGTAATATTTGTTTGCTCTTGACATCATTGGAAGAATCAACAACGGTCAAATGAAAGAGCATTTATATAGAAATTGGAAATTTAAATTAAATTCAAACAATGGTGTTAGTAATTTTGTGAAGTTTGTTTAATAACATAATATTTTCACGTAACAAACTATGTACGTAGCTGCAAAATTGTATTACCTATGTCTCTAAGTATATTTTACCTTTTCCACGTATACAAAAAAAAAACTCTATAACAGGCAGGGAGGCAGGCAGCTTGTCCAGGCACAAATATTTATAATCTTGAGTTGTTCTCAGAGAGCGTAGGACAAGCCTCTTTGCAAAATTTATTCACATTATTCTACGGAGTCTGATCGCGCACACTTGCTAGCTGTCTCCTATATGGCTGTCTCTGAACGGGACTCGGGCAAGGACTCAGGTCCACTGGTTGCAAGTCATTCTATCCACAAATATCGGGCGGGACTATGTTAGATGGTTTTCACTTTCTCGCTTCGAGCCGCGCGACCGTTTAGGTATTCGTCTTCGTCTTGGTTCTAGGATCAATTTATCCTCATCGCTGGTGATCACTTCGGCGAGCTTGGGCACCGTGGCCTTTGGTACTCTCTAACGTCGGCCGATTCTAAGGCTTGAGGCTTGCTGATTTGCTCGAACACTTAAAAACTTATTGAGGTTTCGGGGGACCGGCGGGCGGGGAGCTTTTTCCGCCAACGTGTGAGCTTGGTTATTCAAAGAGGAAACGCTGCCAGACTTCTGTTGATCGGCAGCAGCGGCCGTCTCGAGGATTTTTTTATATGTAGTTTGTATATTTGTTTGTAGGTAAATGTAAATAACTTATTTTTAACATTATGGCACATGATTTAATAAATCAAAATACCTGAAACTATGTATTATTATTAGTTTTTACAATTTAAATTAGAAAGCAATTCAGTTCTGACAAGAAAATAGTAACTTTTTTTGGTTCGCTTATATTGACACTTGAACGGTCCAAAGTAGGTTGACATCTCACCTCATGGTACGAAAAATGAATGAACGAAAAGAGTTTACGTATCAATTGCGAACCATTTACGATCATAATATTACTGGATCGCTATAATGATGTCATGGTATGAAATAGCGAAGCAACTCATTTTAGGTTTGCATTTGGATCGCAATAAGAGTTGATGGTAAGCCCCCAGATCTGTTAATAAATCCTAACACGTGGCAGAGCACTGAGTGATCGCGTACCGGTGCGATATTGACTTCTTTGATCGTTAATTACTCTACACATGTACTTACGTCCATCGATTGCTCGCTCTTTTTTTTAATTTAAATATAGTATCCAACTCACAGTTTTACCGGCGTTAAAAAAGTATAGTTTGTTTTTTTTTCATTCTTGATATGTATCTTTATCCGGATTCTATCTGTAAGGTAGTTTTCTTATATTATTATGGTTTCATATAATTAATTATCTTCTATTCTATCAGTTAAATGGTAGATGGTAGTTTACTTGTTACCTACGTATATTAATCTGGTGAAGATAAAACTTCATACCTGAAAGCGGCTTCCTAGTTTAAGAGACGGGTTATTTTTTCAAATCAATTTCCTTGTTTTTGGTGTAAAATTTACATTATAATATCTGATGACCCGTTCAGGTTAAAATTAATTGTGTAACGATTTTTTTTTTCCAAAATTCGAGGATTGTAACAGTCGGCAACACATTAGCAAATAGCACTTCCCATCAGGTGGCCCGCTTACCTGCATAAAAAGGATAAATAGACGAAAGAAAGGATACGTCAGAATATCCATGTTCCAGCCTTAACATAGGATTGATATAAAAACATATTCCATCACTGACCATAATATAGAGTTTTCAATATACAAATATGACAACCCTAACGTGTAATAGATATATGCGTGTATGTAGTCCATCGGTGGGCAGTGGGCATAACTCACCAGCACGTGTGTAGGACAGGAAACAGACGCTGCGCTGCGGTAGTAGGTACGTAGGTAGGTACAGTATGACACAACTTAGATGTAGCATCGGCGAATCGTTTTCGTACACTTCACTTCCGATTTACACAACAAATAAAAATATTCAGTATCGCGCCATTCAACGTTCAACAAGATCATTTTCGCCGATCATTTTTTAACTCATGAGTAATGTTGTAGGCGCACTCTTTTCGAGAACGATCGATTTTACGAAGTTTGCCGATGCTTCATCTAAGTTGTGTCATACTGTACGCCGCGTTCCGCTCTGCAGATAACGTTCGGTAGCTTTACGAGCTTATGCTGGCGACCACCATCGAGCTCTGTGTAGGCAGGTCAATGTCTGACGAGCACCCTATGTGATTTAGATTTTGATTGATAAAATTTGAAACTTTATTTGTATAGTTAAACGTCTTGCAAGAAATGAGTTTCAAATTAATTGAATGTAAGTTTGTGAGGGTATATGAATGTTTGTTAGGATCTATTCTTGACATCGCGCAACATTACATTATTGTTAGTATTTTTTTTTTTTTTGTACTCTTTTTATTTTATTTTGATTTTTTAATTTTGTGTGTTGTCATGAATAAATGTTTTTTCCTTCTTTCTTTCTTTCTTGTTACGTAAAAATTACTAAACGGATTTAGATGAAACTTGACACATCAAAAGATCATACCCTGGAATAATATATAGGCTACTTTTATTTCTCAGATAACATAAGATTCCTCAGAAACTCGGGTGAAAGTCTCCAAATTATGTAAAACCAAAGTGTTATTTTTGTCTCTATGTTAGTTCTCTTATTATACAATTTTTCCAATCTTTTAGAGAATTTCATTCGGAAGTTTAAAATACGGTATAAAAAATAGCCCGGGAAAAACTGAGGCTAGTCACTAACATAGTATAAAATATAGGTACCTTTTTTAGATCAGACAGAAGGTTTAACATAATTCGAGCTTATTTTCGTACTAAACACACAATTTTGAACTCTAAACTAAAAACAACAGATAGGTATCTACTATTGAAGGAAACATAAGTTTGTCTGAAATAATGTTCTATTTCCGTAAGCTGGTAGATGTTTATTTATCACGAATACACGCAGTGATTCCGGCCGGTTCCCGAACATTCTGCGGGCTCATTTACTTATTAAGCGCAAAACATCGCTTTGTAACGAGCTGCCTTCAGCGCTTCAGCGCACCACAACACAAGCCGCGCTTCTCTAAACAAATACAATGCCTACACTATCTACGTACGTACACACGCTGGGGTGCGGTCACACCGTTCACGATAAGCGTATTTAAATACACGTAAATGTATACAAATATTAAAGCTGAAGAGTTTGTTTGTTTGTTTGAACGCGCTAATCTCCGGAGTAACTGGTCCGATTTGAAAATTTCTTAAACTAATAGGTAGCTACATTATCCCTGAAGGTTATAGGTTACTTTTTATCCCGGGAACGCGAGTGAAATACGGGGAACAGCTAGTATTTAATAAAATAAATGGGTGAGACATGTAGGTACTCAGCTAGAACTTTTTCTTCTATTCTTGTGTTGAAAAGAACTATTTGAAAGAGTAACTACCTTTTAGAATAACATAATGAATATACTCAGTACGCGACTTCTAATATTCCACGCGTAGTTACAATAAAACCTAGTCCCAAAACAATAAACTGCCGATTTATTACCGCTCACAATGTGACCACATCTCTAAATCTCAGTATCAATTGGCACGCTTTTGGAGCACGCTTGATTGAATTACTGCTTCAATAAAATGTAAATTAAACGAGCGCCACGCAATCCTGTTACCGCGCCCAAGCAATTCAGTTTCACCGCACCACCGCCCGCGCTGGTCCCTGGGACCCTGCCCTGGGCCCGTGAGTCCGTCCATCGGTCCCTCTGACCGCGCGCCCGCCGGCCATGGCGCGTGGGACGAATGACAAGTGAGAATTAGGATTCCCTTAATTAATTGCGTAAACGGTACACTTAAACAGGTATAAAGTCATGGACGATACTTTGTAGACAGTATTTTTGAATATTGTTGATTAGAAATTCTAATAGCTGGAAGCAGTTGAGAGATCAAATTAACCTTCGTTATTAATGTTCGATATCCTAATTATTTATTTAAGTATTAAAATAACATAGGTGGGTAATTGTCAAATTTTGAGCAGGTAACTAAGAGTTTACAAAATCCTGAATTTTAAGTGTTTATCATGAGTAGAAATCTACACTAAATACCTACTAAAATATGATGTTCACAGTATGAGCTCAACGTGTTTCATGTTATTTCCATATTTTATAGCCAGGAGTGTGCAAAATGTACAACTTTGTTGCCGTCCCAGTAATGACCACTTTGTTACAAATAAAGAAAAAAAAAATTTTTTTACACAGTTACCTAATATTTTCTTTCAGGTATTGTCAGTACATAATTTCAATAAACTGAACTATTTTTATTTACAGTTAAAATTATCACACATTTGCTACAACATTAAAATATTTTCCTCTATGAAAATCTGGGACAAATTTACTTGATCAAAATTTTACAGTGTCCCAGGTTACGTTGTATTGATACTTTATCATGAGAACACCTAGAATAAATTATTAATATTTCTCATGTAGATCTTCTGTAAATATCTATCAATTTTAAGGATGTAGATTTATTTCCATTAAAGATTGTATTATAAAAATATGCAATTAAATTGTACGGAACACATTCATCTAACAAGCATAACTGCAAGGTAACATACAAGTATAAAGTTTATTTTTATACGTGGACAAAACCAGTTCCCCTTGCGTCCCGGCTCCGCCCGCGACCGTCCCCACTGCATTCATTATAATTTTTAATGCCAATTATTACTTTAAGTGTTTTGTAATTCCTTTGATGGCTACTATACGTATTATAGTTATTATATAAAGCTATTTGAATAGTTATTAATGTAGTCTCGGGTATATGTTACACTAGATTCCGCCCCGCGGTTTCACCCGCGTTCCCGAAGGATCTTTTGTTTTCCCCGGATAAAAAGTATCCTATGTGCTAATCCAGGTTATAAACTATCTGTGTTCCAAATTTCATCTAAATCCGTTCAGTATTTTTTGCGTGAAAGAGTAACAAACATCCATCCATCCATACATCCATGCTCACAAACTGTCGCATCTTTAATATCTACTAATAAGTTGGATTTAATAATTATCAAGAATTCTATAATTATACACAATTGTAAATATACAATACTAGCTGTTCCCCGCGGTTTCACCCCCGTTTCCGAGATAAAAAGTAGCCTATAACCTTCGGGGATAATGTAGCTTCCTATTAGTGAAAGAATTTTTCGAATCGGACCTGTAACTCCGGAGATTAGCGCGTTCAAACAAACAAACTCTTCAGCTTTATTATTAGTATAGATAGATACAGATACAGATAGATAACAATACAGTACATAACTAAAAATATGACACAATTTCAGAAAGAAATCCTCGATGTATGATTATGATGACATCACCGTTCAGTTAATGCTAAAAACTACATGCTTTAAAAAAGTTTTTTTTTTTCTATTAAAAGTTATTGAGGATATTGAAATAGACCTACACGAATATAATATCTATTTCTGATACAGTATCAAGAAAAAAAATACATTTACTTCTTCTCCATATTCTGTATCCATCTTTGAAATCCAAAAAGACAAACAAAAAAACTCTTTTAAAATGTCCTGAGTGTTATTTATGTTCTGTTGTATTCACATAGTTGATTAACATACAAGATATTAACATAGTACCTATGCAAATGTAACTTTCAAGCTATTTGTGAAGCCTCTAGTCGCCTACGTGTCGCAACAGAGCGCATTATTATTTAAAAAAAGTTTATTATATCAAAATGATGACAAATCGTAAAATCAAATATTATATTGTGTTTTGGTTAGGTATATCAAAAATGTTAATTTATTAAAACAAGACACTTAAATAATATTACCTAGTTACAAATTTTGGATCAGTCTCAAGTCATAGTATGAATTACCTATTAAAATGATTATTGTATCTTATTCTTAACTATGATTTTTAAAATATTACCTATTGCTATTTCATATGCTGGTTTAGAATTATTCAGAATGAGCAACACAGATTAATGAATATAGTACTAAAGTACAAATAGGTATCGAAGGAACAAATCCAAGGAACGCTTATACGCTTGACAAACTTCAAATTACTTATTTTTGTCATTACCATTAAAACTCTTTATCATTGAAATAGAGACTATAATACTTTAATCACTTGAGATATTGTAGCGTTCCACCGACTTGTATGGCCGATACCGTAGCGTGATGAGCAAATGGTTAAACTTTTTATAACTCGTTGATGTCTTTAATATGACAATTCTATCTATAACTAGTTAAAGAATAAAAAAAAAATATAACCGGCCGATAATCGGGTACAATACTATAGTGATGCGACATAATACACTTAACCCACACTAACATTCACTTCATTTAACATCGGCCTTCTAATATTGTTTATATCTTAAAATAAATTAGCAAATTCACAAAAATAAAGCTTTTTTTCATAATATTCCTATTAAACTCATAGCACAATAATACCATTTATATATGTTCAATTTGTCGGCCATCTGACAGCGGAGCTCACTGTTAGCTAGCTAGCTAGTTAACTTTGTTTTTCCACATGAAGGCGATGATAGCTCAGTGGTAGTGACGTCGGATGTCGCGACGAAGGTCGTGGGTTCGAATCCTACAATGAGCTTGAGCTTTCGGTGAAGGAAAACATCGTGAGGAAACCATAGCACGGTGGTAGGGTACTTTGTAGTACCCGCCTGGCTGGCTACCACCCTCAAGTTGAAAATTTGTCGCCAAGCACCTACCGGAGTGTTCCGGCAATTGCACTTGAGAGCCAATTTGCCTTCTCGGCATCGTAACAGGTCAGCAACACATTGGCAATATCTCTGGAATTACCAATGGCGATAGGCAACGGTAACCACTTACCATCAGGTGGGCCGTATGCTTGCTTGCTAAATTAGTAGTATGAAAAAAAAAAAATCAAAATAAGTTCCCTGAAACAAAAGCTTTTCAATGCCGTCACACGGTTGTCCGCTATAAAGGGAAATCTATTAAAGCTGTATTAAATGGTGACGACGCCCAACAAGTCAAATATATTATAATGATCATACTTGGGTTATATTATGCCATCTATAGGTACCTAGTCGTCATATCTAGATATGCAAGGGAGTGAGTGATGGCCGCGATACGAGCCGCATGCCTAATTAAGCAATTAAGATTTATAGATACAGCGACCCACGTACCATGCATTGCAACGTGTTCACTTATCTATAGCAATATCATGGTCTTTAAGTCAAGATAATAAGGTTTATATTGGCGGGAAGACTTATAGATTTGGAATTATTATTTAATAAGATAAATGGGTATTTTATTAGAAGGTTGTGTTTATATTAAAATTAATACTATCCAGATAATGCCAAGAGATGGCGTTACTTGTACAATAGATCGCGCTATGGTTTCGTTCTCACGAAATCTACATATCAAATTTATTGATTTAATATATTGAGTGTTTTCTGGGCCTATGTTTTTTTCTTTTGCTATCGTTTCATCGTACAGGTTGTAACTAAAAATGATAATGAAAAGAGTAGGATTGTAGAATAAACATAATGGAACAATAGGCTAAATAATCCTTAACAGGTTTTACCTATAGGCACCATACCGACAATAGTTTACAATAGTTTGTATATGCTGTAACAGTAGATATAGTATGACACAACTTAGATGAAGCATCGGCACAATTCGTAAAATCGATCGTCCCCGAAAAGAGTACACCTACAACATTACTCATGTGTTAAAAAATGATCGGCGAAAATGATCTTGTTGAACGTTGAATGGCGCGATAATGAATGATTTTTATTAGTTGTGTAAATCGGAAGTGAAGTGTACGAAAACGATTTGCCGATGCTACATCTAAGTTGTGTCATACTGTACCTATCTACAATTAAGAATTAATGCAAATATAATGAGTACAATTAATATTAAACAAAAATGACAATAGGCCATTCTACATTTGTTTAATGTCATGCAAATGTGAACTGGTTTATTTATTTCCTAAAAATAATCGCGAAAAAAATATAAAAAAAACTTCCATAACGTATGTATCAAAATTTTGTTTGTCATTTACCATTTAAAAGTAACTCGTGTTATCGGGATCTCCGATCTATATCAGCTCTACGCTAATCGTTAGGTGGTGGATTCGATCCCCAACCAGGGCAAACATTTGTGTGCATCACATATCTAGGGCTTATGTAATAGCTCTCCAGTTTGGGATCTGATAACCATTTGTGAGGCAAATCCCGGGATACCATAGCATGGTGGTAGGGTACTTTATAGTACCTACCAGGGTAGGGTGGCTACCAGCCTCAAGTTGAAAAAGTGTCGCCAAGCACCCGTATGTTCCGGAAATTGCACTTGAGAGCCAGTTGTCTTCTCGGCATTTTAACAGGTCGGCAACACATTGGTATTACAAATGGGGCTAGGCGACCATCTAACATAAAAAAAAATATTTATCTACTCTCATATCGTAATGTTCTTATTATGAAATCAAAATCAGTACTTTAATGACCCACTTTTGGCACACCCTACTGTACCATAATGATTCATTAGAGTACAGTTGTGTTCAATAGTATAATCAATCAGTATCAATTCAATTTGACGATGACAATGTGACTAATTTGTTGACTTGAAATTTAGAGGTAAGAATTTTTGGGAGTTGGCAACACGGATTTGATTAGGTATATGATTATTGTGTATGTTTATTTTATTGTTTTTGCCTACATATATCATTTTGACCAAAAATGTTTTTTTTTGCAAACTTGGTAGAAATTAAATTTTTTAAAATTACATTATTTATATGAGTTTAGATAAAGTACTGTATGATACTGCACATAATTAGGTATTAAAAACTCGTGTGATACTATTAAGAACTTCGCCTACGGCTCGGTACTTAAACTCACACTCGTATTTAATAACCCATATTATGCAACACTATCATAAACTACTATTATAGATGTTTAGAACCCTTTGAAATAACAAGTGGAATTAAGATACAAGTAGGTAACGATTGTAAGATCATAATTGTGTCATTAGACGGTTAATTCCTGTAGTCGAGCATTATCCCGGCGCGTGACGCTTCGTTACAAAGAGATCTTCGCCGAGCGACACCGAGGATTAACCTCATTTGGTTTCAGTGTCCACTATCCAGTATTTTAAGTATTATTATCTTACTTAACCGCAAGAAAATTACAGATTTACTTTCTACTTAAGGTGGAGGCTTCGGTTGGGGCGTTAAATTCAAATTTTATCACGTTTTTTGCTAATTGCAGCTCAGTTATAGGTCGTAAGTTATCAACATGTTATTTGCGACAAGAATGGTAGTATATTTACTGATTATTAACAAAATAAATCGCTTCCGCTGTCTTTTCGCATAAATCTTAACTACTCAACGGATTTTAATTCAGTTTTCGGCAATAGATAGAGTGATTCAAGAGAAAGGTTTATACGTATGTATAATACACCGATGTATGTATAATTAAAAGCCGAGAAAAGCAGTGCGAAGTCGAGGCCGGTCGCTACTTAAATTTATATGAAAAGTAAAACCATTTAATTTTTTCTTACATCCTTTTTTATTTATGTGTTGACATACTGTAATTTTTGTTTTTTTTCTTTTTCCTTTAGGCTAGTTGTGTCGTATGGCGCGCAAAGAATAAAATATTTTTCTTTCTTTATTTCTTTACTTAGTGTCTCGTAGGTAATACATTTTTTTATATGTACCAAATTAAAATAGTCATATATCAAAATTGATTATTTTCTTTATAATATACTACGCTGAAGATATTATAGGTAATATATTGTTTTAATTCTTACCAATTATAATACAAAAAATATTTGTAAAAATAAATTGCTAAAGAATCTTGAATATAACAATAAAGTACTTTCCCAAGAAGGTAGTGTTTATTCATAAAATAGACGTTTCAAACGTCCAGTTTCCGTTCCGCGACGTAATAGCGAAATTATCCGCTCGCAGCGCCACCAACCGACAACTATCCCGTCCGAAGCTGTTTATTTATCTAATTGCATACCTGGAAAGGCTAGCCGAGCTACAGGCCTGAATACAGCACTGGAACTTCTATCCACTATAACAATTTGTTCAAGTCTGTGCCGCTATAATGACCATGCTGCTTTGGGTAATTCTATATTCACAAATCAAATCTCATTTATTCAGTTTAGGCCCTAATAAGGCACTATATGTGACTACAAAATTCCGTACGACACTTGTCATGCATTTATACGCAAGATGACATATTTCTATGAATGATTAAGCAGCAACTTGCTAGTACGACACAACTTAGATGTAGCATCGGCAAATCGATTTCGTACACTTCACTTCCGATTTACACAACTAATAAAAATCATTCACTATCGCGGCTTTCAACGTTCAACAAGATCATTTTCGCAATCATTCTTTAATACATGAGTAATGTTGTACGCGCACTCTTTTCGGGAACGATCGATTTTACGAATTTTGACGATGCTTCATCTAAGTTGTGTCATACTATAACATGATATAACTGTAAGCATACTATATTTCATATTTATTTTCGATTATATTTCTAACTAGCTTTTCCCCGCGGTTTCATTGGCGTTCTTGAGATAAAAAGCCTATGTGTTAATCCAGGGTGTCAGCTACCTTCATAAAAAAAAAAAAAATTGGTTCAGCCGTTTGAGCGTGAAAAAGTAACAAACATACTCACAAACTTACACATTTATAATATTAGGACTAGGTTTCCTACATGCGATGCCGGGACAAAATAGGCATATCCTATTTCGATGTCAAAAATCACATTGATCCATGGCACACATATTGTCTAGCAGAACTCAGAAGACATGTGTATCTGGTTATGGTGATTCTAATTATTCAACGATGTTCTTCAAGATTCTTTCCAACGTTCCGTCCCTTCCTTTTCCATGTTCCGATGCTCGCTGGTCTGTCCACAATAACCGTGATCTTGAATCGGTATTTGCGTGTAGTACCGTTACGGATGCCATTATAATATACTATACACGGATTGTTCTCATATTTCTGTTGCGGGTGTGGCGGCGTTCGGATAGATCGCAATTATCTGGTGCCACTGTGTTCATAGGCGGTAGAGGGTTATTTATTTTTGGTTATTGACTGGCCATCTACGAGTAAATAGCACAGCTTGATCTTTACATAGTATAAAATGAAGTCGCTTCCGCTGTTTGTTCGCTTAGATCCTTTAAACTAATCAACGGATTTTAATGCAGTTTTCAGCAATAGATAGAGTGATTCAAGAGGAAGGTTTATATGTAGAATACATACATATTATTGTACATAAAACCCGAGAAAAACCGTGCGAAGCCGGGGCGGGTCGCTAGTTTTTAATAAAACAAGTTTTTACGCGTGTCTAGTTTCTAAAATCAATTATTTTCAATTTGTGACATTTTTCGTAACTAGGTACATAATATTCGGTCAACATTTTTGTTCATCTTCATCTGTTTTTATGTATTTTTACGTGTCTCTGGCACCAGTCCTGAATCCTCTACACGTGTTAAGTTTAGAAGATTTTACATTATATTCCTACCTAAATATGTCGATTAAAATTAAATATTCAACATTATAATTTCATCATGACAATTTTAGCGGAATCTGAACCTAATTCGAATACCTGAACAATATGTAGGTAACCACAAAAAGTGCTTATGATTTCGTGAATTGAACACTCATTTTTGAGTATTTAATAAAGTAGGTTTATTATAAATACAGATGAAAAGAATAATATTAGATATAACTTACTATTTTCTATTCATAATCGCTGCCGCTCATGAATGCAGCCGCAACTTTCCCTCACGTCTCGATGTGGGCGACTGACAGGTCTTCTCACATATCTACGACACCCACAACACATGACAAATTTATATTTGCCCTCAGCACAATACAATATCTACCATACATCCATGTCATAATATTCGGAATTGATTTGTCAAGTAGGAATCGGTCGTTTTAAGTTAGTTACCAAATACGGTATCAGAATTACACATACCGTGTAAATGTGACTATTACACTGTTACCTCAAATAGTTCCAAGTTTACGACAGATTTTTAACTTGAGAGTCTGCCAAGCGGGAACTATAAAGTACCCTGCCATTGTTTCCTGACAATGTTTTCCTTCAGAGGGAGCTCAAGCTTATTTATTACAAGTATTGAAGGTACGACTCGCCCCGACAACCTATAATATATACTAACTTGTCACTCCACGAAGTCTATTAAAAAGGGATTTTTTAAACCATCATATCCCCTATATAAATATACTAATTTTCAATAAATTATATGTATGACATTCTCAAGACTTTTCTGCAGCTTTGACAGCACTCAAAACATAATTGGGATATATTTAGATATGTCGGTTGGTAAGACTTGATTAGCTCAATTTATTATTGTGGTAGAAGTATTGTTTGAAATTGTGGCAACACTGACGGTCACTGATTGAATGGTAATTCAGTTAACAGTATTCAGTTTCAAACTATGGAGTTTATAATAAAATTAATGTGTGTGGGCTCATTACATTTGGATCGGACACTTTATCACGAGCTCTCGAGCTGTACGTAAGTCAGTGCAACCGTTGTTTCTACTGATACTGAAATCTAATCATAATGTAAGTCTGTAAGTGATTATTTAATTGTCTACAATAAATCTATCGGGCCCATGAGGAGTTTCTTGCGTCGCTTCTTCTCCTCATACGGGACTATTCCGAAGCGATGGTATAACGTTGTTTCATTGTCTGCATTACGTTCACTGAATCAAATCCTTATACCACTGGACCCAATACATGATGTTTGTATAGATAGATATATAATAGTAGTTTATGATACTGTTGCATAATAGGGGTTATTAAACACGAGTGTGAGTTTATGTACCGAGCCGTAGGCGAGGTTCTTAATAGTATCACACGAGTTTTTAATACCTAATTATGTGCAGTATCATACAGTACTTTATCTAAACTCATCTAATAATGTAATTTAAAGGTAAAAAATCGATAATATTTTGTCATAGGTTTTCATGACTCACGGGTATCGATTATTCGTCATTTCCATTGCCGCCTCCACAATTTCAGATCCAAGTTTATTTCACCTTAGTATCACTGCTATTTTACTGTCATTTTTGGCCAAAATAAAATATGTATGCAAAAAAATCAATAAAATAAACAAACATTAATCATCATGGCGCCCAAATCCGTGTTGGGAAAAACTCCCTATCGCATACGCGACCACAGAGTAAATTTGCATCTAAAATTGAACTGATACTGATTGATTCCTAATTGTTTACAAAGAGAATATAATACTACGTTTAATTGTTTAGTCATGTCTGGCCACTTATAATGTTTTTTTCTTTATTATTTCGTTTGACAAGTTGACTGACAGTAATTGAAGTATTAAAACCAAAAAAACATTATAAGTGGCCAGACATGTCCAAATACTTGTACTTTAATGAAAAAAAGTTATTTTATAGCATTATCTTGGGAAGAAAACTGTGCTATAATATAACTTTTTAATTTCATTATACACGGGTGTGCATAAAGTGGGTCATTAAAGTACTGTTTTTGATTTCATAATAAGAACATTACGATATGAGAGTAGATAAAAAAACTAATCGTACCGCTTGATTCACGTTTAAAGCCAGTATGTCTCTTAATTTGAAATTCAAAAAATATCACAAGATTTCAAACTCTTCGTACATTTTTTAAACTTTTAAAAAAGGAACATGGGAAATAATTAAACAGTGTAATAATATAACTGTAATTTTCGGTGCATTACCACAAAATAACCTGGCTACACTTCGGCATATTGGTGCTCAAATAATGTGCACACTGTGCAGCAAAGTGCAACATTACGCAGGAAAGTACTAGTACTAGCGCGGAGTGCACAGTGTTCACTGTAACAACGACTGCACTAAAACCAGCCATTCAGCTACTCGAAGGAAAAACACTATTTCATAGAATAGACCATTGTGTCGTTGAGTCCACTTGAACATAGCTGGTTATTAGCTAAGTTATTGAAAATAATAAAAAGTTTATAGTTTTTATGTTGGTGGTAACTTACTGGTGACGAATTTAGTTTTGTTTTTTTTTTGTAATCTCTTGTAGGTACTATATACATTTTTGTTAAGAGTTATAGTCAAAGTTAATTTAACTATTACCATGCTTTGACCGTAGTCACTTGAACTTTACTAGAACTTATAAACTTGACTATTGACGATAATTTAAATACATGAAGAATATAAGAATACCTACATTGCTCAACTTGACACTGGCAAAATACTCCAAGTGTGATGCCAAAAAGAAAAAGATTCCCATTTGTTTTATACAACTGCGCGCTGCTCTAAATATATGCTCCAAATAGTATAGTTATTACCCTAACAAGGCGAAATTTTAAAAGGATTACGATTTAATTTTAAAATGTGTATTGCAAAGTAATAATGAATGTAATGTGTTTGCAGGCGGAGGAACTGAACTCGCTAGTAGGCGATGCTTTCCGAATGGCGTTTGCCTCACAGCTACAGCCCTCCGCACCGCTATGGGTAAGTACTACCATAGGTACTATTCTGTACATTTTGAATACGACGATTATTCTAGATTAAGTTTTTTCTCTGCATTCTTTGTTGCAAAAGACTTGTAAAATATTTATTAAACTAGAGAATATATGGCGAGGAATAGTTTTTAGAATTTTTCATTAGTAATGTCAGAAAAAAATGAAAATGATTTTTAAGACTAAGTATGAATTTTTCTCTTATTTGTTCCATCCATCAGGAGTGATAAGTAGTGTCTTAATAAAAAAAATATTCATACTTATACTACGTTGATTATTTCTAATAGCATTGACCTGAACGTCTGTTTGTGTACTTAAATAAACAAAAAAACAAAAAAAAACTTGTGAAGTGATCCATCCTTACACAGGAACTATAAAGTAACTAAAATTAAAAAAAATATATGATACCCCCAAATGTGAAGAAGAAGATAACACATAACTACTTTCTTTTACTTTTCTTTACCGATAACTACTCCATAGCAATTTTTTATCCTAAAATAATAAACCAAACATTGTTTCAATAACAAAAACTCACAGTAAAAGACCCATTAACCCACAAAATTATAATAACGATGCTTATACAATCTCATTTATACTAAAAGCCGTATATTATTTGAACCCGAATATTTTAATGGCGCTTTAAATAGCTCCTCCTGTAAACTATCACCCATACATACAGACGTGTGTATGTGTGTGTGACTAATCATACATTGCACACAAGCCGGCTTCCGTTTACTCAACAACCTGTATTTAGGATTATTTATTGTTACACTTTTTATTTTTTAAACGTTTTTAAATTGTATGGGGGAGTAATTTATACTTTTAAGACATGTCGCGATAATAATAGGGTAATAATAATTTAAATTGTATTAAATGCGTGCAATAGTGTGTGATTAGTCGATATTTATGAGTTATTTTTATACCTGTTATTTAAACTTGATAAATAGCTTTAAAATAAATAAATATCCTGGGATATTCTTCACACAGTTATCTGATCCCAAAGTAAGCAGAGCTTGTAAGTACTATGGAAACCAGATAACTGATATACTATAAATAGGTATGTCCTTTTTCAATAATGTTTGTAAGAAAGAGAGGTGACGTGTCTAATATGAATCCAGCCAGGTAGGTAGATAGACCTACTAAAAATGTAGGTATATTTTTTTTTGTGCGGTTTTTTGTACTAGATGGGAGTCGAACCCACGACTCGCGGCGTGTTAAGTAGTGTCTTGATCTTAACCCATCGCGTCAACTGGCCTGTCAAACGAATTAATATTTAATGAAGGCTTTTTATCACATTTTAGACTTACTCTCAGAGTCTCAGACAGAAGTATAAGACGTAAAAAAATAATTTAAACTTACGAAATATTCGAAAAGACATGAGCATTAAAGGTAAATTATTGATTTTTTCAAGGACTAAAGTTTGTAGCCTCTGATGGCTTCAACAACCTTACCGGACAAATCGGCGAGCGCAGAGGGCTCTCAACCGGGCAACATTTAATTTCAATATTTTTTTGCAGCGTGACTTAATCGCTCTATCCAAATAATTTTGTTATACCCTTTGTCCAGCCAGCCAGCAATACGCTAAACCTGACATATAAATTAAGATGATTCATAGCTCAAAATAAGGAGGATACAATGGGCCCCGGGATCTCATCACTCGTCCACAGTAGTCGGTAATCTGCGCCAATATAAACCACTTAGTAGCAAACGACCGGCGACGAAGCAATGATTTATGGAGGCCGTTTGGACGCTGGCGCCGCGCCGGTGTTATGACGCTATTACTTAATTTGTGGGAACCTAAATAATAATAATAAATATCCTGGGACATTTTTTCACACACGGTCATCTGATCCCAAACTAAGCAGAGCTTGTACTATGGAAACCAGATAACTGATATACTACATATACTACTTTTTTTGTGTTTTTTTGTAAATACATACTTATGTAGATAATTACACCCAGACTCAGGACAAACAGACATGTTCATGCACACAAATGTTTGTCCTGGATAGGAATCGAACCCACGACCTGCGGCGCAATAGGTGTCTTAACCAACTGCGCCAACTGGCCCGTCAAAATATGCAGTGCATTTCTGACGCTAAAGGAACATGCATTTTAACTTGGATGTATTTAACACTAACTTCCGCCCCGCGGTTTCACCCCCGTTCCCGAGGTATCTTATGTTTTTCCGGGATAAAAAGTAGCCTAAATGTTATTCCAGGGTATGATCTATCTATGTGGCAAGTTTCATCCAAATCCGTTCAGTAGTTTTTACGTTAACGAGTAAAAAACATACATATTCACAAACTTTCGCATTTATAATATTATAGTGGGACTAGCTTCCGCCCCGCGGTTTCACCCGCATTACCGTGGAATACCACATTCGTCGACCACTAGTCTATATAGTCAGTTAGTCCAAAAATATTTTTTAATCTGTAACCCATACCTAGTTTCTACTGCTGGTTGTCTCAGTTAAAGTCCTCCCTAGTGTAGTACAGTACAACATAAAAGTAATTAAAACCAAAGTAAAAAAAAAGATTTAAATTACGTAAATAAATGCTTTGTTATACTTATAAGGATCTGTAACAATGCGGCGCAGGAGCTACTATCAGTATGCTAATTAATTTAATTAACGGAGAGCGGTTATTGCGCGGGAGCACGCGGCGCGCCGGCGCAGTGACGTCATAGATAACGCACGAGATTTATAGCAAGCAACCTGCTTTCCTGCCAGCACTCGGTACCTATCCTTACGTCACTAAGGGTGTGAACTCACTGTTAGCTATAGTTTGTTTGTGCGTATGCGCCAATCAGGAAACAACCAGTCTGATATGAAAAAGTCTCACAGGCTTTATTGAGGATGGTCAAATGTTTAAAATTTTCAGAGTTATTATTTATTTCTGAAAACACGGGCCGATTGAATGTTATTATATCACGATGTTATTCAACGTCCAATAAAAAATAAAAAAACTCCATTAAGACGACAGCTCACGTGCACAACATTATCGTACCTTAAATAGTGTAATGAAACACTTTCTAAATGTGGAATTCTTTCCCGCTGTTGTCCCGGTAATTAAATTCGAAATTCGAACGCGCCCTAGCTATGCGTTACGAGCTTCTCGCACGCCAATCCGTCCGACCCTGACCTTCCGTCCCGTTCTAGCGCCACAACAACACTATCGCCGTCCTTGTCCGACAATGAAAGTCACTTTCAGACGGCATTCCCATTATTACAAATGTTGAAATTATAATGGAACACGCTCGTGCTTTATTTGGTTTTTGTTATGCTTGCTAACTGATTTGATAATTATTATTAATTATTTCGATAGAAACTGGACTTTCTTAGTTGGGACAATGGGTCACAGTCTCTTGAATAATTCAAATAAGACTTGAGGCTTGATACCACTAAAAGTATTGTCTTTAATCAAATTTGTGGTACTTAGACATTACGTAGAAAAAATATTTGCTTGATTTCATTACATCTACTCAAAGTAATCGCAGTTAATTACATCTATACTAATACTCGTAATAATAATAATCTAAACTAATATTATAAAGAGGAATGATATGATTGTTTGTTTATTTGCATTGAATAGGCTCCGAAAATACCGAACCGATTTGAAAAATTCTATCACTAACAGGAAGCTACATTATTCCTGAAGGTTATAGGCTACTTTATATCCCGGGATCGCGAGTGAAACCGCGCGGAACAGGTAGTAGTAAATAAATAAAAATATTTATTTTTATTTTGCTACAAAAGTCGATAAAACGGTATAATAAAATTTATAAATAACAATGATATAAACTTACATATGTATAGTTACTCACACAGTGTGGTAACTTGCATGTCAAATAAGTTCTGTTAAACTTTAATATAATATGTAATACCTATGTAGCTCCAAACTGGTGCTACTTCTACACTTATTTTACACGTTATGTCACTCGTTTCACATAAATCCTCACAAATGTAATAAAACAACACAAACTAAAATGTAACACGCGAATTACGTAGGCTCCAGCCGGAGGATGCAAAAAAAAACCAATTAATTTAACTTAATTTATTAATTAAAAGAATACAATATTCAATAAATCTAAAGAAGGTGTCTGATGGTCGATGTCAGTACCAAAAGTGAAGTATGGGAAAGAAATATTGGTGCGGTGTCCACCGCGATGATGTAAAGCTGCATCGGCGATTTAGTTGTTTCATCAATGCAGGAGGTCTTGCGAAATCGATGAGCTGATTCCTTCTATTACACCGTACTTGATTTTATCAGCAATTCCTTAGTCACACCGTATCGTAACACCTCCCCCCATAGAACAGCGACTATTTTTTAACGTTCAGTAAAAATGTTGCTGGGTTCAATTCTATCTCTTCAGGTTTTACTTTAATTCTTTGGGGAACATTTGGTTGTTCTGAATCTTCAGACTTTGTCGTCGGAGGTTCGATTTTCTTGCAGTCGAATAAGTTGTAACGGCGGGCCGCAATTATTAAAATGATTATAAATGAACTTGATAGAATGAAGTAGATAGGTATCGTAGTGTGATACATAGTCTGGTCCATAGCTTGATCTATCTTTACTGGTGTCTGCAATGATATTTTAGAGTTACTATCATGCAGATACTCTAGATTTATAGAATTGAGTTGAATACTTGGTTCTTCGTCTAGTCTTGCATAATTTTTCATATGTGGGATTCCAATTATTTTCATTACGTGTCCCTTGATACGGTTATCGGTATTAGTTATAGTGAATTCTGATGTCTTCAGCAGGCAGTTGTGTGGGACTACGACTAAATAGCTTCCTTGAAGAGTTCTATATTGATCTTGGCCACACGATGTCTGTACTTTAGTTGGGTTTGGAAAGCATAGTGTGTAATGCTTGTCGTCTAGTTGTTCTATAGCTTCTTTTTCCAGGATAATTGAATTGAATTTGCAGGATGAATCCAGTTGCTGTTGTTTGATTAACCGTGGAACGCAGTTAGGTTGACTTCCAATTTTGTAGCTAGGTTTTATTTCGCAGAGATACCACAGATTGATCTTAGGACATTCTGTCTCTATGTACATAGAACCGTTTCCATGAATTGCTATATAGGGTGAAGTTGGAATAAGGACTTTATGATATTTATTGGGGACAATGGATAGTTTATATAGGTCAAAGGATTCAGGAAAGACAATCGGCACCTTAAAGACGATTACTATTTGATTATCGATAAAGTAATATCCTAACTTAATAATGTCATAATAATTTCTAAGATCTATTTCTAGAACTTCCTTTTTAGAATATAATGTTCTCAATTTACTTATCATGTTACTAAGTGATCCTAGGCTAAGAATAGAATGAGATGTGCTCGATGCACGAATAAAGGCTACATTATTTCCTAACTTATACAGCTCCTCCGATAAGGATTCTATATTATCGCTTAATATTACAAAATGCTGAGCTAAATGAGCATACTTAATTAAATCAGTTTCTTTGGTACTATCGCTTTTCATAATAACCTTTAAAACTGATATTATTTTATTCTGATTCTCTACAATACTATCTAATATCTTAGAATGACGTAATGTCCAATCTTTAGTCAGACTTATATGATTATTAATTTCAGCTTCTAATTTATGTTCGTTATTCTGAAGTACTTTAATGGCATTGTTATACTTAATAGCATCTGTATAATCTAGATTTCCTGAAATACTTTTAATGACTGAACCGAGTCCGTCGATGAGTCCTCGTTTAATACGATTAGGTTCAAACGAATGCAATTGTTCAGAAACCTTTTCAATTTTATCAGACAGATATTCAATATGTGGCTCGTATAATGATAAAGTCTTATTATTAAGTTGAGGTCTAAGTTCATTCAGCTGCGATTTTACCGTTTCAATTTTATAGTGAATGTCGTCAAGTTCAATAGTTTGAAGAAAAGAATGATAATGGGATATTAATTTGGTAGGGCCTAAGTTAAAGGGAAGCAAACCGGGTCCATCTTCTAATGTTTCAATTGTTACGTCCTGCGCTCGTACCAGGCAGAACACTATCGGCAGAAGTATCCTGTAACAATGAAGATTTTGGTGTTCTTTTCAGGCGTGCTTTGGCTACGGGTCCGCGTTTCTTTTTAGTATATATGTGAATGGGGAGATCTGCCAAAACTGTATCATGTGTATAACGTGGTGCTAATTTTTGTCGACTTGCCATGGGATTACGTACATATATAGATTGGTCAGGGTTGTATTCCTTTTCAGGTTCACGATCTTTATTCCTATTTTCGGTAAGTACTGTACGATCATGCAAAGAGGACTCGTTTATTATACCGTATGCCTTAACAACCATTTTCTTATGTTCCTGTGTATACTGTTGAAGTAAATGTTTCGATAGATCAATGTCTATTGGGTCTCTGGGGTCAAAATGGCCGGTTATTATTTCTAAGGGTCTACACTTAGTGAAACTATGGATTGAACTATTATAGGCTAGAAGGGCGTAAGGCATAAGATTAATAACAGATTCATTTTTCTGTTCTAACTTTAGTATTCTAAGGTGTTCAAGGATGGTTAAATGAAAACGTTCTATTATTCCATTATCGTTAGGGCTATGAGCAAGTACTTTATGGTGTTGTATTTTATGCAATTTTACAAATTCAGAAAAGAGCTGATTCGTAAACTCCGGACCTTGGTCTGTCACTATTGTCAATGGGACACCATGGTGAGTACAAAACTTTAGAAGGGCTTGCACTACACTGATCGCTGTACCATCTCGGAGATAGTATGCTTGAGCGTACTTGGAAAAGGCATCTACCAAGGTAAGATATTTTTCGTTTTGGGCAGTGAATACATCAAGGTGTAATATCTCAAAGGGTTTCGTAGGGGGTGGTACAATGCAAAATTTCTGTTTTACAGGGTTACGATCATATTTGGCCTGACCACATATATTGCAACCGTTTATGTACTTTGCAACATGTTCCTTCATCTTTGGCCAATAGTATTTCCCTGATAGCGCTAAGTAACATTCATTTATACCGCGGTGGTTAGTTTTACCCTCGTGGTATTTCTGTATAATTTCCTGCTGACGCAAATACTCCTTCACATTATCTACCTCGGTTTTAGTTAAGATAAGATTCATAGCGGAACTTTTAAATTTATCTTGAATGATAGGGATTATTTTGAACATTGCTGTATGTGGATATATAATAATGCCTGTTTTCACTTTGGGGTTAACATATTCTTTTATGGCATTGATAACGTCTTCCTCGAGGTTCGATTCGGATAGTTGAACGGATGTACGCGTATGGGTTTCGAATGGCTTAGTAACTGTTGCGCGTTTCTTTATATCACCCACTATAGTAAAACATATTTGCCTATTGAATTTATTAAGGGGTTCATCTGATATGGGCACTTCTAAAATAGGACTTTCAGCATCTGAGTGTACAGTAAGAGTAGAGGACCCTGTGGTTGAAAGTGCTCTTTCAGATTGGGCTGTATCTGTGGATGATCCTGATTTTGAGTGAGCATTTTCAGACAGATTGACCGCGACAGAACTTACATCTTCATTATTAATTTCGATCCGAGAGAGAGCATCGGCATTAACGTTATATTTACCGCATTTATAGATAACAGTAAAATTGTATTCACTAAGCTTAAGTCGCCAACGTGTTAATCTTGAATTTGGTTCCTTAAGATTCATTATCCATTGTAGAGGTTTATGATCAGTTACTATCTTGAATTTACGGCCGAATAAATACGGGCGAAAGTATTTAGTTGCCCAGACTATGGCGAGAAGCTCTTTTTCTATTGTACTGTAATTTATTTCACTAGTATTTAAAGTTCGTGAAGCATATGCAATCGGTTTATCGGAACCTATAGGCCCTTGAGAAAGGACTGCACCTATCGCTAAATTTGATGCATCGGTTGTTAGAACAAACTCTTTAGTAAAATCGGGGTATTGTAAAATCGGATCGTTAGTTAATAAGGTTTTACATTTCTCAAAACAACTTAGATAGTCAGAATCGTTATACGTGACTTTGGATCCCTTCTTTAAACACTGAGTCATGGGCTTTGTGATACGAGCGAAATCAGGTATGAATTTCCTATAGTATCCTAATAGGCCTAAAAAACGCTTTATTTCCGTAGGTGTTTTAGGTAGTGGAAATTTCTGTACCGCAGTGATCTTGTCTGGGTTTGGCTTTATACCGTCTTTACTAATAATATGACCTAAGTACGCTGTCTCTAATTTTAAAAACTCAGACTTATCCAGTTGAATTTTAAAATTCGATTCTCGCAGTCTTTTGAATACTTTTTCAAGGTTATCCATGTGCTCTTGTAATGAGGTACTAAAAACTATTATATCGTCTAAATAAACTAGGCAAATTACATTCTGAAGGCCCCTGAGGACATTGTCCATGACTCTTTGAAATGTCGATGGAGAATTTTTGAGTCCCATCGGCATTCTCAAAAATTCAAAATGACCGTGCTCAACATTGAATGCGGTCTTGGAAATATCTTCAGGGTCCATTTCCACCTGATAAAATCCACTAGCGAGATCTAGCGTAGTGAAATAATGGCAGTTCCCTAGTTTGTCTAAGACGTCAGTTATGTTTGGGATCGGATATTTGTCATCTATGGTTTTTTCATTAAGTTTCCTGAAATCAACTACAAGACGCCACTTCTTTTTACCTGATGCGTCAGCTTTCTTAGGAACCACCCATATGGGGGAGCTCCATGCAGATTCTGAAGGCCTAATTATGTCTTGATCTAGCATCTTTGTTATTTGATCGCGTACTTCCTGCCTATGTACGAATGGATATCTATAACTTTTCGTATAAATCGGAACTTCATCAGTTGTACGAATATGATGTTTAATCCGGTTAGTAAAGGTAAGAGCTTCCCCTTCTATATAAAATACGTCGGCATATTTAGCACATAGTGATTCTAAGTTAGCACGTTCTTCAATATTTAAATGATCGGTACGTAAGCGAGATAAAACTTCATCAGCGCGAGACGACAGTTGTTTAGTACGTTTGCACTCGGTATTAAATACTGACGCACTAACCGGTTGATCCATGGAAAAGATTACGTCATTCTGAGTGAGATTAGAGATTTCAATAATACCACGATTTTTACTGATATTAGTTATGCATTCACCAATTATGCAATTCGATATGGATTGTTCGGGAACTAATGCATCACCATCATGAATATTAATCGGTACTCTAATCAATTTTGATGAGTGGGCCGGAATTATATCTTCATACAAATTACAGTTTCGCGAATCATACATAATAATAGAATTCGATGCCTGACGAGTGATAAGTTCTTTAGCTTTTAAATCTATATTTGATTCCCACTTACTTAAAAGATCCAAACCAATTAAACCGTCAAAATAGTCGTGAAATTTATAAATGAAAAAGGTAACGTCGTCATTCTCATTAAATTCCTGAAAACAAGGCAAGGTTATAGAATAATCATTACGAGTCGTAGCATGCACATTAGACACTTCAAAAGGATCATAATTCCATGGCAAGGATGGATAGAATTTATTTACTGCATCAGGGCTAATAAATGATTGATTGGCACCTGTATCAATCAATAGCTTGATTGGAGGATTGGATATCTGTATATACGGTAATTGTCTTTGGGTCTGTAAGTTAAGTTCTATTTTGGCTTTTCTGATTTCGAGACCTGCTGAAAATCCTCATGTTCATTAGGAGGAACATCATCATGAGGTCCTTCAGGTGGGTTCGAATAATATGTTTCAGTGTATTGGCGTTCATCATTATCACACACATACTCAGGATATTCATAGCAGTCATGATTGTAAGAGTCGGAATAATAATAGGGTTCATATTGATTCTCGTAACATTCATTAAAATTAATTTCTCGAGATTTAAAATAATTTACCGGTGGCGGGTTTCCAAACTTAGTCCAATCATGTCCACTAGGTGGTAAGGTTTTCGTGACGTAATGACTGACGCCACTCATTGGTTGCACCGAGTTATTTAACTTAGGTGGTGGATTCTTAGGAGCAATTCTGAAGACGTTGCTCTGGGGTCTGTAATTAGGAGGCGGTGCAGCAAGCATTTGCTGAGTACGCGTAGGACCTCTATACGAGTATATAGGGACCTGATTTAAATTAGGTTTCCACATTTGTGGGGGACGTTGAAACGGTTGGAAAGGGGTCTGTTTAAATTGGCCTGGCATATTAAATACATACGGTCTCGAAGTTGATGCTACTGGTGGCATAGGGCCATGTGAATATTTCGGAGACAGGCTCATTTGTGCGTGAGGTTGCGATTTCCGATCGGAGTGCTCATTTCTTTGCTGCATATACATAGTATTTGTTTCTTCATGCACAAACTCTAACGCCTTTTCTATAGAATCCGGTCGCATGCACCGAATACGCGATCCTAACGGGTCTTTAAGGCCACGTACATATGCCTGTAGGGTTAATTTTTTATAGAGTGATCGTTTTGATTCTATTGTACTCGCCACGTTTTCATGTAAGCTAATATAGGTCATGATAGTACTGAATAGGCCTTGACAATTTTCATAAAATTCTTGTGGAGATAAAGATCCTTGGCTTAATAAAGCAAGATCGTTATATAGCGAGGTCTCATCGCGTTGATCCGCGAAATTATTTTTAAGAGCATTTTTAACGCCTTCCCAGCTATCTGGGATGCCATTTGAGTTAATTAAACGGGCTGCATTTCCAGTCACTTTATTTAAAATGCCATTTAACAAAGCAAGTTTTATTAATTCATTGTCCGGTTCCGGATCCAAATATTCTTTTACTAATTGATCACATAACTTGATAAATCTAGTGAGTATATGCGGGTTTCCGTCAAATTCCGGGACTAATCTGAGTGCTTTTAAAATTTGATCCATTTTCTGGGCCATAGTACTTATATTTCTATTTGCGTCGTGCGAATCTAACCTACTATTTCTTTCTAACCTAGGGGATCGCGATTGCCTGGGATGGAAAATCTTGATAAATTAAAGTAGTCTTATAGGAAAAAGGAAGCAACTCCAGAATGATTCTAAAGTACTTACATGCGCATTATTGGTATCTCTGCTGTATCTATGTCTTGATACTCCGCCGGGCTGCAGCTCTAGGTTCTGGGATCTCGATTGGCAGAAGCCGGTCAGTCACGCGAGACTCGCTTCGGCTAGATATACGGAAATCTTCGCTGTAGTTCGCGTCACGCACTGACTCGAGATCCTACCGACTGCGCCAATTACGTAGGCTCCAGCCGGAGGATGCAAAAAAAAACCAATTAATTTAACTTAATTTATTAATTAAAAGAATACAATATTCAATAAATCTAAAGAAGGTGTCTGATGGTCGATGTCAGTACCAAAAGTGAAGTATGGGAAAGAAATATTGGTGCGGTGTCCACCGCGATGATGTAAAGCTGCATCGGCGATTTAGTTGTTTCATCAATGCAGGAGGTCTTGCGAAATCGATGAGCTGATTCCTTCTATTACACCGTACTTGATTTTATCAGCAATTCCTTAGTCACACCGTATCGTAACACGCGTGATTAGTGACGTACAAAACTGTTTGTAAACTTTTATCGATATTTTTTTTAATCAAAAATTTTTTAACGTGATAATAAAAAGTGGAGGTAGGCAACACTTAAGAGAAAACTCAAATATACTTACATATAAATTCATAAATTGTTCTACCATAAATATTTCGTGATAATTTTAATAAACTATTTTTAGTTAGGTATGTCTCATAAAATATTCGGAATCTAAGTTTACACGTCAATAAACCAATATCGAAAATTGAAACGGCCCAGTGTTGCGCAACACTAAACACATCACATTCACATGTTACAAGAATGTAAATCATGCGAATGTAAACTTTTTGGTCGACAAGGTCACTTTCCAAAGAGGTCAAATAAGTTTATGTAGTCGTGTCTAGAGGCATTAAACCACTACGGGCGCGCGGCGGTGTCGTGACAACCAGCATTAACATCGAAATCGTAGAAAAAAAAGAACTATTTGACGCGGAGGCAGAGGCGATAAAGGCGACGTTTATTCTGCGATACGTCATTCATTCGAGATATACATCGATATGATAGTGATGGTTTAAGATTAATGAATCAAGTTAAAACAGTAGTTATAATAAAATCGCCGATAGTACGATAGTGACAAAAGTTTAGTCGTAGTTATGTACGTAATGAATGTGAAAATAGGTCTTATTTTTCAATGGTCATATGATTGACTAGCTGTTCCCCGCGGTTTCTCGCGTTCTCGGGATAAAAAGTAGCCTATACATAACCTTCAGGGGTAATGAGGTTTCCTATTTAGTGAAAGATTTTTTCAAATCTGACCAGTAACTTTGGAGAATAGCGAGTTCAAACAAACATACAAACAAACTCTTCAGCTTTATTATTAGTATAGATAAATATAGCAAATCAATTCAACATTAGCAGTATTTCATTTGGTTTCGAAGAAGTCCAATCAGAATGCAAAAAGTCTTCTTTTGTCTATTAGTCTTATTTTTTCGGTTTTCAGTCATATAGACTACATTTAGTTAAATTCGGCTGACGGGAAAAATATATAAATTGTATGATGTCTGTGCGTGGAACCATAGGAAGCAATTAATATTTGGCCTCAAAAGTTTATTAATATAACGATTAATGTATTCTATGATTAAGATGACTTTATTTAATGACTGAGTGGGTGTTAGTTAATGAGTGAATCTTTTAATTACTTTTTTATTAGTCTCAAAATTCTCATGCAATATAAGAAGGTATGTGTAGAAACAAATTGATATATTATTTAATCAAGCAGATAAATTATCGTAACGGGAATTAAATAATTATTCATATTTAAAAAAAACAAATGCACAGATGATGATTACATATTATTATCATATTACTTATTAAAACATTTTATTTTATTTATTTCACAATATCCACAGGCTTTAGTTTACACTTATTACTAGACTAGACATCTAATTAAGGATTTAATTTATATAAAAAAAACAAATAGTCATAAAGAGCAGAAAGATTTAACACAACAAAAAAAAAATATGTATCCTTAAAATACATAATTAATTATTAAACACAAAACAAAAAAGCATGTAAGTAGATTACCTTTGCCTAAAAAAACTAGAAAAACCTGATGCAAGCTTTCTTTAACTCAATCTTTGTATTGTTCCGTTTCGGTTGAAGCCCCTTGCTATTGGGAAAGGGTGGGGTTTTCCAATAGCATCGAGCGTCAACTGAACTTGGCCCCATCTAGGGCTACCCATTACAATATTATTCTTGTATTTATTATAATATTTTTGAAAAGACAGCATTTTCTCTATTATTATTTGAAATCATTCAATCAATACAGAAATTAATCTTGTTCATTTGTAATAAGAAATGATGTAGGAATTAAAATAAAAGTAGCTAGCGAAATGTTACGAGAACAAAACAATTGTTAGGTAGTGAAAATAATAATTAATAATAATAATTTAAGGCGATGATAGCTTAGTGGTAGTGACGTCGGATGCCGAGACGAAGGTCCCGGGTTCGAATCCTACTATGAGCTTGAGCTTTCGGTGAAGGAAAACATCGTGAGGAAACCATAGCACGGTGGTAGGGTACTTTGTAGTGCCCGCCTGGCTGTCAACCACCCTCAAGTTGAAAATTTGTCGCCAAGCACCTTTGTGTGTGTTCCGACAGCTGCACTTGAGAGCCAGTTCCTTTCTAGGCTTTGTGTGCTTACCATCATTGCCACATCATCACTGACCACGGTGAGATTGTGGCCAAACACAGGCCTAAACATAGTAAAAAAAAAAAGTATTAATCACACGCCCACATGACAGCGCAGTTATCTGGTTTGTATACTTAGGTAGGTATAGCTATGCCTAGTTTGGGATCACATAACCATGAGTGAAGAATGTCCCAGGAATTATTATTACCTACTCATTTTACGATTATCAAGTGTAATATTTTTACAAAGTCTAGTTGTAATATTTTTTGAGCTAAAACATATTGTATTTATATATGTAGCTTTAGCATTTACAATGTTTCTGTTAGCATTAAGGAAAATATTTGTATATTAAAAAAATACTAAACTTTGACAACCCTGCCACTGTTTTACGGAATAGAATCCCGTCGTCCGCTTGTTCACTGATAGAAAACGTGCCCTGCGTCTGATTGCCGCGTCGTTTCCACTCGATAGGCCTGCGGAGGCCGATAGGCCCCGGTCTCTATTGTTGCCGATAAGGGAAAAGATTTTATGCGACCTATTAGGTATTACTGAACGAATGGTTGGACGTAGATCTTTCACAATGGACAATAATTTTATTTTGTTATTTCTTAACATTGAACTCTCACCTTTATATTTGTATACTATTTAGGCGCTTGCAGTTTTTATCGGCGATAACCACTGCAAGCGTTTTTATCCATAGATTCTTTAAATTACAATATCCACAAAATACCTAGCATCAAAGAAGGACTACCTACTTAAATCAGAAATTTCGAAACCAACATTTGTAATGTAAAAAAAAAATTCGAAAGTCAATAACGACTCTAATAAATTAGGTAAATGATGTGATTCCGACCGTCAAAACTTTCAGGACAAATAAAGATGTCAACTTCGTACTATTCACAAATTAAATTAGAAAAAGAGCGGTGCGTGCACAAGCAAATTATTTGACAAAAATGTTTCTGTACATTAAGTTCATGAAATAAATGATATAACAATGATCATGGGTGCGCAGACCGCAGGTACCGAGCCAGCATTGCTTTTAGACACGCACGCACATAAATTGAAACAATATCAGCCTAAACATCTACATTTATAGTTGTCTGCCTTAAATAAAATAAAGGGGGATCTTGTATTTAATTGCAAGTTACTCCAAATGTCCAGAGAATTCAGAATACAGTTATATTGGTAAGGTTTTGTGCAGCGAATGCATGTCCGTATCTCGTATGCGAATTTTAAGGTCAAGTGGCGGCCTGATTTATGGCGATTTAACAACTTCGCAGAATCGAGACGCCTCATTTTGTTCCATAAAATCGAGAATACTTTTTAAAGCCCATGTGAACTTTCATTTATGATACAATACGATACGAGACAAAATTATCACGAAACAATCTATTTAAAAAAAATGTCTTATGTCAAAATAAGACTGTAATACATTCTACATTATATCATACAAACTGAATTATGTCAAAAAGAAATAGGCAAACACAAGATTGCAAAACGTCCGCTACCCTAAAATTGTGTAGAACAAACGATTTTAAGACACATCTCATAACGTATGTATGACTTCATGTATGCTCAACCTTTTTTCGTCACGTAACTGAGCTGAAAACTGCAGGGCTATAAAACCTTTGTGTTGTGTTCGGGTCGCGAGTGAATATTTCATATTCGTGTGTCGTAGAGGTAACTCGCTCTGGGATGAGCAACATTGCTTAGAGCTTGCTCTACGCTTCGGGACCTTTACGATTTTCGCTTCCCACTTTTATATTCACGGAAGTCGACGGCAATTTTTGGTTGCAATTTTATCACTTAAATTACTTTCTTGTAGAAATCATATTTACACATAAAATATCTTAAATGAGAATAAGACTGTATTCAAAAAGTAATCACGAATTTCTTTAATACTTCCTGGGACATTCCTCACACAAAGTTAAGTATCTGATTCCAAACTAAGCAGAGCTTGTAATATGGAAACCAGATAACTGATACATATACTTTTTGTAAATGCATACTTATATAGATACACGCCTAGACACAGGACAAACAGATATGTTCATGCACACAAACGTTTGTCCTGGATGAGAATTGAACCCATGACCAGCGGCGTGATAGGTGGTGTCTTAACCAACTGCGCCAGCTGACTTGTCAATCATCTTCTTAATGCTTTTCTTTCTCAACTCAACTTGAATCTTGCTTTTAGCGTAACATGATCTATGAACCCTATTACAAAATCAGTAAAGTTCAAAATAAGTTTACCAGCGATCACTGCACAGAAGTAAATGGGAATTCCTCATTTGAATACTGTTAAGTAATGTACAGTTATTGTCTTTGACAAAGGAGTGATTTGGTTGACATTAATTATAGTCTCTAGATAAATATTGTCGTTAGTCAGCATTCCACGGCGGAGGAATGTGGGCTGATTTATAACTCCACTTTATAATGAACAGAGAACAGGCGCTCGGCTCAAATATTCCAAATACACAATTTTATTATGTAGTCCTATTGTTATTCAGAATTTACGACCATTTAAAGTGGAATATAATAAAAACATGATATAGCTATGTCGCCATCTAGAGCTCCGATAGACAGATTCAATAGAATAAACTAACTAGCCCTGCAGCTTTACCCTTGTTTTCTAAGAATTATATATAAGTATAATACACAAATGCTCTTTTGTGGCCATTACTTTTTTTTCTATGTATGGGCCTGTGTTTGACCACAATCTCACCGTGGTCAGAGCTGATGTGGCCAATGGTGGTAAGCACACGAAGCCTACAAGGGAACTGGCTCTCAAGTGCAGCTGTCGGATCACACCGAAAGGTGCTTGGCGACAGATTTTCTACTTGAGGGTAGCCAGCCAGGCGGGTACTACAAAGTACCCTACCACCGTGCTATGGTTTCCTCACAATGTTTTCCTTCACCGAAAGCTCAAGCTCATTGTAGGATTCGAACTGCGACCTTCGTCTCGGCATCCGACGTCACTACCACTAAGCTGTCATCGCCTTTAACATATGAAGAAAATGTATGATAATAATATAGTGATCGCAAAGATTATTAATCAGTTGTCGTTTACTAATTCCAGTGTAAGGAGCTAGGCAGCGACTGCGACATGGGCGTGCGAGCGCCCGACTCTCTCCCGGGACTCACCAGACATTACCCACACTGTCGAGACAGGTAACATAACTATATTTTTACCCTTCATCTCACCAAGTGGCCAACAAAGCCTAGAAAATAACAAGTTATTTGCTGCAGTGGATTGGTAGGCTGTAGCTTCACGATAAATTTTCTCAAAAATTCAAACTCGTATACGCATAGGTATAGTGTAAACCAGGGGTTCCCAAACTTTTTTGTATTGCGACTTCCTTTACATGTTGTAATTTTTTTGCGGATCCTTTTTAAAGGAAGATACCCGCGTGTAGCTTTAGAAGTATTTATGCGATGATAGCTCAGTGGTAGTGAAGTCGGATGCCGCGACGAAGCTCGTGGGTTCGAATCCTACAATGAGCTTGAGCTTTCGGTGAAGGATAACATCGTGAGGAAACCATAGCACGGTGGTAGGGTACTTTATAGTACCCGCCTGGCTGGCTACCACCCTCAAGTCGAAAATTTGTCGCCAAGCACCTCCCGGCAATTGCACTTGCCAGTTTGCCTTCTCGGTAATGTAACTGGTCAGCAACACATTGGCAATATCTCTGGTATTGCAAATGGCGATAGGCGTCGGTAACCACTTACCATCATGTGGGCCGTTTGCTTGTTTGCTACCTTATTAGTATAAAAAAAAACCGGTTCGTGACGCCCCTGGGACAGCCCCTTGACGCCCCGGGGCATCCGCGGCGCACAGTTTGGGAATGTAAACAATAAACGATAAGCTATAATAAATAATATTGAGTATGTGTGTGAGTACGCTGCCGCGTGAGAAAATAGTATTAAAATTCATTAAATTCTGCTTCTGTTTAAAATGTTATAAAATTCCGGATTTTATTACATTTTATGGGACACGCAAATATCAAACGTGTTAATTGAACCATCCATGGACTCGTCTGATGCCCCGCGTGGGCTCTAAATACTACAGAATTTCAGATCCGAACTCTCGATGTTTATAGACTGCTCATTACCTTGCAAGAGTTTTTCATACATATAGTTCTCAATTATTTTAACGACACTATTTTGGGAAGAGTCACGCCTCTTTTTTTATACTATGGCAAGCAACTATATGGTTACAGACCCCAGGGGTGCAGATACTTACTACATGGACTTCAGGTAATATGTGCTAGGATATGACTGGCGGTTTACCGATCCTACTTCTCCAGTCGAAGTGCTTTTAAAACTTATCTCGTCCACCTGTCAGCTGGTAGCAGCCGGGTTACGTCTCTGAAACTATGGTCATCATCATCTTCCTGTCTGCATCGTGTATTCCAGATCCCCTGCGAAATGCGACGTAATGGGTGTGTCGAAGGTGATGAACGAGCCGAGCCCGAGCAGCTCGGAGGAGTCCCACTCGCTGTCTCACTCGCAGTCGCACTCGCCGACAGAGATGCACAGCTACCGGCGGCTCGGGGATGGTGGGGGGCATCATCACCGCGCGCCGCTGATGAAGCGGCTCGCGATGGGACTGAGCAGCGCCGGCGTGCTGCTGCACCCCTCCGACGATGACTCCACGCCTCTAGTCACCGATACACCTACCACGTAAGTAATCTCTCCACTGCTGAAGATAAGCCTCTCCTAAGGCGCGCCACTCCTTTCTGTCCTCCGTTTTCCTCATCTATTCTTTCCCTGCTGTTATTGTATTTTCAGGTTATCTGCCAGAGCCGGAGGGCGAATTATCCATTTATGAAATCCTATTCCTTTTTCGACTAACATAACAGACAATTTTTACTATGTATAGGCCTGTGTTTGACCACAAACTCACCATGGTCAGTGATGATGTGATGACTTCAAAACAATGTCTGGTTGATTAGAGTTCCTACATGGTTATTTTACGCTTTTTAGTGTTTTGAAGTTGGTTCTTTTTTTTTTATTTAAAGTTTTTTCTAAAACCACTTTTCTTACTCATTTTTTAAAGTTGTTAGGTCTTATGTCTAATACATCCAGGTCATGCCTAGCAGCCAATTCATTATACAGACACATTCTGACAAAGTAAGAGGCAAGTTTTAGCATAATTCACACTCGTGTAGTTATTGTAAGCGCCTTCTTTCTACTGTTATAGATTTATATGATGAAATGAATATTTTCCATATGAACTCTTCAGTTATTAATAAATAAACTCTCGTTTACAGACCAACTAACCTGCCTCTATGCCTCAACGGAGGTTATATCAATGAAGCTTCGGAAGCGGAGGCGCGGACGAGAGAGAGCAACCGCGACCATCTCGCCGTCCCGCTCACTCCACGACGAAATGACAACTTCATGAATAACGACCTGGATGTCGACTTCAGGAGATGTAATAATGTTAAGAACAGGTATGGATTCAATATTTTATAACTGCATGCGGTACGGCGCAAGTCAGAAAAAAACCGTTAATCTATTGTCTCTCACGGCGATTATACTTGGACCACAGAATAATAAGTCCCCACAAGGTGGACCGACGATCTTGTGAGGGTCGCGGGAAACCGCTGGATGCGGGTAGCGCAAGGCCGGCCATCCTGGAGATCCTTGGGGGAGGCTTTTGTCCAGCAGTGGACGTCTTTCTTTTAGGATATAATAAATAGGCTGACATGATGATGATGATGACAGAATAATAGTGCTAACATACAGAAAGACAGACTTTTGTTCGAAAATATATTATTGCAGAACACTAGTTCGATTGTTTTTTTATGAATTATTTGATTGTCTATAAGCTTATCTTGCGATGATCCAAGTTGTTTCTATTCCATTCGATTTGATGAATTAATATAATGTATTTCGCGATCGACAACAATATTTATTTGCAATGGCTTACATTCGAACTAACGGAGTACTTTGTTCTAAGATTTTGGACGAGTGAGACGTAATAATGTTATAGGTAGGCACAGATTTATAAACAACTAGCTATCCCCCACGGTTTCTCTCGCGTTCCCGAGGTTCATGATTTCCCGGGATAAAAAGTAGCCTATGTTCTTCTCCATAACATATACTATCTGCGTGCCAAATTTAATCGCGATCGGTTGAGAGGTTTAAGCGGGAAAGCGTAACAGACAGACAGACAGAGTTACTTTCGCATTTATAATATTAGTAGGGAATAGTAGGGAATTAGTAGGGATAGGTTAGTAATCTGAGTAGGTAGGTATAAAATTTTTTTTTTTTAACACTCAGGCTTTATACCCAAAAGAAATAAACTACTGTTAGTACCTAATACTAAAATGTCATCTATTTTGAGTTATTGATGAAGGCAATGGTGATTTGCATCTTGGGTAATCATACGGTGAGATGCCCCAAATAGACTGACGATCGCGGAACGGTTAGGAATAGGAAGTAGTGGCGCTAGAAGACTAAGTACGTCCAGTAAAGGAAGGCTGAAGATTGTGACGTAATTCCTTTTGGTTCCAGTAGTCCGGCAGCGTGCAGCCGCGCGACCTCGTCGTCATCGGGCGCGTCGTCGTGCGGCACGGGGACCGGGACCGGGACCGGGACGGGGACGGGGACCGGGACCGGGAGCGGCGCCGGGACCGGCGCGGGCCCGCACTCGGCCTCGTCCAGCGGCACGTCCGGCAACAACAACACGCGGCACGAGCCCGACCTCAGACACGCGCCCTGGTTCCAGCACGGGATACCCAGAGAGGTCACTATCTACATTTGTTTTAATACGACCCACTGATAAAAAGTCTGTAGTAGGAGTAAAAAAATACGAGCGAGCCTTACATTAGTCGTATAGGTATAATGTGTGAGACGAGATCTTACATCTCACCTTGCCTTGGTAATCGCATAGCCGATGCCTTCTCCTTCTCTATTTCCTTTTCTCTTTAACGTGACACGCACGCACACGGTACTCTGTTGCTGTGACTGATAGATAAGACAAGAAAGATATCACACATCAAGAGTAAAAAAAACTATAAACAACTTTTTGCAGAACTTGGTCATACTGCACATTTATTTATGTTTTAATCATTTTTGGCACACAAGATCTACAGCCTGCTACGAAAGTTTCTTGTGTACCCTGCAGAAATTTCTTCATCTCCTTCTTGAACAACTCTGGCACAATCATTCAGTTTATGACTGTGGTTTGCGTCCGATCCTTTGACATATAGATGTACCGAAATAGTAAAGGTACCATGGGCGGGGCGTTGTTTGTGTGGGCAGATAGCGCTGGAGGTGCTGAGCGGGCAGCCGGTGGGCGCGTTCCTGGTGCGCGGCAGCACGACGCAGGCCGGCTGCTTCGCGCTGTCGCTGCGCGTGCCGCGGGACTTCACGCGCGCCGGCACCGGCATCGCGCACTACCTCATCCTGCCCACCGCCAAGGGGTACAAGATCAAGGTAACTAACAAGGAAACAAACCAACAAACATCATACCATACCATACCATACCACACATTACCACATCTTATGAATCATTCAGGATGACAACCACATGCTACCGTTTAAAATCACATTATTACTCCACTTGCACAATAATACCACATCCGACCACGTGGTTTCTAGAAAATCCTCAGTCCAGAAAACTACCACAAAATAACATTACAATACAATACAGGCCTACCTACTAAATTTGACCCCACGCTAGCTCATCTTACCACATAATCCAGGACCTGCTCACACGCAGACGCTACCATTTTTGACCACTTTATCAAGCCTCCACTTACCTACCACACCATACAATCACATATTTTTACCACATACTACAAAATTTTACCCGATAAGACCTTACCACATCCTAAAAAGAAAACCTCCACTTTTACCACACATTACCAGATAATCAATATTAGTTAGGTACCACTTATTACCACACCCTACCACGTACGACCCCACATTACCACACTTATCTAGTACAATTTACCACATGATACCACATCATTAAAGAAGCCCATCACTTTATACCACACATTACCACATAAGCAACTTTATCTACCACTTCATACTATCCTACCACTTACGACCACATGTTACCACACCCGACCACATCATTGAAAGAAACCACCACTTTATAACACACAATCAACTTTTTCTACCACCTCCTACCACTTTCGACCACATGTCACCACACCCGAACACACGTTACAACATTATTTAGTACAATCTACCACATGTTACCACATATTCAACTTTTTCTAACACTTCATACCACTTCCTACCACATGTCACTACACCAGACCACACGACTTACCACATCCTACCACTTACAACCACATGTTACCACACCGTACCACATTATATAGTACAATCAACCACTTGCTATCACACCCGACCACATGATAGCCACATCCAGAAAAATCTTAACAGACAATACCACACAATCACATCTTACCACTCCTTCCCATACTACTTACTTACATCAGAAAAAACATACGCATGTAAATGAACGCGTAGATGTTCACCACATTAAAAAACATACTGATTCAATTTTTTTATTAACAATGTAAGTCGCATTCTACGCGTAAAATCCACTACTATTTTACGCGTACACGGTACGGGTACGGGTACGGGTACGGGTACGGGATACAGGTACGTTTGTGTGCAGGGTTTCACGAAGGAGTTCAGGTCGCTGTGCGCGCTGGTGACGCACCACAGCGTGATGCCGGAGCTGCTGCCCGTGCCGCTGCGTCTGCCGCGCCCGCCCCCGCCGCACTCCCACCCCCACGCCCACGCGCACCCCCACACCCACCCCCACCCCCACCACGCGCACCCCCACGGCTCCCCGCAGTCCCGCGCCGACCACGCCGACATCGACGCGCTCACGCACCACCACCATCATCTGCCCACCTTCCTCGCGCAGCTCGACGTCTAGCCGATGACCCCACGTCTACCCCGACCTGCCATCCTTACCACGCAGTGTACACACGGCCACAGATGAAGCTACTCACTGCGGCACCTTATGCGGTTGTATTAGGCGATATTTTGCAACAAAAATGTGTAGCTTGATCTGTGGCCGTGGGTACCATTGACCCTTAAGTAATCTGAAAACCGCTACGTTCATTTCCTTCAGAGAATATTGACGTAGGTAAGCTGAGAGTGGAGGAGGAAAACTGTAATATTGACTAATTAAAATTAATAAGGTAGCGATAAGTAGAACGATAAAATTGTTCCACAAAGCATTTTAAATGTTTATTGTCATAGAAAATAAAATTTGATTAGAGAAATACCTGCCTAGGAGAAGAACTGAGCGCACTCGAACAGGTAGGTGGCCGCGATTTATCGATGCCTAATATTCAGCGTACTTTGAAATAGGACCACTGAATAACTCAAAAAATCATTTATTCAGTTTAGGCACTCATGAGCGTCAAAAGTTACTATTGACTCTCCAGTCTCCTTATCTTCAAATGTGAAGTTTTATTATAAGAATTACGACAAATAAATAAATAGATACAACACTATTAAAAGAAAACTAATAAATCATTTGTTTATGTGGTTTTCAGATTGAGTAAGGATTTATTACCAATAAAAATATAAACGTATTCTATTCAGCTTGGCTAACGCGTCGTCTTCTTTTGGATATAGCTTGAGTTACACTATTTACAATGTAGCTTGTGTGGGTGACATTAATTAAAGTCAGTATTTATGTAGATTCAGATGAATCTTATTACATTTATTAATTTTCAAAGACCCCAGATATTCTGTAACCCGCACCAAAGAACAACTTAAATTGTATAAGTTATATACAAAAATTGATATAAATTACATTACCTAGGTACCTACCTATTATTAGGGTGCTATTGATTGTGAGGTAACCTAGGTAACCCATATAAAGGAGACGGTGCAAGGTCGGCTGATAAAATAGAAATAATGCGAATACTGCCTTTGACTTTCAATACTCAACCCGTAATTTTAAGTAGACAAAAGCTTTTGTATTTACTCACAATCTAACTAATAATCATGCTGAGATTAAAAATAAGAAGTAGGCAATTCCATCTGAAGCAAAAGTTGGCGAAATATTAAATTTTTTTTTTTCATAATTACAGATACAAAAGTAAATTATTAGTTTAAAAAAATATATACATTGTTATGTAAAACATGAATATCAAAAATATAAAATGTTTTTTATAAATATCATTGATCAATAAAGGATATATTGTATAATAATGAATAGTCATCGTTGAAGAGTCACTAAATTATTGTATGTTGTCATGTAACTGTTGCTAATAGTTTCATTTTATTATTATTGTGAATTAATAAAATAATGTGATAAATATCAACATAGGACGCGTATGCAAGTGTAAAAAATATATTTGTAAAAAAAAAAAAATGTATTATATGGTTTGTAATTATAGCTCTACTTGTGTCATAACATAATCATAGTTAATATTTTAGTAAAATAATTGCGAAAATATATGTAATTATATGTGTTTTTGCGCTTGTTTTAGTTATTTTTGTGTAGGTATTATCTAGTCTTATAAAAATGTACAGTCAACCATTTAATACACGCGATCTTTTGACAGATTATATATAGTAATATAGTTTTATATTTGTGTCTAATGCAAGTTCATTTGGTGATGTTTAAATATAATAGGTATTTTCTAAAATAAATATTATATACCTAGCTCGGTGGCCGACACTAGGTCTTTAGTTCTTGACGCTGCACTAGACACAAACAGAACAACACTAGGGTTAAATTTGTCACATTTGCAGTATGTTTCGGATAGCATTTCTAAAATGAGGAAACCATAGCACGGTGGTAGGGTACTTTGTAGTACCCGCCTGGCTGGCTACCACCCTCAAGTTGAAAACCTGTCGTCAAGCACCTTTCGGTGTGTTCCGACAGCTGCACTTGAGAGCCAGTTCCTTTCTAGGCTTTGTGTGCTTACCACCATTGGTCACATCATCACTGACCACGGTGAGATTGTCGTCAAACACAGGCCTATACATAGGAAAAAAAAAACGTATTGGGCTATATATAAATCTGTCAAATTAGATGAAACAAAAGATAGTTGGGAGGTCGATGAAATGCCATCTGAAACATATTATTATGAAGCTCTGCAAATGTGAAAAAATTAACTTTACAGGTACCACAATGTTTTGACGTGAATTATGTAATATGTTATACACGGACGATGAGTATTGTAACAAGTTGCCTTTTAGCGAGTACCTACACTTTGGCTTTGCATTCGTGACAGGCGGGCGGACACTACAATTTCTTGAAATTGCTAAATCTATTTGCTAAAAATGGATTGATAATAATATATAATTGTCGGTATGTATATAATGTCATTAATAGCTGCATCACAAATAAATTGTAAATAATAAATTATACGTACTTTTTAAAATATAATATACCTGGTAGGTACTATTTTACAAAGTAACAAAAAGGAAAGAATTAAAGATATACACTTTTGAGTATACATTTTTAATGTGACTTTTCTTTCATTCTCAAATTCAAAACTCATTTATTCAGTTTAGTCTGATAAGTAACGTTTCAATAGGCTAGTTGACAGTGTCAAAAATAAATGACCAAACACTAACCAATGCATAAAACATCTAAAAACACGTGGAAACATCAAATATGTTGTACATTTAATGCATTTTATGATTTTGAATTACCAGTAGAACTACAAAGAGTAGATCATTTGATGCTGTGAAACTATGACGTCATAGTGTAATATTTCATACAAAATTCCATATAAACTATCGTTTTGACATTTATTAAAATGTAGCTGATTTGATGTGTCAGTCAACTACCCTATTGTCTCTACCACGTGAGTTTGTCTACTCATGTGGTCACTACCACCGTTTCGGCGCACAATCAATAATGCCATTTTCCACGAAAGTTGGTGTACCTATAGTTTATTACACTGATAATTATATTAGTTTACTAAATTAGTAATCAAAACTAATAACTTGTAAGTCCGCCTGTCGCACATAATGAAGAAACACTGCCTTAGTACGAACGTGTGTGTATAAAAAAAAGTTACATTATCAGTACCTTTCACGTTTAACTATATTATATATAATATTATAATGGTGCCGATTCTGTTGTTTACGAACTAAATAAATTTAATCTCACTATATCTCTTTCTAATAGTAAATATAAGAAAGGGATGCAAGATATTTTAGTCCTGTCAGTTTAATCCGATCACATATTTCAACGTGAATTTAAGCGCGATCTTTATTGGTCACGACTATTTACCCGTACATTACGACGGCATGGATTAAACTGACAGCATTAAAAATGTTCTGTCCTTTTTCAATAAGTTTAACTTGAAAGAGAGGTGACTTGTCTAATATTAGTTAAGTTCGTAAACAACAGAATCGACACCAATGTTTACTTGCCATTGTGTAATTATAGACGGTAATGTACGAGCAAGTTTTACTTGTAGTTTTCAACTTCATGTGTATTTTGGAGCGAAAATATCTTCATTTTAAAATCTTCTTTCTAATGGTTCATATTAGCTAATATCAGTCTATGTACTATCAACAAAGTTAAAGCATGATCACTTTAAGGTTGAATTTCGTGTGCTACTGATACTGATACTACCTTTGCCTGAGACAATGCGCTTGTCATAAATGTAGTCAAGAAAAGGATTTTATTCCTAACAATGGACAGGCTATAATATGATTAGAAAGAAAGAAAGAAAAATATTTTATTTTTTGCGCCCCATACGACACAACAAGCCTAAAGGAAAAACAAAAATTACAGTATTTCAACACATAAATAAAAAAGGATGTAAGAAAAAATTAAAAGGCTTACTTTTCTAGGAAAAAACAACGTGACTTGACACTGGCAGAAATATTATAAAGGATTTGGTAGCATATTTGAAATTACAGCTAGGCTATCGCGTATCTTTCGGGGGTAATCGCAATGAACACCATTAATGGTTTCATCCAATGACGAGCTACAACGAAGACCATTTTGTGGGCGTGGTGAGCCTTCATTGGATGATTTGAAAGCCCCTGATTGTATGTGAAAATATTTCAAGACTGGTCATGCTTAAGGTGATTCCTGCGGTTGGGGCGCCATATTCCTCGAAGGTATATTACTGACATATACGACTAAAAAGTTACTTTTTACAATAAATTTAACTCCGTGACATAATATTGACGATTTCTTTTGTTATTAATCAACTACCATTCTTGTCGCAAATAATATGTTGATAACTTACGACCTAGAACTGAGCTGCAATTAGCAAAAAACGTAATAAAATTTGAATTTCGCGCTCCAACCGAAGGCATCACCTTAAAGTTCTTTAACGATACTTTGTTTTGTATTAATCCCTGGAAATAGTTTTGTCAACTTATGAATCTATTTAGTTTAGTACGTATCCTTTTCCGTACATTCATCGTTGGTGATTTAGTTCGATTTAATTGCGACATCTTGTGATACAGGCGAATTTTTGTTTCATAACTTAAAGTACATGAAAGCATAAGTTTAAGAAATAACAATGTTTCTTAAACTTATGGTATTAGGTATAATATAACAATATATTTCACTAGTGACATCAATGTTTGTGAGAATACATAATAATGTCAGTCAATGGTGTCGATTTTGTTATTTACAAACTAAACTAAATTTAGTCTCACATGTCTCTTTCTAACAAAAAACATAAGAAAAGGATATAAGATGTTTAGTCATGTTAAATTAGTTCAATTGCTTGTTTTGACGTGAATTTATTCGCTGATTAGTTAAAAAAATATTTACTATCCTTTTCCAATAATTTTTGTAAGAAAGAGATATGTCGTGATTAAAATTATTAGTTTAGTTTCTAAATAACAGAATGAGTACTAATTATTACTTAATGTTATTTAGTAATTAGGTATACCACCATAGCCTATAATTATAAAAGTTTTCTAGGCTTTGTATGTTTAATCATTTATTTAAAAGCCTATAGAAAAAAATAGTCAACGTTTATGGCCTTTTGTATTGTATTCGAAGATCGTGTATCGCAAATAAGTTCCTGTGACAGGCATCTTCTAAAAAAACCGGTAAATTTCATGTAGAAAATTAGTTGAAATTAAAATTTATTATCGCTCCCTTCTACTTTGGTGAAGATCTGTCTAGATCTTCGGTTTTATACCTATTTAATAAGATTTGACTCACTTTTTATCCACCTTAAGAACTATTTGTAGAACTACATCAGTAAAACTATTAATTTATTTACATAATGAATAAAAAGATAATAAAGTGTTTGTGTTTTTATATTAATTATAAATAAATAAATATCCTGGACATTCTTCACACACGGTTATCTGATCCCAAACTAAGCAGAGCTTGTACTATGGACAACCAGATAACTGAGATACTACTTTTTGAATACATACCTAGTTAATAGATAATTACACCCAGACCACAAGACAAACAGACATGTTCATGCCCTCAAATGTGTGGCTGGATGGGAATCGAACCCATTACCAGCGGCGTGATAGGTGGTGTCTTAACCAACTGCGCCAACTGGCTTGTAAATATTCATTATCATTCTGTTTACACGACTGCCTATGTATGTGGGTTTTTTCCACCATAACTTTAAAATGCCTGAACAGCGGCTCTCCTACGTATCTTTGATCGCAATCCTAATGAACATCATTATTGAATTCACCACGTCCACAGTGGCCTTCAGTAGCGCATCATTGGATGAAATCACTAATGTTCTTCATTGACGATTACCACTAAAAGTTAGGCAATAGCCCGGCACATTTGGGGTATCACTAGAATCCTTACATCATCCCAGGAGACATAGACAGTGGTGATTTTTAATTTCTGCATATTTAAGAGGTTCCTTCAAATTAATGACAATCTCTCATTGATAAAATTAATCTAGGTAATTTAGCAATCATCAGATAACATACCCTATTGGTCTCCCTTTCTAACACGCCACATTATTGTTCACAACTTGATGTGTTACAGCATCTTCTGGGGTAGTGTTGCCAACATAAATAAAACCTGCAACAAAATGAGTTTTATTTTATGATTAGTTTAATTGCATTAATAGTGAAGTGTTTAATTAAACTGAAAATTATTATGTAATCGTAAACATTTTAAAAAATTTCGTGTTTCAAGGAAGCGGCATAATGTTTGCTAAATTAACAATAATAGTATTTGCAGTATGTAAGTATATTATGTTATGTACAGTGTAGCTTTATAGATTGTTAGGTTATAGTTATATATAAGCAACTTTTAATGTTCATTATATTTTAAGCAATCTAGATTGCAAACTACGTATTTGATGATTAAGGTGATACCTTCGGTTGGAGCGCGAAATTCAAATTTTATCACGTTTTTTGCAAATTGCAGCTCAGTTATAGGTCGTAAGTTATCAACATATTATTTGCGACAAGAATGGTATTATATTTACTGATTAATAACAAAATAAATCATCAACATATTCCTCCATGGTATATTAGTAACATTTTCATGAAATAGTCGTATATGTCAGTATACCTACGTGATAAAATTAGAATTTCGCGCTCCAACCGAAGCCTCCACCTTAATAATAAATTAAAAAATAATATCCTACTAATATCATAAATGCGCAAGTTGGTGAGTATGGATGAATGTTTGTTACTCTTTCTTACACGTAAAAACTACTGAACGGATTTCGATGGATCTGACTGAAATATCTATATAAAAGATGAAACTGACTGGTTGACTCACTCACTCACTCACTGATCTATCAATGCACAGCCCAACCACTGGACGGATCAGGCTGAAATTTGGCATACAGCTATTATGATATAGGCATACCTACGCTTAATAAAAGGGTTTTTGAAAACGCAACCCCTATAGGAGATCGCGAGTGAAACCGCAGGGTGGAAAGTTAGTCATAAATAATCAATTCTTTTTCAGCAATTGATAAATTATGTCAGGGGCAGGCAGATCTGTTTAAGTATCCTAAATATGAAGCGAGTCTTCCTTTAAGTAGCATATTAAATATGACTGCAGAGCTTATAAGGGGTAAGACAAACCAACCTATGTAGGTTTTATGATGCTTCAAAGTAATAACATATTGTCACAAAATGTTTGATAAATAAATAAATTTTAGAAAAAATACTATTTTTTACGTATTTTAGTAAAAATGGATTCAACCCAAAATTTATCAGACTCTCATATATGGGGTTATTCTTTTCAAAATAAACTTCATAATCTATTTTTCTTCTATCTACTAATAATAAAGCTGAAGAGTTTGTTTGTTTGTTTGAACGCGATAATCTCCGTAGTTACTGGTTCCATTCGAAAAATTGTTTCACTAATAGGAAGCTACATTATCCCTGAAGATTATACTTATTATCCTGGGAACGCGAGAGAAACCGCGGGGAATAGCTAGTTATACGTATAACTATGATAATCTACCTAACTACCATAAAAAAAAACATTATTATCAACAACGTAGGCATCAGAAACCTATGGTTACAAGGCTCACCCTACTTCTGTGGAATATTTGCTCTCCCCAGACGCAACATACAAACTTAGGCATTCGGAGAAAATACAGGAGCATTATGCAGATTCTGTAAATTATCATCTTGGTACGATAGCCGCTGGCGTTCAAGCAACTTTTAAGAGGATGTTAGAACTTTACAGAACGTATGGTAACGTGTCAGAACATCAGAGACACACATATGACATTACCGAAGTGATTAACGCTTATCACATCATGCGTAAGTAACAGCCACTTTAAAAATAAGTGTTCAAACAATCTATAGGTTCCTGCAAACCAATTTTTTATGAAAAACGATATAGGTAGGTAGCAGTGGCGAGGGGTGAAATTATGGCGAGGGTAAGCCGTTCAAAAAACGGCGATAATTTTATAATTACAGTGTATTTTAAGCATGATAAAAGTGGCTTTGAAATTATGAAAATGTGGGACTGGGATTTCTAATAGGTAAGACCCTTCGCTACTGGTAGATAGATACGATACGAACTATCGTTGTCAAATTATTAACCAATCAAATTGCACCAATCCGACGATACGTAATTTTCTGCATGTCTTCTTCTATATTCAAGAGATTGGCTCTTGTCGGTATAGCTTCCTCCATTCCTCTCTGTTGTTTGCTGCTTCCTGCACCTCCTTATACTCGTACGACACGACGTCCAATTTTGCCTTCACTTGATCTATATAGTTCAATTTAGGTCTTCCTCTTCCTCTCTTTCCTTCTATCTATTCTTCTATGATGTTTTTAGTAGTTCGTCGTGCCGTATGTGGCCTAACATCTTTCCTATCCTATTTTTTATCGTCTTTAATAAGGTTATTTTCTCTTTGACTCGTCTTAACACTTCCTCGTTGGCCCCTCTCTCGGTCCAGCTAATCCTCTCCATTTTGCATTTCTATTGTTAATAATTTGATGATCGAAATATTGTCTATCATTTTTCGCAGTAAATATTATTCTAAAATGACACCACTTTTTTCCAGAGGGATATTACAATGAGTTACGGGCAGATAAGGACATGTTCTTTAAAACTCTGGACGATTTTAAACATAGAAGGGAAGCCTTTAAGGACATATTTACACCCTCCACAAAAAAAGCCAGGCGCATGATAGGGGCGACGCGCAAGCGCAATGTTTCTCGTAGTTACAAACGGTATGACAATGACGAAAAATATAAGCAACAATTAAGACACGATGTGTGGAAGAAAAAATGGAACAATTTTATTCCAGAAATTGAAGGAGTAGATATTGAGCTTGATAATTGGAATTGACCTTATTTACCATACACAAATTTAATATTTAAAAAAAAATATGAAAATAAATGTTATGTGAATTTCAAACTCAATAAGTTTAAGCCCTCATAAGGCACTTATTTATGGAATATTGGTGTCGATTCTGTTGTTTACGAACTTAACTAATATTAGACAAGTCACCTCTCTTTCAAGTTAAACTTATTGAAAAAGGACAGAACATTTTTAATGCTGTCAGTTTAATCCATGCCGTCGTAATGTACGGGTAAATAGTCGTGACCAATAAAGATCGCGCTTAAATTCACGTTGAAATATGTGATCGGATTAAACTGACAGGACTAAAATATCTTGCATCCCTTTCTTATATTTACTATTAGAAAGAGATATAGTGAGATTAAATTTATTTAGTTCGTAAACAACAGAATCGGCACCATTATCAGACAAATATTTTTTTATAAAAAAAACATATTTACAACTGGCTTTCCGTTTCCGAGGGATAAAAAGTAGCCTATGTGTTAATCCAAGATGTCAACTACCTCCAAAACAAATTTCATCAAAATTGGTCCAGCCGTTTGAGTGTGAAGAAGTAACAAAAATATTTTCTCACAAACATTCGAATTTATAATATATACTAATAATACAACTACCTATATAAAAAAAACATCATGGAGGCGGCCGATAAACGGTAAGGTTCCCAGAAACTAATTATATTCAAAGAAACAATGTTTAGATGGTACTTAACAAAGAATAAATAATATATAGGGTACTTAATGCATAGCAATCGATAAATATACCTAACACGCCTGTATTCATTTGAATTACAAAAATATGTCCTTATACCGCACTCTACTGGGACTTTCTTGTACTGACAATTCTGGGCACACGTCTGCAGACACTGGGGAGCAGTACAGAAAAATATTTACAACTTGTGTCAATAGATGTCGCTACCTAATCTATCCGGTAGTTGATTTTAGACCCTGCCCTGTCCAGAAGGGGCGAATTCGCGGCGATTTTGTGCGCAATTTCACGTACAATGCCGCATTGTTTAGCCGTGCAAGCGATCAAATTGGTAACGATTAAGCAATGTACCACGGAAAACTCGCGGGTACACCTGAACAGAGTGTTAAATGTTTGTTTTTTGTGTTAATCTTTAGGTATTTTTTTAAATACTCGCCAAGTATCCATAATAACCTGTGCTAATATTATAAATGCAAAAATAACTCTATTTACCTTTTTTTATAATTATCTGTTACCTTTTCACGCCCAAACCACTGACTTATCGCTATAAAATATGGCACGCAGATAGCCTATGATATAGGCTACTTTTTATTTCGGGAACGCGGTTGAAACTGCGAGGAGCTTATCCCAAGTGAATCTGGCTATAATTACCTAGTTTATTTTTTTGTAAAAGGCAGTCGTATTTTTCTTTTCTTTTAAGCTATCATCGCCTCAAAACAATCAGACTTAGGTAACTGTTATATCGCCGTCTTCGTGGCGTCAGTGGTAACGGCAGCGGCTTCCTCGCTTCCTTTTAAAATGTAAAGCGAATAGACCAAGCGGGAATACTTTACATTGTACCTGCAGAGGTGCTATAGCTCTGATAATGTTTATATTGCTCCCTAGGGAGCGCTTGTGAACTCTTTACTACGCTTAAAACATTTAGTTAATAAAACAATAGTAATATACACACACAGACAAGTAAAGAGAAAAGACAAAACCAATACAAAGGCACAAAGGGACTGCCTGTTTCTAATAGAAATTCCTTCCAGAAGTATCAAGGCCCTATCAAGGGATAAAAAATATACAAAAATAAAATAAAAAGCGACCATAGAATATTTATATAAGAAGGCATGTATTAATGCGGCGATGACGTAATCTGAATATTATATTTAAAAAAAAATTGATCCCAATAATAATTGGTTCGAAATAAAACGGTGCCATGATATTATTCATGGAACATGAACTACACTTTCGCCGACTTCAAAACTGTCAGATTAGTTCCTATATTCCTTTTTAGTGCCTTTGAAGGCGGTTCTATTTTTGTTGTATCACTGGGATAGTACCTATAGGTAAGTATATTAGCGTTGTATAACCTTCCATCATAACATCAAGAATACAACTAACTGTCTAAACGGTCCTATAATATTTATAGAATTTCCCCTAACTCCTAACCATCATCAGCTCAGCAACATAAGATGATGACTACCAGACGTAAATATCTGAATAGCTTTATAAAGTATATGAAAAACATTGTAAGTGCCTATAAAATTTGAAGAGTTCCTTCGATTTCTCCAGGATCCCATCATCAGATCCTGACTTGGTGGGAACACCACCTGTGAATGATTATATACCCTTTAAAAAAAATCCAAATCGGTCCAGTCGTCTTTGAATAATCGGGGAACATTACTTAAAAAAAAAAAGAAATTTGTTCATCTCCTTTTTTTTGGCATTGATATCTAGATACCTACCTAGTTTATAGACCGGATAATAACATAGGCTTTTTATATCGGCAACGCGAGTAAAACCGCAGAACGGAAGCTAGTAATTTTATATAGCTAATGTGTACCAAACGCCTATCGCAAATGTGCTAGTGAAGCGACGCCGGCAACGTTGCTTGCTAATGGAATCATCTCACCGTTTTCACACAATATTACGTATACACCCCCTATTTTAGTATTGGAGAATATTATTTTCCACTCGAATTTTTTTCCTACCCCCGATGGGTAGGAAAAAAATTCGAGTGGACAACAACTTTTATTTATTACCTACATTATTAGCATGTTAAATACAAAATTCTATCATTTTAAACCGATTACGCTACTGTCCTCGAAGGACCGCCGCGACGTCCCACTCAGTCTCGTCCCGTTCAAGCGGCATGAGCTGCCATTAGTAATCCGACCGCCCCCAATTAGTCGTAACTCGTATTAAGTCCTCCCCTTCCCCCGGTTCCGGTTGAGCCGAGGTTCGTACCCCATTCGGGGGTGCCCTCAGGCACCTCAGGCGTGTTTACCTAAATGTTCCCCGGCTGTGAGCCCTCTGCTCTCGCCGATTTGTCCGGTAAGTTTATGTAGCCATCAGAGGCTACAAACATTAGTCTTTTAAAAAAAAACTATCATTTTAAATGCAAACCAAATTTATCAAAGGGGGATCAAACGACAATAAATTCATTGTGCCCTAATCCCAACCAGAATAATGAATCGGAAAGGCATTACCGGCAAGCAAACACTTAAGGAATGCCCGAGGGGGAGGCGGGCCCGTCGTCCGGTACAATTAGTTAGCGGCTAGCGGCGTCATTATCTACCGAGAGGGATAGGAATACTGTGTTTTTATAGAAAACTTGATTTCCGCCCCACGGTTTCTCCCGCGACCCTATTTTACAATTGCAATTTCGGTACGAAACCCAAATAATATGACGAATAATATATATCTTTTTACAAAAAGAGAACCGCCTTCAAATGCCGTTTTTTGCCATTTCCATCAACAGATCCTGAGACAATGGGACCGGTTCAAACATAGGAACCTACAATGATTTATTAAACTAATTATTTAATAATTATCATTGGGTACCTACGTTCGAATTGAGAACTAAAATATACTATTTTACGATAGAGGTCCCAGGCTATGATTTGCACCTCGGCTCGGCACCATTGTTACACACGGTGAGCGCAGAGCCCTTTGTGGCTCCCCTAATCAGAAGTTAATTAGCATTAATTGGCTTTTAGTCTGTTCTGTTCACCCCACCACTCTTTGCACTAGGTATACATTGATATATTATAGAAATTATGTGACGAGAACAGTTCTATTCCTATCTAGTTATGACTATTCTTTTTATTATCAGTGTTTGACCATATTCTCACCGTTAGTCAGTGATGGTAGGCAAAAGCCTAGAAGAGAACTTGCTCTCAAGTGCAGCTATCGGAATACACTGGAAGGTGCTTGGTGACAGATTTTCTAATTGAGGGTGGTAGCCAGCCAGGCGGGTACCTACTAAAAAGTACCCTACCACCGTGCTACGGTTTGCTTTTATAAAATTTAAATAAAGCGAATAAAACAAAAATGAATTCTATCATCGCAGCAGTTATGTACTAAAGTTTGTGCATTCCCAAGGCTTCAAACGAAGAAGCACTGTCTCCCAAATGGGAAAACTACTTCCAAGGAAATCTCTTATTACGACGCACTCAAAGAAATATATGAAAATTTTAATCTTTTTAGTTTAACTACCCAACGTTGGTAGTAAAGTGAAATGTTTGGTAAATTAAAATCTCTCTATCCATTGGTTTATTGTTACTGCACGTTTACTGCCGACAGTATTTTTTTTATGATAATTAATTTTCTATAGTTATTACATTGAAGCCGAATATGATAGCACCTTTAAATTATTTAGCTTTTTTAATCACTATAAATATTTTCTTTTACAGTTTAAATATTTTATTATAACCTTGTTTTCAAACATGATCTCAACGTCTCAGTGAGGGTGGTAGCCACCTAGATGGTCTACAAAGTACTACCGTGTCATAGTTTATTTTTTCTAAAGAAAAAAAAAGAACGATACGAACTTATGTCTGTTGGCCGGGCATTCGACGTAATTTATAATAGGGAGTAAACCTAACTATTTGGTTGGCCGGAATCGGTGGAAAATTAACAGTACGTAAATTTACGTAAACAAAATAATATATAATATATAAAAACACTTGTAAGTGGTTTCAAAAAGAGGCCCTACCTAACTACCTACCCATAAAAGAAAAGAAACTTTCAATACTCACAGGTGTGATGTGATGTCCTTGTACGGTTTCCCTGGATTTCTGCAAGTTTACAAAATTATAAGCAATCTGTACACTGTCTATATTAAACACGCACAAATAGTACTTTAACACTTTTGAACGGTAACGGATTAGAAAGATTTAATTAGATTAATAAATAGATGAGCGAGGCGGGTGCGCGCGCGTCGACCAACTCAGCCTTTCAATGTTGTTCGGTGAGTGGCATGTCGGTATGTAGACACATATCGAACGCAGTATTAGGAAAAAGAGGGTAGGATATACCCTCAATTAGATTTATAAAACACGTCACAAAATTAAAAACAAAACCCACGTACAAGTATGACACAACTTAGATGTAGCATCGGCAAATCGTTTTCGTACATTTCACTTCCGATTTACACAACTAATAAAAAACATTCATTATCGCGCCATTCAACGTCCAACAAGATAATTTTCGTCTAAAGTACTAATAAACATGGGTAATGTTGTAGGCGCACTCTTTTTGCGAATGATCGATTTTACGAATTTTGCCGATGCTTCATCTAAGTTGTGTCATACTCGTATTTTTTCCTATAAGTGAATTTATATTCTGTACTGACAAAAAATTGTACAATGGATTTTTTAAGGTACCTAGGTTAGGTACCTAATATACTAATAATAAATCTGAATAGCTTGTTTGTTTGAACGCGCTAATCTCTGGTGTTACTGGTCCGATTCAAAAATTCTTTCACTAACAGAAAGCTACATTATCCTTGTAAGTACTTTCTACTTTCTATCCCGGCAACGCGAGTGAAGCCGCGGGGAAAAGCTTGTTATTTATATGCATAGGTATTTGAGCGATATCAAGCATTTCGCTCAATGCTCACTCAGGTATAAGTCCGTGGGTCGCGGCCGACGGCTCGCGCGCAGCCATAGTCAACCTATGGGAATGTATGGAGCCACTTCCGTGCCTCGCGACAGACGCGCGCGGCCGACGCCATACATTTTACCAGGATTGTCGGCCGCGCGCGTCTGACGCGGGCGTCTGTCGCGCCGCGACCCACGGACTTGTACCTTCAGTAGCTCGATCGGTCGCTCGCTCGTAATCATCTATCTGTGTTTAAATTTTACATTTTATATAATAGTTGGCTGCGAGCGCACATTAAGTGCTCTAGACTGTAGTTTCAATTTGCCTTATTTGATTTTTTTTTTTGAATGGACTAAAGTTGGTAGCCTCTGATGGCTGCTCCAACCTTACCGGACAATCGGCGAGCGCAGAGAGCTCTCAGCCGGGTAACATTTAGGTAACCACGCCTGAGGGCACCCCCGAGTAGGGTACGAACCTCGGCTCAGGGCGTTACCGGGGGAAGGGGAGGACTTTGTACGAGTTACGACTAATTGGAGGCGGTCGGATTACTAATGGCAGCTCGGGCAAACTAATGGCAGCTCGGGCGCCTTATTTGAATGAACTTATACAACATAGGATCATTCGAACAAGGTGTAAAAAATAAATGTTCAGCATATTCGTGGTGTTGCAAGCGTCTGGACAGTTCCGTGCTTAGTAGAATAAAAATATAAACTAAACACTAACGTTAGATTGATTGTTAGCAGTGCAGATTCTGTTGTTTACAAACTAAACTAATATTACACGTCACCTCTTTCTGATAAATACCTATTATTGAAAAAGAAATTAATCTGTATTTGTATATTACGGTTAATAGTCGTGAAAAACGGACTAATTTGACAGAACTAAATTTATTTGATCCTTTTCTTAGTTTTCTTTTTTGTATTGTTGGAAAGAGATATAGGTATTGAGATTTAATAAGTTTACTTTGCAAACAACAGAATCGGGGCCACTTATATTTATTTCCATAAGTTGTAAATGTCAGAGTGAATAAATGTAAATATGTATACCCCATTGAGAGAGCGTATCCAAACTGGCCGGTTTCCAAACGTTTTCAAATCCTATTTCTATCATGTATGTAACAACAATGAAATATTTTAAGGCGATGTGGTAGTGACGTCAGATGCCGCGACGAAGGTCGTGGGTTCGTATCCTTTCGGTGAAGGATATCGTGAGGTAACCATAGCAAGGTGGTAGGGTACTTTGTAGTACCCGTCTGGTTGGCTACTACACTCAAGTTGAAAATCTGTCGCCAAGCACCTACCGGTGTGTTCCGGTAACTGCACTTGAGAGCCAATTGCCGTCGTCAAATGTATTTAACAGATCGGCAACACATTGGCAATTACCTCTGGTATTGCACATGGCGATAGGCGACGGTAACCACTTACCATCAGGTGGACCGCCTGCCTGCATGTCAAACTTCTAACATAAAAAAGTACGCGATGAGTATATTGTTCAATCTTTTACAAAATGATTATTGTTCTAATGCCGTTTTTATACATTTCCATCAACAGATCCTGAGACTTGGTGACAATGGGACCACCTCAGGAGTATAGGTACTCTTTTGAATAAAAAAATAATTTTAAAAATCGGTTCAAACACAAAATATCATACCGTCGAATTTGCCTTTATATCCTCTGTGGTCGAATTGAGAACAAAAAAAATACTCTTATTTTACGAAAGAGGTCCCAGGCTATGATTTGCACCTCGGCTCGGCACCATTGTGACACACGGTGAGCGCAGAGCCCTTTGTGGCTCCCCTGTGGTCGATGGGTTGCGGGTTCAGATTTTACAATGAGCTACAGCTTATAAAGTAGCCTATGTGATAATCCAGGGTGTCATCTACCTCCATACCAATTTCATCAAAATGGGCCAGCCGTTACGTGAAGAAGTCTACTTACAAACATTCGTAATTTTAATATTAGTAGAAAAAATGGGAAAGTTTGTGATAACATATAGGCTATTAATATCTTAGAAACGCGTGTAAAACCGCGGGGTACAGCTAGTTTCCAATATTAGCGAGATGAATATACAATAAAATCTTTATATCCACAAAATCCACAGACACACACATGAGCTAAATCTTAAACCTCTATTCGCTCAAACGACTCACAAAAGTGTAACAAGGTCAATTCCCCGTTGACTCACAAACGTCTCTTTTATTCCAAAATCAAATATGATTCCGCAGTTGCACTCCCAGTACCAATATGCGAGTCCGTATCTACCGGAAGTGCCCGCAAAAGGCGCAAAAAGACGTTCCAAACTCAAACGTCCCTCCATTTCCTGTGAGAACCACGTACAGAGACTATTTGTGGAAACATGGAATAGATAAGGGTGGAAAGGTTATACTATACATTAGTGTTCTAGTTTTGCATATATTTTTTTCATTTAAGCAGTATACGCCATGATATTATGTTAAATTTATGCCTCTTTAAGAAGTAACTTTCTAAATGCCCACCTAGGGCATTTTGGCTGTAACTTCGACTTGGGACTTGGGTCATTATAATTTAATCTAAAATGTTTTTTTTATATGGTGGACTTGAAAAAATGCTTGTGCCAGAGCCATCGACTTAGCAGCAGAGCCTGTACTATGGAAAGTATACTACATAATATTTTTTTTAATTATCTATCACACTAGAATCGGACTAACACACTTCGGAATCGACAGGTAACCTTAACCAACCACGCCAAATTGCCCATCAATATCTAAACAGTGTTTTTAGGAGTGAGCCTTCTATGATTTTATTCTTCTATTTATTATTCTGTGATAGTTTTAAAGTCATAAAAATCGTGTGGAAGAAAAATGGCCGCCATCAACATTATGTATGACACTTCTATTGTATTTACTGTTCTGTGGCAGCCAGAGACTCGCCCCGTTTATTTTTGTTTGACATGCCTTTTGTTTTAAGATGTCAATGTGTCCGCCATTCGGGGAATTTATTGTCTGTTGAAAAATCAATGGACGAACGCGAACTATTGTTTCGTTAAGCCAAATCGTCCGTATCGAAGTGTAATCGAATAAAATAGATTGTATTATCTATCAACAGAAATATTTTTACTTTTTCACGCACAGGATATCAACGAGGCTTATACTATATATATCATAACTAGCTTCTGCCCCTCGGTTTCACCCGCGTTCCCGAGGTAACTTATGTTTTCCCGAGATGAAAATCAGCCTATATGTTATTCCAGGGATCTATCTATGTGTCAAGTTTTATCTAAATCCGTTAAGTCGTTTTTACGTGAAAGAGTAACAAACATTCATCCATACTCACTAACTTATGCATTTATGATGTTAGTAAGATTGTTTAAGGTGAATAAAAATATTTATAACAAGCTCGCCTCCTAGTTCCTCACGTTCTTGCGATTAATTTTATTTTTGTTTGGAACCTAATTTTTTTTCTTAAATAAATCAGTGAAAGTCAGTCGCCAACCAACGTATTGTCGATATCCCACTATCAGACTTATGGAATAGAATTAAATTTGGCAGTGTCAAGTTAGATTGTCCACATCTAACTTAGATGATGCGGGACCCCACGAGATACCGCGCGGAGATGTGTCGCCCGCGCCTTAAATTGTTCATGGTGATGAGAGGCGCGGGCGGAAACGACCGTATTGTCATTTTTAGACCCTATTACTAAGACTCCGCTGTCTGTCTGTCACCAGGCTGTATCTCACGAACCGTGATAATTAGATAATTATTTTTTTAGAGATGATGTACCTATTTTTAACAAATACGTAAAAACGGAATAAAATAAATATTTAAGGGGTCTCCCATACAACAGACATGATTTTATTGCCTTTTTTATTGATTTTTTTTTTTTGATAATGATAAGTACGGAATCCTTCATGCGCGAGTCAAACTGGCACTTGGCCGGTTTTTTTGTTTTGGTCGAAGGAAGGTTGACAAGCAGGTAGGTGGTTCACCTTACGTAAGTGGTTTCCGTCGCCTACAGCAACAACTCTCAATTTTCAACAGCTTACTTTTGTTTATATGTCTATGTTTGATCACAATCTGATCGTGATCAGTGATGATGTGGCCGAAGCTGATAAACATATAATGCCAAGGAGAGGACTGGCTCAGAATTGGCGACAGAATTTTTACTTTTAAATTATAAGTTTTGATTTGATATAAAATAGATAATATTATCATTTTTTTTTCTTTGGCCATCTTCAGCATAAACCAATGCTTGTTCCCGCTAAATTCTGCCACAGTATCCATACCCGTAAACTCAGTATCCTCATATTGTAGAAGTGTGAATTAAAGTTAGATCACATCGCGAAGACTTCGTGTAACCTCGCCCCCCGCTCCGCCTCGGTCCGCCCTTCTCTCGTACCGACCATACACATACAACGTTTGAGTGCACCGCTCAGCACTTCAAGCTGCATTACTGAGCAAGTTTCATTTTACTGTGGCTTTAAATGGACTTGTTGTACATAGCTTTGATTGTTATTAACCCCCGATGAAAAAGACGGTTATTATTTATAAGTGTGTATTTGTATATCTGTCTATGGCATCATAGTATCTGAACGTATAAACCAATTTGGATTGTTTTTTTTTCGGTTGTCTTAATCGAGAGTGTTCTTAGCGGTTTGAAGAAAACCCGCAAGCCGTTTGAAGTTTAACATAGTGTGTTGGGGATTTCTTAATTATTTTTAGTTTTAGTCATATTAGACTAATTACCCGCGTACCCGAGAAAACCGCTGGAGACAGCTAGTTCAAAGTCAAAGCCATTTATTCAATTTAGGCCCCCCAGAGGCAGGAGATTGAGAATAGGTAGAAGTAAGCAAGTATTATTGTTAATAGTAACTTCTTGGATTTTATCGTTTTTTTTAATTCAATTTCACTACAAATTAAACGAAAATTAATCCCTGATGTTTACTGAAATGTAAATATACGAAAGAAATATGATTACCTCCATAAATTACTTTTTAAAAGTCTGAGAACTAACAAATTGAAACTAGGCAAAGTAAATTATATTGTATCTCGACCGTTGCCCTGACTACCCAATTTCTCTAGGGTCCAAATTGAAAGTTAAGGTTAAGTGGCAATTTGAAATATAACAAAAAACTATTATATCCTCTCTCGATAAACCAGTCTATTACGCCGCTGGTCATGGGTTAGATTCCCGTCCAGGACAAACATTTGTGTGCATGAACCTGTCTGTTTGTCCTGTGTCTGGGTGTAATTATCTATTTAAGTATGTATTAACAAAAAAAAAGTAGTATATCCAGTCTGCCGGCGCTGTCAAATAAAATGAAAATCTAGGAAATTCGTGAAAAGCAACTCTTTTGCAGGCGAATCTTGTCCTTGACTTTAAAAACGTTATTATTATAATTCTTATATTTTCCTGTCAAGTGTCAAGGTTGAAATTTAAATAACATTTAAAAATAATAAAAGCGTATCGGAAACTACTTGTTATAAACAAAAGCCATATGCCAACAAAATTTTTGGGCCAAATACGACTGGCGACGCCAGACTGGATATCAGTTAAGTATCTGGTTTTCATAGTACAAGCTCTGCTTAGTTTGGGATCAGATAACAGTGTGTGAACAATGTCCGAGGATATTTATTTATTTATCACTAAAATCTACTAACCGATTTTGGTTATAAATATTTGCAACAAAATTGTTCATAACAATATATTGTATTGTTTATAGCTCGAGGAGTTTTATAGATGCTGTATACAGTTTCAATATTTGATGTGTCTCGCATCCGGGCGAGTATTGGAATGGTAAATATAATGTCTTTCCGACATTGTTGTACGATAATACGATATACAGAGTTGTGATATTATTTACTGGCTGTTCCCCGCGGCTTCACTCGCGTTCCCAGGATTAAAAGTAGCCTATTATAACCTTCGGGGATAATGTAGCTTCCTTTTAGTGAATGAATTTAGACCTTCGAATCGGACCAGTAACTCCGGAGATCAGCGCGTTCAAACCAACTCTTTAGATTTATTATTTAGTAGGTATTGATAAATAGAACAGCACAGGAGGAATAGACAATAAATCGAAATGCAGGAGCGGCTGCGGCTGGTGCGGAAAATTCCAAATCCATAAAATACGCTTCTATTGGCCCAAATTATTTATTTTTGCCTTTTGCGGTCGAGAGCATGAGGCTCGCCGATTTTCTCGAACATCATCTTCAAAACTAATTGAATTTCATTGGGGTCACAGGGGACCGGCGGGCGGGGAGCTTTTTCCGCCAACGCGTTAGCTTGGCCATACAAAGAGGGAACGCTGCCAGCCTTCTGGGAACCTTGCCGTTGATTGGCAGCAGCGTCCGCCTCGAGGATTTTTTTATATATAGGTAGTTTGTATAGGTATATTTGTTGTAAATAATTGTAAATATTTTATATTATAGAATAAATTAATCGAAATTATATAAAATCTGATAAATAATCTAAATCTGATCTATCAACGTAAAGCTCAAACTGGACGGATCGGGCTGAAATTTTGGATGCGGATAGTTATTATACATAGGCATCCGCTAATAAATGTTTTTTGAAAAATTTACTTATAAGGTGGTAATCATGGAACCACGGGGCGGAAAGCTAGTCCTACTAACTAATATCTTACAATATTATAAATGCGAAAGTTTGTGAGTATGGATGAATGTTTGTTACTCTTTCACCTAAAAACTACTGAACGGATTTAGATGAAAATTGGCACATAGATAGATTATACCCCAGAATAACATATAAGCTACTTTTAATCCCTGGAAAACATAAGATACCTCGGGAACGCGGGTGCAACCGCGGGGCGGAAGTATTCTTATAAACCTCCAGCTCAAAAAAGTCTTATAATGCAAACAAAAGCATATTCACAAAGTAAAGTACTTACTTGCCGTAAAGAAAACCTATAGAATTCCGTAAGTGAAAGTTCCGTCTCGGTGAGTGATGTGAGACGTATTACGTGGAGTGCGCACGGAAGCAGCGCGGAAAACTTGCGAAAATTTCAATTTAACTTGTGTGAAGTTCACGCCGCACCGAGCTCGATACCCGAGCGAAACGAAGCGAACACAATTTCATTGTTAACAACCGTTGAGGTGTCGTGTTTCTTTATGTAGGATTAGGGAAGTCACCACACGCTTTGTAAAGCTGGGCACATTGACAATGCCCTCGTATTCCTTGAATTTGTAATCCTTACCACAGATTACTATTACAGGTATAAATACACCTTACAGAAATAAATATCCTCCTTATCCCAAACATAAAAGGCTTTAGAATTAGCTACGGAAGACACAAATAAGTACTTGGAGATTGATAAATAAAATTAATTATTAATTTACCAAACTGTCTCCATAAATGTATCCTACTAATATCGTAACTGCGAAAGTTTGAAAGGGTGTATGGATGTTTGTTACTCTTTCCCGTAAAAACTACTGAATGGATTTGGATGAAACTTGGCATATATTTAGATCATACCTTGGAATAACATAAAAATTACATGTTATGCCAGGAAAATATAAGGTCCCTCGGGAATGCGGGTGAAGCCGCGGGGTGGAAGCTAGTATAAACTATTCAAAGGCCCTTTCTTATCACTGAATGACAACAATAAAAAGTTTGTTTGACACGCTAATCTCCGGAGTTACTGGTCAGATTCAAAAAAAATTTTCACTAATAGGAAGCTACATTTTACCCTAAGGTTATATGCTACTTTTTATCCCGGGAATGCGAGTAAAGCCACGGGGAATAGCGAGTACAAAAATAAAACAATCAATTTGGGGTTCGTGTAAAAATATTTTGGTGTCAGTTACATAAAGTGGGGTTCGCATGTGTTATTTATTTATATACTTCAGAACAAAAACGATAAAACTTCACGCTATGAATATAAATCTCAGCGCTTTTCCGCTTTATAGATTCATTGTTCTACTTTTTGATTGATGGAAAGCAGGAAATCTGTAAGCGGATGACTCGCATTTTCATTTTTTAACGAATATTTCTTACGTTTTAATGATTTCTATGAAAAAATTAAGTCTGTTTGTAATTTCAAAATAACAAAATAGCTTTTTATTAAAATCATATGACAGTACTCGTGTATACCTATTAATACTTATGCTATTTATACAAAAAAAACATTTTTTCTATTACTGTCTGTCAATTTATTCAGGCTAGTTTCTGAAATGGCTGAACACTACTGTGGATACTTTCACTGGCACAAAATCTATGTTTAGTAACTTAACTTCGTACATACTTTTATTTTGACAAGCCAATTGGCGCAGTTGGTTAAGACACCACCTATCACGCCGCTGGTCATGGGTTCGATTCCCATCCAGGACAAACATTTGTGTGTATGAACATGTCTGTTTGTCCTGAGTCTGGGTGTAATTATCTATATAAGTATGTATTTACAAAAAAAGTAGTATATGTAGTATATCAGTTATCTGGTTTCCATAGTACAAGCTCTGCTTAGTTTGGGATCAGATAACCGTGTGTGAACAATGTCCCGGGATATTTATTTATTATTATTATTATTTATTTTAGAATATAATAGTAAAATCTTGACATCGAATAATATCGGTGCAGTAAATTTACTTTTCAACAGCAGAAAATACAGAGCATCTAATAAGTAAACAAAAGCTGGCACCTTCTCTTTTGCATCGTATACACACGTTACATTTTCTTTAGAACTGTTAACAAAGTACCTTACATAATTAAGTGCGTGCACCAAAAGCATTAAAGAACCGACGTTCTTTGTAACACATTGTTAAAATATTAAAAGAACTTTGCAAGAGTACACAGCCTTATACATTGTGTCATTCAAATGACTGAAGCACCCATTATAACTTGAGCCGGTGCAATTTAATAAACTTCCCCTCTTCCTTAGAACTTCAATCTAAAGGAGGAAGAAGGGGAGGTCTTGAGAAACTGGTATTGCAAGCACTGTAGAGTGAAAGGACGCTAAGCTTTACGGCTTTCTGAGGAAATAAAATTTGTTCGAATATTCGTTGAGTTTCAAAAGGATAAAGTGTTTCTACAATGTGTTGAAAGTTATGACATAGTCTCTGTTGTTTGATTAATAGTAAAAACATTTCCGCTTCAGGAAACAGGTCGATGCTTCTATGAAAATATATAGTTCCTAGAGTATCTACAAATATGTATATTGGTGACGGGTTAGTTTGCATAGCTGACATCGCCTCAAGTCGTGAGTTCGATTCCCATTTAGATAATATGTGTGTGCATGTACATCTCTTTGTCCTGAGTCCGGGTGTAATTATTATCCATGTAACTATTTATTTACAAAAAAGTAGTAAACGCGAGGCGGAAGCTAGATTTTTTATATTAATAAGTCCTAAAATATACAGCAACTTTCTCAAGTACAAGCCTAAAAATAATTTTCTAAGTTGTTAGCAACCTGTGACCCAAAGGCGACTCACGGAATAGTCATTCAGTTTCGTCACTGACCACAGCGAGATTGTGGTCAAATATAGCTCTATACAATGTTAAAAAACCCGTCTGACATTCTCCAATTCCAAAAACAAAGAAAAAAATTACATAATATTTTAATATAAAATAAATTTGCTTCTATAAATTATTATTTATTCAAAACAAAGTTGAAGTAAAACTGAACTGTCTAAGTTGAAATATTGGATTCGATTTTTTTCATTACGCAAAGTAAAACTAAGTTTGGATACATTTAGTAATTCCATAATAGCACTCAAAAAGTACCCTACCCACAAACGACTGTATAATTTGTTAAATGGATTTTATAACGCATGAAACTGGTAACAATTAACGAAGAGACGGTGTTATTAGTAAATTAAAACGCAGTATCTGCATCTAAGTACTCACCAGTAAAATAATAAAGTAGGAATATCCTGGGACAATGTTCACACATGACTGACTGATCTTAAACTAAGTAGCTTATACTTATATAGATAGATAATTACACCCGGATTTAGGACATAAAGAAAGAAATATGCTCACAAATTTGTCCTGGGTGGAAATCGAACCCATTACCTGCGGCGTAATTAGCTACGTAGGTAGTCAATTACGTTTAGTCTAGAGGTCTAGACTACGCTTTCCCATGGGTCAAATCTATACTAATAATAAAGCTGAAGAGTTTGTTTGTTTGAACGCGCTAATCTCGAGTTACTGGTCCGATTTGAAAAATTGTTTCACTAATAGGAAGCTACATTAGCCCCGAAGGTTATAAGCTATTTTTTTATTAAACTATGGTATAATAATAATTACAAAAAAAAAAGTTTGCCAACTTATTTGGATTAAAAAACATACCAACAACGCTACATAAACATTTTACAATGTTACACACGCGAAGAATACTGCTAGGTACCCAAAAACCATATTCTACAAATGCACTTACCAATTTGAAGCCAATCTAAAGGTGTCGGCTCGCAAGTGCACCTCAGCGAGCGCAATCAGAAAACTGTTGAAGTTTGATCCAATCGCCACCAATTTGATTAAACAAGCACCCCTTGGTATCGAAACTTTCGCCTTTACTTTGAAACCTCTCAAATTAAAGCTAAATTGAGAAAAGTTTGAAAGCGTAGTATGTTAAAATATTAGGTTAGAGTAATCATAGTTGAAATGCATTTCAAATCTCTTTTTTTGTTTTACAAAACTCCAAGAATAACAATTTTGTTAATAGGTTATCTACTGTGTCTACATACATTGTATTCACAAAAAAGAAGAATCTCCATATACTAATTATAAACGTGACAGTGTGTTTGTTGGTATGTATTTCAAACAGCAAAGATGCAACGGCTACAAAGAGAGAAGGAAGACCTCAAATCACATGGATGACGAAGGTCATACAGGAGATAGGATTTACGGAGGATGACGCACAAGACCGATATAATAGTAATTTATGATACTGTTGCATAATAGGGGTTATTAACTACGAGTGTGAGTTTAAGTACCGAGCCGTAGGCGAGGTTCTTAATAGTATCACACGAGTTTTTAATACCTAATTATGTGCAGTATCATACAGTACTTTATCTAAACTCATTTAAATAATGTCATTTAAAAAAATTGAATTTCTACCAACTTTGCAAAAAAAAAAAAAATGTGACATTTTTGGTCAAAATGATATATGTAAGCAAAAACAATAAAATAAACAGACACAATAATCATATACCTAATCAAATCCGTGTTGCCAACTCCCAAAAATTCTTACCTCTAAATTTCAAGTCAACAAATTTGTCACATTGTCATCTTCAAATTGAATTGATACTGATTGATTATACTATTGATAGGTCCAAAGTGTACTTTAATAGAAAAAAAGTTATTTTATAGCATTATCTTGGGAACACAACTGTACTATAATGAATCATTATACACGGGTGCCTAAAGTGGGTCATTAAAGTACTGATTTTGATTTCATAATAAGAACATTACGATATGAGAGTAGATAAATAGCTTTACATGATTGGGAGAGACGAGACCATGCCGTCTATTTACGTCCCATCAGGAACACGGGTAAAACCTTGGTAAAATTCACTATAGACTCAGCTCAAGGTCGGTTCATGCAAATTAATTGAGTAATAAACATGGATACAAAGATTTGCTTTTTTTTTTTTTTTTGAAAGGACTAAGTTGGTAGCCTCAGATGGCTGCGACAACCTTACCGGACAAATCGGCGAGCGCAGAGGGCTCTCAGCCGGGTAATATTTAGGTAACAACGCCTGAGGGCACCCCCGAATGGGGTACGAACCTCGGCTCAGGGCGTTACCGGGGGAGCAAAGATTTGCATTTATATAATTAGCTTTCCGTCCCGAGGTTTCACGCACGACGTATTACATAGCCATATTTAACCCGTGGGTGGTGCAATTGGGCCTTAGAGGTTGAATCTTTACATAGTATAAAATGAAGTTGCTACCGCTGTCTGTTCGCTTAGATCTTTTAAACTACTTAACGGATTTTAATGCAGTTTTCAGCAATACATAGAATGAGTCAAGAGGAAGGTATTTTTTATATTTATAATACATGCATATAGTACAGAGCTGAGAAAATCCGTGCGAAGCCGTGGCGGGTCACTAGTTTTAAAAAATCCTTTCTTAGCGAATGTCTGAATGCCAATTTCAGTCCAATCCGTCCAGTGGTCTGAGATGTGCGTTGATAGATGCGTCAGTGACGTTTTCTTTTTATCTATACGGGTGTAATTTTCTATATAAGTATGTATTTACAAAAAAAAAGTAGTATATGTAGTATATCAGTTATCTGGTTTCCATAGTACAAGCTCAGCTTAGTTTGTTATTAGATAACCGTGTGTGAAGAATGTCCCAGGATATTTTATATTTATTATAGTAGATTTGATTGTTTGTTAGTTTCTTTGCATTGAATAGGCACCGAAACTACTGAACCGATTTAAAAAAAAATTTTACTAATAGGAAGCTACATTATTCGTGAAGGTTATAGACTACTTTTTATCCCCGGAACGCGAGTGAAACCGCGCAGAACAGCTAGTTTATTTATAAGATATTTAGATTCGTATTCTTGATACCAATTGGCTAGCATTATAACCTTATTACAAGCATATGATATATATGTCAACGGATAAGTATCTAGTCCGTCATTGTATACATTTCCTAGGAAATCCATACATTTCCTAAATATCTATCGGAGTACTACATTCGGTATATTTGTAAGGATAGCGGTATTTGGGGGGTTGTAAGTGAAAGGTACATTTGTGCGAATACTTGCTATTCTATGCAAAATAAAAAAAATAACCCCAGCCTATTTTTTTCAATAGTTTCTATATATTTCCAAGTATCATTATTGAAATAAAATTTCCTAGGAGAAATACACAGGAATTGTGTACAATTCCTATGTTTCATACATTTCCGGTGACATATATAAGGAAAGGTTCTGACAGACGGATCCATTGTTTCAAAATCACTGAATAAAGCTATAAAACCGGAATAAAGACAATATAACATCTGTATTGGAGAACGAACTTATCAGGTCGTATTCGGATCACGATTGCGGGATATGCGATCACGTATCGACACCGAGGTGGGACAACACGTTTGTTTATCATTCGATTCCATTTCCTGGGTTAAACTAAATATTACCTACAGACGATATCATTGGCTGGGCGATGATGTCATCAGGTCCGTCGATTAACACTCGATTATAGGGATAGTGGCTGCGTACAAAATAATTAATCCTGTTTAGTCTGTCAGTTATGTTATCAAAAAATATTGGATACGTATTTTTATATTATTTTGTATATTTTATTTTATCAAATCAATAAAAAAATACAAAATTAAGGCGCATCATAGTTCAGGAGTGGGGGCTTGTGACGTCACGTCTCGCGAAATTTCAACGGGCAGTCCGTCTTCATTAATTTTTGTTTTCGAAAGTAAAGAAAAAATGTGTCCAATATTGGTAATCTAACTGACGGACTAATTAGATTTTTTTTGTCATTATCCCTATTATATTATTTAAAAGAATAGACTCAATGATGACCATAATTTTAATAATGTTTTTATTATAAAAAAAACCATGAACAGTCCAGAAATTTTGTATTTTTATATCATAGTTTATTAAATTACCTAACAAAATACATGAACAATGAATTGTAGACTCATTGTATCAATATTTTAAGGTTATAAATCGTATATGTCTAAATAATGCAATAGGAAAACAGTCTGTACGTGACGCCACAGTACATAATATTGCAGTGGATCTATTTAATGACTTGAAATGCAAAGATGAGAAAAAAACAACATTAAATGACTTAGGTAGGTACCTGCAGTAATTGTAGAACAAAATAAGTAATTTACAAAAAATGCATTTTAAAAATTTGAATGTATTTTTTTTTGTATTGTAAAAAAAACGATGTTATTTTTTTATTATTTCCACATACATTTTCGCCTTTCCAGAAAACCTTATCACCAGTAGATACATGGCCCCATCAATTCACTTTCACCCACTAAGCGTTACCTGTGCCTCAGGGAAATTATTTCCTGCATAGTTGATAGACGAGATTTTTATTTGCTTCCTTTTTTATGTGTTCAAAGCCGTCTACTTTATTTACTTGTCGATGTAATCCTCGGAGACCTGACTCTTGAGCTGACCTGATTTATCAAGTCGCAAGTATTTTAGTTATGTATGATATGAACAGAACTAGATTCAATGAGGTAAAGGCACTCTTAGTTGTACTTTTTAAAATGTTAGAAAAACATGACTTTATATTATGATAAGAGAAATTAAAATATAATTTTATGATTTATAATTATTAGGATTAGAGAATAAATTTGTTGTTCATTTATTAATACATGAGGTGATAATGCTATATTTTTTTTTTGTTTATTATTTAATATAATGTAATGAGTTAATTTTATTAAACACAAAATCGGTTAATTATTTAGTATAAATAATTAAAATATACTTCAAATCCACTTTATAGTTTAGCAGTTATCTAGCAACCGGCTACTCATATTCCTCAGGGATAAAAAGTAGCCTATGTGATAATCCAGAGTATCAGCTACCTCCATACCAAATTTTATCATAATTGGTCTAGTGAAATTACTCGTGTAGTTTGTGTTACAATATTTTGTCTATAGAAGTGTATCTCCTGTTTCAATATGCACTGTGTAACAATAAAAGGTATTCTCGTATGCGACGCACGCGAGGTGTATAAACGGTCACGTGTGCGCGCCGCGATGTGAGGCGACTCTGCTCGTCTGTATACATTATACGATCGAAGTAGGTGAGTTTCTACAATTTTCACTTTATAGATAAAAAAATCTTAAGAGATTTAGGTATACTCGGCAGTGCAGTTTGGGAACAAAAAAAAATTACTGCTATTTTTTGTTTTTTTTTTTTTATATTTTTTGCCTTTGTTGATAGGATTAATGTAAGCATATGAGGAATTATGTGATCAATTTTAATTTTGAGAAGAAAAAAAATATTGGCAAAGATTAAACCAATATTCTATTCTTTAAGTTGTTTTACATACTAATATTATTCCTACCTGTGACCTTTTCACGTCGAAGCCACTGAACGGATCACGATAAATTTTGACAAGATAGCCTATGATATAGAAAAGGACAAAAGGTACTTTTTATTCCAAAAATGCGAGTGGAACCGCGGGGACTAGCTAGTAATATATATAAGAATTTCTTTACACCATTTATGTGTACCATTATTTGCTGTACGTATTGTAGGTACTGAGTGAATTAATCTCCAAATGTGTAGAGCGCTTGATAACGCGCATTGTAACGCTCGCGGGACTCATAAGCACACTTCGTAGTAATATAGCACTACCTTAATGTTACACTACTGTCATAGTTTTACTGTGATGATAAATTCTTCTCAACTTTTTCGTATTATGTGATAATGCAGAAAAAAGTTAAAGCAATTTCTTTTTAAAGTTATTAATTTTTATTGCTTTAGACTTAATTGGTTTATAATGGTACAGTCATGACCAATGCGGGGAAGTATATGTTTTTAGGTATATATTTATGTAAATGATCGTAACTGTACCTACCATGTTAACAATGTAGTTCTAATCAACGTTTATATTTAAGAAATAACAAGAATAAATAAATAATAATAATAAATATCCTGGGACATTCTTCACACACGGTTATCTGATCCCAAACTAAGCAGAGCTTGTACTATGGAAACCAGATAACTGATATACTACATATACTCCTTTTTTTTGTAAATACATACTTATATAGATAATTACACATAGACACAGGACAAACAGACATGTTCATGCACACAAATGTTTGTCCTGGATGGGCATCGAACCCATGACCAGCGGCGTGATAGGTGGTGTCTTAACCAACTGCGCCAACTGGCTTGTCATTGTCACAGAATTTTACCAAAACTAAGGTAAATAACTCTTGCTTGTTTTTAGGTTATACCAAGACAAATAATATTCAAATAAAATGTTTTAAATTAATTTAAATAAAAACTTCTATCCCACAACCAGTTCCGGGTTCGAGTCCCGGGGGGAAATAAATGTGTTTGTTTCGGGTCCGCTGGGTTTACGTCATTTCCGCGTTTCATAACGGGGTCCTTGTGTTGCCAGTGCCGATTTACTTTTGCTGGTATTGTTATGGTAATTTAAAAAATAAATTCTGTTTTTAAAACGGGTAACTTTTTACATTGTAGTGTTTTGTGTATAATACAAGTATTAAAAAAACTATTTTTTGTTCAGCGTTCGGGTTACTTTTTATAAAATTAATTTTATGATAAAACCTTGTTAACATTGTGAGCTCAAAATAAAATTCTAATTGGCCATACAAAGAGGGAACGCTGCCAGCCTTCTGGGAACCTTGCCGTTGATTGGCAGCAGCGGCCGCCTCGAGGAATTTTTTTATATATAGTTTGTATATTTGTTGTAAATTTATAGGTGCATACAAATTGTAATTTTGTATTTTTTATTAAAGTCTAAAACAAAATATACTGTAAACATTGTAAATTATCAGCAGGGGAATAATAAAAATCTTTCTCCCACCACTTACTTGCATTTACTTGCACACGGTCCGACTTTAATTAAAAAAATGAAAGTCGGTATAAAAACCGTGTAACGATGCAACTAATTCAAAAGTTTTCACCTCTCATAACCGGGGGAATAAGTTGGCGGGCTGCTACCGGCGAAATTAAAAAGTTCCCCGCTCGCCAAAGTTGCCGGATTATTGGCGGAGTTGTGCCGGATCAATCAGACCATGTAAATGCAGTGGCACGGTTAACCTGTTTCGACGTAGCATTTAACGTGTTAATTCGGTTGTTCGATTACGAAAAATTAAGGCGACGATATATGAGAATTAATGATGATTTCAAATTAAGGTTTACTCTGCATTTGCAATTGCAAGAGATTTTACAAAATGTATGTTTATTAGAGACTAGCTGTTCCGCGCGGTTTTACTCGCGTTCCCGGGATAAAAAGTAGCCTATAACCTTCAGGAATAATGTAGCTTCTCATTAGTGAAAGAATTTTTCAAATAGGTTCAGTAGTTTCGGAGCCTATTCAATGCAAACAAACAAACAATCAAATCTTTCCTCTTTATAATATTAGTAAAGAAGTATAGATTAATTATATGCTGAGGATATTTGTTTCACGGAAATTTTATGTTTTCACGGAATAAAAATTACCCTATAAGTATATTATTCCAGGGTATGATCTATTTATGGGCTAAGTTTCATCCAAATCCAATAGGAAGATAGTCTACGCGAGATAACTCGAAAAGCATACATGTAATATCAACTGATTGCTGAAGCAATTTTTATCGTACCCATAAAAATATAGTATAGAAAGGTCGCAAATCATTTACTGTCGGTAAGCGAACGGTAAAATCCATGCTTATGTATGAAGGGCGAGGGAAATAAATCGAGGTGCGTTCATAACCGAAAATCGCCCCTGTTTTTAGCCGACCCGGAAAAACGCAGTGTAATTTGATTTATGATAAACTACTTTCAGGGTCCGGGAACCTTTATTGAAAGATCATCTTTGTAAAAAACATCGTTTTATATTATTACTAGCTGTTCCCCGCGGATTCACTCGCGTTCCCGGGATAAAAAGTAGCCTATAGGTAACCTTTGGGGATAACGTAGCTTCCTATTAGTCAAAGAATTTTTCAAATCGGACCAGTTACTCTGGAGATTAGCACGTTCAAACAAACAAACTCTTCAGCTTTATTATTAGTATATAGATAGCATAAAACTGATTTTTAAACGTTAGTCGTTTTAGTCTTGGAAATGTTGCCTGAGTAAAAATATTGTAATCAAAATATATAAAAGGAAAGCGTTACTGACTGATCTATCAACGCTCAGCTCAAACCACTGTAACATGAGCTAAAATTTAGCATACAGGTGGATTAATGATGACGTACGCAATAGCCAAGAAAAGATTTTTAGAAATATCAAGCCCTAAGGCGTGAAATAGGGGTTCGCAGGGGGTCGCATATAATATATCCTACATTTACTTATACAAATAAATCTTTATTTATTTATGTATTTAATGGAGGTATAGTTAGCGGATTAATTATTGAATAAGTAATATAAACTCGATATTAGCTAATATTATATAATAATAACACTGTATTAAAAATAGCATAAAAAAATCTTAAAACAAAAGCGGTAGGTATTTATCCTACCGGATAGTAAAAACTTACATCTTTATTTCATTTTTTATCCTATAAAAATTCAATCCACATTCCTTCAGAATCAAACCCCGCTACAGAGAGTTCATATAAAACTCATTACGTAGAAAATTCAATAACTTGGCATGTAATTGCCATTCATATCTACTTGAACAATATTCATGTTGTAGAGAAATGATTTTATTGTTTAGGTTTTATCCTTGAGTTTATTCGTATCGGCAGGAAATAAAAAGAATAAGGTAAAACTTGTGCGTACTCCACCCTTTCCACGTTAGTAGACTTATATAAGCTTAGTTTGGGCAAAGAGTAACTATTATGCGTAATTCGTTATAAAAATGTATTTATGCCAAAAATTCCCTTATAATAAGGAAAATTGAAAACATATTGAATCTTATACAGGATTGCTTCCAATGAGTAGCTTAAATTTCAGGGATTATTGTACTAGTCATTATGAACTTTGGACCAACCCTGAAATCACGAAAAGAAAAAGCTTTAAACTGAACTGAAAATGTATCACGATAAAAGTTATGCGTAAACTAAAATAGATTGATAGATAATGCTTTATTGTCACACCACATTAAGATTAAGAAAATAATTATTGAAGTAACCGCGTGGGTATGTCGAGCCGAAGCGTGGCTGGCTACCACCTTCAAGTTGAAAAACTATCGCCAATCATCTTCGGGTGTGTTCCGACAGTTGCACTTGAGAGCCAGCCTTCTTGGCTTTGTCAAATTTTGATACAACATTTTCACAAGCCCGCTAATTGCTTCAAAGTTTTGTATAACGGTTTCATACCTATGTACAAGTAGGAGCAACCGCTAAAAAGTGATTTAAGTAATTCAATCCCCAAGCGAGTCAAATCAGGAGAGCTGGCGATTAATTGAAATCGAGCTTAAACTTCACACAATGTTATATCGACCTCGACAAAGGAATTTCGCTTCTACGATTAACAGATTCTCACGCCTAGGGAGAACAACTCAGGACGCGGCAACGTCCCCACATCTGAGCGAGAGGGCTCCCCGATAGATTTTAATTAATATATAGTTCCCAGGAGTTCCTAGTTGGGAACTACATAGCGTAGAGGCGCGCGGCATGCGGGAGCGCGGGTAATTAGAATAAATGTTGGCAACACTATGCATCACATAGGTTAGTTGAGAGAAAGTTTACGGAATTAATCCACTGTTATGAAATAATCGTACTGTTTGTTTGTAGGTATTAAAATAATTCTAGTTACCATAGGGAACTATGTTTCGTTTACTTTTTGACATAAGCACATACTGTAACAGAAAATATAAAGCGTGTAAGTAATTTATAGAATTGTAATTAATATTGTTTCCTCCTAGTTCTGTCATCATAATTTCAATAGTAGAATGAAGTTTTTTTCAAAATTAATAATATTATAAACACAACTACATAAGAATGTTTTAAGTTACCTACAATTTGATTGTTCTACACTAGATCAAAATAAGAGGTCACTTATTACAACTTTCTTGTTGCATATATTCAGTTTCTCTTCTGTACTAAATTCTAGTCATAGTTGAAATGCAATTTAAAAGTCTTTGAGACCATACTTGGTGCATGGAGCAGTTTTACATAACTAGTAGAAGTTACCGTCGAAACTATTTTTTTTTTTTTTTTTTATACTACTAAGGTAGCAAGCAAGCATACGGCCCACCTGATGGTATGTGGTTACCGTCGCCTATTGCCATTTGAAATACCAGAGATATTGCCAATGTGTTGCTGACCTGTTACAATGCCGAGAAGACAAACTGGCTCTCAAGTGCAATTGCCGGAACACACCGGTAGGTGCTTGGCGACAAATTTTCAACTTGAGGGTGGTAGCCAGCCAGGCGGGTACTACAAAGTACCCTACCACCGTGCTATGGTTTCCTCACGATGTTTTCCTTCACCGAAAGCTCAAGCTCATTGTAGGATTCGAACCCACGACCTTCGTCGCGGCATCCGACGTCACTACCACTGAGCTATCATCGCCTTTTCAATACAATTACTTTGAATTTACTACGATTAAGCAGATACTATTTATTCTATGATTTTACTAAAATTTGATAACAAGCGTCTATCAGTTACTATAGTCATTTATAAGGAAAGGTACCTGGCCGGCTCCGATTTGATTTACATTGATATTTTGTCAAATAGTAGTATTAATTCCCCACCGCAAATGTGTCCCTCTCCGCTAGAGTAACAGTACTTTTAATAGTATGCCCATACGACCTATTACTGAGCTGCAATTACCATTCATTCACCTAAGTGTAACTTCCGACGTTTTTAATTGCCTTAACAGGGCCTAAACTGAAAAAATGAGCTTTGATTTTCAGATAGTTTACATGTAAAATGACTATGACTTACAGATGTAGGTATATGACAAAACTATAAGGGTTCCTTGTTTAACTAATGTACGGAAACCTAAAAACAGTGATTTTGAACAAAGGTTTATTTTCTGGCCTCAAATGCACAAAATTTACGCCTCGCCAGTTTCTATTGGTAGGTATATAATAACAATAAAATAATGATTGCACTATCGTGTATCGTTTTACGGAGTAGGCCCCCCAAGAATTTTATTCTGTACGGTATATAACATCAAATAATATACGGCAAAAACTTACATAAGAATATAACATAAAAAGAAAACAACACAAATTCCCGAATTGGCGTAAGACATTCATTTTTCAACAAGATTTATTAAAAGTACCTACAACAATAGGACGGAGCCGCCAAGTTTTTCCGTAACCATACTTCTATCCTATCTACGTCTGTCAGGTTATATCCACCACGCCCAAGGTACTGTCATTTATCAAAATAAATATTATACAGGATGTTAACATTCCTGCCTTTTTAAAAGCACCTATCTACAAAGCGTACTTGAGCCAGTGTTCTAAATTTTGTGTGCTTCATGGTGAAAAAAATAGTTGTGCTAATAATAACAAAAAAAAAAAATTTTGTATTACTATGTTACTATATAATGTATTGTTTCTACTTATGGTTTTTGTTTTTCATATTTTGCTAACTGCAAAAAATATCGTTTCAATATTTCACAAAAATTTTTTTAAATAAAATTAGCGTGTTTGAAAAAATAATAAAACGAATTTAAAATATCTCAAACATTTCAACAACCTGTATTTACAAGGATCTAGAACTGTCATATCGGTGAAAGGAACGAGGGGCAGTACAGTCCAAAGTTTATCGTAAAATACCCTAGTAAGGGTAGAATGTGGTGTGAAATAGAGGTTTATTCCACATGCAAAGAGATAAACACGTCTCTTTCGTGTTGGTTAGCTGTCTACGTACGGGTTTTACGGGCTACATTTCCTGGGTATTTTACAAGTTAACTGCATTCCTTTATATACGTTATATTCTTTTAAGTTTTAAAGCTTCTGTTTTATTACAGGCTCTGTGCTGCGGTGTCACCCGGATAGGCTATTCAGGCTTTGTCCATTATAATACTGATATACTAGGAAATTCTTCAAACACGGCTATTTGATGGCAAACTAAGCGAAGCTTGTGCTATGGAAACCATATAACTGATATACTACTTTTTTCACCCGCGATCTCGGGTTAAAAAGTACCATATGTCTTTTTCCGTAGTACCTAATATCTGCGTGCCAAATTTCATCGTGATCGGTTCAGCGGTTTAGCCGTGAAAAGGTAACAGACACACAAATAGAGTTACTTTCGAATATATAAAACCACCAATCACTTATTAAAACAATACAACTCGCACTTTAGCAGATTAACACGAAAAAAACAAGCGCTTCGTTGGCACGTCTAATCCACCTAGGATCGTATGAAATAGAATCATAAGCAAAGAAAAAAAAGCTGAACAGAGCCTCGCGACCTCATTTTCAATCCACGCCACATTTGGCAGGCGGCGAGGGAATTTTAAAACAAAGACTAAATGAAACTAGGCCGGGAACAACTAGCTTTCCTTTTGTCACACTAATGTAAACTTTATTGCATTATTTTAAGGGCGATATTGAAGGCATAGGTACGAGTTTATATTCCAAGCAAACAAGAGGCTCGTCGTAAAAATATAATGCATATTGGGGCTCGTCCAAATACGCCTAAACGCGATATTGCCATTATTGATTCACGAATATTTCTACTCGCTATTCGACGATTGGGTTATATTATTTTTGAGCAACTGTTTTTTCATTTAGACCCCAGAATGATTTCCTAAATGACGTTTGAAGCTGTTTTTAGCTTATTACAAAGAGATTACGAGTTGTTAAAACGTTTAGAAAAACTAATTTATTCAGTTTAATGGTTTAAATCCTCAAAAGCAACTTTTGAAAGTTACAATTGACTCTTCAGGAAACTGCGGCAAGGCTTATAAAAGAGATATTTCTTTGGAGTTTTCCCAGATATCCCATTGAAGTTTTCCCGTTACGGGTCTGTTGGGAATTTTTCTCCCAGAAGTTCCATCAACGGTATACGGGACTATTAACATTTTGCAGTCCCAAGAGTACCTATAGTCCCATACCCATCTAAATCTAAAAATCAAAATATTAAGGATAATCTTTTTGGATTTATGAAATATGAGAATTACTATGTTGCTTACGTGCTCATTAATTAATTGTATCTCGCAGCGATTTTTGTAAAACAAGCTTATTTTTAATCCTCGACGACCCCGAGAAAGTTTTTAATGAGGCCAAGAAAGTTTGCTTGAGAAAATTGAAAGATTTAAAACCTATTCGTATTATATGAATACTAAGTATATTTTTATAAATTGTATGAAAAGCCAATTAATTAAGCCAACCATTAATCATAATAACCTAAATTATCAACATTAGCTACATGATGTTGAAATAATATTGATGAGGACATCGAAGCAAAGTAACTAAAAACCTTATTTAATATTACAGTTTAAATTTATTTGCATACAATCGACTCAAATCCTTTCTCTGTTCCGTGCGAAAATCTATAAATGTACAGTGGCACCAATACTATGCAAAAGATTAAGTACATTAAGCAAAGTTCCCAAAGAGGTTTCTATCCATAGTGAAGAGTTAGTAAGGTCTAAAAGGCAAGTTGAGTAGGAACGGGGCATAAAATTTTGGTAACAAGTTTAAAGTGTCAGGGCGGCGAGCAGCAGGCGGCATCGGCAGGGCGGCACGTCCTGTGATTGGCGTGTTAAGTATGGATGCCACGGATCGCTGTGATTGGAAAACGGATTCAAGAATTATTCGGATAAGGTTCTTCTTACTTTATTTTTATTTTAGTTTAGTTAGCGAATAGACAAACGGCTCGTCAAATAAATGAATAAATATCTTGGTACATTCTTCACACACGGTTATCTGATCCCAAACAGAGCTTGTACTATGGAAACCAGATTACAGATATACTACATATAATAGTTACTTTTTTTTTAAATGTACTTATATAGATGATTACACCCAGACTCAAGACAAACAGACATATTCATGCATACAAATATGTTTTGACCGGGCGGCGGGATAGGATAATAGGGTTCACCGTATACTTAGAACATTTTTTTTATTAACTTTTTTTTGCTTCCGCTCACTCCATGGATATATTAAAATTTATTTGTAACCGTAAATTCTGCATCGAAATTTTTCAAGTTATTTTGCAGTCATATAATAAGGATATAATACAGAAGAAGGAAGGCAAAGAATATTATTTAAAAATAGATGTTTGTTGTTTAGTAAAACGAAAATTATTCAAAGAAAAATAATGTAACACAAAAGTAGACTGCAAAATGATTTAGTATTCAAATAAAAAACAAGATAATACTATGAATTATAACGTAACTTAACTATAGACACTAAAACTAAAATTTACAAATTAACTCTACTTAAACTAAATCATATTTACAAATTTAAAAATATAGTAAATCATAAATATAATAAAAATAATAATAAAAATAAATTACAAATAGAAAAGTTGTTTGGTTTTGGAGCAACTGTTTTTATTTGGACCCCAGAATGCTGTCACAAAAGTAACTTCATAGCACTTCATAGCTTCAGTTGCCGTATCCACGTTTTCATAGTTTCACGGTATCGCAAGGTATTTCGCAGTTACTTCATTAATAATGCGTTAGTTTGGAAAGCTTCGACGTCATTGACTTACTCTTGAGGGAAATAAAATATTCTTAAAAGAAACAAACAGGAAAACTCATAGAAGATTGAAAGGTAGGCCGCAAGTTCCCACTTACTTTTGTGTTTGAAAAGTACATAATTATTTATTAATAAAATAGTGTTGTTTTGTTTAACATAAGTTAAGTTTTTAGAAAATAGTCCCAATTCTGTTAGAGACTAAACATATAAGAAAGGGATGAAAGATATTTTAGTTCTGTCTAATTAGTCCGATTTGAATAAGTGAATTTAAGCGCGATCTAGGTATATTGGTCACGACCCGCAAATTACGATGGCCTAATCTGACAGCATTAAAAATCTTTTTTAAATTAGGTTTATATAAAAGAGAGGTGACGTCACTAATATTAGTTTAATATGTAAACAGCACCAATGTTTAGTAACAATAAACATTTGTTAAGAGAAGATTAATCATTAAATATCCTAAGAATAATAAAAACTTGACTGATTAACTGACGTACGTGAAATGAATAGTCAGTTGGTTACTTTAAATATGCCAGTGATGATGTGGCCAAAAGTGGTGAGCACACAAAGTCTAGAAGTGAATTGGCTCGATAAATTTGACAAGCCAATTGGCGCAGTTGGTTAAGACACCACCTATCACCCCGCTGGTCCTATCCCCCCCTGAGTTTGGGTGTAATTATCTATATATGTATGTATTTCCAAAAATATATGTAGTATATCAGTTATCTGGTTTGCATAGTAGAAGCTATGCTTAGTTTGGGATCAGATAATTATTATTAGGTATATTAAATGACAGATCATCAACTGGAAGATTGCTCTAGTAAGTCCCCCTCAGTCATTGTTAAGAACCTCCAAACCGCGGCTAACGCCCTAGGCGCCTGGTTTCGGAAATGGAGGATCGAGATCAACCCGGCCAAAAGCCAGGCGGTCCTATTCTACAGACCCTACCATCGAGGTACCCCCTCCCCTCCAAAGGCAGTTACTCTATTCGGTGAACCAATCCCCTGGGAAAGGCAAGCCAAATATCTCGGAGTAACTCTCGATGATCGTTTGACCTTTGATGCCCACATTAAAGCGGTCCGCGCGCGCGCCGCCTTTGTTTTAGGGCGCCTCCACTTTTTATTAAATCGTAAATCTAAACTTGCACTTAAAAGCAAGGTTAGACTTTATACCACGTGTATCCGCCCCATCATGACCTATGCTAGTACTGTGTTCGCACATAACGCCCTGAGCCGAGGTTCGTACCCCATTCGGGGGTGCCCTCAGGCGTTGTTACCTAAATATTACCCGGCTGAGAGCCCTCTGCGCTCGCCGATTTGTCCGGTAAGGTTGTTGCAGCCATCTGAGGCTACCAACTTAGTCCTTTCAAAAAAAAAAAAAAAAAAACTGGAAGATGGTTAGACGAGAAGAGAGAAAAAAAAGACTAATAACATTTTATATGGAGAAATGAATTTTAAAAATGTTATAACGCTGAATAAAAAAATACTGTATTGTCCTGAAAACGTGCTCATTGAATTCGTTTGATAAACTGATCGACTTTCATTCAACTTATTGGCCTGAATTTTTCAACCTAAATAGTTACGAATTATTAATTCAATGAAAAATCTATTTTTTAAATAAAACTTTTTTAAAAGAATATTGAAACAGAATAATTGAAGATTCAAACAACTTGTAACAAATTTTTAAGTTTAAATTAATATGATGGCATAAATAAGTTTTGACAAAAGATAAGCTTATCAACTAAAAGTAAATTTTATTTTCACTAAAAATTGACACGAATGATTAGTAAAAACTCTAAATATATAAAATTAAAACGTGACTGACTGACTGATCTATCTGTTCACTACAAAAAAAATTACATACATTGCGGTTCGGGCAAAAAAAAATACATACAGATAGGATATTACGACGTAAGCATCCGCTAAAAAAGGATTTTGAAAATTCAGTTCCTAAAGGCGTAAAACAGTAGATGGCCGCGCCGGTGAAACCGAGGGTCGGTTGGAAGGCTAATTCTATAATTCTGGTAATGTATGACACAACTTAGATGTAGCATCGGCAAAACTTATATCTACACTTCATTTCCTATTTACACAACTAGTAAAAATCATTAATTATCGCGCCATTCAACGATCAACAAGATCATTTTCGCCTAAAGTACTAATAAATATGGGTAATGTTGTAGACCCACTCTTTTCGGGACTGATCAATTTTGCCGATGCTTCATTTAAGTTGTGTCATACTGTATTAGTAATTTACTTTTTTTATATCTTCTAGTTAGACAAAGAAGCTTTTGTCCAGCCTGATCGGGATCGTAATCGGTTTCCATAAACTTGTTTGACCACAATTCACTGTGGTCAGTGATGATGTGGCCGACGGTAAGCACACAAAGCCTCGAAGGGAACTATTAAATTTACTTAGTTTTTGGAGATTGTAATTGCGTGTGACACTCGCTGACATGAATATTTGCTAACGGCAACAGTATAAAGTACGAATTTAATTTGAGTCGCCCTTGAGCGCTCATTAAAGTGCCCGAAACAAAGGAAAAAACTGTCAACTTGCGCCAAGTTTAATTGCCTTAATAAATCTGGCTCGGGGAGATTTCAGCCCGCGAAAACGGCGATCGATTACTTTGCAAACTGAATGTGCAAAGGCGATAAAAAATACTATTAACTTGAGCTTTTAGTAACCTTCACATGGTGGTAGGATATTTTATAATAGGTACTTGCCTGAATGGCTATCACCCACAAGTAAAAAAATTGTCGCCAAGCAAATTCTGGTGCGTAATAGTAGTTGCTTTTGAGAGCCAGTTGCCTTCAGCAATTTCTTGGTATTCTAAATCTCTTTGGCATTGCTATTGTCTATCTTTAAATGTAAGGGACTTACCATCTACAAAAAAAAAAAATATTGATTTTTTACATACACAACGAAAGTACGTAGCTTCACAAATTGTTACTGGGCTTAAAAGGGTAAGCCAAAATAATAAAAAAGTACTAATAATAGACAGGGTTTTAAAGATGTCACTCACAAGCGATTTAAACTTATTAAAATTGCTACAGCTTCCTACAATATGATCGTTACGTTGCCCTTTAATAGGTGTATTATATATAATCAATCAGCGCGGCCGCCCGCCGGCTTCGTGGCCACACCAGGAGGGATCTCCATCACGGGCGAGATGCAAATGAAACTCTTTGTAACGAATCTTAAGGGATTTATTCGTAAAAATTTTCGACCGGAACACGGCAGAGTTTTACAAAAGAAAATAAATTGTACCTCGACAAACTCTTGCTCTAAATATATACTTAAATTGTGAGAGAAATTAAAAAGTTCACGACTTTCTCGCTTTTAGCGGAGCGAGCGACTTATTTCACGATCTCGGTGACCGATAAGTGAAATTGGAAAGGGATTTAAAATAAAACACTGTTGTGTGAACGGCAGAAGAAAGTGTCCACTTCCAACAATAGGAATGATGACTAAAAAACTTTAATTAGTTCGTAAGTTAGACCAAAAAATATTGGACACATATTTTTTCATTGGTTCCAAAAACAATAAATAACGAAGACACCTACAGTGCCTTAAAATTTCGCGTGACGTCACGTCTTAGTACACTTTTTACAGAGGCGTGACGTCATAAGCCCTCACTCGTGAACTTGTCTTATCTTTATAATTTTTTATTAATTTGATAAAATAAAAAATACGTGACCAATATTTTTGATTTTAAATTTTAAAAAGGTAGGTTCTTTTTGACGGACTACAAGAGAATTAATGTTTTTTTACCCAGTCATCATCCCTATTACCTACAGGTATCCAGTACGGTTCGGTACTGGAAAAGTGAGCCAGTAATTCAGCGCCACCAAACTCAGATTAAAACTCAACTTTGAACGCGCTAATCTCAAGAACTACCAATCGGATTTGAAAAAAATATTTTGCAATTGACAGCCCAATTATTATGGGAGGTTATAGGCTATTTAAAATTACGCTACGATCCCTAGAAGCCGAGCAAAAAAATAACGCTAAACGAGAAGAATATAATATCTCGGGTGCTGCTTTAATTTACATTATAATTATGAAGAAGCAATATATAAGCAACATCGAGTCAAGATAGATCGATTGAGTCTCTGTGATCGGTCTTACCATTTTAAAACGGAGCGCTGCTGGGTAAGTTGGACTCAAATCTTATTCGTATTTTTTTACGATCAACATTTTTTTAATTTATCAATAGTAGGTACACACGGCCACAGATCAAGCTACATACTGCGGCACCTTATGCGGTTGTAATAGGCGCTATTTTGCAACAAAAATGTGTAGCTTGATCTGTGGCCGTGACTACCTAAGTTTATCCTGGTTCGGCTTTGTGTGCTTAGCATCACTGACCACTGTGTGATTGCGGTCAAACACAGGCCTATTAAAAATACATAGTAAAAAAAAATATCACTCAACGAAAAAACGAAGCGATCAAATGTTAGCCGACTTAATTAAAATAACAGACTCACTACAAAATGCTACGAGTCTGGAGCGACCTCTCGTACATTGCCGGCGTACACCCAGAAAATGAAACAACCTTGTTAATTGCAAACATCAGCCTAATTAACATTTGATTAATTGGCCTCTTCTCTGTTTCAGTGGCCGAGGTTGCTGCTGAATTAAACATTCATTATATTAAAATAACCAGCACTAATCAAATAACCAAAATACATAAAGGTTCACTCAATTTTCCATTTCATATTTTCATTTGGTCGTATTTACATTTAATGAATAGATTTTACTGTTAATTTATTAATTATATCAAATATTATGACTTTATTTATCCTCTGTCGTTATTTTTAAGGGTTTAAAAACTTAACAGATATAATATAAGTTGCGTAATTAAAAAAAAACAATCCCGACTGTGGTATGAAAAAAAATGGAGATTGTTTTTTATTATTTCTCATTGTTAATTACATTTAAACATAATAGTTTGTTAAAATCTTTTTAATCCCCTTTTAAAACCCTATTTTGATACCCCTCGATAGGTTAGCGTGTTTTTTTCGCAATTTAGATTTTTGATAATTTTAATAGTGACACTCGCGCAATAAAGGCAACTCGACATATCATGCATCATGTTCAGCGGTTTAAGTTACAGAAGGTCACAATGGAACGGACATGCAAACATACATACGGACGAAAAACATTACACCTCTGAGTCAGTAGGGTAAAAACGGCTTTCGATAGATTATTACCCCTTATTATAAATCTAAGTAACCCCCTACGGAATCCAATGCACTAATAAAACAAAGCGAACTAATATCCAGCGCCAGCCGTTCGAGACTCACAAAACATATGAAAATTGAATATGCATTGCTCGTTCTCTTGCTAGTTTAATATTCATCGCTCGCTCACAGCACAACTCAATAAAACGTGTTTACGAGCGAGCGGCGATGTAAAGCGAAACGGCCCGCCTATGAATTACTAACGCGCGATCAGCTCAGATATTATAGTGGATTTTATTTTCTTTACAAGTGTTACATTCAGGGCGAGTTGATGGCTTATTGATCTATAAGATAAACGTTTTAGGTGCTCCTAAAACGTGACTGTCTTACCTTGCGGTAGTAAATAGATTTTGAGTATTTAAGTGAATAAAAGTATCACGTGAAAAAAGTCCAATTCCATTCAATAACATAAAGAGTTGTTTTGCGGAGGCTGATTGGTGTGTACGATACACCATGTGTGAAATAAAATTATTGAATTGAACTATTAGCATGGGCAAGAGATAAATGAACAGATATATGTACGTCACCCGCCTGGATGTGCTTAAGGTCTCCCAACTGCGTCCAGAATTGTGGAACAGCCTCCACAATTAGATGAAACGGTGGTCTGTCCTTAGGCAACTTATTAGGTGGCACTTCACTGAACTTTTAATGTTTTATATAGTTTTTACATATTTATTCTTGCACTCGAATACAAATTACGCGCGTCTGACAGCGACGTCAGTCGATTGGTCGATTGGTGCGCCACCATGCGGTGTCGCGAGGAGTTGGCGGGTGAATTTAAATTTGGAAAGCCCAAAACCCAACACTGATGATATTTTAAGGATAGCTATAAATCGCTGAAATATTGATTTTATCTCTTGTATATTGATTCAACTTTTAAACAAAGATTAAAACCTTTGGAGCTATACTGAAACCCAACGCAAAAAAGTCATGCGTGAAAAAAAAACACAACCGAATTGAGAACCTCCTCCTTTTTTAAGGAGGTTAAAAATACAGCATAACTAAGATTGAATACATATACGGTGTGCGGCGTTCTTTCAACTTTTGCTCCTGTTTCACTTGATGGAGTATCAAAACAAAATACCAGTCTGTTTTTACATTTATTTTTAAAATCTTTTACGGGTCGAGTACCTACGAATATAGTATTTTTTCTAGATGCATTTGTAGAATCAATATAGCTCATTCTCTTACTAAAAACCCATGTGTGTATATTAGCTATCTATCTATCTATCTATACTAATAATAAAGCTGAAGAGTTTGTTTGTTTGTTTGTTTGTTTGTTTGTTTGAACGCGCTAATCTCTGGATCTGCCAGTGGGATATGGAAAAACCTTTTTGCAATTGAAAGCCCATTTATTAAGGAAGGTTATAGGCTATAGAACATCACGCTACGACCCTCAGGAGCTGAGCAATGATAAAAAGAACGTTAAGCGGGAGCACGTATAGCATGGGTGAGCGATGCGACGCGGTTGTCAATGGATGACAGCGGTCGCCTAGGTAACAGTTTTTTGTTATTTTTAACTGTCATCAAGACGAGGTTATCAATTCGTCGGAATCTTTTTTATGTATGTTCCTCGATTACTCGAAGATGCCTGACCCGATTTGGAAACTATACATACAGGTGGTCACATGGTCACCAAGTCAGGGTCTGATGATGGGATCTTGAAGAAATCGAGGGAACTCTTCAAATTTTATAGGCACTAACAATGTTTTTCATATATTTTCTAAAACTATTCAGATATTTGCGTCTGGTAGTCGTCACATGTTGCTGAACTGATGATGGAAGGTACAACTCCTTAACGGGTAGGAGTTAGGGGATAAATCTCTAAATATTATAGGAACGATGATGGAAAGTACAACGCTAATATGCTTATCCTAGGTCAGTGACCTTGAGAGTCATTGATTACACATAAGAAACTAAAAAATGAAATACTTTTAACAAAAAAAAACCACAAAGGCACTAATAAGTATAAAATAACTATGTAAGAACTCTACTCTGATAGTTTTGAAGTCAACGAAATTAGCCATTGCTGTTGCATCATCAGATATTTATTGCTGCTACACTATTGACAGGTAGAAGGACGGCTCATTTCACTTCTAAACAGACTCTTACGGTATTTCTTGAAAAAGACAGCGTACGCTCTATACGTAAAAATGGACCATTGGGCAAGGTTTTACAAGATGCAAACCTAATAATATGGGATGAGTGCACATGACTCATAGAGCTCATCTAGAGGCTTTCGATAGAACTCTCAGAATTATAAAATGCACAAATAGCCATGGGTGGAATAACTTTGATGTTTTCTGGTGATTTCAGATAAACGTTGCCTGTTAGGGAAACTAGATCAGATATTATTAAATCTTGCTTATCTGTTGAATTATTGAAACTGTATACCAAAATGAGGAGTCACTTGGGTAGAGGAAGCACAGATTTCCCAATAAAGCTCCATTTAATCGGGGATGGGAAAGTACCTGAATCAGATAAAAAAAATAGCTATTGACAAATACGTTGGTGAAATTGTGACCAACACTGAAGACCTGATCTGTAGAGTATATCCGGATATAGCCAATATCGACCAAAAAAAACATTAATGGATGTGTGAGAGGGCAATTTAATTTAATTAGCTGCCAGAAATATAAGCGTTGACGCCATCAACGACAAAATAATGGCTAAACTACCAGCCGACAGCGTAGTTTTCGAATCGGACCAGTAACTCCGGAGATTCACGCGTTCAAACAAACAAACAAACTTTTCAGCTTTATTATTTAATGCTAAATAGCTTTCCACCCGCGATGCCACCCGCGATCAGTCAGTCAATTAACCAACTTCAAGCGGAGGTTATCAATTCGTTGAAATCTTTTTTTTGTATGTTCCCCGAATACTCGAACGCCTGGACCGATAAGGAAAATTATTTTTTGTTTGAAAGGATATACTTCACAAGTGGTCCCATGATCACCAAGTCAGGATCTGATGATAGGATCCTATACAAATCGAGGGAACTCTTCAAATTTTATAGGCACTTACAATGTTTTTCATAAACTTTTCAGCTTTAATATAGAATGCTAAATAGCTTTCCACCCGCGATATCACCCGCGATCAGTCAGTCAGTCAGTCAGTCAATTAACCAACTTCAAGTGGAGGTTATCAATTCGTCGGAATATTTTTTTTTTGTATGTTCCCCGAATACTCGAACGCCTGGACCGATTTGGAAAAATATTTTTTGTTTGAAAGGGTATACTTCACAAGTTCTATGGATCTGATGATAGGATCCTGGACAAATCGAGGGAACTCTTTAAATTTTATAGGCACTTACAATGTTTTTCATCATACTTTCTAAAGCTATTCAGATATTTGCGTCTGGTAGTCATCATCTTATGTTGCTGAGCTGATGATGGAAGGTACAACTCCTTAATGGTTAGGAGTTAGGGGATAATTCTTTAAATGTTATAGGAACGATGATGGAAACTACAACGCTAATATGCTTATCCTAGGTCAGTGACCTTGAGAGTCATTGATTACACATAAGAAATTCAAAATTGAAAAATAAAAAACTTTTAACAATAAATAGGACCGCCTTCAAAGGCACTAAAAAGCAGAAAATAACTATTTAGGAACTCTAATATGATAGTTTTGAAGTAAGCGAAATAAATCTGCGGTACCATGATATCGGTTCAAATTTTTGTTAAAAGTTTTATATGTTTAGATTGGCTATTGGACGCTGATCAGTGTTATTATCACCATCGGCATCAGCGTAGGCATCAAAGTGACCATAAGAAAGATCTTGGGAAAAACGTAACCTTTTGATGGGTTGGTCTTCTGTACCAAATTTGGCATACTGGTTTCCATTTCGATATACTTCAAATACAAATGGGTATATTTGACCGGCTGCAACTAACTCGCAGAAATGTAGAGTGTTGTAACATCTAATTTATACTTTTCTTTTGTCCCATGATTGTTGCCAAGACGGTCATGAGACATAACAGCAAATTCATCCCAATTGTTCGTCATATGCATTGCATTGCACCAAGCTTTTATGTGAGTTCAAAAGCAGTATTGATATCAACTTCGATGCAAATCACCCCCAAAATAACTTTCTACCCTTTTTTAACCCCGATAGGCGATGAGTTTCAATAAAATACAAAACACGTCTTCCATCAATTATCTTAAAGAATGTTTATGCAAAATTTGAAGTAGATTGGACCAAGGAATCACGTTGTTCCATACAAACTTTGTCCCAGTTTTTCAACCCCTAAGGATTTCGGAAGATCCTTTCTTATAGGATGCCTACTTCATACGAAGAACACACCCTCTAAATTTCAGGTCTCTACGATCAGCGGTTTAGGCTATGCGTTGATCCGTCAGACAGTCATTCAGGACTATGCATGTTAAATAGATATTAGACCACCAAATTTATGTAATGGTACCAGACTTCAAGTAAAATTTCTAGATTTCTGTCATAGTAGCGATTGGTTTTGACTGAGCCAGCAGTTGGGCAAACAGTACTGATACCTCGCATTCCGATGATACCCACAGATTTACCATATAGATTTAAACGAATAGGTACAATTTCCTGTGAAATTACCTACCTATCGTCTGAAGTAAATATAAATAAAGCACAAGGACAAACTTTTAAGCATGTTGGAATATATTTAAGAGAAAACTGTTTTTCCCATGGACAATTATTATGTTGCCTTATCTAGATCAGGTTGCATAGGCTACTTTTTATTTGGAAACGCGGGTGGAACCGCGGGGGACAGCTAGTACTAATAATAAAGCTGAAGGGTTTGTTTGTTTGAACGCGCTAATCTCTGGAGTTAGTGGTTCGATTTGAAAAATTCTTTCGCTAATGAGAAGCTACATTATTCCCGAAGGTTATAGGCTACTTTTTATCTCGGGAACGCGAGTGAAACCGCGGGGAACAGCTAGTTATTAATAAATACAATCTAAATATAGAAATAATCTTCTATGCATCCGCTGCTGCCGGCAAGGTTCCCAGCAGTATTTATAGACAGTTATATTTTATTTTGTACAAATATTGGTTCAAAGCATACGCGGCAGCACGAGACGCACAAAAACACTAGGCTATAAACCATCGCCTTTATTGCCTAGGCTGAGTTAGTAGTTCCTGATATCGCTGTAGTGGCACTATTACGGTTTTTGGTCAGCTTTATATTTTCAACGATAAAATTTTATATCAAAATAAAATTGTACATATGTGTACCCGTCTGGCTAGCTAGCTGCCATCACATACCTTCATATTGAAAATCTGTCGCTAAGCACTTATAATCACTTATTGGTATATATGTCACCGGAAATGTATGAAACATAGGAATTGTACACTAGTGTATTTCCTCTAGGAAATTATAATTCAATAATGATATTAGGAAATATATAAATTTCACTTACAACCCCCCAAATACCGCTATCCTTACAAATATCCCGAATGTAATACTCCGATAGATATTTAGGAAAAGTATGGATTTCCTAGGAAATGTATACAATGACGGATTAGATACTTTTCCGTTAACATATATATCAACAGACAGGGACAACAATATGATGCTTTTAGGCAACAATAATATGACAAATGATGATTCTAAAATAAGATTTGCATTCTGAAAGGCAGAGTTCCGTTACCGGTGGTAACTTCTGTAATAAATTTGACCTTCATAAGTGTCCTTCTGGGGCCTAAATTGAATAAATGGCTTTGACTTTGATTATTTATTGTAAAAGATTTGTTAAAAATATATTTTAAACTATAGAATTAGTAAGTCTTGAATCAATCTACCAATTAAGTAGGTATATGCCGAGGAACAGTTTTTATAAAAAAAAAATTATATTAGTACCGTCGGAAAAACATTTGCACTTTTTTATGTTTGGAAACAATTTTTTCTTGACTAAATAACTGTTTTTTTACATACATTCTTAGATCTAATAAAAAGGGAATTGTTTTTCAAAAAAATATAGTTTAGGACATATTTTATAGATAGATACAAATAACATATTCATATATTACCATGAAGCCGCAAAGTACCTTCTAAGTAAGTACAGTTTAAATATAAAAATTCACTACACGTTAGTTTGGAAGCTCGTCATCGCTACATCGCTCGCCATTAGGCGGCGGGCGCGGTAGGGGGAATTGCAGCAAATTGCTGAAAGCGCTCGGTTGAGCACAGTAAGTGCTGTTGAGAGTGGGCTACATCTGCGGCTAGGGATGAAAAAATGCAGTTGAATCATTACTCACCTTACAAATTTTCAAGCTGTGATACTCGTAGATTAGTCGAAACGTCGAATGGCGTGACGAAGGTCGCAGGCGAAACACCATTTACATCCAGAAGTAAAGTCCATTCCTGTAAAGATTATAGTACCTTTAGTTTTGAATAGCTATGAAATTACAATAGATCTGGCTAGTCTGGTCGCAGTGATACATAATAATTAATGACTTTATGGAGAAGCTATTTACCGCGGTTTCACCCGCGTTTCTGGAATAAAACGTAGCCTATAGCACTCGGGGATGATGCAGTTCTTAATAGTCAAAGAATTTTAATCGGATCAATAAATCTGGAGATTACCTCCAACGTTTTTTTTTACTATATACCTATAGGCCTGTGTTTGACCACAATCTCACCGTGGTCAGTGATGATGTGGCCGATGATGGTAAGCACACTAAGCCTAGAAGGAAACTGGCTCTCAAGTGCAGCTGTCGGTACACACCGAAAGGTGTTTAGCGACAGATTTTCAACTTGAGGGTGGTAGCCAGCCAGGCGGGTACTAAAAAGTACTCTAACAACGTGCAAAACTACTTACAAACTTTCTGTTTATTTCGAGTAGGTATATAGATTTGAAATGAATACATATATTTTTTAAATATTAGGTTCCTGGAGTATAGACTATTCCTTACTCGGCAGTCTTATGAAGTATATCGTTACTTTACCGTTTGCATACCTACCACAAGAGACGCATTGTAAATGGCTCAGCGAGCGCGAATAGCCCGCTGGATGCAACGAAACTTATCTCAGTTTGAGGTTGTAATCTAGGTGCTGGTAACACCAAATAAAAAGGAATTTACAAGAATTTTGCTCGATAGAAATTTGATACACTAAGGCTGAGATCTATAGAGCGTGCTTAGACTTTGCTCAGACTTTACTCAGACTTTACTTAGGGTATAAACCTACTTAATAAAGTAAATATTTGTGTTTTAATTTGTAGCCAAGTTTTTTGTAAGTCGTCGATTAGGTGCACTTAGGCTTTGCTTAGCACACACTCAGAGAGATTCCAAGATTACATTTTAAATGCCGACATTGTACGGTAAAGTCTGAGCAAAGTCTAAGTACCTACGCTCTATAGATCTCAGCCTAAGTATGTTTTCCACTAACCTCTTTCACTTCCACATCAGATCTCGTTTTTGGTAAATCAAAGTTAAGTTCTAAATAATAAAGTCTATGCACTATTCCACAGTGAATAATTACCACAGGAAAGAATGACTAGAAACGTTGAGAAGCACTTGACAGTATACGCACGAGTGTTCTCATACATCGAAAGAACTGGCATCGGCGATTTCCGACGTTACTATCATAAAACGAGGGTAGTTATAAAAAAATTGTTGCTTTATAAATTAATCTACCTTAAATATTTTAATAATGAAGAAGGCAAACAGTAAACACTTGGGATAGCGTGTGATTGAAATAGCCATATCTATACTTAATAATAAACCGTAAGAGTTTGTTTGTTTGAACGCGATAATCTCCGGAGTTACTAGTCCGATTCGAAAAATTCTTTCACTAATAGGAAGCTACATTATTCCCAAAGGCTAAAGGCAACTTTTTATCCTGAGAACGTGAGTGAAACCGCGGAGAACAGCTAGTTAATAATAAACACCAAAATCGGAAAAATCAATGTCAGAATTCTACGTTCCTTTCAGTACGCCTAAGTTAGAGGATATTTTAATCATAATAATGGCTGAACTTAGACATTTGGCTATCTTATTATTTAAGTGGGATGCTACAAGGTAGCCCGCGAAATTTATTCAATAAAAAATTACAAATATAAGTCGCAACAATAGGAGTGGGAGCTTGTGACGTCATCTCTCTGTAAAAAGTGTACTAAGGCATGACGTCACGCCAAATTTTAACGCAACATTTTTTTGTACAATATCTTAGTTATTTTTTGTTTGACCCTCGGGTTAAATAAGTATTGACAGATTCTTTATTCAAATTATGTCACATGTTATAAGATATTGGTACAATTTGGCTTTAATAGTCAATTAATCCGATAATTTCACCACTCAGTCTTAGTGTAAATTTACTTTTACTTTCGTCCTAGATATTATGTAGATTGCCATACAATGTTACCATACAAAAAACCGCTTATAATTTAAACTGAATCTCGAGCAGCGGAATACAACCTCGCTGCATTATTTACGAAAGTGCAAACATTTTAAAACCTAAATCCGAGCTGCCAGGCACGCAGACAAAAGCCACAAAATTTCAATTTTCGATAACCCAACCAATTTGCAAAGTTTCAACGAGTCTTTACCGCCTTCACCTACGGGCACTCGCCGGATATCGTCGAGTGCTCGGCGGGCGCGAACGGCGTACACAATAAATAAACGCGAGTTTAAAGTTCCTTCAAACTATAATTTACTGCTAAAATGTAATCTTCTTTTTAGTATAGTACTTTGCGGTTTCATATTCAACCATATGAGCTTGAGCTTTCGATCATAGAAACCATAGATAAGGTGGCTCAAGTTGTGGGAAACACACAAAGCATAGAAGAGAACTGACAAAATTACTGACGGTAAGTGATAGCATATGGACGCTTGCAACACCAGGGGAACACTCGCGCTTTGCCAGACCTGCAAGAAACCCTTCTTAAAGAACCCAAAGCTGTAGTCTCTTGGGAAAACCACGACGGGGAGCTCATTCCACAACACAGTTGAGCTAAAAGAAAGACAGCATTTATTTAGTAAAATAAAACAAATATGAACGATTTTTGAATTTCAATTATATTTAGATCATTCATATAAGTGAATGGAGCTACAAGTCGGCCAGTAAAGGACCTCGGTTTAGTATCTAGTTTATCATAACTATAGGTAAAGAACCTTTATCTAGGATCACACTATAGGTTTAGTAATTAAGCTCGTGTTTGTCTTTCACGAGGCGAGCGCGCGTGCGGATGGCGGGCTATGTAAACAGATAACTGCTGGTTTACTAGCGAGTTCCCAGCGAGTGAAGGATTAAACTGCAGTCAAGAATCGACAGTTTGACTCGGTGAGATATTGATGAGCTACACTTACCTGTAGTTTGAGTCGATATTAGTTTTATTTATTTTTATGAGAAACTTAAGTACAGCTATTTCAAAAATAGTCTTATTAAACTTAAATCATATAAGTTTCTTCAGATAACATTATTATTATAAGTTATTTTGATCATGCTATGAAATATTACAAAACACATTAGGTACACGCATTAAATGTTTTTTCTTTAGATCCGAAAACAAAAAAATGACGAAGACACTGCATTAAAATTTTGCGTGACGACACTTTTTAAAGAGACGCGACGTCACAACTCCTGAATTTAATGCACCTTATCTTTGTATTTTTTTATTGATTTGATAAACTAAAAAATACGAATCCAATATTTTTTGATAATCTAACTAGTGGACTAAACAGAATCAATTATTTTTTACCAAGTCATCATCCCTCAAGATTAATTATCGACTTCAGAAATACTTTCACTTTTTTTGTACTGAAATATTTACCTATAAATGCGTATTACTTTTAAAATTAATTCTTTATGCCTCTTTCTTATTGAGCGCGAGCAAACTAGATCTTGACTCCTAATAGGTATAGTATGACACAACTTAGATGAAGCATCGGCAAAATTCGTAAAATCGATCGTTCCTGAAAAGAGTGCGCCTTATGTATTACTCATGTATTCAAAAAATGTCCACGAAAATGATCTTGTTGAACGTTGAAAGGCGCGATAATGAATGATTTTTATTAGTTGTGTAAATCGGAAGTGAAGTGTACGAAAACGATTTGCCGATGCTACATCTAAGTTGTGTCATACTGTACATAACTATTTGCAAAACCCATCCGAGTAATGTAAGTGTAACAACCTAAAGCCCTAAAGAGGCTTATAACGACTTGAGTACAAGTTTGGGGCTAAGCGCTTGTTCAGTTCAATACATTTAGGTACACGATATGATAAGTAGATATATAATATACATAACGTTAGTTACAAGTTATTATTTATCAGCTTAAGATTATTATTTCCTTTATGATTTTAATTTTAGTAATTAGAGGTTTTTTGTGTCGGAGTTTTCTTAAGTTATTTTATTTATACTATTGATTAACTTGCTTCACCCGCGTTCCCGAGGTATGATCTATCTATGTGCCAAGTTTCATCCAAATCCGTTCAGTAGTTTTTACATGAAAGTGTAACAAATATTAATCCATATTCACAAACTTTCGCATTTAATATAAGTAAGATTTATTACTTTTTTTAATTCTGTAACAATCATTCCCATTTTCAGGAACTATGAGACTACAATTAAACATAATATTATTGTTGCCAGAATATCTCTACGAACACATAAATGGAGTAGTTTTAACCAGTCTAATATCAAACAATACGTACAATTTCACAATAAATTTATACGATTCCGGCAATATAATTGTATAACATTTAATTTCTAGCTATTTCTACTAAACGCAGTCATTAGCCCGTGACACGATTGTCTAGCATTCCGATATCTGTAACGTAATGAAATTTCACTAACAGCGCCGCGCTGTCAACTATTACAATTAACAGAACGACTTAAATATCGTCAATATCATGCTATTATCGCTCTTGTCAACGTAGGTGGTAGGCTGAAAACAGCCTGGGAGTCGTTTTAATCAAAACCTTATAATGCCTTGTGCACAAAGCGGAATCGGTAGTAACGTTTACAGCCCATCTATTGAGAATGACGTAGTGTGTTCACATTTTAGTAATAATAAACTAACTATTCTTAGAATTACTGAGGGGATTCTTTACTTAAGAAAGCTATGTTATAGCTTCTTAGATAATTCTTATAGTAAACGAATTTAGAACATACACTCGAGAGCAACGAATGAATGGTAGCGGGTGACCCGGATCCATTGCTCTCGAGTGTTGTACAAGGCGATGATAGCTCAGTGGTAGTGACGGCGGATGCCGCGACGAAGGTCGTGGGTTCGAATCCTACAATGAGTTTGAGCTTTCGGTGAAGGAAAACATCGTGAGGAAACCATAGCACGGTGGTAGGGTACTTTGTAGTACCCGCCTGGCTGGCTACCACCCTCAAGTTGAAAATTTGTCGCCAAGCACCTACCGGTGTGTTCCGGCAATTGCACTTGAGAGCCAGTTTGCCTTCTCGGCATTGTAACAGGTCAGCAACACATTGGCAATATCTCTGGTATTGCAAATGGCAATAGGCGACGGTAACCACTTACCATCAGGTGGGCCGTATGCTTGCTTGCTACCTTAGTAGTATAAAAAAAAAAAAAAGTAGTTTTAATTCACCGAGATCTGCAGTACTGACTCACGTCTGGATGGAAATCGGATGGGTGTATAGTATCACACTTATGGTAGGCTTCGAGAGTCGTAGTCAACCTTAGCCATGTCTCACCATGAATGGTGTCAGCCGTGCGGGTCAGTCTTGAAGCTCGGAAGTGGCTCTATACATTCCCATTAGTTTACCTTTCTTGACCTTTAAAATTTATATTGTTTTTGTGAATTCCTTTTTGGAAAGTGAAAATTTGAATACAGGTGTATTTCGCCAGATGCTTGTAATTCTAAGCCAGTAGTTACCCTTGTACAGTACCTACATATCTGTGGTTTAACAAGAATTTAAGTTGTATAATAATTAAGATTTATGGAACACGATACCACAGAGTATGTATGTGACGATACAGAATCAGATGGCCTACATTTCAATATAGGTAGGTAGATGTTACGTCTTTCCACGGCGCGTTTGTTTTATCACTTTACAAATAAAAACTTTCCTACAAAAAAAGCACGACAACATTCGCAATAACTTCGAGACGCGTCAAAATGTAAATGCCCCAGAAATGGGGCTATGTCGTGCCCCATGCAACGTCTCACAATTCTAGTGCTTAGCTCACTTTGGTATACGAGCGGCATTAAAGAAGTTAGCCGCAGATAAATATTTTGGAAGTACGCCAGATGGTTGCGCGAAAACTATGTTGTACATAGCGTGATATACTGTAGTTTTAAAATATATGAAGTGGAAAAGGCTTCGGTATTTTTGTGAGATGAAATATGGTAAGCGAGCGTGCTTCTATTCTGACCCACTTTTGTTTCATCGTATGTCTTGTACGGGGAGCAAGATAGTATATATAAAAATGCCACTATTTCATCCAAAGAAATTCCACACTAAGAAATGTTTTATAATAAGTTCAAAGATTCTGTTAACCAGCGGGTCATTCAAAGTGGGACAAAATGACTAAACCCCGTAATTGACAAGGTCTTTTAAAAGGTGGCTCATTGCTTGAAAGACAGAATATTATGGTTGAAGTAACCTCTCTAAAAGAAAAGAAAAGAAAAGAAAAGGAAAGAAAAGAAAAGAAAAGAAAAGAAAAGGAAAGAAAAGAAAAGGAAAGAAAAGAAAAGAAAAGAAAAGATGCATACTGAATATTATTTTCGTAGTTACTTTCACTGACTATACTGTAATAAAACAGCACAGTGTTCACACAAACAGACAATCATGCACAAAATATTTGTTCTCAGTAGGAACCGGACCCAAAACCGTGACGCATTAATTAGGGAATCTAACCTTCCCTCTAACTGACTAATAATAAATTTTCTGTTTTTGTCGAAGCTCTAGTCACAAAAACTAGCAACTATTATTTGAACATGCCTATATTATAGCTACTAACATAAAATAGGTACAGTCATCAGGATAATTAGCTGAACTTTTCAAAATGCCTGTCCTTGAAACACAATAAAATTAATATAATTTATTCATAAGCAAAAAAGTTATGCGTGAACAAACATAAAAAAAAATATCAACAGCCTAATTGAGAACCTCCTTTTTTTTGGAGAAGGTCACAGATTTCCATCAAATCACTCTACAAATCGACGTTGAAGTGACAAGAACTCCTATGTGCATAAACAGAATTTTACAGGAAACTAAAAAAACATTACATTGCTATTCGTTTATTAGGAGCTATTACCAGAAAATTTTATGCACAATTGCATAATAGTTATTGTCGGTAATCAATAATTCGTTAAAAAAATAGAAAATAAATTTAGCTGTTCTTGCCAGCTCACGCAAACGATTTTTTTAAGTCTATCTATGTAAAAAACTCGAAATCTCCAAAATGTCAGTTAGGAGTTCTTGTCACTTCACCGTCGAAATCGTACTCTGTCTTAATCTGTGACACTGTGTGTATGTGAATGACCTGTATTATAGTAGAATAATGTGCGTTCAGTTCCTTGGTAGCCGACTGTACCTTGTGAGCGTGGGTAGGTGCAGAAAGTGAGAAAACTTTGATAATAACGTAGAATACTTTATTGTCGTGACTTTGACTAATGAACGTTCACTGAACATTAATTTTGTTACTGACGCGTCCAAATTTTCTCACATTGACTGACTACCCAATCAGTATTTGTAGCTAAGCCAGTTTGTTATAATTTTTAGGAGGGAATATAGTATTATTAGATGAAAACCCGGCTTCGCTGTGAAATATGACTCTTAATACACTTGTAGGTTTACAAAATGTTGATAGATATATTTCTGTAGTTATCAAAATCGGTTCTCAAGGAATATTAAAGGCAAGGCATAGATTCGTATCGCATCGTTCATTGTGTTTAATAAATACTATTTTCCGTATATAAAAAGTACTCTGTGATCACTATGTAAAACTAAATGAACACTGAAAAATGTTTTGGCATCACCCTTTGTGTATTTTGCCAGTGTCAAGTTGAGCATTGTATTTTATATTCATCATGTATAGGTATTTTTATTTCTTGTCAAGTAAATTTGAATTCAGGTTAATAAATAATTTTCAAGTCATAGTTAGTCACGTAGTTAGTCAGTTTATGTTAGGTCTCATTAGGTGTTAGGATTTTAGTACAATGGTGGTCGTTCTACTAAAAATTTTCCTGGACTTTTTGGGACAAATTGAAAAGCCTACCTACTTACTATTACGTTGTAACTAGGTATTTAGTAATCTGTGCTATAACACGTCATTCATAAATAAAATCATAAATAATTTCGTTTGTGGACTTTTTGGCGGGAACTTGCGAAGTGACGTTGCGTTTTCGTTTTATTTTCATAAAATCGTGTATTTTGAGTTTTCACCGCAAGTTCCCACCAAAAAGTGCAAAATGTACATTAAAATTTTATTACGAAAAGATGGCCAGTATTATTTTTAAATGTCATCCGGTGTCAGTGACGTTTCTCTAGAATGGTCAATATGGAGACTGTAATTTGTCTGTCAGCAGTCAGAACCATTAGAATTTAACAAAGTTCTCGACAAGCCGAATTTTGCAGATAGGTAGGTATATGTTGTCGACTCGACATCTTTATTTTTTTATGTTTTATTATTCAGGTAAGGTTTTGATCGAGTCTACCGTACCCCGTCACGAAATTATTAATATAGATGAATAATGATTGAATCGAAAATAATGATAATATTCTTTACTAGCTCCCGCTCTGCGGTTTCACCCGTGTTCTCAAAGGATAAAAAGTATCCTATATGTCAGCTACCTCCATACCAAATTTCATCAAAATTGGTCGAGCCGTTTGAGCGTAATGATAATACTATGGTTAATATACAGGTGACTTTTAAATGAGTGTTTAATTTTTCATGGATTGTTCATGTTTCACTGATTATTACTCAAATTTGAATCCTAAACATCTACCTAAAATATCTATCTTATTATATCTTTTTAAAGAAAATGTTAAAGATCTTTGCAAATGTAAAGAATGAGAAGTAGTTTGGAAACAGAGACGATGTAATCCCATTGGTTGGCGAAGCTAGAATTAGTGATGTACTTCAACTTTAATATATCTATCGATAATTTTCAAAATGGCGGCTGTGTGGGTGTATAAAACGTAAAAATAGAATTTTTCAGCCATTTCGAAAAAAAACACTATAAATTAAGAGTTGCTTCTCCTGACACATTGTCTACCTACTTGTTTACCTTAAATAATATCCTGGGAAATTCATTCATAGGCGGCTATCTGATATAGATTTTGGAAACCAGATTTATAATACCTACACTTTTTGTAAATACATCCTACTTATATTACAAATGCGAAAGTTTTTGAGAACGTATGGAAGTTTATTACTCTTTCACGTAAAAACTATTGAACGGATTCAGATGAAACTTGGCACGTAGATAAATCATACCCTGGAATAGAAATCAGACGACAGATTTTCAACTTAAAGGTGGCCAGCCAGACAGTTACTACAAGTACCCAACCACCGTGCTACGGTATTCGACATGATTACCACTGAGCTATCATCGCCTTTTAAAATTTAATAATACTTATCTAATTCGATATTTGCAAATATAATCTGCGCAACACTAGTTGAGGTGCACCAAAAAGGTTTTACTTGTCTGCCAGAGAGGCGAGTCAGCGGTGTTGCCATCTCCAACAACACCAGAAGCGTACTAACGTGATTATATGTCGATGTTCCATTTGTAATAACTGCTCAGTTTGAGCAACTAGCGTCCTTTTAGTGCGCGTTTTTATTTTATTTCTGGAGAAAACTTTATCTCAGATAAAAGTGCGATTAAATTCATCTAAACTGTAGTGTTATTGAGTAACAAATAACCGTACAATCGTATTTTTTATTTTCTCATAAATTAAATAGGTTTATTGATTTAAAAATATTGAATCCAGTATTGATAAAAATAACATAACATACCTATGCAATAATAATAGCATTATCTATTTATCAAAGTCAAAGCCATTTATTCAATTTAGGCCCCACTTATGAAGGTCAAATTTACCACACAAATAAAATATACATATAACAAATAAATAAAATTGCAGTATCTGTTTGTAATATCAATATTACAGCTTATTACATTAGGCATATGAAACTGCGGTATACCAAAAAACAATTTTTCATTGTCAGATAACTTATGTTCGTATGAAAAAATTTACCCGAAAACATAGGGAACAGCTAGCCATGTACAATTGATGCAGCTTTAATTTTTTATCTCCGAAGCAATTCAAATCAATTTACTCAAAGTTACCTTTGGTGCAATGAGCGATTTTTTGGCGCAAAGAGCATTTTCTGTGAAATCTAGCTCAATGCATTACTCAAGCAGAGGATCAATTACAAACATGTCTGCAAGTCGCATGCCGCGTCGAAGTCTCGTAATCGTTCTTTTAGAGCACGAATATTCTGAAATTGTGTCACGAATATCGACTGGGTAAATACGAAGATTTCAGTAGTGCAACACTATTCTGAAATTAAATTATAAAAAAACTACTAACTATTATTTTTGTATTATATTCATGCCCGGCTGGTTATTGAGATTTTAATATTAATGAAGAGATAAAGATCTTGCCTGGCAAAGTTAATTTAAGTATTTCATTCCGGCAACGTGAATCAACTGTAATGAATAAATACTTTCGTCAGATTTATCATCGGTCTAAAATTATGACATTCCAATCAATTTTCAAAATGTAGGTACATTTGGATTAGGATTTTGGAAATATTCTTCATACATAAAACTGCTCTAGTTTGTATATTTCGAGAACTTTCCGCATGGATTTCGCTATCTGTTCAGATCCGGTCTGATATAAACATATTTCTTGTAAATAATTAGATTTAGGTTCTAACATTATATCTTCTGTATTTTATACTCAATCTCAATAAAATTATTATAGGTATGAAAATTATAACAATTTTAGTAACTTATTTTCTCATAAGAAGTTCAACTTAAATCATACCACTTAGCCCTGTTTAAAAAATAATTAATAAAGAATAAAATATATTGTAAGTTGACCTACTACTACACACTGTCCTGTGGCGATAGGTGGTAGAGACAATCGTTTCGCAATGCAAGCGATTTAGCTCTTTGTCATCCGAGATTGCAACCCATGAGGTAAGGCGGGGCTGGGCTTCCCGATAATAAACGAGTTCCATCGGTTAGGTACTTTCACACCGACCGGGGAGAATATTGACCTCAGAGTTTCCACACATTTTCGCGTTGAAGCATTGAGATAATTTAAATCGTTGGTGCTGATTCTATTGTTTACACACTAACTAATAATAGCGACGTCACCTCTTTTTCTTAAATAATAATCGCGCCAGACACAGGCCCTGTGGCTGGACACATAAGGTTCGCGCACATTAAGAATATCGGGTCGCAGTGGGGCCTGTGGGGCGGAGTGCTTACTTAAATTAGTGACGTGCCGGGTCGCAGCGCATTGATGGATTTTGAGTACAGTGTACTGCCAGACGTCGCGTGCAACTGTTCTGTACGTTTCAAAAATATTTGCTCAGCCGTTTGAAGATAATTAAGAAAATTTTAATTTTAGTTATTACATAAGTTACCATGGTAAGTTACGTGGTCGCTTACGAAGACTCAAGGTCACCTAAAGAGCAATGGAGAAGGCTATGCTCGGAGTTTCCCTACGAGATCGAATCAGTAATGATGAGATCCGCAGGTGAACCAAAGTAACCGACATAGCCCGAAGAATTGCCAAACTTAGTGGCAGTGGGCGGGGCACATCGCTCGTAGAACCGACGGCCGCTGGAGCAGAAGGGTTCTCGAGTGGCGACCAAGAACCGAAAGACGTAGGCAGGCCCCCCACAAGGTGGACCGACGATCTTGTGAGGGTCGTTGGAAACCGCTGGGTGCGGATAGCGTAAGACCGGCCATCGTGGAGATCCTTGGGGGCTTTTTGGCCAGCAGTGGACGTCTTTCGGCTGACATGATGATGCTAAGTTACCATTACCGTAAAATTTATGGTGTAAAATATTTTAAACATTCCCGCGAGACGCTTTACCACTCTGCTGGTCACAAGTAAAAAATCTCTTTGTTCATTAAATAGCAAAATGAATTTAATCCCACCATTATTTATTTTAAACACCGTTTCATAGCGTAATCGTTAATCCAGCCTCGCAGTGCACAATTACGCGTATATTGCGCGTTATACAGCGCTTTAGCAGATGAGTTAGCGCTGCGAAACTATAAAATTATGTCATTTAAAGTCGTAACACTAAAACTTGCACTGAAAAGCGTATTTTAAAGGAAACGAGGTAGCTAAAAGAAGATATTAATTTTACGGATACTTATTCTAAAGTATCAATTTAAGTTGGGAATAGATTGGTCGTATAAGTAGGTATGTATGTTATACTTGACTGTCAAAGCGACTCTCTGAAGTTTGTTTGCTATATATGATACTAGCTGACCCGGCAGACGTTGTCCTGCCCTGAGAACAAAAATAAAACTGGGACCTACAAACCTATCCCTACCTACTCCTATCTACCTCTACCTGCCACTACCTACCCCTACCTACCTTACCTACCTACCCTACCTACCTACCCTATCTACCTACCCTACCTACCTACCCTACCTACCTACCTACCTACCCTACCTACCTACCCTATCTACCTACCCTACCTACCTACCCTACCTACCTACCTACCTACCCTACCTACCTACCTACCCTACCTACCTACCCTACCTACCTGCCCTACCTACCCTACCTACCTACCCTACCTACCTACCCTATCTACCTACCCTACCTACCTACCCTACCTACCTACCTACCTACCCTACCTACCTACCTACCCTATCTACCTACCCTACCTACCTGCCCTACCTACCCTACCTACCTACCCTACCTACCTACCCCTACCTATCTACCTACCCCTACCTGCCACTACCTACCCCTACCTACCTTACCTACCTACCCTACCTACCTACTTATAAGTGGAGTAACTAACACGACTTTCTTTTATATATATAGATAAGTATGATATTAAGGGGTTTCTTGACTTCTTACCCCAAGCTTAATAATAATAATAATAAAGCTTTATTTATTCCTTACACATAGTTTATCTTAATTCTAAACATTATTTGTAGTGTTAGTATTATACTTATTCTAGTTTGTTAGTATAATAATATGTTATTAAACTGCGTTAACGCGTTTTGTTGTAAGGACCGCTCTGGCGGTGAAAGCCTCCTCCATTTCCTTCCATTTCGCTCTCTCTCTTGCCAGTCTGCTCCAGGTATTTCCCACCGTGGCAACTATGTCATCACTCCATCTTTTGAATGGCCTTCCTTTCCGTCTTTTCTTATGAATAGGGTACCAATTAGTAACAATTCTGGACCATTTGTTCCCTGGTGATCTTTGGACGTGCCCAGCCCATTTCCATTTTCTACCCCAAGCTTAGGTTACCTAAATTCATATTATTGTTGATTACAAAAGAAGCTATTAACACAGAATAACATATTAATACTCATTCCAAAGTAGGATTTAAACATAAAATATCATATTATCTTTTAAAAACCTTCATTTTAATGACCCTCGCGATTTATTTTTAATGAAAACCTATATTTTCAGGCAAAAAATTCACTATTTTTATTTTTTATTATATGTTTAATAATATTCAAGTAAGACAAATGTGTTATTTGTGATCATTCATCGAAATAGGTTCTGCCGATTAGTATTTACGAGGGAACATAGAGATGGAAAAACATAGTACGTACAGGTCCAAACAAAACCTTCCATTTTTGGCTTCGCCACAGTCGAGTAAAAATTTCAATGAACTGTTTATTAGTTATTAATTAAATTGTATCTAAAATCTAAAAACTTTTTCAAAGTAGGTATACCTACCTACGGTAGGCAATTTTGTCACTTGCATAGTAGCTGCCTACTGAAAGACAGTAAACATCACTAGTGGAAAAAGAAAACTGAAAAATATTTTAAGTAGGTAGGTAAGTCGATTTCTATTTACATAATTGCGTCGCGCTACCAGCCAATGTAGGGGCTGCCAGACACGGTTAGTTTTATTGAAAACTAGATTCCGTCCCGCGGTTTCACCCTCGTTCCCGAGGGATCTTATGTATTCCCGGGATAAAAAGTATCCTATGTGTTAATCTAGGTTATAAACTATCTATGTTCCGAATTTCATCCAAATCCGTTTTGTAGTTTTTGCGAAAAAGACTAACAAACATCCATCCATCCATACTCGCTAACTTTCTCAGTTATAACATTAAGTAGGATTACCTGACCAGGCAAAAAACACGAACCGTATCAGTGTACCTATTTATTTAAATATGATATCACGACAGGTGTATGTAACCTGCCACAATAGCACAGAAACTTAGTTATCTATAATATGTATACTAATAATAAAGCTTGTTTGTTTGAACGCGCTAATCTGAAGTTAGCGGTCCGATTCGAAAAATACTTTCACGAATATCAAGCTACATTATCCCCGAAGATTATAGGCCAAAAACGTGAGTGGAACAACGGGAACAGCTAATCAAAAATAATATTAAAATAACGTGTACTATTTGCTATTATTAACATGTTTTAAGAAATAACTAATGAAAAGTTAAAAACCTTTTTGGAATTAAATGAAACTGTACAAAATATTAGTTTTATATTGTAATTATTTTTTAGTATAATGATGGCCCAGTGATAGTGACGTCGGATGCCGCGACGAAGGTCGTGGGTTTGAATCCTACAATGAGCTTGAGCTTTCGGTAAAGGAAAACATCGTGAGGAAACCATAGCACGGTGGTAGGGTACTTTGTAGTACCCGCCTGGCTGGCTACCACCCTCAAGTTGAAAATTTGTCGCCAAGCACCTACCGGTGTGTTCCGGCAATTGCACTTGAGAGCCAGTTTGCCTTCTCGGCATTGTAACAGGTCAGCAACACATTGGCAATATCTCTGGAATTGCAAATGGCGATAGGCGACGGTAACCACTTACCATCAGGTGGGCCGTATGCTTGCTTGCTACCTTAGTAGTATAAAAAAAAAACCGTGTCTGTTTATCGTTGTATTATGTACACAATTGAGAATTTATTACAAAAACACTTTGATATTTTTTGTAACTAAACCTCCTTGAATTTGAATAAAGCGACCCATTTAAAAATATGAGAGCATCTCGCCAGCTCAGTTTGTAATGGTCACTTAGGTTGGTACCTACATTAAAAGGAAGCGCCACGGAGTTTGAACTTTCAAGTTTCTTTTGAGTGTACCCTAGTTAACAAAGAGTTGGATGTTGGAGTACTATTACCAAGTTATTGAAGTTGGTGGACTGTATTACAGACCTTTTTAACAAGTTAGATGAGGTATTTTGAGTGATGGAACTCTAGTGATATTGAATTTCGAATGTAAATACTTCTTATTTGAGATGTTATTTCCCTGCGGATAAAATATACATTTATAATTTTATAAGTGCTTGTTCATAAAATTCCATTAAGAAAAAGGCTTCTCCTAAGATTCTCCACGATGGCTACCCACTATTTGCGCTACCCACATCCAGCGGTTTCCCGCGACCATCGCAAGACCGTCGGTCTACCTTGTGGGAGGCACGCTGCCTGCCCACGCTACTTCTTCCAGTTCTTAATATTTCATCAAATATTTGTCTTCTATCAAAATGTTGGCTCAAATATTTGATTCGAATCGTTCATTGTCATTCATAGAAATGTACAATTGTTTTCCCTTCCCATGAGCTTGTTACCATCGCTAAAGCTTTACGAATGTAAGGTAACCAACCGTGTGATCCTATCCTCGTAGGACGTAGGTAATATCGGAGGATATTGGAAAACTTGCCTTCTACAACTTTACCTTTGTCTACGACACACTCTGGGGGCCTTATAGTAACTCAAAGTATGTACGGTATTTTATATTAAACTAGTTGTCCTCTGCTGTTTTAACCGCGTTCCCGGGATATAAAGTAGCCTGTGTCCTACTCCATATCATAGACTATCTACGTGCCAAATTTCATCACGATCGATTCAGTGGCTTAGATAGAAAAACATACAAACAAACATTTTTTTTTAAAGGACTTAAGTTGGTAGCCTCTGATGGCTGCTCCAACCTTACCGGACAATCGGCGAGCGCAGAGAGCTCTCAGCCGCACAAACAAACAGTGTTACTTTAAAAACAAGTAAAGTTAAGAACAATATTATTAGCACCAAAGTAAGCAAATAGAAAATAATAATAATTTGTAGTCGTAATGTACAGTCTGTTTGCTAAATTTGCAAGAATCAACCGTCTCTTTTTATGTTTCTATAGTATTAGCACAAGAAATTTAATTTCAACTTTCGAGTAGAATTCGAAATTAAAATTCACAACAATACAATACCATTTCAAAAAACAAAAACTACTTTAAGTTGGAAATTTAATTTAAAATTGGTTTCAAAAAGAAAACAAATGCAGAATGAAAACAGTCATACAAAGTTAGACAATCATGTTTCAACAAACTTAGTATTCCAAACCTTTTGAAAAGTTTTATTTTAATTATTCAGTTAGTTACAGTCGTCAATAAAAGATATAAAATTTTGATGATGGCCGGTCTTGCGCTACTCCCGCGACCCTCACAAGATCATCGGTCTACCTTGGGGGGCCTGCGTCTTCCGGTTCGTGACTAAAACCAAAACCACTGTACGGATTGGGCTGAAATTTGGCTTCGGATTTTCGAAAATTAATATTAGTATTATAATGGTGTCGATTCTGTTGTTTACGAACTTAACTAATATTAGACAAATCACCTCTCTTTCATGTTAACCTTATTGAAAAAAGACAGAACATTTTTAATGCTGTCAGTTTAATCCATGCCGTCGGAATGTACGGGTAAATAGTCGTGACCAATAAAGATCGCGCTTAAATTCACGTTGAAATATGTGATCGGATTAAACTGACAGGACTAAAATATCTTCCATCCCTTTCTTATATTTACTATTAGAAAGAGATATAGTGAGATAAAATTTATTTAGTTCGTAAACAACAGAATCGGCACCAATATATAATTTAAGCGCGATCTTTATTGGTCACGACTATTTACCCGTACATTACAACGGCATGGATTAAACTGACAGCATTAAAAATGTTCTGTCTTTTTTCAATAAGGATAACTTGAAAGAGAGGTGACTTTTCTAATATTAGTTAAGTTCGTAAACAACAGAATCGACACCAATATCTACTAATTTCATCAGAAGGAATTATTTCAATACCATTGTATTACGTAGATACAATGTACGCTGTGTCTAATGCACAATAATGCAAATGAGGTCAGATTCCGTGGCGGGTACAGTCGAAAGCAGAAATGCGGTTAAGTATTGCATTACACATGCTTGTAGCACTTTGTGGGTAGGAACGTGGATAATGCATCTAGAGTTGCACACAAGAAATTATAATAATTTAGAGTGGTTGCGAGAAATGTGGTGGCATTTTGTAGTCGATTGTACTTTGTGTCATTTTGTGGCAAGTGTATAATTTTACAGGATAGTCTGTAAGTGAACTGACGATTACTTAAGTGACCGTTCAGTCAGAGAGTAAAACTGGCAAATGCTTAACAGCTTATAGCATTTTTCCATGTATTTTTAAATTAGCTTCCGCCTCGCGGTTTCACCCGTGTTTCCGAGGTATCTTATGTTTTCCCGATAAAAAGTAGCTTATAATGTTATTTCAGGGTATGATCTATCCATGCGCCAAGTTTCATCGAAATCGGTTCAGTACTGGATAAACTATAGGCTACTTTTTATTCCGAGAAAACATAAGATCCCTCGGGAATGCAGATGAAACCGCAGGGCGGAAGCTAGCCGATTCTGATAATTCTTTCACTAATAGAAGTGATATAGGCTACTTTTAATCACAGGACGGGTGAAACCGTGGGAAACAGTTAGTACATAATAAAGTGTTTACCGAGATTTATGACGGAACTTTTAAAAGAATTTGTTAGACAGGTAGAGACTATTAAAATGTATTATAACTGATAAGTATTATCCCGCAGCTCATCTGTCTCTAGGTCGTTTTAAGCAGCTTAATAAGGTTGCTTTTACATTTCATCGGAGGACGGGGAGTGTCACCCTAATTACTAGTGAGTCATGAGCTATTATTGAGTTGAGTTTTATAAAATTGAGCTTCAGGAGGTAAAAAAAAACCGTGGAGCAGAAATCTAGTCAGCTATTATATTAAACGTAACACAAAAAACCGAGTACTGGTCGGCGCACGACGGTTTCCGTACCATTATCTATAAAAATGGCAAAAAAACAATGTCTGTTGTATAGGAGCCTCCCCTTAAATATTAATTTCAATTTAATTTAATTATTTATTTTTAATGTGAATAAAATAACGGAATATTCAACCTGTTGCCGTTATCAATATGGAGCACTAAAAATCACGATTGTTGTATGCCCCCTTAAACATTAAATTTATTCTGTTTTTTAATATTTGTTATTATAGCGGCAACAGAAATACATCATCTGTGAAAATTTGATCTGTCTCTATCACGGTTCATGAAATACAGCCTGATGACATCAAAAAATCAAAACTCATTTATTCAGTTTAGGCCCTAATAAGGCACTTATGAATGTCAAAAGTTACAGTTTTACAATAGACTCTACTACCGGTTCGGAATACACTTGAACTGAGAATACTCCGGCAAGAAACTCAGCAAGGCTTCTTTTTTTGGTGGAACTTTTTTTTTTTAATTTATGTAATTACAGTTTTAAATATACATAAACATCATACAATTATCACTTGTGGAGGGGGCTGCAAGTGAAGAGAGAAGCTACTACAACCATGTATTCTTGTCTTCTATGAAATGAGCCACCTTATAATAGGCCTTGTCGATCAACTTATCAGACAGACAGGGGAATCTTAGTAATAGGGTCCCGTTTTACAGTTTGAGTACGGAATCCTAACAACCGCTCCTGTTACCGCTCCCGCTTAAGCTCATCAATAAAACAGCTCCACAAAAAGATGACGCGAGTCGGTCGGCTCGCGATGATTTATGTTAGTTCCATGACATGAGTTATTAGTCTTCTTCAGCTCCCTCCAACTTCTCCTCACACCAACTTCTCCGCAGAACCCGGTGTGTGCAATTTCCCCACTAAATTTGTACAATATCTGCATGATATACAATTTTTCTTTGTACTACAATTTAGTTGGAAGTATCCGTAATGGAAGATAGCGGCCGCGGCGTGAAAATGATTATGTATTTTTTCGTTGTTCGTGAAACTAATATTAATTATTTTGTGTTTGTGTAAGATTTTATTAAGTTAAAGATTGTAGGCGGATTGTTTGTTACGATTTTTTTTTGTTCTTTTGAATTTAAGTAATATAATTTTTATTTAAATTTAAAAGAATTTAATAAAATACATGTTGCTCAATTAAGTTATATACTCTTAATTAATAAAAATTACAAACAGTACGGAAAACATCCTACTTCCTAATATTCCTACTATCCTACTATCCTACTATCCTACTATCCTACTATCCTACTATCCTACTATCCTACTATCCTACTATCCTACTATCCTACTATCCTACTATCCTACTATCCTACTATCCTACTATCCTACTATCCTACTATCCTACTATCCTACTATCCTACTATCCTACTATCCTACTATCCTACTATCCTACTATCCTACTATCCTACTATCCTACTATCCTACTATCCTACTATCCTACTATCCTACTATCCTACTATCCTACTATCCTACTATCCTACTATCCTACTATCCTACTAATCCTGCTATCCTACTATCCTACTAATCCTGCTATCCTACTATCCTACTATCCTACTATCCTACTATCCTACTAATCCTACTATCCTACTATCCTACTAATCCTACTATCCTACTATCCTACTATCCTACTTTCCTACTTTCCTACTATCCTACTATCCTACTATCCTACTAATCCTACTATCCTACTATCCTACTATCCTACTATCCTACTATCCTACTATCCTACTATCCTACTAATCCTGCTATCCTACTATCCTACTATCCTACTATCCTACTATCCTACTATCCTACTATCCTACTATCCTACTATCCTACTATCCTACTATCCTACTAATCCTACTATCCTACTAATATTATAAATACGAAAGTTTGTATATATGTATGTATCTTTGTTGCTCTTTCACGTAAAAACTACTGAACGAATTTAGATGAAACTTGGCACATAGATAGATCATACCCTATATTAACATATTGACTACACAGAAGATCCCTCGGGAATGCCGGTGAAACCGCGCGGCGGAAGCTAGTTATTAATAAAATTATAAGTATTTTAAAACTAGATAATGTACAGTGAACCAATTTAATTTACTACCTGAGCTTAAAGCCGATTACAATTTAAGTAAAGGCAAGCTATTTGCTGTAAACAAAAGGTTCTAGCATCATTAAGTAAACAATATACTTCAATTAAGTAGTTAAAGCACATATAGTGTCTATAATACAACGTACAGGCTTTAAACATTTTAACGTAAATTGAGCGTTTGACGCGCGTGCAAGCTTCTCTCTGAAATTAAATCGCAACACAGCTGCAAACGTAGGAAAATAGCGCTATTGCGCGCTGAATATAGCTGCATTTGTAGCTTATCAGATTTTAAAATAGTATTTTTGTTTTGAATTGGCGCACTGAAATGGGTGAATGGATATTTATTGGATCACTAGCTTTTGCCCCACTGTTTCACTCGCGTTCCCGAGGTACCTTATGTTTTCCCGGGATAAAAAGTATGTATGTTATTCCAGACTTTCGCCTTTATACCTATACTATTAGCAGGATAAATCAGGCAAGTATAGTTTAGTTTCATGTATATTAAACAAATGACAAATACCTATTTATCAACTATTTCCGTTGGATCTCCTTCTCTGTCAAGTCCCACACAAACTCAAATCAACAGAAAATTGACACGTGTTTGTCTTTTGTTTAATCTTACAATGGATTTCCGCAAGGCTACGTCTGGGTCAATTAATTGTGTTTAGTAAATTTGCTTTGTAGATATAGGTCTACCTGCCTCTGCCCTGTAGCTGGGGCTCAGAATAACAGCTACGGTGTTCCCCTGCCTGTCGTAAAAGGCGACTAATCGGGGACCTTTGGGGTCGTGGGCAATCGGGGCGGGGGCCCTGTGCGTCCAGAAGCGATCCCAAGGAGGACGATGGGTCGTCGTGGTCACGATCCATCGTGCGATAGCACAGCGAGGGTGCTGGGGGGAAGTATCACACTTCCCCCGGGACGAGCTATCTAGCGCCGCGCGTGGAGGGGTAGTGAGTATGCGTTCTGTACGAGAACCCGCCCCCTTCTACAGCGCAGATGGCGACCACCGTGGGGTTTTAGCCGGTACGAGTCCGGCATAACGTGGTTGCTCCCCCCGGGGCGGCTGGGTATCATATGAGGATTTCCCCACGAAAAAAAAAAAGGTCTACCTGACTAGTTGACAATTGCCAAAAAAAAAGATGTCATTAAAATGTATCAAAAGTTTGAAATTATTTATTTGTGTATGCCTATTTTCTTATAGAACATAAGGCACAGATTTTCTAACATGTCGTGTTTGGACGTCATTAACAGTTGTTCCTGGTCTTTGCATGTGACGTCACGCAACGTGTCTCCTTCCTTTCGTAATTTACTCGTACATGGTAAACAATTCCATAGCACGCCATGTTAGGAATACTGGTTACTCTGAAAATTTTTAAGCCTAAATTGCTTCTTTACTTACAACTGTAGCGGTAAGTCCAGTAGAAAAAAAAAAACGAGACAATTGAAAGTAACTCGAGCACCGAAAGATAAATTCCTATGTTACTTTAAATACCATTGATTTATTTTAGGGTTTCCTGTAATTTATAGGTATATGACACAACTTAGATGAAGCATCGGCAAAATTCATAAAATCGATCGTTCCCGAAAAGAGTGCGCCTACAACATTACTCATGTATTAAAAAATGATTGCGAAAATTATCTTGTTGGATTTTGAATGTCGCGATAATGAATGATTTTTATTAGTTGTGTAAATCGGAAGTGAAGTGTACGAAAACGATTTGCCGATGCTACATCTAAGTTGTGTCATACTGTAAAGAACTATTTCCTGTATGTTTTTTTCAAAATGTTATGCTTAGTAATAGTAGTATGGTAAATTTTCGTCTATTTACTGAGATAAATTATAAAAACAAATATTTCAGTTTCACAAACAAGATCTTTCCTCGTAAAAAATTTTGCACGGACAGACAGATACAAGCTGCTGATATTAAGTGCGAAAGTACGTATTTTTGTGGCAGATATTTTGCTTAGAGTGATAAATATTTATTCAATTTGAATAGGCTATGTTGTAGTTTTGCCACCGGAGCACGTACCTAATTATTGTGATACTAGAATATAAATTCCTTTAAAGCGTTGAGTTTATTGCCAGTTCTTTCCAACTTGTGTTTTCCGAACCGGTATTACAGTTAGACTATAGGTATATACGTTTTATGATGATTTAATTTAAAACTTATCTAAATATTAATAAAGACTTACTTGATATAACAGCCTCTATCTCTCCACTGCTGAAGATTAGCATCTCCCAAAGCGCGCCACTCCTTTCAGTCCTCTGTCTTCCACATCTATTCACTCCCAGTTATCTTCATCAGGTCATCTGTCCAATAAGAGTAAAGTTAGAACATTTTACAAATAAAATATTCTGAATTAAAAGCTAATTGTATCAAAGGTTTAAATAAAACTGTAATTGACTAAAATACTTCCAAAATCTGTTGGACAGGCTGGTTAGCCACAGGTCGTGGGTTCGATTCCCTTCCACGACAAATATTTGTGTGAACATATCTGTTTTTTCTATGCCTGGGTGTAATTATCTATATAAAGTATGTATTTACAAAAAAAAAAGTTTTTCTTCCCGTAGCATGGCAAACGTAGATAAGACTCGAATCTTCAGCCAATGAAATCACCTAAATCTGACGTGATGCAATTAATCCGCGATTATTATTGGTCGAAGACTCAATTCTTCTCTGGTCTCCGCTTTATGCTACGGGCGGGTCGGATTTGGCACGAGTAACCCCAATCCCATTCAAGTTCACCGAATTGAAACGAACAAACTTTTATCAAACAAAAAGCATTCCTTTTTTCCTTATTTCTACAAAATTATTCTGGTTATAAGCTTGGTTGCACACTGAGAGCACTTGACAAGACGAACAGATTTAAATGGTTCATTTGATTTATAAAATTGTTTTGTATTATTATTTTCGTAAGAACCTAAGAACTAATAAAAGAAAGGAAACCTTCAAAAATTAACATTCATTTTGAAATACTATAAAGTCAGCAAAAAAGTGTACTGCTTTCTAGTGAGGTTACCTTGGTTTGTATTCGCTTTGCAACACCAGAACCATAGATGCTACCGATCCTCACTCACACGCAGGAATGCCTTAACGATTAAACGGTTAAGGCGACGATATATGAGAACATATTTATGATGATTTTAAATAAAGGATTCCCTACAGTCTGTCTACTACTACTACTACACTGTCAAAAATAAATGACCAAACACTAACCAATGCATAAAACATCTAAAAACACGTGGAAATATCAAATATGTTGTATATTTAATGCTTTTTATGATTTTTAATTACCAGTGGAACCGCTAAGAGTAGATGATTTGATGCTGTGAAACTATGACGTCATAATGTAATATTTCATACAAAATTCCTTATAAACTATCGTTTTGACATTTATTAAAAAGTAGCTGATTTGATTTGTCAGTCAACTACCCTATTTATGGAAAACTTCTTGGAAAACTTTTCTTCATAGGCTATCTGCGTGCCAAATTTTATCGTGGTTGGTTCAGCAGTATAGTCGTAATAAGGTAACAAACGGATTTACTTTCGTATTTATAATGTTGTATGAATTAAAGTTTTTTTTTTTATTCACAGTTTATGTAGGTATGAGCAATACTGGGTTGTGTAATATTTTTTTTTATTTTTCAATCGAAAAATGCCTGAGGTAACATCCAATTCTGACTACTGAAACTGAATTTCAGTTTCAAATCGTTTCGTATATTTGAATACAGTATTGGGTATAATAATTTTATTGTTTACTAGTTGTTCTCTAAGGTTTCACTCAAGTTCTCGGAATTAAAAGTAGCCTATAACCTTTGGGGATAATGTAGTCTCCTATCGACCTATCGCAGAGACATAAAATGGACGTAATTAAGCAAAAAGGACTCAAACCACACCTTGGTCAAAATAGAGTTAAGTATTCCATCAGACTTCTGAAGGTCGAATCTATCATGTAGTGAAAGCTCTAAAAATGTACACGGGAACTGTTTTTTTTTCGCTACCCCGACCCAACCCATAGCACACAAGATGTATTCGCCGAATGAACTTCAAACGCCTATAACTCAAAAGAGACTTTATGTGGTTTGAGTCCTTTCTGCTTAACTACGTCCAAGTTTGATTCACTTAAGCGCTTTTTAAAAATACTATTCATTAAGAATATACAGTAAGTTAATTTTCAAATCCACTTGCTTTCTTGGCGCGTTTCGGCTCGGCAATTTTTATTTAACACTAAGTTAGAATTCTCTTATTTTCCTATGAATACTTATTAAAATTCATAAATTATTGGTAATATTATAAAAGCGAAAGTGAGTATGTTTATCTGTCTGTTACGTTATAAAGAACTGATTTACACAATCAAAGTCACCCCAAACACTGTTTTTAGAATAACACTAGAAAACAGTTTGAAATGAAGTCATCAAAATTTGAAACAATATGCCCGATAAAATTGTTTTTATGAATCCGAGGACAGTTCATTAATTTGAGTACATAAAAAAAATTCACATTTTTATTTTCCAAGCGCTTAGCTATCAAACAAAATTGAACACACATTTGCAGCGATGTTGCGCTCTATTTTTTACAATTTAATACCATTCACATATCGGGTTGCGTAGATATTTTCTACTCAATTTTCGTTCCACCCCAAACAGTGTAAAGCCTATAAAATATTATAATCAAATTGTGAAGCCATACACAATGCACGCCCCCCGGCTTCGTTCGGGTAATAGGGCGTGCTCCCAATTGGAAAGGCAACATTTTTTTATCACTTCATCTCGCTGAAATATTCAAAGAGATGCCATAAAACCGGTTCCCTGTAACGACTGCTTAACATGATGGAGGCATACTGAGTACTTATATTCCTGTTAATTTTCTACTTGCTTGGACCCCTCGCTTCAATCAATAATCTAAACTCGTGGCCAATTCCGCTAAATTACAACGGTTGACATCCAATATCGATTCAGATAAAGTTTGTTTCCTATCCAATTCAAATTTCAAATACCACTTTTATAAATTTCGATCGAACGTCAACTTTAACTCAACCATGATTGGATCTTCGATCGTTGTTAGATTTATTAGTGGAATACGAAAACGTGTTATAGTCGTCATTCAGCTGCGATCCAATTGTAATCTAATCAAAATTAATTAGTGGAATTGGTCCCCACGAGTCCTTCGTAATGCTCAGGATCCAATATGCCGCCCGTGACATAAGATCCTGCTCTCCTTAGTGTTTAATCTACTATTAATTTAAAAATAATGTCAGTAGCTTCTACTCGCTGGTCCCTCTCAGCTTTCAATTTTGTATTTAAATATTGTTGAAAACGTAGATATAATAGGTATAATACAACAGCGTATAGGGCCAATGGTAAATCGCCACTCGAGTGGCGACCACGAACCGGAAGACGCAGCGTGGGCAGGCTCCCCATAAGGTGGACCGACGATCTTGTGAGGGTCGCAGGAAACTGCTGGATGTGGGTAGCGTAAGACTGGCCATCGTTGAGATCCTTGGGGGTAGCCTTTGTCCAGCAGCGATTAATTTGAAGATTGATAAATATGCCCATCCATGGATAATTAACTTAGAATTTCATGGGTGTAATGAGGTGTCTAAAATTAAGTGTGTATTTTATTATTTTACAAAATCAATAACCTCAGTGTGCGCTCAACTCAAGACCTATTAGAAAGCGTGAAGGCATTGGAGTATCAGCCGTAAAATACGTTTACGATGCCGATGCCGACGCCGCCGCTGCCGCCCCGTGAGAGCCGTGGTTAATTCCACAATACGCGCCGCCGCGCCGGACCAGGCCAGGCGTGTGCCGATGTATATCATTTATTTCAAATACATAATATCCCTATAGGCGTCGGCTATCTCACAACGGAGGTCACTGATAGCTAGCTGGCTAGCTAGCTAACTTTGTTTTTCCACATGAAATTTTCAAAATAAGTTCGCAGAAACAAAAGCGTTTAAATGCCGTCACACGGTTGTCCGCTATAAAGGGAAATCTAGTAAAGTTGTGACATGCTTATCGACGCCCTGTTGTATATCTAGGTAATTATGAGTTAACATTTTTAAAAGACGCCTTAAAATTGTATGACTGAGATGAAAGTGTATTGAAGTTATTGAATAAAACTCCTGCGCATGAGTAAGGTCGCTAGAGCTCACTCAATTACATATTATTGTATTGTCAACAGCCTTACATTATGTGTACCAAATTTCAGATCAATTGAACACCGGAAAATGGGTTAAAATTTACTTGCATTAAATACTGCTAAATAGTGAAGCTTGTAAATATACACTCGAGAGCAATGAATCCGGGTCACTTAAAATTAGTTTCTGAGATTTATAGGTTTCTTTAAGTGACCTGGATTCATTGCTCTCGTGTGTAGATTACAATAAAAAAATATATAAAATTAATGACTTGGCATAAACTTTTGAAAAACATATTCACTCTAAACGTACCCGGATTTTTGCCCAGTTACCATTACATTTAGTACATGTTTTGTATTATGGAGGCGTCTTTATATGTACAATGCGAGTTGTTTCAGTTCCAAGGCGTATGTAAGGAGTTTGAAGTGAGCCAAATGTCTATATTGCTTGTGTATTTTACAATTTGGCTCGCCGCCTGCACCTTTGCTGTGCCTTTGTGCGTGTCTGTAGTTGATAGACCTTGCTTTGCAGACACAATACCCGTACCGTTATTACTATATGGGAAGATTTTAAAGGTTTGTGTGTATTGGCATATGCTGAGGGAGGCCAACGTTTGTGTTTAAATATTTAAAAACTAACTGGCCCGGCAGCTGTTGTAATGCCCTGAGAATAAAAAAACTGGGACCTACCACAGAAATCGTCAGAAAGGAAAAAACTGTATAGACTAGAGCTACTAGAGAATTTTTGGGCCCAAAAGCCTGGCAAAATTATGAGGAACTTATATGTAAACAACTTATATGTTAATATCTGGAACAAAGTTCCTGGAATTAACCATTCTACGGCACTTATAAATGCCTGTAGTGAAAATTCTACTTTAGAGACACCAAACGATAAGTAAAATGAACTTACGAGGGCCCTAACAGGACAATGAGGATTGAACAAATATCTGTCCACCATCGGTATCCGTGACACGAAGGCGTGTAGATTTTGCTGTCAGGCGAATGAAACACCACTTTACCTCTTGTGTGGTGCTAATCACTTATGCCTAAACGTAATATTCTCATAGGGAAGCACCAGTTGCACCCAGAAGAAGTAAAATCCATTACTGCTGAGAATATAGTAGAGTTTATTGTAGGTAGGTAGGTAAATTTATTTAATGTGGCGATCACAATCGAGTCAGGTCGCAGTGATTGGAACAGCCACTTAACCCAAATAATAAACACTCATCATGAAGATTAATCAAAGTAGGTGTAAAGCAATCTCCACAATCATTCACAGGATATGTAGATGACAATCATTTTACTTTAACAAGTTTATTTGTCGGAGAGTTTGGGTGGTCAAATTTAATACCGCAATTCGACGATGCTCATTCACAGGACATTGGCTCATAGGAACAATATTAACCGCGAAATGGCACCAAAAACATTGTATACACATCCGGTAGCTGGCTGGAACCGTCACTGCCACCGCGACTATTGACGCTCTGGCATAATGCCAAATAACAAACAACAACTTACCATCAATCCCAACGAAACTCAACCTTATTACTATTACCTACAACTTAATCAAATGCATGATTATCTTTGCTGTTGCGGTCAGCGTGTTCAAGTGTCATGTTATTGGTGCAAACAATTTTGAACTTTAAATGTAAAGGGTTAAAGATAGAGAGGTAGTGATCGAGAAGTGGTGTAAGCATGATAGTTGAGGTAATGGAAAAGGGCTCGAGGGTCGTCTGAGAGCTTTGAGTTGTTAATTTTTCGCTTGTTCAACGGGGAATAAGTTTGTTGCCAGAACTTAGTCTTACAAGAATAAGTAAATTTTAAAATAGATAATTTAAATGTTGAAAATACAAGGTTCTATGTTCGACTGTATGTATTTTTTTATGTACCGACTAGCGGTTCCGCGCGGTTTCACTCGCGTTCCCGGGATAAAAAGTAGCCTATAACCTTCGGGAATAATGTAGCTTCCTATTAGTGAAAGAAATTTTCAAATCGGTTCAGTAATTTAGGAGCCTATTCAATGCAAACAAACAAACAATCAAATCTTTCTTATATTAATATAGATACCTCTGCCAATAATCGACCGATTTTAAAAATTATTTTTTCATTCGAATTAGTATGCTAGGTGGTCCCATTATCACCAAGTCAAGATCTCATGGTGGGATCCCAGGACAATTATTCCATAACCTGAGTATCCGTGGTAGGAAGCTTCTTTGAAACCACACAATGCGAAACAATTTTGGCCCCAAAGTGGAAGGATAGACACCCTATCAACAGCAAGATTCAAGATATACATTCAAATTGCTAAAAAAGTTTTCAAAGATAGTTAAAACCTAATCAATATCTATCTAGTCTTTCACAGAATTTAAATAAAACATTGGAATGTTTAAGCGTTCGACATTTAAAAGTATCCAAGACAAAGATGGATCACAGAGTGGCACAATCCCTGGGATAGCTAAACAGAAAGGCAATGGCGAGCGAGAGAGGTAATCGATTTAGCGGGACACTTAGTCGTGCGCTAGCGACGGTTCGCTGCCCTCTCTGCTACTAAATTGATTTTAGTTAACGTGTGGTACAAGTTATAAGATATATTCTTTTAACTAATTGACTCAGGCGTGACTTTGCGGAAATCCGTTATAAGATTGAACAAAAGACAAATATATAGTAACTAATTCCGCTGGATCTCCTTCTCTGTCAAGTCCTACACAAGGAAACTTATCAGTAAATCGACACGTGTTTCGCTTCTTCACGAAGCATCATCAGGATGTAATAAACTAACTGCCACTTACTCGACGAAAGCGCACAATAAAATACACACGGAAATCGCATGAACGCTCATAAGCACACACACACTGAGCTCCGCAGACGTGTTGCCTCGCCGACTGCCGGACAGAAAATGAAAGTGAGTACTTTAAAAATATCACTTTACAATAAAAAAGGTTATTAAGATGAAAAATTTTACTTAGTTTGTGTAAAACCGATTTAAATAATTATTTAACAAATTGGAAAATAATACGAAACTACATTATTCCCAAGGGCTACTTTTACACAGGCAAAACTGTGCAAACAACATTAAGTTTTCTGTAAGATGAGACTTATTTTCCCAGTTGAAAACAAAATATGTTTGCGTATGGGAAAATGACTCACTTTCCCATTATAATTAAGACGTAATCCGCTATTATCTTATCTCTTACACCACGAGTTAATCCTACCAAAGTGTAAGACGGGCTGGTGAAACGATAGACGTACAAAACCCGAACACCGGGAAATTAATCTATTCCTATCCAGAGCCAGATGAGGATTCCAACAGGAAGCTTTAATACCTGGATACTTGCTGTATTTAATGACTAATATATTTTACTGTCCTTGTTAAAATTGTACTAAATAGCGTAGTAACTCGAGTTCTTCTAGTTTATTCCTTAGTTATAGGACGAATTTAGAAAAATCTTATGTTTCAATATTTCGGACATAGCGATTTGTGTCATATGTCAGATCGTATTTTTGCTTTTTATATGAACTGAATGTTTTTTAATATGGAATAGAAGGGATATAGATAGTGAATTACCTCCTTTTTGGGTTATTTGTCGTTTTGGAAAGTATTTTGAATCTCATTTTTCTCGAATTTACGTCGATTATTTAATTTTTATTTTATTTTCTAAATATAAAAATCAATATTTTTTTTTTTTAATTTAAATTCCCTAAAAGTCTGGGCCTTCCCAGCCCACATATTTATTTATTAATGTTAGCCCATATTTTGTATTACTGTCTCTTACTTTTTGTATGCCGTAAACAAAGTATAAGATATCTGGGCTAAACCTAACAATAAGAGCTAATATAAAATTTCAAGCCATTGTATGAATTTCCTTTCTCGGAACATTACTACGATACTGAATTCTGAGAACAACTACAAGCAAATTACAAACTGAACATTTGTTTCAAATTATAGGCACTACGTGTATACTAGAAAGAACAGAAGCTACGCAAAGCGTGCGTTAATACACGTACTACGACGTAGAACTGCTACGACGTAGCAATACTCATAATGGTCTACGATGTACTATGTTTAGGCCTCACCCGAGGTTGGTGATAATTTAGCCGAAGTTAGTAAGCACATAATGCCGAAGGCTGAATGACTCTCAAGTGCAACTATCGAAACACACCTTGGTGACAAATATTAATCAACGTTTTGAGTACTATAAAAATTATATGGTTTCTTAACGATGTTTTTTTTTTCACTGTAATCTCAAGCATATTGTACAATTTGAACCTGCGACCTTCGTCACGGCATTCGACGTCACTGCCACTGATTATGAAACTTTACTGTATTTTCATTTACATTAATAGTTAAACTGCAAATTTCAACGAACATAAATAAGTGCATATACTTGCAACAGAATAAAATTTTTGCTGTTTTATAAAACACAATATTTTCCATGAATTATTTAACAGGCTAAACAAAGCTCAAAGCACATAAAGCTTACCCAAACAGTAAATGGTAACATATTTAACCAAAACCCTGGCAACGCTTCTCGCTTCGAATGTAAATGTATTTGAGATTAAATCTGTATTAAGCGATAGCTAGTCGACTGAATGTGATAACAATGTGAACGTTAAGAAGCTCCATGTTAACAGCCGTCTCTTTCTAGCTTTGAAAAGGGAAAGAGATAGCGAGCCAATCAGGTGATTGAATTGGATTGCGTGTACATGAATGGATATTAGATTTAGGATCACATTGTTCGTTGCATTGTGTTGTGCGGGAACTGTGATTTCTGTTGATGAAGATTTGGTTATTTATTAATCAAAAGATGTTATGATGATGGAAATGTTGATGAAGGATGATGGAATTATATTAATGAAAACTAATGGAATTTATGCCTATTTATTGTGCTAATAAATGATACAATGCATGTATGTGCAACCAAACCAAATTCTTGAAGCGTGGAACAAATGTCTTTTTTTAAAAAAATTACCTTATTTGAATAAGTTTAATAGATAGATGCAACGGCCAGTATCAACAACAAAAACAATGAAATTATATTACGATTTTTATAGTCGATATTATTGTTATTCTTTTTTTTCTGTAAACAAAGTAAGGCAAGGGTTAGTAATGAAGGGGCCGAAAGTTGTAAGCTTAAAGGTTAATTTATCCATAAAAATAATATGTATGAATCTAAAATCTATAGAAATTAATTATTTTGTGTTCTACACACCGGCACTATGTATAAAATGTACGTACTCAGCAGATGTATGTTTCGTAAAAAAACGCAATTTTACACAAAAAACAAACGGTCGCCCAGATAGGTACTATATTTTTATACGTATACTGCGTATATATATACGTATGTATACTACGTACATGTATAAAAAAGATAAAAAGATTATATTAAAAATACAGAATAAAAACCACTATTGACAAACTATGTGCTAGCTTATCTTAGAGAATGAATAGATAGCGTACAATTTTGTGTGATTTTTTAACCTCCTTAAAAAAAGGAGGAGTTCTCAATTCAGCTGTATGCTTTTTTTATTGTTCACGCAGAACTTTTTAGCTTTTGAACCGATTCTAATAATTCTTTTTGCGTTGGGTTCTGTATAAGGAGGTTTTACTCTTTTTTTTAAAGTTGATTATTTGTCAGTATGGTTGGTCATTTTAGGTATACTATCGCTTTTTCAAGTAAATATATTATTTTTTATTTACATGTTTGATAGGTATTGTTGCATGTTGTTTTTGCAACCATGTTATTTTCGCAGAAAGATCCTAAACGGAGGTGGATTTCGTCTGCCATTCGTCGGACGTTCCGCAGGGTTCGTGTCGGTCGGTTCGCCGCTGATGATGCCGAGAATGGGAGACGGAATACATTTCCGTGACGGACTTTGTAGAAGAGAACTCCGATATACTTTCGTGTTATTTCACATTGTTTTCATCACTTCCTTTTAATCACAACGTAATGTAGGATAGTTTCACAGGTCATGGTGCTTAGAATCGGGATCCTCATACAAATTGTGCTATTTTGGAATAGAATCTCATGAACGTTTTCATCATGTTTGTTTATTTTAGGTTATTGTTGTTTTGACACTTTTGACGTTTCAAGGTGACAGATACAATAGACTTTGGGAGCGTTCCGAATATTGATCATAAATGTTTTGATATCGATCTCCTATTGATTTGTTAGATCGCGTGGTTGGAGGGGACTTTGGTTGTATCAAATAGTACAACCTATATTCTTCCTGAAACAAAATATTTTTCATGACCAACCATCATGAAAAATATTTTGTTTCAGGAAGAATATAGGTTCAGTTACAGGATAAATTGTAGTAATTTTTGATGCAGATAATTTAGCTGTTTTGGAGAAATATTAACATTAGTCGAATTAAATTCTAGATTTTTCTGGCATGTTTGTCTTTGACATCTCATCATTTGAGTCTTTGGAACATCCTCTTTCCTTTTCCACTTCCTTCACATCTCCGACTCGTACGCAGCTAGTGATTTTGTTGTATAAAAGAATTTAGAAACAAGAATTGTAAGTGCATTCTTCATTAGAATACGAGGATCCTCCTCGCATCTCACGCTGTATTTCATTTCGTATTGTTCTGGTTGTCGTAGATTATTAGAAGATGTCATCTAAGCTGGGGGACGCCATGTAGCCACCGTGCCGGTCAGCCTGGGCTCATCATAGGAGTGATCCTAAATAATTTAGAATGGAGCGGCTGGTAAGTTTCCTCTTATTCAGTCTTCCCGTGATCGATCGTTCCTTGCATACGTCATAATCTACAGCGTGGCTGTGTACTCTTTGTTTCAGAGTGCCGCTCCTAAGTTTTTTCGTTATAATTAAATAAGAAGTTTTTATTTGCGTTCCAACGTCGACGTACTGATGCCACCGTCATCCACGAGTATGGTTTGATTTTTTATAGAACACGTGTGTTGCATACCACCCATGCCACATGTAATGTAAGTGTCCACCTTTGCTACCTACTCTCCAAGGGGATTTCAGTCATCACAGTGTCAGTGTCCGTCCGCGTGATGTAGAAACATAGAACATTAACTTTTAGAATGTTTAAGAAGTGATTGAGTCCAATCTTTAGAAACTGTTTGTGGAAGGGCCCGTCCACAAACCAGTACACATGTATTATGTTAAATCTAAGAACAACTAACCTTAATTAAGGAAGAACAGAATATAGAAATAGAATTTTGTATGACAGAAAGAACCTAAATGCAATTATAAACTTTGGAACGCATTGTCTGTGTTTAATTTAATTTATTTTCCAGCGTTACTGCGCTGGTGGCGCCCTTTGTAAATCATAGAATAAGCACTAACCCCATTCCTGAGTGTAACAGCCACAGAGTGTAAACGGACTCCACCACCTCGTACCCTGAGCTAGCGCACCAGATGCATAAAATCACCACCCCGCATTTTGGTGTAACAGTATATCAAGTAAAATCAATAATAATACGTTCATATTAATCATATTACTCATCAGAACAGCTGAATAGGTTTATGCAACAATAATCATGAATTACAAGCGCCACCAAGCGTTAATTAATGTTCTGCACGGCTTTACAAAGCGCAATGTACTTTATGAAGCTATCTCGCTAGCTAGCATAACTGTTTGATTGACATGTGGGTAAAAAAAAGTTAATTAATAAAGGAAGGAGAGAGCTAGAAGCATTTAACTATACTACTAATATTAAAGCTGAAGAGTCTGTTTGTTTGAACGCGCTAATTGCAGCTGTTTGTCAACTTATTGCCTTAAAAAAATAGGCAAATCTCGTAGGCAACTAGTTTTTAAGTGCAGCTGTTGGAACCCGAAAAAAAACACCTTTCAGGTACTCCAAAGAACCTCCTGATTACAACTCCCTCAGTAACTATGACGTAGATACGCCAGTATAACAGTACCTTAAATTAAATACAGCCTGCGGGCAAAAATAATCTTATACACGGTCGTCCTTAAAAGAGGGGTCGGAAGTAGAAAACCCACTTCAACTTTACACGGTTGACATCTGATTACTGCTCGTCCAACAAACGGCACCTGGAAACGTCTGCGGTTCAAATCCCGCCACGTAGGGTCTGCGAGGCCCGGGGTGGCCCGGGCTTCCCGCAAAGTGGTAAGAGCCGGCGGCGACGCGATCCTACCCACCGATGTATTATTAGAATAGATGCCTTGTATTATCAGTAAACGAATGGCATTTCATAAAACGTGTAATGGATGAAACCGGTGTTGCATTCTTAAAATTATTTCATTAATATAATATGAAGCTACATTATTCCCGTGTATAGGCTACTTGTTATCCTAAGAACGTGAGTAACAATTAAAATATATAATTTCCAACATATTATAGGTTTTAATGACGTTTGAAAATTACGCAGTATTTTGCATGCAAGATGTCAATCCAATCCAATATCTTTACCTATACCTACGCAATGATTTCAAAAAAACTTATCACAAAATGGTCTCGTAATATTAAAATGATTAAAAACTGGAATCATATTATCACTTCGTAGATCTTAATCACTTAGTAAAATTCTGTGTTTCCCGTATCGTCATTATTGAAAAAGGATAGGAGATTATTTGAATACTCAAAAAGCAAAATACTTTTTTATCCCTTGAATAATACAATATTAATTAAACACAGTAGAAATTAAGAATAAAATAAGAAAGCAAATAAAAAATATGACAAGGCGCTGAGACTTTGACTGCTTTTTTAAATGTTAATGTTTTGTACCTTAACAACAGAATCAAGACCAGTAACAATTTAGAACACTGGACGTCGCATCTACCACTTCTGATATTATACATCGATGGTCATCGTATCACATAAATTCTGCTCCGCTCTCCCGGCTTACGGCAAGCAATCTCCACTGAAGTTCAATTAAAGTGACGCCCAGCTTAGTTTTATAGGCTGCGGGGTTATTTGATGACGTTTTAGTTTTATGTGTTATAAGTGTACGTACGTAGGTATATCTCGGTGTGATTTAGTGACGGTTGTCCTTCAGAGTTTAAGAAGAGTTTGCCTTAATAAAAGCGAACTGACGTGACCTGATTTTTTTAAGTTACTAGCTTACAACTCTCAGGGATAATGTAACGTAAAAACTTACGTTATTATTGAAATATTTTTTTGAATCGTAAAAGTGGTTCCGCAAATTATTTACAAACTCAAATAATTTACAATCTCTCTTAAGAATATTACATTTAGGTTCGAAACAGTCATGTTTTTAAATTATAACATTATTTTTAAAGTAAGATTGCTAGGCTTGTTTACCATCAGATCCTGGTGGGACTTGCTCGTCTGACTGCACCAACGGAATCTCTAATGATTGAGACTTCAACACAGTTTAAGATAACTGGCTCTCCAGTGACTGAAAAGGTTGTTGCAGCCACTTTAAAAAAAAAAAAAGCAAATTTTTATCCCAGGAACACGGACAAATCCACAGGGGACAGCTAGTCTATTAAAAGTTGTCATTGATTCATTCTATTGATAGGATCATAAAATACTTATCGACACAAAATTTCTTAATTTTATTTGCTCAATCGATCTAGACTTTACATAACAAATTAAACATTCACTAATAGATATCCATTAAGCTGTGAAACGTCAAATCCTATCGAATTTAATTGTCAAAATTGTAACAGAGAATTGAAAACGTGGAACGATTCAATTTGCAACTGGATTGCGAGGGAGTTGCTCAAACAAGCAGCTCGGCTGATTGGTGATTCCGTACGGTTTAATTACAGGGCGCGTCAATAGCAGCTGACATTTTTAATAAATAAAATTTGTATTGTAGGTAATCAATAAAGTGATCTGATTTTGTTACATAAATTTTTGATAGAAGCTCGGTATAACACTAAATATTTTTTTATATCAGAAGGTTGAAAAGCAGGCGATTTTCAATACCAGAAGTATGCAATTGCCAGAACACACTTAGGTGCTTGGCGACAGATTTTCAACTTGAGGGTGGTACTACAAAGGCCAGCCAGAGGGGTACTACAAAGTACTACCACCGTGCTATGGTTTCTTCACCGAAAGTTCAACCTCATTGTAGGATAAGAACCCACGACCTTCGTCTCGGCATTCGACGTCACTACCACTGAGCTAACATCGCCTTAAATCCAATATTGACGAGGAATGGATAAAATATACCAAATGTAAGTAGGTATTTTTAAAAACTATTTTCAATTCACCAGCAGCGCTTATAGGGCTGAAAGTGCCCATCAATATTGAAAAGTGAATCAAGTGGTGTTAATTTTCTTTTTATATAAGTATTTATATCCAAATATACATCTCAAAACATGTGAGAAAAAATGTTACTGTAAATGTGGAGGAGGAGGGGGGGCCCAACCCCTTTTAATACTTTCATGTACTTATATCAACTTAATCTAATTTATTAAATGGCAAAATCAACTAAGCTTTGATTAAGCGTAATTTCAAATCGAGAGTGCTTCTATTCTTTCTATTCACATTGAGTTATTCAAATTGACTTTTCTCTATTCAATAGTTTAAATTAGTTATTAAAGTATTTGTTGAAATTATCGTAATTTGAGTCTAGTTGTGTTCCATTAGTTAGTTTAACTCTCAAAAAACTTTGAGATCAGTCCACACTTATTATATTTTTTTAACAAAAAAGCAAATTTAATTTTAATTTTACTTTGAAGTACCTACGTGCCAAATCTCATTCAAATCCGTTTCTCAATTACGAAGTGAATCATAAAATAAATAAAGAATATTTTATGTATAATATTTAATGTAAAAAAGAAAACAAAACGACTGGGACTAATTAAAATAAAACCTACAAGTCACAACAAAAAATTCAGTTAAAGCATACAAAATATTCAAATGAATAAAACTTGAATCTTGTTAATGTGTATTAAAATCCTGTTCAACACGTATTAAGTTTCATATTCTACAGAAACGGGATGTTAAAAACATTTCAAAAGAAATTAGCAGAGTATCGAATAACTGCTAATGAAGTGAAACGTGTGAAATCTAATGTTATTTTAACGTGAAAGTTCAGCAGAAAATCCGACGACTGGATAAACTGATATAACATTTTGTTGCGAAATAAATAGACTAGGAAACCGGGTCCGGATATATTTAGTATTTTTTGAACACTTGTTTTTGCCTCGCGATTTTATCTTCTAAAAAGTAGACTATGTTACTCCTGTTCATAACCTATATTTATGCCAAAAATAATATTCATTAAGTACTTCTGCAGAATATAGGTATTTCTGAATCAGGCAATTCAATTGGTACACATACCTCTTTTGTGTCTACCACACTCGCATAAAAATAATAACAAATTTTATTTTTAAGTTGGAATGACGTTACTATTACTTCTTCTTTCTTAATAACTAGAAGCTTAGACCAATCACTCAATAAAATACGTAATTAAATTTTATTTATATATTAAAAATATAATATAATATCAAATTGTGCAATATTTCAATGACTGTAAAAAAAATATGATGATAACTTTACCCACAAAAAAAAACACTCATAAATCTAACTTCATCAAAAATATCATACTAGGTATTAATAAAACAACCGACTTAATTTAACTTCAATATTCAACCGAGAGCAGTGCCAAAGTTTTATAAGAACGATGATGACTTTATAATGTACACTTACCTCCTTGCCTACGAAGCAGACCCTGGCCGAGTGCCAAAGTGGTCCGGCGGGAATCGTCAGTGGGAATAGTGCTTAAGACGGTTCCCTCACCGCGGGAGATAGCGAGAAACACATTTCAACGTGCTTTACGGCGCATCGTGAATTCCATGCACTGTATTGACCCGTTTTCTCTGATTCTAGGCTAGGAAATGGTTTTTAGCCATATTAAACGATATTATCTATGTATAGATTTAAGAAATTTGATGAATAAAAGTTGCTTGGATCATTTGGATATGCCATAACCGCCACGCTTAGCAGAAGGGATGCTAAGAGGGTCGTGGGAAACCGTTGGATGCGGGTAGCGCAAGACTGGCCATCGTGGAGATCCTTGGGGGAGAATATGATATGATGAAATAAATAAGTATGACATAATTAATAAATGAACTACGATGATGGAAAATCGAAGTCAAAGCAATTTATTCACTGAAGGCCTTGAAAGGGTGCTGAAGAAACGTTAATGTTGGGAATAATAGGGTATTAGCATTTATCAAAGATTTTAAGTAAAATCATGAGTTTTGAAATATGAATAACTGTCATTTTTAATTAAATATAAAAAATATATTATCGTTTTAGGGTCTTTTATAAACTCATAATTGAATTTAAGTGCTTTTTGTCGAAAAGGCCACAAAACGGGCGGTTTAGCATATTTTATATAGCGGTATTTAGGTACCTACATGATATAACATTGTGTGTGTTGCCAAATAGCAAATATTATTATATAGGTATTGGCATGCATTGCTGATGGCCGACATGTATATGAAGTCCGTGTCGTAAAACATTTCATTTACACTCTCGTTATGAATATGTTGTTGATGATAAATACAATATGTGTCATCATTGTTGTCACACTGAAACACAGAGGTATAAGAAGATATATTTTAATAAGATTTTATGTATTATTATGCCAACCTTACTGACTATATAATCCTTCCAGTATTAAAAATTATAATGTGTATGTGGTCGTGTATAAAAAAAAGTTCCTGGATTACCGTGCAAACGACGTTTTCTAAAAATGAAACTCAGCTTGATCGATTTTCTCCCTCGAAACCTTACCTACTAAAATTTCATGAAAATCGTTGGAGCTATTTCCGAGATTCAGATTATATATATACATAAATGTATTACAGATTTGAGGGGTACAAAATATTCACACACACTAACTCTCTTAATTAGGTATGTGGTAAAATCAAAACTAGTTTAGCAACACTATAACATAAATCCTACCTTTATGAAAACTAATAGTCCTCTCCTTTAATGGCTCCTCATTATTCTGGAAGAAGTTTTAAATAGTGCAGTGTTGTGTCAAGTGACCGCCGTGCACTTAATTATCCCTGGGCGGCTAATTTGTGACCCGACTTCATTCTGCCTTGCTACCTTGCAGCACTAGCACTTGAAATATTTTATAATTTGCATATTTAGTTTAGTTCACCACTTTCCTTTCAGGTGTCTGCGTTATTTTAAAAAATTAAATAGTGCTTATATCACAGAGGTATTATTTTATAAGAACCTTGAGGGTGTTTTTCTTATCTTTTTGGTTGTATTTGATCGCTAAGTTAATAACCACATAAAGCCTTGTCATGATTTTCAAACAGAAGTGGCAGTGGGCGGGACACGTCCCTCGTAGAACCGACCGACGGCCACTGGGGCAGAAAGATTCTCGAGTGGCTCCACTCTCTGTGGTGGACCACAAACCGGAAGACGCAGCGTGGGCAGGCCCCCCACAAGGTGGACCGATGATTTTGTGAGGGTCGCGTGAAACCGCTGGATACGGGTAGCGCAGACCGACCATGGAGATCCTTGGCGGAGGCCTTTGTCCAGCAGTGGACGTTTTTTGGCTGACATGATGATGATGATGATTTTATTTTATACCACAAATCCTATGATACAAAATTCCAGTAATTAGGACATGAATTTAACTCGCTGCTGGTAAGCGGGTAATATGAACGCTTATGGACGCTTAGGTGTTGTAAGCGTATCACACACGCGTTACCCTTCTTCCTCCCCAATGAGCTCTAGCGACCTCACATGGTATAATGGTAGGTAGCCAAGAGGCCAGGTACTACAAGGTGCCCTACCAAGGTACCACCACACTAGCTGTTCACCCACGTTCCCGGGATAAAAAGTAGATTTTTTCGAATCGGATCCGTAACTCCGGAGATGCTTATTCAAACAAACGAAACTCTTCAGCTTTATTATGAGTATATAGAATTGATGTAGGTATATGTTTTTTAAATTAATTCGTTGTACTGATTGTGCGTCATTCATTTGTTTCAACGATATTTACACTAGCAATCATTATTTATTTTGCGTTAATGAATTAAGTACCACAGTAACTTTATTTAACGCATTACTATAATGTTTTAAAACATTCTGATTAAGAACTACTAAAACTACGAGGCTAATACAATAGCTAAAGCGTGTCATAACAAAGGACATTTTTTCTCAAACACTTTCTTCTCTTTATTTTGGCTCGTTTTAAGAAAAAGGTCCCAAATCGAATTGTCCCTCGTCTGAACATTCTTCAGTATCGGCTAACTCTGTTACTGTATAAAATAAAAGACTTTACAATTTGAGATATTGATTTGATTAGTTATTAATATTTTAGTCGGGTCGAGTTGGGAGCAGTGGCAATACGCATACTAAACTCTTCCAGCGGCTTTACTTACTTCCAAAATCAATTTTCTAGGACTTGCCTGGTGCTCCAGTAACTTACCTGAAATCAAGAAAATATGAATAAAATTTTTGATAACGTGATAGACATACCTACTGAGGACAACACATTATACAAGGACTACTAACCACATGGTTTTTGGTGAAGGAAAGCGTTGTAGAACGCTTAAAGCTGCAAATAGAGCTTAGAAGGGAACTGGTTCACAGCTTCTGAAATATACTGATAGGTTTTCTACTTGAGGGCCAGCTTGGCGTGTACTACAAAGAACCTTATCACCATGCTATATTTTCCTCACGATGTTTATCTTCATATTTTTTTAAAGGCGTGGTAGGGTACTTTGTAACCTGTCTGGTTGGCTACCACCCTCAAGTTGAAAATCTGTCGCCAAGCACCTTACCTCATATTATCTTATTCATACAGCTGCAGTTGAAAGCCAGTTCCCTTCCAGGATTTGTGTGTTTGCCACCTTCTACAACATTATTACTGACCAAAGTGAGATTATAGCCAAACATTGCCAATACATAATAAAAAAAGGCTCAATTTTATTACAGGATACTAACCCTCGGCTTTAATTCATCATCATCATGTCAGAAAGACACTGCTGAACAAAGGCCATCGTAAGCGACCACGTCTCTGCTCCGTAAGTCATCACTGACGACAGACACTGGTCGACACTGCGGTATTTGGAACGAGAAGATATTACGTAGCTTCCCAAACGCTGCCCAGCCGAGTTGGATTCGACGATTGACCTACCTAGTTGGATGGTCTGTCCAAGGTAATTAACCTTAATTACCACTTAGATATTATCCCATTAAATCCATTTAACAATGAAAGGTTAAGATACCGTATTGCGCCATTATCATATATTCTGAACTGCAGACCATTGAGCTGTAGAAAACACACTGCATTTCACAGACAGACACATCGATTTATTTTATCGGTTTAGTTAGATAGTAGTAAAGCGTCGATTGTTCATGAGAAATGTAAATTGTACGTGACTTCGTTATCTTCCTGATTTCAGCTGATTAAATTTTTTGTTTCATCTAATTTTATTACTCTGGTGGTGTGGTGTTTATGTTTAACGCAATAAGAGTCAAATTAATGTGTGTTTTAGTTAGGTTCTTCAAAATAACAGAGCTTGTACTATGTTAATCAGATAACTGATATACTACATAAGTTACTTTTTTTTGTAAATACATAGACGGATATTTGTAGGTGGTTTGACTGAGTAAATGGTAGCTTATCGGTCCTCACAGACTGAGTATTTTAGCATTTTCATCACTAAGAGGGAACCATTTCTCTATGACCATTGACTATGGCAGGTTGTTATCATCCAAAAATGGCCACTGAAACAACTGTATCTAAAACAATTAATTATAAGGAGCTCGAGGCAAAAACACCGAGCCATTTGTTCCGCAAATTATGTACATAAATTAGGCATAATAGCGCTACCGGCTGCGCAGTGCTCCTCGCGACGCCGACTGTGTAAATGTAGAAATTAAAAGAAACCATTCCTTATTAGGGCCTTTTTAGTAACCTTGAAGGTAAGTAGGTTATTCTCGACCATAAACAAAGAGGTACCCTAAAGAAAGCCGATTTAAAAAAATATTTGAAGCACCTTCATAACACAAATCTGATGCCGGCTGTACATATTCTTCGAGACAGGCCTTACCACCTCTCGGTCGCAAGTCGAGCAAGCTCGAGACTCAAGGCGAGGGGCTCTCGACAAGTGTGTACAGTCGGCATTACAGTTTTGAATATAACTTGAAAGAATTACAACGAACGAACGTTTCTTAAATATTATAAGAATTATTACTAACCGTTAAGGAGTTGTACCTTCCATCATCAGCTCAATAACATGAGGTGATGACTACTAGACGGAAATATCTTTAGAAAATGTTTGAAAAGCATCGTCACTATAAAATTTAAAGAGTTCACTAGATTTCTCCAAGATCCCATCATCAGACCCTGATGTGATGACCAAGGGACCACTTGGAAAGTAGGTACGTATACCCGTATATGGAAAGTATATATATATTCAAACAAAAAAAAAACAATTTCCAAATCGGTCAAGACGCCTTTGAGTAGGTACATAATAAAATAAACATTCAAATCAAAATCAAATCAAAAACTCATTTATTCAGTTTAGGCCCTAATAAGGCACTTGTGAACGTCAACAGTTACAGTTTTACAATAGACTCTGCTACCGGTTTGGTATACACTATCGGAGAACATGCAATAAAAAATGTATCCGACGAATTGAGAGCCTCCTCTTTTTTTGATATCGGTTAAAAAGAGACCAAGTTTTACTCACAATTTTACGTCATCGCTACAAGTACCTAAAGTTCATAGTTTCAAATTCATAGTGAAATATGCATACAATTATTAGAATTGTGTGGTATCTCCAAATATGCATGCTCCAGCGCTTAGTACGTAATTAAAAAAAAAACTAGGTAATAAAGTACCTACCTATATAGGTATTACCTATAATAGTATAAACTCACACATTTTTTTTTTTTTTTTTTATTCAATTTTAATGGGCTTTGTCGCTATTGCGATTATGTCGCCCAAAAAAACTCACACATAGTCAAAGACATGTTTACTAACCTCGTTAGATTCGAGTTCATTTCTGTAAAACAATACGCCCAAAATATTTGCTCATATTTTCATGTTGATAATACACACATATGCCAAAAGCGTTATCAAGCGCTAACATATTGCCATCAATTGATGGACCATTTGCATATTGGCGGAATATGCAAATTCAGGGAGGGAATATTAAAACCTCTTGAAATCTCCGAGCAGGGGTGCCTTAGTGATTATATTTTATGATTGTAATCAAATTTAATTGACGTGCTTCGACTAAATCCAGTATCTTGACAGCCCTGTAATTATACTGGGCCGTGACGGAATGATGAATCGCGCGATTTTATTATAATTGATTTCATTAGCATTTATCTAATTGATTTATTTCAAGTTGAGACGTTTTGGGAGCATCATTTACAAATGAAATGATTTCATCTGATTATGAATCTGTTTGCTCATATTTTTCAGGATATTTTATTTTAATGGATTTTCTAATTTCTCCTTACTTCGTTTCAGTTTGGTTTTCTACTAAAGATTTTTAGTTCCTACATAAAGGTACTATTGGTTTGCTAAATACATTATCGAGGAAAAGAGCTAGCTAGGTTATTTTTTTTAGGGTTCCATAACTCTAAAGGATGAAACGGAACGGGATCACTCGGTTGTCTATCTGTCTGTTTGTAAGACCCTTCTTCTCATAAACTAGTGGAAATATTAAGTTGAAGCTAATATCCAATACTAAGGTATACGGTTCCTTGAAGTTGTATAAAAATCAAGCTTGTAAGTATATTTTGATGCTTTGCAAGTAACCAACCAAAACCTATAGGGTACTACTTCCTACTACTCCCGTTGACGTAAAATTATCTATACGCAAGTCAGACTCGCACTTGTCTAGTTTTTTTTTAAATATTTTTTGACAATTGATTATTTTTATCCTTCTTTACAACAATTTTAAAACATATAACTGGTCAAAGCCTGCGATTAGTTTGGACATTTGATGAAGATTCATAGCGAACGAAATAAACTTGTGGAGTGGGAACCAGTTCAATAAATTATAGAAAATTTTGATTTGGTGACTATTTCCAGAGCACCCATAACCATAATGATATCATTGACAAATATTAGAGCTAGAAAATTTCAGTGGTATCTGTAGACTTGTATAAAACTTACAAGGCTTTCAAGCAAATTATCGAGTCGAACAAATCTCCAGGTCATTCCAGCACTTTGAGTACGATCCGCGCAGACGTTTCCGTTCGTACTGAAGTTTCGTGCAGCACTTAACGGCATTACGTCGAACACTCCAATTGCATTGAAACTAATACAAGTTGTTCAACAACCAATACACGTACAGTACAGTTTGCTGTGATGATTGGAATAAAAGGATAAGTTATGAGCGATTTTAAAGAAATAAGACAGTTATGTCAAACTGTAAGCGCCGAGCAGTATATAACAATATTAGATATCACTACATGATTTAAGGGTGGAAACGGGTCAAATCGCGAAAATACGCTGAGTTTAGACAGTTTTTGACAAATCCTTTCGTCTATTAGTCTTACAAAAAATATATATTCATCATGTTTCAATTGTATTGATTAAAATTTAAGTAGACACATAAAAAAATAATCAATCATTTTAAATTAATAAATAAAAATCAAGTATAAACCCAAGATCCAGATCACACACGCGGATGCCTATGCTTTGAGTAGGTAGGTACTTATTTGTATGGACAAATCGTCAAGGTCATTAGCGTCAGTGATCTTCTGAAATCAAGTTTAATAAACCTAAGTTTTAAGATACACCCGGATCATTCTGTCATATGAAGTAAGGAAGAAGGAACTGAGGTGTGAACGCAAAAATACGATGGATTTAGACAGTTTTTCTATCGAATCCTTTCACGTTTCACCACCTCGTAATAAGTTGTTGATAGTTGTTTTATTTCTTCCATCACACATAAGTAAAGAAAATATTTGCAAGTAAGCAAGCGTGCTGCGTTAGGAGTAGGCTCTTTATTGAAGGTTCCTGTGTCGTATCCACTTGGAAACACTGCCGAAAAATTTTGAGACGCTGCGTGATTGCGATGACGAAATTTGAATTTGGATTTCTTAGCGCTTTTCGGTACCTATTAGATTGCCACATCTCCTTTCCAATATTACATCCTAATTGTCAGAAGTAAATGACTATGCATCCGCTATCTCTCACTCTTTATGCCACGCCATGGCATCATGTAACAACTGCAATGGTATTTGTTTGGCAGGACGCTTTCGGAGTTCTGTTTGCCGTGAACACTTTGTAATCTGGTCCGATTCACAATCGACAGCAGCTGCCTTCTACCTACTGCTACGTTCTAAATATCCCCGCGTATCGCTGAAGGATGCTTCGTGCTCATACTTTACTCCTGTTCCAATAATACATACCTATGTATTTAAAGGAGGATGATAACATAGAATCATCAGTTATTCAAGAGTTTATATTGAGATAATAATAAGCTGGATGAATCCAGGATTTGGAATACAATGTAGCCTCGAGGATAATGTCAGCTAAATTATCCTCGGAATAAATTGAAAGATTTTTTTAAATCGGATCAGTTGTTCCGGTAATTTCCCTTCACATACAAACATACAAAATTCTCTCATTAAAATATTTGTTTAATATACTGAATGGATTTAGGTGAAACTTGTCTCATATATAGATTCCTTCAAATAAAGAATAGATACTTTAAACCCAATGAAATATTTAGAGTTATAGGAATAAGTAATATTTGATATATCATAAAAATATTATTTTCCGGTTGTAAAATTCATAAATACTGAAAATTGTATCGAATATTTTGTCGTTAAATAATATTGGAATCAATTTGTCCGCTAAAATGTATATCAGTCAACAATTTATTGTGAAATTTCAACGCATAATAACTAGGTATTATTTATATATCTATGCTATTCATAAATTTAATATTTTCGGGTAAACCAATGTCGTAAAATTAAACTTTTAACCTTTTTACTGCCTGAATCGAACATTTTTTTTTCAGACTAATTTTGTCTTCGATACCATCTCAAATAATCAAGTCATCAACTATCACTGATTAAAACCAAGTGGCTTGATAGTTATAAAGCTGTAGTCAGGGCTCGTAAACTGAGGCTGTTTCATGTCTAGCCACAGTTGGCATCCAGCCCGCGGTCGGCACATTATCCCGAGGGATTTCAGCCAGCCGCATCCGATAGCTTTATCATGCAACTAGAATAGAAACTAATAAGAAACTCAGTTGTGTTGCTGAAAATTGCTAGTACAACTGCTATTCTTTAGAATTACTGTGCGAAGATTAATGTATTTTCAGTTTAATCCGATCACACATTTTAACGTGAATTTAAGCGCGATCTTTATTGGTCACGACTATTTACCCGTACATTACGACGGTATGGATTAAACTGACAGGATTACAAATGTTCTATCTTTTTTCAATAAGGTTAAAATGAAAAAGAGATGACTTGTCTAATATTAGTTAAGTTCGTAAACAACAGAATCGGCACCATTTTATCACATAATTTTTAATTAAACTAAAAAAGTCTCTCGTGTCTATAGACATGCTATGGGCTAGGGATGGACTAAAAGAGTTATGAATATTAAAATGGATCCATTTATACGGGAAGTGGAATACCAAAAAATAAAGTGAATGTCAGTATGACGGATAAAAGGGCAGAATAGAAAAAAAGTTTAAAATGGTTGGGAACAGGGCAGTTAAATTTCATGACTAAACAAGTTTCATTACTCAATAGTTTTTTTTTCTACTATACTTGCAAGCAATTTCCAAATCAGTTGTAAGTTACATGGTAAGCTTACAATGACGTATCAAATACAATGCGATCTGTTATGAGTCTCTTTGGGAATTGGTTTTTAAAAAAAAGATATAAGTATTAGGGTTTAAGGCAGCCGTCTAGCGCGGTTGGATTATGGATGGAGACTGAACGGATAGGATGGATGAGTGTGCATGGTGCTACGGCTATGAAATGCTGAGTGGACAGGAATGGGCTGGAGTATGCAATACAGGGTGCTATAATAATATATAACACCTCCCTGGGGTAGACTAAACTTCGGGGTTGAAATTTCGGAGTTTAGGAAGAGGCTTTACGTATTGGTTCTGATACTTGGTGATGGGACAGGTTCTGAATTTGGTTGGCGTTTACAAATTTTGATAGGGATGACAGGCTCGGGGTTTGGTATTTGATCTACAGGCGGATTTACTGGAACAGATTGGGAAAAGGTGATGAAGTGACGGGATAGACGGCTGTGAGATTTAATGTATATAAACAATTTAAAAATACAAAAGAATAGGATAAAACAAATAATAATAATTAATACTATAGAATAATGACTCTCGTATTTTATAATCTGATGCTGGTTAATAATTTTATTTGCTTCGTCTGACAATGATTTTAATTTTGATTTTGTTTCAATAGTGAATGCGTCTAAATCAAAGTTCTGTATTTTAGTACGAGGTTCATTATTTATTTCTAATTTAAATTTATCTAGGGTACAACAAGAATCTTGTATTATATTAAAATCAGAATGGGTTATAGAAACATTAATTTTGATATTATTGAATTTAGGTATCAGTTTGGTACTCTTACAGTATGCAAAGCAATTGTTTGGGATATCTAAAATTCCCGTACCGATAATATTTATTACTATGCTTTTGTGATTCGGGCATTCTATATATAATTTATTACTCTGAGATTGGACATATATCCAATTACTATTATAAAGTGGTTTCCATAAATCTATGTTTCCGTAAATGAAGTCAGTTATACACTGCACTGGTAGGGTACTTATCACGTTCGAGATCAATTCACTTTCACAACTGGGGTTTGCACTGGTAGGGAACACGGTCATGACGTCACAGATATATTCGCGGGATGTTATCGCTCTGCATTCTTTCAGTGATTCGAGGTTACAGTATTCAGATTTGTCTTTGGTCATTGCGATATATTTACTGCTAGGAATGATAAAACTAAATGAATTCGGTTTTACACTATTATGTGGAGTTGGTAATGCTATACTATGAAACAAATTAAAGTCCTTAGGGGATACTAAAGGTATTCTTAATATAAAGACAATTTTGTTATTCAAGCTGTAACAAATAACATTGGAGATGTTCATCAAAATATAAATGTTACTTAATTCTAAGCTAACAGGCAATTTTAGATCTACAGGTATGTGTCTGTAGTTATCGACAAGCTCTTGGTATAATTGTGTGGGAGGCAATACGGCCGGGTGGAGGATGTTTTGACTACTGAACATGATAGCGTTTGTTATGTCTTCCAATTGAAATGATAAGGTGAGTATGGAAGCTTCTAATGAATTTAAAATTGAATTAATTTTGGCCTTTATATATAGATCGTTAGAAATAATTGAAAAATTTTGTAATTTCACCGTGAGGTTGTCGATAGCTTCATTAAGCATGGCTTCATTAATTTTGATAGTATGTAAAGTACTATTAAATTTAGACAAAACAGAAGTTGTGACCAAAATATTTTCTTTTATTAATGAACCCAGACTTTTCCCATTATCTTGGATAGTTTGTATGGCATTATCGTATCTGATAGCATCGTCCTCGTCCAGGGTCCCAAAGATAGTTTTAGATAAGGTACCAATACCACCTATCCATGCGCCTCGTTTAAATCTGTTGTTATTTACTAGGTGATTGATGGAAGAGTATTCAGAGACAATATCGTTATACCTGACTGTGAGTGGTTCTAATACGTTATGACATTCTAGATAGCTTGGGTTTTCAACCTGGATTTGGCTGCATATGAAGCGGATTGTACCTAATATAGAGTTAATGTTTTCAATATGAGGTCCAATATAGGAAATATCAAATGGGGCAACTATATCTAAATGGCCAATATTAATCTTAAGTTCACCAATTGGATCAAAGTAAATACCGGAACTTGAGTTGATTGGTTGAACATATTCTTGTTGACCTTGGGCCAGTACGCTGTAATGAAAGAAATAGCTAAATTACTTCTAAGCCGGACTACTCTAAATATAAAACTATTCCTATTTAAGTGTGCACTCATAAAGTTTTGAGTTTCTACCTATATATCTACATTTACCTATATTGATCATAAAATAAATGATAATAAAAAAAAATAAAATAAAGTAATAATGTTGAATAATTGTTATAGACAACATTTAATAAACTTAAAATATACCTACAGTACCTATGACGTATAAAATTACGATATAGGTACTAGGTGTACAACCTGGAAGTTGTTGGAGGAGGCCTATATCCGCCAGGGGTTTTAACTTAATAAAGTAATTAAAATTATAACATATGTTATATAAAATGTATTATTTATATAATTATTAATATACTAGATGCGAGGTTCGCCATGGATTTCTACATGTTTGACTTCGTCATAATGGTGTTTTACATGTCGTCTATTGATGAGTAATGACAGGGTGTGATTTCCATGTAATTTGACAATCTTGTATGGGCCCTTCCATACGGGTGATAAGGCCTTTCGAAGTCTTAGGTGGTTTTTTAATAGGACATAATCGCCTACTTTGTATTCGACTGGGCGAGTACGTGAGTCGTAATAAGTTTTGGAGTTTGTTTTCGATTTATGAATACATTCTAAAGCTTTATCGCGTGCATGTTTCAAGCGATGTTGTAGGAGTTTTACATATTCAGGATATGTAGTATTCGAGGAATCGTTATAAATCGAGTCTGGGATATTAGGCTTGTGTCCGAATAATAGCTCGTATGGTGAATAATGAGTAGTCGAATGTATTGCGGTATTGTAAGCTAACATGGAAGTATATACATATTGAGGCCAGTTATCTTGATTCTCGTTAACATATGACTTAAGATATTCCTTAAGGGTGGAGTGTGACCTTTCTAAGGCTCCTTGCGTCTGCGGATGGTATGGTGATGACCATAACTGTTTAATCTTTAGGAAATCGCAAGTTCTTTTGAAAACTTCCGCTGTGAAGTTTGTACCTTGATCGGTTAGAATATGTTTGGGAATTCCGAATAAGGATATGAAATGGAGCAAACAGTCACTTGTTTCTGCCGCTGTGTTACTTCGAATGGGATATGCTAATGAAAATTTAGTCAGGTCATCTTGCATAGTAAGGATATACTTTAATTTGGCTGAGCCGGATTCGGGAAGAGGTCCTACGATATCAAGGGCTAGTCTTTCGAATGGTGATGTTGAAGTGGATGTTATTACCATCGGCGCTCTGTTTATTTTTCGCAAGGCTTTATTAGTTTGGCAGGACGGGCATTTTTTTACATAGTTTTCTACGTCACTACCCATATTCTTCCAGAAGAATCTTTCCTTGATGCGGCTTAACATTCTCGTGGACCCTAGATGTCCGGCGATTGGGATATCATGATTTTCTTTAAGAATTTTGGGGATTTCACTTAGTGAAGGATATATGATATTATTATGATAAACGTGGATTCCTATATTATTATCTTCAAACAAATAGGCTAACATGTTGTAAATTTTCGCAAACGAATGTTTATCAAAAGGATTTCTAAAATCTGATGTGCTGATTTCATTTACTGTGGGATATGACATAATTATTTCATCACGTGCATATTTTAGGGATTTAAATATGTCAGGGTATGAGTGATCGCCAAAGTGGTGCACTTTTGTAAACAAAAAAAGGTAAGTTTTATTTTGAATTGTAAGAGGTAAACATGTGTGTAATGTTCTTTCTAATTTTAGGAATTCATCGCGTTCGGGGCTTGGACAATTACCAAGTACTTCTTGAACATAGGGCATGGATTCATCCATGTCTAATGAGGTAGGTATTATTATTACCTTTTGTGTTCCTTTTAATAAGTTTTCGTTATGTTCTGTTATAGTAGTATTATATAATTTGGTAGTTGATTTTAGGAATCTGGTATAAGTTTCATCTGGTATCGGTAGATTTTCAGGTGTTGACGATGGAGTTTCTGGATTTAGGTAAGGGGATGCAGGTAAGTTTTCAGGTACTGGATTAGGAGTTTCTGGATTTGGGTAAGTAGATACAGGTAAGATTTCAGGTACTGGAGTAAGAGTTTCTGGATTTGGATAAGTGGATGCAGGTAAGGTTTCAGGATTTTGCCAACTAGTTGAAGGTTGGGGTTCTAGCTCTAAACGTGGTTCAATTGGTGTTGAGAGAGGATCTACGGGAATAGGAAGATTCAAAGGGCTGAAGCCAAAATCTTTATCATCAATCGGGCTAAAATCTATTCGTATCCATTCATCGAGGGTTTCTTGAGGAATTTCAGGTAAGGATGATTCCTGTGGGAGTTCATTATTGGGATTGGTATCATTTGGATTTGGATTCAAATTATCTTTATTTTCAGGGTATACAGGATTAACTGGATATCTAGAAAGAGCGTCAGCGGCAGAATTCAGTCTTCCTTTTCGGTATACGATTTCGTATTCATACTCTTCTAGCTTTAGCCGCCAGCGTTGAAGTTTACTGCTAGGGTCTTTGTGATTGAACAGCCATTTTAGAGGTCTGTGATCAGTTACAATTTGGAATTTGTGTCCATAAAGATATGGACGGAAGGTTTTACAACCATATAGGATGGCTAACAACTCCTTTTCGGTTGTGCTATAGTTGGATTCGCTCTTATTTAGGGTACGTGACGCGAAGGCCACGGGTTGGTCTTTACCAACAGTTCCTTGCGATAGCACGGCGCCAACGGCATAGTTAGAGGCATCGCAGGTAAGGATGAAGGGTTGAGAGAAATCAGGATAAATGAGTAATGGAGCTGATGTTAGTTTATGTTTCAGGGTTTCGAAAGCGAGTTGCTGTTGATTTTCCCATTTAAATGTTACGTCCTTTTTCAAAAGGCTCGTAAGGGCTTTTGCGGTTTTGGAAAAATCAGGGATAAAGCGGCGGTAGTAGGAAACTAAACCAAGGAATGATTTAATATCTTTAGGGGATTTTGGAATTGGAAATTCAGTGACGGCTTTTATTTTGTCTGGATTTGGCTTAACGCCTTGTTCAGTAATTACATGACCAAGATAACAGACTTCACGTCGTAGAAACTCGCATTTATCGGGCTGTAATTTCAGGTTGAAATCTCGGATTCTTTGGAAAATCGACCTGAGGTTTATAATATGGCTAGGGAGATCGAAAGCGTAACAAACAACGTCGTCTAAGTAAACAAAGCATCGGATGCCTTGGAGTCCGGATAGGGCAGAATTCATTAATCTTTGAAACGTGGAAGGGGCATTTTTAAGCCCAAATGGCATTCTCAGGAATTGGAAATGTCCTTCCGGGACGTTGAAGGCTGTTTTGGCTTTATCAGCTTCATTTAAAAGAATTTGATGAAAACCGGATGCTAGATCCAAGGTTGAGAAATATTTACTATGGCCAAGTTGATCTAAGATTTCTGTGATCTGTGGTATGGGATAAGTGTCACCGATAGTGACATCATTGAGTTTCCTGTAGTCAATAACGACTCGCCATTTTTGAGTGTTAGAAGCATCTAGTTTTTTTGGAACAACCCATATGGGTGACGACCAAGGGGAATCTGAAGGCTCTACAATATTTTGTTGTAACATCTTGTCAATTTGGTTACGGACCTCTGCTTTATGTACTTCGGGAAATCGGTAAGTCTTAGTATGGATTGGTATATCTGTTGTTGTTTTTATATCATGTTTCAGGGCGTTTGTGTGGGTAAGATTTTCTCCAGGAAGATGAAAAATATCTGAAAATTCAGAACATAACTGTAGAAGAGCATCTTTTTCTTCACTATTCAGGTGTGAGACACGTAATTGTTTTAGGACTTCCTTTGTTCTTGTAACATTATTTGTTGTAGTTGTAGCGCGTATATGATTAACAACATCAGAAGGATCTTCTTGGAATTTTGATGGATCAATCGGGATAAGTTTTAAATTAAGATTTGATTTTAATGTTAATGGTTTTTCCGAAGTATTTACTACAGATATATTTATCCTATTATTTTCTTTGACCCGTGCTATACAGTTTGCTATCAAAAGATTCTTGGACAGTTTATGATCAAGTATTAATCCTTCTTTTATTTCAGGGTTTCGGACGGAACATTCTATAACGGTTTCGGTTCTTGCAGGTATCAAATATGCAGGATCATGAAAATGTAACTTCAATGATGATTTACCAATATAAAGGGAATTGTTCGTGTAATCTATATTACAGCTGTATGCATTTAGCATATCGGATCCTATAATGCCATCATATGGTAAGTGTATTTTATCAATGACGTGAAATTGATGCGATATGTTGGATTTTGGTAATCTTAGTTTTAATTGGAAGTGACCTCGGGTTTTGATAGCTTCTTCTGATGAATCAATACCTTTCAATTGTATTGTTTCTCTTACAAGCTTTGGATGTCTTTCTATACAGGAATGTTTTAATAGGCTCACAGAAGATCCTGAGTCTACGAGCAGGATTAAAGGGATGTCTGACACGGGAGAATCAACGAGGACATGGGGTAATAACGTTATAGAAGGATTATTTGTAATTTCGAAAACGTTGGATTTGGAAGTCGGAGGCAGTTTTTCATTCTGCGCGGATACAGTGGGTTTTGGCAGAGTAACACCTTTGTGTTGTTGCATGGATGCAGTGGATTTTGACAGACCAACATCTTTATGTTGCTGCACGGATACAGTGGACTTTGACAGACTAACATCGTTATGTCGCTGCACGGATACAGTGGATTTTGGCAGACTAACGTCCTTACGTTGCTGCACGGATACAGTGGATTTTGGCAGACTAACATCGTTATGTTGCTGCACGGATACAGTGGATTTTGGCAGACTAACATCGTTGCGTTGCTGCACGGATACAGTGGATTTTGGCAGACTAACATCTTTACGTTGCTGCACGGGTACAGTGGATTTTGGCAGACTAACATCGTTGCGTTGCTGCACGGATGCAGTGGATTTTGACAGACTATCATGTAGCGATGTCTGTGAAGATTTTGACGATTTGGTTTTAGGGATTTGATTATGGGCATCGATTTTTAAATTACTAAGTCCCGTACGACCCCGGGACGAGACGTTTAATCGTTTTTTGTTTCAGCATCAACGGTATCATAACCTTCTTCTTCAACCGAATCAATTGGATGTTCTTCATCATGGCTTCCAGTAGTAAAATGGATGCGTTGAGTTGACCTCGATTGATTGTCAAACTTATAGCGGTTATTGTTATATTCGCGTTTGCGACATTGTTCCAGAGTATGTCCTGGTGTTTTGCAATATCTGCAGATTGGTGTGGAAGAATCATTATTATCGGTATACCGATTTGGATTGAAATTTGGTTTAGGCCTAAATTGATTCGAGTTTGAGGAGAACTGTTGGTTCTGGCTACGACGCATAGGTTGATAGTTTGACCTTGCTGCGTTAGGTTTTTCTGAGTGTGTGCTAGACAGGCTTTGTTTAAAAAGAGAATGTTGGATTTTCTCCTCAGAAATAGCGATGTTTACGGCTTCATTGAGAGTCTTAGGTGACTTACATCTAACGATGTTGGATAAACGGGGTGTCAATCCCATTTGGAAATGATGGAGGGCTAATTCCTCCATGGCTGCTGTGCGTCCTACCATTTCCTTATTTTTATGGCCATGCGAAATGGATATCTCGGTTAGTAACTGGGAAAGGCATGTATCTATCCTTAAAGCGTACTGGCTCACAGATTCGTTTGGTTGCTGTTTACATTCTTGTAGGTCAGTAAGCAAGTGGGCATAATGTTTCCTTTCACTAAATTGGGTTTTGAGGAATTCTTTAAGTTGAAGCCAATTGGTGAATTCTTTTACAGAGCAAGCAGTTTGTGCCTTGCCTTGTAGTTGGCAAAGAATATATTTGAAAATTATGTCTTTCTGAAGATCTGATGCTAACTCATAGGCGTTATTACAGTTTACCAAAAAGGAGTTCAGAGTTTCCCTACCCCCATCGTAGGGTTTGATGAATTTTAATAAGGTGGATAGATCTAATTCTACTTTGACGACAGGCTGTGTTTTCTTTTTAGCGAGCGACCTAGTAGTAGGTGCAGAAGGTGGAGGTAAGAACCCGTCATCGTCAGTATCTGTGACGGCGGTTTCGGGTTTTGGACTTAGGGCTCTACTCTCAGACATTTTACACTATAATGAAGGACCAGTGAAATTCACAATAACAATCTTAATTCACACAGTTATATATGTTAAAAAAAAAAACACATATGATAACAATCACAAAATTATGTTAATTAATAAGACAAAAGTTTGGGATTCGCAATGACCAAATGGGTTTAGATATAATTCACTTACTTGAGTGTGAACAGAGCGATAACAGTGGCTATCATTTCTTCGAAATGCAGGGCTCAGTATCGTAGATAATATCGTAGGTATATGCGTCGGATATATGACGCCAGGCCGGCTACAGCACGGGCAGGTGCGCAGCAGTGGGCCTTCCGGGAGCTCGGCTTACAGGCTCAGGTGAACAGGGCTCACGAATCACGGTGCACTATTAACACCGGTTTATGGAATCGGCACTATTCGGCACTATTTGGCACTCGCGATTCACTAAAACACTCACTCGCGTTTCGTGATTTCAGGGAAAACTGGGAGACGGTACCGGGGATTCTTAATTTACAATCCCTTTACGCTGCCACCAAAATGTTATGAGTCTCTTTGGGAATTGGTTTTTAAAAAAAAGATATAAGTATTAGGGTTTAAGGCAGCCGTCTAGCGCGGTTGGATTATGGATGGAGACTGAACGGATAGGATGGATGAGTGTGCATGGTGCTACGGCTATGAAATGCTGAGTGGACAGGAATGGGCTGGAGTATGCAATACAGGGTGCTATAATAATATATAACAGATCGTAGCATGTGTTGTTTGTTGCAGTTAGGATTAACTGAACCGGTTTACATCATGTGAATTCAGCCATATTACATAAAAATAAGTATTTCATAACATACGCTTGAAGCAAAATACTTTTTTATTAATATAATAGCGAAACTTCTATGAAAAATACATGTCTAATATATTTTGGACAGTTGTATTTTTCATTCGTTCCGCAGACCGAATGAGGACTGGAAATAAACTAATAAAGATCATAACAATGATAAGATAATATAAGCTGAGGGTAGAATTTCATGATTTAATGCCGAGTCTGGGCCTTGTTTAATAAAGTAGACTTTTCACAGACTGCATTATTGTTTTTTTTTCTGCTTTTATAAAGACAATAAAATTTTTGTTTAATATGTCATAAAATGAATTATATTCCTTTAAATTTTACTCTTTTACCATATTTACATAATATTCTATTGACGCTGTAAAAATAGCTTTATATTAAGCTGTCATTAATGTAAATTGCTTATTCAATTAATAAGTTTATAACAGTTTCCAAGTTATAAATCAGTGATTTATGCGACACAAGAGAACGAAACGCACTCAACTTGGTTTAATACTCCACCAATGAGCGTTCAGTTTTATGTATTCAACACATAACTTCATCGCTGTGAGTCCCGGGGTTTATATCTTCACAACCATCGATGTCGAATATATTAGATAGACGAAAGAAATTAATATTTGAAATCGTTGATTTGCAGGTTCTGTTACTGCATCTTCTATTTATGTCAGAGAATAAAAAATGTTGAACAAACAATTACACAGACTTTCAAATATTTATGTAAAAAAATGTACGTATAAGTATTTCAATGTACATGAAATGTATTTAAAAACAAGAACTAACTACAAAATTTAAAGTTTATTAGTTCTATACAGTTAGGAGCTTTACAGAACCCAACGTAAAAATGATGCTTAAAATTGGTTTATAAGCAAAACAGTTATGCGTGAACATATATAAAAAACATACAGCCGAACCTCCTCCTTTTTTTTAAAGGAGGTTAAAAATATCTAGGTTCAATATTATTGACACATTTTTATTGCGTAAGTTGTGAATCTATTCAATCGTATATCATTTATCTTGGTCCTCATTCCACCGGTGAGGTGCGATGCCGGGGCATTACTATTCCCGGCGTACCTACACGGATAAAATAACTTTTAATTAAAAACCCGGGACTGGATATAACTCCAGACTCTCGACTTAACTTTGGAGAAATTACTATGACGTGATATGTACCATAATAACTGTGAGTTGTTTTTTTTAACATAAATTCTTATTTTTTTATTTGTTTGTTTATTTTATAAATTCAATACTAGTCACTTTTCTTAATTATAGGTTTTGTCGCTGAGCGACTATATCACCTAATAATTTTTAATTATTTTTACAATATAAATATGCATAAAATAAGTCGAGAAACAAAATAAATAAAGCTATATGTTTAACATAACAATTATTGTTTTGTGGCAATTTTTGTTTCATGTTGCTTTTGTATTTCTTTCAAATCAAATCAAAAATCATTTATTCAGTTTAGGCCCTAATAAGGCACTTATGAATGTCAAAAGTTACAGTTTTACAATAGACTCTACTACCGGTTCGGAATACACTTGAACTGAGAAGACTCCGGCAAGCAACTCAGCAAGGCTTCTTTCCTGATGTTTATTTAATTTTATTATTTTACATTATTTTACATGTATACTAACTGGCTTGGTAGATCTTATCCTGTCCTAAGAATAAAAAACTAAGACATACCTACCCCTATTAAATATTAAAAACTATCTCTCAAATGGACCAAACTGTACATTGCATAAAATCTAATTAAAATCGGTTCAGTAATTGAAGATCATCGCAGGCAAACAACGCGACACGATTTTTTTTACATATAAATATTTTTTCATCATTTTCATATTCAACACTAGGAATTTTCCTCGGAATGGTTATTCCGACAAAATGTAGGTCACCATTATCAATAAAACATCTAAAATCCCAATATGTAAGGCTTAGTACATAATCCGGTCATAAAGCGGCTTCCACACTCGCTGCACAGGTGGTGCTGCAGTCGTTAATCAGCGGCGGTAATAGCCACACTGGCGACGTGCAATAATCGCGCGATTACTGCTCGACTGTCGCGCGTGGGATGACGTTTTAATGTTCCGTATAATTGTCAGGTTTTTATGTAAAGAAATGGACTAACATTTTACTGGTGAGTGATGAGATTTTTATTTAACGGTTTTATTTAGGTACTTCACTTCGTATTTGATTCATATCTTGCGACACTTTTTTCAACTGCTTATTTTAAACACACAGATGTAGTTTTCGTGAAGAATCAATATTATGATGTATTCAACCTTCGAACCTCGAATCCTGATCCTGGAAGGGTAACTGCGTACCTTTTGCCTAAAACCACAGCTAAAACAGTGAGATTTGAGGATCTGTTGACTTTTGATCATCATAATAGGGTACCTACTAAGCAGATACTATGATTTTAGGGTTCCGTACCTCAAAAGAAAAAAACGGAACCCTTATATTTATGATCACTTTGTTGTCCGTCTGTCTGTCTGTCAAAAGTCTTTTTCTCAGGAACGCGTGGAGGTATCAAGCTGAAATTCATATCAAATATTTAGGTCTACTGCCGGTGCACGAGACAGACTCCCAATTGTCCAGTTTTATTATTTTACTATGAGGCCTGTGTTTGACCACAATCTCACTGTGGTCAGTGATGATGTGGCCGATGGTGGTAAACACACAAAGCCTATAAGTGATTTAGTTCTCAAGTGCAGCTATCGTAACACTCCGCAAAGTGTTTGGCGACAGATTTTTAACTTGAGGGTGGTAGCCAGACAGGGAACTACGAAGTACCCTACCACCGTGAAAAATAATATCACGGGTTAAAAAAACGGATACAAAATCCCTACAACTCCTAAACATTTGTACAGCCAGCAACGTTGTCACGCAAAATTATTTAATTGTATTGCCACGAAGCAGCAGCCGTTACACAACCGCATATTTCGGTAATAACCTCACGGGGAATGGTTTCATTTCACGTTAAATGCTGGAAGTAAGCCTCGCACATGCAGAAGCAAAATGTGTTCAATCTCAGTCCACGTAGACCTACGTATGAGGTACTGGTTGCTTCTGGCCACTGATAGTAAATTGAAGTTTGTGTGTTTTGCACCAAGAACTGCGACTGTGTCTGATAGGAAATGACTCCGCACTCACATTTTATTTATTACACTAGCTGTTCCTCACGGTTTCACTCGCGTTCCCGGGATAAAAAGTAGCCTATAACCTTCGGGGATAATGTAGTTTCCTATTAGTGAAATAATTTTTCAAATCGGTTCAGTAGTTTCGGAGCCTATTCAATGCAAACAAACAAATATACAAACAAACAATGAAATCTTTCCTCTTTATATTATTATTATTGGAGGTCTTCTTTTTTTTCTCAGCTCTTTGGCTGGTTTTAACTACATTTACGGGCTGAAGCCAAGTAAATGAAGTGTGTGGTAGGTATTTATAATGGGGGTGTATTTTCTTCCTCTATCTGCATGAATTTTCTCACAATTCTACACGTGTTTAGTATTGCAGCTTTCTGTAGGCTTAATATAAACAGAATCTGGTAGATCTATTAAGTTCAAGCTGCGGAGAAGATGATTGGGGACAACGCCTGTCGTGGACAGTACTACAGGTATGACATAAACTTTCTCTTGTTTCCAGATTCTTGTAATTTCTTCTTTAAGTTCAGTGTATTTGCTTATTTTTTCAGTTATTGTTTTTTGTATGTTATGGGTGTTGGGGACTGCAATATCTATAAGGTAAGTGATTTTTTTTATTTTATCTTGTAGGGTTATGTCTGGTCTATTATAGTGGATGGTCTATAATAATTAATTTTATCTTATTAATCTGTGAGTATGGCGCGATCGTAGTACATTTTATGTGTGTCATTTTCTAGGATAGTTTGTGGTGTGTATTTGTAGTAAGGAGTATTTGTGTCGTGTATGAGTTTATGTTTAAGTGCTAGTTTTTGATGAATGATGTTTGTATTATTACATTATTATTAAGTATAGATTACGGGCAGTTTGCACATAATAGTACAATGAAGCTGTATATAGCTGTCTACGAACGTGCTACAGTGGTCTACGAGGTGCTACGAGTTGGCTACAGCCTACGAATGTTAGTATTATTTGTTGAAATGCATAGTCACATATTTATGGACCACCTAGTTACTGACAAAAATATGACGTTTATTATCTGATCATTTTAATAGTACTTAAGTTACTTGCTAGTACTTTAAGGGTTATTACCTACTCAATCACACTGATAAAATTATCAAAAATATTTTTCTTTGTATCTTTTGGCGACATCTAAATCACCTGCAATTTATAATTTTAAAGAAAATTTATAATGTTTCAAATGATAATGAATAATAGCTTATTATAAGCGAAATAAAAATGGAGATCTTTTTCTTGAATAGATATTAAACTTGAACTATCCGAGGATCTTATAAAGCTGATTTATTAACATTATACACGGTCTCTTGTGAGATTTAGTGCGGTGTGAAATATTTTATTTAAAGGTAAAATTATGGGGCTATTAAGGTGTCAACTAATCACATTATGTGGATCATTAAACGCTTTATTCTATTGAATTTCAATTTATTTGAGACATATTATGTTTACGTTTTAAAAGATTAGATATTCTCACTACTACACCTACCAGATTCCGCCCCGCGGTTTCACCCGCGTTCCCGAAGGATCTTATGTTTTCCCGGGATAAAAAGTATCCTATGTGTTAATCTAGGTTATAAACTATCTGTGTTCCAAATTTCATCGAAAGAGTAACAAATATTCATCCATCCATCCATACTTACAAACTTTCGCATTTATAAAATTAGTAGGATTTTGAAATTTTTCACTCATAACCGATTAACTAAATTATACCAGTCGGATTCTAAAAATTCTTTCAATGATATAAATCTACTTTCCGAATGCTATAGGCAATATTTTATTACGGAAACGTGGGTAAAACCGCGGGGAATAGACGGTATATAATTAAATTTTAAAACCCCAATTGCAACGCACTCCAGAAAATTGCAAAAACTTTCAGCACAGCGTACATTTTCACTACAACCAAAAATACAGCTAGAAACTGCGTTGAAATTAAATTATAGTGGTAGTTCTTTAAAACGCAGGCGCTTTGTATGTTTGTATAAACAAACTCCGGCTCCATTTGGGTTTACGAAGTTACCCGGGTATATAGACTACAAACAGACCGGGTGTTTTTTTGTAGATGCGTTTGGATAGCAATTTGGTCAGCCTCGGTGGCTAGGCTGTTAAAAGTACGGAATTGAGTTCCGAGCTGTATTTTTAAAGAGGTTGTATGGTCGGTCAATATTATGTTTGTTTTTATTTTGTAGCATACTCGGATTCTTTTAAAAATCTATTTCATTTTACTTATTTGTTTTTACGTTTAATTACAGACAAGCGCTAAGTCATCATCATCATGTCAGCCGAAAGACGTCCACTGCTGGACAAAGGCCTCCTCCAAGGATCTCCACGATGGCTAAAATGAAGCGCTAAGTGATAAAACTATATCAAAATCTGCAAAGAGGTTTTTTTCCGACGGTTTTCAAAGTTCCGAAATCACAAATTTCAACAAGCTAGAAAGCAGTCTGTTAAAAAAGGGACCTTCAATGAACCAGTTAAGTCTTAGAATGGATATTACGTCTTAGAAAGTACGGATGGACTGACGCTCTTAAAAGGTACCTAGCTAAACTGGGATAGATGAGCATGACAAGGAACTGGAAGTGGCTTTTTGGCAGTAAATAACGAAAGGCTGATGTAGGATCATGTCTTGTAGTTGGAATGTTTTTATTGGAACGTTCTTTTTTGAAAAATATTATGAAGTTGAAAACAGTTATGCATATTTCAAAGTATAAAATATGTTCAATACGTTATGTTAAATAATTGAGTTGAATTTCAGATAAAATTATATATCATACAGCTTGGTATTTATCCAGCACAAATAACCAATGAAGCGGTTTTAACCGTTTTAATTAAAATTTGGGGAAAATTTGTCATTTACTGTGTTTAATGCGAATGCAATTCATTTTACAAAATCAGGTTTTTTATGTTAATGATTTTGATTATTAGATAGTACCTACGCTTTATCCTAGTTTTCTCAGAATATAAAGTTAAGCTTAAGTAATTCATTTAATATTAGGTACATTTATTGTTATTAAAGTTGAGCCCGCTTCTCGTTTGACCTCCAGGGCAAATTAAATCACATTCATGGATGGCTTACCCAGATTGAATAAGCCTGAATATTTCAACAAGAGATTTGAGAGAGTTAAATTAAGGCGATAACTTGTTTTTAGGGTTCCGTACCTCAAAAAAATAAATGGAACCCTTATAGGATCACTTTATTGCCCGTCATTGTGTCTGTCAAGACCCTTTTTCTCAGGAACGCGCGTGGAAGTTCACATCAAATAGGTACTCAGGTCTACTGTCCCTTGGAGCTGTGGAAAAGTCACACTTCTAAACCAACGCAATCAAAATATACTGCCGTTTATGCTACAAACTTTCGACACTCGCAAGGGAATGGAAACCTCCTGTGAACTCAGAATCTTGAAATTTGGTACAAAGCAATGTATTATAGCATAGATAAAGGAAAAATTGCGAAAGGCATACATTTTTTGCTACACTCAATTACAATGTTATGTTTGTACGGAACCCTCGGTGCGCGAGTCAGACTCGCACTTAGCCGGTTTTTTTTTCTTACCGCTAAGGTACCGTCAAGCATTCACCCCGCCTGATGGTAATTGGTTACCTTTACCTACAGACACTTGCAACCTAAAGAGGACGATCATTGCCGATTTTGGAACCTTCCCACCCTTGAAAACCACATACCGTCCTCTGATAATCAAATACCCGCAGAAAATAAGGTAATTGGTAAACTAACCCTTACATGTACCAGAAACTCCTGCAATATCTAATCACACAGAAGGATTCAGGGGTAGTCAACAAATTAAGCATACAGCGAAGGCGAAGAGGAGCAAATTCAATATTAATATAGGAAACTGTGAGGGGTGAGGGGAGCTAAACGCAGTGGGCGTGGTAGTAACCAATTGCAATTTCCAAACAGTGGCTCCCATAGCACGCGGCGACTGATATTAATCAGGGAAGCGGTACCTACTCCGGCGGGCTTTTGATTAACGGACCGTTTTATGCTATAAGCGACAAGCGATTAATAATATTATAATTCTTGAAGAGATTAATTATATTTTTTTATGTAAAAAGATTGTAATGACCGGTTATACATTGACAATGCCCCTGATATTGCTAGTAATTGATAAACGGTAATTTATCATCAAAGCCTCTTAGTTTTTCAGCCTTTTGACATACAAAAAGTTATATATTTTTGTACGTAATTTTATAAATATAGAAGTAAAAAATAAAGTTTCTTATTCTATACTGATATTATAAAGAAAAAAAGTTTGTTTAAATGTAGGAAAAAATCTTCATGGAACTCAGTACACGAATTATTCCAAGATGACGTCACGATTGATACGACGAAATTTATAAACCTATTTTAAAATTAATCCTGGGACACTCTTAAAATACGGTCATGTGATTCCATGCAGAGCTTATTATTTACTATGGAATTTAAAGATCTGATATAACATTTTTTTTTATATTCCATAGCAACGTTACTAATAAAATATTACACTCCTATAAGACCTAAAGGCTTTACTCCCACTTCGCCCAAAAAAGGTTCTAAGTCAATAGTATATGATAAGTGAGGATTGTTTTTCCCAACACGCAAGACAGTGCACTTTCCAGAATTTAGAGTTAAAAGCCATTCTTTTGTCCACTGAGTTATTCTGTTTAGATCATCTTGAATAATATTGTGAGTAATAAGTGGATTTCCCATTATTTTAGTATCATCCGCAAACAAAGGCAGTCTTGATTGGACAATATCTTTTAAGTCTGTCAAAAAAATACCAAACAAGACTGGGCCTAAAACAGAGCCTTGAGGGACTCCGCTATGAACATTAAATGAGATTGATAACTGTTCTCGAACTCTAACCTTAAGTTCTTCCACTAAGAAAATCTTCTATCCATAGAAGAAGTTTCCCACGTACTCCAAAAAGCTCCATCTTTGCAACTAATCGTTTAATCGGAACACGATCAAATGCTTTCTCGTAGTCTAATATATATAGGGGTAACCACTGCTTTCTTCCAATCTTGAGGAACTGCTCCATTTGCAAAGGATAAGGTCATAATGGTAGCAAGTGGGTTACACAGAATTTTGTAACATTTTTCAAGTTGAATTCCAAATTTGAAAAAAAAAACAAGTTAAATTAAGGCACTTGTGAAGAAACGGTTACTTTCAGTCGCTCATGACTTGCGACCTGCTTCGCTACGGGCATGTTACGAGGATCGCGTGAACTGAATGTAACCTCACTCGTGTCCAATTCATCGCGCTCTGAAGCGTGTATGTAACCTCTAACTATAGTCTCGCTGTATTGTTGTACGGGCTACCTTATTGAGACCATTGTGTATTAGCACGCTATTGATTAAACAATACAGTCGAATTGATAACCTCCTCCTTTTTTTGAAGTCGGTTAATTACTTATCTATACGCCATTACTAATACTATACTTATGTTATATGTAGAGTTTGTATCTTATAATATACTAGCTGTTCCGCGCGGTTTCACTCGCGTTCCCGGGATAAAAAGTAGCCTATAACCTTCGGGGATAATGAAGCTTCTTATTAGTGAAATATTTTTTCAAATCGGTTCAGTAGTTTCGGAGCCTATTCAATGCAAACAAACTAACATACAAACAATCAAATCTTTCCTCTTTATAATATTAGTATAGAGTATAGATTATAATTATAATAGAAAGATAATCTTATTGTTTTAGGTTTGAAAATTTTGTATGACTGCTTGCTAGCTTTCTGACATGATACAAATCTCAGTCTGATTCGAGTTTTCGACAGACTGGTAGCTTCTGGCTCCAAGATACATATGTCTGCTCTGATATTACTGATACACTGAATGTACGTATATTGCAATTTCCAAACAGTGGCCTATAAGCTGTTAGTGTGCCAATCAAGTATATAAAGTAAATAACTACATATAATTTAGTAAATTCAGGTCCTAAGCTACCGGAGAAATACAGGTCACCCTCGGATGGAAAACTTATCACAAAAAAGTTGTAGGTTAGTACTCGTACATATAGTAGGTATTAGATTTACTGTGCTACTAGTATGTTCCGGCAGCTGCACTTAGCCAGTTCCTTTCCAAGTTGTTAGATTGCTCTCCTTGACTACTTCATCACTTACAGCAAAGGATTTGTTTTAAGGAATGGGTTATTTTTATTATTTTAGATCACTCATCTTATTTATATTTCGTAAAATTGGTCAATTGAAAAAAAAATACTGAAAATAAGACATAATGTTACTTTTAATCCTTTTTGTTTACTATGTATAGGCCTGTGTTTGACTACAATCTCACCGTGGTTAGTGATGATGTGGCCGATGGTGGTAAGCACACAAAAGTCTAGAAAGGAACCTGGCTCTCAAGTGCAGCTGTTGGAACACACCGAAATCCTGATTAAGAATAATGAAATGCACGTAAATAACTAACAAATAGTAAATTAAATATACATGTAAACAGCTTTATATCTCATAAAACTTAGTATAAACATATGAAATTAATAAAGTAAACTGAACTGTAAATTAAATTGAATCCACAGTCCATATAAATTTAGTGAATAGCGCACAATGCTTTAATAATATTTACTAAACTAAACTAGTAAATAGTTGTAAAATATGCTCGGTAGCCGGCTGCGGCATAAATCAGAGTAGATCGTAGTAGACTACCCCTCCCCACGGTATCACTGTCTCTACAAAATCATGATGCGCCATCGATGTACGACATACTTCCTATGTAGGTACAACGTATTTTTTATTAGGTACTTCAAATTCACACTTAATGTAATACATTACACAACAAAACATAACGCAATGAAATTTGGCACGCAAATAGCTTATGGTATGGAGAAAGACATATGCTACTTTTTACTGAGGGAAGAATTTTATTTTAAGAATGCTGTGCAACACAATACGAGATGCTAGAGATGTATGCAAGAGATGTACATTTAAACCATTTATTTTAAACACAAAAAAAACACACCAATTTAGAATATTTTTTGCTGAAAGTAGCTAGGTAGCTCAGTGTAAACTATAGGTATAATCTTCAAAATCAAAATCAAAATTTAATTTATTCAGTTTAAGCCCTAATGAGGCACTTATGAAAGTTGCTTCTTTAACCTTATCCATAAATTTTCTGTGATCCTCGTCGACAGGTCGTCCGCTGCACTTTATGTCCCACCCGGGCTGGGAATCGAAGCGGCGACTACTAAATTAAATAACTCAAAACATCTCTCAGTTGCAAGCACTTAAATAATTCACTTTGTGGCCTCACTGGATTGCCGTTTGGCTCACACTAAAGCGAATTTAAGAGATAGTACGATGTTGCTTCAACGTACTCTATTTGATATGCAATATTCAATCTCTCGGCTTGTTCTACATGTTGTTTGTTATATTTGCAGATTAGGATAATTTATATTTCACATATTTGTATTGAGAGGAATTTAATATTTATACCTACATGAATACCTTTTGTACGTTTGGTTAATAATAATAATATCATTTCTTCACACACGGTTACCTGATACCAAACTAAGCAGAGCTTGTACTATGGAAACCAGATAACTGATATACTACATATACTACTTTTTTTTTTGTAAATACATACTTATATAGATAATTACACCCAGACTCAGGACAAACAGACATGTTCATGCACACAAATGTTTGTTCTGGATGGGAATAGAACCCACAACCAGCGGTGCGATAGGTGGCGTCTTAACCAACTGCGCCAACTGGTCTGTCATTTGTACCTAATATTGATTTTTTGCCCATTTATCTTTCTTATCATATTATTATATCCCGACCGACGCCATTTTGTCTCTTTCAATTGATTTCTACGTCTTTGACATTAGATATTTCCTTAGTACTTAAGCTTTGCCTTATCTCACAGTTTTACGCCCAAAACCTTAAATTAAAAGTGTGAAGAATGTCCCAGGATATTGTTATGGGCCTATTTCAGGAGTCAAATACCACTATATTATGTACAAGGCAGATATTAATGATGTTAAACTAATTAACGTCGAGTAATTACAAATTCTCATTAATAGACAGATGTTTAAGACTCGTGTAAGTTCATTTTGCACGAAATTGGAATAAATCATTTATGCTTGCTTCGAAAACCACAAATTAAAGCTACATTCTATTCTCATTTACTGGCTGCTCTCCTCGGGGCGGAGGATAAATACATTTTTGTTTATATTTAGAAGTAGTTTTGTTTCATTTTAAATGGTTAACAAACTAGTTTTTAATTGTCTGACTTCCCATGACTCAACACCCACTCAACAAAAAGCCTTTCAACTATTATTCAATCCGATTAAACCCAGCAATTATCGATTCAAATTCGAAACGTATCGAGTTGGAATTAATCCGGCTAGTGGCTGACGGCAGTTAGCGTATGCAATTTATCGAGAAATCCGAGTTACTCGCCCAATTTGTGATTGCAATGTGTTTGAGAACTTTCGTTCGGTTTTAAAGCGACAATTCCATTAGTTACCTAGTTACACGGCTTTTTGAGTTCGATTCGATTGCAAATTGTAACGTAACGGATTTTAACCCCCCCCCTTAGTAGTCCGATGCGTTAACCCCCAGCAATAAATTAAACAAAGGTTAATTACTGGCTTAGTTCTTTTACTGAAATATATTATATTATATTTTGTAAGGTTATAAAAATGGTAGTAGGATAATATAAAAATGGTAGTATGCCACAGCTTCTCAGAAGGAGACTAATGTGGGCAACCTGAGATGAATTGCATTACTTATTTTAAATTATATTTAAATTCAAGGGCGCCAAAAGCAGGAACGGCTGCTTTCCCGTAATTAAAGGGTTACATTATTGTAGTAGTTATTTATACGATATGATATTTATAAAGTGATACGAGCCGATACGGCCCCACCGAACATCAACTCGAGGCAAAACTATGCCCCCACCGAACACCATCTCGAGGCAAAACTATGCCCCCACCGAACACCTACTCGAGGCCAATCTAGGCCCCCACCGAACACCAACTCGAGGCAAAGCTATGCCCCCACCGAACATCTCCTCGAGGCAAAAATAGGCCCCCACCGAACAGCATCTCGAGGTTAAAATAGGCCCCCACCGAACAGCTCCTCGAGGCAAAAATAGGCCCCCACCGAACACCTCCTGGAATGGACACCAATATTGTCGACATTAGGGTGGTGTGTCTACAAGGCCAGAGCATACAGAAGGATGGACACTGGTCACAGATGTCAACCATGTGCTCGGTTCTTGGGCATCCTATTCCCAGGGAAAATTAATAACAATAGGGACAGAAATAAATTGAAATACTCTGCCACAACTGAAGGTTGGGCAGAGCAAACCCTAGAAAGCATCCACGGTCAGTACAACATAAGTTGTCTGCCATGTGCCTGCCTACTTGTCCGGACCTACTCGGACAAAAGTTAATAAACCCTAACCAACTATAATAATTTAAAAAAACACCATAAATACCTTATGGAGGAAAAGAACCACGCTTAGTAAAGGTGGATCATGTCGACTCCGGAGGGAAAGGAGGTTTAAGATGACCCTGGCTGGCCACGCCACGCGGTTATCATCGGCCGCGTCAGCTAAGACTAATCAGCCGAAATTCTGTAGAAAACCGAATAATAAATGACGAGACACTGATTTAATGATAGAACTAAGCTTCCCAAAGAGAATACTCACAAAAAAAGGTTAGGTCATTGACATTCGACCTTTAGATGCGTATACGCCGGGACGCCGGGAGTGAAAAGAAAGAATGTTCCATTGAACTAATGAACTTGACCTAATTACGAAAAGGGTGTACACAACTCGAAGAAGTCCCCTAATCGGTCGAAAAACTCCGAAATACCGGTCAAAAACACTAATCCAACAAACACTGAACTAATGAAATACGGACGGGAATACGTCAAAAACACACTGAACTCTAATTTGATAAATGAACATGAAATCTAGCACTTTCCAAAACAATAATTATTACCAAATTTAGATAATAAGCGAAGTAAACAATGTAGATTTAATCGGTAATGTGGGAAAAAAAAACAAAGCAAATTTAATTAATAAGCTGACAGCCCCATCAGTGTTGCCTCAGTAAGAAAAAAAATGTTGCCACGGGAATAACTTTACTTTGTACCGCAAGCAAATCGATTAATCGATTTGATGAAATTTAAGTATTTATCGAATTACAAATAATGTTTAATTGAGTATTAATAAAGAAATGAAAAATTTATAATTGGCTACAACTCCATCTACTATAAAAAGGTATAGTCAATTAATAAATTCCAAATTAAACTACGTTCAGGAATATGACAACTAATCGACTGAAAAATCGATAAAACGTAATACATGTAATAAATAATTGAAGACCCGATTTTACTACGTGACACGACCCCCCCTGTCAGAAGAATTTTGCGTAAATATGCGCAAAATTCAAGCTGGTCCTCCAGCTTGGAAACAACTCAGTACGTACAAGACAAATCGAGGACTGAAGAAAAGTCTAAATAAAATAATAAAGATGAAAACAATATACTTCAAACTCCCTAACGGACACAACGACAACCCAGTTGTGACCGGATAAGAAGAAAGCAAAAGCAAAACAAACCTACGCCAGTAAACACATGCCTCTAGATATCAACCATAAGATGTTGAACAAAAAAAAGAAAAAAATAAACCTCCACCAACAAACCGAACCCACGAACAACTATGAAAAACAAATATGAAAAATCCGCTAGTTGGAGATTAAATTCTCCCACAACTCGTCGAAACAACAGTACCCACCTACCTAATAAGTAGTAAACCATCCAATAAACCATCAAACCGATTAACCCTAAACTCAAAATATTAAACCCCCCTAAATATATAATGTACTACATACCACTATTACATAATATTAAACAAAATAATAAATAAAATGATTACAAGAGAGAGAATACTTATATAAAAAAACTGTTATCATAATATAATATAAATAAATATTATTCCTACCAAGTGGTCAGCCTTTGATGAAGAAAGGCTTTTGTAATAAAGAGGTCATCACCCGCCCCTAGTACAATGGCTTATTTATTTTTTATAGGAGTTACCGACCGCTCCTAACCCACAAGGTAGAGGAATAAGATACATATACACACAATATATGTTATAAAATAAGAATACAATAAATAGATATAATACAAGTCACTATTCTTGTCACCTTGAGATACCTTGCGATAACACACATAAGATACTGTGGTTACGCGACAGTAATCCCACAATGAACAAGGATGAGTTTGGAATTTAAAATTTTGGTGATCATGGTTTAAGGCTTTGATTTTAAGAGGTAACCAACCGCCTCTAAGAAAGGCTTATTTTTTAAGAGGTTATCATCCGCCCCTAGTACAATGGCTTATTTATTTTTTATAGGAGTTACCGACCGCTCCTAACCCACAAGGTAGAGGAATAAGATACATATACACACAATATATGTTATAAAATAAGAATACAATAAATAGATATAATACAAGTCACTCTTCTTGTCACCTTGAGATACCTTGCGATAACACACATAAGATACTGTGGTTACGCGACAGTAATCCCACAATGAACAAGGATGAGTTTGGAATTTAAAATTTTGGTGATCATGGTTTAAGGCTTAGATTTTAAGAGGTAACCAACCGCCTCTAAGAAAGGCTTATTTTTTAAGAGGTTATCATCCGCCCCTAGTACAATGGCTTATTTATTTGGTAAAGGAGTTACTACCCGCTCCTGTGCGTAAGGCCAAAAAAAGAAACTAAATTTCAATAATGATATAATACTTACACATAATAAGATAATCATACATAAATTAATAACATAAGAATTTAAATAGTTAACCCCCAAAACTACAATACTCTTCACCTATAGAAAACCATACCATAAATATACCAACGCCAGGACAAATGTTCTTCATTCCATAATAAAACCTACAGGTCCGGGCTATTCTATCTTTATGCAAAGCTTGGAAAGCTATACTACATTCCTCCATGTTTAGATAATGTAAGTCAAGTAATGGTAAGGTTAAGTAAGTAAATAAAGTAGGTAAACTTGGTACACACCAGAGCACTTCGCAATAAGCACTACTAATCAAGCTACAGCTTTAAGGGGTATAAAGAATAAAGTATTATTGTCAAACAAAAGTAAGTGTTCAAAAATATTTTGGGAAAAAAAACTTATTCTTAATTATAATTCAAAAGATATTAACATTACATTGATTTTAAAAGGGCAGAAATAGTGGCTATAACGTGTAGTTGTGGGATGTTTTACTAAACTGCAAAAAGGTCACAGCATAAGAAAGTTGAAATAATTGTCAGAGTTGAAAAAAAACTCAAAAATAATTTTAATTCAAAAAGGAAATTATGCAAAAATAAGCTGTATTAGTAGTAAACGATGTGTGTGTACCAGAGATTTAGTTAAAGTAGTTGAATATGAAGTAATATGTAATAGAATTATTTTTATCACCGCACTGTTTTGCAAATCATCTCAAGTTTTAACAATATGTAGTAGTAAGACACAAATCCGCAAGACTTATATGCTAAAAACACAGATCCGCAGTAGATTTATAAAATAGTAAGATTAAAGTAGTAATTGTAATACAATTTTTGACACATTTAACAATATGACAATCATCTCAGGTTACTCGCCCCACGTTGGGCGCCACTGTAACGTAACGGATTTTAACCCCCCCCCTTAGTAGTCCGATGCGTTAACCCCCAGCAATAAATTAAACAAAGGTTAATTACTGGCTTAGTTCTTTTACTGAAATATATTATATTATATTTTGTAAGGTTATAAAAATGGTAGTAGGATAATATAAAAATGGTAGTATGCCACAGCTTCTCAGAAGGAGACTAATGTGGGCAACCTGAGATGAATTGCATTACTTATTTTAAATTATATTTAAATTCAAGGGCGCCAAAAGCAGGAACGGCTGCTTTCCCGTAATTAAAGGGTTACATTATTGTAGTAGTTATTTATACGATATGATATTTATAAAGTGATACGAGCCGATACGGCCCCACCGAACATCAACTCGAGGCAAAACTATGCCCCCACCGAACACCATCTCGAGGCAAAACTATGCCCCCACCGAACACCTACTCGAGGCCAATCTAGGCCCCCACCGAACACCAACTCGAGGCAAAGCTATGCCCCCACCGAACATCTCCTCGAGGCAAAAATAGGCCCCCACCGAACAGCATCTCGAGGTTAAAATAGGCCCCCACCGAACAGCTCCTCGAGGCAAAAATAGGCCCCCACCGAACACCTCCTGGAATGGACACCAATATTGTCGACATTAGGGTGGTGTGTCTACAAGGCCAGAGCATACAGAAGGATGGACACTGGTCACAGATGTCAACCATGTGCTCGGTTCTTGGGCATCCTATTCCCAGGGAAAATTAATAACAATAGGGACAGAAATAAATTGAAATACTCTGCCACAACTGAAGGTTGGGCAGAGCAAACCCTAGAAAGCATCCACGGTCAGTACAACATAAGTTGTCTGCCATGTGCCTGCCTACTTGTCCGGACCTACTCGGACAAAAGTTAATAAACCCTAACCAACTATAATAATTTAAAAAAACACCATAAATACCTTATGGAGGAAAAGAACCACGCTTAGTAAAGGTGGATCATGTCGACTCCGGAGGGAAAGGAGGTTTAAGATGACCCTGGCTGGCCACGCCACGCGGTTATCATCGGCCGCGTCAGCTAAGACTAATCAGCCGAAATTCTGTAGAAAACCGAATAATAAATGACGAGACACTGATTTAATGATAGAACTAAGCTTCCCAAAGAGAATACTCACAAAAAAAGGTTAGGTCATTGACATTCGACCTTTAGATGCGTATACGCCGGGACGCCGGGAGTGAAAAGAAAGAATGTTCCATTGAACTAATGAACTTGACCTAATTACGAAAAGGGTGTACACAACTCGAAGAAGTCCCCTAATCGGTCGAAAAACTCCGAAATACCGGTCAAAAACACTAATCCAACAAACACTGAACTAATGAAATACGGACGGGAATACGTCAAAAACACACTGAACTCTAATTTGATAAATGAACATGAAATCTAGCACTTTCCAAAACAATAATTATTACCAAATTTAGATAATAAGCGAAGTAAACAATGTAGATTTAATCGGTAATGTGGGAAAAAAAAACAAAGCAAATTTAATTAATAAGCTGACAGCCCCATCAGTGTTGCCTCAGTAAGAAAAAAAATGTTGCCACGGGAATAACTTTACTTTGTACCGCAAGCAAATCGATTAATCGATTTGATGAAATTTAAGTATTTATCGAATTACAAATAATGTTTAATTGAGTATTAATAAAGAAATGAAAAATTTATAATTGGCTACAACTCCATCTACTATAAAAAGGTATAGTCAATTAATAAATTCCAAATTAAACTACGTTCAGGAATATGACAACTAATCGACTGAAAAATCGATAAAACGTAATACATGTAATAAATAATTGAAGACCCGATTTTACTACGTGACAAAATTGAAACTGCATTGACTTAGAGGGCTGAAAACAAATAGAGTTTCATAGGCCAGTTCTTATTAAGGTTAGGGTTCTGTACCCAAAAGCCAACGGATTATTAAGCCTCCGCTGTCCATCCGTCCGTCTGTCAGTCGGCTGTATCTTATATACTGATAGATAGACGGTTGTTTTTTTTACAGATTATGTATTTCTTTTGCTATAACAAAAAATAATGAAAATACCTAATTATCATTTACGATGGCCGATTTTTAATATACTACTCAGGTAGTAAACAAGCATAATCATGGCCCGCTTGATGGTAAGCGGTTACCATAGCCTGTAGATGTTTGCTACACCACTCGTGCGTTGCTAATCCTGCAAAAATCTTTTCATATCCGTTTTGAAGACCTCATCCACTCCCTTAAGAAAACTACGGCAGAGAGTTCATAACCCGAATATTCGCGGCAATGCTCTTTAGAAACCGCACAGTTTGAAAGAATTTTGGTTCCAGTGTGTGAGGACACTCCTGATCAACTCTACGTCGAGGTGCGAACGTAGAAAATAGCTGTGATGTATGATGATGAGCTCTAAACATTTTTCAGGTAGTTAATAAATTGTATTAAATATTTTTTTAATAAACATGTGGAAATATTGCATGTGCCAGTTTTATTGGCACCGAACCCAACTTTTATTTAAAATAAGAGTATTTTTTGTAAAACATGAAAAATAATGTAACAACCGAATAAAGTTCTCAGAGTACATCCCATAACAATTATCCGGGATGTGTACAAGTGGAACATTTTTGCGTGTTATAATATTTTATGAGGTGCCCCCACATTTTGTTTGACAAAGTGTTTGGTCCATGTTAAAAGTAACAAGCATAATAATTATCATTCAGTTTGCAATCATCATCATCATGTTACCCAAACGACCACTGCTGGACAAAGCCCCCCCACGATAGCCAGTCTTGCGCTACCCGCATCCAGCGGTTTCCCGCGACGCTCACAAGATCGTCGGTCCACCTTTGTTTGGTGGCCCACGCTGCGTCTTTCGGTTCGTAGTCGCCACTCGAGAACCGAACTGCCCCAGCAGCCCTCTGTTCTACGAGCGAAGTGCCCCACCCGCTGCCATTTTAGTTTGGAATGTCCGTTACTTTATTGCGGTTACTATCAAAAGTTATATAATAAAATCGCTGACAGCTTATGCCTTGCACTACACCAGAAAAACATCGCTAGTGGCGTATTGCCGCCTCGCGCTTGCCAACTGCGCCCAATGTTATTATTATTATCATTTTAAAAGGAACTTACGTCGCCTTTATACGAGCTCGCTGTAAAATTCACACACATAAGTCCCATTACAACCCTACAATACTGTTGTTTAAGACACAGTAGATAATTTTAAGCAAATCTGGTTAACAACTTGCTGTATCTCCTAGTTTTATCTACTGTACCTTAATGACCTTTGCTCGTTTTTTTTTTTAAACGACGTTTTCTAAAAATGAATTCTAGCTAGATCGATGTATCTCCACCGAAACCCTCTGCATACTAAATTTAATGAAAATCGTTGGAGCCGTTTCCGAGATTCGGATTATATATATACAAGAATTGCTCGTTTAAAGGTATTAGATTAGATACATAAAAAGGATAAACAAGCGTGATATAATATAACCTTTATATAAAATACTAGCTGACCCGGCAGACGTTGTCCTGCCCTGAGAACAAAAATAAAACTGGGACCTACCTACCTACCCCTACCTACCTTACCTACCTACCCTACCTAACTACCTACCCCTAACCTAAGTACCTACCCCTACCTACCTTACCTACCTACCCTACCAACCCCTACCTATCTACCTACCCCTACCTATCTACCTACCCCTACCTATCTACCTACCCCTACCTAACTACCTACCCCTAGCTAACTACCTACCCCTACCTAACTACCTACCCCTACCTACCTTACCTACCTACCCTACCTACCTCTACCTACCCCTACCTACCTTACCTACCTACCCCTACCTACTTATCCTATGTCCTTCTCCTGGCTCTAAACTACCTCCCTGCCAATTTTCAGCTAAATCGGTTCAGCCGTTCTTGAGTTATAAGTGGAGTAACTAACACGACTTTCTTTTATATATATAGATAGATTACATTGACTCCCCCCCCGTACCCCAGAGACGCTTACATGGAGCCTACATCGCATGCTGGCTAGCTGAGCGCGGTGAGCGACAACCACGCGACTTTTTTCTAATACTTGCATTTTTAAACTCGTGATATCTTCCGAATGAAATGTCCGAATTGAATAATTCAAAAAGTTATAAAAAGGTATTAAAGCCGTCTTGAATATAAAGTAATTTATTTTGATGAGGATTAATACCAAGGTACAAATGAAGATCCTTTTCAAGAGGCGGCATATATAAATTAATATTTTAGAATAAAAAACTGCTTACTGTGACATAACTATAATATTTAGACATATGCTGTCGCGACACTTTTTGTAGATAATGATGAGTTCTGCAAAGTCGTAGTAAATGATTTTGTTCTATCATCAATAGTTTTCGCAGCGCACGCGACGTAAGGAATTTTTCAGGTCATTTTTTTACACCTTATGTTACATTATTGGAGTTTTAGTAAGGATCCCTAATTTTTTTAAAAATATAATATAGCCTATGTTACTCGGGGATAATGTAGCTTTCCAAAGGTGAAAGAATTTTTGAAATCGGTCCAGTAGTTTCGGAGCCTATTCATTACAAACAAACAAACAAACAAACAAACAAATCTTTCCTCTTTATAATATTAGTATAGATAAATTAAATGACGAGTATTTGAATACAAAATCCTAACTAATATTATAAATGCCAAAGTTTGTGAGAAAGTATGTTTGTTACTTCTTCACACTCGAACAGCTGGATATTTTTTTATGAAATTTGGTATGGAGGTAGCTGACATTCTGAATTAACATATAGGCTACTTTTTATCCTTCGGAAACGTGGGGCGGAAGCTAGTTATCTATAATATGCCATCAGTATAACGATTGGATATGACTAAAAATACAATTTTCGTTCATAGATCAGTCATATACCTACCTACTTATGTTTATTAAAAAAAATACCGGCCTGGAACCCCTTAGTCTGAGGAGAGACTTTACCTCCTTATGTGTGCTCTACCGCTTGTACAATGGACAGTGTTCTGAAGAATTGTTTGATATGATGCCCACGGCTACCTTTTACCATCGCACCTCTCGCCATCGGCGGGGGGTTCATCCTCACACACTGGAACCTAAATGGTCTCGTACTGTGCGGTTCCTAAGGAGCTTCCTACCACGGACGCTCAAGTTGTGGAATGAGCTGCCCGCCGTGGTTTTCCCAAGAGACTACAGCATGGGGTTCTTCAAGAAGGGTGTGAAGAGATTTTTGCAGGGTCGGCAACACGCGAGTGATACCCCTGGTGTTGCAAGCATTCATAGGCTACGGTAACCACTTACCATCAGGTGGGCCGCATGCTTGTTTGCTGCCTTAGTAGTATAAAAAAAAAAAAAAAAAATACAACATTTTTACAAATTAAAGTTAAAATTAACTCATTGCATAGTATTTTAATCGTTAAATAAAACTGCAACTCATTGAAATGCATTCTTGTCCACTATAAAACCAGAAACTTTGAAAGTACCCTGTACAACGTCTCTTTATTTAGCTTATTATCACAAAACAAAAAAAAATTCGTACATTCAAAAAAGGATTTTAATTATCTATCTTCAATTAAATCACACGTCTATTTATAGCACAGTATAAGAGTACCTTCATACTGTACGTCAGAACCCATTTAATGGGGATCGGAACGTAGGGTCTATTTATCGAGACCCAGAGACCCAGGGCTCAGCACCCGTGTTACAGTTGCCATCGACAAGGCCCACGTCGGCTGATTAGTTGCGTAACTTTGATTAATTCACCCAAACATATTGTTTGACGGGGGATTGGTTTTAACAGATTTCATGTACCACTCTATTTTTGTACGAATTAAAATCGTGGGGTAATTAATTTACTTAGTCAAGCAATATTATATTATCTCTCGGTTTCACTCACTATCGATTTTTATTCCTATAATTGTAATTTTTTTTACAGATGTGCTTTAATTGTAGGCATTGTTTGTTTTTCATATAATACTATAATTGGCGTTAAATTTCTATAAAAATAAACATAATTTGGGCCTAATAAAATATATCATTTAAATAATAATAATCAAATGAATCCTACTAATATCTGTATGTTTGTTACCACTCAGCTCCCTAATAGATTAATGATTTTTAATGAAACCTGGACTACTACATGAGCATACTTTAAATTCTAAGAAAACATAAAATTCCTCGGGTAAAACTAAGAAGCAGTAGCTAGTATAATACAGACATGCACACTTCATATCGGTAGGTACTATTATATAAATAATCAACTTTTAAAAAAAGAGTAAAACCTCCTTCAAAGACAATAAAATTAATATGGGACCACTCTGTATAGAGTAACAACAAAAAACATTTAAAAAAAAGCATACAGCCGAATTGAGAACCTCCTCCTTTTTTTAGGAGGTTCCAAATCCAAAGTCCTCGGAAGCTTCTCCTCCAACGTACTGGGTGTGGCGTAGAGCAGATATTATGTGGCTTCGACATGATTCATACCCAGGTAATATATTAGACACGTAGAATATACGAGCTGTCGTTAAGCGCCCAAATTGGACTAGACTTTAGTCACTAGAGAATAGAATATGAATTTGAACGTGATGTTAATTTTTTTTTTAATATAGATAACTATAGATTTATGTTTTTTTTTATATCAACTGTGTGGTAGAGTAAAACAATTCATAAGTGCAAGTTTTGTATAATTGACAGGCCAGTTGGCGGAGTTGGGTTCGATTCCCATTCAGGACAAACATTTGTGGGCATGAACATGTCCTGAGTCTGGGTGTAAATATCTATTTAAGTATGTATTTACAAAAAAAGCAGTAGCTCTGCTTAGTTTGGGATCAGATAACCTTGTGTGAAGAATGTCCCAAGATATTTGTTTATGTATTTAATTCACACAAGTAGGTATACAGACGGCCTGTCTGTAGGGCTTTATAAATACAGAAAAACCTTTTTTCTTTTTTTAGCATCACATAAGTAATTAGTGCTTTTCGTCAGTGTAAAGCTATATTTTAAATTTAAGTTATGTCAATAAATTATTTTCATGTTAAAATCTGTCAAGCAGTCAGTTTATGTCAGGTTTGTAGCCTTACATTGAAAATTCAGTGCCCCATTTCGGCTTCTATTACAAAGAAAATATATAATTTTAATTTTTCATTTGTATTTATCATGTTTTGGGTCAGCAATTATAAAACTATTCTAAATTCAATAGCATTAGTGGTAGCTAAAATATACCGCTGTGACAAACGGATAGACGGATGGAGTTGGAGCTCCTTTTTTACCTTTTGGTTTTGGAACCTTAAAAACCATAGATTTCTCGGGAACATGGATAAAATTACAATAAATTAAGACCTAAGATTTTCAGCAATGTCTAATTTGTAAATCCAAACAAATGCCTACGCGTCTAATCCTACCAAAAGTGTTTAATCAAATAGCAATCATTGCTGTGAACAAATAATGATGTAATTTGAATAATGTATTACTGTGCGTTTGTTCATTGGCGTGTGTCATTGGTCAAACGCTTGGTGCCTATCAAATTAGTCGGCTTTGCATTGTTAATTAGATTTTAATGATTTATAATCAGATGATTGAACCACTGGTGAGTGATTAAACTAATTTAGGTTAATCTGATGTACTGTATAGGTTTTAAATAATCTGTAATTACAGCTTTTAATATTTTATCGAGAAAAGGATAACAGTTTGTTTGAACGCGCTAATCTCCGGAGTTACTGGTCCGATTTGAAAAATTATTTGACTAAAAGAAAGTTTCATTATCCCCGATGGTTAAAGGCTACTTTTTTTTATCGCAGGAACGCGAGTGAAACCCTGGGAAACAGCTATATAATATAAATCTTACAGATTTTTTTTATAAAATATTAAGTAATATGAATTTATTGCTTATACTGTTGTAGCGATGCGCTATATTTATTCTCGTAGAGGTGCTACGGCGTAGCATCATGGCTACGTGACTACGATTTAATTGGAAATGACGATAATCAAAATTTGACTCCACAAATTACGCAAACCTCGTTCTTATACCTAATGATTATAAAACCAAAGTTACTATGCATCAATGATAATTATTAATCTAACTTTTATCCGTGATATTATCCCATTTCACATCAAAATTGGACACTTTGTCGTATCATAACAAGGCAAAATGATCTCTAAAACAGACAGACGCCAACCTCTCATAATTAAGTATTCCATAGGCCTGATCTACGGACTGTAATTCATTTGCTTGTTAAATAATTAATGTAAAGAAATTGGTCGGATGGCTCTTCTGCAAAGGTGTCTAATTCAGAACCAAACAATTTATTAAGTAAATAGGAGAGAGGATAGGCCGCGAGAGGTAATTTTAAGATGAAATAAAATAGAATTTATGTTTATTATAAAACTAGCTTTTCTGCTCTTTTTCACTCACGGTCCCGGGATAAAAAGTAACCTATGATCTTCGGGGATAATGTAGCTTCCTATTAGCGAAAGAATTTTTTGAATCCAATTGGTAGATCCAGAGATCAAATAAACAAACTCTTCAGCTTTATTATTAGTATATAGATAACTAGCAGTCCCTTGCAGTTTTGGGATAAAACCTAGCCTATGTCCTTCTCCATATCATAGACTATCTGCATGCCAAATTTCATCGCGATCGGTTCAGTGGTTTAAGAGTGAAAAGGTAACAAACAAACAGAGTTACTTTCTTTACAATATTAGTAAGGATAAAATGAGGTTTTTAAATAGTCAAAAGATGTGAAATTAATTTGATGCTATAACCTTTACTGACAGTTAATGTTTAACAGTATATTATTTAGGATCAAAATATAATTTCAGAAACAAAACAAGCTTTTAAATTTGACCTTGTAACATATTTAATATTTTGTATTAAAAATAAAATGATAATATAAATTTTAAACAACTAAAATACCTATATGAATTGACCAAAAACTAACTTGAAAAAAGAAACATTATGAGAAAATGTATATACCTAAGAATCAACATGTTTTTTGTTTCAATTTCTGTACTACTGTCACTGTTACTAGCCACTTAGACTGGTCATAAATAAAAAAAAAATACCAGTTGAACTTAAGATTATAAAATTACAGTTATATAAGGCTGGCCATACGGAAATAAAAATTTCACTTCATATCGGACACTAACGTAATTTTCATCGGAAGTGGCATGGCGTGTTGGAAGCTAAACGGATCAGTGTCATGGCGGCTGCCAAAGGCATGAGGTAATTGGTGGCATTCCGATGCGGGGACATGACTGTATGTCACTTAATGAGGTTATTTGTTGATATTTAGATGATTTTCTTAGTATATATATCACAGACATTATTTTTACTTTAAATATGTTTGACCACAATCTTTGTTGATGATGTGGCCGATGGTAGTTAGCACACAGAGCCTAGAAAGAGCTGAACATACTGGAAGGTGCTTGACAGAGTGGTAGCAAGGCAGGCGGGTACATAGATGAAGCATCGGCAAAATTCGTAAACTCGATCATTCCCAAAAAGAGTGCGCCTACAACATTACCCATGTTTATTAGTACTTTAGGCGAAAATGATGTTGATGAACGTTGAATGGCGCGATAAAGAATGATTTTTATTAGTTGTGTAAATCGAAAGTCAAGTGTAGATATACGATTTGCCAATACTACATCTAAGTTGTGTCATACTGTACTACTAAGGTACCCTAATTATTCCTACAGTATACACCCAATAACATTTTATTTTATGGTGAAATGAACCCTACATATTCAGCAGTTATTGGACATTAATTTTAACGTTAATTCAAATTATTGTGAAATATGTAATTATAAAGTTTTTTTTTGTTAGGAAATATGGGGGCTTTTGTCCCACATCGAATGTCCCGCTGGGTAGTCTCAATATTGTAAAACTGAAATGTTTTGAAACAAATGAAACGAAATTTCGATATATGATTTCATGTAAAAGACGGCTTTGTTCAATTCTAACGTAAAATAATACGAAAGGAAAAACTAAAATATGACATCCAAACCTCAATAGTATGAAACATGACGGGCCATTTCCGAACAACCATGGACATTTCAGTGTTCGTACAAAAGACAATATTGCTTGATTGCTACACACCGCAGACAGGAGTGTCAAAGCTTTTCACGTTTTATAACAATGTTTAATGTCACATTTTATTTATAAAAAACTGCTATAGAAACTTATATAGCTGCATACCTAGTCAATGTATTATTTCTAGGCATTTTTCAAGGTATTTTTTTTATTAAAGAATGAGAATGTTGCATTACATTTGTTGTCTCACTTTGTTTAACAAATTTATCAATTGTTAGTGTTGTTTTACAACTTCATGTAACAAAAGGTTATATAAACTAATAACAACTAAACTAACATTACCAACTAAATTTTGCAATTAATTATGTAGCTTAGTTTTGGGTAAATTATGAATCTCAGACTTCCATTTTCAATCTTCCATTTCATCCTTTTTGGAGAGGAGATATTTAGATTTTTATAGAGTATTTTAATTTGATGGAAGAGTTTAATAGAAGTTTGATGGGTAACCTTCTTGGTGATTCTGTTACTGTTAACACAAAGGAGGCAAGATGGGAACTTCGGAACTTATTTAATGACAATGAACAATCAATCGTTCAGCCGGTAGTACAACAATACGAAGTTCCAAATTTCGATATTCATGAGGACAGATCAATAACAATGGCAATAAACACCAAGAAAAAGAAAGACATACGCGCTCTCCGAACCCAATAATTATTGTTTTACTTTATTGTAATTATCAAAAATACACATTAGACGAACAAAGTATTGTATTATTTGGAGTCAGATAATTATCCAACAAACATTCGTCCTAATTTAGAATTCATTGCTTTAAAAAGAAAATATGATTTTTTTTATGAAAAATGTCGCAGGATATTTATTTATTTTACATCAAAACTGAAACGTTGATTTTTGATTTCATAAACGTACGTCTACACTAATACGATCTCAAGACAGTCCAAATTATCATTCAAAGTTCAATATGATCCCGCCAATCATTATTAAACCCCTCTAAAACACAGAGGGCGCTGTAAATCGTCCGGCCGTCATGTATTTATGGTAATCGCTACGTCTCTGTTCACCCCAGGACCGTAAAACAGTGTGAAGAGTGGCCGGGCACATGGTTCAACGCAACGTGTTAGAGGAGTTGTACACTATGTTACCGGTTTTAGAGAACGATTCAGAGGTTTAAGAATTTTCAGGTTGAATGTTCCATGTAAATTTAATTATTTGTCGGTTAGTATGTGAATCGTTATTTAAAAACTCGACTAGGTACTTTATCTCCTCTAGAGGCCGCCATATTGAATTTAATGTGAATTCAGCCAACGGACAATCAAGACGCTTCTAACGATACCTAATTTGCCAAATTATGATAACCCTTTCGCTTCGCCGCAGTCGTGTAAGGAGCGGAATCAACATCAGTTGGTACTTATTTTTATATCATTTTAAATCAACGTTACCAAAGTATTTAAATGAATTAAATGAAACTCGGAATGCTAAAATAATATTGGACTTAATTTCCATTAGAAGCTACCTAAGCATTTTAAGGGCAGCGTGGGCAGGCCCCCCACGCTGCCTGATCCCCACAAGATGGATCGATGATCTTGGGAGGGTCGCGGAAAACTGCTGGATGCGGGTAGCGCAAGACCGGCCATCGTGTAGATCCTTGGGGGAGGCTTTTTTCCAGCAGTGAACGTCTTTCAGCTGACATGATGAAGCATTTTAATCTGGTGGCGTGTTCCGGGTCTGCTATAATGTGCAGGGTTCACAAAACATTGACAATTCAAGAAACTCGTCGTCAATTTTATTGCAGTTACTTTTTTTTGTGATCGCACTTCAGGCTGATATAAAATATTTATAGTTTATAGAAACAAATAAAATATTTATCGCGGGACAACCCTGCTGGGAGATCAAAGTCATACGTCACTGGGAAAAGGTTGCTTGTGCATTTTTATGTTACTTGAATTGTAGGTATATGCCGAAATATATTCTTGATAGTAATATCAAGTAATATGAAGAAAAAAATATGTAAAAACAAAAACTTTTTACTCTAGACTTATCACAGAACGACAGATTTTTTGGGATAATCTTATTGTAAGGTAAGGTGTTTTTCGCTCCGCGGTTTTCCCCGCATTCCTGAGGAATCTTATATTTCCTCGGTTTTAAAAATATTATATGGATATGACCCATCTATGTGTGTAATTTCAACTAAATTTCTTTAGTAGTTAATGAGTGATTTTGTCACAAACATCCTAACATTAAAACTAAAAACTAATTTATTCAGTTGAGGCCCTGTTAAGGCACTTATGAATTTTGAAAGATACAAGTCACTGAGAAAATTCGTGCAAAAAACTCAGCAAAGTTTCTTTTTTTATGTGGATCTTTCTTTTGAATTTATGCAATTACATTTCACTTTCAATCAAAATAGTTGCAAATAAATTTAGAAAACTTAAAATTTTATTTATTTAAGTTATTTAGTTTAGTTTTTATATATTTAAATATGTTACATTATTAATTGTTTAGATTAGTATTATTTAGTCTAGTGATTCTTTAAATGTCTGAAATGGATTATTTTTATGCTAATTAATTATATTATTATATTTATTGAATACTTAGAATTGCTTATATATCTCATAATAACTCTACTACTTAAATACACTCAGACTGGCTTTCGTCCACTTAATAACTGAGCAGTCATTAATAACTGTTTGATCTTCTAAGAGCCACTTGTCTTTACAAATACCTATTAGCAAAATCTATAGGTAGAATTAGGATGATCAGAGCTGAATTTAGATCAACTAAAAGGAAAAAGCTTTACTAAAATAAGAAGAGGTTAGTGCTGATTCATTTGTAATAATTAAAAAAGGATATAAGAAATTTTGTCCTGTAAATTTTTTTAGGGATTCGTACCTCAAAGCTGTCCTTTTTTCTTAGGAACGCGTGAAGATATCAAGCTGAAATTCATATCAAATACTCAAGTCTACTGTCTTTTAGAGCTGTGAAAAAAACAAACTTCTAAGCCAACGCAATCAAAAGATACAGCCGTTTATGCTGCAAATTTTCGACACTCCTAAGGGAATCAAAACGTACAGGGTACTTCCCGTGAACTCAGAATCTTGAAATTTGGTACGAAGCAACGTCTTATAGCACAGATAATGAAAAAAATTGTGAAAAGCATACATTTTTTCTTTACACTGAATTACAAAGTTAAGTTTGTACGGAACCCTGGGTGCGCTAGTCAGATTCGCACTTATCCTGTTTTTTACTAAAAGTGGGCCTCGCCTGTCTCTCTTGTCCCCGTCAGTTTAGTAACCTAAGAGAGCATTCTCCTAAGAACCTACCTGTGAAGTATCAGACTTTGAAATACCCAGACAAGTGACTAAACGCTATAAAACAAGGACAACTAATAATTAGAGTGGGAAAGTAAGCAGCAATACATTCTAGAGTACCCAAAGTAAGTTCACTAATGCCCAATTGTGGTTGGCGGGCAGCCAGAACATGTTTCGAGAAGTGATCTCATGGTGGCACGTATTTGTACAAATTAACCGTTCGGTCGGAGTGCCGCTGCAAATTGGAACCTTTCCGCTAATGTACTGTAGTTAACCATTTCATGGAGTTGCTAGGATTACTTCTGTTTTTTTTGTATTCAGTAATTTCATCATTTCGGTTTCACCGTTATGATTTTGATTCCTAATGGATTTTGTAAAATCTTATGTGTATTTATATTTTTGCTGTGTTTGACATCTCACCGCGGTCAGCGTTGATGTGGCCGATGGTAGTAGCATACAAAGCTTAGAGAACTGGCTCTCAAGTGCAGCTGAACACATCGGTAGGTGCTCGGTGACAGATTTTCAACTTGAGGGTGGTAGCCAACCAGCCGGATATTAAAATATACCCTAACACCGTGTATGAAATTAATTTCAATGAACGAAAATTTTACGTGTAAGAATCTACAGTAATAATAAAGCTGAAAAATTTGTTTGTTTAATAGGAAGCTACATTAGCCTCGAGCGCTATAGGCTACTTTACCCGGGAACACGGGTGACCCCAAGACGCATAGTAATAATAATATAATAAAAACATTGAAATCCAACAGTAAATACAGACCAATATTTTTGGAGATCCCAGCGACAAAACTAAACTCAATTACAACTTGGTCCATCAGATAAACGACGTTGAAGTTGCACTCCTTATCTTGCGTGTTGACGAGAGCTCAACTTGGCAAGTTTCCACACTCGACGGCTATCGGCCGAGGTCTGATAATCCTTAAATTACACACAAATGCCTCCCAATGGCCGTGGAAACAAACACAAGTGCTCACTTTGAGATGTGAGAGAATAGCGATCGAGAGGTAAGATTTGTAAGTGTGCAAGCGTTGGTGTTATTGCTTTATAAAAGCTTATTAACCAGTCAGCCGGCACTGTCAAATAAAAAAAAGGAAAATCTAAGAAAGTCGTGAAAAGCAACTCTTTTGCAGACAAATCATTTCTTTATTGACTTTAAAAACGTTATTATTATAATTCTTATATTTTCCTGTCAAGGTTGAAATTTACATAACATTTAAAAATAATAAAAGCGTAACGGAAACTACTTGTTATAAACAAAAGCCGCAACTCTCGACTAACTATAAAAATAACGAAGATACAAGCCATCAAAGAATTCTTCGACGTCGCAGGGCATATCGGACCTCTCTAATTGCTGGGTAATTAGTAGTTTAAAATGCTTAAATCTTTCGTATTTCTTGGCTGATTTTAATTTCACTTTTATATTTTTTATCCATAATAATTATATTTTCATAATCTGTTAAAAAAATTGATAGAAAAAAAAATATGCATGTAACCTTTTAGCGAGTGTGAGTTTGGTTTTGTTACGTCATCACGCCTAAATAGCATACCAAATGTTGATGAAAGAGGTACATAAGTATCCTAATTTTAAAGTGAGAATCGCGAATGAAATCATAACAGAAATTAATATAAAATTACATTATTTTCTTTTTGACAAAAATGAAATTCTTTATCACAAAGTGTCGATTGTTTTTTTTTATAACTAAACCAACTAAACTAATATTCTAACTAATTTAATATTGTGTCACCTCTCTTTCTTACAAGCATTATAGAATAATGATAGGAGTTAATTAAAGCTATCAAGATGATAGTTTATGCCATTGTCATTTATGAAAAAAAAAATGTCGTTACATACTTACGTTTTGTGCTTAAAATTCACGTAATAATAAGCAATCATTCCGACTAGTCTGTCAGGACTGCCTACCTAAATTTCATTTATTCCATTCTTATAATATTTGTGAGAAAACTTTTTAATAAAATAATTGTATCTCACGATAACTATTAGCTACATAGTTAGATTAAATTAGTTTAGTTAGCAAACAACATAATCGGGCTGAATATTAGAAGTAAGCAAAAAAGCTTTACTAAAGAATTAAATAATTAGATTGGAACATAAATAATAATATTCATCCATATAATAAAAATCACATACCTTTATTATTTTAAAAAATCAAAATTAATCTGATGAAAATCTAATCAGATAAGCTGATTAAAAAAATACATTTCTTTACGTAAAATAAAATGTTCCATACCTTTCTTACAATAATAAGAACGAAGTAATTCTAACCCTTTTATAAATTATACCACATCACAAAGGTAACCGTAGGTTCTTAAGAAGTCCTCTGAATCCTATTGTAGGGATTACTTGGGTAACTTGGAACTTGCTTCACTTGCCCGCTACGTCCTCGATCGACCTCACGATCTTTGAATGTCATGTAAACTTTCATAGGAATATCGGATTTGGCCGTTTCAAGTTGCTTTACAGGTCTGTAATGAAAACACTTGATGGAAGTGAGATAAGATTGCTTCTTGACTCTAAGACGGCTCTGAGAGTGTCCGGCTCTTCTCAGGAAAAGCGCTTTGCGACGTCTCCTTTGAATCTGATTCCGATAATACCTTATTCATTCTCATCATACATTTATATAAAAATATTTACCTAATTTAGTCGATATTTGGGTAGGAATTTGAAAAAATAATCCATTTATAAAAAAACTATTATTACTGCTACAAAATAGTAGTTTATGATACTGTTGCATAATAGGGGTTATTAAACACGAGTGTGAGTTTAAGTACCGAGCCGTAGGCGAGGTTCTTAATAGTATCACACGAGTTTTTAATACCTAATTATGTGCAGTATCATACAGTACTTTATCTAAACTCATCTAATAATGTAATTCAAAGGTAAACAATCGATAATATTTTGTCATAAGTTTTCATGACTCACGGGTATCGATTATTCGTCATTTCCACTGCCGCCTCCACAATTTCAGATCCAAGTTTATTTCACCTTACTATCACTGCCATTTTACTGTCATTTTTGGCCTAAATAAAATATGTATGCAAAAAAAATCAATAAAATAAACAAACATTAATCATCATGGCGCCCAAATCCGTGTTGGGAAAAACTCCCTACCGCATACGCGACCACAGAGTCAATTTGCATCTAAAATTGAATTGGTACTGATTGATTCCTAATTGTTTACAAAGAGAATATAATACTACGTTTAATTGTTTAGTCATGTCTGGCCACTTATAATGTTTTTTTCTTTATTATTTCGTTTGACAAGTTGACTGACAGTAATTGAAGTATTAAAACCCAAAAAACATTGTGAGTGGCCAGACATGTCCATATACTTGTACTTTAATGAAAAAAAGTTATTTTATAGCATTATCTTGGGAACACAACTGTACTATAATGAATCATTATACACGGGTGTGCCTAAAGTGGGTCATTAAAGTACTGATTTTGATTTCATAATAAGAACATTACGATATGAGAGTAGATAAACAAATATTTTTACCATATATGATTGAGCCCGCAATCGTTTTTAATGGTAGTTTTATAATTACCCGTTTATCGATTTTTTATGATGAAAGTCACATCCTAAAAGTTACCTAATTGAATTACCTTCTTTTTAACCTAATTGACTACAGCGGCGGGAAGAACGATGACACGAAATAAACGATAAGTGCGTATTTATTATGTTTGAAATAAATGTCATACATTGATATGATATTTAAACATTGTATTTTTTTTTGGATAGATTGAAAATTTTTGCGTGAAATAGTAACAATCAATGTCTAACATTCATCCATCCATACTCGCTAACTATCGCATTTACAGTATTGGTTAGAATTATTAGGTTATTATGTGGGCCGACCCGTGACGGGAGTGGAGCGAGCCCCGTACATCCCGTCTGGTTACAAAAATCAGTTTAATATACTGGTCCCTCAGTGAGGGAACTTTCAGATATTAAGCTGAAAAGAACAGATACTACACTTTGATCTTAGCCAAAAGGCCGAGAAGCGATAACTGTGAATATCTGTTCTGAGAACGTCATTATTACACGGAGACTCTTAACATCGCGATGCAGTATTACGTACAGAAATGCACAGCGCCATCTGCTGTGCTATTTGGAAATTTAAATTACCTACTAGCATCGAGTAGGTAGTAGGTACAGATATGAATTATACCTAATATTTTTTAAGAATGTATTATATAAAATTCAGTTCAAAGCGAATAAGTGCACAATTTTCTAAAGGACTATAGAATTATTTATTATTTTTCTAAAAAAAAAAACAGTTTAAATAGGTACCCAATGTGAACCAAGATTATTTTAGATTTTTAAGTTATTCCAAAATACACATTTGCTATTAGAAACTGAAAAACATAAATTCACCCTGAATACATTCGAAACATTTCCAGGCAGGAGACGCAAAAAAAAAAATTGACGATTCCAAATTCAAAAATCTAAATTTATTTAACAATACATTTAGCTCCAACACCAATCAACTGATTGATAATCAATTTAAATAAAGAACGATAAAATCTAAACGAGCGTCAATGCAATATATTCAATTGGGTAGAATAGATGTGTACAATCAATATGTAAAGGCGCGAGCACAATTCCCCGCATGTGTTCCATCTTGCAGCAAATCCGGGCGGATCGGCACATGTGATCAATGGCGCACCTGCTGACTGATCAATGTGACCGACCTCTTACCACTACTATTTATTCTCATATACTTTACACGTTTGCGCAGACGGGCCAGTTGGTGCAGTTGGTTAAGACACCACCTATTGCGCCGCAGGTCGTGGGTTCGATTCCCATCTAGGACTAACATTTGTCTGTATGAACATGTCTGTTTGTCCTGAGTCTGGGTGTAATTATCTATATAAGTAAGTATTTACAAAAAAAAAGTAGTATATGTAGTATATCAGTTATCTGGTTTCCATAGTACAAGCTCTGTTTAGTTTGGGATCAGATAACCGTGTGTGAAAAAAATTCCCAGGATATTTATTTATTTATTATTGTTGCTCGTACATTTTAGTTAAAGTTATAGTCAAAGTTAACTTAACTATTACCATGCTTTGACCGTAGAGTAACTTTGACGATGACCGATCTCCGTCGGTCGCTTATGGTTACGGTAAAAAATTGTTAAAGTGACACGAGCAGCCCAGTTTGCTTTCTTTCGGCGGTTAAAGTTAACTATAACCGTAACCAAACTATAACCTTACAATGACCGCGCCTTATGCAACCGACCCTAAATTGAACTTGACTGGTTATAAAGCGAGATTTTGGTTCGATATAACTTATGGTTAAAACATAAAAAATAAGAGTTTTTTAAGTACAACAAGAACATAAAAAGATAACGTTATACATGCTACAAAATAAAAATAAATTATCAGCAGTTATTATTAAAGTTTTATTAAAAAATATGTACTTGTCTATTGGTTTCTGTATCACTAAAAATGTTAAAATTATTGCATAATACAAGCTTATGTAATAAAACTGTTTTACTAACCCATCGGTGGAAGAGTCAATTATTGTAATTTTATTAAGTATCTTAGCAGGGTCTCATCTAAATAAATGAGTTTTGAGATTGACTACATTGATTTTATTTCCTGTGAAATGCAAGTGAGATATTTAAACAAGTAGCCATGGTAGGGGTTATTCTAATGTTGTCGTCAAGTGAATGGAATTTCTGCTCAGTATTTATAGTCGCGATCAGGAATAGCCTGGATGAGAACCTATCGAAGAAGACGAATTTACCTATTAATTGTATCTAAGTACTCGGAATATTCACGACTAGCTGTCCCTATGGTTTCACCCACTTTCTCGGGATTAAAAGTAACCTAACCTTCGAAAGAATTTTTCGAATCGTACCAGTAACTCCGGAGAGCGGTCAAACAATCAAACAAACTCTTCAGCTTTATTATTAGTGTTTGTGTATTTTACTGTATAGTTCAACATACTGCCTTTTAGACGTTTTTTCATATAAATCCTTATTTCCTTATATTGATTTTATTCGTTACTATAAATGTGCAAGTGTGTATGTTGGGTAGTTCTTCTTTTACGCATCAATGCAGCAACGGATCGATGTGATTTTTGTGTAAATACCGGGTGTAAGGGACAGCCGACCTAATAGCCGTATAGGTATAGCGGGGAGCGTTGTGTCGTATATTGCGCGCTCAAAAATTACGATATCTGTACCGATGACTTCTGACATGATTGATTTCTATAGTGTTATTATATGCATATAGTGTAACCTTTTCCCAGAGTTTTCGGTCGGCTGTTCCTTATACCCGGTATAGGTTATGTGTCGGAGAATAAGTTATGAAAAATATTTGTTTTGAAATGTACACATTACGTACGACAAAATATTGGTAAAACAAAATAGTAGGTATTAAAAAAAATGTTGCTGTGTGACATCAAAATCAGTTAGTGACTCAGTAAAACCACGGTAGAACGTTGTTATGCCTAAAGCGGGTAACACTGATTTTCAGTCGCTGCTATGAGGGTCGGTTGCATAAAACGCGGTCAAAGCATGGTATTGGTTATAAAAAAAAAAGTTAACATTGACTATAACTTCAACTAAAAGTACAAGCAACCGACCCTTAGTGACGTCACGTACAAACAGACAGGAAACACGATTCTTATCTAAAATAAAAAAAAAAACTTTAAGACTAGAAAATGATTAAAAAGAAATGAACATTAGGAAACAATTTGAAAACAAGGGTGTAAGGATTTAAATCTTGCCGAAAGGGAGAGTAAATAAGTACCGTTTCAAAATCGTTCTGTTAACAAGAAACAAAACTTTTCATACGCTGCTAAATGTACTTTCAATAAAACGTAAGGTAGCGGCTTTGTTCAAGAGCGGAGGAGAGCAGCGGAGCAGGTGAATTTAAAGCTTAATCTGTAATATATAAAATTCTAATTATCTGACTGACATAATAGGGTAGTTGACACTGTCAAAAATAAATGACCAAACTCTAACCAATGCATAACACATCCAAAAACACGTGGAAATATCAAATATGTTGTACATTTAATGCTTTTTATGATTTTTAATTACCAGTGGAACCCCTAAGAGTAGACGATTTGATGCTGTGAAACTATGACGTCATAATGTAATATTTCATACAAAATTCCTTATAACCTATCGTTTTGACATTTATTAAAAAGTAGCTGATTTGATATGTCAGTCAACTACCCTACTAACGCATAGCGTATTTCGGTGCTCCTAAATACAATTTGGAAGGTGTGGTCCAAAGGAGGTTTGAAATTTTTCAATAAAAAATTCTTGTTTAACGTGGCTGACTGATCTTTCAGTTCAGTTGAAATTTGGCATATAATCCCTATTATAATGTAGGCATCTGCTAAGAAAGATTACTTGAGAAATCAACCGCGGGGCTGAAGGCTAGATAAATACCTACATTGACATAAAAGTCACGTTTCTATAAAAGACAGACAGGTGGACGAGAGTAGCGTTGTCATACTAAAATAAAAAAAAGGGTCCAATTTTTTTTGGTAACCCTAAAAAACCCATTTTAGGAACAATGTAACCGCAGCTAAATCGAGCCCTCGATGAGAAGCAAGACAATAGCCCGAGGCTCGAGTTCCATTATAAAAAGCAAAGAGTCTGAATGAAACAGCCGTAAACGTTGAGGTTTTAGCAGAGTTAGATTATGTAAACTCATAGTAAACATTGAAAGCTGCGTAACTTGTTTTTTTTAGCCTCTGATTGCTACATCAACCTTACCGGACAAATCGGCGAGCGCAGAGGGCTCTCAGCCGGGCAACAATATTTAGGTAACCACGACTGAGGTAATCGTAAAAGTAGTTTCATCATCATCATGTCAGCCGAAAGACGTTCACTGCTGAACAAAAGCTCCCCCAAGGATCTCCACGATGGCCGGTCTTGCGCTAACCGTATTCGTATAACCGTATTCCGCGACCCTCACAAGATCATCGGTCCACCTTGTGGGGGGCCTGTACACGCTGCGTTTTCCGGTTGGTGGTCGCCACTAGAGAACCTTTCTGGCCCAGCGGCCGTCGGTTCTACGAGCGATGTGCCCGCCTACTGCCACTTCAGTTTGGCAATTTTTCGGGCTATGTCGATTATTTTGGTTCGCCTGCGGATTTCATCATTTCTTATTCGATCTCGCAGGGTCTCGCAAAAGTAGTTTAGCTAATTAAAAATTCCTTTTGACCGGATTCAGCAAAGTGTGTCTCGAATCGACAGCGACTAGGAAATTTCCGATCAGCTTGATAATTTGCTCTTGCAGCGAGATGTTGGATCACTCAACATCTATTACCGAATACCTATATCAGAAACTGTTTGGGTTCATACCTGCCGCAGAAAATCGTCATCGCACAAACAACATTCCTACTCCAATATGATATAGGTACCTACACAAAAAAATAAATCTATTGTACAAATGGTGTTACTCAACAGCAGCATTTCGCTATACCCGTCTCTGTCGCTCACAATACATCGCTTTAAACCCATTTGCCGAGTTAATCGAGAAGAAAGCACGATATGAACCGATTACGTGCTCTGACAGACTACCTTGTCATTCACCAAAGACTAAAAAACAGTATTTGATTACGTTTGTAATACGTGCAGTGAGAAATAAAATTGTATGAAAAATATTTAAACTGTGGCTTGAAATTTTGTCATGATATGGGAAAGATGTATCGGTTCATTTAACTGCAGAAATACCAGTGTGTATGACAAAATTGTGCATTAAATGTAAAGGTATGGCATTCCCGGGTTTGTTTGTCGGGTATATGAACACCTTTGTTTACTATTTTTGTAGGTTTTCATCAATAAAAAAAAAACAGCAAAATCAAAACTCATTTATTCAGTTTAGGCCCTAATAAGGCACTTATGAATCATTCATTTTAAACATCATTTTTTAAAGTAAATAATTTTTTCATTGTATTTACCTTTAAGGTGATTTAATTTTCTGACTAGCATTGGTGGCATTTTACTTCATACATACATACAGTTCTATTATTTTATTTTTTAATTACAATCGGATTCGCCCCGAAATAATAAATAATTTTAGTTTGTAAACTAGACTAGTGAGTCTAGTTTACAAACTAAAATTATTTAATATCACTATATCTCTCCCTAACAAAAAAACATAAGGGAGGGATACAAGAAATTTAATCTTTTCAAATTATGCTATTGCTTGTTTCAATTTGAATTCAATAGCCACCTGTAATGGTCACTTACCCGTAAATTACGATGGCATGGACTGAACAAGTTTGCAACAGAATCGGCACAACTTCCCTTGTGAAATATATACGCGCCCAAAAACTAGTACAAAGTATAAATCAAATTATAACATTCAGTTAACTCCTTTTATTCGGCAATTTGGCGTCAAAGCGTATAAACATCAATAAAACCAATAAATAAAATGTATTTTATGCTCGACTATACTTTTTACGGACACGCCACTGTGCCAAGCACTGCAGTTACATTCTGAAATTGGGTCTACCGGGGATCAAGGCTTGAGCTTAAGCGGAAGCGTCAGCGGGAATGATTTACATCGACATTTTTATTTTAGACTAAAAGGAGATCCATAGCCAACTTTTTTTAGTGTGTCATGATACAGCCAAAGGTGATAAGTAGAAAATGAAGTAGGAAACTATTTAATCTATCCAAATAAAAACTGTTAAAGCCCATGTATAGCATTTAAGCTATTTGTTTTTGGTTATCGTTTATGTACCTACTATAAAATAGAGAGTTACCTAAGTACATAGGTATTATTTTTTCTCTCAAATCAATATTCACCTAATATTAGGATATTTTAGTACTTTTAAGCACCTTAAAAACCTTAGGTTGGCCTGATTTGAATTGTTAATACTTCAATGAAACGGATTTTTTTGTAACATTCCCTCTTAAAAAATATTCTTAAAATTCTTTTAATTATCGTTTCTTACGCCGTTTCATCTCGCATCTTGCAGCACCGGCTTGTTTCAGTGCCTCCCCCCCCTCACCGCAACACGCTCGTCTTTTTCTCCTATATTCGAAACACTGCCAAACAGAGCACTGACTGTACTGTACTATACTTGTTTTTGTGCCAGAATGTATGGCTTATGAGGCGATACAGCCGTTTTGGCTGCTTCGCGGCTCTTTAAAATGTTTTTGCACTTGAATATTTAATACTTGTATGACGTTTATATCTGATATTCCAATTAAAATGGCGCCATTTTTATTGTCATTCGGTTGTTGGCGAGACGGGAAATATAACCTCGTATAAAAAATCTCTATAACATTTATAAGAAATTCGTGTTAGTTACACCATTTATATCTATCAAAATCAAAAACTCATTTATTCAGTTTAGGCCCTAATAAGTCACTTATGAACGTCAACAGTTACAGTTTTACAATAGACGCTACTACCGGTTCGGAATACACTTGAACTGAGAAGACTCCGGCAAGAAACTCAGCAAGGCGTTTTTTTTTTTTAAGGAGTAGGTAGGTAGGTCCCATTTCTTATTTAATTTCAGGGCAGGACAACGTCTGCCGGGCCAACTAGTCTATATCTATACTTATAGTATAAAGAGGAAAGATTTGATTGTTTGTTTGCATTGAATAGGCTTCGAAACTACTGAACCGATTTTAAAAATTCTTTCACTAATAGGAAGCTACATTATTCCTGAAGGTTATATAGGTCCCGCGTGGAACAGCTAGTAATAGTATAAAATAAACTTAAGGACAAGTTTATTTTTATTCAGTTCCATCATCAAACCAGCTCAAGGTATTGTATTTTTATCGGATTTACATAATGTGAACCAAATTTCAGGTCATTCAATATGGAAGCGATGGAAACTTATATGTAAGCTAAACAAAGAATTTAAAAAAAAATCTACCCCTAAATGGGGTCGCGGGTGTAACCGCGGGGCAGCAGCTAATATCATTACAAGTATACATTTAATTCCTCCACCTTTAGATGGTATTTTTGTTCAAAATATAATAAATTCCATTTAAGTAGAAGCAGCAAAATAATAGGGAAGAATACAAGGCTACACCGACAAGAGCCAAGCTCTTAAATATTGATGATAAGAAACAATGAAATTTCTAAAAACTTCAGTATTAATTAGTGAATGAATTAAAAAAGGAAACAACCTTATTCATTATTTACAGTTTCAATGTTTTCAGTTCATTTAGCGAGACAAGACCCGTCTTACAATCGTCGAGCGCTTGCTTCATAATTAATTGTTAAGCGTTTAGTTTCTTTGTATACGGTCCACAATCTTTTATTACAACCTCTTCGTTGGAAAAATAAAAAATGGTTGCCTTTTTTTTTATAGAGAAAAACACGACCCTTTTCATAATTTCTCATAAGTTGAGCTCTTTAGCTTAATAAAAGTTCATTTATTTTTTAAACAAAATTCGTGAAAATAAAATTAACGGCTCCTTTTGTTGCTTCCGAGATTTGCTTAAGGGCATTTCCCTTATGAGAATAACGGATCTAAAAATGTTAAAAACACCCTACCACCATGCAATAGCTTCTAGCTCAAGCTCATTGTAGGATTCAAACTGGCGACCATCGTCTCGGCATTCGACGTCATTATCAATAAGCTATCATCGCCTCAATATTGCAGGAAACAAAGTTTTTTGGCTATCACACTACAGGCACGAACGGCGGGCTAATTTAATTACCTACGCTGTGATAACACGAGACTAGGGACGATGACTAAAAAAATCTTATTAGTCCGTCAGTTAGATTACCAAAAAATATTGGACACATATTTTTGCTTTAGTTCCGAAAATAAAAAAAAACGAAGATACAGTGCGTTAAATTTCGCGTGACTTCACTTCTTCAACTTTGATGCGACTTATCTGTGTACTTTTTTATTGATTTGAAAAAATAAAAAATACGAGTCCAATATTTTTGATAATCTATCTGTATATGACTAAATATAGGTAGTAGAGTCTATTGTAAAACAGTAACTTTTGACATTCATAAGTGCCTTATTAGGGCCTAAACTGAATAAATGATTTTTGATTTGATTTGATATAATTAATTATTTTTTATCTAGTCACCATCCCTGTTATGAGTACCTAATGTTATGTTACGTAAAAAAATAATGTAGCAAAAAACATCTAGGGATCAACAAGTGACGGTAGAAATAATATGCAAACGAGCATCTGACGCTGACATGGATGAGTAGATATGAACTATAAGCCACTTGTCTTGTTTGTTTGTCGGCGCTGTTTAGCATGAATGGACTGAAGGGAATATTAGATGCGAGGTGAAGTTGTAAACATAAGAAGGTATTTGTAAACAAAGCAATTGTTAGTAATTTAGAGAGAAAACAAAACTGCTTATTGAAATAAGTGATAATAGTAAAAAAGTTGTTTTTTTATCTCAGTTTAACCCTCAAAGTCATGAACTAGATTTTTTTATTTTATTTATGGGACAAAATTAAATTAAAAAGTGCAGCGTAAAGCGTTTTATTCCAGCCAATTTTATAAAACCCCAGGAGATTAATGGTCGATTAGTAATTTTTATCAAATAAATACTAAACGACTCGATAGCATTGTCTGTCAAGATAATAAATGTTTGATAAAGGAAGTAATTACTTAATTTATTTTTATTTATTGTTAATATTAAAACAATATAAATTAGCTTATGTAATCTTAGAAGTAAATGCATAATAAATTGGCCAAGTTCGAGTTGGATTCGCTCACGAAGGGTTTTAACTTTATTTTTATTATTTGTTAGGTTAGGTTAGGTTAGGTGAAAATGGCGACTGCTTACCTACCTATTATAGTTCATGATTGTTAGGTACGGACGGACGGACGGACAGTGGAGCCTTAGTAATAAGGGTTCCGTTGGTATCCTTTGGGTACGGAAACCTAAAAAATAAATCATAGCTTTTGAACCATAACTTTTGAAAAATTAATCATTCTTTTATGCTTGTCAATATGAAGAATATTTAGTAATGGACCAACCTTTCCATATAAAACATTTTTAACCCATACTCGTTCAAAAAGTTGAATGAAAAGTTTTGAAAGAAAAGAAAAAAAAAAGAAAAAGAGAAAAATTGTTTATGTATTTTAAAAAATGTTTTATTTTTATTTTTTATTACTTAAGGACATCCAGCAAGGCTTAACACTAACACTTGCATTGTATATGAGTTTTTGAGTAGGTATTAGGTATGTTATAGATGCATAATATATTTAGGTTATATGTGAACCAAAATTATCTAGTAATGATCTCTTCCATGGTCCTGCTGGGTTTGATTCACATCCCCTAGGACATCCTGTAACTTTAAAGCTCGTCTACACGCCTTTGAATCGCAAGCTAAGTTCAAGTCAAACTGAGTGCAGCTCTAAGTAAATATGATTAAAGCTTAACTTTGATAATTTACAAGATATAGGAAACAAACTGGCTTGTTAAAGTTTCAGTAACATAATAGCTATTGTGTTCACTTCAATACAAGCAATTTAGCTCAGTTGGATGGATTACCGGGCAATCTAGGAAGCGCTGGAAAGCGGAATGTTTACTTATCTTGAGTTATAGCTGTGCCCTTTAATTATGCTGCTAATAGCTGTTTTATTGATGTACGCGTACTATAGATTATATCGCTACTTTTGTTTATTATAAACTAGCGACCCGCCCCGGCATCGCCCGTTTTTTTCAGCTTTTCTGTACTATAATATGCATGTATTATACATATAAACCTTCCTCTTGAATCACTCTATCTATTAAAAGAAGATGCATCAAAATCCGTTGCGTAGTTTTAAAAATCTAAGCATACATATGGACAAACAGACGGGAAGCGACTTTGTTTTATACTATGATAGTTATACTATGTAGTGATAGTGACTAGCGACCCGCCCCAGCTTCGCACGGGTGTACAAATCTTTGAATTTCTCGGCTTTTCTGTACTATAATATGCATGTACGTATTATAGATTTCAACCTTCCTCTTGAATCACTCTATCTAAAACTGCATTAAAATCCGTTGAGTAGTTTAAAAGATTTAAGTGAACAGACAGCGGAAGCGACTTCATTTTATACTACGTAAAGCTGTATCATATAAAAATACAAATTAGTTAAAAATAGCGAACCGTACCAGTGCTAAGTATATTTCTTTTTTTCGTTTACTCTCTATAATAAAATAACTAGGTACTTACCTTATTAAATTTTCTTGATTCTGCCGTAAGATTGTAGAACCGCGTAACCGCGCTGTAGCCGCATTCCTGGAACAAAAAAACCTATGTGAGATACTCTCTAATCCATAACTTAGGTATGTACCTATCCTATGCAAAACATTAAATGAATAATTACTTTTAACAAAAAAGAGAACTGAGAAAGATAATTAGTTTCAAATCAAATCAAAACTCATTTATTCAGTTTAGGCCCTAATAAGGCACTTATGAATATCAAAAGTTACAGTTTTACAATAGACTCTACTACTGGTTCGGAATACATTTGAACTGACAAGACTCCGGCAAGAAACCCAGCAAGGCTTCTTTTTTTTGGTGGATAATTTTTTTTGAATTCATGTAATTACAGTTTTTGTTTTAAATACCTATATATAAACATCATACAATTATCACTTGTGGAGGGGGCTGCAAGTGCAGAGAGAAGCTACTACAACCATGTATGTCTTTATTTTATAACTTTTAGTTTTTTGCGATTATCCTGGAATCCCATCATCAGATCCTGACTATGGGATCACGTCACGAGTATATTTTTTCGAATAAAAATAATATTTTGAAAATTGGTCGAAAATTGGTGGAGTAATCGCGTAACAAACATACAAAAACATACAGTCGAATTGAGAATCCTTATTTTTTGAAGTCGTAAAATTTCCACAGTACAAGCTCTGCTTAGTTTGGCATCAGATAACCGAGTGTGAAGAATGTTTCCGAGTAAAAAAAAAAATATTACCCGTTCTCCGTTGCTTTCGCACACAAACTTTCACATTGAAATTATTAGTAAGGATTACGTAACAGAAATATCTAAATTGTTTAGACACTTTTTTAATATCTTCATCTCTACGTGTACAAAGTAATCACAAGAACTTAGCAGCTGATGGTTAGAACTGAGCACAAACTGTACAAAATGCATTGCGACTACAATCTCCAGTGAAGGAAAGCGACTTGAGCGCTTTAAATCTTTGTTATTTCTTATTTACCCGACTAAATAACGTCTCGCCAGGGTCTTTGTGCAAACGCTGTAATTTTTTAAAGTGGAAAAATGGAACGTACACTGTCTTTGTGAAAAGTTTTAGTTTGAATGTTTTTGCAATGTTAATTTGTAAGCTAAAGGGATTTTACTATGACGAAAATATCTTTTTTTTATATATAGTAAAACATCAAAAGACAAAATCAACAATCCTTACAAATAATGAAAATTATATTATTAAAACTATAAGAATTAAAATAAACCGTCTTTTTAAATTTATAAATTATTGAAACTCATTTTTTATTATAATAATTATATAAGTTTGAGAAAAAAATCCTCTACGTAAGTAAGCATCTTTATCAGATTGTGTGTAAAATGTACTACGAATAAAAAATGTACTGTCCTACAAAAATGCTCTTCCCAAAACTACAAAAAAACCTTGCTGATTATCTCAAGACATAAAACGCAGAGAACAGGTGACGTAAAAGTTCCAAAACCTTATCTCGTATAATATTTACGCGTGTAACCGCAACGCTACGTCGAATTACGCCATATTACGCCGGCTCCGCGCCGCGTAATCTTTCATTTGGCTCGAGATGGAACTTTCGGAGAATAATGGAAGCGATTTGCATTTATTTACGTTTCATTACTTTGAAACGTCATACATAATTTTATATAATTATTGTGAAGATTTTTTGATGATATAATTAATTTATAAAAGAAAAACAGTTAAACACAAGATTCAGTGCATTTTCTTGGACTTTCTCTGTCTGTTTGTTATCTGACTGTTTGGACCCGGTAGGTGGCGCTGCTGTCGGTATTCATCTGTTTCCCAGGCAGAACGACCTATGCCGAATCCGCTAGTTTGAATATAAAATTTTATATTTTCATCATCATCATCATCATCATATCAGCCGAAAGACGTCCACTGCTGGACAAAGGCCTCCCCCAAGGATCTCCACGATGGCCGGTCTTGCGCTACCCGCATCCAGCGGTTTCCCGCGACCCTAACAAGATCGTCGGTCCACCTTGTGGGGGGCCTGCCCACGCTGCGTCTTCCGGTTCGTGGTCGCCACTCGAGAACCTTTCTGCCCCAACGGCCGTCGGTTCTACGAGCGATGTGCCCCGCCCACTGCCACTTAAGTTTGGCAATTCTTCGGGCTATGTCGGTAACTTTGGTTTGCCTGCGAATCTCATCATTTCTGATCCGATCTCGCAGGGAAACTCCGAGCATAGCCCTCTCCATTGCTCTTTATATTTTCATCAACTGATACAATAAAAATTTCCGTGCTCAATTATATTTCCAGAATGAAACGATTCTGGGACTGTTGTGTACTGTTTGGAGTACATCCTCGGATGTATTTTATAGCAGCCATTTAGTTCTAAAAAGATAGATTTTTCAATCTATAGATAAACCGCTGATAATTTTAAATCTGTGCAAAACCTGTACAAATTTCAAAATAATGTCGCTTATTGGGACAAGGAAAATTCAACTCTAGCGGCCGCACTCAGAGTCGTCAATTAAGTTTAATGATTGATCATTGTATATTGAATAAACAAAGATATAATATAATTGGTATTTTTTTTAGTTTATAGTTTATTATTTTAGTTTAATTTAATTTTTCTATTTAAATAGTAGATGATAAATTAATAACCGTATGTCTTTGATCCCATGGAGTGTCGGTAAGTCGTTGGTGTGGGATGCCACATGTGTTGATACACTTGCGCCATCTCACTTGCCAGCGACATGTAGAGTTGCAGGAGCGGCTGCAGCTGGTGCGGGAAATTCCAAATCCAAAAAATACGCTTCTATTGGCCCAAATTATTTATTTTTGCCTTTTGCGGTCGTGACCATGGGTCCTTGGGGGTCCGAGGCTCGCCGATTTTCTCGAACATTATCTTCAAAATTAATTGAGGTCACAGGAGACCGGCGGGCGGGGAGCTTTTTCCGCCAACGCGTCAGCTTGGCCATACAAAGAGGGAACGCTGCCAGCCTTCTGGGAACCTTGCCGTTGATTGGCAGCAGCGGCCGCCTCGAGGAAATTTTTTATATATAGTTTGTATATTTGTTGTAAATAACTGTAAAGATTGTATATTATAGAAAAAAAAAATTACAATACTTAGTTTGGTTTGCATCCAAGATGTAAAAATCAACCTCATGTACCTAGTGCATCAGTAAGAAAAGCTTAGAATATCTAAAAGCTTTCCCCGACCGGATAGGTATCTTATTTATGATAATAGTTTGCGAAGTTACTTAGCGAAGTAAGTTAATTTAAGCTCTCCGGAGTTATTGTGGCAAAGTGCAAATTCCATTAAAATTACGCAAATCTTCCGTGATTTAATTATTGTCTACTAATTTAATAATGTTTTAAAGGCACATTAGGTAATTTGAATTTGAAATTAACAACTTTCAATTAATATTATGGTATTTTATATCCGAACTATCTATTTCTCGCGGTTCCACCCTCGTTTCTTGGGTGGGTTACCTACATTCAATTGAAATTTTTGTAGGGATCTCTAATTCTTTGGAAAATTAAATATAACTTTTGTTACATGCAGGTAATGTAGTTTTCTATAAGTGAAAGATTTTTTAAAATCAGTTCAGCACTTTTTGAGTTATCCATTCCAAACAAACTTAAAAAAAAATCTTTCCTCTTTATAGATTACAACCTGAACATTAAGTTAGGTACATACATTTTTTTCTCCCCACAACTATGCCTACTATGGCAATAAACCAATCTTCCACTGAGACACACATGACGCGGGTGACGTCACCGCCGCCATTATTACGTCATAAGTCACGTCGCTATTTTAATTCGCCCATAAAGTGGGCATACATCACGGACGTCCCAGTGCAGCGCTTTGCTAAAATCGAATTCTTTGGCTGATGTGAGTTGCCAATGTCAAATTATGGTCAGTACTGCAACTTTTATTCAATATTTAGTTTATAAACCCTCACGCGTCACACTCTCCAATCGCGCAACTAACTTGAGCGTCCGCGCGGTGTGGCGTGACCGAAAAAACCTACCTGCGCCTACACACGATCCGATTAAAACCGTTATTTTTCGTTATTTTACTATGGCAGCCCAATATGCACCGTATATCTACAGATTCTACGGAAAATTTCTAATCTTTTGATGGAAAATTCATCTATATCCGGCAAAAGAATAGAGCCCCACTCTTCGTAAAAAAAACAAAGTTCGTGAGGTTATGTTAATTCATGTAACAAAAAAATATTATCAATAATTTACAAGAAATATAATAATATAAAAAAAATCCTCGGGGCGGTCGCTCCTGCCTATCAATGGCAAGGTTCCCAGAAGAGTGTCAGCGTTTCGTTTATGGATGGCCAAGCTAACACGTTAGCGGAAAAAGGTCCCCTCCCTCCGGTCGCCCGAGGCCTCGATAAGTTTAATTGTAATAAAAATAAAAATAAATACTATTCTAATGTACTAATTATAAATTGAAATATATAGGAAAAAGTAGGTATAGAGAAAATTATAATTTTTAAATAAAATGTAACGAATATTTAGTAATCGTAATTTTGTAGGTAGATATGCCTACCTAAGATAAAATATTTTGACAGTCCCATGTTTCCAAGGAATCATAATATTATGTTTTCACTTGGATAAAAAGTATCTTCCATGTTATTTCAGGGTATGATCTATGTGTCAAGTCTCATCCATATCCGTTCAGTCACAATATCTAAACATAAAAACTTTTGCACAAATAAATAATTATATAAAGTTAAATTCAAGTTACACTACTGATATAATTGTGACCATAACATCGAATCTAGAGGCGAGAAAATTTCCTCCGATGTTTTTAATATGAGTTTGCAGTTCCACTCGTAAATTATTCCGAAGTAACGTTTTGCACTCACTTTGTGATATTTTAAAGGTAAAACAGTTGGTAAATGGCTAGAAACATCATTTAATAAGTTGATGTACTGCATAAACATGTATTTCTTAACCTAAGAGATATCTGGGTCACATACTACATACAGTGGCGGGCATCGTCAACAAGGTCAATCACCTTTGCGGTTTGCATTGAATTTTGAGGTTATGATTATGATCCTCATGCGATACCTATCTACTGCTGACCGTCGGTCGAAGGAATTCGGAACACTCGGGTCTGTCTCATCTGCTTGTTCCTCCAACTTAAATTTAAAAAAAAACTTCTGACTTGGCCGGAGGCCCTCTCTAAATTGGAATCCTGGATCCGCCCTTGACTACATACTAGATCATACCCATAAGGCTTTAGCAGGTATGAGTTTGGCTTATCCCTGCCTTTCTTCCAAAGCGGCCGGGTATTCACATCAAAAAGTGGATCACCGTAATTTGATTAATTCTACGGAAGCTTCACGTCAATCAGGGAGTACCATAATACATTGGCTTTTATATCACATCACCTCGGCTATGTAACTAGCTTCTTCAGATTCTAAAGGAATTTCGATAGAGTAGGATAACACCTAAAGAAGGTGAAGGCTATATTAGACCTTGTGTCGTTTAAGGATGTGCAAGAAGTAGCAAATTTGAAAATCTGCCGCCAAGCATCCTCCGGTGTGTTCCGACAGCTGTACTTGAGAGCCAGTTCCCTTCTAGGCTTTGTGTGCTTACCACCATCGGCCACATCATCACTGAACACGGTGAGATTGTGGTCAAACACAGGCCTTTACACAACAAAAAAAAAATATAAATAATAATAGGGAAGAATAGGAGGAGCTACACAGACAAGAGCCAAGCTCTTAGAAATAGATAATGTGGTTAACACCAATAGGGTTGATGACTGGCTACAAAATCATTGATTCTGTTTAGTCCAACAGTTAGGTTATCAAAAAATATTAAATACGTATTTTTTATTTTATCAAATAAATAAAAAATGACATAGATAAGTCACATCAAAGTTCAGGAGTGGTGGTGACGTCATCTCTCAGTAAAAAATGTACTATGACGCCACGCGAAATTTTGACTATCTTCGTAATTTTTTGTTTTCGGAAGTAAAGAAAAATTATGTGTAGGTACAATATTTTTTGGTAATCTAACTGACGGACTAATAAGATTTGTTTAGTCATCATCCCTATTCTTTTGATCCGTCTGATTCGATTCGAGTTTCATCCTATTCTGTGACACGTAATTACATTCATACGGGTTAGTGCTCCATACGCGGTGCCTTTGTAGCGTATCGGGCTGAAATCACGTTATCGTTTAATAACGAACCTGTTTGATTACTTACTGTGCTGTCATAGAAACCTTAATAAATGGACTAACATTGCTACTTCGCAATGATATCGCAAGTTGTGATTTTTAGGGTTCCGTACCCAAAGGGTAAAACAGGACTCTATTACTAAAGGTACAAGGCCGAGGCTCGCGGCTCGCGGCTGACGCGCGCGGCCGACAATCCTGGTAAAATGTATGGCGTCGGCCGCGCCCGTTTGACGCGAGGCACGGAAGTGGCTCCATACATTCCCATATATTGACTATGGCCGCGCGCGTCAGCCGCGAACCTGTTTCTGTTGCCGCTTCCAGTGATGCGTCGGAAACCGTATATAGACACTGAGTACCGCCCGGCCCCGACCGTTCCGATAAATACTGTTATTGCTCCGTATTTAGTGTGTGTAGAGCGCTAATCTAAAAATATAAATTTCGTCTATACCAGGCGAAAGAATTGAGCAAGATTCTTCGTTGAAAAAAAAAATAGTCAAAACATAGAGGCTTGATTTTTTTTTTTTTTTTTTAAATTTTATAGACAATAAGGATGCGAAATTTGGTCATAAATAAGTTTACTAAATTGTCTATCGTATTAATAAAAAGAAATATAGTGTTATCGATCAAAAAGTAGCCAAAACATATCACCAAAGTTGCAATAGGTATAAAGTATAGGTACGTGAGAAGTTAAAAATCTATTTACTAAATAAATTATCTAATTACACCCAAACTCAGGATAAACTGACGTGTTCATGTATATAAATGTCTATTACGGACTAGAAATCGAACCTATGACCTGAGGTATGTCAGGTAATGTAACTAACCCCGCCAACTAGCCGTAAATTTTGTAATACATAAAAAAAAATACGTTTACGAGTTCTCTAACAGCATTACTAAGACCAAGTACCTACCTAATAGTCATTAAAAAAACTTGAAAAATTCCTCGTTTAAAAACGAGGAAGCGTTGAACGTAAAGTTAATAACAATTTGCGAGGAAGAGATACCGCTCATTACGGTAAGTATTCTTAATGATATTAAACTAGAAACCTATGATATAAGATGGTTATAAGGTAGTCTTAAGGGCTCTCTTCAAAACAAGGCGTAACAAAAAGTACATGTCATATTTTATGCCTGAAAAATGTCCGTCAATCGAAACTTAAGTCACGTATCGAGCCGAGGTTGACACAATTGAATTTAAAACCTGTAGCTATAACAGAAGGTTTATTTTTGATTAACTAAAATTATATTCACATAAAGGTACCTCTTAGATCAAAACAAAAAGTGGAGAGAACAGTATTTGGAAATCATAACTTCATCTGGCTGTCGCACTATTAGGTACTTGTGTAATACAATGCTTAATTTTGATACAATAATCTGCGATTGTTGATCTATTTATTTGCATCTAACCTCATCATATTTTCCTCCATTACGTTGTATAACTTCTTTACATTTTTCTGCATTTACAACCGAGGGAATCATCGACAGTATTGACTGAGTGGAAATCTGAGTGAGTAAACCTTGTCGGGTACATTTGAATGACCGCCAAATTAGACCAGCTTGGCGGAGACTGGTTTCCCATGACACGACTGACTCCCATCTTTCTGCCTTTATCCTTCAAAATGTGAAGGAATCAAGTCATCACCCATTACATTAATCCTTACAGGGACTATGATTCGAAGAGAGATACCAATTTTTTCCATAAGTGATTAAGTAGCTCATTAAATTGTGGAAGCAATTGAATATACTAAACAAATCATCAAGTTATTACGTGGAACGAAGCCGGCAGTTTAATTAAATAACATTTGTTTATTCTAACGGAACGGGTTGCGATTGAAGCTATTCTGTTCGAATTATTCCCCTTGTAATTTTGGGTTGTACTCCGAATAGGCGGACGCTCAAATATTATTCGTTATTATGGACTTGTTGCTAAAATGTTCGTTTGAGGTGGTTTAAGAGACCGCTTTCCGGCTAATAGCACTTAAATGTGTTTAAGTGACCCAATTTTCAATTACTGTATAGTCTGGTAATTTTGGTAGAACAAAAGAGTAGCCAGTCGAAGATTGTTTAATTTCAAGGACTTAACATATAATATGGCAGACATTCTGCTAATGAAAGGCAAATCTAAGAATTCTAGTTAGTAAAATAGGAACTTTATATTATACTAGCGACCCGCCTTGGCTTCGCACGGCTTTTGTGTACCACATTATATATATCTTCCTTTTGAATCACTCATCTATTGCTGAAAACTGCATTCTGACTGCGAATAACGCACAACTTGTAATTTTGCACATAACAACGGCAGTGTTTCAAAATTCAACCCCCAAAGGAGCAAATGGATCTTGAAAGAAAGTTAGATAAGGTACAGATGTATAAGTAGTAGCCGGAAGCGATACATTAACTAGTCTTCTCTTCTCGACGAATAGGTAAGTCCGCCGCCTCTCCAACTCAACTCGATACGCAGTTAGCACATCCAAATTGTATTTGCTAGTTTGTGCACCCATTTCACGCTAACGGTCCACGCGCTCTCATTTAGGATTATGTATTTGACTCAATGAATTAAGGCATTATTGGATTCGATGTTTGGAAGTGACCAACGCATTAGCTATCAGAATAACAGTTTATTTGTACAGTTGTATCAAATGACTTGTTATTAAGCTGGAAAACTTGTTTCAAATATCTAAAATTCTAATATATCTAGGATATCAACTGTTATATGTACTTATTGTAAACTTTTAGTTCATACTAGAGAAGGATATGTTGCGATTAGTCAAAATTGATAATCAAAATCTAATATAATTTCTAGTATTTTTTATTTATAAAATCACAAACACGTTTAGCATTCCTATTTGTCATTACATAATAATTTCATTATTATCCTACCATACCTTCTGCGATCCTTCTCTATTCTATTCTTAGAAAATTGAATTATACGTAGTAAATTCATCGACATCAACCAGAGTTCATATGGATGTCGTATTAGGCCTTCGTGTCACGTAGACCGATGTGTCGCGTCGCAACTATATCCTGACGCCGAACTTTTACTATCTACGCCTGAACTACCTTTGTGTGTCGAACATTAACTACTTTACGTGTTATATATCTAATTATATAAAAAGAAAAGGTGACTGACTGATTGACTGACTGATCTATCAACGCTCAGCTAAAACCACTGGATGGATCGAGTTGAAATTTGAAATAGGCATCCGCTAAGAACGTATTTTTGAAAATTCAAGCCCTAAGTTGGTGAAATAGGGGATCGCAGGTGAAACCACGGGGCGGAAGTAATGGATATTATCTATTGTAGATTTTAAGGCGACTAACTCTGTGTCATCAAATAATTTGCAAAGATTCTATGGTTTCAAATTCTAATATAAGATTTTCTAGAAGTTGAAGGAAAACATTAGGAACCAAAAAGACGGCAGCAGGGTACTTAGTACCTGTGGTACCTGTTGGCTCTTTAATACCCCATTTTGAGGATGAGCTTGATCACCAAGTTCTTTTAACATTCCACGAGATAATTATGGCTGTGTTTATTCGTTTTTTCGAAAAATCGAGCTCATTACAAATTTCTGTTATGATTGCTCTCAAACTCAAAATACATTTATTCAGTTTAAGCTCTGATAAGGCACTTATGAACGTCGATTTACTATTGACTACCACCGGTTCGGAATACACTTTAACTGAGAAGACTGTAAAAGACTTATTTGTATTTACAATTAAAAATAAAAATGTGAATAATGAAATACCAAAGTTCTTAAAAGCAGGAAGTCAACAGGAAATACGATGCTATTTGATAAAATACACAAAATAAAAGGAAAATTTGAAACAAATAAAGAATTTCATATTGAGCAAGCAAAATGCCGAGCCGAGCATTAATTGAATCGTATAACAGCTCAAAGCTTATTTACTAAAACGTTTGTAGTACAAAAATAAAAAGGTAAATGTCAAACATTGTGTTTATCCCATCTAATAAACAAACTACTAGCAAGGATCACAGTCCAAAACGTAAATAGCCAAAAACCTCAGTTCAGTAAACATTTTCAGCCCAAAGAAAATAGTAAAATCCGATACTTCAAACATTCAGAGATCAAATACTACGCAGTACAAATCCCAAAGGACAACACTCAGAAATCCTTCAAAGATTCGGAATAAACAACATAAAAAGCCTTCTATAGACCACCTTTCACTTACGTAGTCATATCATAGGAAAACATCCATAGATTGTCAGTTCATAGACACATTGAGTCCCCGAGGTGTTCGAGTAAGCCCGTGAGTGAGATAACCCCGACGGCTTTGTGTGCTTACCGCCACATCGTCACTGACCACTGTGTCAAACACAGGTCACATTTTTATTTTTTTTATTATGTATAGGCCTGTGTTTGAACAAAATCTCACCGTGGTCAGTGATGATGTGGCGGTAAGCACACAAAGCCTAGAAAGGAACTGGCTCTCAAGTGCAGTGGCGGTACACACCAAAAGGTGCTTGGCGACAGATTTCTAACTTGAGGGTGGTAGCCAGCCAGGCGGGTACTACAAAGTACCCTACTGGTTATGGTTTCCTCACGATGTTTTCCGTCACCGAAAGCTCAAGCTTATTGTAGGATTCGAACCCGGGACCTTCGTCGCGGCATCCGACGTCACTACCACTGAGCTATCATCGCCTTAAAAAAACTATTATAAAGCATAAAATCAATCCACCCACAAATTAAGAAACACCGACATAATAAATAATATTGGTGACGTTTTAGTGGTTTAATTTATTAAGTTAATAACTTAGGTCCTAAGTGTATGGTCTTGCTTTGCTCTTGACATTTTCGTGTAGCTTTTAGTACGAAATATAATTAAATTGCAGCGTTCACGTGCGCAATACTAAGGCGTATATTTTATTTAAGATTAGAAGCCAAAATAGGGCTGAATATTCAGCTATGTTCAACCAGCTAAGTAAAAATATATCGCAGTAAATAATACAACATCTAAATAAGCAAAAAAAATTAACTGACAATCATCAAACATCACAAAATTATACCGGATGTTGTTTTGATCCATAATGAGCGGCACAGGGGTGGTAGCTTAAAAAATACTTTTTCCAAAAATCCCCTAAATTCTATTCATCATCATGTCAGCCGAAAAACGTCCACTGTTGGACAAAAGCCTCCACTGAGTCGCTCGATGCTGACCAAAACAACGTCCTGTATAATTGGAAAATATTAGCAAAAACGCACCATATACAAACAAGGTTTATTTTTGAAGAATCAACACGATCTACAGAGGTAAGCCGACGAATGAAAAGATAAACCTACGAGACAGACAATAGGGATGATGACTGGGTAAAAAATAATTAATTCTGTTTAGTCCGTCAGTTAGGTTATCAAAAAATATTGGATACGTATTTTTTATTTTATCAAATCAATAAAAACTTACAAAGATAGGTCGCATCAAAGTTCAGGAGTGGGGGTTTGTGACGTCACTTCTGTGTAAAAAGTGTACTAAAACGTGACGTCACGCGATATTTACACGCACTGTATCTTCGTTATTTTTTGTTTTCAGAACTAAAGAAAAAACATGTGTCCAATATTTTTTGGTAATCTAACTGACGGACAAATTTTTTTTTTTAGTCATCGCCCCTATTATATAAATACCTAGCGTTATATGATCTAAACTAGGTACCTTACTATACAGCGGGAGAACTTTACCAATACCTCTGACACAGGGTGTTATGAACTTCGATATTAGTTCAGCGTGTAAAGGTAAATAAATAAGAAACAGTAAAGTCGATATGCGATCTTGTGTCGTGGTGTTTACGTGACACTAAGGTTAATATAACTTTGTGTTTGGACGAACAATATATAGAATGTACTCTGTGGATGTATTAGGTATTTAGTTTATGATTAAATGTTGATGCCAATTCGGCTCAGACCATAACACAAGGCTTTTTGAATTATTATAAAAATAATTTGCGGAGCGATTGTTTTATAATAAATACGATCCAATAATATACTTAAGTTGTAGGTATGTACCTACACCAAAATAACAATAAAAAAAAAGTAGATGGACTTGTTTTTTTCTGCAACAGAAATTTCAGAACTACATACAAAGGGGGATTGACAAATAAAAAAATTATTCCCAGTTCACAAAGAGTATTTTTGATTTCAAAAAATTACTAAAAGTAAAAAGTTTATAAAATCTTAAATTTAAAAAAAAGTCACAATGTCAGAAAAAAAAAGGCCAGCTAGACTCAGCGCGTGGGTGTCTAGGGTGTGGTTTTAAATTGGTTTATTTAACTAGACTTTACCTCAAAAAAAAATGTTAAGGTTTATTGGTGACAATGTTTAGGTTTTAAAAAAAAATGTTAATGTTTAAGAAATTTTAAGTTGAGCGCCACTGACAGTACGGCTGTCAGACCGATATTAAAATTAATGCCGAATTTTATATGTAACAAGAAGTCCATATCAATATTCGGACATACAAGACACATTTTATTCAGTTTAAGCCGTAACTGTGTACCTATTTCTCTGTTATCTGTCACACCTAAAATAATGGCAATAAAATTTGCATAGGTAATTTTTTGTTCCGGGAATACAGCTCAAACCGCGGGGAACAGCCATCCTACTTATATATGCGAATAAATGCGTAATTGATGTATGATAAATGCGAATGTGAGTAGGAGTTTGTGAGTATGGATGAATGTTTGTTACTCTTTCACGTACCCTAGAATAACATATTATAGGCTACTTTTTATCCCGAGAAAATATAAGATACCTCGGGAACGCGGGTGAAACCACGGGGCGGAAGCTAGTACCTAATCAAATATTTTCAAAAATTACTACTAATTATATTCCTAGCTATTTAAACAACAATAACGTCATATTAAACACTAATAACAAGCTATTAACCACAAGTATTCCACAAACGGGACACGACAAAACATTAAGGCGGGCTACAAACGAGGCAACTTGCGCGTGGTGCCGCAACATCGCAACAAGAGGATGCAGTTTCGCCGGAATTAATCCTTGTTTCGCGACTTACGCGACGGTACAGTCATACTGCAAGTTTCCTATTCCAAATATAGTGACCATGTTTGCTTTGTAAATAGTGGTTAAGTCAGACTTTTTGAAGTGCAAATAACGGCTCTTTTCTCTTTTAAGAGGCACCCTCTTCGAATTACTCCGTCCCTAACTAAACTGACGGGGACGAGCGAGATAGATGTGGGAAACTCTAGTAAAAAAAAAAAATATAAAAAAGTATTCCTCGTGATAATATTCTCTAGTTTAATATTTTTTACAAATAGGCAATAAAGAATGCAGAGAAAACCTTTCTTTTGAATCATCGCCTTAAAGTACAAATGCTGTTATTAAAAGAAATAAAATAGTCGGCTCTTTTCTGCAAATGCAGCCTCCGCATCGGAATTAGAGTCAGACTATCCACTGTGTCTGCAAAGGTTTCTCTGAATAATTTTGAAGCATATTGGTAAAGGGTATACCTTCGATTGGAGCGCGAAATTCAAATATGAGCACGTTTTTTGCCTATTGCAGCTCAGTTATAGGTCGTAAGTTATCAACATGTTATTTGCGAGAAGAATGGTAGTATATTTACTGATTAATAACAAAATAAATCATCAACAGATTCCTCCAAGGTATATTAGTAACAATGTCATGAAATAGTGGTATATGTCAGTAAATTTGAATTTCGCGCTCCAACCGAAGCCTCCACCTTAAGATGGCAGTTTGTGAAGTCTAGTTTTGAATGTCAGTTCTCCTTAAAAGGTCCAAAGCATGGCAACCCTTTCAACAACAACAGTGCGGTGAGCCAATGAGATTATACTAAATTGTACTTAGTACTTCAAGGATGTTCTAGTTTAACACTGCAAAAAGTTGCCTGTGTCTCCCGACCTCTGCTAGCACATTTAAAAATTCACATAAGTTGATGAAAAGTGCTATTCAGATGGTATTAAGATTAATAATAGAATAGAAAGAATTGACTTACATAATGTATATTTTGTATTTTTTTTTGTGGAGAGAGCATACTTCATTTTCACAAAGACTATAAAACTTTATAAGTCCAATCCAATTCTAATTTTACTAAAAAACGGTATTCCACTAAATAAACGAACCACGATTGAATTACGATTAGATTGTAATCGTTGTTGCCCTTGGCAACCGAAATAATTCTAATCCAATCAAATTGTGTCAAACGTTTACTTACGATACCACTTTTATAACTTTCGATCGAACGTCAACTTTAATTCAACCATGATTGGATCTCGATCACTGTCAGATTTATTAGTGAAATACGAAAACTTGCAAAAGTCATCATTCAGCTGCGATCCAATAGGGGTGATGACTAAAAAAAAAAAATTAGTCCGTCAGTTAGATTACCAAAAAATATTGGACACATGTTATTTCTTCAGTTCTGAAAACAAAAAATAACGAAGATACAGTGCGTATAGATATCGCGTGACGTCACGTTTTAGTACACTTTTTACAGAGAAGTGACGTCACAAACCCCCACTCCTGAACTTTAATGCAACCTATCTTTGTAAGTTTTTATTGATTTGATAAAATAAAAAATACGTATCCAATATTTTTTGATAACCTAACTGACGGACTAAATAGAATTAATTATTTTTTACCCAGTCATCATCCCTATTGTAATCTAATCAAAATAAATAAGTGGAATTGCCCCTCAGGCAGATAAGCCAAAACTTTGCATTTAGTACAAGATATCAACTAGAAAACAAAACATGTTTAAATAGGTACCTAAAATCATATGGCTTGACAAATCACAAAGTCCTACATGAACGCATTATTTATGAACAGAGTGCTTTCGCACGTAAACACGTCTCGTACAGACAAACGGCATTTATTATACATACGTTTTTTACCGGTCTCCAAAATTTCCGGTACTATAATTAAAAATTCAGGCAAACCTACAAAAGCAACTGCACTGACATTTCAACATGTTTGAACGAGACCTTTACAGTTCAAAGTTAAGGGTAAACCTTCGGTTGGAGCGCGAAATTCAAATTTTATCACGTTTTTTGCTAATTGCAGCTTGGTTATAGGTCGTAAGTTATCAACATGTTATTTGCGAGAAGAATGGTAGTATATTTACTGATTAATAACAAAAGAAATCAAACAAAACGTGATAAAATTCGAATTTCGCGCTCCAACCGAAGCTCCACCTTAAATTTTCAGTATTTGATTTGCTACTTTTTTAAATGTTTGTTGTTTTTTTTTTTTTAATCTCTAAGATAAACCAAATTATTCATATATTACATTATTTTTCACCTCTCCAGCACAAAAAGGGTGCTTTGGGTGCGAATTTGGAACGTGTTGAAAAAACAAAATGGGCGATCGTTCGTTCAGAAACACATATAAGCAAACTTTTTTAATTGTTGACATAATCATTTCAAAAGCTGAAACAATTGCTTTCTCTATAGACTATAGTTCAACTATTACGTTTTAATATAGGGTTACTTTTTAATGAGCAACCAAATTTTCAAGTATTCTTGTACTCGTAATTATGAGCAACTTTGAAAATAAAAAAAAAAAATAAAAAACACCAATCCTGTTTATAATGATAATTATAATTTATTATTCCTTAAAATTTGGCTATTATAAGTAATCCTGTATGCCAACTAAATAAATAAAAAAGTTTTTATATTCAATCACTAGTAAATGAAACACCACACTACACTTTTCTATCTCGATATTCAATTTGGGTTAGCCAGAGTACCCTGTTAACTTCCGCTGCACTACCGTTAACTTTGTTTCCTGGAATCAACTTGGCTTCCATACCCTTGTTCGGATAAATGTGTAATGCTAAAAATTGGTAGTGCTTTTATTTATTTTTTACTTGCAACCCGCAGCGGCTTTGCATGGTAGTCCTGCCACTTGCAGATTTTTACCCGAGCGGCATGATTTTTTGCGACATCTTCAACAATTATAATCTTATTCACAGTAAAAAGGCGATAATACAAAAATGACAGATATCAAAACTTTCTTTATCTACTCTCATATCGTAATGTTCTTATTATGAAATCAAAAACAGTACTTTAATGACCCACTTTACGCATACCCGTGTATAATGAAATTAAAAAATTATATTATAGCACAGTTTTCTTCCCAAGATAATGCTATAAAATAACTTTTTTTCATTAAAGTACAAGTATATGGACATGTCTGGCCACTCACAATGTTTTTTTGGTTTTAATACTTCAATTACTGTCAATCAACTTGTCAAACGAAATAATAAAGAAAAAAACATTATAAGTGGCCAGACATGACTAAACAATTAAACGTAGTATTATATTCTCTTTGTAAACAATTAGGAATCAATCAGTATCAATTCAATTTTAGATGCAAATTTACTCTGTGGTCGCGTATGCGGTAGGGAGTTTTTCCCAACACGGATTTGGGCGCCATGATGATTAATGTTTGTTTATTTTATTGATTTTTTTGCATTCATATTTTATTTTGGCCAAAAATGACAGTAAAATAGCAGTGATACTAATGTGAAATACACTTGGATCTGAAATTGTGGAGGCGGCAATGGAAATGACGAATAATCAATACCCGTGAGTCATGAAAACTTATGACAAAATATTATCGATTTTTTACCTTTAAATTACATTATTAGATGAGTTTAGATAAAGTACTGTATGATACTGCACATAATTAGGTATTAAAAACTCGTGTGATACTATTAAGAACCTCGCCTACGGCTCGGTACTTAAACTCACACTCGTGTTTAATAACCCCTATTATGCAACAGTATCATAAACTACTATTCATATCTTTCGCCAGTTTCAATTATATTTGATAGCTAGAAAACCAAATAAACAAGAATATTCGACATCTACCGTAATTTCGTAAAATCCCTAGGAATATTGTGAAATCCTGTGTTTAATTTTTTAAAATGCTGAAATGAGTCTCGGGGCCGATTTTGAAAAAAACTATAAAACTGTATACTTGGATTTTCAAAAATTATTTGCCTTGCCGGGAATCGAACTCATTGATTATGAAAAAAAATCGCAGTCTGTATTATTGCTCCATCTTAGTATCGTTTATGATCGCTTATGATATGAATGATCAATTTCTGCGAAGTAATATTATATGGAAAATTAATGGCAGAATTTAGGCTTATAATGTAACTATTAAATGAACAGTGATGTATGACAGCAAGCATAGATAAAAGCCAGGTGTCACGCAACAATAGAACGCCAATAAATCCATAAACGACAAAGCGTCGTAAATAATGGCGACATTACAATAACGCGACGCGAAATAGCGTGATCGCGTCGTGAAATACGCGCCCGCCTGTCACTGTGGGTTATTCGATGAATTTTATTATTATTGTTATAATAAAGTAACTGAACACGCGACGAAAATGTGGTATTTAAATACTTAAATAATATCAAAGACCCAAAGGGTGTGAACAGAACCCTCCTAAACTGTAACAAAGCCTTAGCTGTCCGTCCGTCTGTCAGCGGCTTGTATATCGTGAACTATAATAGGTTGAATTTTTTACAGCTATAACAACAAATAATAATAAAATAAAGTTAATTTTATTAATCAAATTATAAATGATCGCTCTCTTACAAAAAAAAGTGTTTTTTCTTAATTTTTTGCTCAATCTTGACTATCGTTGTATCTCATGAACCGTGTCTGCGATGTCGATCTGAGAAGGTTTGTTTATACCCTTACTCGAAAAAAGCCTATTAAAAAAACATTTTATCAAATTATATACCTCGCTATAATATAGTTTTACAGACTATATATGTCACTATATCTCTTTCTAGCTAAAAACATAAGGAGAGGACATAAAAAGCGTTATATTTTATTTGTATTCAACGTGAATTTAAGCGCTGATCGTTATGGGTCTTGAAATAATCACTATTTCTCCGTAAACGACAATGGACAGACAAATTTTCCTTTTACAACAATGTTAGTAAGATATACCTGTGACGTGATTGAAATTAGTTTATTAGTTTGTTAATAGCAGAATCAGCACCATTATTTAATGTTGATTTTATAGAAAAGAGTTTGTTTGTTTGAACGAGCTAATCTCTGGGGTTACTGATCCGATTCAAAAATTATTTCACTAGTAGGAAGCCACTTTATCTCCGAAGCTTATAGGCGACTTTTATCCCGGAAACGCGAGTGAAACCGCAAGGAACAGCCAGTACAAGATATATAGGAAGGCTTTTGTATCTTGAAGTTCACAAACTGGCCAATTTCTAGAAACAGAAACAATAAAGAAAAGCAAAAACATTTGAAATTGTCATAGTACGAGTAAAAAAATAAAGCATAGGTAGCGGCGACCACAATTATAGCAAAACAATACCTACCTATACATATATATGTTGTAGGTAAATGAATAAATCTGATAGCCGGGTGCAGCACCCACAAAGCTTTCAGTTAAATGAAATTAATCAGGACAACGGGCGGCGCTGGCTACAAACACACTTACAATGTCCCTTTTGTCGCCTGAAAATGGACGTAGCATGCGCATTGTATTCTCTACACACCAGGCGACATTACATTTCCCTGTAGATATATATATTATAGAATGTATTCATAGAATATATGTAATATGGGCTTATCGGAAATAGACTCACACAAAAGGAGTTTTGATGTTGAATATTATAATTGATGTCTTTGATGAAGAATAAGTCAAAATTTATGGGCGGTTTTTATAGAATAAGTGATTTAAGGGTATACCTTCGGTTGAAGCGCGAAATTCAAATTTTATCAAGCTTTTTGCTAATTGCAGCTCAGTTATAGGTCGTAAGTTATCAACATGTTATTTGCGAGAAGAATGGTAGTATATTTACTGATTAATAACAAAATAAATCATCAACATATTCCTCCAAGGTATATTAGTAACATTTTCATGAAATAGTCGTATATGTCAGTAATATATCTTGGAGGAATATGTTGATCCACATCTTCACTGACCACTGTGAGATTGTGGTCAAACACAGGCCTATACATAGTAAAAAAAAAAAAAAAAAACTCCTTCAAAACAGTTAATAACTTAAAAAAATCACTTATAAAATTTCTTGAGGCCCTTTTCAAGAAGTATAATATAAAACCAAGCGAGCCAAATCACGTCCACATTTTATATGGGCCTCGTCCGGGTAATAGTGCCAAGATATTAACATTCCCCAAAAAGTAATTTTAGCCTATGGCAGGGGTATGAAAATGGCGTCAAGTGAAAAAATAGGACATTTTATGGATGAGAAAAATAAAGCTCTTAGTTTAAGCGTTAGATATCCTAACGACCACGTTACAGGTTGTAAGTTCTTTTCTAACTCAAGTCTATCATTTAGAAATGCATGTAAAAATGATGTAGGAGGAAATAAAAAAAATATAGGTAATTTTTGGGTTACCCATGGTGTAAAAAATGAATTATTGGAGTTTGGAAGGGATCGATATATTTTTTACAATAAAATAATAAAAAACAGTACTCTTTGAGTTTATTCATCAAAAACAAAAACAATTTCTTTCTTATTATATTATTACTGTAGATAATATTAGTAGTCAATAATTCATTGAAATGCCTAGACAATGGATGTTTGATTTAGTTTAACAATACATGAACTGTTACTATGATTTATTTCAGTTCCGTAGTGCTGGACAGGCTGGGCAGTATAAAACTGTGCAATCTGACGCAAAGCCCAGCCGGGACTCGACGGCTGCTGACGTCACACCGCTCACAAGCTGACGTGCCGTGCCACGCGCAATGCTCAACTTCGTTACATTGTGTTTCAGTTTTGATTTCCTACAGGAATTCTAGTTACTATGGAGCTACTTTTTAGAACACATTAACCCAATTATTATTTTAAACTTTATATTTATTTTTGTTTGTAATGGCTTAGTCTATTTCAATAACTATATTACTAAGATCGATGTGCACCGACTAAAAAACGGGCTGATAAATTATAATCGGGCGTTTACCATGCATTTTTCCGCGCCACTTTTGTAAATAATAATCTTCTTCTTCCTAGTCGGACACTCTTGACAGAGTGGTCGTGGTTATGGTAGGTGTCGAATCTTGAGTGACGGCTTTTGCAATGCGTCTCCATTTGGCCCTGTTGCAAGCATTGCGGGAACACTCGGTCATGGTGGAGTGTGTGATGGACATTATAAGATCAGACCATCTAGTCGGGGACCGACGACGTGCTCTTTTGCCATCCATTCTGCCTTGAACTACCAAACGTTCCATTGAGTCCTCTTTGCGGGTAACATGTCCAAAAAACTTCAGGATTCGTATCTGAACAGTTGACGACAGTCTAGTCAGTAAATATTATAGAAACATATTTATTTTTCCTCCAATAAAACAACTCAAAATGAAACTTATTTATTCAGTTTAAGCCCTGATAAGGCACTTATGAACGTCGATAGTTACAATTATTACAATAAACTCTACCACCGGTTCGGAATACACAAATGCAATAACAATCCAGAAACTCACGCACATACAAACAAATCCATTGTTATCTTTAAGCGCCTTACGTTTTCCGGGATCCACATCAATTTGCAGAGATTTTCCCATGGACACTCCAGTATGAATGGAAACGATCATAACGTGAATAACAAGTAAACTCGAATGTTTCATGCATGAATTGTCGACTCGTGTGAAGTACAGCGCAATAAAAATATGAAATTTGACGAAACAATACAATATGTTGCAAATATTATTTTTAATAAACGGAAACGTTACACAATAGAATCATACATAAGCGAAATTAATTCAAGTCTCCCACAAGGTGGACTGATTATCTTGTGAGGGTCGCGGGAAACCGCTGGATGTGGGTAGCGCAAGAGCGGCCATCGAGGAGATCCTTGAGGCCTATGTCTACCAGAGGACGTCTTTCGGCATGATTAATTTTTTTTTTTGAATTTTTACTAAAGTTGGTAGCCTCTGATGGCTGCAGCAACCTTACCTGATAAATCGGCGAGCGCAGAGGGCTCTCAGCCGGGACAATATTTAAAAGCTGTTTGACACTAGTCTTTATTTTATTTTAAAAAAGTTGACAGGAGTTGATTAGATTCTTTTAATAAAAAAAAAAGATTCTTATTTAAATTTTGAATAATATTTGAGGATATAAAAAATCACATAGACACAAACAAAATCGGAATACCATAGAGATAGAAAATATCTCTTACAAATTTGTTTCAATATACTAGAGTAAAACCCATACCATTACATTTTATTTATACCTCTAACCATAGAATAGAAGCTGACAAACTAAAGAGGCAAAGAAGTATGGATAACGTCACGATAATTCAAGGGACAAACGACCAATATTGCTGGCTCACACAAACAAATAGTCTGGTTACCGGAGACCACCCGACCGCTTCGTAATTTACTATTCAGACGGAGTAAATTTATGGTAATTGCTTACAAAAAGTTATGATTTACGAACTACGCACCGTAGCTCTCAAAATACAAAAGTTCCTCTAATTTGCGACCTCATTTTCATTTAACCATCCAAGCGGTAATGATTTGATTCCCGATAGAGGTTATATACTTGGAAAAATGTTATGTGAAAGTAAATAAGTACTCTTTGGGTATCGTAGGTATATAACATATCAAATTCTCAGTTCTCAGTTCTTCTCAGTTCAAGTGTATTCCGAACCGGTAGTAGAGTCTATTGTAAAACTGTAACTGTTGACGTTCATAAGTGCCTAATTAGGGCCTAAACTGAATAAATGAGTTTTTGATTTTTGATTTTGATTTTGAATTTGTTTTGTATTACATACTACTACATATTCAAGATATTTGACAGGCCAGTTGGCGCGGTTGGTTATGACATACCATCTATTACGCCGCAGGTCGTGGATTCGATTCCCATCCAGGACAAAAAATTGTGTGCATGAACCTGTCTGTTTGTTCTGAGTCTGGATATAATTATCGATACCTATAAGTATGTATTTACACAAAAAAAACTAGTATATGTAGTATATCAGTAATCTGGTCTCCATAGTACAAGGTCTGCTTAGTTTGGGAGCAGATAACCGTGTGTGAAGAATGTCCCTGGATATTTTATATAGGAGATTTGCGATAGGTGTATTCTGAAACTAGGCCACACTAGATCATATTGTAGTAAGCTAAAACTTTCTTTTGTATTTTACCTTTACTTACAATACAACGAACAAAAAAGAATACAGAATAAATTATTATTTTGAATCATTTTCTTATACGAGATAAAGGTTTACACAAATATACATTTTTTTCACTCGCTTCGCTTTCTGATCCCAAATTAAGCAGAATAAACCAAATAGCTTATATACTACATAATTATTATAATATACCTATATCGATAATAACATCCAGTTAAGACAATCAGAGATAAAACATCTGAGAATAAAAAAACTGGGACCTATCTACCTACCCCGACCTATCTATGGTGTAAATAACTAGACGTTATTATATATACCTATTAAGATTGGTCTTTGGGGGATCAGTGATAGGGTATTTTACCAACCACTCGACTCACTACCGCTACCTAGCTTTAAAACAAAAATAATGAATTCGAAAGTACCTGCCTACAGAAGGAGGCGAATTGATTGGACGAACAAAGGCATCGGTATCGAATGAAGGGAATCGAACAAATGTAAAGCAAACAGAAATCAGGCCGCTTCATCTTGTTCCAGAACATTGGGGTATATTTTCAGGTGGAAATTTGTCTATAAACAAACCACAATAGCTGGCAGCCGAGCCGACCCGCATACTAATATATGGACGTGTGTTTCCATTTACGTACGATAATCTCGGATTACGGATTAGGTAACTACAGACTACACTTCGGTACAATTTCTAGAATCCCAGTGTATTTGACGTTTCATGTGGCAGATAGGAAGTTTTCTCGTAGAGAACAAAAAAAAAATTAAAACGTCTCCCCACCGCGTCTGTTCGTGATAAAGTCAAAAACTACAGAACGAATTTTCATGTAGTTTTCACCAGTAGACAGGGTGATTCAAAGAAGGTTTATGTGTATAATTCAATAAGGTTTTGTTTACATTGGCTGAAATATGATGATGATTGTTGATGTTGGAAAAAATCGTGCCGAGCAGGATTAGACTCGGCGCGCGGCGTGCAGGCGACTTTCTCACACGGTGCGAGGCCAGGGTGGGGCGATTTTTTATAAATAATTATCATCATTATAGTGTTGCCATTTAAGTAAGAAAATTATCAGCAATAATCTGATATTTAGTCAATTTTGATTTTAAAGTATTAAATAAAGGTTTAATTAGCGATTTAAATTTAAGTGAAAATATCGTGACGTAAAGGGCAATGGTAAATGAAAGGTCGCGCGCAGGTCCTGTTCCCTACATCGGGGATAAATCCGAAATCTCGCTGCGAACTTTTGATTCAATTACTTTCGTATACAGTAACGATTGGATCGCGGTCCGATCCGATCTGAAACCAAACGTATCTATACCAGGTTAAATGAATTTTGTTTCGACGCTCGGATATTTTAGACACTTGCAAAATTGGGCGTCGAAATATAAAAAAAAAATGTTTTTTTTTCAGTAACACTTAGGGTCGGTTGCATAAAGCGCGGTCATAGTAAGGTTACAGTTAGCTTACGGTTATAGTTAACTTTAACCGTCGAAAGAAAGGAAACTGGGATCGGTCATCGTCAAAGTGACTCTACGGTCAAAGCATGGCAATAGTTATGTTAACGTTGACTATAGCTTTAACTAAAATGTACGAGCAACCGACCCTTAATCAGCGGATTTTTAACATCCACTTTACATTGGCAATACCCCGAATATGGCGTTTACATTAATTTGTTCTATTTATAAAACAAGTACCTACTTATCTAACAAATTAAAAAAACAAGACTGCCTTTTATAAAAAGTAATCTACGAGTAATAGGGTATTAAATGTCAAAACGATATGCAAGTTTATGGAGTTATTATTATACGGCATTGTGACGTCATAATTTTCAGCATCAATTGATTGTTGCGGTTTTTTTAATAGATAGAGTGATTCAAGAGGAAGGTTTATATGTATAATACATGCATATTATATATATTACAGAAAAGCCGATAAAACCCGTGCGAAGCCGGGGCGGGTCGCTAGTAAAATAGAATAGTAGATATTTAATATAATTTTAACGTTACTCCCTCTAGGCACCTCTAGGTGTTATCGAACATGCTACCAGCTCAGAGCTGTCAATTAGCCGCGGTAACCTCACGAGAGTTACCCCAGTCAAGTCAACGTCTCCATTGCTATATCAATGGAGACGCTTCGCACACACGTACCACCAGACCAATTATTAAAATATGTATAATGCGAATTTCCCAATCGCGTCGCAACGCACCGCTTCGCTCGGTTTCGCGTATTTACAGTCGCATCGAGCCAGCGATATGTGCGCTTGATTGATGATGTTTAGTCGACTGCGAGCTACGCGAACCTACGTTGCTAATGTTTTAGCAAACGTAAGAGGAATAATGGGAATTCGGATGCAGAATCCTGTTTTAGTTTACACAGGTAGTGATTTATGATAATGTATGGTACAGAAATAGATATTATCTTTACTAAAGTATATGCTGCTTTTATGTGTGTTTTATTTAAATTTCTTCCAAAATTTTCAGGTAAAAAAATAATTATCATGATGAAACAGAACGGAGTAAAAAATTATGAAAGCCAATACTCGAATTATCGTAAAGGTGGAGTACTCAATGTAGCTGATGGATGAAGGGAGGATAAATTTTTATTTTTTATAACTAACAAAAAAAATTGTTAAATTTTTTATATTTTTTTTATCTTTATTGCAATTATAAATTATTTTGAATGTAATATTTATATACATGAACGCAGAACCGACGGCCGCTGGGACAGAAGGGTTCTCGAATGGCGACCACGAAGCGGAAGATACAGCGTGGGCAGGCCCCCCACAAAGTCAACGGACGATCTTGTGAGGGTCGCGAGAAACCGCTGGATGCGGCTAGCGCAAGACCGGCCATCGTGGAAATCTTTGGGGGAGGCCTTTGTTCAGTGGACGACTTTCGGCTGACATGGTGACAAAAGAATAAATATAAATATGTATTTCTATAATATTTTATGACTCTTAGACATAAAATTCCAAATAAAATATAAAACAAAAAATTTTCAACTTAATTCAATTTTTTTTATCATGACTTGGAAGCTAAACTTTACATAAATAAGCACAACAAAAAATCCTTTAAAGCAATGTATTTTGAAAAGAGGGAATTATTCAAGTCAAAAGCAGTCGCGCTAAAACTGTTAAAAGGAAATACAGTATAATTCAAACGGGAAACGCGGTATAGAGGTTATGAATAGGAAATATGGTTGCATACAATGTTAGGGTGAAGGGTCCTTAGCGCATGCGTCAACCACGCCGGCTCCTCGGCCAGCCTCCGGTAACTCGCACCAGTCGGGCAGTCCGAGCCTGAACGTTCGCGGGAACCCTAATACTCCACCGTTCGATTTTAGAACATCGTGCGTTCGAATTTGAAAACTTTTGTTTCGAAATGCAGCTGCATTGTTTGAGAATCTGATGTGTTTTTTTAAATTAGTTTGAGTTGCCAGTTTTTTGAGTGTTCCGAAATGAGTTTGAAAAACTTTGTGATGAAGTGGTCGCCGCAGTTGTTTGTTCTGGGAGTTTCAGTGTTGTTCCGATGTACGGATTCCGTAGGTGAGTTATTTTAACAACTTATTAACGAATTATTATGTAACATGATGCGTTTAATACCTACTTACCACTTTAAGAAGTATCTTTTTCAAAATAAGGTAAGGAATCAAATTAATTAGGTATATACCCTGTTAATTTTGTATGTAAAAACTTACGATGAAAATAGCAAAATTCTTAAACTAAGACATGAGAGTGTGATTAAGTGACATACGAGTACTTACAGGGGTAAAAGTATTCCCCAATAAATTTGTAAGTACAAAAATAAACTTGCTTGAGAGCGTTATATAATTATGAACTTTGAATCAATGCCCAACATTCTATTATAATAATAAGTAAGATGCTGTCATCTAACGAAGTCTAATAAAAAGGGGTTTTTTAAACCATCATATCTCCTATACTATAAATATTTATTTTTAATGAAAAGTTATAGGTATTATATGTAAGACATTCCTAAGGTGACGCCTTCGGTTGGAGCGCGAAATTCAAATTTTATTAGTACGTTTTTTGCTAATTGCAGCTCAGTTATAGGTCGTAAGTTGTCAACATGTTTTGCGACAAGAATAGTAGTATATTTACTGATTAAACAGAAAGTTCCGCTAAACATGCTCGTAATCGCAGGTCGTAATGTGCTGTAATACTACGACTGATAGTTCAATTGCGGACGGTCAGCGGATGCTTGGTAATAGAGTTCTGTTGGCACCTTTTGGTTACGGAGAGGTATCATCGGCCTGAGAGACTTTATATTTTTAATATTAATAAAAACTGACAAAAATAATTTATACAAACATAAAATTGAAGTGTCTGTAATTTCAATTAATAATCTCTAAAACGGCTGGAAGGATTTTGACGGGATTTGCATTGAAAAGTAATGAAATATGAATGAAATTAAATATTATTTATTCAAATAGACCTTCACAGGCACTTATGAATAGTCAGACTAATGCACGGTTCGGAAGGTAGCTTTTGCTGAGAAGAGCCGGCAATAAACTCAGCAATTACTCTGGTTTTTATATTGGAGTTATTGATGGTATTATTATTTTAGAATTAGAATTAGGGTTCAGTGCAGTAAAAAAAACTTCCATAAACGCGGGTTATACCGCAGGTGACAGATACCTAGTATAAATAAAATGTACGTCAAAATACTATAATCTATCTATCTAATCTTATAAGTACTTTTAAACGAGCAATTCTTGTATATATATAATCTGAATCTCGGAAACGGCTCCAACGATTTTCATGAAATTTTGTATGCGGAGGGTTTCAGGGGCGAAAAATTTATCTAGCTTGGTTTCATTTTTAGAAAACGTCGTTTTAAAAAAAATGAGCAAGCTCGGTCAATCAGGTACTTATGACTCGCAAATGTATTTTTGGTTAATCGATTATACCGATCCAATTTGGATTATGCCCTTCTGACGTTCATTATAATAGCGCAAAAGTTTTTTTATTTATCTTCAAATTACATCTAAATGGATCGCGTCTATCGGTTTATTATCTTTTGGGGTTGTTTTTACGGGTTTTTTTGAGTTAAAGATCATGACTTCTAGTTCTTCTCCGCATAAGTAGCTTATAAAAGAAAGAAGAAAGAATGCGTGAAAGAGTAGAGAACTAAATATCTTCATATACCTAGATAATTTTTATAGTAAGATTATAATTTCAATTAGAAAAGAAATCTAGCAAATTAGACAAGAAATCAAACAAATCATTAGACAAAGAAATCTTGACAAGCCAGTTGGTGCAGTTGGTTAAGACACCACCTATCACGCCGCTGGTCATGGGTTCGAATCCCATCCAGGACAAACATTTGTGTGCATGAACATGTCTGTTTGTCCTGTGTCTGGGTGTAATTATCTATATAAGTATGTATTTACAAAAAAAAGTAGTATATGTAGTATATCAGTTATCTGGTTTCCATAGTACAAGCTCTGCTTAGTTTGGGATCAGATAACCGTGTGTGAAGAATGTCCCAGGATATTTATTTAGATACATTATTTTGTGTTTTAAAAGGTTTACTCTTTTTGTTAAAAGTCGATTATTTTAATCCTACATAACTTTTAAATACTTGAAATGATTTTTAAGTGTGGTATTGTTTGAATCATTGTCATCGCAGGTGACATAGGATCAAAGTTACGAGAAATATCGTCGACTTTTCAGACGAACAATCAGTAAGGCTAGATTATACAATTATTAATCATAGCTTATAGATTTAAAGTTAATTGCCAGCTCGAAAAATTACCTTAAGCACTTATTTTCTCGGTAAAGTGTATTTGAATATTTCATTTCACTTCCCTGTTTCAACATTAAAATTTATGTTACAAAATATATTTCGAAATCTATGTGAATAAACCTAAACCAATAATAAAAGTGTTGCCACCTTTACACCCGTTACTAAAGACGTTCCGTTTCATGAGATATGAATATTCAATCATTCGCACAGCGGTACGAGCTCTCGATTTAATCAAAGAAAAAGAGCTTTTTCAAATATCGGAGTTCCTTTCAAACCTCGCTCATCTCAGGTTCCCGGGGGTATAATTGGGTTGTACCTACTATAGACATCGGGGTTGGGGTTGCTTCTCGAGGTACCTACCCTTTGAGCAGCAATTAGCAATTTGTTTATGATTATTGCACAACAACGCGCTTTACGGCTGAGGGCTGTTCAAATATAAAGTTCAATTTAAAATAAGTTTCACTAAAATCGTGTTTAAGAAAGAAATGAATTATAATAAAATCCAATAAGAGGTAATTAGGCATTAAATATTCTAAAATAACACGCACAGAGTTAAACTCAAACCTCATATTAGCTTAGGCCCTGATAAGGCACTTATGAACGTCGACAGTACAAATGACTCTACCACCGACTCGTAATAGAGTTAATAGGGATGCTGACAAAAAAAATCTACTTTTTTTTTTTAGTTCCATAAACAAAATATAACGAAGATGCAGCCCGTTAAAATTTCGCGTGACGTCACGTCTTAACACACTTTTTACAGAGACGTGACATCACAAGCTCCCGAACTCCTGAACTTTGATGCGCCTTATCTTTGTAATTCTTTATTGATTTGGAAAAATAAAAAATACGTATCCAATATTTTTTGATAACCTAACCTATCCCAATTATAACCACTAGTTTAACCCAAATTCTTAAATTAAATTTACTCGTAAATGGTCTTATACTAGAAATGCTCCAGAAAATGCGACTTTTCCGCAGTAAAATCGTTATATCGTATGTACAGTACAATGGAGTATCGTGCATCGGAGTGAACAATTGATTTGATCTCTCGGACCGGCAGAGATGGGTTATTGAATTTGAGAATTTTATTAGATTGTTATTTATATTTATAATATTACTATTACTGGGATATTCTTCACTCATGGGCATTTGATCCCAAACAAAAAATATTTTGTACCATGAAACCGTAATTGATATATTACTTTTTAACTCCCGACGCAAAAAAGACGGTTATAAGTTTGACGTGTCAAAGCTCCTGAATTGACAGACCGATTTCGATTTAGTTTTCTTTGATTCAAAGGTGTCTTAATAAAGAGTGTTCTTATCAATATTTCTAGAAAATCCGCTCAGCCGTTTGGAAGTTATCACCAATTTTCTAGTGAGTTTTCTAGGGGGTTTCTTGAAATTTTTAATTTTATTTATGAATATACCTATATGAATATAGGTATTGTTTATGCATGTTTTTTATCATTTAGTAACATGTAACATTTTTTGTAAATCATTTTCAAATTAATAATGATTATAACAACATTAAATGTCATTGTTAGATTTGATACAATTATAAATAAAGCTATTTTTTATTTTTTTTCAAAGATTTTCATTATGACGTACCCTGTTTTTTGGTACTCCATTATACGGCACATATGAATGTAGTAGCTACATTCAAGCTTCCCTTTGATTTCGTCACTTCCAGCGACTGTAAGCTAATCACAACGTGACAGCTTCCTCCAACTTCATTCACTGACTGACTAAATTCATCTCCAAATGCTCACGCATTGGTAAGCTCCTTCTGGACGCAACTTACGCGCGAGACATTCGCAGCGAATTTGGCCCTTTTGGAAAAGGTCATAAAACGGTGCGTACACACACTTAATAATCATCGAATAGATAAAGTGTGCCGATACCTTCCATCCGATGTAACGATACGCCGACATCACTTCAATGGAACGATAAGTACGCCTAAAGCCTCAGGCTACATGTAATTTTATACGTCGCGTTTTCATATAACGACATCAGACGCCTAAGTATGCCAACATTTTTGTCGACTACAATATCTGCATTGTATTATGTTCCTTGCCTTACCTAATCTTGATCCAATTTTATATTGCACGTTCTTTGAATAAACAATTTAAAACGTGTGGGATTTTCTGAAAAGCTTATAATTTATATGTTTAAAAAATGCGGAGAGTAGAAATGACTTTGAATTATTAAAATTATATGACGAAGCCTAAAATGGAGCACGCTTGCCCAGAAGAAATGTATTTACTCTGGCCTTGAAAGACCCTAGGTTGTACAAGTCAGGAAACACAGACGCCGAAAGCAAGTTCCTCTACCTTGCAGTGGCGAGGGGTGAAATTATGGCGAGGGTAAGCCGTTCAAAAAACCCCTGTAATTTTATTGAAAGTGTCTTTGAAATGATAAAAGTGTGAGACTGGGATTCCTAAAAGGTAAGCCGATGAGAATCGGCTTGTATGGACCCATGGCCACTGCTACCTTGCTGTCTGCATTAAAAATGAGTAAGCAAAACGATTTCTGTCTATTCATTACGACTCATAGGTACTTGAAATTGTCAATTCAAACTACGGACCGTCCAATATAATACTTTTCAAAAGAGTGTACAAATTGTTTATGTAACTTCTATGTGGTTTAAGTTCTAAATGTCATTCGTTGTGGTGAATGGCTGCCGTTTGAAATATCACGTTCCACGCTTTATAGTCAGAACGTGATAGATGGCGCCTCTACCGCCGCAGAGGTCGAAAAAACAAACTGAATTCTGAATTCGCATGTAGGAGTGTGAAGCGTGGTGAAACGCTTAGCATAAATTAAACGGCTATTATCGGATATTGATGCGTGTTCAGTAGAGCATTATGTTTGTAAGGAAAATATATAATTTATTACATAACATTCGTTGGTTGATGAATAAATGAATTAATAATATATTTTTTTGCCTGAACATATTGTTTTTTAGAGGATGATTTAGGTATAGTAGGCCCAAGAGATATTGAAGTTTACCTTCGTATACGGGTGAAATATTTCGAAATAAATTTAAAATTAATTTAACAATAGTTTTTTTTAATTTATCAAGGGTAAGTAATGGTAGTAGTCTACTCGACTGTTAAGTTTAAGGGGGAACGTTCGGTTGGAGCGCGAAATTCAAATTTTATCACGTTTTTTGCAAATTGCAGCTCAGTTATAGGTCGTAAGTTATCAACATGTTATTTGCGAGAAGAATGGTAGTATATTTACTGATTAATAACAAAAGAAATCATGAACTTATTCCTCCAAGGTATATTACTGACATATACGACTATTTCATGAAAATGTTACTAATATACCTTGGAGGAATATGTTGATGATTTCTTTTGTTATTAATCAGTAAATATACTACCATTCTTCTCGCAAATAACATGTTTTGATTCGTTGTTGCATAATAGGTATGTTCTCCTAACCAATTTGAAGAGTTGCGGAATCTGAGCAAAATGCAAAGTGCGGAATTAAAGAGTAATTTATGTTATGATGTTCCTCAAAGTGTAGCTTTGAATGAAAGGGTTAAAGACACTTAATTTAAATTGCAAAGTTTAGCAACCTCTCATTAGACGTAGAAAAGTATAAATCGTCTTTGATAATTACCATAATCAGATTAACATTTTTATTTTTTAAATTTTTATAAATATTATATTTTCTCTAGTTAATTAAAAAAACGATATGAAAGTTGATGGATGGATTATGTGAAAGATGATATGAGTTAGAAAGGAGTGAATGCCGATATGACGGATAGAAAGACTGAATGGAAAAAGAGTTCCTACATATTGCGCCAACCCCAAATGATTGGGACCAAGGCAGAGAGATGGTGACTTCGAAAAACGATAGTAGATGATTTTGAATTTTTAACCAATAGAATTACACGGATATCACGTCATGTCAGATTTTTGCATTTCTATTGGTTTGATTTCTCAAACGATCATTTGGCTATCTGGGTCCAAAATGATTTGTAGAAAAACTTAAATTTCAGAGAAAAGGTCCGGAAGCGGCAACCACGGGCTACATTTTTAGATTCCCAAAAGCTGATTGGATTGGCTGCTCCCAAAAGATATTGTGAAAATCAATGAGCGAAGCATTTGTACAGTAATATATCCTTATTTTTGATAATAATTATTATTAACTACAAGATTGTATCATTTCCTATTTAGAAGAAGAGTGAAAGATATACCTCAGAGGTTAAACTTAACAAAAAGGTAAATGTAATAGTGACATGACAAAGAAATGTTTTTATACAAAGCATCTGAAATCACAAAGGTTATCCCAATATCGTAAATTTACCACCAAATTTTATTGGAATTACAAAGGCTTCGATATCCCGTCATATATTTTTCATACGTTTTTTTAGTATGTCGTTTACACTCAAATTAAGCCATTGATTATCATATAAAACGAAAAAATGGAAATATTTTCGGCGAATAACTTGTTAATTGGATGAGAATTTGATAAAATTGTTAGGGACGTATTTTTTAAATTGTTTTCTAAATTAGTATTGGATGAAACATTCAGATGGTAACCTAACCGGTAAGGTAACCTTTAATAAATGATGATAAAGGTTGCCTCGAAGATTGGCAGTCTTTTAAGACACAGAGCTTAAGGCATAGAGAAAATCATAGGCTACTTTTAATCTGGGGAACGCGAGAAAATCCGCGGGGTGTTGCAAGTATTCTTCTCAAAAAGAGGCGGAAATGCATCGCAGATATATTTAACCATCCATTAGTTGGATGCGGGTAGCGCAAGACTGGCCATCGTGGCGATCCTTGCGGAGGCTTTTGTCCAGCAGTGGACGTCTTTCGGCTGATATAATGATGATGATGGTCCATTGGTTATTTCAAGATAGTCAGAAGAAGATATTGTACGAGAAAAAATGATACAACGTCCACATTTACTTTATTTTATTCTAAGTCTACAATACTTTGACACGTTTTATTTTGCTTTCAGCGGTCGGATGTAGAGATGATAGATACGGAAAATGTCTTTCATACCGGAAGTGTTTCGGCGACGTGGCTCAAATGTCATCTAATTTACGAGCGCGTGATGACTTTACGTTATCTTTGTTAATGAAAATATTCTCTCATGAAAGAGGAAAAATATATTTTTAGGTACTGTGTTTATTTATTTATGTACACACACACAAGTAATAATAAAAAAACATAAAAGATACAAATGTACAAAGGGACTGCTTATTTCTAATAGAAATGTCTTCCAGCAACCCTGCGACTGGAAAAACATATAAATAAATGTAGACACAGTGTGTGAAAGTAGAAGAAAATACATAACTAGATAGAACAAAATATAGAAATACTTAAAACTAATTAAAAGTAAATAAACTACACAAATATATTAAATATTAATACACTACATACTAATACACAAATACATCGAGTGCATAAACAAGATAGAATACATAAATAATATACAAATGGACAATCAAGGTAAATATTTTATTATTGTAACGTTCGTTGGTATTTCGAAAATTTTCCCAAGTTAACTATTTGGCCCAATGTACAGACTTATTTTGTACTAGCGTCCGCCCCGCGTTCAGCCGCGTTCCCGAGGTACCATATGTTTGCCGGGATAAAAAGTAGCCTATATTTTATTTAATTCTAGGATTTGATCTTTTTATGTACCTGCATTATTAAGTTTATTTTGAAAAGAGTAATTGCTGAGTATATTGCCGGCTTTTCTCAGCAAAAGCTACCTTCCGAACCGTGCATAGACTGACAATTTATAAGTGCCTGTGAAGGTCTATTTGAATAAATAATATTTCATTTCATATGTGCTAAGTTTCATCCGAATCCGTTCAGTAGTTTTTACGTGAAAGAGTAACAAACATTCATCCATACTCAGAAACTTTCGCATTTAAATATTAGCCGGATATTAACCAATGACCAAGTAATCAATCTAGTGTTTTTTTAATCTAGTCAAAAGGAACAAATCTAAAAATATTTTTATTAAAACATTTTGTGGTGTTAAATTGCCAATTACAGAGATTTGTTAATTATTATCCTTAAATTTTGCGTTACGGTACATAGATTTATTGTGAAATATTAAAAAGTGTAATATAAAAACAATACCGGAGATCCTTGGATGATCCTGGGAGGCTTTTGTTCAGCAGTGAACGTCTTTCGGCTGACATGATGATGGTGAAACAGTCGAGCAGAAAACCTAAAAAAAATAACAATATTGTAAAATAATCCTTGTGTATTGGTGATGAGGACCAATTTCCTTTAGCATACAGATAGTTATTAAGTAGTAGGCATCCGCTATGAAAATATTTTTGAAGTTTCACCCCCCAGGGTATAATAATTATAGACAAGGGGACGTATTTTTTATTCTGCTAATAGGGTAGTTGACACTGTCAAAAATAAATGACCAAACACTAACCATAGCATAAAACATCTAAAAACTCGTGGAAACATCAAATATGTTGTACATTTAATGCATTTTATGATTTTTAATTACCAGTGGAACCACTAAGAGTAGATGATTTGATGCTGTGAAACTATGACGTCATAGTGTAATATTTCATACAAAATTCCATATAAACGATCGTTTTGACATTTATTAAAAAGTAGCTGATTTGTTATGTCAGTCAACTACCCAATTTGTCACTTGCGTTGTGTGAGTGACCACGTCCACACAGAAGCCCCTGAGGCTTCCGTGGGAGCTACATAAACATAAAATGTATTCTCTTTCTTAGGGCCGTATGCTCGTACATGTTAGTTAAAGTTAATTTAACTATTACCATGCTTTGACCGTAGAGTCACTTTGACGATGACCGATCACCCGCGGTCGGGTATGGTTACGGTTAAAATTTTAGTTAAAGTGTCACGAGCAACCCAGTTTGCTTTCTTTCGGCGGTTAAAGTTAACTATAACCGTAACCTAACTATAACCTTACTATGACCGCGCTTTATGCAACCGAACCTTAGTCTGGAATAAAAAAAAATAAGGGATCGTGGTTAAAACTGAGAGCGGAAAGCTAGTATTTAAATAAAACCATCCAACTAGAATATTCAATAAAAAGCAGTCTAGAGAATTTATTTCTATTGAATATGATGGCGGAAAGCCCTCGGCCCGCCCCAGGCCGCTTGTGTCCACAACCCTTATAAAAAACGAGACCAGTGGCCATTGTTAAGGCAAGTCCTTTATTGTCGGTGGCCTATTGTAGCCTGAAAGCCTCACAATACCACGATTATTGCTAATAATAAGATTTATCGAGAAACTGCTAGTTCAGAACCAGGGTACTTTTTGGGGGTAGATTTTATTTATTTTCTACTCAATATCAGGATCTAATTGTAGTTTTAATTTATACTTTTTGGCATGAACCGGAAGACGCAGCGTGGGCCACTAGGTACATGCCCTCAACAAGGTGGCCCGACGATCTTGTGAGGGTCGCGGGACCTGCCATCGTCGAGATCCTTGGGGGAGGCCAGCAGTCGACGGCTTTCGACTGATATGATGATTTATTGGCCCTAAATTATATTAAGGCTATTTATCCACCCCGGCTAGCACAAATTATTTAGGAATATAGCCTTCCTAGATAATTCCTGCTTCTAGTAGTCAAAAAAATGAAACTCCATTTTTTAAATGAGACCGAACAAACGCATACTTACTCAGCGTGATGGAGGACTATACCTTAATATAGAGTTTGTAGTAATTTCAATTAGCATCATAAAACAGCACAGAATCTCGTCGTGAATATAAAATCTTAGACAAAGCTAATTTAAGTCATAATAGACTTCGCAACTTTATAATGCATAGATTTTATTATACCATCTTTGAAATGACTTACAAGCTCAACAAATACAAACATTTCAATATTATTCTAAACTTTAATTACCTACCTATCAATATACAACAATAAGATTTTTGTTACTAAAATTTCCATTGGATAATTTTAATAGTGCTCTCAAAACATATTAAAACAAAAGGCTTTTAACTTGATGACGCGTATGAATCACGATGCGTAATTTCGCTACGCTTAGGAGCTAATAGCATAACTCCGCAAAATACTTAAGTACATTTGAAAACTTTTATCATTAACCCAATAAAGCTGGCGTTTAAAATTACTAATACTTATGAGTTATATCATCATAATCAAGGTCTAATACGTCTGTTGAAGGAAACTTCTCACAATGGGGTGGAGACAGGCCTTTGTTCACTTCAAGTGACTAAATAGGTATTATGTACTAATTTCTATCTATCTTTCAGTTATGATCAATTTGTTTTTTACCCCTGACGCAATAACGACGGGGTGTTATAACTTTGACGTGTCTGTCTGTTTGTGTGTGTGTCTGTCTGTGGCCTCATAGTTCCTGAACGAATGGACCGATTTTACTTTAGTTTGAAAGGTGACTTCTCTCAAAATCCGCTTAGCTGTTTAAAAATTATCACCAATTTTCTAATGAATACGGGGCTTTCCCAAAATTTTTTATTTTAGTTATTTTACTAATAAATTAAATATACCTGTAAGTTCTGCTCTACGATGAGTAAAAGGGCAACAAAATGGAGCTACAGGTTTACATTTATATAGTTGGAATTTAACCCTTCATACGCGGAATCGACTACATGCCTCGTTTTTCACTTATGCCATACAAAAGTACCAGTCAGAATGAGTGATTATGTTGGCGTGTACGTCACCGAGTACCGCTAATTGAAGGCGAAATTACGCAGAGAATTAATGAGTAGAGATACGTAGAGTGTAGAGCGCACAACAATCCATTTAACTTATCATTGTGAGAGCAAGCCAAGTTTAGGGTTGAGGAGGAAGTATTAAGGTATGGCGCAAGTTGTGAACTGATCCGTGTTTATAAGTCTTTAACCGACTTCAAAAAAGGAGGAGGTTTTATATTCGACTGTATGTATATTATTTTTATGATCACCGATATCTCTGCCGAGAGCCACCTAAGTTTTAGGATAGTATTAACCTACGGGTTAAATATGGCTATTGGATTATGTGGCCTTGATGTTACACTTTTACAGCTTATATAAATGAATCAAAAAGAGACAATAGGTAATTATGAGAAAAAGAGATATCTTGTTACCTTGTGTGCACCAAATTTCAAACCTTTTTTCGTATTTTTTTTATCTTGTGTGTATTTGAGCCCTCGAGTGCCTATAACTTGGGCCAGCCTCCAAGAGCGATTGCCTGTCAGTGGTTGGGTGGCTGACGGACGGCTTTGTCCCCGTGGATGGATTGCCGCCATTGAGCAAGGAACCGACTCCACCTTGGTGGTACCAGGATCGTCTTGCTGGCTCATGTTATATCATCTGTCTGTTTTATGATGTTGAATATGATAGGATTCTGGTTTCTTTTATTTAAGGTTGCAACCTTAATGGAGTAAACGAAATTTATTTTCATAAATTCTACTTTTCTAGGTAAGCAAAGCTAAAATGGAACTGGCTCTTAAGTTCAGCTATCAGAACACATCAGTAGGTGCTTGGCGACAGATTTTTAAAATAAATCTATACTAATAATAAAGCTGAAGAGTTTGTTTGTTTGAATGCGCTAATCTCCGGATTTACTGGTCCATTTGAAAAATTCTTTCACTAATAGAATGCTACATTGTACCCAAAGGTTAGAGGCAACTTTCTATTCCGGAAACGCGAGTGAAGGCGCGGGGAACAGCTAGTAAATTATAAATTACAATATACTACAATGTATGATTAGATAAAAATTGTATTACCAAACCTAACTACCTAACTATTGATTGGCTTCGCTTTTATGAATTCGTATTTATAAATCAAGAAATTTCCAGGGAAATCTTGAAAGGGTTCAGAAAGTACAGTCTTTTGATGTCAATATTCCAAGTTTCAATGAATCAAAGAACCGAACGAGTCTTCAGAATCAAGGTTCAAATTGGACTTCAGACATCCCTTATCAAAATTCCTTTAAATAAACTTTATGTAGCTATTCATAAAGAAAAATACAATATCTTTATTTATGTACGTAATATAAAAGTGTACCAAGTGCGGTATTAACCGACCAAAACTGGGCTGTTACTCATACTTGTATTTTCATAAGAGTAAACGAGGCTGTGACGATTTTTCCTCGTAAGCTCGCCATTCGTCACGCGTCAGCCGCAACCGAGTATGAAGTCACTGGTCAAACACACACAACTTATATATTTTATGAAAAACACCATTCCACTAACTAGTCTTGGAGCTGTAGTTCCAGTAATAACATTAATCGTGTTGGTATTTGAATTTTGTTAGTGGAACAAAAAATATTCAAAAAAAATTTTTGCCTTATATTTTTTTTTTATAACTTTACTTCCCAGAAATTAATCATTATAAGCGACACTATGAGATGGACTAATAATGCAGACTGTTTTTTTTTAATATTTTTTTTTATTTGCTTTGTGACGTTAAGATTTTAAATTAGGTATAGGTAGTCTTTTATTCTATTTTATTTAATCATCAATATATTTTACTCAATTAATTAAATATTTACAAATACTAAAAATTAAAATAATAATTTAAAAGGTAATAATTTACAAACACATAACACATCTTAAAAAAAAATACTTGAATCACTACCCAAATCCTTTTAATCTCTTAACCGTTAATCTATTAAAATAAATTAGGTATTTTACATTTCCTCTAATATCATTTTAACGTATCATTATCTTATATCATAATTCACGAGGACACAAGCTCCGGGACTATAGCTCCAACGACATGTTATTTGGGGTAGCGTTCATAAAAAGGCTTTTTTGGAATGGCCGCGGCACACCCTTTCACTGTTCGCCAAATTACCAGCTATTTTGCCAAGCTTATGGGAAAATTTTCACACATCCCTCATGGGTTAAAGCGTGTTTGGAACTTGCCGCTTTGACTTTCGTAGTTAAGGGATATAAACTGCTTTTATTGAGCCGTATTGGCCGAATATATTGGGGCCCCTGGGCTACAGGGGCCCCAAAGTATGGGTGGATGCAAAATAAGCCTTATTTCTTTGCAATACATTTCATGTGTTTATTAGATGATTAGAATATGATGAATGAGATGAACTTTATTGCAACCTCTTAGTCTATATTTTAAAAGTCATAAATTAGTATCAAACAAAATTTCAGGTGATGTAATTTGAAAATGAAAAACAACGAAATAAAAGAAAATATCGGCGTAAATTAAGTTTGCTTTCTTCTATATTCTTTATGTCATAATTTTACGATTATATTTTACTATGAAATTTTTACACATTGGGTACCTATTTAGTTCAGTTACGTGTAAATGGTCCGTAAGAACGGGTTGTCTCCACTTGCCGCCATCTTTTTTAAGTTAAATTTCGTGTCGCAAACATGATGCTCATCGTTTTCCGATATTCCAACTCGGTACACTTCGGAAAACTTCGCGTAAACTTTGTTGGAGTTTGGGAAAAATGGAAATGCATATGACAAAGAAAATTTCGCTTATCTTAAAATGAAATGGAATTAATTCAACTACGGATTACTATGGATAGGACATATTGAATACTGTAGCATAAACTATAGAGATACACATACCCAGAGAGGTACAACTAGGTTTTTTAAAGACAAGAGTGTTTCTTTGAACCCATTCCAGACCGAAAAAGTATGTCACTCGTGCTTAAAATAGTGTTGCTCCTAAGGTGGATAATCTACTTTTATCACCCTCTATGAGTAAGTAAGTGTTGCTAGTTATTGGTGTTTTTAGCGCCCGATACAATGTTATCAGAGATAAAAATAACTTAATTCACACTTCTTGAAGAAGACATTTTTTTTATTAAATAATAACGAACAAAGGCCGAATGCATTTCACGCATTTTTTTAATAAAAAAATACTTATTTCCCCTCAAGAAAAATATGCTATTTTATTCCCGCAATGAAGGACTTTTTTAGCAAGAGGAGTGAAAAATTAGTAACAAAATTTTACACGGTTTCATAATTCGCTGAAACATCAACCTTGAGACAACGTTGTGATGCTGATATGAATTAACGTTGTCTCAAGGATAAAGCGAAAACTACAATAAAGAAATAAAATAATATGCAATCAACAATTTACCGTGGAAAATACAATTTCCTTTAGAGGCAAAACCTTCATATCTAAATACCATTTCAGATAATAGGTATAGCCATTTGAAGAAATGCCTACAGCTTATTTAAATCCCTTACAGCTCAGGGAAAATAAATCAAAACCGATAAGTAGATATATCTCTTTTTTTTAATATATAATATTTTAAATAAATCACACAAATTTAATCATAATAATATCTCTACTTTCTACTCTTAATACAATATCTATCTATATCTATACTAATAATAAAGCTGAAGAGTTTGTTTGTTTGTTTGTTTGTTTGTTTGTTTGTTTGTTTGAACGCGCTAATCTCTGGATCTGCCAGTGGGATATGGAAAAACCTTTTTGCAATTGAAAGCCCATTTATTAAGGAAGGTTATAGGCTATAGAACATCACGCTACGACCCTCAGGAGCCAAGCAATGATAAAAAGAACGTTAAGCGGGAGCATGTATAGCATGGGTGAGCGATGCGACGCGGTTGTCAATGGATGACAGCGGTCGCCTAGGTAACAGTTTTTTGTTATTTTTAACTGTCATCAAGACGAGGTTATCAATTCGTCGGAATCTTTTTCTATGTATGTTCCTCGATTACTCGAAGATGCCTGACCCGATTTGGAAACTATACGTACAGGTGGTCACATGGTCACCAAGTCAGGGTCTGATGATGGGATCTTGAAGAAATCGAGGGAACTCTTCAAATTTTATAGGCACTAACAATGTTTTTCATATATTTTCTAAAACTATTCAGATATTTGCGTCTGGTAGTCGTCACATGTTGCTGAGCTGATGATGGAAGGTACAACTCCTTAACGGTTAGGAGTTAGGGGATAAATCTTTAAATATTATAGGAACGATGATGGAAAGTACAACGCTAATATGCTTAGCCAAGGTCAGTGACCTTGAGAGTCATTGTTACACATAAGAAACTAAAAAATGAAAAATAAAATACTTTTAACAAAAAAAAACCACAAAGGCACTAATAAGTATAAAATAACTATGTAAGAACTCTAATCTGATAGTTTTGAAGTCAACGAAATTAGCCATTGCTTTGCATCATCAGATATTTATTGCTGCTACACTATTGACAGGTAGAAGGACGGCTCATTTCACTTCTAAACAGACCCTTACGGTATTTCTTGAAAAAGACAGCGTACGCTCTATACGTAAAAATTTACCATTGGGCAAGGTTTTACAAGATGCAAGCCTAATAATATGGGATGAGTGCACATGACTCATAGAGCTCATCTAGAGGCTTTAGATAGAACTCTCAGAAGTATAAAATGCACAAATAGCCATGGGTGGAATAACTTTGATGTTTTCTGGTGATTTCAGATAAACGTTGCCTGTTAGGGAAACTAGAGCAGATATTATTAAATCTTGCTTAAAATCTTCCTCATTATGAAAGTCTGTTGAATTATTGAAACTGTATACCAAAATGAGGAGTCACTTGGGTAGAGGAAGCACAGATTTCCCAATAAAGCTCCATTTAATCGGGGATGGGAAAGTACCTGAATCAGATAAAAAAATAGCTATTGACAAAGACCTTGGTAAAATCGTGACCAACATTGAAGACCTGATCTGTAGAGTATATCCGGATATAGCCAATATCGACCAAAAAAAACATTAATGGATGTGTGAGAGGGCAATTTAATTTAATTAGCTGCCAGAAATATAAGCGTTGACGCCATCAACGACAAAATAATGGCTAAACTACCAGCCGACAGCGTAGTTTTCGAATCGGACCAGTAACTCCGGAGATTCGCGCGTTCAAACAAATAAACAAACTTTTCAGCTTTATTATTTAATGCTAAATAGCTTTCCACCCGCGATGCCACCCGCGATCAGTCAGTCAATTAACCAACTTCAAGCGGAGGTTATCAATTCGTTGAAATCTTTTTTTTTGTATGTTCCCCGAATACTCGAACGCCTGGACCGATTAGGAAAATTATTTTTTGTTTGAAAGGATATATACTTCACAAGTGGTCCCATGGTCACCAAGTCAGGATCTGATGATAGGATCCTAGACAAATCGAGGGAACTATTCAAATTTTATAGGCACTTACAATGTTTTTCATAAACTTTTCAGCTTTAATATAGAATGCTAAATAGCTTTCCACCCGCGATATCACACTCGATATCACCCGCGATCAGTCAGTCAGTCAGTCAGTCAGTCAATTAACCCACTTCAAGCGGAGGTTATCAATTCGTCGGAATCATTTTTTTTGATGTTCCCCGAATACAATAATATAATAACGCCTGGACCGATTTGGTAAAATATTTTTTGTTTGAAAGGGTATTCACACAAGTAGTCCCATGGTCACCAAGTCAGGATCTGATGATAGGATCCTGGACAAATCGAGGGAACTCTTTAAATTTTATAGGCACTTACAATGTTTTTCATCATAATTTCTAAAGCTATTCAGATATTTGCGTCTGGTAGTCATCATCTTATGTTGCTGAGCTGATGATGGAAGGTACAACTCCTTAATGGTTAGGAGTTAGGGGATAATTCTTTAAATGTTATAGGAACGATGATGGAAACTACAACGCTAATATGCTTATCCTAGGTCAGTGACCTTGAGAGTCATTGATTACACATAAGAAATTCAAAATTGAAAAATAATAAACTTTTAACAATAAATAGAACCGCCTTCAAAGGCACTAAAAAGCAGAAAATAACTATTTAGGAACTCTAATATGATAGTTCTGAAGTAAGCGAAATAAATCTGCGGTACCATGATATCGGTTCAAATTTTTGTTAAAAGTTTTATATATTTAGATTGGCTATTGGACGCTGATCAGTGTTATTATCACCATCGGCATCAGCGTAGGCATCAAAGTGACCATAAGAAAGATCTTGGGAAAAACGTAACCTTTTGATGGGTTGGTCTTCTGTACCAAATTTGGCATACTGGTTTCCATTTCGATATACTTCAAATACAAATGGTTATATTTGACCGGCTGCAACTAACTCGCAGAAATGTAGAGTGTTGTAACATCTAATTTATACTTTTCTTTTGTCCCATGATTGTTGCCAAGACGGTCATGAGACATAACAGCAAATTCATCCCAATTGTTCGTCATATGCATTGCATTGCACCAAGCTTTTAAGTGAGTTCAAATGCAGTATTGATATCAACTTCGATGCAAATCACCCCCAAAATAACTTTCTACCCTTTTTTAACCCCGATAGGCGATGAGTTTCAATAAAATACAAAACACGTCTTCCATCAATTATCTTAAAGAAGTTCCAGTTTTTCAAACCCTAAGGATTTCGGAAGATCCTTTCTTATAGGATGCCTACTTCATACGAAGAACACACCCTCTAAATTTCAGGTCTCTACGATTAGCGGTTTAGGCTATGCCTTGATCCGTCAGACAGTCATTCAGGACAATGCATGTTAAATAGATATTAGATCACCAAATTTATGTAATGGAACCAGACTTCAAGTAAAATTTCTAGATTTCTGTCATAGTAGCAATTGGTTTTGACTGAGCCAGCAGTAGGGCAAACAGTACTGATACCTCGCATTCCGATGATACCCACAGATTTACTATATAGATTTAAACGAATAGGTACAATTTCCTGTGAAATTACCTGCCTATCGTCTGAAGTCAATATAAATAAAGCACAAGGACAAACTTTTAAGCATGTTGGAATATATTTAAGAGAAAACTGTTTTCCCATGGACAATTATTATGTTGCCTTATCTAGATCAGGTTGCATAGGCTACTTTTTATTTGGAAACGCGGATGGAACCGCGGGGGACAGCTAGTTTACAATAATTATCAACTTTTTTTGCATTTGAACCTATTTTAATAATTCTTTGAGTTCGAAATAGCTCCAAGGTGGTCCCATAATTTTATTGACTTTGTAGGAGGACTCGATTTTTAAAAGTTAATTATTTTAGTAGTTTAATTTTATTTATAGAATTTTTAATCAATGAATAATCATCAATACAATAAAGCATTATATTTTCGCCGAAAATTCCTCAGTATAGAAGTAACTTGATTCGATACGTATCCCCACACGTCACATTTCAATGAAAACTTCTTGAATCTCGGAGGCATATCTCATTCCATAGAGTTATCTCAAAGTTTCACACGAACAATTTCGAATAAGACAGGATTCCAGTTTGCAATCTTTTAAGCATCTCACACAATTAAGCTGACAAAAGCATAGTCCTCTGATTAAAGGAAAGGGATTTAACTGGAGATGTTTGATTCCCGACAGATTATGCAGATGAAAGCAGTTCATTGTCCACTGATCTATGCATAAACTTCCATTGTATTAACATAGAAATATCTTTAAGTGCACAATGAAATTGACAAAGGTTTATCGAGATAACACGAAGTTGTGAAAAGTTTCGACAGGGACGCTGTTTCTTTATTGACAATGAAGGTTGAATGTACTTTTCGAAAATGACTAACAATTTATTTTAAAGGATTTTTGAATGAAGACAATGAAACTTGTTGTTTTTAGTAGTTTTAATTAGTTATTTATAGTTTCGTGTAATTAAGAAAAGAATATTATTTTATACTAATAAATATAAATGACTCCTTTGGATCTCTACACCGCCGTAGATTAAAATGAATATAAAAAGGATTTGTATAAGTGATGATAATACTGAAAATCATCTTCGCTCTATGATGTGTCGAAAACGATGAATACACTATATTACATAGATAACATTATACGTGACCATACTTAGGTCCGGGTCCATTAATTTCATTTTGACGTTCGTTATTTAAAATAATTCAAATCCAATGAAGTTATCTTTTATAACTATTACACGTATGTCAATGTCATAAAAATAACTCAATTCATCAAAATTAATGATACTTTTAAGAATATGGTAAAAATATTTGAATCATCATTGTGAACATTTTCCAGAAAACTTTTACCAAGTAAATTATTTTCTCTAGATCATTAACCCTTTCTATAGTCTCGTCTCCCTCTTGCTAAACCACTCTATAGCCTTCATGTAGTACAGTAGAGAGAGTATTATTAATTTTCCTAACATTGGCTCAAAAGCTCGCTCTTAGATGTTTTCAAACTACGGTGAACAAAGAGCTTAAAGTAAGATCGTTTCAATGAAACTTACGAACAGAAAATGACAGATTATGGAGTCTGAAAAGAACTTTAATAAAATTAAAAATGTAGTAAGTACCTAGTTTGTTTAATAAATATGTCTAGCTTTATGTATGTCAGCTCAGTTATAAGTTATCAACATGTTATTTGCGACAAGAATGGTAATATATTTACTGATTAATAACAAAAGAAATCATGAACATTACGACCTTATAACTGAGCTGCAATTTGCAAAAAACGTGATAAAATTTGAATTTCGCGCTCCAACCGAAGCCTCCACCTTAAAACGTTTAAAAGAATCAAATAAGATAGAGATGATTCTTCTGTCAGTGCAAAATTTCTTATATCTTTTTTTAATGTTATTCTTAGAAAGAGATAATTATAAACATCTAAACGTCAAACGAGTTTAGTTTGTAGACAACCAAATTGACAAAATATTTGCTTTGTAGAAGCAACATGCAATTTTCAGAGTTCCATTTCCAAACTACCTCATGCATTTTAAATTAAGCAAGCAATACCTAACCAAAAACAAATACGCGTAAACCCTTTCTCGTAATGTGGGAATATTAATGTAGTGTTGCCACTTGAAATAATACCGAGAGGTAGGGTAACTTCCTGGTGTGTGCGATAAGGCTTCTGTCAGAATGATGGATGTCGACTGGTGAAATTGATTGACCTTCTTTATGTAGGTACTTGTATGAGCTTTGTCGGTGATTTTTATTGGTTTTGGAGTTTTGGGCATTTCCATAGTAAGTTCAAACAAGAGTTGAAGACGAAATAATTGTAGTTTTTGATATTTTAACGTTCGTCGTTAGTTGAGTCGGTGACAGCGGGTCTACTACGTTCTGATGATGCTTCGTGGAGAAGAGAAACACATGTCGATTTCGAGTAAATCGAGTGTCAAGGAAATCGACAGAGAAGGAGATTTAGCGGAACTAGTTACTAAATATTTGTCTTTTGTATAATTACAGTTTGTAAAATATAGCATGAGTCCTGTGGCAGAAGCCTGTGATACGAAAATGAGCCTTATCTCTTTGCAATAAAGTTCATCTGTTTCATCTATATAGAATATGTAGATCAAATGAACTTGTTAAAACGTAGCATATTAACTTTAACACCAAAACTAATAAGAAAACTATAGAACAATCCATTTAAAATTTCCAAAGCCAAATCACTCGAAAACTCTCGAACAGGCAAACTAATCCGGCAAAGTTGGGAAAATTTTGTTTCACATCACTGAGGTATAATACTAAGTATGGAGAAGACGCCACATTATAACCCTTATGTTTCGTTCAAGTGCAGCCATCCGGCCGCACTTCACTTAGTTGCATAAACACGAAACGCGTAAGCGCCATGAAAATCACGGTGCTTTAGACTTTTTGGTTACAAAAAAACTAAACTTTAAAAGCGTTCTAGCGCTACATGTTTTAATTGTCTGGTTAGGCGACTACTAATTATTGTTTCAGCGCTGCAGCAAATACTAACAAAATGGAACATAATCTTTGTTTAGAATAGCTTCTCTATACGTAGTAAAATACCTCCATGTTTAACATTGGCCGTACTTATGTCGGATGAAATATATGAATAAAAAATAGTTTCGGCTCCCGAGGGAGTGTAGTCCGGTTTACACGAGTGATGGATGACCGTGTTGGCATTAATGATGGCCGACCATCGTGTCTTGTCGGAGTTATTACGAGTACATATTTTGTAGTCTGTATGCGTGAGTATTTTTAAGAGATCACTAAGGTATAACTTAAAGATTTTTCCATAAAACCAAGTATTCAGGATTTAGAAGGGAGCGAAGGATTTATGCTTCGCGATTATGTATTTTAATGATTATTAAAACCGTAAATTTAACTAAAAGAGATTGCAAAAATAATATTACGTAAGTATCTTGTTTTTGGTGTAAGGTTCACATAATATGTGGTCACGATCCATCGTGCGATAGCACAGCGAGGGTGCTGGGGGGAAGTATCACACTTCCCCCGGGACGGGCTATCTAGCGCCGCGCGTGGAGGGGGAGTGAGTATGCGTTCTGTACGAGAACCCGCCCCCCTCTACAGCGCAGATAGCGACCACCGTGGGGTTTAGCCGGTACGAGTTCGGCATATCCTGGTATTGATGGGTTGAGGATTTCCCCACGAAAAAAAAAAAAGGTACAATCTCTAATAATAATACTAAGTTTATTTTTCCAAACACAATAGGTCTTAACATAATATATTTAAAACATAGCATATTATGAACTACAACTAAACTGGCTTGCTAAACAGGGAGTCCCAAACTGAGCAGAGCTTGTATCTATCTGTTCCGTATTGTACCTATCTGTTCAGACGTTTTGTCAAATTATCAATTTAAGTTAAAATTAGGTACAAAATTCATTAATTTATTAATGTTTACTTAAATTATATATTCAATATAATGAAAACGTCATAATTTTAACATATATTTTTTGTAGGATAAATAGATGAAAGGATTCGATAAAAAATGTGTCTATTTTAGCGATTTGACCTCAGGTCCACCTAACGTGACAATGGTGGAATTATCCTTCTGGCTACAGTCGCCATCAAAGAAAAAAGATTATTTCTAAATGTATTTAGAAATAATTTTCAAATAAATGTTGGTACACGTAGGCGGTAAGTGTTATGCCTTATTTATTCTGAGCTTGACATTTATAGAGGCTGTTTTAGTATTGAAAATGTAAATAGGCTTTTTATTTTTCTTCCATACAAAAGCATTGTCCCATTAGAGCTCTGTTTATATTCATACTACTATCGGTTTCTCCCCTTCTGGAAGTATTATTTTTCTGAAATAAAAGTAGCTTAAATCACTTCTTATAACAAACTAGATTGCGCCCCGAGGTTTCACCTGCGTTCCCGAGGGATCTTATGTTTTCTCGGGATAAAAAGTATCCTATGTGGTAATCTAGGTTATAAACTATCTGTGTTCCAAATTCGTTTTGTGGATTTTGCGTGAAAGAGTAACAAACATCCATCCATCCATACTCACAAACTTTCACATTTGTGATTTTAAAATTACAAATAGAAACACATTCATTTGTTTTTATTTTGCTTCAAAATATATTTTTTATTAAATAAATCTCCACCCAACATGATACCTTCCAATAATCGAAGCTTCACGCTTACTTAACCCTGTGAAAAGTGGGTCAAACATCTGGTCATCCTGTATAACGGCTGTGAAGGCATTTCCGAAAATGTTTCACACTTTATAAGACTCGTATAAAGACGAGGATTTACGAACTTACCCGGCGAACGTATAAAAGTGTATGATGCGATATAAATTTAGGGTCAGGTCAAACTTGGCCGAATATTGTGCTCATATTTCGTGTTATGTTGTAATTTTTTCAATGGCAATATTTTTATTAAACTATTCGAAATTTCAAATCAATAGCGTCAGTGATTGTTGAAATATACCGCCGTGCCGGATCTGGTGGCACCATAAGATTTCCCTTTTTACATTTTGGTTTCAGAACTCGTAAAAGCATTTCCAATGATATAGTTTATAGCTATTGATAGTACATTTCTGCCACTTCTCCTTTAGAAAAGATTTTAATACATTCCTTTTGAATGGTAATTTTACAAAAATATTCTTTTCACGATATCCATTTAATAAATAAGTTCGCATTTTGCTTTTTTAACATGACCTAATATTTTAGACTGGCAGACAAATTTCCTTAGGTAGCCTTGTCAAAAACAGTCTATAAGGTCTAGAATAACTTAGTCTGTGATTAATGGTTTTAGAAAACTTAAATCAACTTTTTGTGATTCACACATTTTCCTCGGCACAAAAGACAATCTGGTCCTTTCTCTTCAAGTTCGTAAAGATAATTTTTTTTAGTTTGTATAGACTTATATCGACCACAATCTCACCATGGTCGAAGGTGGTAAACACACAAAGCCTAAAAGGAAACTGGCTCTCAAGTGCAGCTGTTGGAACATATTGCATGGCAACAGATTTTCAAGGTTTCGAAGGTTGTGGTCAGACACGTGTAGGCAACCATATCTAATTGGTAAACACTAACTTTACGACCATAGACTCTGCTATCAGATATGCACGTGTATTTGTGGTTGCACTCAATATTGACCTATGTCAATATTTACTGTGACCACATTGTCCTACACTAAATCAATTTGTTCATTTAATTATCATATTTATACCTATAGGCTTTATGGTTTAAAGTAGACTTAATCAACGCTGCACAGGCAATTACAACGGAGACCACAATAACCACATCAGTGATGAATATTTTGCTTGTGGTTTTTTGTTTTACTTTCAGATCATACCCTGGATTAATATACCTATAGGATACTTTTTATCCCAGAAGGCGGGTAAAACCGAGATAGAAAGGTAGTTCTGTGATATTTTTTGGATTATAAAACAGCATTTTTTTAAATTATTGAATATCTTGAACTGATATTTTTAATTAATATTTAAATGAACAAATACTCTTTACTTTATTAAAAATAATGTAAAGATTTTTTTATCGGGCTTTAACAAACATTAAATTTAGATAAACAATATGATTAAAATATTTTTGTATTCACGATAAATCAAAAATATTTAATTAAAATTAATTAATAATTATATTACACATAGTAATCCAATCCGTATGTAACAATGTGACAAAACTTATTGGGGAAATTGAGTTATCTGGTGAAACTACATTATTATTCTCTGGAGGATAATCAGTCAATGTGTTCGGAATTAAACCCAAATTTTACTCTCGCGTGAATATAGTTAAGTATTCTTATAAATTGAATCATTTAAATAGCTTTTTTTTAATTATTTTGTTCAATATTGTTTGGATGACGTCTACGTAGCTGCAAAAATATGTATTTATTTAAAAAAAGGAATAAATATAAATTATTTTGTAGTTAAATTTATCATCAGCATTTTCAACATGAGATCATATATGAGATAATGTTAAAATATGCGTTGTATATTTTTTGATAACATTTTTATTTCTATTAAAAATATTATTTTAATATCAAAAACTAAATAACGAAAATAAGGTTCAGTAATAAAACTAAAAGTATAAAGCACCTTTAAAATATACATCGACAACATTCTGAATATTACATCAAAAGTATTTTATCGGTCTGAACGTGGAAAACCAAACATTTACCCTCGATTTTCAGACTTTTGCACGATGATTTAAAAGTCAATGGCAAGTCAGATCGAGTCGTACCGAAAGACAAACAACCGAATCCTAACATAAAAGTTGAAGAACATAATATATGAAAAGGAAAACTAGTTTTGGTATAACTATACTAATATTATAAAGACGTAAGGTTTGTTTGGATGTAGGAGGTAATCTTTAGAGCTACTAATCTGATTCTGAAAATTCTTTTACTATTCTCAAAAACTATGACTTTTAATATAAGAAACAAGGGTAAAACCGTGAGAAATCATTGTTATGTATTACTAGCTTTCATCAAGGAATAATAAAGAAGCCTATGTGTTAATCCAGGTTGTCAGCTACCTGATAATTGCTATGTGAAAATTACAGTAAGCTATCGACAGTTAGGCAACGTCAGCGTAGCAAAGTATACAGCGTTAATCGTATTTGCGAATAATTTGCATTTTTTAAACTCTCAAGAGGCATGCAGGTTCTAGACAGATCGTCTGCATTTCAATGTAGTTGGTGCGACTGCGATAAAACTGCAAATCAAACGTGCCATTGCACGAACTGCACGTCGACCGTGCAGCTAGCTTGCAGTCAGCGCGCAGTCACTGGAACTGCACGCCAACCGCACACCGACTGCAATCGGGCTGCACAGCTGGTATTCAGTTCTATCGCAGTTGCACCAATTGCATTAAAACTGCAGATTTGAAATGCAGTTCGCTTGTTTAGACTCTAAGGAGGTAAATATTTTTTTTAAACTATGTATGTATACTAAAATGATATTATAACAGAATCTACTCTACCGAAAATATTGAACTCAAGTAAAAGTATAAAAGTGTTATTTTTTTTATTATTGATATTCGTATTACGAGTTTTACTATCGTTTAGAGGGTTGCTACGCTGTGTCCTATATTTTACGATTCCATATAAAATGAACGTAAAATACAAGTATGTTTATGATATTTTTATTTGTTTCTGAATATTCTAGTACCGTGGATATAAAATGCAGAAGTGCTAAAATTTTGGAATAAAAATTAGAAGTGTTGTGAGAACAAAAATGTTTTATGCTTGGTTTTATTTAATCAATATATTGCAGGCAATACTCTGCTTATAAGCAGTCTAGGTACTTTATAAAGTGGTCGGAAAATAATTTCCAAAAAAATAGTACTTTTTTCCCATCTTTATAAAAAGCTATATTTTTTTTTTACGTCGCTTTTTGAAGTATAGGTAACATAATATATACTATCAAGTAGAAGAATATTTTTTTTTTACTACTTGGGAAGAACCATCAACAAACTTGAAGCATTATAAGTTTTGAAACGTTTTCGCTTGCATTGCAGTCAGTCGCGCCGCCCTCTCCATTGTTGGCAATAAACACCATCTTGTAATTTGTTGAGACTATTTATATGACAAGCGCATTGTATGGTGGTCATACCCTGGAATAACATATAGGCTACTATTTATCCCGGGAAAACATAGGATCCCTCGGGAACGCGGGTGAACGCGCGGGGTGGAAGCTAGTAATCAATAACTTTTATAGTCTATGGATATTACTTTAGGTCTTTTTAGTGTGAATGTTACTCTTAATTTATTTTAGGTAATCACTTAAAATTTTAATATATTATTATTTAGTTAAATTATTACATTTTTATCTCATTGGCGTTTTCTATACAGTATTTTTAAAAGTGATAGGCCGCTTGTCCGTTTATTTTTGATTTCTTCGACATTTTAGTTCTTGATTATAATTTATGCGAAGGAAATGACGAAATCATAAAGCCATATCAATCAATTGACACATTACGGGTCCTAAATGACATTATTAAAGTCCCAGGAAGTAATATTTTCTCCATCGAGTTTTCTCCTTTGTTACTGAAATACAATAGAAAGATAAGGAAATCGCTTTCCTTATGGTTTTTTTTATTAAAATACCTATAGCAATGAGCTCATTTTTCCTGAATGAAAATTTTTCATAGAATCCAAACAGCAATTTTCTAATATAATAAGGCTCGCATTACTTTAGATTAAAAAAAATGGTTTCTATGCTGTTGTAAAACATGTGATCAAGTGTAGGTACATCGGAACAGGGATTTTCTATAAAAATAACTATTAATTATTAATTCTTTGGAAATTTACTTTGATGGGTCTGTACACTTTTATTTACAAACAATTACAGTTTACTTAATAATCGGTAGGTACAGTATGACACAACTTAGATGTAGCATCGGCATATCGTTTTCGTACACTTCACTTCCGATTTACACCATTCAATGTTCAACAAGATCATTTTCGCCGATAATTTTTTAACACATGAGTAATGTTGTAGGCGCACTCTTTTCGGAAACGATCGATTTTACGAATTTTGCCGATGCTTCATCTAAGTTGTGTCATACTATACCTACTTGATATTTTCATATAAAGTAAGTTGTCACCATTTGTATACATAAACATAATAAATATTTTCAATCGTTTTTCATCAAAAGGAACCATACTACGCATGGATTCAATAATAAAACAAAAATAAGAGAAAATATAATACAGAGAGCTCATAATTGTGATACAGAAGCAGTCATCTAAACCCAATTAACAACCATATTTCAGCGCATCAAAGCTTCAATTACATGAACATACAAATCTCATATCTCTAATGAACCCGTCAGAACACATGTACCGGAATACTAATGTTCTATTAGTAGATCACACGCGATGATGTGATGCCTCATACAATTATAATGTACTTTCAGATGTAGGTAGGAACCTACGGAGATAAAATTAATATACTCCTGTTTGCTTCATTATGAAGGGTTGCTAAAGGAACACTTGTCTTGAGAGCCAGTTCCCTTCTAGGCTTTGTGTGCTACTGTCGGCCATATCATCACCGACCACGGTGAGATTGTGGTGAAATACAGGGCTATATACTTCGTAGACATCGATTATGATAAGCGACACTATTACTATAAGATGGAGAAATAATACAGATTGTTTTTTTTCCAAATCAATGAGTTCGATTCCCAGCAAGGGAAAATTTTGTTGAAAATCTAAGTAGGTATACAGTTTAAGTTTTTATCAAAATCGGCCCCGAGACTCCTTTCAGCATTTTTCGCTATACTTAAAATACTTTTAGATTTGGTCTACCACGCCTAATATATATCCTATCTCCGCGTTTGCTTCAGAAAGTAGTTAGATATTATAAGGTCGCGGCGATATCGTTCTACATAGCTACAAGATAATTTATTAAAAAGTCAATTGTTTTGACGACGCCTTTGATCAATAAATAATTAAATTTCATCAAAATAATGTCAAATTTTATTTACAATAAATCTTCGGAGAAATTGGGCTAAAGCTGTTATTTAGGTTACCAAAACAAAGAGAGGAAATACATATTAACGTTAAGTAGATGCCAATACAATAAATTAACCGGGTAACCCCAATACCCGGTACTGATTATACAGCAACAAAATGGCGACTTCACCTTAATTTCTCTCTTATATACGTCTCAGGTAAAACGGTCGGGTCGAATTTAATCAGAACTAATTTAGTAGATGAAGGAAACTTTCTCACTTTACTTAACGGGATGTGATTGTGCGAAGTGTGAGTGTGCAGAAGGGTGAGTAGAAAATTGTTCTAATTAAAATACGTGGAGCTGTGTAAGAGTATTAATATTTGATATCATGTAAATTACCTATAATAGATAAATGGAGCAGATGGGTCTTAACAAACCGCGTGTTAGCAAGTATTATGTGGTATGCACACCAGCCTGATAGCAGCCCTTACAAATTCCATACTGATATAATTACCGTTGTGATTAAACGCATATGAAGCGAGCGGTACGGCTATTGGTTGATATTTGCAGATATACTTTTAAGAGTACTGTTATTACTATACGTTGCTGACAGAGATGGGCGACGATAATTTCGCTGGAGGTACTGATAGTATGCTTTGTCAATAAATGGATGACGTCATAAAGGTGGCCGGACTGGGCTGAATGCGGGTAACAAGTAACCGATAAGTGGTGTGTTCAAAAGTACCTTAAGAATAATGTCAAATAGTAAATAATCCAACATCTCATAATTTAATTTTCTATTATTATTATTATTACTGTAAAAGTTTGTGTATATTTGTGAAGAAGAGTAATAATACATATTATCATAACAGCCGTTTGGCAGAATTATACCTTATTCTATACAACTTGTATAACTGTGGAACAGTTAAAGGTATATATTTTTGTAAATTTTTCATTCTAAAATTTTATATAATATTGCTTCAGTTTCTGCAACCGCCAAGTGCCAACAATATTTTTTTTATATACTTAGAAAGTACACAAAAAGCTGTGGCAAGCAAAACAATAATAAAACCAACAAAAGCACTGTCTGACATTAAGCTCCCGGGTGTATTTTTCATCACAGTTCGACAGAACACCATTACGGCACTCGTCCCCGACGACGTCGCTTTGTCCCCGACCGTCTGGGGGACTATTGTCTGCCCTCACAGTGTATCTACTCTGCTTCTAACTTCAACTATTTCCGGAAGTGTTGGTGGAAACGAGTCACTTGAGATTTAGCGTGTTCACAAAAACTTCATAACTTGGAAAAAGTATGAACACATTGTTTTTCTCTCGTCGAATGGCATTTTATTATAATACTTCTTGTTTATTTATCTTTGTTCTTATGAGAAGTCACTAATCTAGTAGTAAATCTTCGATTGAAGTAAATTTAAAATACAGGTTCATTTTTTAATGAAATGTTTTTCTTTCGTGATTTTAGGATTGATCGCATACTAAAAATTGTTCATAATGATGAGTACATTATCACTGAAAATTTGGACGGTGATTAAAAAATCACACAGTATACTTTTGTAAACATGATAGAAAATAACATAATTACCCACTGCCTTTACGCATAGAATAATAGTAGTTTCTGATACTGTTGCATAATATTAAAATACGAGTGTGCAGTATCATACAGTACTTTATCTAAACTCATCTAATAATGTTATTAAAGGTAAAAAAATCTATTAAATTTTGTCACAGGTTTTCATGACTTACGGGTATCAATTATTCGTCATTTCCATTGCCGCCTCCACAATTTCAGATCCAAGTTTATTTCACCTTAGTATCACTGCTATTTTTCTGTCATTTTTGGCCAAAATAAAATATGTATGCAAAAAATCAATATAACATTAATCATCATGGCGCCTAAATCCGTATGGAGAAAAACTCCTAAGTTGATATCTCTACTGCATACGCGACCACAGACAAAGTAAATTTGCATCTAAAATTATAATTGTTTAGATCTGATGTCTGGCCACTTATAATGTTTTTTCTTTATTATTTCGTTTGACAAGTTGATTGACAGTAATTGAAGTATTAAAACCCAAAAAACATTGTGAGTGGCCAGACATGTCCAAATACTTGTACTTTAATAGAAAAAAAGTTATTTTGTAGCATTATCTTGTGAAGAAAACTGTACTATAATATAATTTTTCAATTTCATTATTCACGGGTGTGCATAAAGTGGGTCATTAAAGTAATGTTTTTGATTTCTTATTAGGAACATTACGATATGAGAGTAGATAAAAAAAATATATAGAATCGCCTTAAAAATAAATTACATTTCTTAACACTTGTTTAACATAAACCCGCCTGCTGCGTATAACAAATGAAGCCGCAGCATGCAGTCTTTAATGCAGTTTTATGAAACTTCCGCCCGATTTACTGTAATTGAATATCCGGTATGCGCTAGTTTAAACCGGTTTAACCGCACTTCGCGATGCCAGCGTCCGCGATTGCTGTATAAAATATTTACTTGATCCGATTTGTGGTTTGCGGGAATGCGCGCGAAGGACGAAGCACTTCAAAATTAAATTTTCAAGTGTCTTTGTTGAACGTTGAAGGCGAACTTGATGTCAAAATCGTTTTGATATATGTAGTGTCTTTATACAGTTCCATGTTTTTATTGATATGTTAATGCGTTAATCGATTTTATTGTTTGTTTACAAATAAACTTTATTTTGAATAAAATGAGTTTAGTTTATTAAAAAAAATACAAAGTCATAATTCTAGAAATTATTACTAAGGTAGATAATGTACGCATATTTGTACCTATTTTATGTGGCTATTAAGTGGAGTAAAGCTTGGTTTTGGCTTGTTTATACCGGGAAAACATCGCCGATAAAACCTAACGCAAATAAAACCATAGTATGGAAGCAAATATATTGTTACAGCCTCATGAATTCCATTGCAATAATACAATGTTTTTTTTCTTGTTACAGATTTGCCACGGTTTGTGGGTCCAGGGTCGAACGTGACAGTTGCTCTGGGCAGGGATGCCGCACTTACATGTAGGGTTGACAACTTGCAAACATTTAAAGTAAGTGACACTTTAAGAGGATGCTCTCCGCGATTGTCTCAGTCCCTTACTAAACTGACGGTTTTAGTAAAATAGGTTTTATGTCATTTGAAAAAAATTAAGTATGCATTTTTTTAACTAAGAAAACTATTCCCTTTCTATTAGTTTTCAGAATGGTTGTCAATATTTTCAAGATATTTGGATGGAACAAAATATAAGAAAAAAAATCATTAGTTTTAAAAAGGGTAGGCCCCTTTCACGATTTTTTTCTGACGTTACTAATGAAAAATTCAAATAAAAAAATATGTTTCTCGTCAATCATAGTTTAACATACTTATATTTTTTCCAAATTTTAATCTCTTGCAATAATGAATGCAGAGAAAAACTTAACCTAGAATCATCATTTCTCGTCTCGCATAATATACGCAAAGTTCTGGACATCGTGAAGTCTGACAATTTCAGTGAAATTTCAGTTAAATAGACATGTTCATGCACACAAATTTTTGTCCTGTATGGGAACGAACCCACGACCTGCGGCGCGTTAGGTGGTGTCTTACCCAACTGGCCTGTCTGCATTTGTTTTGATACTAATTTGAACTTGATATTCATGACTATAAAGAGCATGAAATGCTCCGTCTTAATCTCGCGGAGCAAGATGGATCGACTAATAAAGGGTTATTACCACAGAGGATAAAGGCTAATTTATCATGTGCAAACATCATGTATCATGTACAAATATAAATAATTCAAATTTCAACAAAATTGCAAGCGGTATTTTTTCACGTAACAATCTCAATAGATATAAAACAGCAGGGGGATTGTGTAACTAGATTCCGATAGGGATGGCTCTCGTAATCATCTTATAATATTGGTATTGTCTATCTTAGGTGAACAACAACAACTGCCATTGTAATTACTTCTCATAACAATCGGGAATATGCATAATATATATTATTTTCTTTAATAAAACCTCATTTATATAACCAAAAGGACGTCGACATGCATGTCACAGCTTTAATAGATTTCCCTTTATAGTAGACAACCGTGTGACGGCATTTAAACGCTTTTGTTTCTGCGAACTTATTTTGAAAATTTTATGTGGAAAAACAAAGTTAGCTCTGCTGTCAGATGGCCGACGCCCATACATAGGGATAAGAAGCGGTTAGAAAAAAAATCGGTTAACTATAAAAATAACCAAGATATTAGTCATCAAAGATTTATTCCTATCTCTTTCTAGCAAAACAGAATTTAGCATGTTTATATGGCCGTCATAGTATATGACGTCACATCCGATGTCAGATCTCTTTGTCTAATTAGTAGTTTAAAATGCAAATCTTACGTTTTCTTGACCGATTTTAATTTCAGTTTTTGACATCTTTTTTACGGTATTTTCATATATTGTTAAGAAATGCAGTAAAAAAAATCATGCAACGAAATGACATAACGAAACAGTTACACAATCGCCGATTCAGTTGCTTTCTATTTGAACTCCATTCAAAACCCATCATAAATTCTGTACCTAGTATCTGTATTCAAGATCTAGTAAACAACCATCACAAGCTTTATTTTCTTCTTTATTTATGTCAAAACATTTAAATAAGCTATAGCAATATTTACTCAACCGTCCAGACCAAAATTACTTGAATAAATCAGCCAGACCTAGGAAATATATTACGCAATCCAACACAAAAACATCTGGCTTCCAAACATAATATGAACACATTTATTCACAGAGTGGCACTCAGTTTTTTCACGCAGTTAGGCGAGGATCACATTCCCACCATTAGGTCCCAGGGTATCTAGTGGCTGAGCTTGAGTAACCGCTAACGAGGCATAGGAAAGTGTTCCGCTGGGCTGACTTTGCTGTGAGCTTATAGTATACTACTGTATAGGTTTGCTGTTTACTTTTTGTTTATATTACTTTCAGAACTTTCAACTAACCAAACAGATTAATAAGATTATTATAATGATAATGCTTTGTTAATTGCTTTTGTTTTTTTATGGTATGTTAATTACTCTTTATGTAATCTAAGGACTTCTTTAGATTAAAAAAAAGAGTGAAATATATATTTATATTTTTAACTTTATCAATAAAAAAATTTTGGGTGAGTCAATATAGATTTTTTTTTTACATTTGTACATCCGTAAAATAAAATAAATACATGCATTTGAAATTATAAATGTTTGTATAAAGACTTATCGAAAGAATCTGTATCCTGACTGACTGACTGAATGATCAGCCTAGATCAGCCCAGATACCTAGATATCAACGCATAGCCTAAACCACTGGTAACCAAGTAAAATTTTAGGATGTACTCTTTGTAAATTGTTGTACACAAAGAAATGCTTTTTCGAAATTTCATCCCTAAGGGACATAGGATTGCAGGTGAAACCACGGAGGACAGTTACTAGCTTATAAGATTAATGGAGCACTTGAAAAATCGGAAACGAAATGCAATGCTACTAACCACATAATAACTAGACCAGTGGATTTAAATAAATCCTCAGCTAGTCCTCTGATAATTTCACGAAAAATCTGTTCTAAATGCCAATTCAATAGAAAATTCTACTTGTTTCTAATGATGAAAGTCAGCACTTTACAACATCGACAGCCGCGAGAGTCCTCACCAAGCAATTTGTCGGGTGGCTGCTCTTTTGGCATTTTAATTGTCTCTATAGTTTGTTGTTCTGTTAATTAAATGGCATGAATACCAAGTTTTACACCTGTTCTGCGTTTAGTTAAATTTTCTTTAGTGATAAATATTATTTACCTAAATGTGTGTTTATAAAAAAATATATATATGCGGCTATCTGTTTAGAACCTAAGCTGAGCTTGCACTTTTGAAACCAGATAACTGAAATAATTAAATACTTTACAGTATACCGGATGAGTTCTTTATTTTTTAATGAGGTCGATTCCCGGCTCTAAAACTGTCTGCAACTCTAAATTCTTATTATGATTATCATCATAATCTTATGTCAAATATCTAATAATCTTGATATTTAAATAATGTTCTAAATACTCCGACGTTATCATATTTTTCTTTCTCGCCTAATCTAAATTTAAGATCGGCTGTATGCGTTACGACATTTGCTTAAAATCACCTGTGAAATCTATCTTGTTCTCCTTTGCATAACTATTTTTAAGAATCTATTCACAAGAGACATTAAGGAAATTATAAACAGCATTATTTAGAACAACCGCAAATAAGTTAGGTCCCTCATTCACATTACGTGCGTGTACGTATATTTTAACTGACAGGGGTTAGATTTGTTCGCCTTTTCCAATTGTAAATTGCTTTTAGGACCTGGTAACTATTGGAAATGTTTGCGGCCGCTATTTGGGTAGGTAGCCGTTTACATTCCAAACATGGCTGTTTGTTATAAGTAAAGTTATCAAATTCGATTTGCATGTTAGTAAAACAGATTATAACATAAAACATCACAAACTTATGGGGTTTTGTTATTATAAAACATATAATCGTTATGATTAACATAACGAAATCAAAACAAGCCTTCATTTTGTACTACTAGGTAAACTAAGGCCTGTTTAATAAGCTTAACTATCAGCTGAAAATTAAAGCACAAAAGCTTTACCAATGTACTATGTGTGTGGGGAGGAAATACAGCAAATATGGAAACACTCTATTATTTTAATAGTTTTATTGAAAAATTAACAAAAACACTACTAAAAATACTACTTGACTATGTGAATTTTCACAAAAAGTCATATAAATTGAGAAATTATATATATACCTTGATTAAATAAATTTAAGTATTTAGAAAGAAAGAATGAAATATTACGAAATAAATAAATAAAATAATGCCTTAAATCGGACTTCCAACTCAGCTTAGTATGTTGGTTATTATACGGACATCCTTATATATATATGTCTTCCATTGGATACAGATTATCATTGGGGCTTGTTAGTGATGTAGCGACACATTATTGCACATGACAATTTTACAATTTGCTGACTATTATTTCCAATAATCGCATATCCACATAATCCACACCATGAAAGGATCACAAAAAATAGCATCGACAGTGAGTTTCTTCTTTAGTGTTTTCGATATACTTACTTCATGTCAATTGAAACACCTTGGGGGAGTTTTTGTCCAGCAGTGGAAAAATCCACGATGGCCAGTCTTGCGCTACCCGTAACCAGCGGTTACAATCGAGAACCCGTCAAAAGATAAGAAAAATAACTCCCCGATTTCAATTGGAAGCTTTGATGACAAAGAGAAACGAGCTCGTAACCCAATTGCATGTACGCGACGATTGATGACGACTTCAAATGGAGCCGAAGGTGCACATGATTGAGACAAATGGCCGCACTAAGGAGATACGTGGGATATAAATGTGGGTGCTTACGATGTTGCAAGATTTCAAAAGTAAACCATTGTTTATGCTTGTGGCGATGTCTCTTACTTACCTGAGTTACTATTTGTAAAGGTAACTTTTATTATATGTATTATTACGCACGGTGGTTTAGAAAAATACGAATAAATAAATGCGACTCACTTTCGCATGGAATTATGGACTTTTGATTGTTACCTTTTCAGAACATACCTATTTAAGGAAAGCTTAAAATTTTGTGGTGGCTGTAAATTTCTTACCTTGCGGGCTCTACTCGATATCCTTATCGATCGATATATCGCCTTTATTTACTTTTTATGTTTTTAGATATTAAGGCATAAATATCTTCACTTAATATCATGAAATCAACAAATAAAACTTTTTGTGTATGTATTTTTGCATTATTGAAGCTCATAAATGTTATTAAGAAGCAAAAAAGAAAACTAAAAAAATCAATGGGGACAATAACTAGTGGGTATGATAATTTACCAAAGGATCAGGAACAGTAGAGATATATGACGTACAGACCCATAGTAAGATAGACTAAGGTAAAGATGATAATATCCTACTCATAATTAAAGTCGTGACTTTTCATGTCAACTAAAAAGATATGGATATTATTTACTATATTTTTAAATTAAATTGACAAACCAAACAAACAAAATTGAAATAATTGTCCCTTCCAAACTCCAATCTTACCCGAGTGGAAATTTTTAAAGGAACTCTTGATTAAATCACAGCTGGAACAAATTAAAAGTAAATAAGGTAACGGAAACACCATTGGAGGTTGATTGGGAAAGCAAATTAAATACAAATAGAATTAGGTAGTTCGTAGTATTCATTTACAACTCATTCATAACAGCTCTATTAATGGCTAGAAAGTTTTCACGTAAATCTTAGAATCACTTGTAATAACCAATGAATTAATTGTAAAACTAATTTCATTAAGCAGTCTGCCATAGTTACTTGATTCTAAAGTTTAAGCAAGAAAATTATGGTCGTTAATAATTTTGTAATCATTGAAATGTAATTCATTAAGTGAGTTATTTATATAGGTTTTATTTTTTTCTATTGTTATATTGTAAATAATGAGATTATGTTTTTACACAAATATTATTGCATTAAAATTATTGATTGTGTAATCTAAATTTTAAAGACGATACGACGACGACGATGAAGACGTTTCCGATTTTGTTCTACTCCCAATACAGCACATTTCACCTAAACTTAAACAATTTCAACAGCATAACCTAATGTTTTATGGTCGATATTCATGGACTAGACAACGGTCTGATACATTATAATCGGGAGTTTACGATGATATTTTCGTAAACTAACTAAATATATAAAAGGAAATTCTGACTGATCCAATAACACATAGCTTAAACCACTGGACGGATCGTCCTGAAATTTGTATTATAACGCAGGCTATAATGAAAATTCAACTTAAGGGGTAAAATAGGCGATCGCAGGTGAGACTGTGGGGCGTTAAGCTAGTAGAATAATAAGACTGTCCTCGAACTTACTGCTTTCTTGTACCATCAGGTGGCGTGGCTCCGCGTCGACACGCAGACCATTCTGACAATTGCAGGCCATGTGATCACCAAGAACCACAGGATCAGCGTGAGCCACGGCGATGGCGCCTGGAGCCTTGGGCTCAAGGACGTGGGGCCTTCTGATGGAGGTCGATACATGTGTCAGGTGAACACTGAGCCAATGATGAGCCAGACGCATCAGCTGCAGGTTGTCGGTTAGCAGAATTTGATTTACTTTCGTTATTTTTAATATGTCTGTAGGTATTTTAAAGTTTTACATAAAGCCTTCAATAAGACATATTATGACAAGAATACTTAAAATATGTAAGTACCTATAAAGACTACTGAATATACTTATGTTTTTGTTTGATTAGAATTTCATTATAACTTTGACTGCTTTAGGAAGAAAATAAAAAAACCACTGAAATGAAAATGGTATTTATTGACAATATTAACAACTCTATAATCATTAGAGAAATTATTATTGATCCGATATTACATCATCAACATACGGAACTACTGGCTTATCTGAAAAACATATATGACCAGTTCGTTTAAGTCTAATTATGCTATCGCTGGATGCATAAATAATATTTCCATCATTTTCAATTGCCATTCCATATACATCATCTTCTAAACTTGCCACCTGTTCAACTTGACTTCGTCCATCATTGATAAAATAAAAATTATTACTAGTTGAAAAGTAAAGATTACCATTAATATCATTGGTAAATGCATAGAGAGAATAATCTCCTAATTTGATGGTATTATTGTTTTCACTGCGGTAGCTGAATAACCCGGACTGATTTGAAAAGAATATATTTTTATTTTCATCGACTGCAATGAGCATCGCTTTAGTTTCCTTCAACTCAGGAACTCTATCGACCTTACCACCTTTGTAAACATAAGCCTCTTCATCAGGATAGTTCGTGAAATATAGTTCTTTGTTAAAGAATAATTGCCATATATTTTCCCTGGTTATTTTTAGATCTATTGCTTTCTTGGTGCTGAAGTCATATTTGTAGATTCCCTTCTTTCCTCCGAGATATACATTGTGACTCACACCGTCCACAGCGTGGGCAAATCCACCTTTAATACCAGATATGACACCAAATTCGTTGTTCTTTAAATTTAAGTATGCGGATTTTAATACTTCATTAGTATTTGCTGTGTAGCTAAAGAATAGGGTGTTCGTATCATGATCGATTGCTAGTTGATAGGGCGCGTCAAGGTTTGACTTCAATACTTCTTTCTCATGGTTGTAGTTATCAATGATGACTCCGTCACAATGCCTCTCCAATATCACCTTAGCTTTAGCCAAAGCAATCAACGTGAGTAAGACGAGTAATTTCATCTGGAAGCATATATTTTTGTCGATAGTAAACAAACACAAAACTCATTTATTTAGTTTAGCCCCAGATAAATTATTAATGAAATTACAAATAAGTGTATCACCGGTTCAGAATACACTTAAAATAAAAAGACAAAGAGCAAGAAACGTGCCAACAGTAACCATATACCATCAAGCGGCGGCAATTTTAAGGCGATGATAGCTCAGTGGTAGTGTCGTCGGATGCCGAGACGAAGGTCCCGGGTTCGAATCCTACAATGAGCTTGAGCTTTCGGTGAAGGGAAACATCGTGAGGAAACCATAGCACGGTGGTAGGGTACTTTGTAGTACCCGCCTGGCTGGCTACCACCCTCAAGTTGAAAATCTGTCGCCAAGCACCTTTCGGTGTGTTCCGACAGCTGCACTTGAGAGCCAGTTCCTTTCTAGGCTTTGTGTGCTTACCATCATCGGCCACATCATCACTGACCACGGTGAGATTGTCAAACACAGGCCTATACATAGTAAAAAAAAAAAAAAAAAAAACGCGGACCGCAAGCTAGTATGTCATCTTAGTAATTTAAACAAAACTTTGCATGTAATAGGGGTGATGACTAAAAAAAAAAAATTTGTCCGTCAGTTAGATTACCAAAAAATATTGGACACATGTTTTTTCTTTAGTTCTGAAAACAAAAAATAACGAAGATACAGTGCGTATAAATATCGCGCGACGTCACGTTTTAGTACACTTTTTACAGAGAAGTGACGTCACAAACCCCCACTCCTATACTTTGATGCGACCTATCTTTGTAAGTTTTTATTGATTTGATAAAATAAAAAATACGTATCCAATATTTTTTGATAACCTAACTGACGGACTAAATAGAATTAATTATTTTTTACCCAGTCATCATCCCTATTGTATTTCTACACGCTAAAACTACAGATTTGTCATACAGGGTGTGTTTAGTTGGGTAAATTAGGCCGTATACAGTGGATACTATTAATAATTATCAATAATCTTACAAAATATCAGTAGGCTTAGTATTACCATTACAATGTAATGAATATTTTAAGTTTAGCAGAAATCTCTGGAAAAGGCCTTCACTTGCACTCTGAAACTTAATGATGAGTCGAGATAGATATTTTAGTGCTCGATTAACCTAATCTACTCATTACGTTGAAGCGTCATTTAATGCTAAACTTATTTTTATTGTGTTTATTTTAAATATTTTTCTTTTCCACTCTAAAATATTTTTTGTACTAAGACCCCATTCCCTGAAAAACGCAAAAACATGTGTTACGGTTTCTCAAAAAAAGCGTATTTTTATATGAAATATGTTATACAATTTTATATAAAAATATCAAGTTATTTATTTTATCTATCGTAATGTTCTTATTATGAAATCAAAATCAGTACTTTAATGACCCACTTTAGGCACACCCGTGTATAATGATTCATTATAGTACAGTTTTGTTCCCAAGATAATGCTATAAAATAACTTTTTTTCTATTAAAGTACACTTTAGAGCTATCAATAGTATAATCAATCAGTATCAATTCAATTTTAGATGCAAATTTACTTTGTATGTGGTTACATGTGACGAATTTTTGACTTGAACTTTAGAGGTAAGAATTTTTGGGAGTTGGCAACACGGATTTGATTAGGTATATATTTATTGTGTTCGTTTATTTTATTGTTGTTTCCTAAATATATCATTTTGACCAAAAATTTCACACAAGAATAGTTTTTTTTTTCTTTTTTTTGGAAAATTGCAAAAAACATTTTTTTTTACCTTTAAATTACATTATTTATATGAGTTTAGATAAAGTACTGTATGATACTGCACATAATTAGGTATTAAAAACTCGTGTGATACTATTAAGAACCTCGCCTACGGCTCGGTACTTAAACTCACAGTCGTATTTAATAACCCCTATTATGCAACAGTATCATAAACTACTATTAAATATTATCTCGTGTCCATAAAAAGGAAATAGTAAAATTCATAAACTTCGTGTTAAATCGCTATGCTAAAATGATTATCTGATCAAACCAACGTCAATTTTATTTTAGACTATATGGTGCTGGTGCTCCAAAAGGCGGTTTTCGTTCGAATCACTTTTCCTCACGCCCGCAGCAAAATCACTGTTTTTGTTTTTACACGTCAAAAGTGATTTTTTCGTGCGAGAGAGGTGAAAATGTTTTTTACACTTTCAAAAATATAAGGGATGATACGCTACCGCGAGATGCCTAGAACGGTACATTCTTCATTGACCGATGATAAATAAAACATCATATAAATTGTTACTAGCTTTGAGGTAAACGAGATAGTAGGATAGTTCAGTTAGCTCTCCTACTATAACCAAAATTAAGTGTGTATGCTAATTAATATAAAATGATTATATGTAAGATCGGTACCTACAGGTTACCGTGGTTATCTAAATAACATGTAGTACGCGGACAGTGGCAAATCCATCCATTTCTCTGTTCAAATGATGACGCAAATGTGTGTGTAAAATATGTCAATGTGTGTAGTCTATGATAAATTCCCACGCTTGGAGACTAGCCTCTTAAGGTATATTTCAATGTCTTTTCTTCCTACTAATACACCATCACAAAATTACGTACTGTACCAAACCAACAGTTTTAGACTTAAGTTTATTTATTTAATTAATTAATTTTATACTCACATTGCAAAACGCAAAGCACGGAATAGGTACCAAGAACCACACGTCAAAACAATTAATAAATGTACTGACAATAACTTTTTATATTTATATCATGGTTTATGTAAACACAGAGGGCGAATGTTATCATCAAATTCTGCCCTTTAAATAGCGTTATCTTTAATTACCTACCTAGTTTTATCTTCTAAAGTATAATTAACTAGCGACCCGCCCCGGCTTCGCACGGCTTTTGAAGGATTTTCAGTACTATAATATACATGTATTATACATATAAACCTTCCTCTTGAATCACTCTATCTATTAATAAAAACCGCATCAAAATCCGTTGCGTAGTTTTAAAGATCTAAGCATACATAGGGACAGACAGACGGGAAGCGACTTTGTTTTATACTATGTAGTGATAGATAATTATATTATGTAAAATCTTGTTCTTGTAAAAAACACTATCATATATGATGTAAGTAACCTAATAACGACGCTCTGGCAAGACGTAGGGTATATTTAGGTATGGCTTATCCACCACCCGATGACTATGCGCAGCTCCAAGCATGTATGACTGTGAGGTTCATACAGGGACTCTTTGATCTACCGGCGGAAGAGTAGTTCAGGGCTATGGGCAGCACATTAGATCCGATAGGGTCGAAGTGCGTTCTGCTACTACTGAACCCGCGGGTTAGCCATTATCATAGAATATATCTCATAACGAATGAACTCATGATCACTGTAGGTACACTATTTTGAATAAAAAAATGTTTTTATTTAAAAACTAATGTATAATTTTAACGCTTAGGTTAAAATTATACATTAGTTTTTAAATAAAAACATTTTTTTATTTATACCTACAGTTTTTTAATATTATCTCGCAGTAGGTATAAAAAGTAAAGTATTCACCTTGAGGATAAAGCCTGTCTTCACCTGGAAGCTAACGCTTAGGTTAAAATTATACATTAGTTTTTAAATAAAAATATTTTTTTATTTATACCAACAGTTTTTTATATTATCTCGCAGTAGGTATAAAAAGTAAAGTATTCACCTTGAGGATAAAGCCTGTCTTCACCTGGAAGCTAACGCTTAGGTTAAAATTATACATTAGTTTTTAAATAAAAATATTTTTTTATTTATACCAACAGTTTTTTATATTATCTCGCAGTAGGTATAAAAAGTAAAGAATTCACCTTGAGGATAAAGCCTGTCTTCACCTGGAAGGCTTGAATATCTCGCTTCACTCATAACTTTCGTCTTTTATAAGTGATTTATCAGGGCCTAAATTGAATAAATGAGTTTGAGTTTGAATGCAATAAGTTGTTTAAAATAGTGTTAATAATCACTAGTTTCAAACTTGACTAGATAGTTTAAAGTTGGTTTAAAGTATGGATTAAGTTACGATGATTCTATCTTTTTTACGATGTCACCCGATTAATTCTTAAAAACCCCACTTTAAAAGGTAAACACAGATTTTTAAAAGTTACGTAAGAAAACTTGGGTATTACCGCGGTATTATAATGTTTTTTTTCTCAAGTAATAATACATTACACATAAATATGGTACCTATACATCAGTGTAATATTTACTTCAAGTATTATTTAATGAATTTTTTATAAAATTTAATACCTATTTCTGAAGGTTTTCGATAATATCTTCTAAATAATTTAGATCTAAAGTATCTAATAAAATAAATACAGTTTTGTCTTGTATCAAAGAACGATTTATTAATTCTGTGCTTATTGCAGAGACTGGGAAACTTCAAAAAAGTTATAAATCATCTGTATAATTTTTTTATCCTCTTTGAAACTAAAAATTAAACTTTTTTTATAATCAAAAAATTGTGCCTACATATTTTTGTTACTAAAGAAGCGCAATTAAAAAGAAATACGAATAAACTTTGAGACTAAACTTAAATATGGCCTTTGGTAACCCACAATACATAGAACTGATTTGGCTCTGATAAGCAGCTGTTGGTAGGTTATTAGATAGAACACTGGTAGCATAACATATAAATAAAATGTCTAAATATGAAAATTCGAATAATCTCACTTTACTTTACTATAGGTATAATACTTTTTGAATTCAATATCATCATGTCAGCCGAAGGACGTCCACTGCTGGTCAAAGGCCTCCCCCAAGGATCTCCACAATAGCCGGTCTTGCGCTACCCGCATCCAGCAGTTTCCCGCGACCCTCACAAGTTCATCGGCCCACCTTGTGGAGGGCCTGCCCACGCTGCATCATCCGGTTCGTGGTCGCCACTCGAGAACCCTTCCGACCCAGCGGCCATCAGTTCTACGAGCGATGTGCCCCGCCCACTGCCACTTAAGTTTGTCAATTCCTCGAGCTATGCCGGTTACTTTGGTTCGCCTGCGGATCACATCATTTCTGATTCAATCTCGCAGGGAAACTCCGGCATAGCTCTCTCGAAATCAATGTAACATTTATTTATAGGTACATATGAATAAATAAAAAACATGTCAATAGAACAAAGAAATATTACCTTCTGGTATTTGCGGCAAAAAATAAAAGGTAAAGAGCATTTGATAACATCAAAGAGTCTATGTTATTTTGTTACGGACGACGAAGTAATAAAAACGCCGCTATAATATGAATCTTACTTGAAAAGAAATAGAAGTTTGACAAACAAAATACTTAACATTTCTATTTCCTATTTAGCTTCCTTTGATTTTTATGACAAAATAATGAAACATTTACAGTCGGAAAAAAAAACAGCTATATATACATTAATATTAAAGAGAAAAGGTACCTTATGTCATTCTGTTTGTACCTGACGCATAAAATCAAAAACACTTGATCCATTTTAAAAATGTCATAATTTTGTGTGGCGTTATTTTAGTTATCCTAATAATGTGCAAGCATAATACCTAATAAATGACTAAATAATATTATTATGGATGGTATTTTTCCAACAAAGATCAATACAAGTGCACCGGTGAAGTGAAATGAAATGATTACGCTTTTCAAGTTGTCTCAAAAAGTCTGTGAAAAGTTTTAGTAGAACGGCTACCATTGAACTAAATACTGTCTGACTATGATTTGAGGATGATTTTATATGACTTAAAATTGTCAAGGATTCAATACATTACTTACTCCACATGATACTGGCAAAGTACACAAAGTGTGATGTCAAAATGAAAAATAAAATATACAGTAGACAAAGATTTATTTGGACTTAGATCCACAAAAATAATCTCTTGCTGAGTCTTCTACACTATTAGTACCTACCTAAAGTAAATTTGCCAAATCTGAGGGTAAAAAATAAATAAATTGGGAATTTGATTTGGCTGTAAATGATTAATCATAATGATTTCGTATTCAGAAAATTTCAAAAACGTTTTAAATGATGGAATGAAAGCTGTTGGCATTATTCCAAATTCATTCAGGCAATATTTTTGTACGATTTATAGGTAGGTATTTATGTAGGATATTTTTTTTAAATAAAATTAACAGTTTTTTTTATTTTAATCAGCAAAATAGTGCGAAATAGCTATTTTAATACTAGAGTAACCTCAGTTAGACTTACCTTGACGGTTAGGAGTTGAGGGATCATTCTTTAATATTATAGGACCTTTTAGACCGTTAGTTATATCATTTGATGTGATGATGGAAGGTACAACAATAGCTTATACTAGGTTAGTGTTAAGTTAAAAATAAGAAACTAAAAATTGAAAAATAAAAAACTTAAAAAAAAAAAACCGACTGCAAAACACTAAAAAACATAAAATAACCATGTAGGAACATGGAAAATATCATGGTACCGCTGACTTCAAAACAGTGTCAGGTCGATTAGAGTTCCTACATGGTTATTATATGCTTTTTAGTGTTTTGAAGTAGGTTCTATTTTTTGTTAAAAGGTTTTTTATGATTTATTTTGTTACAGTACCACCGGACATAGACGATGATATTAGCAGCAGTGAAGTATTGGTCAAAGAGGGTGAAAATGCTGTCCTGAGGTGTGTCGCTTCGGGAACCCCTCCACCAATCATTATGTGGAGGAGAGAAGACTCCAGACACTTCAAAATCGACAACCAGACTCTTGGTAAGGAAACCAGATACTCGCAACTTTTCTAACTAAACAGATCATCAGTGACCACGGTGAGATTGTGGTCAAACACACATACATAGCAAAAAAAACTAATCTCCATATACTTCTACACTAATATTATAAGGAGGCACAGTTTTTATGTTATTGGAACGATTTTCACACACGAAAAAAATCAAAAACTCATTTATTCAGTTTAGGCCCTAATAAGGAACTTATGAATGTCAACAGTTAGGTACAGTTTTACGATAGACTCTACTACCGGTTCGGAATATACTTGAACTGAGAAGACTCCGGAAACTAAGCAGAGCTTGTACTATTTTGTATTCTGTGCTTATACTATGAAAGCCATTTAGCTTTATGAACACAAATTATTCAAATTCTATATACTTACTAATAATAAAGTTAAAAAAATTGTTTGTTTGAACACACTAATCTCTGGATCTACCAGTCGAACTTGGATTTGTTTTTTTTTACTAATAGGAAACTACATTATCCCCGCAGGTTATAGGCTACATTAACGTGGGTGAAACCGCGCGGCAGTTAGTTCCTAATAAATATAGAAAAACATTTGTACATACACACGCAAATGTTTCTCAAATTGACATCACGACCCATATTGCGATAAATAGGGAATCATAATTTCCAGTATATTATCTCCTAACCAATGACGGAAAACCCACGTAGGTACCTACATCTATAAAATTGAATTAGTAAACAATTTTGTATTTATCTGTGGGTAGTATTTTTATTAGAAACCTGATAAACATTCAACTTTGCTCTCCTATATGTTAAGTTGATAATAATTAAGATCATAACAAATTCTAATCTAAATATATAAAAAAGCGTGACTGATCGACTGACTGATCTATCAACGCATCAGCTCAAACCACTGGACGGATCGGGCTGAAATTTGGCATACAGATAGCTATTATGGCGTAGGCACAATCTATAGAAAGGATTTTTGAAACTCAATCCCTAAGGGAGATGTAAAATTGGGTATCACGTTTGAAATCCCGAAGCGGAAAGCTAGTAAGTTGATAATTAATTATGGTATAGATTATAAAAAATAACCTAATTTCGGAACCCATACAACATAAAGAGAAGCATTGATAAAGTTAAGTCAATACGAAACCATTCATTTAATTAATTTAAACCCTCCGAAGTTGATCTACATTAAAATGAGAGAATCTTATACAGGGTGACTGGTGAGACATAAACGATATTTAAGGAGAGTACTCGGTACTCGATCCTCGTTCAAATATCACGACCTCGAATATCGTTGGTGACTCACCAGTCAGCCTGTATAATTCAATCTTCAACATTATAAGAATTACTAAATTCTGACCTATAATGATGTAATTTACATTATGAGACTATAGTAATTTTCTGTTATTACGTATCTGTAAGATAAACTAACTAAATTCATCAAAAACCGGTGAGAGTGGTTTTAAATATTTTTAGGTTTAGAATTATAAGTCAGCTAGCTATAGAAAGAGTGACATGGCGCAATATTTTGAAACAAGTTACGCAGCACCAGATAGCAACATGACTACTCTTTCAACAGCAGATGATAGAGAAGAGAATAGATTCTTTACTGCTGTAAGCTTTACATAACATGTGCAAGTGTCCCTTTCCTGGAATCTTTGGAAAAATAGATTCAATGATACTGTTCTCACAAAGCATTTTTTTTTAGTTTAAAGGTTGCCGTTGTAATTTAAATGAATTTACGAACAATTTATTCTGTATCCATCGTTTGAAGTCTGAAGTAGGTAAATACAATTTATTTGAGCCAATCAACTGTATTTAAATTGTTCTCTGTCTCTTATTTAGGTACTTCTATTAGATTCTTAGATAAAGATTTTTTTACTACCGTAGAAAATGATCTACTATATCCTTTAGTAAAGTTTTATCTATTCATCGTAATATTTCTAAGAATCAATTAAAAAATTTGAAATATTTGTCACGATGACCTACTTAAATGATACAACTTACTTTGTATTCCGAAAATTTTGCAAACTAAAGTTGGAAGCTAAAAATCAACAAGTACCCATCGATTAGTCATTCCGCTCCTGTATAATTATCTTACCCGCTTTCAAATTAAAACTCCTAATCCCTTTAATAACACTAAACTCAAAGTGTTACGTTCAATAACATTTGCAGGGGATGCAACAATAAAAACAAACTGCGATCATTACACAAACACGACAACTCATTTGGGATTGTGTGATAAAAGCTAAATTTGCACATTTCCCTTAAAACCAGTCCAACAAAAGCTGAACAAACAATTGTTTTAATACAAACTCTAGCCTGAAATAGCCTTTATCTGTTATTTTGTACCGCACGGTGGTGGTTAGCAAACATTATAAAGCGACAGTGTGCAAAAACTGTCACAGGAGCGCTCCGCCAGTCAGAGGCAGCACTGTGGGCTTACAAAGAGGAAACTTTCTCGCCTGCGGCTACAAATTGAATGTAAACTCCCTTATTTGTATTGTGTATTTAAACCCCGTTATATAATGCACACAATATCATTCTTGCGGCTACTTCAGTGTTGGGAGTAGCTAAATATTCTTAGAAGCTGTTTTGCATTACCAATATGGTTGGTTTGAAGTTTATTCCTTATTGCGTCAATATAACAATATGTATAAGAGTTTTTAAACTAGGAAATACATTTTATTTTATTTTAGTATTTGATTTGATATCACTATGTTAAGGTGCTGAACGATTCATCACTTCAATCATTCATTGACTTCATAATGATGTTCCTAAATAATGTTTGTTTGTATACGGTTCTCGAAAACCCTTTCACACATTTTATATACGGAGATTTCCTAATGGGGAATAATATTTCCGGGAAATGATACTTTCATCAAATATAAAATATAAAACAGGCTGTGTCTCCTTTTAAGTGTATAGGAGACCGAATCCCCTATCGTATCAATAGGATTACGAGGCTTTGTCCCCAAACCCCTCGTTAAGAGGCCGGCAAAAAGAATTGTACACAATCTATTCTTTGTACGTAAGGAATCGAGATTTTTCTCCTAAGATATAAATTTTACAAATCATTAGTAGTTTTGTAAAAAAAATTGTCTGTTTGTCAGAATTGTTCATTTAAATTATTTCTACTCCATTATTGTAAAAATGTTTATATATTGTAATGTGTTTTTATATTATGCTTGTATGTTTGACAATGCACACTGGCATCATGCTGAGTTTTGAAGCGTTTGTCAAATATTCTTATTTGCATTTCAGTTTTCTTAATTAGCGTACGTTTAATAAAATAATATTTAATATTACCGACGTACGTACGTAACAACACATTGACAATATCTATGGTATTGCGGCGATAGGCGACGGTAACCACTTACCATCAGATGGACCGCCTGCCTGCTTGTCACATAAAAATATCATAAAACCTTAAACATCTGACATAAAAAATACATGTTACATCATTAAAAACTACCATTCAAAAGAAAATTTATGAATAGAATTTAATTTTTCTAATTCAGATGCAAAAAAAATTACAAAGCTGGAATAGTTTAGAAAGCTTTTACAACTTTCGTAATGTCGACCAAAATTTACAAGTGCTTTTAACTAAAAAATATTGTCTTTCCCGAGGGATCACAGGTTTTAGAACAATTTATTTCTGTAACAATTGCTTAATACATATTTTTTGCAGTATCAAAATGGAGTGGACCTTGGTTAAACTTATCCAGCGTGGAGCGAGTGTCATCAGGGGCCTATTTATGTATAGCTACAAATGGCGTACCACCTTCAGTTAGCAAGAGGATTCAAATCAATGTCTTATGTAAGTCCTTATTTTATTAAGCTTCTTAGTATTGTAAACTAAAACTAAACCAAAAATCTTCGGTCACAATTGGGAGATTGGTGCCGATTCTGTTGTTTACGAACTAAAATAAATTTAATCTCACTATATCTCTTTCTAATCGTAAATATAAGAAAGGGATGCAAGATATTTTAGTCCTGTCAGTTTAATCTGATCACACATTTCAACGTGAATTTAAGCGCGATCTTTATTGGTCACGACTATTTACCCGTACATTACGTTACGACGGTATGGATTAAACTGACAGCATTAAAAATGTTCTATCTTTTTTCAATAAGGTTAAAATGAAAGAGAGGTAACTTGTCTAATATTAGTTTAATTCGTAAACAACAGAATCGGCACCATTATTTTATTTAAAAATATTTTCTTACTTTTGTTTCATTCATACCTGCAGGAGGACTTTTTATGTAACAGAGTATAGTAAAATTTTACAAAACGCCATTCGAATTGGCAATCGATTTTCAATTCGAGAGTGGTTACCAGCCTACCGAGTGTAATTTTCCTTTTATTATAAAATAAACTATAGATGTAAATAGCTCAGCACCTATTGTTTCTTTTCTATTGTCTTAAGCAGTTGTACAATTTATATTGTATTTCTGTACAGTCACTCCATCAGTGTGGGCAGGTAGAGTGGCAATCCGAGCACCATCAGGTGGAGCTGTCACATTACAGTGTACCGCTGAGGCGTATCCTGTACCTCAGGTCTACTGGACTTTGAATGGCGAGCAAAGACTTGTCAATGGTAAGTAAATTATGGCTCTCTTAATCTAAAGTTTAATAAGTGGTTGGATAATATCTGCAGCCGACAAACTGTTTTCACAGTTTGATAAATCAAAATCAAAATCAAAAACTCATTTATTCAGTTTAGGCCCTAATAAGGCACTTATGAACGTCAACAGTTACAGTTTTACAATAGACTCTACTACCGGTTCGGAATACACTTGAACTGAGAAGACTCCGGCAAGAAACTCAGCAAGGCGTTTTTTTTTTGGTGGATCTTTTTTTTTTAATTTATGTAGGTAATTACAGTTTTTGTCTTAAATATACATAAACTTCATACAATTATCACTTGGCCAGGGGGCTGCAAGTGCAGAGAGAAGCTACTACAACCATGTATTCTTGTCTTCTATGTAATGAGCCACCTTATAGTAGGCCTTGTCGATCAACTTATGTTTAACATGCTCTTTGAATTTATTATAAGACATCTTAGTTACTTCATATGGGATTTTATTATAAAAGCGAATGCAGTTCCCGAGAAAAGACTTATTGACTTTCGCTAGCCTGAATCTAGGTGTAACAATTTTATCTTTGTTTCTAGTATTTAGGTTATGGCGGCTACTGTTTGTGTCAAATAGATTTAAATTTTTACGGACAAACATAATATTTTCAAAAACGTATAGCGACGGTAAGGTTAATATGTCAAATTCCTTAAACCGATTTCGTAAGGATTCGCGAGGACCCAAGCAATAGATTGCACGAATGGCCCTTTTCTGCAAGATAAAGATAGATTCCAATTCTGCAGCAGAGCCCCATAGTAGAAGACTGTAGGACATTATACTATGGAAATACGCAAAGTAAACCAATCTAGCTGTAGCCACATCTGTTATATTTCTAATTTTTCTAACTGCAAAAGCAGCGGAACTCAATTTACTAGCTAAGCTTTCTATATGAGGACCCCATTGTATTTTACTATCTAATGTTATGCCGAGAAAAACTGTCTTATCAACTAGTTCGAGTCTAACATCATCGACTAGGACATGACTGTCATTCCTAGCAACATTGGGGAGAGAAAACCTTATACACTTAGTTTTAGAGGAATTAAGCATGAGATTATTGGCCGCAAACCATTTCGATATAGTGGATAACGTGTTATTGAGATGCGTAAGTTCTGTGTCTTTTCTATCCACTTTAAAAATTAGCGAAGTATCATCTGCAAATAAAACTATATCGCACAATTCATTTACCATATAGGGCAGATCATTGATGTATGCCAAAAACAAAAATGGGCCTAAAATTGATCCTTGCGGTACGCCTGTTTTAACTTAAGACCCTGAAGACGTAGTACCGCTAATACCTACTTTTTGTTGGCGACTGCACAGATAAGATGTTACAAGATCTAGTGCCACTCCACGAACGCCATAGTGTTGAAGTTTTAAAACTAGGGTGTGATGATCTACGCAATCAAATGCCTTGGAAAGATCACAAAATACGCCAACCGCATCTTGAGAGTTCTCCCAAGCATCGAAAATATGCTTCAAAAGTTTAGCTCCGGCGTCAGTCGTAGACCGCCTTTTTGTAAAACCAAACTGGTGTTCATGTAAAATTTGGTTATTGTTGAAATGTGCTAACAATTGATTCAGCATTATTTTCTCGAAGATTTTGCTTAGCGCTGGGAGAACTGAGATAGGTCTATAATCGGAAGGATTATTTTTGCTACCGGATTTAAAAATGGGAACGATTTTACTCTGTTTCATCAAATCAGGGAAAGAACCTTTATCAATACATTGATTAAAAATACCTGCTAAGATAGGTGCAATACTAGTAATAATTGAGCCGATGACTTTAACTGATAAACCCCATAAGTCTTCTGTGTTTTTCAAATTTAAAGACTTGAAAGCGCTTAAAATCTCTCTAGCATCAATGAAATTAAACAAAAAATTTGGAATATGTTTGGTAAAACTATTTGTAAGCAGACACTCCGCTTTCACTGGGGACGATGCAAGATACTTCGTAGCTTCAGTAGGAATCGTTGAAAAATAAGATTCGAAAGCCGAAGCCACTTCATATTTATCTGAGATAAGTTTATCATTAATTTTAAGTGTGAATGTTACATCTTCCTTTTTATTTTTACCAGTCTCCGTATTTATGACTTTTCAGACAGTTTTGATTTTATTAGTTGAATTACTAACTTTATTGGCAATGAACATAGCTTTTGCTTTATTGCAGACTATTTTGAATATCTTTGAATAATTCCTAACATATGTATGAAATTCTTCATTATTTGTATACGATTTTTTATGATAAAGTTCATACATGTTGTCCCTGCTCACCTTTAACCCTTTAGTTGCCCAGTCACAGAACTTTATTTTATTATTTACCATAGTAGATTTAACTGGGCAACATTTATTAAATCCATTACAAATTGCTGTAAATAACGTTTTATATGTATTGTTTGGATCGTCGGATTCAAATGAAGTGTTACTGAGTTTCAATTCTAATTGATTATTAAATTTCTCTAACTTGGTTTTAGTTGTTGTTCTAAATGTTCTATGTGCAGGTGAAGTTTGACACTTAAAAGGCAATTTAACAACTTGAGCCAAGTGATCCGAGCGAATACCATTAATTAATGTCTTTTCCAGAACACTCTCATTTGTTATAATGTTATCAATACACGTAGAAGATGTGGCTGTAGATAGAAATTGTAATATTTTTCTCTTTTTTTGTGTATTTTCGGTAGATCTGAGAATAGGTCGTAAACTATTTTTTATCCCAGGAACGCAAGTGAAGCCACAGGGAACAGCTAGTATATATATAAAGTGCTACGCCGTGAGAAAGCTTGCTTACCAGGGTTTGTTGGTGCGCACTAGCTCGGCACAATATTATTTTTACATTTTTGACTAGCGCTAGACAGACATTATATTAATATATTAATACAAAAAATAGTGAAAATGCTACAATAGGCGGTCTTATCACTTAAAGTGACCTGAGTACGACCTGAGAATCTAATTGGCAACCTTTAGATAGATAAGAGGTCACCACTATAAAAAATGTGATTTACAATAGTAACCACGATAAGACCATAAAAAGATTATAGTGAACTCGTAAAAAACTAAATTGAGCTATAGAGAGTATTGCAATATTTTTCTACTTGAAATGGAATAAAGTGGTGCTTATTTATAGGATTGAAGCAATTGCATTGAAGTAGGACATTTTAGCTTGATAAATGCTAAATTAACTTCTCTCATTGAGAGAGATCTTTTAACTTTGAATAAAGTTATGTGCTCTAAGTATTATATGATAGTAGGAGTATAACATGGTTGATGATAGACAATATATGAATCAAGTTTAAGTTTCCAGAGCCGGAACTAAACCCATTGCTAAATTCATTAAATTAAAGAAGAATTGAAGTGGAAAAGGCGTTCGTTGTAAGAGCTACTCAACTGGTGAATCACAATACAGAATACCTGCTAAAACCGTAGGCAGTTACCCAAGCATCAGGCTACCGCTTATCATCAGTAGGGCCTAGTGCTTGTGTAGCATTTTTTTTTTATTTATTTGCTGTCGACTCAACGCACAGTTTGGAACATTGCTTTTAATAAAAAGAGCTGGACTAAACTCAGCAAATTAGAAAAGTCATAAATTTATTACAAAAGGTGTGTACTACAAGCAATAAACACTTTTTGATTGTTCATCCCTTAGCAAGGCTTTTAAAAATAATTATTTTTAATAAAGTAAAGAATAAGTTTGTAAAAAACTTATTATACCTAAAAGCTATGCCTAAATCACTTTTACGATATTCCAGTCGTAAACACTGTTTCAAGATGGCTCACAACGTTTTTATCACTCTGAAAGCATTATTTCTGTCAGACATTATTTAGATTTTATTTTGACAACTTTTTAATAACAGTTATTATATTCATGAATTTATGTTTACTGTTATTTCATGTATTAGACAATGATTCTTATGAATTTTAATGACACTTTACTTCATAGCTTAAACTTCTGCCGCTACAAGCATGTAATTTAGTGCCTTGTGAAGTGCAGGCATCTACTAACAGAGTTCTTAGAAAGTCTATTCCTGAAGGGATAAAATAAAAAACGTAGTTGATACCGCAGGGCGGAGAGCTAATTCAATGTTAAGGTCTAAAAAAAATATTTCAATAGAATTTGTGAGTGGAATAAAGGAGAACTTATGTGAAGTCTACCATACTAAAGAAACAAAAAAATACGTTTTCTTTAATATCTCTCCTTGATATTATAGGACTATAAAGAATGTGCCTTCTTCATACCTATGTAAATAAGACAATAACAAATGAAAATTATCGTAGAATAACAAGGTTCGTGATATGGACGTAAATTTATAAGAAGTCCAAGGATATCATTTATTAAATGAGAAAGATTATAAATACCAAGAACTATATCGGGGAGCTGTTTACTCCCTAGCAAAGATTCAACTTATGCTACAGGAATAATAGTTGCCTCGAAATCTCTAACGAACTATTTATGGCTTCAAATACGAAATAGTAGATACATAGTAAAAAGAAACAAAATAGGGTGCCACAGAATTTCCAAAAAAGGCAATTACCTCAGTTATATGTATGCCCTTGTTTTAAAAATTGCTATTTCTCCAAAGGATCAAAGCACAGACTCAGCATGTCTTCAAGAGGATACCGTCATACCATTACTGTGGTGGTGACAGAGATGTCCAGAGAAGATGCAGGTGCTTACAGATGCCATGTGGAGAACACTTTAGGACGAGCTCAAGCCGAGCTGTTCTTACACCGTGAGTATCGGGTTTCCTTTAATTTTAAAGCTTTATCAAATACCAGCATTTCGGGTTCAGCTTCGACTGAGTAAATCTAAATTATGGTTACAGCTGAATCAAAATTCATTCCATTATTAAAAAACTAAAGTAATAAGCAGATTGATAGAAATGGAGACTTTGTTTTATACTATTTATAGATTATTCTTTTTGATTACTAATTTAACTAAACATTATGTCAGTCTACGATAATTTTACTGAGTTTTCTCCTAAATTAAGTGTATTAAAATTGGTTGACCTCGAACTAAATATAGCTTGACTACATTAACCATTATTAAACGTTTCATGTTAACTATATTTATATGTTCAGTATTAACAACAACAACGACGACAACAACTACAACGACGACGACGACCACCACCACCACCACCACGACTACACCACCGACCACTTCATCAGTACCATGTAAGTCAACATTATCATAAGTTGCACTGAATACCTTCTTTGAGTTGAAATGTTTTGGAAACCTATGTTGGGTTTGCTCCTCAATTTTAGGTACAATTTGAATTAAGGCAGAACCTAATTTTGGTAAAATAATAATACATAATAATATATCCGGGTCCCGTTGTAAGTAGCATAACTAATAACTTAAACGGAAACCATTGATTCAGTACAAAACGCTGGACTTCTCAGCCTCCTCCTTAGCGTCTTGTAAAAATAATTGTTCACCTGAGGGGTCCAGGATTATGAGCAAAATCTAGTATCAGTTTTCGTTATGATGCCACTATATAAAAATTTAAGTTATAATATTTTTCTCCGTCCAACAGTTGTCTAGACGAAATTGCTTCTTAGCGATGAGACCGTCCATTGTCCAGTAATTAGTACTGATTTATTTTTTAATGCAATAGATGATACTGAGAGGCATCTAGAGCAACTGCATCGAGGGGTGCTTGAAGACCCTGGACTTGACAACCCTTACATTGTCCTCAGCCAGCACCAAATGCAAAATCTAGGTAAGGCAATTTTAATGGGATATTTAAAATTGAGGCAAAGTAAATATCCTGTCAATTGTCAATTAATTCAACAAACAAAATAAACAATTAGATTTTTGATATCCAATGTACATTTATTTGTAAAACATTCAATTAAAAATTGACAAGTGTTACATAATCATGAAATACAAATACTACCAACATTGGAAATTGGAAACATATTAAATTTTATTGTATTTGATCTTGTTTACCCAGTTCATCAAATTATAACGAATTGTTTAAACTCACAACTGAGCCGCAAACAAAAATTACAAATTTCAATCGATAGATGGCACCACAAGATCCTACATCGCGCTATTAATATTCTCACAACACAGATCTTTTTCAGATCATCGTTAATGCAGGAGACATCCTTCATTTAGCTATCATACTAAATTACATTGATTTTATTGGTTTAGAAATGGTGACAACAATATGACCGGAGGTAGGCCGCGGTCCGTGGAACGTCGCAGACGGTTGGCCGCCACTGCACGACTCGGCTACGTCGGCGTCAACGCTCCGGCACCTGTGGACCTTAGCTTATCTAGTGCCAGTGTTAATAGCGTGACCTTAAAGACAGTGTTGTGACAAGTGATTCCTGCCGTAAAGTCAAAACTCTCCTAACTCTAAGGTTGTTGATACTGCTTCAGTTCGTTTGTAATTCCAACATTAAATTAGTGAAGCGATCCTTGTAAATTTGAATTACAAAATATTTAATTAAACAACAACGACTGCTGCGTATCTCAATTTTGAATTAATTTACACTGTATATATAATTTTAGTGTTTAAATTGACTCGTTAGTGTTATTTAAGGATGGCTGTACATAATTTTGCACAAGGTTAGTCATATCAGAAATTTATAGAACACTCGACGGTATAATAATAATTGTTAGATATTGTAAATTACCCTAATGACCCGGTTTGTGCATTATAATATATTAAAATTAAAATATTGTTGTGAATAAAACATTTTTAATTTGACATTTTAAGTTTTTTCTACTTTAAAACTAAGTTAGCCTACAAGTGTACGGCCCGCCTGATGATAAGCGGTAATCGTAGCCTATAGACGCTTGGAACAACAGGAGTATCGTTGACACGTGGCCAACACCTCAAAAATCTATTTTCACCCTTCTTGAAGTACCCTATCCTGCTCTCCCTTGGGAAAACAACGGCGAGAGCTCATTCTAAAACCTGATGGTAAATTGTAAAATAAAACGATCCAGTTTTAGAACTAAAAAATGATTGTGACACAAATAAAAATATATAATTTATGAAAATTAATTTACAAAATTGATACAGGTACCTATTATTTTTTTTATTTGGTATACATTCTACATAAAATTAAAAACATATGCATTATTAATAAAACTATTTCATGCTATTTTTTTTTGCATTTCTATGTTATATGACGCAATTTTAGTAAAATTTTAAATAAGGGGCCAGTTTCCTCTATTTATAAAAGATTTTTGAATTTTTTTGAAATCATTTTTATTTTTAATCTCCGCTGATTAAATGTTTTGTGGTAAATTATGAAAAAAACCCTTGTAGTAAAATTTTTGCTTCCTCATTCTGAATAAAAATATATAATTTTGTATTTTACTTTCATATGTAAATTGTATTTAGGTATCAATAATAATAAATATCTAAACAAATTTTGTACCCAAAATTGACCTTTATTCATAAATTCTTTGAATAATGTAAAAAGCAAAATCCTATCGTAATAAAATGTTCCGTTGTAAAAAAATAAAATTTGGAAATTATTTATTTGTTTTATTCTATACCTACATTTCAAACTCAAAACTAATTTATTCAGTTTAGATCCTGATGAGGCACTTATGAATGTCGATAGTTCCAATTTTTACAATAGGCTCTACCACCGGTTCCACATACACTTATACTAAGAATACTGAGCAAGCCGGCTTCTTTTTTTGTGGGTCTTTCTTTTGAATTTATGTAATTACTAGTTAGTTTAGTTTAGATTTAAAGTTTCTTTAGTTTATAGTTTATTATTATTAAATTGGACTGTAATTACAGTTTTTATTATAAGTATACATACATACATAAACATCTCCAAGTCTTAGCAACGCGAAAAAAAAATATTTATTTAGACCAAGCACTTAGACAGTCTGACTCTTAGGTATACAGTAATTTAGACTTAATTTCTATTTACTTAGGTATAAAGTAAAAGATAAGTAGAAGCGATATTTAATAAAGGATAAGTAACTAAGGCCAGAAGATTGATAATATTGCTTCGGAATAACAAATCCCGTACCTTTTATAATTGAATCAAGGAACCCTGGCTACAGGCGAGGAATTGCCGAGAAAACGTACTCTGACCTCACTTAGCCGAATTTGAAAGTACAATTCTAGGATCGCAATCGGCTCAATACAACTTTCTAGATGGTTCCAAGTTAATTGATTGCTAACCATTAGCTTTTCCATTGAAATCTTTTAACATTTACATAGATATTGGAAATTGGTATAAATTTGTGTGGTTCCAGAAAAGTGGTTAGCAATAATACAAAACAAATTAAATTTGTTTGTTTCCAATTTTTAAAAAACGCGTTATCAGTTTCCTGTCCAAATAAAAGTAGATGTTATGATATTATTGACAAATAAGTTGGAGAATTTTTATGTGATATATTTTCCTCATAAAAAAATCCTTATACCTATACATTACTGTATCGTGCTTATAAGGATCTTTTTTATTGAAACTGAAACCGTCTGAGATACTGCTATACCGCGAGAGGAACTTAATAATAATATAATATAATAATAATATTAAATTTGAAAAACCAAAATTTGGAAATGAACATGAGTGAATTTATAAATCAAAGAGACTTTGCATACAAGAACCATGCACGATTGTAAAGTAGGCAGTGACGGTATTAGAATCCGTATGAGTAATAAAATATAGGTCCTCCAACGCTGATTGCATTGAAAAGTAGGACTGTGTCATCCGCGAAGGTAACAACTTTACTGCCAACAAGATTTAAATTACACAAGTTGTTAATATATACAAGAAAGAGAGTAGAACCAATATCCGGTAAACAATGGATACTTTATTGGTTAGATTTTTTAAGCCTAGAAGGAAACTGACTCTCAAGGAAGACTGTCGGAACACATCGATTTTAAACTTGATGCTGGTAGGCAGGCAGGTACTACAAGGTACCTTACCACTATGCTATAGTTTCCTCACGATGTATTCTTTAACTGAAAGCTCAAGCTCATTGTAGGATTCAAACCCATGACCTACGCTACGGCATTCGACAAGAATACTTATAGTAAAAACCTATAAGATAATCATGGATGTTTTAGTTTTTTTCAAAACTTCAAAAAAAGAACCATTTAAATGCAAATAGAATTTATTAACATTTATAACAACTCGATAATTATTAGGGAAATTATTATTGATCTGATATTATATCATCAACATATGCAGCTACTGTCTAGTTTGAAGTACATGTATGACCAGTTGGTTTAAGTCTGATTATACTATCGCTGGATGCATAAATAAAATTACCATTTTTTTCAATTGCTATTCCAAATACATCAGCAAATGGTAAACTTGCTATTGGTTCAACTTTACTGTACCCATCATTGACGAAACAAAAATGATCGATAGTTGAATAATAAAGATTACCATTACTATCACTATTCATTTCAAAGGGATGATGTAATGATCCATCACCTATTTTGATGATATTATTGGATTCACTGCGGTAGCTGAATAACCCGGAAAAATTCAAAAATAATATATTTTCATTGTTATCGACTGCAAGGAGCCTCACTTCAGTTTCCTTCAACTCAGGAACTCTATTGACCTTACCGTCTTTGTAAATGTAGGCTTCTTCATCTATGTTCGTGAAATAAAGATTTTTGTTAAAGAATAATTGATAAATATTATCACTGGTTATTTTTAGATCAATTGCGCTCCTGGTGTTGAAATCATATTTATAGATTCCATCCCTACCTCCGAGATATACATTGTGACTCACATCGTCAACAGCGGCTGCATAGCCACCTCTAATTCCAGATATGATACCATATTCGTTGTTATTTAAATTTATGTATGCGGATTGGGATTTGTCATCAGTACGTACTGAGTAGCTAAAAAATAGGGTGTTCGTATGATAATCAAGCGCTAGTCGATGGACTCCTTCAATGTTTGACTTCAGTACTTCTTTTTCATAGTTAATGTTGCGAATTATGACTCCGTCACAATTTTTCTGCAATGTCACCTTAGCTTGAGCCAAAGCTATCAACGTGAGTAAGACGAGTAATTTCATCTGTAAGCAATATTTTTTGGCGTTAGTAAATATACTCAAAACTCATCAATTACCTATCAGTACCACCAAAGTGGCAAAAAACTTGCTTCGAGAACCATTTATCATCATACTAGTATTAACGTCTTAGTAGTATAAAATAGTTTAAATTGTTTATTATTAAAATAATGATACCAAAGTGTAAATTTTCAGGCATGTGCTTTTTCGTGATCCTTGCACAAAAACAACGGGTTCTCTTTTTTTTAATTCTTTATCGTCTCAATATTTTCTCCTTACTTACAAATATGCCATATAATTTACTGTTGTAGAATTATAAATAAACGTAATGTTGGAAATAATTTTATACTCACATTGAAACACACAAAGCACTGAACATTGAGTTCCACACGTCCAAATAAGCAATAAATGCACTGACAATAACTTTTTATATTTATATCATAGTAGAATCGAACACAGGGCGAAAGTTATCGTCAGGCTGTCCTTTTCTTTCATTTTATCTCAGGATATTTATTATTATTATTTTATCTTTATCCAGGCCAGGCCAGTTGGCGCAGTTAAAGGAGTAGAATGGGGTGTTAATATTATCAAAATTACTTGAAATGTCATATTTATGCTCTTCAACACAATTAAAGAAAGACGTGTTTAAGTATTTTTTGAATTTTATAAATATGTAAAAGAAAAGACTAACTGCGTTTGAGCTATGCGTAATTAACGCATAGCTCAAACCACTGGACGGATCGGGTTGAAATAAATCGCCGGTCAAACCGCGGGGCGGAAAGGTATATAATTATAACTAATATACCTAAGATATTTGTAATTTGTATACACAAAATTTTTTTGTCATGGATAGAAATGGACTGACCCATATTGGGACAAATGGGATATCTCACCAACACAAATCGGCAAATCTTTGGCTCCTATATTTACCTAAACATTAGTGAAATATGACAAACTTAGTTGTCTTTATGTAAATAAAAATGGAATAATATCTAATAAACATTAAAAATGTTAAAATTTTGGTGTTTAAATATCTGATTGACAATGGCTGAACAAATTAGGATGATTTATTGTAGGTATTTAGCATACAAAATATCCTAATAAAATATATTAAATGCGAAAGTTTGTGAGGAGGTACTGATGTATGGATGTTTGTTACTCTTTCAAGGACAAACTATAGAACCGATATGGATTAAAGTTGGCACAAAAATAGATCATACCCTGGAATAACATATAGGCTACTTTTTATCCCGGGAAACTTGTTTGTGGCTGAAAATAGTAACAAGTGTATTCTGAAGATAAGGATTTTTTTTTCAGCGTAGTAAATTTTCCGTTTTCTACAGAAATAAAATTCTCAGTAAAATATCTTTATACTCATAGCATGATGTGAAAAAGATGTAGGTAGGTACCAGGTAGGTATGTATAACGTTGAATCCGTAAACAACTACGTAATTATTTATAGTATTTAATTAATAACAACAAAAACAATGTATTGTGCTGGATAAGAGGTTCACAAACAAATGTGCAATAAATAAATGTATTTATAACTTACCTACTAATTACTACTTATGATGTAGTTACCTACTTATTGTGGAAAAAATAAATATGAATTATGATTCCTACACTGAATAATATATATTTTTTTATACTACTAAGGTAGCAAGCAAGCATACGGCCCACCTGATGGTAAGTGGTTACCGTCGCCTATCGCCATTTGCAATACCAGAGATTTTTTTTTAAAGGACTAATTCGGTAGCCTCAGATGGCTGCAACAACCTTACCGGACAAATCGGCGAGCGCAGAAGGCTCTCAGCCGGGTAATATTTAGGTAAAAACGCCTGAGGGCACCCCCGAATGGGGTACGAACCTCGGCTCAGGGCGTTACCGGGGAAGACTTTGTACGAGTTACGACTAATTGGGGGCGGTCAGATTACTAATGGCAGCTCGGGCCGCTTGAACGGGACGAGACTGAGTGGGACGCCGCGGCGGCCCTCACCGTCGAGGACGGTAGCGTGATCGGTTGTGTGTAGTGTGTCGTGTACTTTTACGAGCTTCGTCAGCTTCGATCTGAGCTAATCTAATAGGGTCATCCGGCTCGCTGAGGGCTTGCCTTGGTCTATGGAAAACCAGAGATATTGCCAATGTGTTGCTGACCTGTTACAATGCGGAGAAGGCAAACTGGCTCTCAAGTGCAATTGCCGAAACACACCGGTAGGTGCTTGGCGACAAATTTCAGCGGGTACTACAAAGTACCCTACCACCGTGATAATGATATTTTTTTATATGTTGTTTTTTTTAATCATATTTTTAAAAAAATGTTAAATGATAAATTAATTCATGGCTCGAATTTTATTCTATGGCTTTTTGACATATTACTAGATTTCGTATTTAATATAATTATATATCATGTACATAGGTTAAGACCCTAAAATGTATACCCTGGTATCTTCATTTTCCTATGACATAAAGCAGATTTCATCATAAATATCTTTTAAACCTCACACATTTCACCGTAGGACATTTTACGACAGCGACAGTACCGCCGATACCGCGCGTCGTTGTGATAAGAGCGTAAGTAATTAATCTCACCGCTCGGTTTGCATTTTCTCCGAAACGTTAGTACTGCTAATGTGGCGCATAAAATTACAATAAAGCAGAGTTATCTTTGTGTAATGGCGGTAGGTGCTTATTTATTGCACCTGAACGATAAATTCAATGGAAGCCTCGGGATTCATGATCGTGTTATATTTTAAGGGAACTGGTGACGTGTGAATGGTAGTTTGGGTTTATGGCTCGATTAATATAAACATGTATTCATTTGTATTGAGATAGTAGCCGTAGTTGATGGAGTCTGCTTAATTACTGTAATTGAGCAGACTCCATCAACTATGAAAATATAAAAAATTAATGAATAAGGGCACATGTGCTATAACTAAAAACCAAAATATATGTATAACTAGCTGACCCCGCAGACGTTGTCCAACCCTGAGAACAAAAATAAAAATGGGACCTACCTACCTATCCCTACCTACCCCTATGTTCTCCTAGTTCTAAGCTACCTCCCCACCAATTTTCAGTCAAATCAATTCAGCCGTTCTTGAGTTATAAAATAACAACGAAAAGTGGCATTCAAATCAAATCAAATCAAAAACTCATTTATTCAGTTTAGGCCCTAATAAGGCACTTATGAACGTCAACAGTTACAGTTTTACAATAGACTCTACTACCGGTTCGGAATACACTTGAACTGAGAAGACTCATTGATTTTTATATACATATATAGATACATAATATAGCATAAGCATCGGCCATCAGTGTCAGCAAATATGCAAATTTACATAAGCTTCAGTTTCATCATGTTAAAAATATATCAAACTTAAACTTTGAGAGCCTCTACTGAAAAGTTATGATTTTGCACTTTGGACCATATACATAGGACCCATCGTACATTTGATTTGAACATACTTTTTATATCGGAACGCATTAGATTTTTTTATATCAACAGGTTGACAAGCAGACATTCCATCTGATGGTAAGTGGTAACCGCTGCTTTTGGACATTTGCACAGGGGGATTGCATTATGTTTTCGACCTAAGATTTTTGAAAACAAGGTTAGATTCGCGGAGCAGAAGAGCTAGAACCAGAAAACTACTAGGTAAAAAAAACACACTAAAACTTATTGACTTATAAATAGTCCAAATTGATAACCTTAAAAACTAATGCACTAGTACTATAAAAACATTCTACTGGCTCATAAAAAAGTCCCTTGAGACGAATCTATTACCCTGCGCGGGCGTGACGTACCTTACCAAAATGTTAAACAGTCATTTGTCTTCTGTTACCCAAATGCCTCCGTACCCTTGTGAATCGGAAAGGGTTATTTTTTTGAGAAAACACGTTTCAATTGATGTCGTTTTTTTTTCAGTTTAGGGATAAACTAAACGGGTGGTGTATAAAGATTATTTTAAAGAGATATTTTTGTATATTTACGAGTATAGAATTATAGTTGTTTTAAAAGAACAGCTCAATACACTGTACGTATCGGGCCAAAAAATACCCCTAGTGATAAAATCGTGGGTATCGTGTGTGAAACCGGGGCAGAAAGCTATAATAATAAATTTATCGAATTTATAACCATATACAAATTATAATAACAGGAAACCCTTTAATATCCTTGAAAATAAACGAATCAAATTCTAAAAATACCTGTAATAAAAAGCCTGAAAACATGTTGAAATAATATTCTTTGATAGCGTGAAACATATTTCATGAAAACATGTATGTATACAAGTGTGAGTTGAAACGCACACGGGGCGTAAAAATAAAATGGATAAACATTTTCTTATTTATTTACACACACACACACACACACACACACATACAAGTAAAGAGAAAAGACAAAATAGGTACAAAGGCATAAAGGGAGAGATTATTTCTAATGGAAATTGAATCCAGCAGCTCTGGAAAGTGTGAAAGAAATGTAGATACAGACAGTGTGTAACAAAGGAAAGAGTATAATTGTCTTAAAACTAGTGACTAATATTTCAAATGTGAATGTGTGTTTGTTAGTTTGTCTTTATTTAACGCAGTAATAAAGGAACGGATCGACGTAATTTTTGGCATTATAGGTTAGAGTACTAGCATCGGGTAAAACTGTGGGGCGGGTATACAGTGACTGGCAGAGTCTAATTGGCGTTCTTTGGGTACGGAACCCTAAAAACCATGTAAAGCACAATAAACGGAATTTGTTTCATATATAGCAATATTCCATGTGAAAATGGCCGTGAGAATCACACAGGCGAAATATCCGGCCAGTGTCACACTAATGAAATAGTGTCGCTTGTAATAGTATAGCTTCTTAGTTGTATTGACTGACATTGACATACATGTAATAGCTATAAATGACCTATTGGCTGCTTTGGGTGTTTTGAATAGGTAACGAACGTTAAAATGAAACGAATGGTTATACTATTACTAATGGTTCGATGCAACCGGACCTAAGATTGAGAAAATATTCAAACCTTCGGCTCTATGAAAACAAATAGATATAAATGATCGTTTAATTTTACGAGTAACTAATCTATTCCGAGTATAAAAAAGTATTTATGACCACAAGTCGCTCCATAGCCACTTCCATACAAAATACTTACATATAAAAAAATCCTCAAGACGGCCGCTGCTGCCGCAAGGTTCCAAGAAGGCTGAGCGTTTCCTCTTACAATACTAAATACAAAAAATCGCTATTACATCGCAAACAGGATATATCTACAGTGAGACGCAAGGTTTAACAACAAAGGTACGCAACGTAATCAAATGTAGTCTAATTAAGAACCATGTCACACTGAGCCTCCGAGCTATACGGTGTTATGTTTAGACTATACAGACCTTGTTACAATTTTGCCAAATTGTTCATACCCTTTTTTTGTTTAATAAAACCTTTGCGATATGTCTGATATTTTTAATATTACGTCATTTTGGACTTTGCTATTTTAATTTTTCAGTCAATGCGAGAATTTACTAAAATATGCCGTAATCTGTCGTCAAGCACCTACCGGTGTATTTTGGCTGTACTTGAGGGTCTTTGAGGGTTTGTGTGCCTACATCACTGACCATGCTGAGATTGTGGTCATATATCATAGACCTATACATCATGGACTTAGAAAATACTCATGGACAGACTGACTTCGAACATTCGAACGACGCTACCCAATGATGTCAGTTTTCTTGTAAATATAGGGTATGATCTATCTATGTGCTAAGTTTCATCCAAATTCAATTTTTGAAGTGAAAGAGTAACAAATATCCATCCATCCATCCTCACAAATTAGAAGTAAAATCATTGGCTCAGACTGTATAAAACATGTTATTCTAAGAAATTAGCTTGGATACATGGCCACAGCATAAGTTACAATCAGATTGTAGTCCAATGGAAACCTAAAAATAATAAAAAAACAACATCAAATAAGTTATAATTAAGTAAAGCAAAATATTAAACAATAATACTAAGCAGTACTCGAAATGAATTATGAAAGAGAATCTAAAATGACAGACCGACTGCGCCATTTTCTTCCGCACATAAAATCTGAAGTTGTCCTTAAAATTGAATATCATTTAAAAAGCAATCAGACTGATCATCTGGCACAAAAAGACGGACGCTACGAGCCGAGGCCCGAGGAGGCGAATTAATTAATTCAGAGTTTCTGACTTGGTACAAATTGAATGCCTGAAACCTTATATCAGAGGAGAATTCAAGGGGATTCAAACGTATTTACCCTTTGGCCTTTTTCAGAGTTTATTTTTTTATGTCTGGCAAATTAAAATGTATCTAATTTAATACAAATTAGAATCTACAGCCGTTGTACCATCTTTTACAGAAATAAAATAAATATTTATTTCTATAAAAATGAAATTGAATTAGCTCTAGTAGATTTTGTGACCTTCTTTCCCGATTTCTTTTCATCGTCTCAGAAAATTATTAGAATAATTTTATTTTTGTTATTAGATTTTATTATATTGCATATTGGCTGAATTATTTTGTTTTTAGGGTGATTGAGTTGAAATTCGGTAGGTACACATAATCACAAATCGGTGACCCAAACACGGATATGTAACAAACATAAATGAATTTTAAACATGGCCGCCACTTTTGGGGGTATATTAGATTATTTTTTTAAGTTTTGGAAACTTTAACTACTATGCTGTGTGACATCTATACTAATATTATAAAGCTGAAGAGTTTGTTTGTTTGTTTGATAAATTCGATAAATTCTTTCACTAATAGGAAGCTACATTATACCCATTATCCACTTTTTATTCCTGAAACACGAGTAAAGCCGCAGGGAACAACTTATCAAATGAAAGGGCTCGATGTGAATCTCATTTTTTTTTTGTAATTTTATGATAAGTTTTGAAGTGATTTAAGATATGCGATAACGCTAGTTATTTTATAAGAACATTAGATTGAAAAATATTTTTTTGAGTTTGAGTTTGAAAACTTATGCATAATTCAGGTCTTTCTCATCAAAAGGATGAACGAACGAAAAAACGACCCAATAAGCTGAATTAAGACCCTTGAAACACACAAAACACTTCGACCAAAAAAATTATCTCATTGTTCAGAATTGAACCAAAAATTCTTATTTATAAAACCTAATTTACCTAAAAACTCAACGGTTCTATCAATTTTTATTAACACTACACCTTCAGCCGTCTATTGGTGTATATTAGTTTTACCTTCGTCCCAATATTATGTCACCGTTACTCAATTCCACGAAACTTGGTCAAATCAAAGTGCAAGCTAATGAAGGTTATCGGAGTCCAAAGGGTCCTCCGAGATTTAATAATCAACGGCTATACAGACGGGTCTGCGTTAAATGTTGAACGAAGTTTGTTGATTTAGTTAATATTTCACTTTGACATCGAAGGTTAGGTAGTGAGTTGCAAGGAACCGAAAGTTTGCTTACTATCACGTATTGAATCGACGTTTTTAGAGTTACCGTCGTTTAAAACGGCACCTTAATACTAAGACTCCGCTGTCTGTCACCAGGCTGTATCTCATGAACTGTGATAGACAGTTGAAATTTTCGCAGATAATGTATTTTTGTTGCCGTTATGACAACAAATACAAAAAAATAGAAAGAATAAATATTTAAGGGGCCTCCCATACACAAACGTGATTTTTTACGGAACCCTTCGTGCGCGAGTCCGACTCGCACTTAGCCGGTTTTTTTATTTTATTATTATTTTTAAACGAAGTCGCCAATCAAGCCATAGTAGCCATAGTGTTATGGCCTAAGTACGTGTTGATAAGCGTTTACAATTTAATTAATAAAACAATATAAATTTGAAAATCTCAAATCGCACGTGAAAGTATTTTATCAGATACGGTATATTTTATCAGAAATTACCAAAAAATATATAAAAAGAGTCATCACAATTTAAACAAATGCAAAATTTAACAACCGTCATAAACACACTCCAGAACAAAGTTAACTCCCCATCCACATAAAGGATGCCGTTTATTTTAACACCCCATTTTAGTTTTGTCGCAGTAGGTGCGAATGTAAACCTTGGATTTAATACCGGCATGAGTGGTACGTGCCTTAAAAAGGGTCCAGTAAAGGTATTCGCGCTTATGTATGGCTATTTTCATGAGGATTTTAAAGAGCCCTTTAAATACATGTTTCTGGTGATAGTGGCCTTGTATCGACGCTAATATATGGCGACCATTAATTCTCGTGCGTATGAATATTTCAAATTTAGGAGTATTACACCAGGGAAGGTCGGTTGGATACGGTTAATAAGATTTTCGTATGGCACATTTGAAAATTTATTTGAAATTCAAATTAGGTGGATTTATTTGATAATGCAGTTTACAAAAATGAAGAAACTTTTTGAATTTTTATAAACGGATTTAAGTATTTTTTTGCATCATTTTCTTATCACCCTACTAATATTATAAATGCAAAACGAATGTTTGTCTGTGTGTATGTTGAATGGATTTGAATAAAACTTGAACCATAGACAGAACATACTCTGAAATTACATCATCATCATGTCAGCCGAAAGACTTCCATTGCTTCCACCTTTTGGGGGGCACAATGCCTGCCAACGCTGCGTCTTCCAAAATTACATATTACAGGCTATATAGCATATTAAGAAATACAAAAAGAAAAACTAAATCAAAATTAATACAAAACTGCAGACTGAAGCTTTAATTTATATTCTGTAGATAAAGTTTTAAATATAACGTAAGCTTAAAAATGAACCCACACCTGTCATAATATCATGAGGTAACCCAATTTACCCACATAACTTATTAAATTAAAATAAATACCTATTTCACCCTTCCTTGGTAATCAGTATCAACTGAACGCAGAATAATATAATTTAAATGCAAACGCTACCAAATAATTGATATGATGATAGGTAGGATTGATCAGGGGGCCGAAAACGGCCGCTCGAGCAATATGTAATTCATATCTCAAATTTACAGCACAACCAAATGTTTTTTTAAAATTTTTTGGTGAAAATGCAAATCATTTTAATCAATTTATTTACAATTTAGACAAATAACTCCATAATCTGCTGTAAATTCGAGATATGAATTGCATAGCAATATTGCTCAATCAGATCAAATCAAACAGTATTTTTAATTCATATAAGTACCTTATCAAGGTCTAAACTAAATGAGCTTAGAGTTTGAGTTTAGGGATTTGTTCATAACGGAACTCTTATAGGATCATTTAGTTGTAGGTCCGTCCGTAGATCATTTATTTATTTATATAAAGTTGAAATTAATATCAAATGCTACAAGGTCAGTCTCTTGAAGGTTGGCCTTTTATGTCACACTAGCTTCCGCCCCGCGGTTTCATCCACGTTCCCGAGGAGATGGATAAAAAGTAGTCTATAATATATAATTCCAAAATTATTTTTGGACTACGTACCTATGCATTTTAAGTAAAATTTTAATTACACAGATTCGTTGCTCTCATGCAATTGCAAGGCCCAAGTACTAACAAACATGAATAGAAAGGTGATTCTGGCTCGGTCATTAATTCTGGACGTGCCTCGACTCCTATATCGATCTAATTGCTTTCCAACTGATAACCAAGTTTCCAAAGTGTTGCGGTGTGTGCACAACTGATGATATCAACACTTAATGTATTGGGCATCGATCGATAGAGCGGCGATTAGCGTGTCTTTACACTGTATGGTTGAAGTAAATGAGCCTTAAACATTGCCACACGTGTGCAAAATCTCGCAAGTTTAAATTAAGTTATACAAAAATAAAGTTAAGGTGGAGGCGACGGTTGGAGCGCGAAATTCAAATTTAGTCACGTTTTTTGCAAATTGCATCTCAGTTATAGGTCGTAAGTTATCAACATCATATTTGCGACAAGAATGTTTTTTTTTTTTTGAAAGGACTAAAGTTGGTAGCCTCTGATGGCTGCTCCAACCTTACCGGACAATCGGCGAGCGCAGAGAGCTCTCAGCCGGGTAACATTTAGGTAACCACGCCTGAGGGCACCCCCGAGTGGGGTACGAACCTCGGCTCAGGGCGTTACCGGGGGAAGGGGAGGACTTTGTACGAGTTACGACTAATTGGGGGCGGTCGGATTACTAATGGCAGCTCGGGCCGCTTGAACGGGACGAGACTGAGTGGGACGTCGCGGCGGTCCTCGCCGTCGAGGACGGTAGCGTAATCGGTTTTGTGTACTTTTACGAGCTTCGTCAGCTTCGATCTGAGCTAATGTTATGGGGTCATCCGGCTCGCTGAGGGCTTGCCTTGGTCTCAGGATACGGAGTATAAGGGAGGGCGTGTAGGTTGCGGCTTTCACTATAAGGACAAGAATGGTAGTATATTTAATTTAAACTTTTATTATTTTAAATAACATAAAATCGTATTTTTTTTTTACTAAAAGTGCTCCTCTCCTGTATCTCTAGTCTCCGTCAGTTTAGTAAAGGTTTAGACACAGTAATTCACGGAGAAAATCCTCTTAAACACACATCACATCATACTAGGTACGCCTAAATTATCAAACTTTTTGTTCACAAAACTTGACAAAACCGATCTTATTTATGGGCACGTCTAAAACACGTTTGAGGACTCACAATGTTCGGAATGACCGGTTTAGGGAACGGTTTTTTGTCGTAAGCCCCAGAAAATACGTTATAGTTCCGGCCGACCCGACGTCACATAGTTGTCATTTGGGTTGAGACAACAATGCTTGCTTTCATGTATGATTACTGTGAATGCTATCTTTGTTTTGGCTAAAATCTACTTTTAGTAGGTATGTTATACCTAATTGATTAAAATGACAATCGCCAAATCGTTGCCAATATTTTAAGATTTCATCTCAATTAAGGCTTTACCTATTTGTACCCAAATAATAAATTAAACTGAAAAACAAAGCGAAGATTTATTTCACTTCTGAAGAAAATTGGCCGCCGATAATTATAGTTTTCTAATCATGATTTGTTGTAAAACTTCACCTAATTATAGGTACTCTGGTATCTATGAATAAAAATAAGGAACTAATTTACCAGAAAACCGTTTATTCCATTTTATCTATTTTAATCGTTCTTTCTTTTTACAGAAAAGTTTTCTCATCAAAAAGTTATTTGGTTTTATGGACTACGATGAATATTAATTTGAATAGCTTTTGTAATTGAATGGAAGTATTAAAATTTAAACTTACAATTACATCGTACAATGAATGCGTGTAACATACAAATACATATGATTTACAGCGTACAAATAATTATGATTTAGTCAAAAATACAAATAACCTACTTTTAATATTTAATTTGATTTAGGGCCGTAAGATCGATCGACGTTTAAACTATCGTTTTTGAAATCTAAGATAAAATGTAATCCATGGTTTAAACTATTGTTCTAAGATCAGGTGACAAATATGGACAGATCGGTTAAACTTCGATTAATCCCATAGATACGGCAGTTACTTTCTAATATATTTTTTCTATGGTGAAATCTGACATTAACATTGGTGTAACAGTTCACTTCTTTTCTTGATTATATGGCATTAGATACGTTTTTTACACAATTCTGCCAGTGTCAGGGTCATACATCTTGAGGGAAATTTCAAATTAAGATAGTTTAATCCATTATAGGGAGTTTAAACCCACAAAAAGGATAGTTTAAATTAATCGATAGATCAACTGCCGTTGATCTTATGAAATAATCAGAGACGGGATATTAAACTCTGTATCGTGGTTTAAGCTACAATTGATCTTACGGGCCTTTGTAGTTAGCTTAGTAGTCGTTTTTGTATTTTTTAATGTATTTTCCTATGTTTGTGGTTCTTTTGTGGGCGTCTTTCTTTTATTTCTGATGAATAAATTTATTTTCTTTCTTTCTTTTCTTTAGTTATTAAAAATATAGAAAACCTATCACAATAGTTAAAAAAATACCCATTTTTGGTACCTAAGTAATTATAAAATCATATTAGGTACCCAACTAATTAATTTTTATAGCATCAGTAAATTCTGAGAATCTAAAAAAACGTCTCCTAATTATGTTACAAGTAACGGAAAATTAATTCCTAAAAATGTAAAGTTTAATTATACAAAACATCTATTAGAGCGCGCGTATTCCGACGTTGTATAATTTCAACATAAAATTTTCATAATTACGATATAAAACTCTGTAACAACTTTTCAGCGGTCTGAAACGGATGTGTATTTTGTGTGAATCATTCAAACTACGTACAAAACGAGAAATGTAATGAAGTCGGGGTGAAAACTTTTTTAATTTACCGCTAGGTAAATGTTTTTAAAACCCTTCGCGGATTCCGACTGCGAATTATTCCTCCTGGCGGAAAACTTTTAGAAAAAAGTGACGGCAAGGATTTTTAAGCGGTGATTTTAATTTGCATCGCGTAATTGTATTACTATAATTACTTTTTAAATTAATAACTTTATACATTTATCTTTGTTTGCAAATGCTATTCAGCAGATGAATTATTCTTTCTATGAAATTCATGTCGAAGTTCTAAACTCTAAACTCTAGTATTTTAATTAAAATCAAGCAGTGGTATCTAAATCTGTCAATTTAGTTAATTGACCTCCAAATAATCCAACCCTGACAGAAATTCTAAGTTATTAAAATGGTAAAGAAACCTGTACACATAAAAAATAGCTATAATTATCGATACAGCGCCATTAGACAAGGAAAAAAACGTTTGAATCCCATGAAATCCTATAGAAAAATAGTGAATTGTAATAATAGAATAGTTTTCCACATACGCACCGCATATAAAAGTAAGAATAATAATAGAAGGGCCGACATAACAGGCGGGTATTTGTTCGCGCCTACGGCTCTCAAGTAAAGATACGTTGCGTGTTATAGCGATTTATATTTTAGATATAATTACAGTTTATTTTTAGGGCTCCGTACCTCAATAGGAAAAACGAAACCTTTATTTTTATTTTCTATAAGTAATAATCAGGTAAGAGTGTTAAAGTCGTCACAATTTAAGCAATAAAACATGACATCCCTATTTTTATTTATAGTAGTTGTAATATATTTATTGTGAACTAGCTGGCCCCGCAGTCGTTGTCTTGCCCTAAGAATAAAAGAAACTGGGACCCACCTACCTACCTACATCTACCTGCACCTACCTACCCCTACCTACCTACAGATTATTTTTTTCTTCTCCTGACAGTAACAAACACAAAAAAAGAACTAACGAAATCGGTCCAGCCGTTCACGCGCGAGCTCGTGACCAAGGGAAATAGGGATTAATTTTTATACATGTCAATTAAAACTTTAAATCTAATCTGAGTGAAACATAAAAGTATAATAAATTTTGATTAGTACGTTTTTATTTCCGCTATTCGCGTACACTGGCGCCACCGCTAACTATAATCATTATGATGGACTAAGGCCAAGATAAATGCGCGTAACTTTGGCTGAGTCACTCGACTACATTTGCCAAAATTATACTACGAGTATGTAATGTAGGACATCGTTATCTAACGAGCTTCATGTTTGACATAAATGCGGTAGTAGTAAAATATTATTTAGAATAAAAAATTAAACCGTGTAATGAATACCATCGTCCATCCACTTAGGTAGAATGTTTTTCTCTTTTATTTACTTCAATAGTTCCGATTTATTTATTCAGATTAGAATAATTTCATCGTAACAATATTCATATAGTGCGAATCCTTTTTTGAGTCTTTTTTTTATTTCTAATTTGAAGCAAAAAAATAAAATAAAAAAATATATTTTTACCGCTTTTTTTGCACAATTTTGCATCAATAATAATCCTTAAAAGTTATTACAATTTCCATTTATTTTTTTATGTTCATAAAATAATGAAAATTTAGTGTAAGTAATTTATTTAAAAGTGGTTTAACAACGAGGTACTAAAAAATTTTCATTTTCATAAATGTAATAATATTAAAAAATATTGAATATTATATAATTATTATACATTTGAATATAAAAAATAATAGTAGTAAACGTCAGGAAAAACATGCCCCAATTTCACAAGAGAGCTCCATCTCTTTGACTTCAGTTTGCGACAAACATTTGCAGAGCCTGCAAGATAAAACGGGACAGGAATTTCCTGACAGTTGATTCACCTCCCTGAAGAGGGAAGCGACGCATCTGTCTTTATATTTACTCTCGGCCTTGTTGAACCCAAGGGTTCACAAAAGGGGACCAATGTCACGCATTGATTCACAAACACACTGCGGTTTGCACACATTGGCTTAAATTGACGAGACTTGCCTTAATGAATACTGTAGTTGGATTGAAGGTCCCAGGAACTTTACACTTGGTTCCCAAACTAAACAGAAAAACTACCACGTTGAAAAACAAATATATTAAGATTACAATAATTGCCAAATATATCCACACTTCTTAAATTAGCTTTCACTTCTTTATTTTACCACTTTTGGAGTCGATTTTCAAACATTCTTAGTGGATACTTACATTTCTCAAGAAACACACCCTTTAATATTTATTTCTCTGACCAATGATTTAGGTTGTACGTTTATACGAGTCAGAAGAATTTGAATGTTATATAGGTACCTACAGATGAAAAAATACAGGTTAAAACATTAATAAGACAAGAAGTTTACACGTGATCTTATTTTTAGTCATCCTCTAGAAACAGTAAACCCAAAAACTTTCCTCAATGTGTTTATGTCATATGAAATGAAGTTCAACCTCATAGATCGAAGCACTCGTGACCTCCTTTATATATTTTTATTCTTACAACTTTTCAAGTAATTCACAATAAGAGTCTAGGAAAACTTTTGGGCTCTGCACAAATACCACTTTACTACTATGCTACTTTTGAAAGTTGTGTTTATGGAAAGGTCCATTTACTTCTAAAAACAAGGCTTATTTTTTACACGTAAAGACCGTCGCCTGTCGCCATTGGCAATACCTCTGGTAATGTGTTGCCGACCTGTTATTCAAGAAGGCTCTCAAAATAATACAAGTTTTAAAAGCCAACAACTAGTAATTATTTGGTAGATACTGAAGATGTCTGTCAGTCTTTGTTTAGGTACCGACGAATACATTTTTATTGGTCACCCCAACTTTCTTGTGAAAGTTTGTTAAGACGTGAGAATGTGATTATGTTAAATGGAAAAACTACTAAACGAATTTTGATGAAACTGGGCGCGTAGGTAGATCATATCCTGGAATACATATAAGCTAATTATCATTTAAGTGGGTAAAACCATGGAGAACAAAATCTCTGAGGAGCTTCAAAACGCTATTAAAAAAGAAAACATCAAAGGTTCTATTTATTATTTGTCGACGATATTATTATTAAGAGTTATGATTTTTATTGAACATTAAAAGCAATAAAAGAACTAAACATGTCGCAGTTATGGGTACGGGTTAAATTTTAACATATTTAATACCGTAACAATACCCACAAAAGAAAAAAATAAACACACAATTACTATGTATTGGGAAGTCTTATCGGTAAAATGCGGAGTACCCTAATTTGCACTGAGCCTACCATGTGTGCCATGAATTAGATTTTCTTTGTAAGGGTAACATTGAGTTCCTGGGGTAGGTATGTATACCTATACAGGGTGCCTGGTGAGGCACCAATGATATTTAAGGAGAATACTCGGTACTCGATCCTCGTTCTAATTATGTAATAAAATTGGGTACTTAATTTTTGCTCAAATTTCCTTATAAATAAATGAAGTGTGGCTACATTCCCGACGCTCATGCTTTTTTGTCTGTTACCCCGTTAGCACATGGCGAGATCTTGTGTTCCGTAGTATGCGTCCGCGCGGTGACCATGCGTTGCGTAATAAATTACTTAACTTTCGGTTAAGTTTACTAAGTAGTCAATAAATATTTATTTTTAAAGTTATTTTTTTTCTTCTTATATGATCGTCAAATATCACGTTCTCAAGAATCGTTGTTGACTCACCAGTCAGCCTGTATATGTTCAGCCTATATACCTTATAATAAACCTATTCAATGACTTATGATTTGGTAAATAGATAGGTTTTTGGTAACATGTCACATCCACAGTATGTGGTGCACCAACAATTTGGTCATAACTAACGGGGGCGGAGGGCGCTACGTGCGTCCTATCGACAATAACGCCACGCGTTTCCTGCGGGCGGTTTTGCTAGGAATTTGGATGGTGCATATCATAAGAGGTAGCGGGTAGGATGTAACTAAAATTAATAATATTTTTAAAGAAATTTGTTAAAGATTGATATAATTAAAATAAAATAAGACCTTAAATTAATAAAATAATTTAAAATGACAGAATGATGAAAGTCTCATAATGAATGAAACATAAAACCAATAAACTAAATATCAAAAGTTGCTGTCAGAAGGCATCATTCACTGAATACTGGTGGTCTATATACTAATAATAAAGCTGAAGAGTTTGTTTTGTTTGAACGTGCTAATCTCCGGTTTTACTGGTCTGCTCTAAAAAATCTTTCACTAATAGGATGCTACGTTATCCCGAAGGTTATAGGCTAATTTTTATCCCGGGAATGCGAGTGAAACAGCCAGTAAAAATCTAGTAAAACTAAAGAACAAAGCTTTAATTTTCAACAGTCTCGATAAAAAATTGACACAAATTAAATACTTAAAACTCTTCGAAAGAGGTTTTTTATCTTGACTTATTTTACGCAGTTGATCCTCAGCTTTGCTTGGATAAAGGCCAAATCTCTCATATCCATGAAATTCTGTATAATGTAAAAAAAAATTGTTCATCGCCATTTGCTTGCTCCTAGTTACAATAAAAACCGAATCGAAATCGTTCACGTTTGACGTTAGAGGACCGTTAAATTACCAGGGTGGAATCTTATTTATTTGACAGACGAAACGTGGCCCCACGCCCGGGGGACGGATTAGGGTTCTATTCTTTGCCATTTTTGTTTGGGGACCTAAATTATTTGTCTTTCTTTGTGAGCGATATGAGATTTAAAGTTGATTTATTTTTATGTTTTTACTTTTATTTTTACAGAAACCTAACGATACTAAGTACAACATGTCTGCCGACTTAAGACGCTTAGATATAAATAGAAAAAGTAAAAGTAAATCGAAAGCTTATATTTATTTGTAGTTTGTAAGTGTATTTATAGTAGTTTATGATACTGTTGCATAATAGGGGTTATTAAAATACGAGTGTGAGTTTAAGTACCGAGCCGTAGGCGAGGTTCTTAATAGTATCACACGAGTTTTCATTAAAAAAAAAACCCTAATAAAATAAACAGATACAATAATCATATACCTAATCAAATCCGTGTTGCCAACTCCCAAAAATTCTTACCTCTAAAGTTCAATTCAAAAATTTGTCACATTGTCATCGTCAAATTGAATTGATACTATTGATAGGTCCAAAGTGGACTTTAGTAGAAAAAAAGTTATTTTATAGCATTATCTTGGGAACACAAATATACTATAATGAATCATTATAGACGGGTGTGCGCAAAGTGGGTCATTAAAGTACTGTTTAAGATTTCATAATAAGAACATTACGATATGAGAGTAGATAAACATTTTAGTCTATGTGTATTAATTTAATAATACTAATATTTAAATTAGTAAGTCTACCTGTTGTAATCCTGTTTATCCTACGTCCTACTAATGTTATAAATGCAAAAGTTTGTGAGTGAGTATGTTTGTTACTTCTTTACGCTCAAATGACTGGACCAATTTTCATGAAATTTGGTATACGGTTAGCTGAAACCCTGTAATAGCACATAGGCAACTTTTTCATTAGATTGTACGTTCGGATATAAGATATAATCTCTGGAGTTATTGGTCTGATTCTAACAAATCCTTCACTAATAGGAAGCTACATCATCCCTAAATGCTATAGGGTACTTTTTGTTCCAGGAACGCGAATAAACGCGCGCATTTATAATATCACTTGGATTAATATGACGTGTTTTTATTTAATCAAATCAAATCTAATCAAAAATCATTTATTCACTTTAGGCTAGGGCCTAGAGTGAATAAATGAGTGTAACTGTAATAATAAGTGTAACTTTTGACATTCATAAGTGCCTTATTAGGGTAAGGCACTTATGAATGTCAAAAGTTACAGTTTTACAATAGACTCTACTACCGGTTCGGAATACACTTGAACTGAGAAGACTCCGCCAAGAAACTCAGCAAGGCTTCTTTTTTTGGTGGATCTTTTATTTTTAATTTATGTAATTACAGTTTTAAATATACATAAACTTCATACAATTATCACTTGGCCAGGGGGCTGCAAGTGCAGAGAGAAGCTACTACAACCATTTACAAAGTTTACAAAGCAGAAGGATTTATATCATAAATATATCCCTTATTCATCAAAATAATGTAGAACCATTATTTTTTTATTCTAAAATAAAAAGTCCGTCGTATTAATTGGTCTGGATGAGTACTTTGTCAGGGTACGAATTTCGTTTCGTTAAAAAGTGAAAAAAAAAACATTATGATTATTTTAATACCACATTTAATATAGAGTAATTAAGTTTAATTAGGGTAATTAAGAGAAAGGATGCAAAAAAAAGAAGAAATAAATTAAAATCATATTGCCATAGTTACGGTCATTTTTATCAAATGTAAATTTAGGGCGCTTTCTGGAAATCATTTGATGATAATTAATCTTCTCGGACTTTCTTCACAATATATATCTTTCAGAGTTAGTACAAAACTAAGAAACCCAGTTAACTGATATAGGTGCTACTTATTTTTTGGACAGTGAGTAATTAAGTAAATCGCAAAAAATCTAATCATAGAACTTATGCTACTTTCTGCTGCTTTTTTGCAGGTTATTAGGAACACTCACCTTAACCAGCGTCCTATCAACCATGCCAATTCTACCCATAAACTTTTTATCACGCCGCGCTGAATAAATTCCAAGTTATGATTTTAAATTTATTTTTTTCATATAATGAGCCACTCGAATTTTTGGGAGTCTTTCCTCAATTAAAATGTTAATTATTAATGAGACCGGAATGGTGAAGTGACCTTTATAATTATACAAGCCCGCACTTTGCGACTTCGCCCACTTCATTAATCGTTATTCAGTCTATGTACTCGTATAATGATTGTAATCGAAATTATGAAATGGGGAATTTAAAACATTATTTTATGTAACCTATAGGAAAACCCATTTCCAAGGAATTCAACCATAAAATTATTTCAGAACTACGATTGACAAGTAGGTAACAGGTAATGTGTTTTAAGATAGCCGATAAATCCAATAAATTAATTATAATTTATTGACTTATTATCTAGGGGTAAATTTAATTGGATTAAACTAAAATATTTGTTTAAATTATAAATTTTATTTTGAATGGAAAATCAATCTGAATTAACATAAAAAGATAATAATAGAAAACCCTAAATTACAAAATTATATAAATAGTAAATATTACATTATTAAATTATAGTGATTTAATTACAAAGGAATATTTTTTTAAACTACTTTATTTCTAGTTTTTTCGATATTCGAGAGAGCTAATATGGTATTGTGATAAAAGATGCCTTAATCCAAAACATATTTGCGACCCAATTTCATCTAAACGTGTCGAGAATTGAGAAATAATTGTGAAAAGGCTATTGTTAGGTTAAACTTTTTGTTTTCGCCTTTAGCGGTCGAGATCATGGATCCTTGGGGGCACGAGGTTCGCCGATTTGCTCGCACATTATCATCTAAAATTATTGAGGCCTCGGACGGTCACGTCAGCTTTTTCCGCCAACGCGTTAGCTTGTTATACAAAGTGAAAGCGCTGCCAGCCCACTGGGAAACTGTGTTGATCGGCAGCAGCGCAGCGGCCGTTTCGAGGATTTTTTATATGTAGAATGTATTTTATTTATTTGTAGAAAATACATAATTTGTATATAAAATTGTTTGGTACACATATTTTATCTTTAATATTAATAATAGCAGTGATATTACCTACTTTACAAAATGTATGTAGTAGGTACCTAGGTAAGTACGTAGGTATATATATTTTTATGGATGTTTTATTATCTCATCACTAGAAGTTACCATACCGTAGGTGCTCAAAGTGAAATAAAGTCGAATAATTTTATTCTCCATTGAGCACCGAGCAAAAATTTTATTGGTACTAAAATAGGATTACCTTTGGTGCTCTATTGAGTTACAACCATCCAAACTTTAATATTAATTACGTTAGTGAGATAAGTATAAGATAGGATTTAATTTAAAATAGTTTTAAACTAATTTCCAGCAGTTTATTTTGCCTAATGTTACCTACTTTTGGCGGACCAATTCACTTTTTTTTTTTTTATACTTCTAAGGTAGCAAGCAAGCATACGGCCCACCTGATGGTAAGTGGTTACCGTCGCCTATTGCCATTTGCAACACCAGAGATATTGCCAATGTGTTGCTGACCTGTTACAATGCCGAGAAGACAAACTGGCTCTCAAGTGCAATTGCCGGAACACACCGGTAGGTGCTTGGCGACAAATTTTCAACTTGAGGGTGGTAGCCAGCCAGGCGGGTACTACAAAGTACCCTACCACCGTGCTATGGTTTCCTCACGATGTTTTCCTTCACCGAAAGCTCAAGCTCATTGTAGGATTCGAACCCACGACCTTCGTCGCAACATCCGACGTCACTACCACTGAGCTATCATCGCCTTAAACTGAGATAGAAATGTATTTTATTTATTTATTTTATGGAAGACCAACAGCTGATTCACTTACAGACTAATAATTTAAATATTCGTCAGGAAGCCAGTAACAGGTCTTCAAGGATAAGTGCTATATGTATATACCTATATAAATGCTGTAATCGAATAAGTAATTTGCCTTTCCTCGCGCGAAAATAAATGTTTTAAAATTATGTAAATTAATGTTTTAAACGTTTTAAATTCCATTTCGTTTTAAGTTTTAAAAGAAGCAAATCGTTTAAAACTTGTTTGATTTGTTCCTTATACGAACTGCAAAGGAGTGGAACTTACTCCCGGGGTCTGTGTTTCCTGACACCTATAACCTCTATCTCTTCAAGGCCAGAGTGAATAGGGTTTTTCTGGGCAAGCGTGCTACATCCTCGGCCTTGTCATAACTCCTCCTTGGGGTCAGACGACGGCCAAACGTAAGCCCATTTTATATAAAAAAAAAAAATATTCTCCTCCAATAAATGCAAAGAACATTTATATTTCGTAAAACTAGCACAACCAAAGTTTTATTTTATTCATTGAAAAAGTTTTTTATTTCATTTTGTCTTTGTAATAGTTCTGTTGCCGCTTTCGAGCCATATTCCAACCTATTTTTTATAGAATACTCTTTTTATAGAATAGTGACTCACTTCCGCGCGATTCACCGAAAATGTAATTTGTCAAAAATTTCGCTCGCTTTGAAGGGTCGCTGGGTAAAATAAATTTTATAAAAGCCTTCCCTGAAAAATGTTGGCGGCGGTATTGTTTCGATATTATGACGTTTTATAAACCTACTTTGTCAAATTTGTCGTCCAAGGTTTTGTACATCAAATAGGTATGATCTTCGGTCGATAATTAACAGACGTAAGTAAAATAAATAAATAAATATCTTGGGACATCCTTCACACACGGTTATCTGATCCCAAACTAAGCAGAGCTTGTACTATGGAAACCAGATATCTGATATACTACATATGCTACTTTTTATTTTGTAAATACATACTTATATAGACAATTACACCCAGACACAGGACAAACAGACACGTTCATGCACACAAAAGTTTGTCCTTGATGGGAATCGAACCCACGACCAGCGGCGCGATAGGTGGCGTCTTAACCAACTGCGCCAACTGGCCTGCAGTGTTATTTATTTTAGTTATATAATGAAGTCTAGACATAATTCATGCATGCTTTAGTGTGTAGATACTTCGAGATAATACATAATATCTTTTGTAAACATAAAATTTGTCATTTTAACCAACTTTTATGTCCATCATAATAGTAGTTTATGATACTGTTGCATAATAGGGGTTATTAAACACGAGTGTGAGTTTAAGTACCGAGCCGTAGGCGAGGTTCTTAATAGTATCACACGAGTTTTTAATACCTAATTATGTGCAGTATCATACAGTACTTTATCTAAACTCATTTAAAATGTAATTTAAAGGTAAAAAATCGATAATATTTTGTCGTAGGTTTTCATGACTCACGGGTATCGATTATTCGTCATTTCCATTGCCGCCTCCAAAATTTAGTTTATTTCACCTTAGTATCACTGCTATTTTACTATCATTTTTGGCCAAAATAAAATATGTATGCAAAAAAATCAATAAAATAAACAAACATTAATCATCATGGCGCCCAAATCCGTGTTGGGAAAAACTCCCTACCGCATACGCGACCACAGAGTAAATTTGCATCTAAAATTGAATTGATACTGATTGATTCCTAATTGTTTACAAAGAGAATATAATACTACGTTTAATTGCTTAGTCATATCTGGCCACTTATAATGTTTTTTTCTTTATTATTTCGTTTGACAAGTTGACTGACAGTAATTGAAGTATTAAAACCCCATACTTGTACTTTAATGAAAAAAAGTTATTTTATAGCATTATCTTGGGAAGAAAACTGTGCTATAATACAATTTTTTTATTTCATTATACACGGGTGTGCATAAAGTGGGTCATTAAAGTACTGATTTTGATTTCATAATAAGAACATTACGATATGAGAGTAGATAAAAGTTGTTTAAAACGTTGACCAATTCAAAAATGACTACTAAAAACGGTTTTATTTTTTGCAAATTTTAATATATATACTATCTTGTTTTTTTTTGTTTCAGATTTTTTCCTGAAAATGTGGTTCAAATAAAAAATACAAATACAATGAAATTAAAATGGGACCACACTGAACCCAACGCAAAAAGAATTATTGAAATCGGTTCATGAACAAAAAAGTTATGCGTGAAGAAACATTTAAAAAAATCATACAACCGAATTGATAAAAAAAACCTCCTCGTTTTTTTAATTCGTTTAAAAAGATTTCGAGGCTAATTTCAAAAAGGATAGCAAATAATGCCAAAGGTAAGTATAGTATGTATATCATAAATCCTAGAAGGAAACTGGCTCTCAAGGGGGCTCTAAATAGTCCATGTTAATATACTCCTATCATTTTAGGGATACTAAAACCAAGCTATAAGTTTTAAAGTGTCAGGATCCATGATATCATTTCATACTCATATCAGGGGGGCTAAAACGGCCGCTGGAGCAATATTGCTTTGCAATTCATATCTCGTATTTACAGCAGATTATGGTGTAATTTGTCTAAATTGTATATTAATTGATCAAAATGATTTGCATTTTCACCAAAACATACTTAAAAAAACATTTGGCTCTGCTGTAAATTCGAGATATAAATTGCAAAGCAATATTGCTCGAGCGGCCGTTTTAGCCCCCCAGTTCATCGCATGTACATTGTCTATCTAAAATATCCGCGCATGAAATACGACACGACATATCCTTGTGAAACGCAAAATGTGTCGCGTGTACTAACTTCAACTTGTTTAATATTGTAAAGCAACGTCATGTTTATTGTGTTCCCATGTAATTTGAATTTAGAATGTATAACTTTTTATTCTATATAGCTTACCGTGAAGGAGTACTGCCACTTTTTTTTTTTTTTTGAAAGGCCTAAAGTTGGTAGCCTCTGATGGCTGCTCCAACCTTACCGGACAATCGGCGAGCGCAGAGAGCTCTCAGCCGGGTAACATTTAGGTAACCACGCCTGAGGGCACCCCCGAGTGGGGTACGAACCTCGGCTCAGGGCGTTACCGGGGGAAGGGGAGGACTTTGTACGAGTTACGACTAATTGGAGGCGGTCGGATTACTAATGGCAGCTCGGGAAAAATATATTACTGCCACTTTATTATCACTGCCTTTAAAAAATGATATATACCTAGTTACTTAGTTACCTATCTATCCTATCCTATCAGTGTTTTTATCATAGTATTCTATCGGTTTTAGAATACAATGAGGAGCTTCTCAATTAGGCTGTATTTTTTTTTAATGTTTGTTCACGTGTATGAACCGATTTAAATTATTATTATTGCGCTGGGTTCTGTATAGCTCCAAGGTGGTCCCATATTAATTTTATTGTATTTAAAGGAGGTTTTACTCTTTATTTAAAAATTAATTATTCGTTAATTATTTGATCAGCAAAATTGTCGCCTGGACTCTAGACGACATATTGATGAAGTAATGATGAATTAAACTCTTGTGCAAACTCGTGATCATAACATGGAGCTACAAATTAATCAATAATCATTTAATCAGGTCAATCTCTGATGATATTTATTGACCAGCTGTTTGTTTTTTGATGTTTTGATGATGTGGCCAATGGTGGTAAGCACACACAGCCTAGAAAGGAACTTGCTTTCAAGTGCAGCTATCGGAACACACCGAACGGTACTTGGCGACAGATTTTCAGCTTAAAGGTGGTTTATGTATAGACAATGACGTCGAGGACTAAAAGACTAAAGTAGCCTTAAACCCAATTTATTCTACATAGTAAAGATACAACATAGTACGCCGAGCGGCGTAATTGCAAAGATCAGTAGAATCGCCTCGTAACGCCCGACCAATATTCCCTAATACCCCATCTGATGCAAGCTATGTGAAGGATTTTATCTCATCTACATTGTAAATTAAAGTTTCTTGCTAGTAATAATGGATTTAAGTGCCTAATAAAAACACTATAGCTTTAAAGAATATTTAAATATCCTGTTTACTGTGTTTTAGGGATCCCGCTATAAATTGTGTTAATTGATTTTGATTGAAAAGGGTTTGGAGTTGTTATTAGATTCGTGAAATGATACGACAATAAATTGTATTTTCATTCAATTAAAATGTAAAACGATGGTTAATTTTTGTATAAAATTTAATCAAATTGCTCTTTTATTTACGCTTTTATATACGTTCTATGCGTAGTTAACTACTTTCGTGTGTTATGGTTTAGGAGACGAATGAATTTTGTTATTTTAATCATACATGGACCCTTAAAATTCTACAAAATTTATCCATTAAATTTAAAAACATAGAACATGACTGTATTGGTAAATGTTGGTAAAGGTTGGTAAATACATAAAGAAAACACATAATTTTTTGGAAGATGAAATATCATTTGAATTTTGGTATGATTTTTCAATAAAATGTATACATAATTGTTCTAATTTCAAAAAATACTGGGCTTTAAATAACTAGATATGTTATACAGAATTATTTGTAGTTCGGTGCATTAATTTTCAGGAATTTTTTATACAAAACGTACGATCGGTCAAAATGTATGAAAAGGATGAATTTTTTTTCGTGATTTCAAGATTGGTGTCATAGTAAAAGTTGTTCATAATGATGACAACAAAAATTCAAATACTTATCTTCATTAAATAATTTTCGTAAAAGTTTTAATAAATTATCATAACTTTTCTTATTTTCAGAAAAGTTAATAATTAATTTAAATGGCAGTAGTTTTCGGTCATTTTTCAGGCTTGTCCACAGTTTTTAGCCGAGATTATGAAACTTGTATTATCCTGTTGAGTCTCATGAGTGTGCTACGGTTATGTCTACGTGGTGACGTCCTGTTGCGTATTTATGTAACGGATTTTGAACTACGCTGAAGTGTAGTATTATTTTATACTGAGTTTTTGCACTCCGAGGAAGCAAACTTACCTACATACAATCATCTAATACAATTTATAACAACAATTAGCACTAATTTCTTAAAATAGGTAGGTATAGTATGACACAACTTAGATGAAGCATCGGCAAAATTCGTAAAATCGATCGGTCCCGAAAAGAGTGCGCCTACAACATTACTCATGTGTTTAAAATTTATCGACGAAAATGATCTTGTTGAACGTTAAATGGCGCGATAATGACCGATTTTTAATAGTTGTGTAAATCGGAAGTGAAGTGTATGAAAACGATTTGCCGATGCTACATCTAAGTTGTGTCATACTCTATTTAGTTAACCAAATTAAAAAAATGTATTAATTATAAATCTTTTGAATTTGGTTTAATTAAAATACGTTATTTTTCTTATAATTTGATGTATAGCTAATATATTTATTTATAATACCCATTATAAATGTGAAAGTGAGTTCGTTTGTTTGTTACTTTTAACGCCTCAATGGCACAACGAACCAAAAACACAGGCTACTATTTATCCATTATTATGTTAGTTCAGTTTTATGAAGAATTCCTTAGAATATTATTAAAAATTCAGAGCACCCCTCACCTCAGCGCATAGTTTCAAATCGTAACCCGTTGCATTGGTGCATTATGCAATAAATCCCACAAACTTCCATGAACAAACTTCTGGCTGTGAGTGTAGAATTCTCACAGAATTCTCTCTTTTGAAACAGAAAATACCATTCTTTATACACTGTGAAGTTAAACAATGAGGTCTTTGTAAATGAAAACTTAATTTGTTCTTCAGGATGATAGAGTGGATGATTTAAATATTTTATGTGAAACTTTTAGGTAAGACTAGTCTTGTATCGTGTTGGCTTACAAATAAATTATATTTTATGATATACACTAGCTTTCAACTCGCGATTTCGAAGGATTTTATGTTTTCTCAGAATGAATGCAGTCATAAAGTTATTTTAGGTAATCTATCTGCTTTCTAAAATTTTTCACTATGGGATGTGCTATTGAGGTGTAAAAAAATCATATTCTAATAAATAGTATAGGAATAAAAAGTAGCTTCCTATTAGCGAAATAATTTTTCGAATCGGAGATCTTCGAAGATTTGCGCTTTCATCAAACCAACTCTTCAGCTTTATTATTAGTATATAGATTTTTATAAATTATAAACAAGCTACCAACCACTGTAAAACAATTTACGTAACTGGAAAATTAATTACGAAAAAATTCTATTCGCATGTTAGTTTCATTTACTCGAAAACTTTCTCCAACTCAGAGCATAGAACTTGCACTCTGCAATTCCAACATTCCAAGTGAGTCAAAGGATAACTTGTGCAAAAGTATGCGTCACTGACACCACCTCGTACCTTTGCATGCAGTGAGGATTTGCAGTATTATCTTGACTATTCCATATATTTCCGCTGTTCTTTTGACAATTTGATAATGCTTGAAAAGGGCCGAAAAGTTTTTAAATATGATTGAGTGGAAATTCACGTCAAAGTCCTCACGTGAAGTATTTTGGAATTATGAGAATTAATATTTTAAATTAAATTTAGTGTTTTGAATTATAGTTTAGTAGGTGCTCCGACATAGCCCGACGAATTGCTAAGTGGCAGTGCTGCGGGGCACATCGCTCGTATTGTAAATTTTATTGATTTATAATCAATGTTCAGATAAGTTACCCTTCTGATAAATTCTATAAAAAAACTGTTTCTATGCCAAATAATGTTATAGAGGCTAAAATTACAGGCTGAATATAGCTTTTGATAACTTTTTACATAATTAACCCACCTGAATGTTTCATCAACAATTCTTCAAACATGTTGCAGAACAAATTAATAACGAATTTAATTTTAATTTAATTATTAGGTAGGACACCAATTACAAAATCATTAGGGGATACATTCTTTAAGCCTTTGAGTTTCACTTTACGAAGGGCTACTCCAAGTTTAATTTATGCTTTGCTAAATCGGTCACGTAATTTACTTTCTATGCCAGCAGAAGACTGACTTTGCGTCGTAGTGTATTCCGAACTGGTGGTAGAATCATTTGTAACTTTAAATTTTAGAGCCTTAACAGTGCTTAAAGTGAGTAAAACGTTTTTTTTTAAGGACTAAATTTGGTAGCCTCTGATGGCTGCATCAACCTTCCTGGACAAATAGGCGAGCGCAAAGAGCTTTCGGCCGGGCAACAACATTTAGGTAACCACGCCTGGGGGTACGAACCTCGGCTCAGGGCGTTACCAGGGGAGGGGGAAGGTTTAGTACGAATTACGACTAATTGGGGGCGATCGGATTACTAATAGCAGCTCGAGCGGGCCGAGACTGAGTGGGACGTCGCGGCAGTTGAATAAATGATTTTTGAGTTTGAGTGAAGCCCAAATTGCAATAATGTAAATAACAAAATGACACAAAATTGCGCTCGTTTGACCTCAGCCTAAGTGTGTTTAAACTTTGTCGATTTATAATACGTGATTTGAAAGACATATATCATGAGTTCGTAATCGAATAAGTTTTCCATTATATTGAAGGAATTATAATGGTATATTATGATTTATCTTTCAAACAGTAATTTTGTACAATGGCATAAGATAATGGCCGCACTGGTGATATTTATTTTATATTATATTTGGAGAATGGGTGTTTTTTGCGACTGTCATTTTAACCTACTTTAGGAATGAAAATATATCGGGACTGTTAGATCGCATAACATTAAGCTTGTGTCTTTGTCTTGGTTCCAGGATCAATCATCATCGCTGCCGCTGTGGTGATCTCGTCGGCGAGCTTGGCCACCATGGGTTGTAACTGTTGACATTCATAAGTGCCTTATTAGGGCCTAAACTGAATAAATGAGTTTTTGATTATGATTTTGGATGAATTTTGAAAAAGATTTAATTAAGTTTACTTTTGGTCCTTTAAAAAAATTGTTTTTTGTTTTACTCTCGTGTAAATAGATTATTAACAATTCTTTTACACCTTACTCCACCCTGTCCCGATGGAATCGTAACCTATCTGTCTCATACATTCCAAGTTTAAACCAAAAAGACAAGCAGTTCCAGAACTTTGCCGTTCCGTTCGAGTAAGTTCAAAGAAAACAAAGCGAATATATATAATATTTTATGATTTATCACTGAGACGGCAATAAAATAGAGGGGTTGCAATATTTCCTCTCGTCGCCGGTCTGTCTGTATCTACTATAAACTTAGGCCATCTCGCATGTTTAGAGACCGTTTTATGTTTTTTTTTTACCCGCCAACAAGATTGCTACTGATTTATTATCATCGATAAAGAATTCAATTCGTTTGATTGTTTACCTGATGACTTGTATCAGGTAATAAAAGTAGGTTTGATGGAAATAAACAGGTATTAATTTAGTTTAGATTTTATGAACATAGTATGTAAGCCTATTTTTGATAATCTTATCAGTCACAGCGTGGTATGTTATCAGTTAGAAGCTTTAATCATACTTTTTTTTTATTATGTATAGGCCTGTGTTTGACCACAATCTCACCGTGGTCAGTGATGATGTGGCCGATGGTGGTGAGCACACAAAGCCTAGAAGGGAACTGGCTCTCAAGTGCAGCTGTCGGAACACACCAAAAGGTGCTTGGCGACAGATTTTCGACTTGAGGGTGATAGGCAGCCAGGCGGGTACTACAAAGTACCCTACCACCAAGCTCATTGTAGGATTCGAATCCGTGACCTATGTCTCGGGATCCGACGTCACTACCACTTATTTTACATGTTATTCATACATAAATTCCAACGGTCCAAATTGTTCGGGCTGGGCAGGGCGTTGATGAAGCAGTCAGTGATAAATCACTAAAGGCAGGACTGCCTTTTATAAGTCTTTATAATGATTCAACTAATTAACTGATTTTACATCCATAAATAAATAATAAAAAAAAATTACACCTTTTAAAAAACGTTGCTAATAAATTTATGCACACAGTAGTAGCATTGTGAGAGTAGCAAGGCGTCGTTGCGAAAGTGTTCTAAATCCGCCACAAGATTGGATCTAAATCTGGTATCAAATCCGCATACATTCTCATCATAATTGTGCTTCAGGTCGATGCTATCAGCTGCTTTTTTACATATTTTAAATTTATATTAAAAATTGGTTTATTCTAAAAATTCTGAAATGCATCACTAAATATGGAAAGTATTTTATTCGATGTTTTCTTGAAACTTGAAACATGAATTTGACACAAATATCAACGGTCAAAAGGTAAGGGGTAAAATAGGGGCTGTGGGTAGGTAATATCCGCGAGGCAGAAATATGGTATTTCATTAATATGCAACTTTGGTATGGAGGTAACTGACACCCTGGAAACCGTGGAATTTAAGCTAGTAGCTAAATATTTTTTTGGGTAATTGTAAGTAGAATCTGTTCTGAAAGAGACCCGTCGGTGGAAATGGAGGGCACTGCTGTATTTATTTACCTTTTTTGTTTAGCGGGGAACACAACGCGTCTGTTCTTTTTTGATCTTAAATTATTACAAGTGTTACTATTTGATCCGTTTATTAATTATAATGTAGGCAGAAAGAAACCAGATCCTAATTATGGTAATATAAAATTGGAACGCTGGTTCACCATTAGGCACGACAACTTTATACAGATTATACCTACTTAAAAATAACACAGTAAACAAGAAGATTGGGCAATAAAATTAATTTCTTTTAAAAATAATCAAAACAACACGTGTAACCTTCAAAAGACGGAATTTATTTTAACACAAACAAAAATAAAATTCGTTGAATAATTTTATTATACGGAAATAATATTGAGAGGATGTTCTTTCCTTAATTTTGTTAGATTCTGTAAATACATTAATTATCATATTAAACAAATAGCGTAATAACACGGACAGAGAATAAGCAATATTCATTAACTCATACTGAATAAAACTTAAACATCTAGACCACTGCAAGTATGATTCGCCGAGGGTTCCGTACAGATATCTAAATCGGATTGAAAGACAATCATAAATAGAGGATCTTAAACTGCAAATATAAATTTGTAATCGCAAACTATATTATTATTTCTAATCTATCAAATATCTATATACTATTAATAAAGCTGAAGAGTTTATTTATTAGAACGCGCTAATCTCCGGAGTTACTGGTCCGATTTGAAAAATTCTTTCACTAATAGGAAACTACATTGAATACACGAGACTGAAACTGCGGGGAACAGCTAGTGTGATACAAAATAAAAACAATATAATTTTCGGATTGATTCCTTTACTTGCGCTGTGAGACCCTGCTTCTTCTAAATATTGCCAAATATTAATTGATTGATTCGAGATCAATGGGAAACACAGTATAGGTTTTAATTTACTTACGAAGAACTAAAATAAGCGATATGAAATAACTGTAATTTTTGATTGCGTTGACTTAGAAGCTTGTTTTTTTACAGCTTTAATGGACTATAAACCTATGTATTTGATATTAATTTCAACTGAATACCTACTTCTATATGCTCCTGAAAAAAATGCTCTTGACATACCAACTGACAGACGGACAACGAAGTAACGGATCCCTTATAGGATGAGAGATTTTTTCCTTTTGAGGTACAGAACCCTAAAAATTTGCTTGTATGTGGGATGTGTTTCCGAACGTAGTGAGTGAAAGGGGTGAAAGGAGATTGTGAGTGAAAGAGATAGATTTAGATGGCTTTTGTTTTTTTGGTAATGGCGGAGACGGAGGAATATAGAGTGAAAAAGACGTAATTTTGTTGGAGAAAATAAAAGAAGTTGTTTTAAGTCCGGTCGTAATTTATTTCAAATCCCACAATTTTGGGGGCTCGTCCGGGATGCGAAATAAATCGAGTGGACAAAGATTGTTCTGAAGCTGTGTGCACCGCGTGCCTATCCTTTATGACGAACGGTGTGGGGGACGTGGTGGTATCATTTTTAAGACGAAATACATAAAGAAGACGCATACAAAATGGGCCGAGGAGATGTTGCTCCTATTCAACCCATGCAGCCGACGCATAACTTCGCAGAAGAAAGTATGGTTGAAAAATTTAGCGGCCATGACAAATCCTATACAGCGACAAGATGGGCGCAGGATATCGATGATAACGCAGAGATTTTCGGATGGACCGCTACACAGAAATTAATTGTGGCACGTCGATCACTCACTGGAACTGCGGAATTATGGTTAAAATCTGAAAAGGTTTTTAAAACTTACGACGAACTGAAGACGGCACTGCTTAAAGAGTTTCCTGACACTGTTAATTCGAAGGAAATTCACGAATTAATGACAAATAGGAAGAAAAAGCATGATGAAACATGTTACGAGTACATGTTGGTTATGAAGGAGCTCGGCAAAAGAGGAAAACTACCAGATTACGTCGCTATTCAATATATAGTAGATGGAATAACAGACTATGAGACGAACAAAACGATATTATACGGCATCACCACCTATCCTACCCTGAAAGAAAAGTTAGATATCTATGAAACAATAAAAACCAAGGGGAGGAAGCAGCGTGGCGATAGCAAGAAGCCTGAACAAAAGAAAATCACGCAATCGGGGCAAGGACGGCGCTGTTATAATTGTGGTGACATGAATCATGTAGCAAGTGACTGTAAGCGGGGTGTAAAATGCTTTAAGTGTAATAATTACGGGCATTTATCAACATCGTGCAGTCATCCAGTGAATACGCAAACACCTGAGTCATCCAAAGTGAAGTTAGATACGAACACGCATGCTAAAGCAAGTGCGCAAGGTTGGCAGCGAAGCTCGATGTGTGTGAAGTATGCGAGTGACGACTGTATGTGTTTAACGAATGTTGGCAGCACTGCTCAGTCGCCTACTATTGTTTATGGTGAAAATCAGATGACAGATATGACAGTTCAACAAATATGTAATGTAAACAAACCTTGCGAAACTAGTTTAAATAATTCTGTTATTGTTTTGAACATCAATGGTAAGTGTGTAGAAACGTTAATAGACTCGGGTAGTGAGGTGAACCTAGTTTCGTCTGAATTGTTCTTTTGTTTAAAAATTAATAATTTTAATAACAACGATAATGTAGTTTTTTCTGGCATAGGTTTATCGAAAGTTGTGTCGTTGGGGAAGTTTGAAACCACTTTATCTATTAATGAAAACACCTATGTAGTTTCATTTTACGTAGTTCCGGAAAACGTAATGCCTTTTAAAATTATTTTGGGTCAGACATTTTTACAAAATGTGACTGTGTTATTCAATAAAGGAGTAGTAAACGTAATGTCACAGGGTGAGTTTGATTTATTTCAGTGTGTAACAGTTGAAGTTCAGGATCCTGTTGGGTATGTGCCTGACCCTGAAATTTTCCAGAAGGCTCAGATGTTAGTGAATAATTACAAGCCATTACAATCTAGAGAAGCACCAATTGAAATGCAGATTATTTTGAAAGATGAAATACCGGTAGCGCAACGGCCGAGAAGATTGTCCCTTAAAGAAGAAGAAATTGTGGAAAAGCAAATAGGTGAGTGGTTGAACAAAGGATTCATTAAAATTAGTTTCTCTGAGTATGCAAGTCCAGTGGTACTTGTAAAAAAAAAGATGGTTCTACTCGTCTTTGTATAGATTATCGACGTGTAAATGCTAAGATGGTAAAAGATGAATTCCCACTTCCTATTATTGATGACCACATTCATAAGTTATCAGGAGCAAAGATATTTAGCAAGCTTGATTTAAAAGATGCATACTTCCATTTAAAAATCAATGAAAACTGTACAAAATATACTGCATTTGTCACACATAATGGACAGTTCGAGTTTTTAAGAGCACCTTTTGGATTGTCGATTTGTCCTAGTTATTTGACTCGTTACATAACAAGCATTTTCAGAGAACAGATTTCTAAATGTTGGAGTAGTCACAAGAACTTTACATGAACAAATAAGACGAGCACAACAGGTGGATGAAGGATTAAAGGCTATAATGGAAATGTTGAATGATAAACCTTACTTGGATTACTATAACCATAATGGTATACTATACAAAGGAGAAAAGGGGCAGATTGTAGTACATGAAGGAATGGAAACTGAGGTGATACGTAGATTACATTCTCATGGACATTTTGGTAAGAAGAAAATGTTAGAACTTATTAGTAAAGATTTTTATATCAAAGATTTACCTGATAAAATTACTAAATTTATTTTGTCCTGTATACCTTGTCTTTTAGCCCTCCGAAAATAAGGTAAACAGGAAGGATATCTGAATTCAATAGAAAAGGATAGTTTGCCATTGTTCACACTTCATTGTGATCATATTGGACCTTTAGCTGAAACGAAGAAGCAGTACAACTATATTTTGACAGTTATTGATGCCTTTACAAAGTTTGTTTGGCTTTTTCCAGTTAAAAGTACAACATCAAGGGAGACAATTGAAAAACTAAGTATTCATCAGCAAATATTTGGTAACCCTGGAAGATTAATCACTGACAGAGGCACAGCTTTCACAAGCAACGAATTTGCTGATTATTGCAAGGAGGAAAATATTACACATGTTACAATCACCACTGGAGTTCCCCGTGGAAATGGACAAGTGGAAAGGATACACCGAACTCTGGTTTCAGCTCTAACTAAATGTTGTATTGAAGAACAGACACATTGGTATAAACATGTTAGTAAGGTGCAGCGTGCCATAAATAGCACATATCAAAGAAGTATTGGAACCAATCCTTATGAGTTACTCATGGGAACAAAGATGAGAAATAAAGAAGATCTTGAAATATTGTCTTTATTAGAAGAGGAAAATAGACAAGAATACATTAGAAACAGAGAAGAATTAAGAGAACAGGCGAAATTACAAATATTAAAAATACAAGAAGAGAACCAACGTTATTATAATAGGAGGCGCAAAGAGAGCACCAAGTATAAAATTGGTGACTTAGTTGCAATTAAGAGGACACAGTTTGGCACTTGTTTAAAATTGAAGGCGAAGTATTTAGGGCCATATAGAGTGTGCCGTAGTGTAGGGAAGGATCGCTATACAGTTGAGAAAGCGGATGCTGCCGCTGAAGGGCCTTTGAAGACTTCTACGGCTGCTGACCATATGAAACCATGGCCTTAGGTTCGTACCTTATGTTTGTTTTATTTTTCTTATTATTTGGTTTTTTCTATAATAGGTAAAGAGGTTTCAGGGATTTAAAACTAGTAAAGTTGTGGTTATTTTTGTATTATTAAGAAACTAATAGTTAATTTAAGTTAAATTAGTAAAATATGCAACATAATTATAAGTCTGGGGCCAGACTTAAGCAGGATGGCCGAATGTGGGATGTGTTTCCGAACGTAGTGAGTGAAAGGGGTGAAAGGAGATTGTGAGTGAAAGAGATAGATTTAGATGGCTTTTGTTTTTTTGGTAATGGCGGAGACGGAGGAATATAGAGTGAAAAAGACGTAATTTTGTTGGAGAAAATAAAAGAAGTTGTTTTAAGTCCGGTCGTAATTTATTTCAAATCCCACATGTATTTACGTATTTGCTTTTAGCGCCATGAAACTGTTATTGCCACATTAATGCTGTACATAGTACTACTGGCAGCACACGATAAGAGAAACTTATCCAAGTTACATAGGATGCTTTTTTTCAAACCTAACCTTTTTTTACTATGTATAGGCTTGTGTTGGACCATAATCTCACCGTGGTCAGTGATGATGTGGCCTTAGATGGTAAGCATACAAAGCATATTGCTAATTTATTTTGGACAACTTTGATCCATGTTATTGTTAAAAAAAATAAAAAAAATTAAGATGTGTGATATGTGTATCTTTCATGCAAAAGCTACGTAACTGATTTTGATGATACTTGGGCACATAGATAATTCCCTGAAATAACATGAACAAAAACGTTTTTCTAAATGGTAGTCAAACTCACGGCGCTATCTGTCAGCGGATATTATTTAACGTGCCCTTTTGTAAAATGTTTACTATAATTTTTCAAATTAAAGCTGACAATCGTCGCAATTTTAACACAACTAATTAAAATATAATTAAAATACCAAATGAATAAAACGCAAACGTTTTTCTAAAACAAATAGAAACACCACCTGTATATAACCAACAGCAGTACATAGAAGCAGCAGTGCCAAGAGCTTGAATGCTGATTACTCGATTACATTACGATACAAGAAAAATCAATTAAATGCAATACGATACTGTAATTTAAAAATGTATGGCACAAAAGAGAAAAGAGAAGTGGCAAATAAATTGCCAGGAATATGATAGTTTATGTTACAGTTCAAAGAAAAATACAGTTAATGTATTAAAGTACTAGTTCTTTCCCGTGTTCACGAGGGATCTAATATTTTCAGCAATTCTCTCTTAGCGGATGCCTATGTATCATATATATATATATATATATATATATATATATATATAGCTATCTGTATGCCAAATTTCAGTCCGATCCATCCAGTGGTTTGAGCTGCGCGTTGATAGGTCACTCAATTCACGCTTTCCTTTTATGTAAGTATATATTTAGATTACAAAATATAATTGATAAAATATCTCAAATAATTTAAATAGCTCATATTCATCATCATCACCATCATGTCAGCCGAAAGCCACTGCTGGACAAAGGCCTCCCGCCTTTGTCCAGCAGTGGCTTTCGGCCAAGGATCATAACTCATATTGTAAGTTACTATTTGTAATTATATATTTATTTGTTTATACTACTAAGGTAGCAAGCAAGCATACGGCCCACCTGATGGTAAGTGGTTACCGTCGCCTATCGCCATTTGCAATACCAGAGATATTGCCAATGTGTTGCTGACCTGTTACAATACCGAGAAGGCACACTGGCTCTCAAGTGCAATTGCCGGAACACACCGGTAGGTGCTTGGCGACAAATTTTCAACTTGAGGGTAGTAGCCAGCCAGGCGGGTACTACAAAGTACCCGTGCAAAATTCAACTATTTGAAATTCAATTCATAGATACTCTCACAAAATAACAATTAGCAACAACCACATCCCTTGTAATTATTTATTCCGAACATTACGTCTACTAAGACATTATTTTACATTCCACGGTAACTCCACGTTGCCAATGGAATCCACCTCCCCGCAATTTATCTCACTTTATGTTCAGACTGTCCGACTACACCTTATTTTCGTTTTCCTTTGAGACATTAGACGTTTGAAAGGTTACAAAAGTTATTTATCTATATTTATAAAAGAATCGGGCCAGACTGATAGATTGATTGACTAAGAGATCAGTACTTTGTAACTAAGGTCACTAGAGGTCATTTGGAAGGGAGGGAAGACCTCGCTCGGAACGATAACTATAGTTATAAAGGTATTTGTTATTGTCCAGAGATGGATCATACAAGCAAGGTACTACAAACCAACCGTATGATTGTTTGACACAGTGTAAAAAAAACCCATGGGAGGAACGTTCCTTTTGTAGTACTGAGAAAGGATTTTCAAAATACTGTAAATTAGTCAACGTTGTTTCCTTGAAAATCTGTTGTAGATCTAAAAGTAATAATTAGTGTTTTTGGATAGTCAGTCAAAATTAATAAAGTAAGAAATAATTTCAGTGTTTTTCGAAAATTACTTTAGAGGGAGAAAATAGTTTTTAATAGGACTGTCAAAAGATTTATATCAGTACAACCGCATCTTTTGTAAAGTTAGATTTCTTGGGAACGTGGACAGGGTAAAAACTAGGAACTTTATAATATTTCCAACATAACAAAATGTATTAATTCGTTTTTAAATGTAATTAGAATACACTGAAACCAATCTATCATAAATCAATCAAAAATAAACCTTATTATTTCAAAATATTGGTTTTAATAGAAAGTTGCAACAAGCCCGTGAGAAATGTACCTATTAGAAATTCCGCTTTGCTCTACGAACGATGGATCAATACAATGTAATATCCTACTCAAAGTTTATAGAAATTTCCACCAATAAAAATAATATTTTCAAAATAGCCAATGAATTTTCTAAAGGCTTCTTGAGACGTATAAGTTTATTTTAAGCGTTAAATAATGGTGGTACTAAAATGTCTACTTGAGCTTTTACTAGGCTGGTCCTATTCAAATTGATGATGGCTAGGCTGTGTTATTAAATTTTAAATTATGAACATTGAATAATATTATTATTCCTGAATGAGTCGATATATTTTTTGTAATGAACAAAAACTAGCAAAAGGAATCTACTCTGGTAACTGTACTTTTTTCATCAACTTAGTCACTGAATTGCCTACTTTTAATAAGGAGAAAATAAAAATATACTATCTTCCTTAGCAGCTTCACACGGGTGCAATTTAAAAAAAAACACCATAAGTAATTTTTTGGCGACTTGATTCCAAAATATTGTCTTTATTTACATATACGAAGATGTACTTTACATATCAACCTACCGGAAAAAAAATATTTGCATGACGGTGAAAACCATTTAGAAGGCGTTAGCGGATAAACAGACAGACGCGGAGGGCAACATCCTTTTACACTTTGTAAATATTATAATACCTTGAAAGGATTACTTATATGAAAGCTCAAGATCATTGTTCCAGTTAAAACCAACAATCTTGATTAAAATTCCCTCCGAATCTAAGTTCGAACCTTGATGTCCCACAATTTCTCGTTAAAAGAGCAATTAAGCCAGCAATGTCTTGAGCTTCAGATTTTTTTCCCCAGTATCGACCGTTAAGGTGATGCTATACGTGAAATGATGATTTTAAAATGCGTTTTTCTCTGTATTCTTTGTTCCAAGAGATTTGGAAAAAATATATGTTAAACTAGAGAATATATGACGGGGAAAAGTTTTTTAAAAAATTGGGATTTTTCATTAGTATCGTCAGAAAAAAATCGTAAATATGCCAATTTTTAAAACTAAGAATGCATTCTTATCTTATTTGGGCCATCCAAATAACTTGAAAAATATTAACATACATTCTGAAATCCATTTGAAAGGGTATAGTTTTCTTACTTACTTACTTAAAAAAAAAAAAGGCTTAGTTTCTTTTTAAATAACATAAAACCGTCTTTTTTACTAAAATTACGTCTCTCCTGTCTCGCTTGTGTCCGACAGTTTAGTAAGAGACGGAGACATACGCAGATAGCCTCCTCTTAAGGTATATTGGCAGTGGATACGGGTTTGGAGGCGTTAAGAAGATTAACTGTCTCCCGACCCTGCTTTATCTACTTGGGGCGGCTTTCAATTCATTATTTTATGATACGTGAAACTGAGGTGACGACGGTACGGCTTAGCTTTTGTGGATGGAATATAACATTTATTTTACAATTTTACCTAAGATTTGGAGTATGGAGTATTCTCATGAAAATGTAAGAATTAGGTGCTGAAGGCCCTGTCATGTTGTAAAATTATCGACTTATTGGAGAAATCAAACTAGCGCAACTCGTAAAAACGTAGAAAAAACTTACTTTTCATCGAAAATGAATCAGTCAATCTATTATACGTGGTTTAGAATTTGAAATCTTGTGATATAATTTTAAATTCAAATTATTATTATTTTTATTTTTATTTATAAGTACCTATATCCAAATATGTTTTGAGTTTCGTCAAAAGCTGCAGAGAGGTCTTGAAAATGTAGGGGATATTAATTAATGATGGTTTAAAAAACCCCCTTTTAACAGATTTCGTGAGTTGACAACACCTTAATTGATGTTCCAAAGACATATTTTACATAAGTTAACTTCAATTCTCACACAGATCAAAATTCTAGATTCTAGATATTAAATAGTACTTACTAATAGCAAAATAAGTACATAATATAGGTATACAAATGCAGTATAATATTCTGCTCTCCATAGTACAGACATGTTCATGCACACAAATGTTTGTCCTGGATGTGAATCGAACCCATGACCAGCGGTGTGTACAAGCTCTGCTTAGAATCAGATAGCTGTGTGTAAACCAAATTATCCTAGGATATTCACATACAATATACATCATAAAGCATATTATTATCTAAATATCTATAAATATTTAATATCCATACTACAAGTCCAACAAACTGTAGCATACTCCATGATACCTAAATTATAGCCCTTTAAACGTCCCGAGACAATCAAGCCGACATGTTTAAAGGCTGACAAAGTCCTGGGCCCTTTCAGATAACGTCCATATGGATTAATGGGCGTTTAGACCCAAAAAGGTCAGGCGAAATTTTATAAAATGACCAATTTAACCCTGCTTAGTAGGTTTGTGGTACTGAGTTTGCTACCTTGTGAATTACATCGTGAAAATGTTTTAGAAATCTTTAGGTACCCAATTAATATACCATTAAAATAATTTTATGACAGCTGAAAAACTTCTTAGCTAAATAAGAAACCGAATAAGCCTGCGAGCCTGAATCGCGCACTGAGGGTTCAGTAAAGATAATTTTCTGTTACTATAGATTACTATTTACTGTATATTTTCTAAATCTAGAGGCCTAGTAGTTTCGGAGGTAAGGGGAGGAATGGTCAATTTTCGTTTATTTTCTTATAACATCAAAACTATTTATCGGAAAATATTTTTTAAAATATATGATATTCTCAAAACGGGTATTTTCATTTGATAAATCATAGGTACATAAATATACAGTGTGTCCGGTCATGAACTAGCGATAGATTTTCAAATTGAGGGTGGTAGCCAGCCAGGCTGGTTTCCTCATGATGTTTTCCTTCACCGAAAGCTCAAGTTCATTGTAGGATTCGAATCCACGAACGATTCCGTGATGAACGGAATTTGACGTCACTACCTCTGAGCTATCGTCGCCTCACAATTGTAGTAGGTATACAGAAAACCAGACAAGAATTCGTTTAAAATATTCTATCAACAGAATTTAAAGTGTACACAAGAGTAAATTACATTATGGAACTTACCTACCAAATTCCAATTACACAGACATAATTGCTTCATCATTATTGAGTTTTTGGCACCAATCTCTCAATGAGGATTCCAATTAAAATTTTACATTTTATCAAATACTAGCGACCCGCCCCGGCTTCGGACGGATACAATTAAGGTATATACACATATAACTCTCCGTGAAAAAATTTCTGCGGTTTTCACCATCAATTGGTCAAATTATATAATTTGTAGCCTAGATTGCTTTCTAAAAGCCTGTATTTCCTAATTTTAAACACCTGGACAAATAATCAGACAGACAGACATTTTAAGCTTTCTTTGATATCACAGACATACGTACATCAATTTTATTTATTTACATTTATGCTGAAATAAATACCTATACGCTGAAATAAAATCTAAAAATATCTTTGGAGGGATTTATCAAAAATCTTTGGTGATCCCTAAATAATGTCTTGTCTAGGTTTACCGTTACTTTACCAGGCTTTTTAGTTCTTTATTTACGAGTTTTTCATTTCATAATCCCTGAAGGATTTTGGAGGTGGCGATGACATGACGTAAAATAAAAAAGAAATACTTAAATCGCCGTTAAGGTATCAGTTGTTTACAATACTGTTCATCGCGGTTTCACCCACGTTCCCGGAATAAAACAAAACTTATGTCCATATTATAGACTACCTGCGTGCCAAATTTCATCGCGATCGGTTCAGTTGTTTAAGTGTGAAAAGGTAACAAACAAACCAACAGAGTTACTTTCACATTTATAATATTAGTATGGATTTATAAAATTATTGTAAGAAAAAAAAAATCCTAATAGTAAAGATTGAATTACCTATTATATTGCAATATCAAACGCGCCGTAGCAGTCGTGAATTTCCCGTAGCAATGACTCGTAGCTTTTGCTACGAGCCGTAGCCGTAGCGTTATGTCTACATTCGTAGCAAGTATGAAGTATGTTTATTGATTGATATTTGAAAAATTAAATAAATTTTACTATTCTAGAAAATACATTCTACCTTGTTAATAGGTTACGGTTCCTAAAGTTCTTCTTTTCAAATAATTTCCTGGAAAAAGATAATTGTCTTTATCCAAACGAGTAAACAAATTTGCAAAACCAATTATAATTCAACAAAATCTTTTTGTAAAGCATATAATTTAAAAACCTTCCAAAAAATCTTTAATTTCCTTGCCAATGTTCGCGTTGCGAGTTTCACTAACTAATTTGCCAACTTTTATTCACCTATTTTGGGTGTGGCGTGCCTGGTAGTCGACAACCCTCGTTCTGTTCACGTGAACTGTAACTGGGCCTTTGTGACCATTGATGTTGAAAATACTAGATATATCAAACCTTGAACTGTGCAGTGGAGTTGGCAATTAAATTATTTGTTTGAAAACAATATAATCTCGAAGTTTATTTTATTCATTTTCAGCTCAAGAAGTTGATGAATATATGCCACCCTCACAAATTATACTAATAACGTTTCTAGCTACTTTGACCAGTTCATCAGTCTATCTGGTGGGTAACTGTCGTTATTTGGTACCGGTGCGAGATGGATAAAAAGTCTTTCATTAAATTTTTACACACTACTTCTGAATATCAGTAAACAATATACAAGTATAAAGATAAAATAAAATTAGAAAATAATCTAAATTGCTTTTAGACTTTCAGAGGACCTTCAATCAAATTATTATTTACTTGTAGTCTCGTATTTCTATGTAATATTTTATTTACATCATTTGTCATCTAGTCTATTTATATCAATGATAGCTGTAGTTACCATGGCGTCAAAGTAAAACTTTTTATTTTTGGGAACGTGTTACAATTCCGTAGTTTGATCAAAATAAATTGTTCGCATTTCAAAATATAAGTTGGCTGACAGTTGGTTAGGACACCTCTTATTGCGCTGCTGTCCATGGGTTCGATTCCCATCCAGAACAAACATTTTTGTGTATGAACATGTCTATTTGTCCCGGTCTGGGTGCGGTTATCTAGTAAATACATTTTTTGTAACGAAAATTTAACGCATTCAAAAGTACTAAAAAGCATAAAATACCTTGTGGAATGCCAATGTAGGAACTCTAATAGAACATTGTTTTGAAGTCGGGTGAATCCGCGGGCAGAAAGCAAGCACAATCTCACCGTGGTCAGTGATGATGTGGGCGATGGTGGTAAGCACACAAAACCTAGAAGTGAACTCAAGTGTCGCTATCGGAACACATAATACCAAATTTTTTATAATAATAAAGTTTTTTTTATAGATTTTATACACATTTTTTTATTTATCATAATGTTTTGACGATTAAAAATACTTGCAATGAGTTCATTTATTATAAACACTTTTGAATTTGTATTGAATTGAATGTACCTACAGGACATCAATATTTCAAGCCTTATCGAATGTCTACTACATTAAAATTAAGTATAATTATTCAGTACCTACGTTAATTCTAGCTCATTACCAAGTCAGCCCCACATTGTCAGATACAGGTTCTAATAACATTATGTAAAAGTCACTTAAAATTAATGAGTTATACAGATTTTAGTTGACTTACAAAGTTTTCGTTTCATTTCAACAATTTTACCGAATTATTCCATTCCATTACTAAAACATCAATGAAAATAAAAATATTTTTAACTTGATAATATAATTTTTTTTTGTTTTCGTCTGTCTGATATTTTGAGGGAACTTTTACTGGCAGGTAGTTTAAATTAGAAAAAATCCTGGGAACGCGAGTGACACCGCGGGCGACAGCTAATCTAATCTAAATATACGTATAAAGGAAAATTATGACTGACTGACTGATCTATCAACGCACAGCTCAAACAACTGGACGGATTGGGTTAAAATTTGACACACAAATAGTTATTATGACGTAGCAATCCACTGAGAAATGATTTTTGCAAATTCAACCCGCGCGGGTCAGTCAATCTCTCACGTTCTACCTCATTACCTCGATTTCGCTAACAAAGTGAACCCAGCCTTACCTAAATACTAAATATTAGAGGCTAAACAGCTCCAAAACTTAATTAAACTTGCTTAACTCGAAAGTAATATCGATAGGTGATCACATGTGGTTCGATGCGTCTTGCGCCATTTAGGGTACCGAAACTTGTTTCATATCGCTTACATAGTGGCTGCAAGGTAAATACTGGTATTAGCGTAATATTTATGGCAAACTAAATTTTGTACCTTTATGTTTTTTAATAAAATACACCATAGAAGGAAAGATAAGAAGACCTAGATTGAACTATATAGACCAGGAGAAGGCAAAATTGGACGTTTTTTCCTGCTCAAAAACAACAGAGACGAATGGAAGAAGCCACACCGACAAGAGCCAAGCTCTAAAATATAGAAAAAAAAATTAAAATTACTAAAATGGCGATGTACGGGACTTGTAAGAGAGAAGACAAAAAATGACTTCACTAATAATGTAATAGTACCCAAGAGACTGCAAAGAAAACGTAAGTAAGGTAAGGTAGTAGATACATGCGACTTTTAAAAAATACTCCAACGGTCTACGAAAGACCCAATTAATGTAAATGTCTCTACGTCATTTTCATGTCAAATTTTTGGTTCATCAAAAAAATTATTTGCTTCCTAATAAATTCTGCAAAACAAACTTGATACATAATTAATTAGCCATTTATTTAAGAGTCCAACTTTCCGCCGCTCCTAAAATTAAGTAACTTTAAAATTGTCGTCGTTAATTAAGATATTTCCACGATAATCCTTAGAGTTCAGTGAAAAGAAGTACATTTATAAAAAAATATACATACTTTTGGTGTTATCTTTTCTCAAGGTTTTCTTTGAGAGATTCTTATCGGCTATTTATTACATCCCTTGAGAAAAGAAGTAGATACTTCCGAATATAGGTCAAATGAGGTGAAATTTTAAATTCTACAAGGTCGCCTACAAGATTTTTTTTTCCCGTATGCATTAAACTCTACAATTTAATCCTTTTTGCACATGAATTTTTAAATTCCATTGTCGAAAGATCTAATGAATTACATAACTTTTACAATAAAACCAAGTCTGAAATATACTGTTTTTAAGTATTTAAATACATATTATGTGACCAAAAGTTGCACTAAAGCCTAGAAAGGTCCTGGCTCCCACGTGCGGCTGATCTTGAAGGTGGTAGCCAGGCGGGTACTACAAAGTACCTTTATCCATCGTGCATCGAATTTTGTAATAAGCAAAAACTCAAGCTTATTACAAAATTCGAACGCGACCTAAGTAAATAAATACTTACCTATAAATTAAAATAATTCATTCAAATTTCATAATAACTTTATAACGAGAAATTCATCAGAATCTCCGAGTGAATCATCATTAAAAAGAACTGGGGAATAAATTAAACAAAATTAGCGTCAGAACCACTTCGTATACATCTCGTCGTTTCAATTATGTCAAATTACTCGGAGATGCGTCTTTTTAATTTCCATTAGAGGCTTGTTTCATTAAAGATAATAAATCTGTATCAGACAGTGAGGCCACCGAGGAAATTAATTGATATAATAGACTGACCAAAAAGAAAGCGAATAACGATGCGGCTTTATTAAACATTCTGAATGCATTCCTGCTGTATTACTACACGTGTTTATGTAACTACATATCATATATGAAAACAGTATGTTTTTTTCATCATATTTAATTGAGTACTCTACCACTGCTGCACTGGGGGAAGAGTTCAGGGGAAAGTTTTCAATTTATAATTATGTTACTTTTGTTTTGTATTTTTATAAAGTTATGAAATCATCAGATGATACCTACCTAATTAAAAATATTCACTCCCTTATTTAATGAAAGCCAACATTTTGTAAAATAGCGTCTCTATCTATATATATAAAAGAAAGTCGTGTTAGTTACTCCATTTATAACTCAAGAACGGCTGAACCGATTTAGCTGAAAATTGGCAGGGAGGTAGTTTAGAGCCAGGAGAAGGACATAGGATAAGTAGGTAGGGGGAGGTAGGGTAGGTACGTAAGGTAGGTAGGGGTAGGTAGAGTAGGTACGTAAGGTAGGTAGGGGTAGGTAGAGGTAGGTAGGGTAGGTAGGTAAGGTAGGTAGGGGTAGGTAGTTAGGTAGGGGTAGGTAGTTAGGTAGGGGTAGGTAGTTAGGTAGGGGTAGGTAGATAGGTAGGGGTAGGTAGATAGGTAGGGGTAGGTAGAGGTAGGTAGGGTAGGTAGGTAAGGTAGGTAGGGGTAGGTAGTTAGGTAGGGGTAGATAGTTAGGTAGGGGTAGGTAGTTAGGTAGGGGTAGGTAGTTAGGTAGGGGTAGGTAGTTAGGTAGGGGTAGGTAGATAGGTAGGGGTAGGTAGATAGGTAGGGGTAGGTAGATAGGTAGGGGTAGGTAGATAGGTAGGGGTAGGTAGATAGGTAGGGTCGTCTGCCGGGTCAGCTTGTTTATTATAATACTAGCTGTACCTTATCTCAAACAAACTCTTCAGCTTTATTATTAGTATAGATTATATGATTTGTAATAGTGTAATATTTACCTACATCTTACAACTAATTCTAGGCTTTTAAAGTAAAATCCTGTTTTTTTTTATAATTAGGTTTCATACTATAAATATTATTTATTAAGGGTAAGCCTGCGGTTGGAGCGCGAAATTCAAATTTTATCACGTTTTTTGCAAATTGCAGCTCAGTTATAGGTCGTAAGTTATCAACATGTTATTTGCGACAAGAATGGTAGTTAGTATATTTACTGATTAATAACAAAAGAAATCATCAACATATTCCTCCAAGGTATATTAGTAACATTTTTATGAAATAGTCAGTAAAATACCTTTGAGGAATATGTTGATGATTTCTTTTGTTATTAATCAGTAAATATACTACCATTCTTGTCGCAAATAACATGTTGATAAATTACGACCTATAACTTAGCTGCAATTTGCAAAAAACGTGATAAAATTTTAATTTCGCGCTTCAACCGAAACCTCCACCTTAAGCTTTTATTTAACTGTAATCCTATCCATAATAAGTATCCGATGATACACGTAAAGCATAAAAGGAACTGACTCTCAAGTGCAATTACCAAAACGTACGTAGCTAGCCAGGTGGGTATTAAAAAGTACAAATTCGTTTATATCATTAAAATATAGATGGCGCTTTATAGCGAAACGACTCTTTTGTATAGTCTGTGAGCTGTAAAAGCCGGCTCAAGCGACGGCGTCGCTCGCATATCGAATTGTTTATCCCCCAGTATCAGTATACCGTTTGTTTTCTTCACGTCTCGAAATAAGTCGTATTGATTTGTTACCAAGAACAGCACCGGTAAATCCGATTATAGGAATACATTACATAGCGAATAGATGGCGAAATAACAAGTTTACATTTTTATTTTTCAGTGCTGAAGGAAATTGGGTTCTTAAGGCGACGATATATATACGAACGATACGAACCGGAAGACGCAGCAAGGGTAGGTCCCCCGCAAGGTGGACCGATGATTTGTGAGGGTCGTGGGAAACCGCTGGATGTGGGTAGCGCAAGACCGGCCATCGAGAAGATCCTTGGGGAGGCTTTTATCCAGCAGTGGACGTCTTTCGGCTGACTTGATGAAGTCGATGATATACGAGAAATTATGATTCTATAATAAGTTTTACTCGGCATTCTTTGTTGCAAGAGATTTGTAAAGAAATATATGTTAAATTAGAGAATATAAAACGACGATTTATTTTTAATTTAAAGTTTCATTATTAGCGGCAGAAAGAAGCCTGGTCCATTCAAATCACTTGAAAATATGAATAATACTATCTCACTTGTTCCAGTGAATTTAGTTAGGAACGCAGTCATTCGCGGAGAGCATCCTCTTAAGTTGATATTTTGTCTCGTTTTAATTTTCAGCGAAATGTTTTACAAGAACACCAGCTGTTTAATCCGCGACTCTTTATTTTATCCGGATAGGAGTTGAATTTAGAAAAACTCATTCTCGGTATAACGTTTACTAAATGCATAATTTAAAGGTAATGTTTTGTATCTGAATGAAATAAATCAAAATAAGACCTGTATACATAAGTAATAACTTAATACTATTAATTAACCTTAATCTAGATAAAATATGTCCCAAGTAGTCCCAACGCCGTAATTTAGAAAAGGTATAAAATAAACTGAACCTAAATGTCTACTATAAGGAGAGCCCTGAAGGTGTAACTATCTGATCTCTTAGCTAATTAACTCTTTGGGATAACCCTAACTTGACTAGGAGTTAATCTATTTAGTCTCGGGGTTAATCTAGTTACAGTTTAATAAGTTTTTTGAAACATTTACTGTTCGGTGTCTACTAAAATTTTAATTAATTAGCAATTATAATGAATACCTATAATATATATGTCAGCGACAGCCAAGTGATACAAACATCACGTTTAAGGTCCTGTGGTATCAGGACTGTATTCAGTGGGCGTAGTGCAGACAATGAAACAACGTTATACCATCGCTTCGGAATAGTCCCGTATGAGGAGAAGAAGCGACGCAAGAAACTCCTCATGGATTACTAATAGTGAAAGTACTTGATTTTACTTACCCCCTTGAAAATGCTGCGCTCTTGGAAATCGTTAGCCGTTACGTGTTGCCAGCCAAGAATGAATATTACCTTAAAAAAAACATAGTATTTATTAGATTTATAATCAACGCATTTTTTGTACATGTTGTACAATTCATAATGTTTCCAGGGTCAGTCAATACTACTAACATAAAATTTCCTAATTTAATCCGCAATAGTGGCCCCCATGTTTAAAATTAATGTATTTATGTTATACCTACGTCCGTGTTTGGGCTACCGAGCGGTTTCGGAACAAATTGGCTGTGACAACGGACGGACAGACAGACAGCCACACGAGTGATCCTATGAGGGTTCCGTTTTTTCCTTTTGAAGTACAGAACCCTAAAAAGACAAAAATAACGAACCAGAAAGTGTCCCATAATCATTCAAAAAACCGTCGAGTCATTCTGCTTCACATTTCTTGGCACTCGACCTTTCAAAGACCTTTTTACAAGAAAACTTACAACCCAGACTCCATTAACTGAATTAAAATTCCCTCATTAATATGTAAGAGAAGATTAATGAACTAGCTATTAGCAGTGGTTTGCCTGAAAGTGGTTACAAAAAGTAACGTGTTTTAGACGGCCGTTAAATAGACCAAGCGCTGCAGCTGAGAGTTATGTGTTCAAGCAATTTATAATAATGACTTGCGGTAATTTTACTCTTTAACTAAAGCTCGGCTTTACGGTATAAAAAAAGGGGACAATTCTTTAAAGGTCATGGCCGTAGTAATATTTATAAAAAAGTTGCGATGCGCCCCGCCCAGTGCCACTTCTTCATCATCATCATCATATCAGCCGAAAGACGTCCACTGCTGGACAAAGGCCTCCCCAAAGGATCTCCACGATGACCGATCTTGCGCTACCCGCATCCAGGGGCTTTCCGCAACCCTCACAAGATCGTTGGTCCACCATGTGGGGGGCCTGTACACGCTGCGTCTTCTGGTTCGTGGTCACCACTCGAGAACCTTTTTGCCCCAGCGGCCGTCGGTTCTACGAGCGATGTGTCCCGCCCACTGCCACTTCTATAGTATATACTATACGTTATACGTATAGTACTAGACACATGTATAAACTAGCTTTCCACCCCACGGTTTTATCTACTATCCCCTATTTTACCACCTTTGATGGTTAGCAAAATGGTCAGTGTCAACAATATCCAGTAAAACTGTAAGGCAAAAGGCTTGTTTCAATAAAATAAATATTCCTGAATTATTCAACTATGCAGCGAGCGATTTCCACTCAAATAAAACTCAGATCACAGTACAAATTGAGATAGCAGTAGTACAATGGAAACAAAAGTTAAGGTGATGATAGCCCAGTGGTAGTGACGTCGAATGCCAAGATGAAGGTCACGGGTTCGAATCCTGAAACATAGCACAGGGTACTTTGTAGTACCCGCCTAGCTGACCCTCAAGTTGAAAATCTGTCGCCAAGCACCTTCCGGTGTGTTCCGGCAGCTGCACTTGAGAGCCAGTTCCCTTCTAGGCTTTGTGTGATTACCTCCATCGGCCACATTATCACTAACCACGGTGATATTGTGGTCAAATACAAGCCTGTAGGATGTAAAAAAAAGTAATCAATTTTTTCTGGTATGTTAAGCAGGGTTATTCAGAACTACTTTTATTTTTACTACAAAGTTATTTATAAGAGAGAGTAACCAACGAGGTAGTGTTAAGATAGGTCAAAGAGAAAATAACTTTATTAGAGACGATAGAAAATAAGAGAGGAAAGATGTTAAGCGACCTTATACGGCACGACGAACTAATAAAAAACATCATAGAAGGAAAGAGAGGAAGAGGAAGACCTAGATTTAACTATATAGACCAAGTGAAGTCAAAATTGGACGTCGTGTCGTATAAGGAGGTGCAGGAAGCGGGAAACAACAGAGAGGAATTGAAGAAGCTACACCGACAAGAGCCAAGCTCTTAAATATAGAAGAAGAAGTTATTTTATCTACTGTTCATAATTTTACTATAGCACCACCATCAAATTTCTCGGTAGCTAAACACCGATATGCTATTTACTATATTGTTTATATAAAGTGAATATTTACTGACAGCTCGGCTCTCTCTGTTGGTACTTAGAGTACAGAGTTCCGAGTACAGAGAGAGTACTAGTTTGAGTGCATCTGAATTACGCTTGGATGCAAATGTATGCACAGTATTAAACTACGTTAAAGATAAACGCTAAAGCGTTTCGAAGAGTAAATATTGTCTAGTTCTCTGTTTAATGCACTAATTGAAATATGGATACCAAAAGAAATATTACTAGGTATTTTTTAGATCATCAGATATGAAAAAGAAGTTGAAAATGAATTCAGCTGACAAGTTATAGGTAGGTATAGTACGCGGTAGTAGGTACTTAGGTAAATTCCACGCCAACCGACCCTATCCACCGCATCAAGATTGGAGCTAAAAGACGAATATGGCATCATCATCATCATCATCACCATCACCATCACCATCATCATCATCACCATCATCATCATCACCATAATCATCATCATCATCATGTCAGCTGAAAGACGTCTACTGAATATCGCATAGGTACTTTAATAAAAAATAAGCAATCATAATCATTGCTTTAGGGCAACGTGGGTTTTAGCTTTTGATCTTTCTTTTTTTGGATTAAGAGATACGATTTTCAGAACAAATGAACATATATTAAAAATCATAACCTTCCTTTTTGCTTGCATCGAATACCTCGAGGAAAAACAACTAAACTAATCTCAACTTTGAAAAATCTAACTAAGACCTAAAATCCATAAAAGCATTATCCCTTCGAGCAAGAAAAACCCATTAGCACCGCGCAATAATTACAGATTCTGTGTGAGCGCATTTTTTCCGCTAACCCTAAAAAGCACGTTACGAACATGTTTCGACGTCCTATGTAGTTGTTACGGCAACAATGGGCCGGAACAAAAGACGCTTTGTTACCTCCGCCATTGTGTTGTGCGACAACACGGCGCGAATTCCGCCGTTACCCGCTTGTTTATGCGGATAATTTTCTGTTAAAAAAGTTGTCAGGTTTTTCCTAGCAATAACGTTTTGTAAAATACTTCAAAATTTAATTTTTTTTTGTTAACGACTCTTGCTTTGTAAATAGTGTAGCGTTTACTCGAATTGCTTTGCCTCTGAAATCATTTTAAACTCAATTATTGTTTGTAGCTGGTATTTTAACAAAAAAATTAAGTCGTATTGGATTCTGAATTGAAAAATTATAATAACAAAAAATCACTATTTTCAATTTTAAAAGTAAATACAAGAAAACATAAAATTCTCGCCTGTAAAACCTGTGTGCATAACGTCTGAACTGTTTGAATCAAAATGCAGGTACATCGTACAGGCTTGTTTAATCATATTTGGCAGCTGTTGCCTGACAAACATTTGCTTAGTTTACATCCCTACGTTATGTATAGCAAACATAAAATACACTTGTAACTGCTACTTACTTTTGAAGCGATGATAGCTCAATGGTAGTGACGTCGGATGCCGCGACGAAGGTCGAAGGTTCGAATCCTACAATGAGCTTGAGCTTTCGGTGAAGGAAAACATCGTGAGGAAACCATAGCACGGTGGTAGGGTACTTTGTAGTACCCGTCTGGCTGGCTACCACCCTCAAGTTGAAAATCTGTCGCCAAGCACCTACCGGTGTGTTCCGGCAATTGCACTTGAGACCCAGTACTTGCCTTCTCGGCATTGTAACAGGTCGGCAACACGACGACCACTAGGCGACGGTAACCACTTACCATCAGGTGGACCGCCTGCCTGCTTGTCAACTTTCAGACATATAAAAAAAAAAAACTGCATTTATAGCAATAACTTGACGCCCATCATCACACGTTTCGTCATCAATTGAAAGGATGGTATTTCAATCAAAATCAAAAATATTTTATTCAAATACTAGGTATTTGTTTGCCTAGAACTTTTGTTTCATAAGCCTGTATTTTAACCATGGTGATATTGAAAGTGTAATAATTTACAATCTAATAAAGCCTATTTTAATTACAACTTAATGTAATGTACAGTACACACCGTAGGTAACGATTATTATGTAGTGGAAAGTAGTAGAAGTAGGGGAATAGGCTAGATGACAGCGTCAAAAATAAATGACCAAACACTAACCAATGCATAAAACATCTGAAAACACGCGGAAACAACAAATATGTTGTACATTTAATGCATTCTATGATTTTTAATTACCAGTAGAACCGCTAAGAGTAGATCATTTGATGCTGTGAAACTATGACGTCATAGCTTAGTATTTCATACAATAATCCATGTCAACCAATCGTTTTGACATTTATTAAAAAGTTCCTGATTTGATATGCCAGGAAACTACCCTATTATATGTTTTTTGCTAGGCGTTGCTAAGTCACTCAGTCTGCGAGTAAAAAGATTTATTTTTGTATGTATTGATTCGCACATCTCCTTTAGTTTCAACTATTTAATGTATTTATTTTAAACTAGTTATTCCCCGCGGTTTCACTCGCGTTCCCGGGATAAAAAGTAGCCTATTATAACCTTCGGGGATAATGTAGCTTTCTATCAGTGAAAGATTTTTTCGAATCGGACCAGAAACACCGGTGATTACCGCGTTCAAACAAACAAACAAACTCTTCAGCTTTATTATTAGTATAGATTTAGGGGTGCACTGGGTCACATTCAGGTTTATCGATGGTATTATAATTAGGCGTTGTTGGTTAAGTCACCACCTAACGCCGCAGGTTATGGGTTCGATTCCCATGCTGAACAAACATTTGTGGGTCTGACTCTGGGTGTAATGTATGTATGTAGGTATTTACAAATAAAGTAGTATATCAGTTAACTGATTTCTATACTACAAGTTCTGCTTAGTTTGAGATCATATAGCCGTGTGTGAAGAATTTCCAAGAACATCAGAACAAAGTTTTTTTTTCGTGTTTTCAAGGTGTGTTCAAATATAAGAACCTAAAATATCGCTAGTTTATGATCGGATACACTGTATATCCCGGGTTTAAAGCAGTCACAATATGCACCGTGCCTAAATTGAACCACGAAATTATTTATAATCGCGATCCCAACTTTGTCGGTACACAAGTGTTTTGTCAAACTTTCATTATTTATTCAAGCCCGATATGGAACCGAACGAGCGCGCAAAACAATCAAACAAGAATAACTGAATTAGATTTATTGCTAAACCAAAAAACGTGCAGGTTTCATATTAGTTTGAAAACAATTTGGAAAACCAACTCTACTTCACAACTTTAAGTTATAACTTAAATAATATTTAGTTACTATAGTTTTATCAAAAATCTGCGTACATTTGATGGTTTTGTAAAATTATTAATAAAGTTTATATGCAAATGAAATGGATTTTATTATAAAACCTTTAATTAAATTCTGTTAACTAAATAAATAGCTAACTAAAACGAGACAGTAGTTAGGTTAAATCCTTTAATTACTATCTGGTTATTATTAAATACATTTACGAAAAACTAGCCATCGCGTGTTGCTTTACCCGCTTTCCCAAAACGAAAAGAAACTTACAGTAATGAAGAATTATCATTCTATTAATGAAAAATTGCTTAGAATCGATAAATAGTAATTCCATAGATTATCTTCAACATACACACAAACTCCCTCTTTATCATAATAATGCAATTAAAATTAAGGTAACAAAAAAAAATACTTAAAAATGTTACAACAGTTCGAAAATCTTAAACAATTTAAACGGTTCAAGAAAGTACAAAGCTGCTGAGTAAGTATTTAATCTTTTGAACTGAAGTCTTAATCTGTAAATAAATAGAAGCTAGACAACCCCCCGAGACACGCCAACGCAAACGCAAACGCAAACTACTCTAAAATTAACATATAGATCAGACGATGAGAACCATAGTAATAAATTTTGATAGGGCCATTAACTTCACTGCAGCTACATCATAACGCATATCTACCATGTTGCAGTCATGATATCTCAAGATTATGTTAACTGAAGACAATATTAAGATGATGATGTAACTGATGATAAGTCATATTATATAATAACTGATAGACAAGAAAAACTATAACATAATGAATTTGGTAATTGGGTTCATTATGCCGATAATTTCAAAATAAGCTACAGACTAACGGTCTTATTCATAAAAAAGTTACGAAACGTCATTTAGTTAAAATTCTGAAGTCTTTATCTGACACGTGACGTGTGGTGATCCAAAGAGTGAGACGGAGGACACTATAACACCGATTTAGTTACAAATTTGACGTTTTGAATTTGACACTTTTGAATTTGAATAAGGGGGTACGTTTGCAGGGAAAATAATGTGATGAGAAAACATTCAGCGATATAGAATTTATATAACTAAACATATAAAAGAAAAACGTGACTGACTAAATTATCAATCAGCTCTAACCACTTGACGAGTTGGGCTAATGTATGTGGGCTATTGTATAACCGCTTACCAATAGCCTGCTTGTTTGCCGACTTCCTTGTATAAAAAAAAATAATGACGAAAATATTATATTTTGTTATTTCTCACATAATGCTTGAAGAGCCAAGACTGTGGAAAAGTGGTTATCAAGTGAATTATAGTTACCACGCCCAGAAGCTTCTAAAGCTAAGTGTCTATAAGCTATGCTGTAGTTCATATTCAGTTTCAAATAAATATTTTCAAACTACTTAGCCAATTTATAATAAAAATATGAGTGAGCTTAGAACATTCTTTGATGATAAATTAAAATATTTAGCAAAATGAGTACGTTTTAACTGAGTCGGATAAACGGACCCAATTATTTAAATGTTGCCTTTTTAATGTTCTTATAAAATACTGAATTTATAATAAAGGTAAATGGGCAAATAAGTGAATGAGAGGGTAACATACTCCTGTAAAAATAATCCCGCAGCCTACCTTAATCTCCTAATTAAGTTCATCATTAAATTATCCTGTACACATAATTTTCATCTACACATTTTTTTTTCGTGATTTCAGGGTTGGTCCCATAAAAAAGTTGTTTAAAACGGAGTATAATAATCCCTGAAAATTTTGCTATTCATTGAAAAATTATTGGGATTTTTGTTTTTTTTGTGTGATTAACGTCGGTTGCAATCTTTTTAAAAGCTTTTATTTAACTTCACATGTTAGTATGTTTAGGTTGAAACTGGCAAGGCAATTTTAACCCTTTCCCGTTATCCAAATGATTTAAAATTGAGTACACATTATGTACAATACAATAATATGGTGTTATTGAGATGATCTGAAAAAAAGGTTATCCAAAAAAATAATTTAAACTTTAACTAATTTAAATAGGCTTTTATTTTATGTTATAATAGAATTTGGATTCATAAGAAACTCAGTCAACATTTCTTCCTGAATACTCAGCTGGTCCTTTTACGATGTCTTCCTTTACTGAAAGCCGAATATTCAAAATTCACTGAAAATTGATTTCTACCCTCATTATGATTTCAGTACGGAAGACAAGGGTTTATTATTTTATGTCCGGAATCACGTAGCAGGTCTGGACTACAGTTCAGTTGTAAATTACCATATTCAGTTTATCTAAACTACAAAATTTCTCCCAACTGACGGTATGTTATTTTTGTCCCGCGCTTGGCAGCACCTGCTCCGGCCCTCGGATTTGTTCACATAATTATATGTAAAGTTTATGTAAATCCCAGAGCCCTGCGTCGGTTTACACATAATATACTGTATGTTTTGGCGTTGGATTGAATTTTAATGACGATTTAGGGAAATCATTTGGGATTCTATGCGGGAAAAGAAGGATAATGAGAAGGTTTTGATGATAAAATGTTTGTTTTAAAATATGGATTTTGATGGACGAAATATAAAGGGGAGAAAGAGCACTTTAATAAATAGTACCTGGTTGACCGAGCATTGCTCGATTATTTTTCAAACGACGTATTCTAAAAATTAAACCTAGCTAGATCGAAACCCTCTGGATGCCAAATTTCATGAAAATCGTTGGAGCCGTTTTCGAGATTCAGATTATATATAGTATCTATCTATATACAAGAATTGCTCGTTTAAAGGTATTAGATCAGATAGATTCTTGATAGGTCAGTTGGCGTGGTTGGTTGTGGGTTTGATTCCCATCCAAGACAAACTTTACTTGTATAATTTTATCCTATATAAGTATGCATTTACAAAAAGTAGTCTCAGTATGCTACATAACTACATCAATTATCTGGTTTCCAGTGGCATAATAATACATGGTTCCGAAAATGCTGGCAGAATAATTGACAACCAAGAATATAAATGCTAACGATCCAGCTCAAATCGAGCTTCGATGAGATATATTCTATAAATTCTGCAAGTAGGTACATTCAGCAATGATTGACAGTAACTCCTCGCCTCGAAAGTTAGTTACTGGTTTAATTGATGAGATATCGCGTTTTTATATTGTTTTTTTTATACTACTAAGCAGCAAACAAGCATACGGCCCACCTGATGGTAAGTCGTTACCTAGTAGCCCATAGACACTTGCAACACCAGGAGTATTACTCGCGCGTTGCCGACCCTGGAAGAATCTCTTCACACTCTTTTTAAAGAACCCCATGCTGTAGTCTCTTGGGAAAACCACGGCGGTACCTCTAATTCTTTAGTTTAACATCTGAGCAACCTTACTCACACGTAAAAACTTTAACCCTCTTATTCATAAACGCAGTTTAACTAAATCAGTGTTATAGTGTCCTCCGTCTCACACTTTCGACCATACGTCACGTGTCAGATAAAGACTTCAGAATTTTAACTAAGCATCGTTTCGTAATTTTTTTATGAAAAATACCGTAAGTTATTAGGCTGTGGCATTCTGTAAATTCCTTCGAATGAATCCTCTCTACGTCATTGGAATACAGGCTAAACGCCTCACCTTCTAACTTGTCCATGTCTGTGTAATCACATGGATCATTGCGTTGCTAACTCATCAGACGTGATCGCGAATGACGACCCGTCTGACGTCACGCCACGTCATCGTCGCTACGGACCGATATCAATGTAGGTACGTTCAAGTACATTAATTGACTTTGCGGATTTTGAACGATAATATACGAGTATCTACTGTGAAGCAAGCATGATGTGCTTAATGTATATAAAGTTCCTTTCCATTTTGCGAATATAAAACATTTTTTTTTTCTTAATATTAAGATTTTGAGATTTTGAGAGAGAGTTTATCTGAAAGTTTTATAATTTACTGCTTACAAAGAACTATTGTCATTATTAACTTGCCAAGATTTTTTTTTGTGAATGGAGCTAATTTAAAACAACTCGTTTTTACATTATTGTAGCTATGATTTATGGAACTTCTATATTTTACAGACAACGCACTTACATTTAGATATCGTATTTTTATAAACTTGGCTCCTTTTTCACATTTGTTCAATGTTATGTACAATTTTTGTTTGTATAATTTTCTGTTTATGGATTGGACTGGGTTTGGTTTTTATTTGATTTAGTTCTAATGTTAAATGGGTATAAAAGTTCATAAATTATACGGAGGATAGTGGTCCCAATTCTATTGTTTAAAAACTAAACTAATTTAATTTTAGTCTATTTCTTTCTAACCTAACGTAGAGGCACAGCCAAATAATTAATGTTGCATATTTTTTTGTAATATTTTCATTTATTTTTCTTACAAAAAAGTTAAGAAAGGCATAAAATAGATTCAGTACAGTCAAATTAGTCACCATTTTATTGATCATAACTATGTATTTACCAGAACATGACGATAGTATAGATTTGCTAGCTCTAAATATGTATAATATTAAGTTTCTTTTCTGACTTGGTCAATATACTGCCGAGTGTCTAGATAAAATAAATATTTCAATTTCAGTAAAATATACAGAAAACGAAGATATTATGGAATTACCAGACCTTATAAAAATATATTAAGATAATTTCATAGAGAAATTAATCTACTAAATAAATATATACCTCAGGTATATGACCTTTGTGATTTGGTCCTTAGAAGTAGATGCTCTTTACTCTAGTACGAAACTAAATTCTATTAACTAAAAAAAAACATTAGATTTAAGATAGAAAAAATATTGAATGAACAGGTGCCTTTGAAAGGGTTATTTGGATAATATGTAGAAGTAAAAACATTCTTTGATATGTGTCAGCTAGTAATTGAATGAACCAAACAAATATTTATAATACTAAAGAGAAAAACAAACATATATCCCACTAAATGGTATACAAAACTTAGATGAAGCATCGGCAATATTCGTAAAATCGATCGTTCCCGAAAAGAGTGCGCATACAACATTACTCATGAATTAAAAAATGATCGGCGAAAATTATCTTATTGAACCTTGAAAGGCGCGATAGTGAATGATTTTTATTAGTTTTGTAAATCGGAAGTGAAGTGTACGAAAACGACTTGCCGATGCTACATCTAAGTTGTGTCATACTGTAAGCAGTTATCATAGCTTATGGAAGCAACGTCAAGGTAATCACTCGTCATAACAACCACAAGTACCATAGAAATCTCGAATTATTTGAAGATTTTTAAAGTATCGAAGTCAAAGTGAAAAAAGCCTACTAGGAATTAATCTTCTTCTGCAGGACTATTTTAAAACACTCGGATTCGACGGGGTAATGTAGGTGACCATCCTCAAGTTGAAAGCCAAGCAATGTGACTGGCAGATAAAACAAAGAGCCAGTTAATTCCATTTACGATTAGAAACAAATTAAAAAGAAAAGTAACAATGTTAATTATAATTTCGTATACCTACTATGATGGCCAATTTGAATCCGACGTAACAAAATAAGTTTCGTGCGGGTGTTTCTCGTGAATTTTCGTTGGAAAAATACATAGTATGCGCCCGATTATAATTTATCGGACCGTTTTCTTGTCGGTGAATTTGGAACTAAGAAAGACGCTACTTTAGTATTGTATATAATAATATAATTTGGAGGCAGAAATTTATAATTATAAAGTCTCCATCACATTACGGAGTCTAATTGTTGCGTTAACGATGTATAAAATCAAATAGACAGGGCGTTTACTCAGCAGTTTCCAGCAGGGAACATTGCTATTCTCACGTTCGCAAAAGCAACTCAGCAAATAGCGAAATTCTCTAAGAAATTACAATGTCACCGTGTACTCGCATGAAATTGTTACATTTTCAGAGTTGTAGAAATAAAATAGAACCGAGTAATTTGAAAAACACAGGTAATATTTTGTTTAACAAGCTTTGGAATAAATTACCTACTCTGCCGTCTTGTAAATAGGCTTTGTCTCAATTTAGATAAAACTTTTTTTTAAGTCGTAGAATAAAATGTTACGTAATTTTTATTTATGAAGATGTTAACTAAACATAAAAAAGATGTCCCAGATCTTAGCTTATTCTTATCAGATGATCTTATAGAAAAGAAAAATATCACGTAGCTATAAAATAAAATTAAAAAAAGTACACCAATTTAAACCCGTACACATTTTGCAAAGAAGCAAACCTTACAAAATCTCGTCTTGTAACTAGAACGCAGTAATTAAAAAGCAACATACACGACTCATAATTGCAGCATCTTAAGAGCCTAACATATTCTTTTTTGTATTCGCCAAGTGTTCTCTACAAACAAACGATGCTCTACATAGTTTGCAACAGAACGTTACAAAGAGTGCTTTGTCCGCGGGCGACGCACGACGCTTGCAGCTCGTCTGATGCAGCCTTTGTACCATTTGCATCTTACACTCATATGATTGTTGATGATATTAACAGAGGCATGATAGACGGTATTTATTGAATGATCGTCTTTGTTCAATCAGCTGTTCAATGTAAAAAAAATGTGATGTGATTTTTTAACGACAATATTCATTGGTTCAGCAGTGGACGTCTTAAGCTGATGATGATGATTAGAGTTAATGCTGATACCGTGGTTTAAAAGCTAATCTGATATACGTAAGACTGTCCTATAAATAAACTCGTCACTTTCTGACGTCATTAAGGCTTCAAACTCTTTCACAAAAAAAACTAGCTTGTTAGCTATAACGAAAAATTCATAAAAATTACATTACTTTTTTCTATGAAACATTATGCGTTATACATTAGATTATTTATAGGAAAACACATTACCATTTGAAAGAAACAAAACACACCCTCGCACACCTTTGCACAGCACTTTAACCGAATGGCTCATGTATATCGACAATAACTGTTAGTCTCATAGGTCCCAATACAGCTATATCTATGGAAATTACACCGTCCAGTGAACTTGCGTCACAAATACATTACAAAAAGGGCAACTCTTTGATGTTTGAATTTCGTAAGCGAAATTAGGATTCGACAAGACAAAGGAGCCATCTTGTTATAATATGGACGCTATTTAGGTCGATTGAGTTAACCTTTGTAGAAGTCACAGTGCCTACTACAAGAATAGGGTAGTCTACTGACATATCAAATAAGCTACTTTTTAATAAATGTCAAAACGATAGTTTATATGGAATTTTGCATGAAATACTACACTAATGACGATAGTTTCACAGCATCCAATGATCTACTATTAGTGGTTCTACTGGTAATTAAAAATCATAAAAAGCATTAAATGTACAAAATATTTGATGTTTTTAGATGTTTTATGCATTGGTTAGTGTTTGGTCATTTATTTTTGACACTGTCAACTACCCTATTGATCTTGCTTGTCTGTGTGTGTATGATAATGTATGTAGTAAGTAATTTAGATTTCATAGAAAAAATGTTATTAAGGCCAAGCACACACACATTATTAAAGGAATAAAATCATTTTTATCATATAATAAATTAGTTATAATTCAAACTTACTTATAAGTTATTTTACAAAATTATTATATTATTATGAAAGTTTGAAGTAATTTTAAATTTCTCAATCTACATACATACTAGCTACTTCTAATGAGGTAGGGTTTACTACGGTGCGCTCTCGTACTATAAATTTAAATGTCATGTCTTACACGTGTTAGTGAGATTACCTTACTTTATTTATTGTATTATTTCATAACATATTTTATGATATATCGGCACTTGACGCTCAATTTATTACCTACTTACTTATTTTTTAATATTTATTGTTAAATGTATGCTAATTTTCTCTATTTAATTTATATGTATGTTCAACGTTCATATTAATAAATTCATAACAGGTATTCGTATTTTTAACAAGTGAAGTGATATTTTTTTTAGTTAAAGTGAGTACTTACCTATTATATTTAACATATTGAAAGTTTAAATATGTTTTTAGATAAAAAATGACAGATTTTCAGAATTAGAATTATTCTAGTATAAAAACATGGAGTAAACTGTTTGTTGATCCAATAAAGAAATACGTTTATTCCAGCCACCTCTCCCCTTAAAATGGGCCAAACGAAGGCCAATGTTTACCGGCCAGCAGCCACGTCAGCGGGACCTATCATTCCCTTCTTTATTGGAACCCACTTTGTCATCACAATGGCCCTCTATTGGGGACGAGTGTGATTTGAATCTATAAGGCCACTTGAGGAAAAAGGAGTACATTTTTTTTGTTTAGCTTTACATTTAGTGTATTGATACAATTTGATTTTATTAAATAGCATAACATCTATAATAAGATTTGTAACTTATTATAAGACTATATAATATTTATAATTATTTATAACAAATATACTTATAGAAATAGCTATAATTAACATTCTTTCATATTACAAAAACATATTTTAATTTATTTGATACTAGCTTCCACCCCGCGATTTCACCCGCGTTGCCGAGGGATCTTATGTTTTCCCGGGATAAAAAGTATCCTATGTGTTAATCCAGGTTATAAACTATCTGTGCTCCAAATTTCATCTAAATCCGTTCAGTAGTTTTTGCGTGAAAGAGAAACAAACATCCATCCATCCATCCATACTCACAAACTTTCGCATTTGTAATATTAGTAAGTGGGATTAGTAATTATAATGTCGCTCTTCAGTATAAATCTTTTCATGAGTTTTTCAAATTGTTTTAGTGACGTTTTATATCGTTTATATAATAGGTTGGGGAATGCCGATCTTGCTCCACTTTTTCAAAAATGGCATCCATTTTATCCGTAATAGGGCGAACAGAGCGACGTGCATCTTTGACATCAAAATTTCCGGATTGAAAACGCTTAAACCATATTTGTGCTACTCTCACAGACACTGCACTAGGTCCATAAATATCGTAAAATTTTTTCACGGCTTGCGTTGCATTTTTACCTTTTTTGTAGTAAAATTTTAAAATGTATCGAATTTCTTCATTAGATTCACTCATCTTGATAGTACGAAAAACAAATGAAAATCACACATTTTCCTAATTTGAATTTGGAATTATGTTCTTTAAAATTTAAACTTTGATACCTAAACCAGCCAGATACAAATAGTATAGCCAAAGAGATTTTATTATGAGTTCATACATACTATAATGTGAACAGACTTTTTCCCCAACCTAATATATTGAAACAAAAACTGTAATTACCTACATAAATTCAAAAAGAAAAGATCCATAAAAAAAAGAAGCCTTTCTCTCAGTTCAAGTGTATTCCGAACCGGTGGTAGAGTCTATTGTAAAACTGTAACTGTTGACGTTCATAAGTGCCTTACTAGGGCTTAAACTGAATAAATGAGTTTTTGATTTTGATTATCATTTTCCTATATTGGTATTGATGAGATATAAAAAAAATGTATTCTGTAATCTTTTACAATCATAATGCATGTATTAGAATAGATATACCTACTAAGACCCATTAGATTTTCACAATCGCATTGTAAAAGACAATAAACGGTTTTACCAATGTAATAAAAGCAGCTTCAAATAACAAAGCAAGTTCTCAAAATACATAGATTGTAATATTATAATATATTTGTGGAACTCTACACTTCTTCATCTTGTTAGCTCAGATTCATCGACCATATAATGATGTTCCAAAAACAATTAACGAACAAGAAAACTACAAAAATAATAAAACAACTATTGTAGGTAATTCAACTTTTATTTCTTCCAGTGTTTTTTAGTTAAAAATAAACTCATAAGAAACCCCAATTGTCCATGTAACGAATAATAAAAAAATATATTTCGAAGAAGAAGGTAGACGAAGCGTATAAATTTAGTCTATTCCAACATTTATCCTAAAAATCTAAGGGTCGTGACACATTTAATCAGATTCTATAATGGCACAGTTTGAAATTGCTCATCCCTCGCCATTGTAAATTTGCTTTGCAGATTAAGTAATTATCTGGTTAGCAAATTCAAGGCTGAATGTCGGGTCTTCTTACATTAATATGATTAACGATAGAATTTGGAAAATAGGTTCGTCAGTTTTTATTAAACAGAGTGTTCGGTCATGAACTAGCGATATTTTAGGTAAGTACCTATTTTTTTTTTATTATTTAATTGAACACAATTTTAGGAATCGGTCCTATAGCAAAGGTACGCTTTTCCCTATGAGCTTTGGTGACCTATTCAAGCGCAGGAACACAAATTAAAGTTATTTGTCTGTGGTATTCTGTATTTTCCCAGTCGAGCTACTTTTTGAGCAGGAAAACACTATATCATCTGTTTTAAAAGGTAATAAAATATATCGCACATTTTACAATACAGTAAGTCATATTCTAAAGGCCATAAGTATCTAATTACTTTAGCGATCTACTCTAAATATTCCTATTTACCAACCAAAATGCCCTTGGGTCCGATATACAAATCTGTGTTACATCAAAATATATAATTAGAATACCTAAATCCTAAAACGTATTTGTTAATAATATACAAGTAGGTATTGTTATAACTGGTAAACGGCCTCCGGGGTACAAGGCCGCTTGTTATACTGTCACTATAATAATATCAGGAGTGAGTCGAAGACGGTTTGACATTGGATCGATTACGGTTAGATCACGTCCCTCATAGCGAAGCCGACTTTGTACACCTAACAACTTATTGTTATATAAGTCATAGGATGTAGCGATTCATTTAGATTAATTTATATTTTATTTTTCAGCTTGAGTTTTTGGACAAGGAAACTATCGGCCGGCGCAGATTGGCGGATGGGATAGCAGAGGATTTAAAGTTAATCAATAGAATTTAATAGTTATCCAATCAAAATCTATACTAATAATAAAGCTAAAGAGTTTGTCTGTTTGAATGCGCTAATCTCCGGAATTACTGATAAAGGTATGTTTAAAAATTCTTTCACTTATAGGAAGCTACTATCCCCGAAGGTTATAGGCTACTTTTTATCCCGGGAACGCGAGTGAAACCGCAGGGAACAGCTAGTAAGATATATATTTCTACCAGCGATGCTCTAGAGAAAACTGCGCAGCGATGCTCCGATACCGATCACCGAGCATTGAAATATATACTTTATTTCGATTGGATAACTATTCAATTCAATTGATAAATTTTAAATTCTCTGCCATCCCGTCCGCCACTCTGCGCCGGCTATATAGCGCGGTGGAACTTGGTAGCATGATAGATGGTGTCTTAACTAACTACGCCAACTGGCATATCACAAACAATTGTGTTTTGCGGCACCTTATGCGGTTGTAAAAGGCGATATTTTGCAACAAAAATATGTAGCTTGATCTGTGGCCGTGGGTACAACAGCCTATCCCTAAACACTCAAGCCAAGCTTATCAAAATACAACTCTTCCAGCAATCGTCTTAGACCTACAGGTTTTGAATCAATATCAACTCCAGGACCGCCACCATTAATGCTGGGACACGTCCCTATACAACCCGTCTCGATCGGGACTTGAATACTAATGTTATGATATACACATTAGTTTTAAGACGTCTACGCTTAGCGCTTTACACTGTTACTGTTACATACCTAATGTTATTTATTTTTACATCCTATGTACTACAAATATGTTAAATGTAATTATATATTTTAATATTATCCTATCATATGTAGGTATATATCATCAACTAATTTGAAAAAAAAAAAGAACTAATTTGAAGCATGATCGGTTTTGAAACCTTTTCGCTTGCAGCCAGTTATCTAGTTCACCCTGTCCATTGTTGACAATGAAAATTGTCTGTTGCAAAATAATTTGTTTAGACTATTTTTATGACAAGTGCATTGTCTGGTTATATTGTACACAGGTAGCCGCTGGTCACTGCACACAAAATTCACCCTTAAGGTGATCATGCTTCAACTTTGTTGATAGTACTTCCTACTAGTATTAAAGCCTTTGAATGTTTGTGAGTCTCTCATGTATTAACAACTGAACGTATTTGGACGGAACTGGTGTAGGTACTATTATGTGTGCTATATACCTAGTATATTTTTTATTCTGTTTTATTAAATGATTTATTTTATATACAAGTACATTAAAGTCAGTAAACAAGCTCACAGCCGCGGTAAGCGCCTAGAGGTCTATTCCGAAAAACGACTGTAGTCCGACTGTTGTTTTAAAATGTTAACCAATTAAATTGCACAATTTTCACGTCTCGACAATTTCCAAACAAATATACGCATAATATATAAATGTATAGGCCGGTGTTTGCCCACCTACCTGTGATCAGTGGTGATACGGATCAAATTACCACGAAATTACGCTTAAAAGTGAACTTTCTCTCAAAACAAAAGCTTAATAATAAAGTAGTAGGTACCTAAACAAAAAAATATTTCTACTTTTGCTTATTACTTGCATTGCAAGATAAAAATAGCAATCGAAATACCTATGATAAATAGTAAATTTGAATATAGTAATGAAATGAAATAAGTTTTTTTTTTTAATTCAGTAGGTTGTCAGTTCCTTATGAATACTTCAAAGTTGGCAAGTCAGGCTTAACTCTATTCTAAAGTGAGACTAAAATAATATTCCCTATTTGAAGTATAACGTTGTGTAAAGGGAAGACGTAAAATGCACTTAGGCAATTTACATTTTTCTCCTTTAACTTTATATTCAGCGACTACATTTTACTAAAAGCGCTTTTAGGGTTTCGTATCTCAAAAATAAACCCTTATAGGATCACTTTGTCGTTCGTTTACCTATCTGTCAAGACCCTTTTTATCAGGACTCTTGTTTATATTTAATATTGTGTCTGGTCCACGTGGAAGTATCAAATGGAAATGAATCCTACATTATTATTTTGAGGATGTTTGGATGTTTGTTACGCTTTCACGTAAAAACTATGGCGATAATAGGTCAGTGACGTCGGATGCCGCGAAGAAGGTCGTGGATTCGAATCCTATAAAGGGCTCGGGCTCTCAGTGAAGGAAAATAGCGTGAAGAAACCATAGCACGGTGGTAGGGCACTTTGTAGTACATTGGCATTGTAATATGGCCATTTATGCCGCATATTTTGACACTTACAAATAAATTCAAACCTATAGGCTACTTTCCAATAACATAGAAACATAAAATTTGGCATGAAGCAAGGTCTCACAGAAATAAGAAGATAGTGGAAAAATCCGGAAATACAAGTTAATACGGAACCCTCGGTGCGCCATCAGACTCGCACTAATCAGTGTTTTTTTTTAATATGACCTTTTAAATATTTTTTTTATAGTTATGTGTGTGTATGAATTGGCTTAGAGAAGATCACCATGGCTAGTGACGATAGGGCCAACGGTAAAAATACATACAGGCTAGAAAAGTTCTGAGTAACTTTTATGAACCAAGAAAACAGCGTCGCAAAACAGAGTACCTAAGTAGGTAGGTAGATTAATTTCTTACAAATATAAACCATTAATAACTTACGAAACAATATTCTCAAAGCTCACAAAAATCTGTTTTATTATAGTTATAGGTATACCTTATAAACGAGGCCTTATAAGTTGTTGTCGAGGAAAAATGAGGCAGCGAGAAAATTTTAATATCGACATTTTGCCTTTGACTAAGATATTGTGGGAATGTCCTGATTTCAAAAACTTACTTTGTTTCGTCGCGTTTTTACCAACAAATTGAAACATATTGCGTTCACAAAGAGACGCCAAAAAAAATCTTCTGATATTCGACGAAAATACGAGGAGGTATTTCGGAAATAATGGCGCGGATATTATGTAAAGTGTAATATATTTTATTGAGCTGCCACTTAGTGACGGGCATAGCGATTTGCTCAGTCAAAAAAATTTGTAACTATTTAAGAATATAAATTTAACTGAACATGCAGATTATTTTTAACTGGTAAAAGTAAAAACAGAGATGTGATGCCTCACACCTACATTGATTTGATCCTTGTTTTAAGTAAAGTATAGTGTAAAGTTTTTTTTTACCTCACTCAAACATGCATACGATATGTATAATACGTGCATATAGATAGAAATTCAAAGATTTGTACACCCGTGCGAAGGTGGGGCGCTAGATTTCTATAATATATTATAATATGTCCTCTGGTATAGCAAATGGCGACAGGCCACGGTATTTACCATCAGGTGGACCGCCTGCCTGCTTGTTAAAGTCAGACAAAAAAACAACTCAAATCGTCTAGAATAAACGTTTTTCTTTTTTCCATAAACTCGCTGCTCACTCCGCTGCCCAATAATTCAGCAAAGCCGGATTGTTATACGGCCGTCGACCCATTATTTGGCCCCCAAGTTTGTCTTTGGCCCATACTCGTACGTACGTCGAACACGCGTTCATTGAATTAAAACTTAACTCGTTAACGTAGTGTGTCTAATGTGTTTTACAAATTATGTCATTATAATGCCAGGGTTGGATAGTTCCAAATACATGTTTTGTCTATCATGCAATTTTTTAATATTAGCCAAAGTCATGCTCATCAGTTTAAATCTAATACCTTTAAACGAGCAATTCTTGTATATATAGGTATATATATATAATCTGAATCTCGGAAACGGCTCCAACGATTTTCATGAAATTTAGTATGCAGAGGGTTTCGGGGGATATAAATCGATCTAGTTTCATTTTTAGAAAACGTCGTTTTAAAAAAAAAACGACCAAAGCTCGGTCAACCAGGTACTGCATGTTTTATGTAAGTATTATCATCATCTTCATCATGTCAGCCAAAAGAAGTCTACTGCTGGACAAAGGAGACCAAGGATCTCCACGATGGCCTGTCATGCGCTACACGCATCCAGTTTCCCATAAGTAAAGTATAGTAATTTTTAAATCGGCCAATGAAATCGCTTAAATATGGCGTGATGAAATATTGGTCGTAGACTGGATCTTGTAGTCTTCTGTAGTCTACGCTGGCCAGGCTTCTTGAAGAACAGATCAAATCCTACATATTAAAATGCGAAAGTTTGTGAGTATGGATGTATGAATGGATGTTTGTTACTCTTTCACGCAAAAACTACTAAACGGATTTGGATGAAATTTGTAACACAGATATTTTATAACCTGGAATAACACATAGGATACTTTTTATCCCGGGAAAACATACAAACATCCTCGGAAACGCGCTAGTACCAAATATTTGAGAACGGGGATGAAACCTTGAGGAACAATGTTGATTAATTGTTTAATTTAAGGTGGAGGCTTCGGTTGGGGCGTTAAATTCAAATTGTATCACGTTTTTTGCTAATTGCAGCTCAGTTATAGGTCGTAAGTTATCAACATGTTATTTGCGACAAGAATGGTAGTATATTTACTGATTAATTTATATATTTACTGTTTACCCTTAAGAGATATTTCGCTACAAATGCTACGATGTAGCACCTTAGCTTAGATCATCTTCTACGAGCAAGTCACGTATCCACGAGTCTGGCAGTTGCAGGCAACATTGCAGATGCTTTTTCCAACAATGCGCCACTAAATAGATTAAACTTATTAAAAATTTAATTTTAATCACGATCTTTTATCTATTTTGGTATTGTTATTAGGTGCAACAACTAAAAAATAAAAATATTTTATATTTTCTGCTTCTATGGACTTCTGTTTTTATGCGATTAGTAATTTAGACACTTAGGTACTAATAATTATAAATGTGAAAGATTATTTATGGTAGTGTAGGTGTAGGTAGGTAGGTAGGTGTAGATAGTTAGGTGTAGGTAGATTGGTAAGAAGGTGTAGGTAGGTAGGTAAGTCACAGTATAAATAAATAAATATCTAGGGACATTTCGTCACACACGGTTATCTGATCCCAAACTAAGCAGAGCTTGTACTATGGATTACACCCAGACTCAGGACAAACATACATGTTCAAAATATTTGTCCTGGATGGGAATCGAACATACGACCAGCGTCGCGATAGGTGGCGCCTTAACCAACTGCACCAACTGGCCTGTCAATTTAATCAAATATATTGGTATATTATATTTTAATAAAATAAAAATAAATAAATGGTAATATAAACATGTTGTACATTTACAACTACAGTAAGTAGATGACTTAAGTATCCAGTTACTTTATGATCTTAAAAAGTCTCAAGAGTATTGGCGTCCTTCTCTAAATTTTCCTATTTCCCCACGAAAATGTGCCCATGGGTCCGATATATAACATTCATATAACATGACTAAAAGGGCAGGTATTGTTGGGACGGCATAATGTGGTACAAATACGTCCCTATGGAAACCTTTGAATTCCGGAACGATAGGAAAAGGACCGATTAGTATTGTGATAATTTATGGTCCGATAGTTGAATAAATAAATTAAATGTACATAGTGATTTTGCTTACGTGGGTATATGAGGCTGAATACAATGGATAGTATACCTATACAGGATTTTTTAACCGCACCTGGAGAGAAAGTAGGTACTCTAAATGAAGATAGCTAATTTTATTGTATTTTGCCAGTGTCAAGTAGAGCATTGTATTTTTAATTCTTCATGTGTTTATTTATTTTCAAGTAAAGTAGAAGTCATGTTATAAATAATTTTCAAGTCATATTCAGTCACGTAGTCAGTCAAAGTATGTTAGGTTATAGGGTTTTAGTACAATGGTGGCATTCTGCTAATACATTTCACGGACTTTTTGAGACAACTTGAAAAGTTGTACACATATTCATTTCATTTCACTTCACTGGTGCACTTGTATTGACCTTTATTGGACAACATACCACCGATAGTATTCAATAATACTCAAAGTACTTACACGATTTTGTGAAAATAAAATGAAAACGCTACGTCACATGATCACATCGCATGTTCAAAAAATCCGCTCCAAAAGCCTTCTAGTCTTTGTGCCATTACTAGGTACATTGAGCCACATATTAAAAGAAAATTCGTCTTACAGAGCTTAGAGGAATCACAAATTCTTTGAAGCGACAAATTGAATATCGGAATTTAATTTATCTTTTACGGTTTTACCATGTTTGTTACAAACCTGATAAACTTAAGTGTGAAGGAACCAAAATACTTTTAATTGGAAATTCTTAACAAGAAAGTTTATGCGTATAATTAAGCTTTGCATAATTTTAAATGGCTTTGGTTTTACTTTTGGTACACGTGTAAACAATAATGTAATTAATAAGGCGATTTTTTTTATGTTCGCTACCTATTTCCTGCAGTTACCCACATTCTTGGGATGACACTAGCTTTTAGCACTTGGAAATAATGTAGCTTCCAAATAGTAAAATAATTTTCAGCATCGGACTATTAGCATACAAAATACCTTATTTATCTCAAGTAACAAATTTTACCTCCTTATTATATAAGTATAGATATTTTTGAAGACATAACAATCTTTTGGCTTGACACTACCATCTAGATTAAAGAATCATCTAAAATATATTAATACTGTTATTGTTATGTTCCAAAAATAAAGCTGTTTAGTATCAGTAATAAAACTAATTAAAAGGTCTATCTTCGTTATTATAAGGTTAATATTGGCTATATAAAATAACGTTATACTTCTTCTATATTTAAGAGCTTGGCTCTAGTCGGTGTAGCTTCTTCCATTCGTCTCTGTTGTTTTTGAGCAGGAAACACCTCCTTATACGACACAACGTCCAATTTTGCCTTCACTTGGTCTATATAGTTCAATCTAGGTTTTCCTCCCTTTCCTTCTATTATTATTCAACAATGTTATTTAAATGAATTCAAAATAAACGTTAGCATAAATTAAAGTGTACAATTTAAAATAATTCCTGAAGCACCCTCTGCTTTGCATTATCTTCTATAATTACAGCGAGGGCCACATTTGGCCCAACTGCTGCGCAATTATGTCCGTTTTTAACGCGATGCAACAATTTACAAGTTTATTTATGGTGTTTTAACGATGCCTGCGCCTTAATAAGGGCCCGAGGTTGTTATTTTTACGAGGAAATTTGAGATATATTCATACGGATTTTTCCAGAATCTAATATAGGTATAAAGGTAAACAGTATACTTAAGTTGTTTATTTTGTAAACAATTATATTGTTTTCTTTTATTACATTTTTATAATATTTATGGGAGATAATATTGAGTGGGAAGCGATTGAGTATTTTTAGAAATACATAGGTAGGTTTTTCTTTTATTTATACTTTTTTCTGAGAATGCAATAATCCCTCGGAGTCGCGGATTAAAACCGCAGGGGGTAATTTATAAATGCAAAGGTTGTCTCTTCTTGACGTTTCAACGGCTTTACCAATCGTGAAGTTTGGCAAGGAAATTAAAAAAACAATTCAAAGAATGCGGGTCAAGTCGATAGTGGACTAGATTTTTTTTCTTTTACCAAATTATTATATTTACCGGTTTTCTCAAGTATCTAAAAATATCATACGAGTATAACGCAAATGATTTATACTTGTTTCAGAATAACCTTTCCCTCCATATTAAAACGTACATTATATACTATTGAAATGTTAATGACTATATACAAAACTTAACTTGAAATATTTAAGAAACACACGCAATTTTCCAATCGAAAAAAACTTCATCAAAATCTGTTCATCCGTTCAGGAGCTATGATACTACAGACAGACACACTGATTCACAGATACACACTACAAACTTATAACAACCCCTATTCGCCGGGGGTTAAAAATATACGATAAATAATAACAATTTTAATAAACAGCTCAGTTTTGTTTTAACCTCCAATAAACGAACATTTTATTCTAGTTACAAAAACTATAGGTACTAATTTTGCAATTGCAATTGTGCAACTGTCGAATAATGCGAATAAAAATAAATATTCCCGTGACCCAGTTCCGAGCTAAAATTAAGCGCAGCTCCAAGATTGGATCTTGGATTGCTATCTATAAAAATCTCTTGTTATTAAGACTATTGTTTTGTTAGTGGCCTTAATTTACGTGTAAATAATAACATAGACAAGTATTGGTATCTATATTATAAATAAAAATGAATGGTTATCTGTTGCTAAGCGCAAAATCGAGGACGGCCCAATTCGGAAAATTTTCCAAATATTCATTGAAGTCCAAGAAACGTTTAATATAAAATTATTGCCAGAAATAAGGTACATAAAGATGTCAATTCATAATTAAGGCTACTTTCGCCTTTATTATACACTGTAGGCATGCAAATAGGTATAAGAATATAACGTCAAAATAATTAATGACACTTCAATAAAATCCGTCAGAAAGATAAATCAGGAGGACCTTTCAGATATTCATGAGCTCCAAAACGAGATATGACTTCTCAATTTACTTCCAGTTTGTAGTTCCGACATTTTAATTTATTAATGTTCATCCTAGAAAACGTCAACGTCAATTTTGTAATAATTAATTCAGTAAGATTCTATCAGTTCGTTACTTAAATTATTACATAATTTACTAGTTGCCGCCCCGCGGTTTCACTCGTGTTCTCAAGGTATCTTATATTTTCTCGCGATAAAAAGTAGCTTATATGTTATTTCAGGGTATGATCTATCTATGTGCCACGATTCATCCAATTCCGTTTAGTAATTTTTACGTGAAAGAGTAACAAACATTCATCCATACATCCATACTCACAAACTTTCGCAATTTATAATATAGGTATTAAGTAAGTAGGATGACAGTACAGCTTAATAGATTTCCCTTTATAGTGGACAACCGTGTGACGGCATTTAAACGCTTTTTTTCTGGGAACTTATTTTGAAAATTTCATGTGGAAAAACAAAAATAACCAGCTATCAGTGACCTCCGCTGTCAGACGCCGACGCCTGACTGGATATAATATAGTATGACTGGTAAATGTGTTTTTAAATAGCCAACTTTGTTATTCCTTCAATATCGCTATTTCGTTATTACAATAAATAAATCAAATTTTCTATATACACTTCTGGACACATTTATTGGCCCACCTTAGAGTTTAGGTTTCGATGGCCCCTACCGAAATATGATTGCTAGATTGAACAAAAACTGTTGATGCAGTTTTAAACCTGATTCATTTTACCATCTTTTTCGATCGTATTGTTTTAAATTTGAATTCAGAATACCATACGACATGGAGCTACGCCTAACAAGTCGGATATGCGCCTTGTTAAAGGCAATTGATTTTTGAATAAAAAACATGTTTTATCAAATATAGGTTTAATTTAATAACGCGTGTTGCCTCCATGGGCATCTACCACAGCTCTCATACGATTAGGCATAGAGTTTATCAACCGCTCTATGAAATTTTGAGGGATCATCTCCCATTCCTCTTCTATGGCAGTTTTCAACTCCTGCATCGTCTGGGCAACTGGCTGACGAGCCCTAACACGTATTTTTAGCTCGTCCCACATGTGCTCAATGGGGTTCATGTCTGGGCTTCTGGCTGGCCAGTCCATAATTATGATGTTCACATCCCGAAGATATTCCCTGACGATGCCGGCCGCATGGGCTCTTGCATTATCATGCATAAAAAGGAAATTTGGGCCCACATAGTCCGCGTATGGTATCACGTGAGGTTCTAAGCACTCACGAATGTACCTTTCAGCATTTAATGTTGGCAGCCGTGGTCCTGTAACAACCTCAAGTTGAGTTTTGCCGCTCGCGGATATACCGCCCCAGACAGTCCATGAGCCACCGCCATAAGCAACCCTCTCTTCAAAGCAGCATTGTGCGAAACGCTCTCCCTTACGTCGGTAGACCTTCTTCCTTCCATCATTGCCATGTAACACAATTTTAGACTCATCAGAAAAGAGTACACGGCTCCAATCTTGCTGTGTCCAATTTAAATGACTGCGTGCGAAATGAAGGCGCGCTGTTCGGTGGGCTCGCGTTAGTTTGGGCCCATTAGCTGGCTTGTGTGGTACCATATCGCGTTCTTTTAACCTTCTCCGAACAGTTCGAGCGCTCACAGATACTCCGTGGAAGTCGCGAAGTTGGTTTTGTATCTCAATGGAGGTAAGGTGACGATTTCTCAAGCTGGTCGTCACGATGAATCGATCCTGCCTTTCAGTTGTGACCCGAGATCGTGGCCTTCCTTGGCGACGAACAAAGCCGCCAGTCTCTAGGTACCTCCGATAAACATTTCGGACCGCAGATCGACTTAAATTAAGTTGAGCACTCACGTTTCTTTGGCTGTGTCCGGCCTGAATAAGTGCCTCAGCTTGGGCGGCGACTTCAGGTGAAGTATCCATAGATTATTGATAGAACCTCACCTTAATGTTAAGAATAAGTAATGTTTGTTGTAAAACCAAAGATATCAATCACTTTTTCAAGAATTAAATCCAAGTAAACCAATAAAACCAAATTTTCTTAGTATTCGATTGTTTGATATCAACAAACAGGCTCCAAATTGTCTTTTGTTTCTTTAAATTCTGTGTTCGAAATTCAAAAAAAGACTATTGAATGAAATTGTGAATGTGCCAGGTTCAAAACTGCATAAAAACTTTTTGCTCGACCTAATATAAAATTTTAGCTAGGACCAAACGAAACTGAAAATACAAGGTGGGCCAATAGATGTGTCCAGAAGTGTATATGAAAGGAAAACGTGACTGACTGACTGATCTATCAAACCACTGGACGGATCAAGCTGTCATTCGGCATATTACATAGCCAATAAGACGTAGGCATCCACTAAGAAAGGAGTTTTGAATTTTTTCTCCTAAAGGTAGGCTTCCGAGGCTAGCGGCCGACGACGGACGCGCGCGGCTGACGCGCGCGACAGACGCGCGCGGCCATTGTCAACATATGGGACAATGGCCATACTACCGCCGGGTCTACTATACTATAGTCAACCTATGAGAATGTATGTAGCCACTTCCGAGGCTCGCGACAGACGCGCGCGGCTGTCGCCTCGGCCGCGACCCACGGAAGTGAGGTGTGTCGCCGCGGCCGACGGCTAGTGCGGGAGGAATATGTTGATGATTTCCTTTGTTATTTATGAGTAAATATACTACCATTCTTCTCGCAAATAACATGTCGATAACTTACGACCTATAACTGAGCTGGAATTTGCAAAAAAGGTGATAAAATTTGAATTTCGCACTCCAACCGAAGGTTTACCCTTAAGTGGGCAAAATGCCTTATTTTCGCGGCTGAAAAACTAGTAAAGAATAAAATGCAAAAAGTATAAACCTTACCGTCGCTGCGCTTTGTAAGTGTTCAATCATTTATCATCATCAATCTTACGTAAGTTAAGTTACAAGTTAAAACTCCACTCCGTAACAGCTGAATGGTTTTGATTAAAACTTGTAACAGATAGACTATACCTTAAAATAAAATAAACAACTAATAATGGTATTGATCAGCAATATTTTCCAAACATACATTTGTGGGCCTGTAACATAGCAGATGGTACCTCTGTCATGAGACTATTCAATTAGTTCACCATCGTTAAATACAATTTATCAAAAGAGATATTCCTAAAAAGGTGATTGATAAATTAAAATAAAGCCTATTGAATCTCATTGTAAGCTTCGGATCCACTGATTCAACCATCAAAGGGAAGTCCCAATTCTACAATTACGCAAAAAGGCTCTTTATTTTTTAAATCTCGAGAAGGCAGATCCTCGAATTACGGTTCGTTGTTTGCTGAAACCGCTTCAGACGGGATCACACGAATTGTTCACTTTCGTTTTTGATGATTGAAAGCTTTTATCCCCTGATACTCGAGAATCGCAAATAAATTTGACGAGTGATGAGGTACTTACTCCCTCTTGCTCATTTTTTTAGTACTGTGGTGACATTTTCCATTTAATATAGCAACTTATTAAAAACCGCCTACTTTAATATTCTCTTAGCTTGGAAAAATATACTTTATTTAGCGTAAGGTGATGCCTTCGGTTGGAGCGCGAAATTCAAATTTTATTACGTTTTTTGCTAATTGCAGCTTAGCAGTTATAGGTCGTAAGTTATCAATATGCTATTTGCGACAAGAGTAGTAGTATATTACTGATTAATAACAAAAGAAATCATCAACATATTCCTCCAAGGTATATTACTGACATAATATGTACGACTATTTCATGAATTATTCAACCGGAGGCATCACCTTAAGAAAGAGATATTATTTATTCCAAGTTAGTAATCGAACCCATGACCTAATGCGTATCAATCAGTCTGACTTTGACGCCAACTGGACTGCCCATCTAATTCACAAAATAAAAAAGAGAAGCTTTTAGCGTTCTTTATTTTCTGTAACGTACAGGGACTGATATGGAAATGGGCAGAACACTAAGCACGTATGACAGATAAGAGATGAGCAAAACGTGTCACTTCATGGGCAGAGATACACAAGAATAATATAAGACATGACAGAAATCAATTGGCTAAAAAGAGGACTAGATTTAAAAAAAAGGAAGCCACCCCGAAAAGAGATCCAACCATTGTAACTAAGTATATTTATATAAAAGAAAAACGCGACTGACTGACTGATTTATTAACGCACAGTTCAAACCACTGGACGGATTGGGCTGAAATTTCGATAGATTAGGTAATTATGAGGACGTAAGGAACCGCCAACAAAGGATTTTTGAAAATTCAACCCCTTAGGTAGTAAAATAGGAGATCGCAGTTGAAACCGCGGGACGGAAAGCTAGTTTACCTATAATTTATGTTAGTTTTTTGGGATTCCATTAAATTAATGATGAAAAAGAAATATTGTTTTAACTTTCAATATTGTTTCACGTTAAGGCCCAACTCCACAAATCATTGGTGTTGTTTCATACAGAGTCGGCCACCGTCGACACCGCAATATTTCAGTGCGGAACGTTGTTTAGGATTAATGAAGTGACGCTTGTATTTGGCTCTTATTACGACAACGACGAATTGTTGTGAATTAAAGGTGTCGCTTACTACCGACAAGATTAAAACGTACAGCTTGTAATGATAAATAGTCAAATTGTTTGTTTACTTGAAACAAAAAGAAATATGACTACAGGACTCAATGAATAGAGATGATGATTAAAAAAATCTAATTAGTCCTGCAGTTAGATTACCAAAAAATATTGGTACATATTTTTTCTTTAGTTCTGATAACAATAAATAACGTACATAGAGTAATGGATACAGTGCATTAAAATAAAATATCTATATGTCACTATAAATAATAAATCGCGTTTAAATCACCGGCTGCAGGCAAGGTTCAAAAAGTAATAATTATATAATGATGCCGATTTCTGTTGTTTACGAACTAACTAATATTAGTCAAGTCTCTTTCATGTTAGCCTTATTGAAAATAGATAGAACATTTTTAATGCTGTCAGTTTAGTCCATGCCGTCGTAATATACGCGTAAATAGTCGTGACCAATAAAGGTCGCGCTTAAAATCACGTTGAAATAAGTGATTGGACTAATCTGACAGGACTAAAATATCTTGCATCCCTTTCTTATATTTATTATAAGAAACAGATATAGTGAGATTAAATTTGTTTAGTTCGTAAACAACAGTAGTTTTGAAACGATTTAATAAAACAATATATTCAATAGACATCAGACACATAAAATTTCATGTATGTATTGAAATATTTGTTCGATTATTCCAAACAAAGCTGACATCGTTACAAAAGCCGCAAAACAAAACCACACAATTAATTAATATCATGAAATTCTAATTTTCAATTTGCAAATGAGCTGGCTCTTTTGCTACCCGTATCTGTCCAGCACAGTCACACCCGACTCCCAATACCCGGGTTATCCTGCGCTATCCGGTTATCTCGCCCGGTTTTCCCATCTCGACTCCCCGATTACGACGCCGGGTAATCGCATTTACTGGCTTTTAATTTAATGTTAATGTTGTTTACGTATGCGGTTAAGTGGTGATTGTTGCCGAGCTGGTTAATATGGGTGCAATGAGTGTTAAGAGCGAGTGTGGGATGAAAAGGAAAGAATGGGTTTGTTTTTAAAAGAGGTGCCTTGAGGCATGGGACATATGCCGTATTTAATGTTATTATTATTGAAGAGTTCCTCCTGATATTATATAGGTAAATGCGATAGTTTGTATGTTTGAGAGTATCCCTGAGCTCCGTAAAACGGATTTGGATTTAAATAGATCATTGTATTAAAATAAAGTAAAGATTATTTTTGGGAATGTCAGTTAAGCCGCGGGGCAAATACTAGCATTTTTTTTTTATACTACTAAAGCATCTAACAAGAATACGGCCCACCAGATGGTATTTGGTTACCATAGCCTATGGACGCTACCAGGGGTATCACTCGCGCGTTGCCGACCCTAAAACGATTACATAATACAATTTAGTTCTGTTTAGTTTTTATAATTTTTTGAATTTGAATTTGTATCTTTGTTGAAATACCGAAGGTCTGGTATTAACGTCATTCAATTCTTTAAAACATCTCGCACTCAGTAATTTTTAACAATTATTTTCAAATTCAAAATGTTTTTTTTTTCAAACCCACTAAACTTTTCACCGCAACTTTACTGGTTTCTAGCTTCAAAAGACTTGGGCGATATTAATGCATTGTCCAATTGAGTTAGCACCCACGTGAGGAGCATGCTTTTATAAAACCTGCTAGGTATTTATTATTTATTCCGCCCCGCGGTTTTACCTGCGTCCCGAGGGATATAAAGTATGTGTTAATCCAAATGTCAGTTTAAGCAACCTCCATACTAAATTTCATCAAAATTGGTCCAGCCGCATATTAGTAGGATATAATGTTACCATTAGAGCGCGTAAAATCAGAGGGCAGACTTAAATTGTGTTAAAAAATCAGCGAGTCGTATCGTAAAAAAAAACCCATTTGGGCAGAAATAAAATAAAATATGCGGACACTTTCACGTTTCATTTATTACAAGGGATTCAAAAGCCATTGTAATTTGTGGCCCTTGGTCAATTTTCAGTTGATAATTTAAGGTGATTATAACAAAATGCGAGCGATAAATAATGCAGTGGGACCCTAATCCACTCTGACATTTATTGCCTTCGGGTAATTAACAAGGTAATAATGTTTATTTTCAGAATACCTAATGGTTAATTATAGAGAAAAGTAATTGGAAAGTTCAACCATTTTGGAATCTTCCGCGTGTCGTGTTTATGAAAGTAGATAATGAATTTCTACAAAATTGTTTTAACGAAACGAAATTGTTTAGTTTAAATTTTCCTTTTTTTGTAATTGCTTATGGTATTTGTTGTAGGTACTTTAGTTTTTAGGGATCCGGAATTAAAAAGTAAAAAAGGAGCCTTTATTGTGCCACTCCGTTCGACTGACTGTCTGTCTGTCTGCCATAGTGGTATATTTTTTCAAAATCATCAAAATTCCTTCACAAACAAACTACCTAACGGACCAGACCAAAGAATATAGGTACAAAGAAAATCGGAACCCTCGATTCCGTCAAGTTACCTACTTACCTACTTATGATATTGTTTGAAATATTCTATTTTTTGCATATTGTTGTCCTTTAGAATTTTATATCCAGCAAAATTTTACGTACGACTCTAATCCTTTCTCAAATGACAAATCTCATGAGCTTAAGCTCAGTGTATCACACCGCTTAATCTTATCCTAATTAATTATTATATCGGATTAAAAATTGTCATTGGAAAAATATTCAATTGCGTACTTTCACACAGATAAAAGGTAACAGGGTGGCAACACAGTGGCAATACCTCTGGTATTGCAAATGGCGATTCACGACGGTAACCACTTTCCATCAGGTGGACCGCCAGCCTGCTAGTCAACCTTCTGACACAAAAAAAGATACTACCACTAAAACGACATGAAATTCAGATTCCATTTCATAGTCAAAGAAAACAATTTAGCCACGTTCCGACACCTGTAGAGTTTTCAATTTTCATATAAAGTAAACCTTTTCGCACCTTTCATGACTTTGACCTGATTTTAATCTAGCTAGTATGTATGTAGTAAAGTAAATATTACACAGCTATATTTGCGGGTTATGGGTAGCTTCTCGTATGGTGCAAAACATGAAAGTGTCGCAACGGGTCGCACTTGTCACTTGAGATGGGGATACACCGAGCTATAATTTGATTTATGATCCGCATGAGACTAATATGAAGTGTAAATAATCAAATATACTCGTATCATTTATAATTTAAGGTTTCAAATTGTAGAACTTACTTGTCTTGGTAGGAGAATTTCACACAAGTTTGCCGTGTTACTATGTTTAGGTCGAATCTTGTATGTAAATTTTGACTCACTTCCCGGTGTTTAATTAATTTTAAATTTGGTACACTTATGATGTAAGTCTGATGACAATAAAATAATATGATGACATCGAGCTGGTCTGATGATGAAGATGAAAATAAAAAGCTTGTCCTTATATTTTTTAATTAATTTTCATGGCTTACCACAAGGGTCAATTCTTAGACCTATCCTTTTTATTCTTCATAGTTCAGACATCGTCAAAAACTTTGACCAAAATCAAAATGAAATCAAAAATCTTAAATCAAGATTGACTCTATGAATAACTTATAAAATTTAATAATTGTAGTGTAGTTATGGTGTATGTCTGTTTATTTAAGTAGTTTTTAGTTTAGTTTTATTTAATTTAAGGAACTGAAGAACCCCATACATATCTCACTGTATTACTCTCTTTACATAACGACCAGTAAACTCAGAAGCCTTTTTTAGTGTCGGGTCAGACGTTCACACATTGTCGTTAAGCATACGACCAATATTATATCTTGTAGCTATGTGACAAGAGTATAAACTTGGAGATCAAGTCAAAAATATACAACGGAATAGTACTTACTTTGTTTATTTTCAAGATTCTGTAGGTATCTCAAAAGGAAAATAGAGCCCCATAAGATCATTTCGTTGTCAGTCTGTCTGTCTAAGTGACGGGCCTTTTTTTGAGAACAAGTGGAGATATCAAATTGATATTAATATTATCATATACGATAAGAGACGCAAGTCAACACAATAAAAAAATAAGGCCTTTTCAGTCGCATTTTTTTTTATTATGTATTTGACAACAATCTCATCGTTCTCAGAGATGATGTGGCTGCCTGGAAGGTCTCTCATGTGCACCTGTCGGAACACACAGGTAAGGTGCTTGGCGACAGTAGCTTATTAATATTTTGATACTTAGAGTAAATCAATACCTATAAGGTCCCCATTGACGTAGAATCAGAATTCGATAATCAATGTCTTTTAGCATAGGTAAGTAAAATAATTTACAAACGACTTTTTTGCCTACAAACTTACATTAAGAGTGGGCAAAAAACCCTAATAAAAATCAAAGAGAACAAAAAACAGATGAAAAGTAGACAGGTATAGAAATAATACTCCACAGTATGTGGAAATACCTAATCCAAACGGGCCTTTTAAATTATAACGCACGAGTTAACACAGTATTTTGGATTCATACATGATTAAACCTAACGCAATAACTGAAATGAAAAAATCCATATACAATAGAAATTGTCGATAGAATTTGAACGTTCTAATGGTTCAATCCTGCCAATATTATAAAGTAAAAGTTTGGTTGTTTGTGGGTCAATTACTTAAAAAACTTTTTGGATTAATTTGGCACAGAGGTCGAACATGTCCTGGAATAAAACAATAAATATAATTATTCCAAATAAATATTAAATCTTACGGAACCACAAGTCAAACCTTGGAGTGGAAACTACATATATAGGACTACTAGACCTAACGTGAAAATAGGTAATTTTACAAGTAAAAATCCTAAGCTTGTTTCGGCTCTATGAAAAAATGGCTTCATAAAAGATATATTTTGTTTTGCCAAAATATAATCTAAATACATTTCAGGTAAAATAACAAATATCCACACAGTTTATGTACTTATTATAATTATTAGAATACCTGCGACATAAAAAAAGAGAACTGTATGTAAGATAAAAAATAAAAGATTTATGGAGTAGACAGACAGACGATAATAATATCTTTATTTAATTCTCGTTAAGAAATATGAAATCTAATATCAATTTCAACAGTCCCGGGAATATAAAATTCTACGAATAAACTACAGATACTGAAGGTACTCAAGGGCACTTTTTTCTAAAACACCAATATAATGGAGAGACGTATGTATTTCTATAGTTATAAAAAAAGCTTTATCAAGGTTTTAAGCTGAATTTAAAGTTTCAGACCGCATTCTTTAGCAATAAGCTTTTTTTCGCAAATCCTAAAAGGGAACTGAAACTTAACGCATCTGTTAGGTCACAGAGGTAAGTGACTGATGATAGATTTTCGAATTCAGTGTGGTAACCAGCCAAGTGAGTACTAAAAAGTACCCTATCACTATTCTGTGGTTTTCTCGCTTTTCCCGAGCTCATTATGGAATGCCAACTCAAACTCAAAACTCATTTATTCAGTTTAGGCCCTGATAAAGCACTCATGAACGTCGAAAGTTATAATTGACTCTACCAAAGGTTTGACAAGAATTTTTTTTTTTGAACTCATGTAATTTCAATTTTAGTTTTAATTAAAATGTTAATCCTTGACCATTAATCACGGTATTCGTCGTCACTACCACCTCCTTTAAATTTCAACTCATGGTATATATTCGTACAATGCTGATTGGTATTCTGGCACGAATTTCAGTATTATTAAGACAATTTGAGTGTATCGCTTCGTTCCTTTCAGCGCCAACCTTCTTGGCACGTTGCCAATCTAATATAGGTCTTGGCTTAGATACTTGAGACGCGAAACCACCTCTCTCCTATTGCGAACTAATGACATAAAAGCTTCCGCACCACAAGCCCATATTGAAGTACAACTCGCCTAGCCCAATGAGAACAGTAAGTGAACTCTGTACCTTAACAGGTAAAGTGCATTATACAAATTACAGTGATTAATACCTATGTAGTGTGAGATTTTAGTCCTACCACCTGATACTTTTCGTTTCTTAAAATTAGAAAAGAATAAATCCAAAATCGGCAAAAGGTTCCATACCATTGTATGCTATGTATTTTTATTATTTTAATGAAATACACATTCTTTAATTCGCTTCCTTTTACGCTCTTTATCTACATCCTTTTTTTTGCTTCTGTCACTCTCTACTCCTTCTACCACTCCTTGGATACTTTCTTTTTCTCCCTTTAATGTGATATTGATCGTATTTTCTTACAATTCTATTTTCGATTCGTTACAAATCTGACTTACTATTACATTTCTACTACAGCCTACAACCCAACTTTCCAGCTATAATTAAATTTAATTAAAATCCAATTAACAAGTGTAGGTTTAGGCGACTGTCGACAAAACGATAAATTTGTAAAATAAACTCTATTCCCACTCTATTTATGTAACAGAATTAATTTGTTAACTAACAAATACTTGAAAGTCTTCGCTAATATTTTGTCGACTAGTTGATTTAATAAACAAAGTCGAGGTCTGAAACGTGGATTCCGTTATAATCTTATTATGAGAAATTCAACATTTAATTTTATGATTTTATCATGATTGACTTTGTAAAATACGATAAAATCAAATATTTTATTGACCCAAATAATTTGATTAATTACACTCAAAATCAAAATCAAAAACTCATTTATTCAGTTTAGGCCCTAATAAGGCACTTATGAATGTCAACAGTTACAATTTTTAGACTCTACTACACTGTAGACTGTACGCTAGTTTGCTATCCCGCGGTTTCATCCGTGAAAAAAAAAATATCCACGAAAAAAATAAGTTTCAGTTCTGAGTCTTTTGTGTTTTCTAAACCGGTAGTAAAGTCAATTGTTATTTTAGATGTTCATAAATGCCTAAACTGAATACTTATTATGATTTTTTAGTTTGAGTTTTGTTATCGTATTTTGCCCCCTTAGGGGCTGAATTTTCAAAAATCCTTTCTTAGCGGATGCTTACGTCATAATAGCTATCCGTATGCCAAATTTCATGGATGATACCCACTTACCATCAGATTGTCTACTTATCTGCTTAGCAAATATTATACTTATAAAATATAGAACTATCTCGGGAAACTGTCTTTCCGTGAAAAAAATATTTTCTGAAAAAATTATCATTTTGAAGATTTTTTTGAGCGCTATGTTAATTGACTGATCTAACTGTAAAACTAACTTTCATGGGTCTATCTAGGGTATTAATTATTCTATTTTAAGCCAAGAACTACAATCCACTTCAAGAAGTATTTTATAATGATATAATTATAATAGGCTACAGTAGAGTTATCTCACGAACAAAGTTATGAGACACATGCAAGGCAGATTCCGATTTCACTTCATGAATACTGAAATTGTTTTCCTACAAAGATTTCATCTTACAAAATATAATGTAAATCGGGTTTGTAAGGTAGTGTATGCGAAACACGTCGTCAAACTGACGGAAAGGCACGAAGAGTTCCGAATGCGGTAAAAGGCTCAGTCAGCCCGCAGCAACGCAGGCGAGGACTGAGTTATCTGGTATCACTGTAGTCTCTACCTAGTAGAATCTTGATCTTTAATGAGATTATTATCTAATGTTATAAAATTGAGGCACCAATATCAGCAAACATTTGTGATTTGACTAGACTGTACATTACGAAAATGTTCAGTCACGTAAATAAAATACTGAAAAATCGCTAGGCGAGGTTGAACAGTCAGCCACGAAAGTAAAATCAGTATCAGCTGTACCTATTGTAAATAGCTTTTCTTTTTTATTTTTAGTCTTGTTTTTATTTTATTTCATGTAAATATTTAAATTTTTAGTTTTGGTGTCAATACATACTAGTTGAAAAAGTAAAAAAAATGAAATATATATGTAAATCTAAAATAAACCTTATTTCATAGGTATATAACTAGGATTTAAGTTCAATCGTTTCAACCTAGATATTCTACAATTCATATTAGAATACCACATACTAAAACATCTACCAAATCGTAATCTGATAGTACAAGACTAGTAATATTTCAACAATCATCCTGCAGCTTTCATCGAAATCTGCTAAAATCATTTCCGGTAGCTTCCAAACCATTTAGTCACGAAACACGTTAATCTGACGCGCTTACTCAAGTGAATGCGGAAGTGGAAGTGACGGTCGCCATTGTGGGAATCAACGATTTGGTTAAATTATGGAAGGGTGCAGGTTCTATTCTTGTTTGTAAATTGTAAGGATATTGTCATTTTCTTAACGTAGCCATGTAACTACAGGACACTTATCTTATCCTACTTAATATTAAAAAAGGTAAATTTTGTGAGTGTGTGTGTGTTTGTTACTTCTTCACGCTAAAACAGCTGGAGCAATTTTTATAAAATTTCGTATAGAGGTAGCTGACACCTGGGATTAACACATAGGCTACTGTTTATCCCTCGAAACGCGGGTGATACCGAGGGGCGGAAGCTAGTACATGAATATTTCGATCGCTGGATAAACCTCGGATGAACTAATTATAAACCTTGGATAAGCTTTTCCTTCAATAAACCTATACAAAAACTAATTTCAAATCATCAAACGATACGACTTATCTAATTATTGAAAAATTGGCTCTAAGCTAACTCAACGGGATTTCTAACATACGAAAACTATTCAAATTTTCCATAACAAACATCGACTAACATCATTTATGAGATATAATAGTTGTACAACCGTTGCCAAAACTACTCAATAACCCGACCGAATTTCACACAATTGGTATCAAGTAACGAATAGGGCTGTACGTCGTCATAGACCCTCACAATGGGCCATTGAATCACCAGCACATTTCCAAGGAACCCTTAAATGTTCGCGCCGACGACCGTGATCGTTCAAACAAAAATAACTTATTGAATGAGAAAAAATACTTTTTCATTTCCAATTCAATTTCTTTGACAACCTTAACGTTTACCACCAATTTTTACATATACACTTTTTAGTCGACGTTTTAAGGTGCAATTTTCATTGGAGACAGTTTTATACAGTTTCGATGTAATAGGCGTTTGAGTAAATATGTTAAGTCGTTTGATCTGGTAACTGTGACGAAGGACATTAGACACGGGAACCGATAACCGACCTTATAAAGTGACTGCCACGTTTTGATATAGGACCTTAGTAGGTCAGCTTACGACCTATTTCATTCGGGGCACCAATTTTAGCAATTTAAGTCATTTGAATAGAACATTTTTATGTCAGAAGGTTGACAAGCAGGTAGTCCACTCGATGGTATGTGGTTACGCCTATCACTATTTGCAATACCTCTGGCATAGGTAGGTAGGCAACTAGTTCTCAAGTGCAATTGGTTCTTGGCGACAGATTATTCAACTTGAGGGGGGTAGCCAGCCAGACGGTACAAAATACTTTACTACCGTTGCTATGGTTTCCTCATGATATTTTCCTTCACCAAAACCTCAAGGTAGAATTCGAAACCGCGACTTTCGTCTCGGCATTCGACGTCACTACCACTAAGCTATCATCGCCTGAACATTCTATATTAGCGGAATTTATAATGTATACTTATTCTAGAAAGTAAACGAAAATTTGACAATCTAATTCCAGTTTACCGCAATTTTGAAACTAGAGCATGTACCCAGTAATTGCCCGTGACATAGTTCACGGAACGTACAATTTTGTTTGCAAATTGACCGATCCAAGTTTTAATTTGTTCTAAACGAGTTTTTTCTTTTTTGTTTCAACGCTGACATGCCTCGAAATTGTTTAGTTTAAATACTGGGTATTTTATTCTGTGACAGTTCGCGTAGTGAACAACGGTCTTAACTGTTTTTTAGCTCTTCATTAAGGGCGGCTAGTACTAAGGGTATTTGATTAAGTAGATCGCCGAAGACAGATTTCAGTTTTCAACAAAATCCGTTTACTTATTCAAGCACGGTTGAAAGAGGTACAGGGGGCCAATTCTGCTAAATTACAACGGTTGACATCCTATTTCGATTCAGTTAGAGTTCGTTTCCAATCCAATTCTAATTTTACTAAAAAACGGTATTCCACTAAATAAACGAAACCTAACCACGATTGGATTATTATGATTAGATTGTAATCGTTGTTGCCCTTGGCAACCGAAACATCGATCGTTCATCGTTGTCAGATTTATTAGTGGAATACGAAAACGTGCAAATGTCGTCATTCAGCTGCGATCCAATTGTAATCTAATCAAAATTTATTAGTGGAATTGGCCCCCAGTATGACACAACTTAGATGAGGCATCGGCAAAATTAGTAAAATCGATCATTCCCGAAAAGAGTGCACCTACAACATTACCCATATGTATATTAGTACTTTAGGCGATCTTTTTGAACGTCGAATGGCGCGATAATGAATGATTTTTATTAGTTGTGTAAATCGAAAGTAAAGTGTAGATATACGTTTTGCCGATGCTACATCTAAGTTGTGTCATACTGTACTTAAGTAGAAGTACAGTATTGATTAAATTTTCTATCTCATTCCCACAAAAGAACATTTTAGAACAATACCCACGTCAACCTCACGTAAACCCATTGATATAAATTCGTATTACAGACATAGTTGTAAAAGTACCCTCAAATATTGGCCCGGGGGAATATTACGAATAAAAACAAAATTGGTAGGTGCGAAAAATTTCCCATTTCGTCCAATAAAACGACCATACTCGTATCTTGGGTCGTTATACCCAAAATATTTGTGGAAGTTATACCTAGCTACTGGAGTAAAATACCCACTTTGGCCTAGATATGATATGAGTATTTTTTTACTATGCGCATAGTTTTTCGAGACTGTTTATAGTATTAAGTTTTTTACGGTTCCATTCCTAAAAGGAAAAAATTGACCTCTTTTAGGATTACTCGTGTGTCTGTCTGTCTGTCAGTCCGTCTGTCACAGCCAATTTGCTCCAAAACTACTCGACCGATTGAGTTGAAATTTGGTGCACACATGTAAATCGGTGACCAAAACACGGACGTGTAACGTAAATAAATAAATTTTAAACATGGGGCCACATTTGGGAGGTAAACTAGAAAAATAAAAAAAAAGTTTTACTAACCTATATCTTGTGACTTATCAAATGAAAGGAATTATTATGAGAATCTCAAATATATTTTATTTATAATTATAAAAAAAAAATATTAAAGAAAATTGGCGAAAATTTACCATTCAGGGTAAAAACAAAATAGAAAATAGTTATTTACCTATAGATAACAGGAAAACTGATAAGAAGTCTATGATATTTAAAGTAATATAGGAAATTACGGAACCCTCGGTGCGCGAGTCAGACTCGCACTTGTCCGGCTTTTTTATTATTAATTTTTTTAAGGCTGACAATCAGGTAGGTAAACTTTCTAGTAGCAGGGCTGCTGGAAGAAATTTCTATTAGAAATAAGCAGTCCCTTTGTTCCTTTGTATCTGTTTCGTTTTTTATCTTTACTTGTGTGTGTGTATATGTTAACGGAAAAGAATCTAATCCGTCATTGTATACATTTCCTAGGAAATCCATACATTTTCTAAATATCTATCGGAGTATTACATTCGGGATATTTGTAAGGATAGCGGTATTTGGGGGGTTGTAAGTGAAATTTATTTTTGTGCGAATACTTTCAAATTTATGCAAAATAAAAAAAATAACCCCAACCTATTTTTTTTCAATAGAATTTATACCTATATATTTCCTAGTATCATTATTGAAATAAAATTTCCTAGGAGAAATACACAGGAATTGTGTACAATTCCTATGTTTCATACATTTCCGGTGACATATATATAAATAAATATGAAGGCAATTCATCTGATTGTAAGTGTCTACCGTCACCTATCGTCATTAGCAATAACAGAGTAAATATCAAATTGGCGATCTTTTACAATGCCTACAAGAAAACTGGCTCTCAAATACCATCATCGTTATATACCTGGCAAATAATAATGTCCTCTAAATTATATAGGTTACATTCGTTTTTAGTTAATATAAGTCTTTATAATTTCTAGGCTACTAAGTACCTACTCATGGTTGAATGAACAAATTCAATTATAGAAAAAGCAATATGCCTCACTTAGTCGAAAAAATAGTAAATTAAATATAATCCAGATCTAGTCTGTAATCTGATGTATAGATGTATTCAAGGTTATAGAGAAAAGGCACTTTTTGGGCAAACGGGCAAATATCCTCAGCCTTATATTTTTTACAGTTACAAGGCACACTTTTTAGAGGAAGGAGGGGCGAAGCGGTGCTCGGGGTTAGGGGAGTACTCACCGATACAATAATATTTGAGTTTAGATGTTTTACCCTCAGATTACAAAACAATAGGTTTTAAATCTGGAGTTTTAGCCATATACCTACTAAGAGTAAAACTCCAGATTTATCTTGAAATGTAGAATTAAGAAAATGCTTTTCAAAACTATGAAAATGTTAATTAGTAGTTACTCAAAAGATTTATAGTTATATTATATAGTAGACTGTAATATGCGGGCTAGATCTTATCTTTAATCGTATACCTAAGAGCTCTTTATTCATATAACGCTCGCCACCGGCGCCGCCGCCGGCCCTGTCAGCCTGCCAGACTACTTGGTCAATGCCATTCTCAAACATTGTATGAAAGTGCCTTTACCTCTCTGGATGATTGTTTTTAATTTTCAAGTTTCGAATTGTATATTGGAAATATTTTCAATCATTTCAAATTTTGAATTAATGAATATTTGATTGATTATAAAAAAATAACTTCAATAATTTTATAAAACTTACCATTGTTTTATTCACCAGTTATTTCACTAAAAAGGTCACTTCAGTCTGCTTACACACACATAAATACTTTACGCAACCACTGTACGTACACAACTATAACTTTACACTGTAAAAATACACAAGTTGACGCACAAGTAGCTTTTGGTAAAACACATTACCACGAAAAAATCTCGTATACAGTGACAATAACAATAAAGGCGTTAAGTTTAGAAACAAGCGGAAAGTAGGAGTCGGTCTGAATTCACACTACCCGCATTACACAGACCCACAGAACATTATTACTAGGTACCCACTTTATTTCTTGTAATCGCTCTCGAGTTGGCGGTACGTGACACGATTATTTGTAACGAGAATAATCGAATTTTACTGTTTTATTTAATTTACACATAATATATAAAAATAGTGTTAAATTATACCTACAATTTGTTTTTTTAAAGTTAAAGTTTTTCAACTCGAAAACATAACTGGTTAGACAAAGGTCCGAAATCATACAGCCTATTCGATTATTAATTATATCTCGTTAGACGGCTGAAATCTAAATATGTCGTAAATATACTATAAAAAAAAAGATGACTGACTGACTGAATCTTTTTTTTTATGTCAGTAGGTTGAAAAGCAGGCAGGCGGTCCACCTGATGGTAAATGGTTACCGTCGCCTATCGCCAAAATTTACCAGAGGTATTGCCAAATTTTGCGTATCGCTCTATCTCAGTACATAATTCAGCTAGGCATCGTTCATCAGTTCAGCATGTTTCCCAAGACCCTACCTGGTTATATTTTCGATTAATTATGAGCTTATAATGATAAAAATTATACGGTGACTTGAGTGAGTCGACAAGCGAGACACAATGGGAGCCGAGCGCGGTGAGGTGAGCGTGTGACACAAATACAACTGAACATGAAACAACGCCATCTAGTGACGTGAAACGAAATCGTGTACGCCCTCGACTTCAGACGTCGATATCGCTATTCATGCTTGTATATTTGACATGTTTCGGAAAATAATGACCATGTGTAGACGGTATAGTTGTCTAATTATTGTTATGAGTTGTATCAATTTTTCTTAACTCGTCAAATATTTGCCGAATTTCAGTAAGTACCTACATAAACGCTAATAGCCGTGTGTGGTGGCACAATTATATAGCATCACACGGCTTCTGTTTCTTGCGTGAATGTAGGTATTGGACTTATACAATTGTTTGATGTATACATAAAGTATTTGTTATTTTTAATTACATTATAGAGTCATAGACCATACAGCTTCTTTTAAAATAAATTATTTTTTATTTATGTTCCAATAAAATTCAAGTAGGTACTAATATAAGTAATTTTTTTTAAGACATTACTAGAATGACATGGTTTTGTTTCTGAGTAGATTATAATGGTACCTACTATTTCTTTAAGTTAAAATGTACATTCTATATTTAAGCGCATAAAGATTAAATTAAATATAGTACCTAATAACTAGACACTCAATTATTTCAAGATTTCATTTTAAGATACCTAAATTACATAGAAAAAATAAAACGCGACGACGCAACCTTTGCAGTAGGTACAAGTACCTACATTCAGCGTTCTACCAATTTTCTTTAACTATATCCTTAATTCAGTTGGATATCTTTTTATCCTTCGGACGGTAAAAAGGCAGATGAACATCCCAGTTGGTTTATTTAAAATTGAAATAAGCTTGAAATTGGTTCGCAATCCTTTTGTCGGGTCCGTATGGTTTATAGAAATGGTATACATTATACATCATTTTTTTTAAGTTTTTCAAGGTAGGTATAATATCGGTATTAGAGTATAATATATTGTAGGTATCTCGGCTATAGTAGGTCCTTGACCTCCCGTCTTTGTCAAGCAGTGGATGTCTTTCAGCTGATATGATGATGATGATGATATAGTATGAAATTCGTAAAATAATAGGCACTGAGGGTCTACTCCGAAAATCGATACACGATAGTCCGATCATCGTTGTCAAATTATTAACCAATAGAATAGGCTAGTTGACAGTGTCAAAAATAAATGACCAAACACTAACCAATGCATAAAACATCTAAAAACACGTGGAAACATCAAATATTATTTTTATGATTTTTAATTACCATTAGAACCACTAAGACTAGATCATTTGATGCTGTGAAACTATGACGTCATTAGTGTAGTATTTCATACAAAATTCCATATAAACTATCGTTTTCACATTTATTAAAAAGTTGCTGATTTGATATGTCAGTAAACTACCCTATTGCTCACAATTTACATCTCGTCGGTTTGCTGCAATTCTATTGGTTAATAATTTGAAAACGATGATCGGACTATCGTATATCGTTTTTCGGAGTAGGCCCTCTGGTGAGAGTCGCGGGAAACCACTGGATGCGGGTAGCGCAAGACCGGTCATCGTGGAGATCCTTGGGGGAGGCCTTCGCCCAGCAGTGGATGTCTTTCGGCTGACATAATAACAAGTCTTATTATTTTCTATCCTTTTTCAAATGTGTTAGTAAGAGAGAGATGATTAGTTTGTATATAACAGTATATAACAGTAGTATAAATGTACGGACGACCAAAAGTCAAGGTAAACACTGTGGCACCTTATGCGGTTGTAATAGGAGCTATTTTGCAACAAAAAGGTGTAACCTGATCTGTGGCCGTGTGTACAACAAATTGTATTCTACACTTCTGAATTCTTTGAAACACCATTCGCAGTTGAACACAGACAGACGCATTTTGGAAGAAATAGCTGGATACATTAAAACTGTAATAAAATGCAGTGAAACTCTTGAAAATGTGTAAAGTACATCCTGGAGTGCTATATTTCCTTATTTCACTTGGAACAAATTCAGGATAAGATATCCCTAGTGGAAATATTTTACTGTTAAAATCCGAGTATGTTTTTATGTTTTGCTACTCTAAGTATTTAAAATATTTCTCCTAGTAGACACATTCTGTTCCTATGTAAATAATAACTGAAATTAATTAAACAAATTAAATAGATAATAATAATTATTATTATAATCTATTGATTTAATACACAAATGGTATTCATGACCAGAAGAAAAAAACTGTTCTTAGGCAGTTCTTTTTTTTTTCAATTGTCCCACCGCCAGCGAGGAAGCGACTAACTAACGGTTATTTTCTCGCTTAATAAGAGATATATATATAATATATGTATACCTGGGACATTTATATATACATACACTGAATGTATGTATATATAAATGTCCCAGGATATAAACAATACTCTGACTGTTTACACTGTCGGACTCGCTCCACTTTTTTGTCGCTGAGTGACAAGAACTATCAAAGCTCAGCTCAGCGATGCTCGCTTGGCTGTCAGACGGAATGATACCGCCGTGAGACAACAAGCAGTCATTTCTACCAGTGCGGATCTGTGCGGCAACGAGCGAATGGTGCGAGTAATCGCCTGTCGCGCTTGCACACTCGCTTATATAGCCCAGCGACGAAACTATTGGAACTACACACTCCGCTCGCCAATCCGTTTCTAGCTCTATTCACTTCTCGCTCATTGTTGTCAGTGGGACAAGTGCCTTATGGGGAATAACATCGCGAAAGCCTTCAGTTAACTCTTCGATGCTATTTGAGATTGAAAATACCAAAAATCACATAATAATAACCCTGTATACAAAACTTGAGATACAAATTTGTAGCCATAACGAAATAGAATGAATAAACATTACCAATTTCTAACATTAGTAGCTTTGTATTATATTTACAAACCATCTTCCAGGAATGTAACATAAATCCATATCTTATAAAGTTAATTACGAAAATGTGTGCTACCCGCAAATATTAGCATAAATAATATTAACATTTCTCAGAAATATCTCTAATTTTCCAGGTGGATGCTTACCTTTATATAAGTTGTTTGATTTCTACATAATTTATTTCATGATTCAGAGTTGTTTGTTAAATAATATATTAGTATTTATTTATACAATTTTATTACGAAATCTACAAAATTGTACTAATATATTATAACTAGCGATCCACTGCGGTTTCACCCACATTCGGGGATAATGTAGTTTTTTTTTTACTATGTATAGGTCTGTGTTTGACCACAATCTCACCGTGGTCGGTGATGATGTGGCCGATGGTAAGCACACAAAGCCTAGAAGGAACTGGCTCTCAAGTTCAGCTGTCGGAACACACCGGAAGGTTCTTGGCGACAGATTTTCAACTTGAGTGTGGTAGCCAGCCAGCAGGCGGGTACTACAAAGTACCCTACGACCGTGCTATGGTTTTTTTCACCGAAAGCTCAAGCTCATTAGGATTCGAAGCCGGGACCTTCGTCTTGGAATCCGACATCACCACCACTGAGCTATCATCGCCATACAGCTTAGCGTAGCTTTCAATTATTGAAAGAATTTTTCGAATCGGACCACTAACTCTGGGGATTAGCGCGTTCAAACAAACTCTTCAGCTCTGTTATTAGAAGATAGATATATTGTAATCCTACTAGGTATATAGATAGGGTAATTTTGTTGGTTATATTAGGCCAAATACTGTGGATAGTATACGTACATTATTATCAATAATCCTACAACATTTCAGGAGCAGAATTAGGTATCATTAGGTAGTTACGACAGTTTAAAGTTTAGCATAAATCTTTACCCGCAATATGAAACGTAGTGATGGGACGAGATATCTTACTACTCGAGTACATTTCTCATTATTTTATTAGAAATAAAATTCATACCAATATGTACTTAGTAAGAATTACGTTAAAGCATATTTTATTCTAAATATTTTGTGTACTTACACATAGATACATTTGTAGCTATAGTGCTCTAATCACAAAATTACGACTTGTTACCGCTTCAAATTGACGTAAGTAATTAAAACACCCAACCGGGTGCGGTATTCTATAATGTAAGCGAAAAAACGCCACTTTAAAAACTTTGAAATTCGAATCGTAAACTGAATCTAGAAAACTAATAAGCACACCTTAACTATGAATAATAGTCCCAAATTATCCAATAAACACGAAACAAGGCCATTCACGAAGATGTTAATAAAATCCTGCCGTAATTCACAGTTGATTCGAAGGCGGCCATTTTGGTAATTTGTCGTCTGTTAATGCTCGTTAGTGAGGCCCTCATTGTTCTTTTGGACTTCATTAAGGTTTACTGTTCATCAATTGTGACGTAAAGTGTGCACTTTTGATAGGGATTTTGTATTTTAGGTACCCCGTTATACTCGCGATACCCTATTTTCCATAAGTACAAAAAATGAAAATCTACTTCTAAATTGAATTAACATACATTTTTTAGTATATACATACACCTATATATATCAGTGATGATGAGGCCGATGGTAAGCACACAAAGCCAAGAAGGAAATTGGCTCTCAAGAGCTGTCGGAACACACCGGAAGGTGCTTGCTGACAATTTTTCAACTTGAGGGTGGTAGCCACCCAGTCGGGTACCTACTACAAACTACCTTACCACCCTTAGTTTTTTTACTCAAGCCGAATTGAAAACCTTAAAAACTTTTAAGTAGGTAGAAAGTTCCGTGTGAAATGAATCCAAAGATCTGGGTCACTTCAGAGTACTTAACGAAAGTTGTACGAGCAATTTCTTCAAGACTAACAATTGCTGAGTTTCGTTAATGACTGTATAGTATTGTTTGAATTTCATTAAGGCCCCGGTTAACACGGAATTACGAATTCAATACGAATGTGGTACCTTTTAAAGACTATAAACGTTTACATTTCAATATTTACAATCGTCTAAATTTGAGCTGGTTTCTCTGCCGTATCTTTTAAAGCCTTTTTAGGTTTATTTACACAATTTTCATCATTTTTGAAAGGTTCTCGAGTAGTGACCACGAATCGGAAGACGCAGCGTGGGCAGGCCCCTCACAAGGTGGACTGATGATCTTGTGAGGGTGGCGAAAACCGCTGGATGCTATGGAGGTAGCGCAAGACCGGCCATCGTGGAGATCCATGGAGGAGGCCTTTGTCCAGCAGTGCGACGCCTTTCGGCTGACATGATGATTACACATTTGAACACATAATCTTTTCTGCTTTCTATAGATATGTTTTATTTTATTTTGCAGCGGACTGAAGAGAGTGGATACGACTTGTAAGAAAGCAACAAATCCCTCAATAACGACCATACTGTCAGTATCGCATGTATCGAAATATAAGAGAAAGTTTTGAAGTGTGTAACGGCATAGTCTCCAAATAGAACTGTCCTAGTTAGAGTTGTAAATTGCATTCAGTCCATTAATTATAGAAAATAACTGAAATTCAAAATTAAAGAAACCCCCGATATTAGATTTTCTTGATAGTTAGACACCATTCAAGCAAAAAAATACTAAATCAGACCATTCGTTCAGAAGCTAAATCCCAGACAGACACACATATACACAATACAAACTTATAACACCCCTCTTTTTAGTTAGGGGTTAATTATGGACAGTCCTGATCACTGTTTAAAAATAAGATGAACGAATAAGAAAGAAAGATATTTATTTTAAATTCACACAAGCATAAAAAATCCGATACATTAAAAACACAATCATAACAGTGTGAGGCCGAAAAAGGCACCCATGTCAGCATATGCTGCAAAACCAGATTCTACAGCGCTAGTTTTTAAACGGGGCCAAAAATTAAGCCACGGTCTTATAATACGTTCACTTATAGAGTAAGGTTGAACAAGGGACTCATTTTCAGGGGTAAAAGAACTTTTACTAGTTCCATTAACGTCCTAATTACCAGTGCCATTGGGTCGAGTTGCCCCATGTAAATAGAGCTTGCTGGCCAACTCTTCCCATGGGATGAGATTAATTTGGGTTAACTTGCCTAGAACGAGTCAAATTCTATTTCGAACATTTTAAACGAAGAACATTATAGTTTTTTTTTATGTTTTCTAAGCTAGGTATATTATATTTTGACAAAATAACCTTCGTATTTAAAAGGACGCTATCTGTGTATGTCTCCGTCCGTATTTAAAAAGAAATTAAGCCTTGTTTTTCCTTTTTAATGGATTTCAGAATGCATGTTATATTTTTACAAGTTATTTGGATGGCCCAAATAAGAGAAGAATGCATTCTTAGTTTTAAGAAGGGGCATATTTACGATTTCTTTCTGACGTTACTAATGAAAAATCCAAATTTAAAAAACAATATTCCCCGTCGCATATAGTCATCTCTAGGTTCACATATATGTTTTCCAAATCTCTTGGAACAAAGATTACAGAGAAAAACGCATTTTAGAATCATCATTTCACGTATAGCATCGCCTTAAGCTATACCAGTACTCGGTTGATTAGATTTTGTTAATCATTTGAGCTATCATGTAAGACTCCTTATCTATTCATATCAGACGTGCACAATCCAAGTAGTTATTTATCCTAGTATATTTATATAGAATAGGGATGATGACTGGGTAAAAAATAATTAATTCTATTTAGTCCGTCAGTTAGGTTATCAAAAAATATTGGATACGTATTTTTTATTTTATCAAATCAATAAAAACTTACAAATATAGGTCGCATCAAAGTTCAGGAGTGGGGGTTTGTGACGTCAAAAAGTGTACTAAAACGTGACGTCACGCGATATTTATACGCACTGTATCTTTGTTATTTTTTGTTTTCAGAACTAAAGAAAAAACATGTGTCCAATATTTTTTGGTAATCTAACTGACGGACAAATTTTTTTTTTTAGTCTTCACCCCTATTGGTATATATATATATATATATATATATATATATAATCAACCTTTCACGGTAAATGTTGCTCCAGTGAGAAGTTAGAACAATTGTTGATCCACCTATTTCATGTGTATACTCAGCTCCGCGTCTCGCAAACTGATATACTTTGATCCGTCTTTGATGCGCGTGTGACGTAGGTGGATCTGCACTTACAGATTTTTAACATACTCCTCAACGATTTGACCATTATTTGTTGATCCATTAACGGTCGAAAAAATCATACTGAATGTGATTTCGTAGATCCAGAATATATTTAACTTATATGCGACATTTACTTCGACTAAGTTGATCCGGAGCCAAAATTGACGAATAGGTACTGAAACACAAAGCGGCAACGTCGCGTTCTGCGTGTGACAGAGAACCCCGTATATTAATTCGTTAGAGTAATAAGGTAAGAAAGATGCGTTAGCTGCTGCGCTTGAGTTTAAGGACAGTTTTTAACCACGAACACCGTCCGATTGTTATATGGAATGCATCGTAGATACCTACATATACTGGGTTATTTTTTTACCATCCCGGATAATTTTAGGGATTATTGTACTCGTGAAAACAAGCAACTTTTATTATAGGACTAAAGATAAAATCCTACTTAATATTATAAATGCGAAAGTTTGTGAGTATACATGTATGGATGGATGTGTAAATGTATGTATGTTTGAAACTCTTTCACGCAACAACTACTGAACAGATTTGGATGAAACTTGGCACATAGGTAGATCATACCCTGGAATAACATATAGGCTACTTTTTTATTCCGAATAATCCCGATAGTATTTTCCCGTGGGACAATTATCGAACACCACGAGGGAAACGCCGCGGGCTTCCATTATGTATATTTTTTACTCTTTCACGCAAAAACTACTGAACGGATTTGGATTAAACTTAGCATCCCATCATTTGGGAAAACTTAAGATCCCTTGGGAATGTGGGGCGGAAGTTAAAGAGTAGCCGTTTGAGTCATCATCGCCCTGCCCACATCGCTGAACTGATGAATATGAATAGATTTTGACACCATATATGAAGGGTTTTTTTTAATTCGTTTCCGCAGCGGTGGAAAAGGGCCCTTTTGTACGATTTTAAGAATCATAATATCTCTGGAACCGTAAGGCCTAGAAGTGAAATTTTTAATGTAGCCTTTTCAGTAAAAATTGTTAGAAACCGGTGCAAGCGTTTCTCAAACTTTTGTCTATGGGAGGAAATATTTAAAAAAATAAGGGTTTTGCTTTGTTTCCGATAAACCTTCATAACTTTGTGATTTTAAATGATACTAACTCAAAATTTATAGTATAGGTAGTTTAATAACATTGCTAAAATGTAGCCTCGGCGTTTCTCAAACTATTGTTCTTTGAAGAAGTTATTACCGATGGAAATGATGCGTTTTTCAAACTCCTTTATCTCTGCAACGGCTAAAGTTAAGAAAATAAAATTTCGTAAACGAGTTACCCTATACAAATACTATAAATTTCAACTCGGTGTTTGTCAAAGTTTTGCCCATAAACAAAGTAAAAATGTTGAAAATTTACTTTTAGCAACCTGTTTATCTGAGCTAATATTCATAGCAGAAGCTTGATTTTTGGGATATGAGCGTTCCACAGTATTTGTTTCGAAATGTACTACTAACTTTCTCAAACTTTTCATGCGGCATAAAGTTAGAAAGGGTGAAACATATTTTAAATATAAACTATTCGATACAATTAGAACAATATTAAATACAGTGTTTCTCAAAATGCAAAGCAATAAGCAGTCCCTTGAGTGTAGATGTTGATCTGGTTGGAGCCACATTAGTTACCAGAGATGCATATTGGATCAACAAAAGGCGCCGGATCAACATGCGATTTTGGATCAACAAAGTGCTCGCGTGAAGTCGCGTCTGATCAACATTTACCGTAAAGGGATATCTATATATATATATGTAGAAGTAGGTAGAGGTAGGTAGGGATAGGTAGGTAGGTAGAGGGTAGGTAGGTAGGTCCCAGTTTTTTTTGTTCTCAGGGCAGGACAAAGTCTGTCGGGTCAGCTAGTCGCAAATAAAAAAACAGCTGTTTATACATACAAACATATTAAATAAAACCGTAAGGACCAGCAAATTTTTTGTTTCGCGATTTCAGTATTGGTGCCACATTATCTGGGGTCATAACATTATTGGTTACTAGCTGTTCCGCGCGGTTTCACTCGCGTTCCCGGGATAAAAAGTAGCCTATAACCTTTGGGAATAATGTGGCTTCCTATTAGTGAAATATTTTTTCTGATCGGTTCAGTAGTTTCGGAGCCTATTCAATGCAAACAAACAAATAAACAAACTAACAATCAAATCTTTCCTCTTTATAATATTAGTATAGATGACACCACCTATCACGCCGCAGGTCATGTCGTAGGTTCGATTCCCAACCAGGACAAACATTTGTGTGCATGAACATGTCTGTTTGTCCTGTTGTGAAAAATGTCCCAGGATATTTTATTTTTAATTTTTTAGTTTATTATTTTTGATCACTGACCTAGTATAAGCTATCTTTGTACCTTCCATCATCACATCAAATTATATAACTAAAGAATTATCCCTAACTCCTAACCGTTAAGGAGTTGTATACTTCCATCATCAGCTCAGCAACGTAAATGACTACCAGACGCAAACATCTGAATAGCTTTAGAAATTATATGAAAAACATTGTAAGTGCCTATAAAATTGGAAGAGTTCTCTCGATTTCTCCAGGATCCCATGATCAAATCCTGACCTGGTGACTATGGAATCATCTGTGAAGTATAACCCTTTCAAACAAAAAAAGAATCTTCCAAATCGGTCCAAGCGCCTTCGAGTAATCGGGGAACATACATAAAAAAAAGAGAGAACCTCCTCCTTTTTAAAGTCGGTTAAAAAGACAAAGCGCGGTATGTAAACACATACTTCTCTCAATCATGCCGCAGCAATATTTAGGTAATTATTGCCGGCAGCGCAAGGAGCAGCGGCAACGTCGCGGCTGCTTTCAGCCAATCCGGTTATTTGCTGTGCTCTGATTGGCTCATTTAAATCGGATCAACATTTTCCGTAACTATCGCAAGGTGGATTTGTATATCGGATCAACTTCGGCAAACGCTAGTAAACAGTCCCGTGAGTGTAGATGTTGATCCGGTTGGAGCCACATTAGTTACCAGAGATGCATATTGGATCAACAAAAGGCGCCGGATCAACATGCGTTTTTGGATCAACAAAGTGCTCGCGTGAAGTCGCGTCTGATCAACATTTACCGTAAAGGGATATCTATTGGTTTATATTTATATATTTGCTATTTAGTATAAGTATTATGTTAGTTTATTGTAGTCTATTAACTTTATATTCCTAGTGTATTTATGGATATATCTAAGTTTTTAATTTTTGGAATTGCACACCTCCGTCTTATTTAGTTAATTATATTCCTCTCCATCCAAAGGTTGCCTGGTAGAGATCACTTTTAGTGATAAGGCCGCCCATTGTAACACTTTTGTTTTTTTTTTGGTTAAGTTATTTTTTTTATATATATTTTTTTTAATTTTCTGTGATGTGACAATAAAGCTTTATCTATCTATCTATCTATTAATCCCTTGTGTAGTTGTGTATTGTTGATGAGGACCGTTTTGTCGCTTTGTCTTTTACTAGATGAACGTCCATTTAACTTTATTTAATTTTCTATCATAATTCAACAATAATTTTAGTATCATAAAACAAAGGATATAGGATAGATTTTGTAGTTTAAATTTTAATTTAATATTTCATTTAATTTAAACTAATATTTAACATTTATTTTAATAACCGACTATTTACATTTTAAAAAAACAATTTAATTTTAAGCTAACTACTAAACAAACTAACTACTTATAAATGTAACTAAAAAATAAATAAATTATAAATAAAAAACTTCCCCTAACTGCTCCCCTGGTGGCAGAGTACCAAGAATACTGGCGGCATTGCCTCGCTGTATTGCGATGCTTATTCTTTGGCCTAAGTAGCCGCTAGCTCAGCTGGGATCCCGCGTAGCTTCCACCAACCGCTTAGAGATTTCTCTAAAAAGGTGGTGACCCCAGCTCGATGACCAGGGTAATGTTAAACTAATGTTATTATATGTAAATAACAATATATTGCAGACTGAAAAAAGGCTAACAATGGATATACATGTTTCAACAGAAATAACTTATAAAATAGTCCAAGAACAACAAAGATCAATAAATTCACCGCTGCACTGTTCACAAGTTGCAGCCGGCGGATACAAGAGTCTTTGTCCACACCAAGTACGAGTTATAGTTTTTATTTAACTTTCCACAAGTTTTACTTGCGCTTGTTGCCAAAGAATACAGAATTTACTATAGGCTAAAAATTATTATTTTTAAATTTACAGAAGGTGAAACAGCCCGGAGTTCCATTTGATATTAAAAGCCATAAGCGTCGTATCATACCCTATTGGGCGTCGGCCATCTGACAGCGGAAGTCACTGATAGCTGGCTAGCTAGCTAGTTAACTTTGTTTTTCCACATGAAATTTTCAAAATAAGTTCCCAGAAACAAAAGCGTTTAAATGCCGTCACACGGTTGTCCACTATAAAGGGAAATCTATTAAAGCTGTATTAAATGGTGGCGACGCCCAACAGGATATGCGTCTCGCTAATGAAAATCAGAACCTCAAACTCAGGTCTATGTAATGTAAAAAGAAAATGTAATTAACTTTAATTCTTAAAATCAATACCACAAGGAATTTAAGCAATAAAAACGCTTTTCATCTACTTTATTCATTTTCGTTTTTTTGTCCTCGGCTTTGGTTTCAATAATAGCTTATAAACCCAATACTTAATCATACAAGCTAACATCATTTAGGTCTCCAACCTGTTTTTAAAAGATGGATTATCTCACCCAATCTTAACAAGGCTTCTAGTATTTTATATAAGCTGTGATTATATTCAGTGTAAGGTAAACGACACCCGCACTACGAGACATGAAACGACTCCCAGCATTTTATTGACTTTTTTATGATGACACTGTAAAAGTACTTTTTATGCGCTGAAATATTGCTTTCATTGCTCTTCTATTGCCTAATTTATGTGGAACTGGAGAGTCCTTCCAGAAAAGGAGAAGGCCTGTTATGTTAATGTACCAAAGTTAGTTCGTGAAAATGTACTTTCAAGTTTGAATTAATGTTAAAGTTCCAAGTCAATTAGAAAAGGTTCCTTTTATTCTATTACCTAAAGCTATGAAATGAATATAAAATTGTATTATTATTAGATTTTAAAATGTTTATGAATCTCTTTCTGCATTATGACCTGGGGGTAATATCACCATTAATTACCCCCCACTCACTTCTTCAATTTTACAATCGCCTTCTCAATGATTTTATAAATTTCGGTTTTAAACCAGAGTAAAATCTATCTCAGAGTGCTAGGGTTCATTTAAATGCATTAAGGATCGGTTGCTCCTACTTTTAGTTAAAGTTATAGTAAACGTTAACTTTAACCATTACAGTTCTTTGACCGTAGGGTTAACTCTGGACGATGACCGATCTCCCTCGGTCGGTTATGGTTACGGTTAAAATTTTGGTTAAAGTGACACGAGCAACCCAGTTTGCTTTCTTCCGGCGCTTAAAATTAACTATAACCGTAACCTAACTAGAACCTTACTATGACCGCGCTTTATGCAACCGACCCTAAGCCATTGAAAAACAAAATCCAAACAAATTAACATTTTATAGATGGTATGTGAAAAATCCATAATATTATTATTAACCCTTTGATAAAAAAAATAAACATAAAACATTGTATAAAGAATTTTAAAAAGAGTCTGAAAAACTCGTTTATAAAGCCACTTGGAAATCTGAAAACGGCGGAAAAATTTCAAAATAAACCTGCCGTATAATCCGGATGAAACTCAAAGGTCGCTGCAGTCACACAATGCATTATGCAGGAGGCTTTTCGACGCCCGTTTGCCTCCACCCTATTCTATACCTATTTAAGTTGGTAGTGGTATAATCCAAAAACTTTTGACGATGTCTTTCATTTAGATTTTAATACTCTTGATTTACCAGATTTTTACAGACAATTTAGTAATTTTTCAAAAATAAACTAATACAAAATTATTTTTTAAAAACTAAAACCATTATCAAAAATAATAATGCTTTCTTAAATATTTTTTAACAAACGGTTAAACGGTTTCTAACAAAAGAGAAAAATACTAAAATCAGTGACATTTATTATTAAGGCTTTAAAAAGATAGCAATAAGAATCAAAGAGTTATCAGCAGTGATGTCATTATAAAGCTGTATTTTATAAATTATTTGACCACAATGTCACCGTGGTCAGTAATGATGTGACCAGAGGATATAAAAAAACAGTAGCTTCATTACCTTCGGCTGGGCGATGACAAATTGACCAGGACATTTTTTTAATTATTTATGTATAAAAAAATTGTTGTAATATGGTTGGATTACATCATGCATAATAATTTGCTACTAGGTTTTATCTTGTGTGCAGTTAAACATTATTTTTGCTATTTAACACCCACAATAAAAAAATTGTGTTGAAACCTAATTTATGAAATGCAGTCTAACGACCGCTTCATTATCATCATGTAAGCCGAAAGACTTCCACTGCTGGACAAAGGCCTCACCCAAGGATTTCCACGATGGCCGGTCTTGCGCTACCCGCATCCAGCGGTTACCCGCTTACTGCTTGTAAATTGAGCTTAGCTAAATCCAACGAAGACTGTAACAGCAAAGCATAGCTCGCGTATAGCTTGTTATTATCGTAAGAACCTTTAGAGTTACAAAAGCACATAACATTTTATTTCACGTAATAACATTTCTCTACAGTATTTCAAGAAATATTGGGTCTAAATTCACTTTTAGAGAAAAAGTGTCGTACCAAGAACAATCAAACCAATTTTCAAAAATAAATCGCATTATTTGAAATATTGTTAAAGAACAATGGGTATTCTACTCACATTTTTTTATTTAAGGAAAGAGTTTCGAATATCCCTTTATCTAATGAGATAAGATTTAATTTAAATTCGCAGAAGAATGTTTTCCTTATAATTTTTATAACGTTACCACTGTTTATAATTTCGTATATAATGTTTGAATGGTAGTCGCCATAGGCGAGACTTTTGCGAAAAATAGGGATTAGCCTATTTTTGTTATTTCGAAAATCCTGCTAGTACTAAAATAAATTATTTTAAACAACATAACATGGAAATTCTAGTTCAATAATGTCACGCCATTTATTCAATTTAGGCCCTGAAAGTATATTTATAAAGGTTCGTTTTTGAAGTAACCACCGAACCGTTGACTGCGAAGAACAGACAAAAATGTCAACAACGTTACATTTATAAATATAAACAACGTTTTATTGCACGCCATACAATACAACGCATACATCACTGTTTATATTATTTGAAATTTTCTATAAAAACCCTCAACGCAAAGAAAAACAACACCAGCAAACTTATAACAAGCAAACGAAGGGCCATCGACGTTTAATTAAGGTGAGCTTCCCATAGAAGACGCTCCAAGGGTATAAATCAAATGAACTCGCCCGGTTCTCACATTATTTTCACTTGGCCCCTTGAGGCCATCGCAATTTTTTCCGTCTCAGTGTGATAAATGGAGAACGTGAAAAAGCAGGATTCTTTTTTCGACGGCGTGATATTATCGAATTTACTCGTTAGAAATGCTCTCAGGTATTACTGTCTACTAATGTAATGAATGGTTCTTCCATATGATTCTACTTTGCTGTGATTTTAGTTAATGTCATTAGTGGAAGTTATCACAAGATTGTCATGAGTTTCATTCACACAAGTACAATTTTTATTGTTTTTCCTGGGACATTCTTCACATATGGTTAACTGATCCCAAAATAAGCAGAGCTTGTACTATGGAAACCAGATAACTAATATACTACATTTATGTACTACTTTTTTTTGTAAATACATACTTATATAGATAATTACACCCAGACTCAAGACAAACAGACATGTTCATGCACACAAATGTTTGTCCTGGATGGGAATCGAACCCACGACCAGCGGCGCTACAGGCAGTGTCTTAACCAACTGCGCCAACTGGCTTGTCGAAATCTTGTAATAGTTGTGAGGATTCATTATTTGTAGTACTTTACCAATCCAACACTGGTTATACCAACTAACTACATTTACTTCGATGTGATCTTATAATTATTTCCAAATCAATATGATTCCAAATACAAATTTGTAATAAAGCTAAACGTATTTGTTTCCTCCCGTTCCAATATAATAACATTAACATCCTCATGCGGCGCAATTCATTATCGGAAAAACGGGTAAGAGGATCAAAAATATACACCAAAAGTAAATATATATAGAACGGAACAAATGTTGTTTTTCCACTACAGATAATAAATAATCGGAAGGAGGACACTATAAGCCTAAGTACTCAGGCTGAGTACGAAATTTATATGCTGGCCAGTACCTCAGTATAAGTAGGGTCCCGCTGGATTGAATTCGTGCTTACTAAGTATAAAGTCTACGGTTGACAGGAAAACTTAAGGAGCCTTCAAAATGAGCTCTTTGTTCTTTGGTCGGACTTTTAAAATTTTAGTTTCATTTCTTTTTAATTCGACTATTAAAAGAAAATATTTACTTTAATACTAAAACTACATGTGTATAGTTAAAACAGTTTTATAACCAAATCTAACTTTTCTCATGAAAATGGCCACTGACATCGGATGGAGGTGCATTTTAGCAAAAACTTATAATTTCATTGTTGTTTTTAACTCGAGTACCTAATTTGTTCAGCTGCGGTTACTCAGGAAAATGTAGAATTCTATGCGTACCTAAAAAGAGAAAGACATTGCAAAAAACAACATTTGTACAAAATACAAATTTTCGTAAGGTCGTTTTTATTTACATTATCAATTTTTTTTACCTGCTAACGACTACTGAATATTATAGTGCTCTATCAGCAATATGATATTTTGACAAAAACAAAGTATTAAGTACTGCTTTTGACAAAGCAGTACTTAATACTTTGTTTTTGAATTCATTCGGTGATTCAATTAATATTCTGGGACATCCTTCTCACTCTGCCATCTGATCCCAAATGGTGCAAAACTATTATATTATATTCATAAAAAGATGTTAGAGTAGCTAATGCAACAATTTACATTAGAACCGTATGGTAAAGTCAATTTCTAGCTTTGTTATCTTCAAATCTAGATACATTGCTCTCATCATCATGTCAGCTAAAAGACGTCCACTTCTGGGCAAAAGCCAAGGATAGTCACTATAGCCGGTCTTGCGCTACCCGCATTACAGTTCGTGGTCGCCGCTCGAGAACCTTTCTGCCCCAATGACCGTCAGTTCTACGAACTATGTGATATTGATCTACTGGGTTTGTAATGAAATAGACATGAGTGAAGTAATACCACAGAATATTTATTATTCATGTTGATGTTAACTTTTTAGATATGACACAGATACGAATGTCCTGATAAAGAAAGACTTCTTAGTCATATTTTATGCGCTTTCTCAAGCCAATTCAGACTATGACCATCATATGTGAGCTTCATATCATTGAGGACATATTTGTACCTACATGACATGGTATAGGAAATATAGATATATTGTTATCGTTATTATAGATCCGTATTAATAAAGATACTTTTGATTGATTGGCCACAGGTGCTAACGAACTACGTATATTACGAGAAGTCGAATCGTTATCTATATGCTCGGTCATTGGTAATGTACCTTTATATTGATTTAGTGATACTCAGTTCTGCTTTGGTTTTATACGTGCAGGATATATTATGAAACATGAGATGAGATATGACATCAGATTTTTAGTAAAATAGGTTTACCCCTACTTTTGTTATATCGTTTTTGGGATTTGGTAACCAAAGGTGCCAACGGAACCCCATTACAAAACGTACACTGTCCGTTCGTCCGCCCAGCCGTCTGCCAGCAGGCCATCTCATCCCGTTCATCTAACAATAATATTTTTTAATAATCTACACTAATTTACACTTCTACACTAATATAATAAACAGGAAAGATTTGATTTTTTGTATGTATTTTCGTTTGTAATGGATAAACAATTACAAACAGCACATCACATATTATCAGCTAATCATAATTTTCTTGAGGATTTAGTATGTCTTACAAACCTACCTTTGAAGTAGCCTTATGAGAACCTTCCTCGATGTCTTTAAAAATTCAATCACAATCTTTATAAAATATTTCGCTAATGATATACAAAAGCTGTACAATACAATGTATTATATACGCAAACACATTTATCTGATAATACAATCGCAATGATCATTTAAATTATTAATACGAAGATTTTACCAAATCATACATCTATAATACCTACGGCAGAAGTCAACCATTTATTAGTGATAATTAGTGGCAAAAAGTCGTCTGTTGATGTTGTAAAAAAGTTTTTAAATAAACGAGGTAAGATAGTTAAAACTATTAAACTTTTTGATGAAAGTGATGAAATCATATCAATAGTTACTAATATTAATTATTATAGAATGACAACAACGGACGCAAGGCAAAGGAAAAAGGACGATGAAAAGACTGAAATTAAGGAACAGGATATTGAGGAAAAACCAAAATATTGGGATCCTCTGACGGAAGGTGTGAAATGGATAGAACAATATGCAGAACCTTTGGAGAAATTCTTCGAGAGATTACCTGAATTCATTAGTACTTTTATAGCAACGCTTGCAGTTTTCACTTTCGGTGCAACCTTGAGAGGTCAGTAACCATTACCTATCTCAGTTTTATATGTATTCAATCCCGCCATCCCCTATTTAATTAAGGGTTGAATTATCATATATGCTTTCTAAGCGGTGTCTAACTAGCTTTCCGCCCCGGGGTTTCACCTGCCATCCCCTTTTTGATTAGATGTTGAATTGTCATATGTTGTTAGTGGTGTCTACGTATGCAAAATTTCAGCCCTATCCATTCAGTGGTGTGATCTGTGCGTGCATTGATTTACTTTATATTGTTTTAAAAGTTATTCTCGAGACATCATTATTCATAAAAAGTCTTGTAGATTATTATTTAAAACTAATTCATCAGAATTTTAATTTTCAACCAAAGATTAGTAAGATGTAAGTTCATACTACATTGATATGGTTAATCCAAAAGATGAATTAGCTACTTAAATTAGCTAAGTAACAATGACTAATATTAGATCTATCGAATTATGGAGAGCCTAGCTTAGTATACTAATACACCAGGACTTACAGATTGCAATACTGATTAGATTGTAAATAAAGGCGATAATCTTGAGCTAAAATTTAATTATTGTTCGAATGTACTATGACGAATATATGATCGATCGACAATGTAATCGGGATCACGTTGTAGTTTGTATAAAATAATAGTGCGTTCTTGATCCGACACTGTTTTTTTTTTTTAATTCTTAAATATCACTCAAAACTTTAACTGCCGCTGGGGCAGAAGGGTTCTCGAGTGGCTACCACGAACCAGAAGAATGCAGCGTGGGCAGGCAGCGTGCCCCCACAAGGTGGACCGATGATCTTGTGAGGGTCGTGGGAAGCCGCTGGATACGGGTAGCGCAAGACCGGCCATCGTGGAGATCAAAGATTCGGCTGACATGATGATGACACAAAACATTCCGAACTGAAGATTTATTAATGTTAATTTTCTAATGTTCAATTATTAAAATTTCCAAAGACAGCATAGGAAGTTCAACAATCAAATAAACATATCTAATAATCTCCTAGCAACAATATTAATCACGTTCTAAAACCAAACATTCCAATCATGCTATCTACCTACATAAATTACCACTTTGATACCATATCGTATACTTTTACGTTGTTGATAGCTAAATTAATTAGTTTCAAAGTTAAGGACATGATAATTTCGTAATTCACTAAGATTTGATAGCAAATTTAAAATATTCTCATATATTTCAAATTCAAGAGAATTTGTATTATTAAAAAGTCTATCTTTACGTTATTATAAATTATGTTACATAAGTAAACATTATTCATGCCTTAAAGCGCAGATGTCAGTAATCAAGTAATAGACACTCTCAGTACCTAATAGGGTTATATACAAGAATGTTTCTTTACAAATAAGTTTGAAGTATGCATCTATGTGTTTTTCTGTGGTATCATAGTTCCTGAATGGATAAACCAAAAAAATCCGTTCAGCCATTTGAAGATCATCACCTGTTTTCTAGTTAATGAAGAGATATCAACAACTATTATTCCTTATCATAGGTTTTTCGTGTAGGGGATGTTTTTCTTTAAATTTTTATTTTTTCTGATGAACTTTGTTCAAAATTTGCAGGAGAATGGGTAGTAATCCTCGTCTCAGCGCTGAAACAGATCACAGGTCACACACAGAGCGACAAGAATTTCACCACAGAGGATATCTACCAGCTGCTGTCTTCAGAGAAACTCAAGATGGAGAACTTTGGTTTGATCTTCATCTGCGCTCACGTGGTCTCCTTTAGCATGTACTTCTTTATTGGCGGTTTTCTGCATGTGAGTTACATTTTACTTTTATTATTTCTGATATTGGAATAGCTTAGACTAATTTAACCTCCGGAGAATTTGGTTTGAACCTGGATCTATTAACATCCAGCAGATCCCTGTACACTGGTGATATTTGCAAAATTGACATTAATTTTACCATCTGGACTTTTTAATTTTTCCGAGCTTTTGACTTTGAATAGAAGGTCAAACTTTCAAGATTTATTTACGAAGTCATGCGTGGTTTCCATTTCTATTTTGTGTACATCGACTCATACGGGATTTTTCGTTTTTAGAAGGGTCCATAAATGAGTAACACCGCCAAATGTGTTTTTTGGAACTATAAGTAAAAGTCACTTTCCCGGGATATCAATGATCCCCTGATGATAGAATACAAACCAAGGCATTCTACCACCGAAAACAGTTCAGCGTTCTAAACGAAAGAAGCTCAATCTATACTCTAATCTTCTACTATATAAAATAAAAAATATTTTTAAATCAATTTGCACGGAGCATGGCCTTCAGAATTATTTCGACAAAATTAAATACCTATAAGGCATAGTAAGATTAAGTAAGTTGGTATTCTTCATGACATTTTACTTACATAAGATTGCAAATCTCGCTACAAAAAAATCCCCTAATCGTAATTTATTGTTATCCTAAAATAAGATTCGGAAAACTTTTATCAACTTTATCTGAATGTTCCACCCCACTGATCAGCAAACAAGCTCTTTACGACCACATTATAATAAACACACCCAAAATTATTTGAATGGCTGCCTTTATACGAAAGTTTCAAAGTACTTTTTACGGAAATACACAAACAACAAATTTAAATATTGTTGCTTTAGCTCTTTACCAAAACCAATAAAAACATTTGCTCATACAACAACTCTCGTTTGTTTTAATCCAAAAGTTAATTTAGTAGGTAGCATCCAACTTCCAGAAAATAATACCTTTGGGTTAAAATTTTCATGTATGCTAAGTCTAAAAAGGTGGTTTTCACTTGAGGGATTTAAACATAAAGTGAACAGTAAACCTGAATAACTCTTATTTTGGTTTTGTCTATTTGTGATATAATCATGATATTGTGGGGCCTCATCTCATCTCATTTCTTTCTAATAAAAATCATACTAGAGGTATAAAATAATATTAGTCCTATCAAATTAGTATGCGTGTTTCATCGTGAATTTAGGCGCTTTATTGGTCACGATTATTTCTCCGTAAATGTCAATGGAATAAGCTAACTTGATAGATATATCTATCCTTTTTGAAGAAAGAGATGACGTGACGTGATTAAAATTAGTTAGTTTTTAAACAACAGCACCATTGAGATTCTATTGTAGTTTATCTATTGTAATCCGAGAGCAGCTAACTTTAGTAGACGTTCATTATAAAGTTTAAGATTGTGATCATTTTCTCTTGGCAATTTATCCAACAGTAATTGACAGTTTGATGTAGGTATTTCTAACTCTATTCACTTGTTTGAATAAGTAAATTGATCGTAGTTTTTAAATCTTGCAGATTTATAAGTTTTATTTTGTGTTCTTATTATGATTACACACTATTTATGTACTATGGATTTCACCGAAAAATGACACTACACCAGATCATCTGTCCTTCCAAAACTGGCCGAATAACAGCTTAATTTACATTTTTTTTACATCCAATTGGTATATCGTGAAATGATGACAAAGAAAATTCTAATTACTACCCACAATCCATATTAATGGCGTTTAATCTCTTTTAAGCTGATAAATAATCCATGCGGAAAATTTATGCGGATATGCTACAATTTTGTATATTTATGGGACGCGCGAATATCACACGAGCTAAGTAAGCCTTATTGAGTAATCCCGCCCATGCCCTGAGTGGGGTCTAAATGCTATCCAGCTAGTGGGAGTCAAATGCAATTAAGTTAATTACCAATTTGTTACGCGGTAGACCCGCTAATCAACTAATCGTATGAAAGACAAACGAAGGTACTTAATGGCATTAATTTTCATAAAATAGAAAGAAAGAATCGAAGTCACATACGCTGAAAGCAAGTGCTAGTCTATTCGTTACCAATATTGTAAATAAAGATAGTTCAGAAACATCTGATGTGATTCAACTTAAATGATAATTATTATTGTACCTACAATTACATGTGGAATAATAAATTATATTTCACGTCATATTGATAAGTTATCTAATACAGTCGATGATTGTAATCACGGATTTGAATTATATTTATAGTGAACATGACTTCCCTCACATATAAGTAATGTTTTTAACCGACTTCAAAAAAGGAGGAGGTTCTCAACTCGACTTTCTCCCAACCGATTTTAAAAATTCTTTTTTTATTCGGAAGATACTCCTGAGGTGGTCCCATTGTCACCAGGTCTCAGGATATGTTAGCGGAAAACGGCAAAAAATAAAATAAATGACTTCAAAAAGAGAACCGCCTTCAAAAGCATTAAAAAGTATAAAATAATAACTATGTTGGAACTCTAATCTGATAGTTTTGATTCAAATCATTTTACAGCGTTTCTTTCAAGTCTATACGTTCTAAGGTAATCCTCAGAACCAAGAAATCAAACCTTTATTTAGTCTTTAATCATATAGTTAGGTGGTGTATTATCTTTTTTTACTACCTGTCTCTTTCCAGCCAGTTCAAAACACATTTCTTGATCCAGTATTAATCGCAGCCTTTCTTACAAACTGTACTTATACTTCAAGTAATTTTAAATTTATTTTCTTCCAGTGGTACTTCTACATGAATAGAAAACACCTAGCGAAAGAATGGAAGATTCAGCCGAACAAATGGCTGTCTCCGGAACTGGAACGGCATGAGATTATGATCGGTACCTTGTCTTTGCTGGTCACCGGTTCGTTCTCGGCTTTCCTCGCCTGCTACATCTTCAATGGCAACCCTTCCACTGTGTATTTCCAGTTCGACGAGTACGGTTGGCTGTGGTTCTTTTTGCAGTTCCCAGCTATCTTTATTTATACGGTTAGTGTTTATTTGCATTTGGTATTGAACATTGAAAGTGTGTTTGTGGGTTTGTCCCTCTGTTACGCAGCAATGAAGCAACGGATCGACGTGACTTTTGGCATAGAGATAGTTTATATACCGGAAAATTACATAGGTTACTTTCATTTCACGAAGACGGGTAAAACCGTGGGGCAGTAGCTAGTTATAACATGAAATTAAGTAAGTACCGAATACCACAGCCAAATAATTAGTACGGTCACTAGGATTCATCGCAGAATAGGAAAAGATTGGTAAGGCGTGGGTATTTCTGGTGTAGTTACGAAAGAATGTAACTGAGAATGTGAATTACGGTAACCATTAGATGGGCCATATGCAACGTAAACCTAAATATTTGGTGATTTGATTAATTTTTGCATTGATTATAGTGAGATTTGTTTAGTTTGTAAACAACAGAATCGAGTCCATTGTAAAACTTTCCCTGTCACCTGGTTCCTTCTATCCGTAACTAAAATCATCATTTTGTCTAACAATATTTTCAAAATCAGTTATTTTTTGTTTCTCATCACTTTTTCCATTTCCAGGACTACACAACGTACATTCTCCACCGTTTGTACCACACCCCCTGGCTATACAAGCACTTCCACAAGCTCCACCACAAGTACAAGCAGCCGACCGCTTTCTCCGTCACCGCCATCCACCCCGTCGAGATCATGCACGTCCAGCTCACCATGTGTCTGCCACTCTTCGTCTGCCCTATTCATTGGTGTATGATATACTTAATATTTTATGATAAATATTCAATTTGTAAAAACGTTCTTTGGAAATAATATTTCATGAAATGGTCGACCTCATAATGAAGGAATCAATTCCGAGATCTAGACAATCTATCAGATATAGAACATCACTCATAAATATCTATATAAGTATTAATATACAAATAAAATTTATATATTAGTACCTATATCGCCTAGAATGAGGAGGAAAGTGCGATAGAATGCGAAAGTGGCAATTTGACGAATAATCTCGTAACATGAGCAAGAGTCTATTTGGAACACCTAAGGTGAATAGCTTAAAGATTAAGCCATTGTGCCACACTTTGTCAAATGCCTTCGCGACATCGAAGAATAAGATACTGTCATGTTACGCTCATGGTACTGAGAAGAGATGTGTTTAACAAAGAGAGAACAAAACCAATTGAGTATAGAATTATTAATCCTAGTTGTCCTTAATTTGAGAAAAATAATACAATATCTCAAAGATTTTCAAACGTTTAAAAGGCTTTAAAATAGATGCTTGAGCATTTTCTTAACACCTTCCAGTACCATTCTACGGAGTGGCAGTTTATAACTACTACCACGGCATCATAGACCACTCAGGCATCAACTTCAAGTCGCAGTGGTGGCAGCCCTGGCAGCCCGACGCAGAGTTCCATGACCAGCACCATGAGTTCTTCCACTGCAACTTTGGTTTCAACATGTCGCTATGGGATAAGGTAATTTATGTTTTGGAGAAGAGGTCAATAACTCCATAGGAGTAACTTTTTTGTCGTAGCTCCTTCCTAGGTACTTGAATAAGAATACAGTTAATAAGGATAAAGTAGCAATGGGCAGAAATTATGTAGGTACCTGCACTAGTGCCTTCAAGAGGAGGTTGACTGAGAAGGAAAGCCTTCGATGAACAAAGTACTATAAGCACCAAACTATGTATGACAGTTTGTGTATAAGTGGCTGAGCAATGTGGTTAGGGCTGCTAGGTTTGGTTGGTTATCTTTTAATTTTTTAGGGTTCCATACCTCAAAAGTAAAAAAACGGAACAGAAAGGATCACTCGTGTGTCTGTCTGTCCGTCCGTCTGTCACAGCCAATTTGCTCCGAAGCTACTGGCCCGATTGAGTTGAAATTTGGTACACTTATGTAAATCGGTGACCCAACCACGTACGTGGAACGTAGGTAAATTTATGTTTTGAAGTTAATTAAGAAAATAGGCGAAAATTGACCATCCCTCCTTATCTCCGAAACTTCAGGGCCAAAATCATTTGTAAAAACTACAGTTCTTCTACTGTGTTCTTTTCCTTTAGATTACAGGAACCGTGCGCAAGTCAGACTCGCACTTGTCCGGTTTTTCTATTAGCGGATATATCCAAAAAGTTATGATATTATACGATATTTGATTTATTTTTCAGTTGCACGGTACAATGAGGAAGCTAAACCGTCTCTACACAGAAAACACTTATCACGGAGAAGCGCCTTCCCTAGATTCGTCTGAGGCCAAAACATTCATCGCTCAAAACCCGGACTTTGTCGAGAGCCTAGAAAAATGTATTGATAAGTCAAAGACTGAACTAAACGCAACCAAATAATGAAATAAATTAAAGCCGTCATAGAATAGATAATAGTTTATCTTTTCGGGATTTAGATTTAGATTTTATTTAATATCTTATGTTATTTCACGTGAAGTTATTGACTTATCAAATTCTTTAAATTAATTTTACAGGGAATTTATATTATTGATGTGATATTAAATTATTGTAAATAAATCAAGTGATTATTTTAAAGCGTGTGTGTTTACGTATTTATTTCATTTCTGCAAACTTATTTTAAAGGACAATGCGACAAAATGGTCCTTATCACCAATACACAAGAGATTATTCTTAGGTGAGAGCTCACATGGCATAGCCTTAAGAATAAAATATAAAAAAAAAACAACCGGGTACTGGTACAGTCGCATGAATCATTAATTCAAAATATTTTGAAACTAGTTGGTACCTACCTACCTACGAATTAAGATTTTTTTTTTAAATACGTTGCTCCTCCATAAAATATGTATAACAGATATGATGTTGTTTCTTATTCTTTCATTCTCAAGGAGTCCCCAAAGTGGACCATACTATGCTTGCAAGTTAAAAATCAAATGGCAATTAATTAACACAAACGAAAAAAACTGTTTCAATGAAACTATTGATAGCGACTGTAAGTACCTAAACCCTATTGATTTTAGAAAAGTGCCTATGCTTTATATACTTTACCTTTATTGTAAGAGCTATCATATAACACTACTCCCATGTGTATTGGGGTCCAGGGTCACGTTCCATATATTTTTGCCCTTTGTATTTTCAAAGTTTAGATGTTTGTGACTCGATCACGTAGGTACCTAACGGCCGAACGGATCCTATGAAAGCACAAAGGTAGATTATATTCTAGGATAATTATAATATTTAAATCTCAGAAAGTGGACAGGTAGGCTCAACAAGGAGGACCGACGATTTTATGAGGTTCGTGGGAAACCGCTAGATGCGGGTAGCGCAAGACCGGCAAAAGTGGAGAACCTTGGGGAGGCCCATGTCCAGAACTGGACGTCTTTCAGCTGACAAGATGATGATGATTTTTACAAACAATTTAGATGATAAATAGTGACATCTATTAGTGCTACAACATAATATTCTTCTTAGTACATTTAATAGGTATGGTAGACTTGGTACATTTTGATTAATATCGCTATTTGCCGGTAGATGGGAGTAAAATAAAATATCGGTTGAATCTTAATAGCGACATCTATGATTTACAAATAGAACTGTGGTTACAAGCTATTCATGAAAATACTACCTAGTTATTTTCTGAAGTTGTTCCATGGAGTATGAATAGATGTCGCTGTAGTAAAAACAAGATTATGTTTGCATGAAGTTCAAAAAATGCAAATGTTTGCTTGGTGTGAAAAATGAAATATACAAACATTAATTATTTCAAGTTTTTTTTATCACTTAAACGTTACATCAGCCTGAAATTCAGCCTCTTTTGTAAAGAGTTTTTATTTCTAATTTTAAAAATGTTGACTTTGGTATCAACATAATTTTTTTTTTTCATGCTGTTAAATTTATTTATTTTTAGATAACTATTTCTAATAAGTCGAAAATACAATAAAAGCATTTTTTGTGGGTATTTTCTGCTCACTGAACACTTTGTCAACAAGTAAATCATGTAGGGTAATTACATAGATTTATCCTCTCTCTATTTTCCCCTATCCCCATTAAATCCGCCCCCTGTGGGTAGGCTTTCACGCGTCGGTACCCCGCGACATAGTTAAATTGTATTTAGTACTACCGATACTTAAATTGTACTGGGAATAAAGCCAAAACTATATTTGACCGACTGTTTTTTTTATTACTTCTGTACGGTAAAATAAAACGCAGATTTTTGTTGAATAGGTACCTCCCTATATTGAATTGACGTCGAATTATATTTTATAGCAACACTTTAAACCAAGAAACACTGTCACTGGCTTGATGGTAAAAAAAACCGGCCAAATGCGACTCGGACTCGCGCACGAAGGGTTCCGTACCATTTTCTATAAAAACGGCAAAAATGGGAGCCCCATAAATATATATTTTATTCTGTTTTTTAGTATCTCTTGTTATAGCGAGAACAGAAATACATTATCTGTGAAAATTTCAACTGTCTAACTATCACGGTTCATGAGATATAGCCTGGTGACTGAGCCACCTTATAGTAGGCCTTGTCGATCTATCTCTGCTTAAAATACGGAAAGCTGGTTATCTATATTCAAAGATACTTTATTTTCCTATTAGCTATTCCTATTTACAAAGTATCGTGTTTATGACGCTTCGATAATGTTGTATCATAAAGGGTATGGCACAGAGGGGCAGCTCTGCCCAAGGAGTAGGAGAAAGACTAATCCTGCAACCTCATTGTTATACTGACACCCGCTGGCGTTTTCGGCGGTTGGACTAGTGAGGGGACCATGGTCTTTTTTGGACATATATTTTTATTACCATACCATATAGGTACAGACGGACAGATGCAGCGACTGGTGAAGCCATTAGAGCCAAGTATGTGTTGTCACTATATTTTGTTTGTCTTTTTTTCTTTCTTCTATGTCCTATTTTTGTGGTGTAAACAATAAAGTGTATTCTATTCTACTATTAAGAGTACTATTACAGTGGTGGGCGGCGACACATTTGTGGGAGGGTGTGAGTGCGCCTTCAAAAATACTTTTAACATCTTAAAGACAGAATTTGTAAGTAATTTGTGACGTAATTGGAACCCAGTACTTTCGCTACGGTATTCATTACGTCACTAGCATTGTCATATTTTATATGCATTTTGTTTTCAAATAACATCATCATTTTAAGGCGATGATAGCTCAGTGGTAGTGACGTCGGATGCCGCGACGAAGGTCGTGGGTTCGAATCTTACAATGAGCTTGAGCTTTCGGTGAAGTAAAACTTCGTGAGGAAACCATAGCACGGTGGTAGGGTACTTTGTACTTAGTACCCGTCTGGCTGGCTACCACCCTCAAGTTGAAAATTTGTCGCCAAGCACCTACCGGTGTGTTCCGGCAATTGCACTTGAGAGCCAATTTGCCTTCTCGGTATTGTAACAGGTCAGCAACACATTGACAATATCTCTGGTATTGCAAATGGCGATAGGCGACGGTAACCACTTTCTATCACGTGGGCCGTATGCTTGCGTGCTACCTTAGTAGTACAAAAGAGATGTGTCTAACCACCTGATGTCAAGTGGTTAGGTACCGTCGCCTATCGCCATTTGCAATACCAGAGATATTGCCAATGTGTTGCTGACTTGTTACAATGCTGAGAATGCAAATTGGCTCTCAACTGCAATTGCCGGAACACACCGGTAGGTGCTTGGCGACAAATTTTCAACTTGAGGGTGGTAGCCAGCCAGGCGGGGTACCCTACCACCGTGCTATGGTTTCCTCACGATGTTTTCCTTCACCGAAAGCTCAAGCTCATTGTAGGATTCGAACCCACGACCTTCATCGCGGCATCCGTCGTCACTACCACTGAGCTATCATCGCCTTAAAAGTAATAAGTTTACACATAAAAGAAAACATTTGCCCCATAAAGAACTGATATTTTTTAGGAATCATTTCCATATCCTGTCATAATATAATAAAATATTATAACTACGTGTGTTTTTTGGTATTTTCTTCGTTCACAAACCAACGGAGCAAGGGATACAAGTGTCTTTTTGCATATAAATAGGATATGGATAGTAACATAGATTGAACATAGACTACTTTTTATCTCAAGAACGTGAGTTAAATCGCTGAACGAAAATCTTACAATAATTCACTCTCTTTTACAGGAGCGTTACAAGTCACTAAAGATTACTTAATAAATAGTTTCTATAAAATTGATTCCCAAATAAACGTGTCACAAAACGAGTACCAACCTCGTCGCGACATCTCATTTCAATGGTAGCATCTCTCTAGGTGGTTAAAGCATTAATCACATACACACCGGGCGGTCTTTTGTGCTCAAAATTATGGCCCGATCAGACCCTTGAATTATGGCCTCAACAAATTTAATGTTGCCCGGTGTACAATGGCCCATTGATTTGGTAACTGAGTAATGTTGTTGTATCACGCTATTGCAGTCACTGAGGTTATATTACTACGTATAGAGAAGACGCCACACATAACCACTATGTTTCGTTTAAGTGCAGCCATCCGGCCGCACTTCACTTAGTTGCGCGAAGACGCCATCAAAATTACGGCGCTTTCAGCTTTTTGATCGCGAAAAAACTACACCTTAGAAGCATTCTAGCGCTATGCTCTCGTGTTTACCTAAACTATCTGGTTATACAGAAAAAGAAGCCTTGCTGAGTTTCTTGCCGGAGTCTTCTCAGTTCAAGTGTATTCCGAACCGGTAGTAGAGTCTAATGTAAAACTGTAACTGTTGACATTAATAAATGCCTTAATAGGGCCTAAACTTTATAAATGAGTTTTGATTGATTGACAACTAATTATTGATTCAGCGCTACAGCGAATATTAACAAAATGGAGCATGAGAATTGCTTAGGATAACTTCTCTATACGTAGTATTATACCTCAGTGATTGCAGTTGATTTTGTACGTCTAGTGAATTATTAGTGTTGTATTAAGTACGTGCTACATTTGAACACGAATTTTCATCATAATTTGCTTTGGTATCGTGTGATGGAGGCATTACTCACTCGCATTTCTGTTGAGTTTTAAAGCGAAACTATTTATTTATTGTTATATCGTATCATCACATCTGTTGGCATAATATAATTTGCACGTTTGTTTCCTAGTTTGAAATAGCATGTATTTAATAGGGTGACAAGACAACGTAGGTTATCTGAATTAGGGATATAAAAATATTAATATGTATACCAAAAATGGGTTGGCAGCTATTTTGAGGTACGGTACCTACCTTAAAAATAATCAAATATTGTTATTTATTTATTAAAATTATAAGGGTAGGTTCTTAATTACTAAACGTAAATAAATGTTATGTACTATATTTGCAGCGCTAGCTTAAATATATCCGACTATAGGCAATTGGTTTACATCTAAACACCATCTAAAAACCTTTTGGGCCCTGATTTGTGGCGAAAATCTAAAACTATAAATATAAACAATGCACTTGTGACTGCCCCTTACCTACTACAATTAATTATTCAATCAATACAACTTATCTATATCAATATATAGGAAAATCATAAACTGTTATAACATAAGCCACTACCACCCTCAGAAGCAAACATTAAAAAATGAAATGGACTGACAATTTTATAAAAAAAAATCCTTACTCATCCAGTAGGCGAACTGTTATTAAAGTCGCTTCATCATTACTCTTAATATTGAGCTTTGGGTTCAATATAATAACCTGGGTAATACGTTTGATTCCCGGGGGGTGAAGCATCGCATCCCAGGGGTTCTAGTATTACGTTCAAAGATCAATTCAAATAGTGTAGATGGGAAGAATGATATAATTTAGAACAACGATCACCCATCATATAGTAGTTAATAATTACAAATAAATACTTCAGTTTATTAATGACAAGCCAGTTGGCGCAGTTGGTTAAGACAGCACCTGCGTAGCGTCGCTGGTCGTGGGTTTGATTCCCATCCAGGACAAACATTTGTTTGCATGGACATGTCTGTTTGTCCTGAGTCTGGTAATTATCTATATAAGTATGTATTTACAAAAAAAATGTAGTATATTAGTTATTTGTTTCCCATAGTACAAGCTCTGCTTAGTTTGGGATCAGTTAACCATATGTGAAGAATGTCCCGGAATATTTGTCCCAGGATATTTAATGAGTCTAGTAATAATAGTAATAAATTTATTTATTCACTCTCACATAAAATAAAAGCAACAATTACTGGTACTAGTAGTAAATACAATGAACTGTGGGAGACAGGAGCCCAAACTAGGTCCCCCTCTTGGTGTTGTAGCTATACTAGACAAAAAACTGGTAGTGGCCAAAAGGCTGACACATACTATGCTTAGAACTGCTATTGCCTATTCAGCATGCCTTAGTTCAATTCATCGGGATTGGAAATTAGCACAATTTTTATGATTGTGAATCTACAATCATTAGACGAATCTACTCTTTCTATTCTTTGTCAAGTACCCAAAGCTTCAGGGCACAAAATATAAAGGGCACTGGTACCGCAACAGGGGGTCACAAAGTAATCCAACTGCGATGTGAAATTGATACAAAATTTGGTTTCAATCAATAGCCATATTAAATTTTTAGCCGCTTTGTCATTGAGATTGAAGGCAATTCAAAAGGTTTTTAACGCATATGCGCATGATACCGACGAAAAACATAATGCCTTCACGCATTATCTCACAAGGGGGTAAGTGGGAGTGGTATTGAAATCAATAGTCATTTGATTAAATTTATCCGTGCTCTATTGCTTTTTTACTTGTTCTAGTCAAAAATATACCTTAGAGTAAAAAAATTTTGGAGTAGGTTTTGTCAAAAGATTATTTTCTATGATTATTATCGTAAAATTCAATAAAAATAGATAGAAAATTGATCAACTGGAAAATTTATCATCCTGTTTCCACCATCTCCAAAAATTCAACAATCATAACAATATAAAAATAATACTCAAGCTAAGTAAAAATGATTATCGCAATTTAAGTGCTGGCCTTTATTTAAGAACTGTTCCATTGGAATCCAAAAGCATTCACTTAAACAAGTAGGAAATACTCCCGAAAAAGGAAAGACCAACCCAAGCCAAGCAGCTATAGAGTCCATCGTACGTTTTATAGAGCTATAAAGTACAATTCAGCCGCTATTCGCAGGCCACCTATCGCTGCGCTATCGCAACAAATTGCACGTGATGTATCGCCCGCTATTAACACTGTGGCCAAACTTATAGGAGATAGTGAGACTTTTAGATCTTCTGTAAGGCTGAAAGAAGTTAATTTCTATGCCAAAATAGTAAGTGAAATGATCACGTCTGTTAAAGTTGCTCTAGAAGCGGTGGACGATCTACCTAATGGAGTAACGCAACTGAAAAGATAAATATTTAATAGTTGGTAGTACATCAATATTTTTCTATTGAATTGGCTAGTCTATTTTTTGAAAGGACTAAAGTTGGTAGCCTCTGATGGCTGCATCAACCTTACCGGACAAAAAAGGTTATTGAAGATGTTCTAAAAAAGATAGCTACTGTAAGTATTGGGATTAGGACAGTCATGAGTTTCATCTCAACCTCATCATGATAAGAATGATGATGTGGCCAATGTTCACAAGCCTGGTAACAAGCAAAATGATAGAGTACTTCAAAATATAACCATTACATTTCTGTTTTTCTTTTTTCAAAATCTGTTCTCTAACAAGAAGCTATAACATTCTAGAAACACCTTCAAGTCCAGCTTCACGCACACTAAAGTGATTACAATAATTTGTTACAAACCCATCGCTATCGAGTGTCCCGATCGGTCGAAAACAAATATCCACCGCAGCTATTACATTGGGCCGTCCGTCCAACGGCCACCAGCAAGATTTTATCGCTCCTCCGTACCATTAAACCGGCCATAATGAAGTTTCGCCGTCGGATAATGCACTGGAGCATTACGCAATGATTTACAAGGGCAGCAATAAAAAGAATTTAAGGGATGACCCAACCGAATAAAAATGGCAAGCGGTAGGGGAGAATCGGCGTCATAAAGATGAAGAATGTTGCCACAGCCGGAACCAAGTGCTAGTACGCAATGTTTTATGCGAGGAATTTTTATTATTTCATATTTTATACGTGGATTATATTGTGGTTTTTGATGTTCTTCTATTTTATGTGTAGGCGAATGTGTTTTATGTAGTTATTTGGTTTTATGTCTTGTGGCTAATAATGGGATTTATGTGTTGTTGTTCCTTGCTTTCGATGTACTCTGAACTATAAATTTCAGCATAGTCAGTAAAATATTGCAAACTAAAATTACATACTTCTTAATCGGTACTGCGATAAAGATTAAGATTTAAACTGTAGTAACACTTTGTATGCAGTAACATCGGCACTTTGACGAAAATTACAAAACTGATAATTCAATCAAACCAGCACCCATCAGATATTGTATCAAATTACAAATTAGACCAGCATGACGCAGACTTCACAACACTATGTAATTTGGGACGGTTTTCTTGATTTTGACAAGATACCATATAAAGATAGCAGTAATCTAAAGGACGATAATAACAAATTGAAATGGACCAGTTGTAATAAAGTATGATCGAGTCGCAATTAAGGCGGACGACTATAAATCGAGGCGGGACATGGAAGAGGCGTTGCGGCCCGAAGAACTGGCTAGGCCGATGATACAGTGAGAACCTGTTGAAGTTTCGATACTTAATTAATCGTTAACCATGATACATCAGTTGGGGTGGTTAGTTAAGACACCTATCACGTCGTGGGTTCAATTCCCAACCAGGACGAATATTTGTGTGCATGAAAATGTCTGTTTGTCTTGAGTCTAGGTGTATTATCTATTTAAGTATGTATGTATGTGTTCACACTTAACTGGTTTCCATTAGTACAAGCCCTGCTTAGTTTCGGATCTGATAACCGTATGTGAAGAATCATCATCAATATCGCTACCCGCATCCAGCGGTTTCCCGCGACCATCACAAGATCGTCGGTCTATTGATAAAACTAGTAGGCCTAGAATCCTAGCCTAAATAATCAAATATAGTTATATTATTTTTATTATCTGACTGTTTGTTGTAGAAATTTATAGACAATATTTGCACTACAAATTGAAAATCTGAAGGTGGTAGCCAGTCAGGCGGGTACTACAGAATACCCTACCACCTTGCTATGGTTTCTTCACCACCATAACTTTCATTGACATTACCTGATCTATCATCGCCTCAAAAGTTCCTCTCACTGTGCCACTAAATATAAATTACACAAATGTATCATGAAGGCACATGTGAACGTTTCACATGACGTCGGACGCACCCCTTTAAGTGGCCCTCTGACGTGCCAAAGAATATATTAGCGGAGATACTGCCGCAGGACATGCAAAAAGAACACCATTCTTCAGAAAAAAATAACATATGAGTGCACCCTTTTATCTGATAATATCTACAAATATGCATGTGGAAGATGGATGAGGAAGGCGGGACGTGGAATTTCAATATATTTAATACCAAATTAAAAATATTGACGATTTCAAGAAGTACTAAAAGTATTAGATATTTGGGTATAAATATACGAGTACGTATTTAAATTACGAAAGAAGTACCTAGATAATATATATAACTAGCTTCCGCTCCGCGGTTTCACCCGCATTCCGCGAGGGCTAAAAAGTACTCTCAGAGTGTCAGCTAACCTCCACACCAAATTTCATAAAAATTGGTCCAGCCGTTTGAGCGTGAAGAAGTAACAAACATACTTTCATACAAACTTAGTAAAAGTAGGATAAATCTTGAAAACATATTTCAGGTTTTTTTTTTAAAGTTAAAAGGCAAACTTCTAAGCTTGGCATGGTTTAAACAATACTATAAAAATTGCATTAAATGACACTATAAGTAAGTTTTACTGTTTTACACATTTTTGTTATTGATAAAAAGTTGCCAAGTGTCTTTGTAAAAAACCACATCGATCTGTCGCCGTCTTGCTGCGTGATAGAACGACAAACCAATAAAAAAACTTTCGCATTAATAATAGGTATAAAGTTTAATTCACTTTTCAATTCTTGAACATTTTCTTAGCAGACTTGGAAGCTATATGCGGCACAACCTCACGCGTCGATAAAATCAGTAAAACCACCAATTTGCCCCAAGACATCGATTTACCTGACTCGTGCTCATGGCTGGTAACAAACTGTTGCGAAAACCTTGGGTTAACCACAATGAGTAAATATTTTAAAAGGATTTGCTCACATTACACAATCGGCAAAATTGAATTTGGGTGATTTTCCAAATATTTCCTGAAAAGGACTTGTAACTAAATAACATATGGGTTATGCGATGTGACGCGTTGGATTTTTTTTGACTCGAGTCTTACTCGAGTTGAGTTGAGAAAATTTGCGGTACAAAGTTAAGTACCATGATATTTTCCATGGAACATGAACTACACTTTCGCTGGCATTTAAAAAGTCATATTAGAGTTCGTACATAGTTATTTTATGCTTTTTAGTGCCTTTGAAGGCGGTTCTATTTTTTGTTAAAAGTTTTTTCTTTATGGTTGATTTCCAATCTGTGTGTCCAGTGAATTCAACTTTCGTATCTCCTCCTCCGGTTTGAATTAAATAAAATGTAACTATTTGAATTTTACTGTAAATTGCCATAAAATAATATTTCAAAATTAGTATCAATAATTTGCTCTGTAGTACAGACTTATTACAGAACATTATACATGCAAGGTCAGGACCTATCTCCACCATTGTGTGCAAAAAGTGTGTTCCAAATCAGTGATAGAATTACTGAGATGTTGAGTTTAATTATAGTCTAGAAAATTGTCAGTCAACAAGAATTTGTGGGTATCTGTTTATTATTAAAAAAATGTGTGAAACGTGAGTAGTCCATAACCCATTCGAGGACCCACTGGCTACCAGTCGGTCGGTGCTCACGACTGCTGTATTTACGAGCTTGGGCCGCCGATATCGGCTATTATTTACGTCTCTGTTTCACGTTTTTCTTGTATAAACAATATTTATGATAAAGTACACAGACTCGAATGGTAATGTTGTTTTAAATAACAAATACATTACTCCGGTGAGCTCAGGTGTAGTCGCTCTAGTGTTTATGCTACTTGATAAAGGTAGATTAAATAAGAATATATCTAAATGATTACTTCTTATTATATAACATGGGTACCTATCATTCATAACTAGGAAAATCAGTAATCAGCAGAGTCTGGGTGTAATTATCTATTAGTACTTATGTATTTACAAAAAAAAGTAGTTTATGTAGTAGGTATATCAGTTATCTGGTTTCCATAGTACAAGCTCTGCTTAGTTTGGGATCAGATAACCGTGTGTGAAGAAATGTCCAAAGCATTAATATCGATTTGTCTCATTTTTGTTACAAAAAATAATCTCGCTGTCATAAATTCCAGAATTTTACTCAAATAGTATCGTAACTGATTGTTTTAAGGCTTTAAATCATCAGGCACCAGCCGAAATAGTGTTGTGTATTGTATATAGCGGCGCGGAACAATGCTAGTGTGGCGCGGGAGTGCGGGAGTGAGGCCGATGTCTAGATATGAGGGAATATGCAAAATTCAATAACGCTCGCACGACCTGCAGGTGCTTAGGGCTGGCACATTGACAAATAAGAAAGAAACTAATATGGACAGGTGGTTTTAATTGGACAACTAAATGTTTTATTGTGCTCATTATTTTATTTTAATTTTGCGGTGATCTTTTTGAGATAACATTTTTACTCAAAAAATAGAAACACTAACAAAAATACAAGAACAAATTTGTTTTTAACATGAAATTGTTAAAAGGAAACTGAATGTCAGAAGTACCTTCATAAAATAAATGTTGGAGTTTAAATTTTAAAAACTACTTACTAGAATTCATTGAAGACAATTGTTAAAAATAAATCACTCCTACGTACATTTCAACTACAAAACATTAAGATTAAAAGTGAAAGACTAATAAATAATGCAACAAACACATGACACAACAATGAAAATGTCAAGCGACAATAAAGACCTTTCAGTAGTAAAAGTCAGCGCTGGAGACACAAATCAAATGTGTCATTGTTGACAACCCTAAGTTCAGACGCGATGGGCGATAGTGCCGGGTCACGGCACGCCAGTGATTTACGGCACGGCAGATAATCTCGGCAAGCGGGACTGCCGGCAGCGGCAGCGGCTGCCGGACACGGCAAGACTATTTAGCGTTCGATTGATAATTCGGTATCATACAACGGTTTTAATCTGATGAGGGGCTTATATGATACGTAATGATTGATGGTATTGATTTTTTGGTAGTGTAAAAGGAAAATATGGTAGATCATAGTCATTATTTTCACTGAAGGGATAATAATATACAGCGACCCGCCCCTGCTTCGCACGGTGTGGGAGCGCTACTTATCGTCATATTTCAACCAATTTACACAAAACTTAAAAATAATATACAGTTAAACCTTCTTCATTAATCATATTGTCTATAGATGAAAACCGCATGATAATCCGTTCAGTAGTTTTTGAGTTAATCGCGAACAGACAGACGCGGCGGGGGATTTTATAGGTATAGGTATATTATAATAATGTAGTATTCTGTGTTAAATGTAGATGTTTCAGATCTACGCAAGTTTGGAAAAATTGCAGCTTTGTAAAATTGTTGCCGACATTGTTGTCAATAAACTAATCAAATTTGAATCACGTCACATTTCTTTCATACAAAAAACTATTGAAAAATGGTAGAGACTGTCAGATTAGTTTATGTATATTTATTTAGTATTCTTTATCGAGAAAAAAAATATACCTTTGTTTTACATTCAAGGTTCGTTAGATATGAAATAATAGCACTTACCTACCATCAGGTAGACCATACTGCTTGTCAACCTGTTGACATAAAAAATAATATATATAATATCATTTTAATTAAAAAAACCGACGGCCGCTGAGGCAGTGGCGTCTTTCGGCTGATAATGATGATAATGAAATTAAATAAATACATTAGTTTACTAATCGAAATATAACATTTTCTAATGAATAATTTGCTCCCAAAAGAAGCAATAAGGAACGTGATTAACAACCTAAGGAAAATATCTCGTAATAATTTGATAGGCGTCCAATTTGTCACATCCTGGAAGCAAGGGCGCCCTTCAAATCTCCGCCCATCAGACTCACCCTACGAGCTTTTAATATAACTTTATTATTTCGTTATTTATATGAAAAAGCAGGCTTTTCATTTCAATTGACAATATATTTTCTTTATAAATTTTTCTATTATTTATTTTTAAACAATATTTTCAATTATTTAGGTTGATGTTCACGGACAAGAAAACGATCCGATAAATTATAATCGGGCGTTTACGATGAATTTTTCCTACGAAGTAGTTTATAGGTAGTAATCATGAAAAAAAAAAGCAATTATGAAACATTATTTTCAATTTGTTGAAGTGAGACTGTTTAAATATTGTTAAGTCAAACATCTCCAATCAAATTATTATCCTGAGCATCGTTGAGTTCAGTTGACTCTTGAGTTGAAAGGGGCGTGGACTTTTGAGACAAGAGACTATTTCGTTATGTAAATTATGTTTCATAATTGGTAGGAATTGGAGGGGTAATTTCACATAAAATGTTACTCATTTATTTCAATTTTAATTTATAGTGATGGATCAAAATCAAGTTACCCATTAAGTCAAGTCTTTAAAAAAGTAAAAAAAATATTGTTTCTTTAAATAAAATTGGGAAAACCAGAAAGCACCAGATATATATTGCAGTATGTGTTACTCAGCAAGTTTATCCTACGACTTGAAAAGATAGTATACTGCAAAAAAAAAATGCACTCCGTTTCCACCTAGCAGTACTTAGTTGTACAAAGTTTGTCTAAATTTTACACCGATTATTCAGATGAAAATGAATTTCAGTACAATCGAAAAACTGGATCAATTGGAACTTAAAAAAATATGTCAAAAACTGATGAAACTTACAGACAGTCTAATAGCTAATATTAAAAATTTAAAGTAACCCCCAAACACTAGAAAAAAGGTAATGATCTTCAAAGAACTGAGCGGATTTTCGATTTGGAAGAACATTCGATTAAGACACTTTTCAAACGAAAATAAACAGAATCAAAATCGGTTCATTCGTTAAGGAGCTATGATGCCACAGACAGACACACACTTCAAACTTATAACACCCCTCTTTTTCATCGGTTAAAAACGCCACTGTCCAAACAATTCATTTCTCGAATTTACAGAAGTCTTTGCAGTTCCAAAATTGATTGGTGAAAATATAACTTATTTTACAAATTTTAAAAATTGCATTTAATCTGATGCATGAAGCATTTGCTCGAGCGGCCGTATTAGACCCCGTCCATTCCAGGTGGACTACTTTAATAATTATATACAAACAAATGACACGCCCATGCAATTACATGAATAGAGCTGCCATCATGACAATGAACGGCTTCAGCCATTCGCTCACCATTAGCGAAATGTTAAATCGTTTGAGTACCATCGAGTCGAGGGTCTCGTTAGTGATGGGCGGAGACGCGGGGGCTGGTCGACGACGAGAGCTTTTTGAGAGGATTATAATTTATATTTCCCATAATATAGATTTATTATCGAATCTAAAATGTCGACATCGGCTTCCATCATGGATTTCTCTAATGGCATTCTGAGAATGGTTTTGAGCTGCTTCACATACGAAGATATACTTTCTTTTTGATATTCCTAGATTATCATACCTATATAAGTTTAAATACGTAGGATACATTAGATGCAAGTGGTTCAATCTGTTGGTCTAACCAGAAAGCCATGGTTCAGCCTTGGACCTTTCTAAGCTAATGAGATTAACCACAAGTAAACGGCTTAGATCAAAATTTTCTTCTCATCCTTTTTGAGCAGAGTCTATTTTAATATCAAATTACTCATTTGACATCCTGTCACACAGGAAAACCGTGTCTTGCCCTTAACGAGGTCCCCTGGAGCGCTAACAGAGGCGTGCCACCCCGCCCATCCGGCTCAAAGGACCATAACTCGCATAAATTATAAACTACCGCCCTATTCATAGGTTTCGACACAATACATTGTATTGCAGCGCTTTAGAAATGGATTGAATGCAAATTTTTGTTAATAACACCTTTTCTTTTCCACTGAAGTGTAAACATGGTTTTATATTATTTAATAGGTTGTGGTGTGATATGTCATTATGGTGGGAAATGGGAATATATGATGGTTTATCAGCTCGTTTAATTTAAATTCAAATTCAAAAGTGTCTTTATTAAATGAACTCATTGCAAGTATTTTAAAGTTTGAACTTAACATAGGTATATGCACAAGTTTCAAATACAATTATTTCAGTCTTTAAAATGTAGGTAATCTAAATTCTAATCATTTCTATAGATTAGCTCAACCACTCCAACGTAAAGAATGACGTCACAGGAGTTATAATCGCTATATCCGACACATTTTTGTAGACAGTTCAAAAATAATACTATAACCTCCTGTTAATCATCCCAAGCACTATAACTTAATTTATTTTATGAACACGGCCTCAAAAAAAAGGGTTTAATATTCTTACTGTAATACTCAAATTGCTGCAACATAGCCCATTTCATATCAGCGAAGAGTTTCGTAGCCAAGTCCCAATAACTCCCTTGTCACATATGAAGATAAAGGACGCCCATAACTCCGCAAAGAATGTTCGTGCCGGTATAAAGTGGCTCCACTGTAAATAATAAAAAGCTGGCGTTCAGCCTAGATATGAGTCTAGAGTGTAACGAGACTGTTCTATAGTGCCCCGGAATAGCTACGCGTATTATTGAAGTACTATGAGTTTTAGAAATTTACTGGGATATGAAGACAAAAGTTTACTCGATGATGTGAAAAGCTTTAGTATAGACAGCTTTAGAATACTCTCTAGTTATGGTTTTGTATTTTTTTATACTACCTTTTCACTGCGGATTCATGGTTTTCTTGGGATTCATAGTAGCTAATAGCACTCAGGGTTAATGTCGTTTCCTATCTATCAGTGAAAGAATTTTCAAAATCGCAGGACTTTCAGAGGTAGTCCATACTCACATAATTCACATTTTCTCTTAATAATAGAAGTATAAATATTTTAACAACTAATGTTAATGGATTCCGTTTTATTTGCAGTATTTTTAAAAAGTTTTATATCCTGCCCATATATGATAACATTTTTAAAGAGTAAAATTTCCAAAAATGCAATGGTAGGGCAGATGTTTTTCATAACTTCTTGTCTCGACCCGTTCTAGAGGCGTAATGGGCGAGTCACTGCCAAAATAAATGTTGCTTAATACGCTGAAACTTTTGAAATATGTTTTGCTTAAATGTGGCGCTGAAAGCGTAATAATTTTCCCCTTTATGTCCCAAGTTCTCGGAGGCTTTTTGTTTGCTGTGATCGTGTGTCTTTTTTTATTGTTTAGCATTTCTATGCGAAACGTCTTTTGTATGAACGAGATATTATACCCTAAAAGATTTATAGTTGATATATTTTGATAGTCATTTTAGTGTAGTATGTTAGAACTTTTCAAAATTACCGAAATGTGATTACTTAAAATAATGATAGAAGGGAAAAAAACTTGTAAAATATATTCATGTACCAAACAAACCGACAACACATAAGAAAGTCCAAATAAGACATCTCATTTCACTCTCAGAGGCCACATCCGAGTGAGCTGGAATAGAGTAATACAGATATGATATCTCCACGACTCGCACTTAAGGGGGCCGTTTCAGATAGTGTATAGGACATAACCGATACTGCATGTGCACTGATGATGCCCTATTTCCATACCTATTGCCGGGAATGGGTAAACGTGATAACGCCCTCCTATCCTTTAGGTTGCTTTCCAACAATATACACTGAATCACATCTTTTGTAGAGCCTTTACGACACAGTCAGTATAGTGTCAATTTGTATTCGTTGTTGGAGTCACCTCCTACATTATCTCCCGGTTACAGGTGAAAATGGTTTTTAGAAAATGTTAAGATATCTACAGCGTAAATTAGTTGTTTTCGTATTGGCATTAGAGTCTACAATACCATAAGAGTTTACGACTATTTGAGACGTAAAAAATATATTTTCATAAAGATAAGCTAATAGTTTCAATGTATCTAATAGCTTTTTGTTCGACTGGGTCGTGTTGGCCTATGAAATAATCTTTATTGATTATTATATTTATTATATAAATGTAACTTCTAACTATTGAATAACTTTTTACCTATAATCATGCTCTTTCAAAAACCTGTTTCTACCACGGCCGGCGATTAGCTAACTATTACTTTACTATCGTTTTATCAATTCTCATAAAGCACCACAATCTTAACCACCCTACGAGAAACACCATCAATGCCGTCAGTAACACCGAAATTATCGCCCGAACGGCACAGGATAATATTATTGGATTTACGAGGCAGTGCGCCGGCGCTTGATTTACGTCTTCCTCTCGCGATAAATTACGTCGGTGTGATAGCACGCCAACTGCGGTAGGTACTAAGTTTTCATCTCGATCTGTTATCGTTAATGTATCTTCTATCTACGTTTTGTCATCGTTACGAAGATGTGTTGAAGTCTAAATATCAATAGTTATTAATTTAATATTAGTTAGGTACTTTTAATTCATTATTATTGCACAAATTTAATCAAATATAGTGGTGAAGCTCAGTTTTCTATTCATCCATCACAAATTACATACAACCTATAGAACATTGCAAATTTCTCGACTGTCTTGACCATAAACATGTCCATTATATTTATAGGTTCGGCAATTATAAACCCACATACCTGCTCCAATTAATTTGATAGTATAATTCCTATTAACTTCGCTGACACGATATTTATTAAGTTGATTTACAATTAAATCTAGTTGTTATCGAGTATCTGTGGGTGGGGCGATAATTTAGAGTATTTTATTACCCACAATTTTGTAAAACTACTTGGATGTTTTAATAACTTCAGAAGGATAAAGATCATAATGAATTTTATTGTTATGTATGAGGATTCAAAGGAAGCGAGTACAATACTGAATGACTCTGAATGTATCTTCCGTCACATTTTGCAAGATTTGTTAATTCTCATGTAAAAAATTGATATCGTAACAAGTGTACTAAATAGAGTCGTAGTTTATATTATTGGGATTTATGTTTCTGTTACTAGTTAATGTAATTAAATTCTATATAAAATGAACTTACGTTTGACCACTGACTAGGACAATGATGAAGCATGCTTACACAGAAAAACTTTTTTTTTAAAGGACTAAGGTTGGTAGCCTTTGATGGCTATAGCTTTGAATGACCTAAGATTAACATAATATTCGTTACTATTAATTATAGAACAACAAATCTACCTCTAGTAAGTAAAATAGTAAAGTACGAAACAATGGATACTGCATTAAAACAAAATCAACTATATTCAAACATCTAAATAATGCAAATTATTCTCCAAAATATAAGAGTACACGAGCAACAGAACTGCACCCTCCGATACCACAAACAAAGAGCATTCATCCAGCGATGCGGCAACAAGATTATCATATTTAATGCCTTGCTCGTTACTTATGCCGCGTTGCACGATGCAACGTAAATTGCGGGACACGCCCGTAGATCTCAATATGGATGTCCAGATAGCAGGGTTGTCTGCTGACGGACTTCTTACTGACAATTTGGGATAATTTCTCTCCGTGATGGTACGAGGACGGTAATTGAAATGATTGCAGGCGAATGAAATATTGAAAGTACGTGGACTATGATTTGGTTGAGTAATTTGCCACTCCTTTGGTAGAACTTTTAAAATTGGTAACCTTATAAAGATTTTGCACGGTTTTAAATTCAAATCTCATATTTAGTTTAGATCCTGATAAGGCAATACTCTATTATATCTCTCGAGTTCTCAAGTAAATGTTGTATTCATTTAGTTCGTCTGTTGAGTGCTAATGTTTGCTGTTTATTTTGTGGTTAGCTTTGTTATCTTTAATATTACCTGAAATACAAGTTTAATCTTGGTTAGGGTGTCAGAGGTTCACAAATTTTTGGCGTATGTAATTTTTTTTTAAATAAATACTCATTCATTCATTCATTATTATATTACCATTTTTTTGTAATCTATCTGAGTTTTCTAGACCAATAATCTTTATTACTTACTATATTTTTCATAAAATTTTCTTCATGAATGTCTAATCAGTGTTATTATTTTGTATCTACACTTTTGTACCATTGTCAGTTACAATTTCTACCAAAATCTCGCAGCCACTTACACCCTGGCAACACAGAGCCATCTCAAGATCATAAATATATGCGGTGCCGTGCCCCCGGCAATGAATTCAAATTTAATTGTACCCCGTGAGATATATGATTGAGATGTGTTAACAGACGGACCCGCCGGAGGGCCGCAGTCTGTATGATTAATGATCCTTGTCCATATTTTAATATTCGAGGTTGCGATGAATCATTGGATTTATGAGTGAAGTTCAATAATCAATATGGAGACGATGAAGATTTCCATTCTGACCTTACTACTTTTAATACTGGAAGTAGAATGTTATTTTAAGTAAAATAGTAGTAATTTCAAATGATTATGTTTCTGCGAGTATTTTGTTGCTGTTTTTAGATGCAAGTACCTGGTGACCGAGCTTTGCTCGTTTTTTTTTCTAAAAATGAAACCTAACTAGATCGATTTATCTCACCCGAAACCCTCTGCATACTAAATTTCATGAAAATCGTTGGAGCCGTTTCCGAGATCCTGATTATATATATATATATATACATTTACCGTGAAAGGTTGATTATATATATATATATATATATATATTTATATACAAGAATTGCTCGTTTAAACGTATTAGATTAGATAGATAGATTAGATAAGGTGATGTCTGGTGAATTCTATTAAAAAGGGGTTTTTATCTCCTATATAGATACCTACTTATGTTCAATGAAATATTGTATGCATGACAAAAAAATTTATGTATGATGAAGCTAGTACCTAATAAAGTTAGTTTTTTAAAGATTTTTGAATTTTGATGTTTAATAATAATGAAAATACTTTAATGTGATAAGGGTCGGTTGCTCGTACTTTTAGTTAAAGTTATAGTCAACGTTAACTTTAACCTTACCATAACCATTACCATGTTTTGACCGTAGGGTTAACTTTGACACTTTGACGATGACCAATCTCGAACGGTCAGTTATGGTTACGATTAAAATTTTAGATAAAGTGACACGAGCAACCCAGTCTACTTTCTTTCGGCGGTTAAAGTTAACTATAAACGTAACCTTACTATGACCGCGCTTTATGCAACCAACCCTAAATTAATAAAATTCAATATAATAATTATAACAAACAGATAAAATAAACATTCAAAATAAATAATCATATGAGTTTGAGAAGGAAGTCTGTGATAATTTATAACATTAATTATCTTTTGTAAGAAACAAATAACTTATTGCAATATCACATTGAATAATAATCAATCTGAAGCACGTTTACAACGTCGAAGAAACATACAGTTAAGGTTAATTTAACCTTCCGTTTTTGTTATTCATGAATATTTTTGTAAACCAGCTAGACTTGACTTAATTTGAAATGTTAATTACAAGTACCGAGTTGTTTACAAACTAAACTAATATTAGTCCACTTCACTTCTTGGTAAATGGTATTAGATGCGTTTTTTATACAATTCTGCCAGTGTCAGTATCACGTTAGTTACGATTGCATAGACTTATTTGACAGCATTAAAAATGTTCTATCCTTTTTCAATAAAGTTTATAAGAAAGAGATGTAATGTGTTTAAAATTTGTTTAGTTTGCAAATACTTTAAAGGACTGGCAACATTTTCAAATGTTTTTCTAAAGAGTGCACAATGAAATGAGATGCAAATATTTTAAATATAAATAAAACGTAAATTACGTAATTAATTAACTTATACCTTAGACAGAAATTGAAAAAATATGATAATTGTAATATAAGCCTTCTTCTTGTCGGTTAATTAACATCACTATTAATAAAATTTATACATTTAATTGGCGTTCAACGTTTATTAATTAATAATCCAGGATCGTGTTTAAAACTTCAAACGTATCTCTTGCTGTCAATCGTGTCTATTAAATTTAAATAATTCAATTATTCATTTTTCTAATAACACTGAATTAACAAGAAACGGCTTTACGTAAACGCAATACAGCATGTTTTTTATTGAGTGGGTGGTTATTTATTGTCAACCGGTGATAGGTACGCTGTATCAATTACCGATATTTTAACTTTCCGGTTTTTGTCTGAGTAGGGTTGGGATTTAAATACAGAATTATTATTTAAAAAATCAAAAGCAATATCGTAGAATCGTGTCCATTGGCAAGGAGGCCTATGCCCAGAAGGGGCCCACCCTCTTCAATTTTTATTTAACTTATTTTACCTAAAGAATGTTATTTTTAATAGATTCCGTAGGGAATTAAATAAGGGAAATGAGAGCAAACCCATGATGTCGAAAGCTTGCTTACGAGTTTATTTTTCTAATGTAACTCAAATTAATATTACTTTTACGAAACAAAAATATATTTACTTATTTAGTATTTAGGAAACAGTTTATGCAGATTATCGGTTTTCGAACGACTAGGTATTACATAAAAAACACAACTTTTTATAAAAATAAATTCTTATTTTTCTGATCAATTAAAATATACGAATTATTATTTCAACCACATCTCTATGAATAGTTCCAAATTTTAAAATTCAATCGACGTCGTACACCCGGCGCGGGCGCATACATCATGTCCTACAATCGACGTAATTAAGATCGCGCATGATTGCGAGATCACAATGATTGATATCGCTGCAAATTATGATTTACCCTGTATAATTGCTATTTATTGTGGCACGCACGGTTCTCGTCGGATAAACTAATAATGCGGCGTATTTAACAATTTATATGCGGTTGCGGTCTTTTGTGGCGTCAGAGAAATCTTGGTTGGTAACGATGTATAAGGTCTGTCTTTTTTTCTACAATTTCACCGTGGTGATGATATGTGACCAAAAGTACTGCACAGAAAGCCTAAAAGTGACTGGCTCTCAAGTGCAGCTGTTGGAACACAACAGCAACTGTCTCAAGCTCATTGTACGACTGAAACTTGCACAAAATAAACGCAAAAGCGGATGATTTTTACTGAATTATAACGTACTAGCTTTCGCCCCGTGGTTTCACCCGCGTCCCCGCGGTATCTTATGTTTTTTCAGGATACAAAGTAGCCTATATGTTATTCCAGGGTATGGTCTATCTATGTGGCAAGTTTCATATAAATCCGTCCAGTAGTTTTTACGTGAAAGAGTAACAAACATTTATCCATACATTCTATAAACTTTCGCAATAGAGCAATGTGATGTCATTGAAAATTGAATGGCCGTCAAAGTTAGCAAAAAAAATATATTATGCTTTGGTTTTTATTGTATTCAATTGTAAAATTACAGCATATATGAATATAGAAAGTGGATCAGCCCACAGTCGTGCATTGCTTAAGGCTTAGGGCATCAAGTTGTCATAATCCGGCACTATTTATGAGATTTCAATGTAGCCTTTAAAATAACATACATACTATAGAAGGAGCCAATAATAATTCAAAATATTCCAATAATTATGTTGCTAGGTAAAATCAATGCAACCTCTGATTACAAATAAAACCGAATAGCTTACAATCGATACATTCCACGACGAATTCCTGGAGTCATCGTGTATTTATGCATCACAATTACCTGTCCGATATCGCTTTTATAAATACATCGATAAATTCCCAACACTGCGTGGGATACGATTGCCCACGAAGATCTTTATAGTTGCTGCTACAACTTTACAAATTTTAACCGTATTCCCGTTTATGAGAGATCAACTTGGAATGTTATGTTCGTAGAATTGCAGTTTCCGAAGTCACCATTGTTTCTCGATCTGCACGGAACATTACATTTTATAGTTTCGAGTAAGCCGTTTCGATTCGAGACATATTCTTTATTAGTACTATTTTGTTTAAATTGCTGGTTTTACGTGAGTTTTATTTTTTTGCAGTGTTATTGGTGTTTTTATTCAAAAGTTTAGACATTCCAGCATTTGTAATATATTCATACTAACTTCCGCACCGCGGTTTTACCTGCGCTCCCGAGGTATTTTATGTTTTTTCGGGATAAAAAGTAGCCTATATGTTATTCTAGGGTATGATCTATCTATGTGCCAAGTTTCATCTAAATCCGTGTAGCTTTTACGTGAAAGAGTATCCATACTCAAAAACTTTCGCATTATAATATTAGCAGGATTCGCATTCATAATACTTACCTACCTACTAGTAGGATCATGTAAGTACCAACTATTCCAACACATCAGGAATTCCTCAGAAATTGCAAATGTTTATAGTGACCATTTACCAGGTTCACCGTCTGTTTATCGACCTTTTTAATCGACTTCAAAAAAGGAAGAGGAGGTTCTCAATTCGCCGGTATCGTTTTTTTTTGTATGTTTGTTACGCTTTTACTCCGCGAATTGTCGACCGATTTTAAAATTATTATTGTATTCAAAAGATTACACTCTTGAGGTGGTTCCATTGTCACTATGTCAGAATATGATGATGAGATCCCTGGGAAATGGCAAAAGTAGTTTTTAGTATTTTTGAATGCGGTTCTATATTTTGGTGAAAGTTATTCATGATTAAAAATTTTATTGCATCCTCAAAACATGCACATTATTATGATTTCATACTTTTCTGTGAACGGCATACCCTAGTGATGCCATCTTTCGTTTCGCATCGATAAACGATTATTAATACAATTAAAATAATTACCAATAATTGCATTTTTTTTCCAATCCAATAAAATGATATTCAGCATCACGCATCAACCAATCACAGGTAATCAATAGGCCATCAATAATGGTTATTACCGGTAATTCATATACATCTACGGCCGCAAACGTTAATGGTTCAACTTAAACACTTGTTAATTAACCCGCTCGGTTATTGTTTTAACCGTAACTCGTGAAGCGGCCATTTTGTCGGACGATATATTGCCGATAATTGCCGGGTACGGCCGAACGCGGTGTACAGTCGGCAGCAGTAAATAAACTTTTATTATTATAAATTATGTTTATTAATTGGATGTGAAACGTTTGAATTAGTATTGAGTTATAATATTCGTGTGAATTCTACTATACTAAATCAATAGCTTACTACAATTTATAGGTTAATGTGAAAGTTTCTTAGGATGTGAATGTTTGTTACTCTTTCATGCAAAAATTACTGGAAGGATTTTTATGAAACTTAACATATAGATAATTATTAAAATATTGTATTATCTCATAATTATCTTACAATCTGTCTGTTCTACAGTTATCCCATAATTTGTTAATATTTTTATGGTAATGTAATACCCATAACTTACCCAACAAGACCCTTTTACTTGCTCAACATCATCATCCGAAGCATATTATGAAGGTGCAAATATGGATATTGACTCCCCTGGAAGGAACTGTCAAGTACTGCTGCTGATGCTTGCTTGGTACGTCAATGGTAGAGCAACATTGTAACAAAGTTTTGACAAACCTATGAAAGCTTATATTGGTGACCAACATACAATAGAGACAAATATACACATAAACGTTTGTTCCAACTACTAGAATATGATGGTGCATTTCAATTGCCACTCAAGCGATTTGCCACCAACAACAAATCTCACAAAACCGGCTATTTTCGAATCGTAAACAATCATCACCAGTAATGTGCACTTAGTACGGTCAGCAACACAATCGGGCACACGTTGATTGCGAGCGCAGTGAAAGTACAGTCGTAAAATAAATCAAATGCAACACAATGAGCAGTTAAGCGAGCCAAGATTACCGCTTCATTTGACTTATTGATGGTTTTCTGTACAGTTTGCAATGGCATTTTATTTTTATCTCAATTTTTTATGTATTTATTTTGACAGGAAAGGCATATAGTTTTAGCACACAAGCGCAGTTTATTTGTCTTCTAAGTGCTCCTTAAGTTGAAGCAATTAAGTATAGCCTTTTATGGAGCTTTATTATTATATACGTTATTTATGAATAAATTATTTTTTCTCTTTATTTCTTACAGTTTATAAATAAAATAACTAATTAAATAATTTATTATTTTATTAGAAATATCCACGTATCTTAGCAGATACAACGATTCTTGACATCGTCACTGGGATTGTGGCCAAACAGAAAACAATTTTTTTTTTATTAAAATACCTACTATGATTATTCGGACAAAAGATACAAACTACAATTTACATTTTTCTTACATACTACTATAGAAACGTTATTCACCTTTAAAAATAGCCTTTATACGGCAAGATTGGCATTTAATGTTGCCATAATACAGTAAAGTTAATTGCAGTGTGGCCACATTTACTGACTTTTCAAAAGCTAGAATCTATTTCACGCAAATTATTTACCGATCAACAGAGCTATCTCGGCTAATAATAACTTAATAACACGCGGGCCGTTCTTTATTGTGCGTTTAAGTTGTATAGAGCGGTTTAGATCGGTACCGCTGATGTAAAACGGCGGGTGGTGTGGTGCAAGCGTAAAATATTATTTTATTAATTAACAAGCTACAATAGTCGGCTGCACTCTGTGGGGGAGGATATTATCTCATATCTTTCAATCTGTCTGTTGTACAGTTATCCAATAATTTGTTAATGTTTTTAGGGTACTGTAATACCTATAAGTTACCCAACAAGACCCTTTTACTGGCTCTACGTCGTCTATCTGTTTATCATACGCATAAGTTATTAGTTTGAAATGTGGGTATTTTTATAGGCTACTAATAGTAATATTTCCAGAAGAACTAACCTAGAAATCCGTCGGATTCGGATCGGATGACCCGGCAAGAAACTCAGCAATTACTCTTATCAAAATAAAGTTCAAAATTTACTTATAATATATCCTGCAAAAGCGAGCGCTACACCCAAGCCTTTTTGACATTTTTTTACTTCTTAGTACTCTCCTGTTATATGTAATAGGTAGGTACATAGACTATTACTACAATCGTGTCCTCTCCAGTTACATTGTGTAGCCACTGTTCAACAAACATCGCGAGTGGATAATTGATAGTCCAACATGATTTACGACTCTATGTAATGTAATGCTACCTGCAGAAATTTACATACAAATTGCGCTAACCACACTTATTAACCTCGCATAAACTACTGCATCCTAATGTGTGCATAGAGTCCAAATCCACTACCCTGGCCTTTTGGTAGGTGGTATATTTGGTCGGAATTATCCTGCCTTTTTGATTTGAAGGAAAACATCGTGAGGAAACCATAGCACGGTGGTAGGGTACTTTGTAGTACCCTCCTGGCTGGCTACTATCCTCAAGTTGAAAATCTTTCGCCAAGCACCTTTCGGTGTGTTCCGACAGCTGCACTTGAGAGCCAGTTCCTTTCTAGGCTTTGTGTGCCTACCATCATCGGCCACATCATCACTAACCACGGTGAGATTGCGGTCAAACACAGGCCTATATATAGTAAAAAAAAAAAAACAGTTGATAAGCAGGCAGGCGGTCCACCTGATACTAAGGCAATATCAGAGGTATGACCACCCAATTAGTCGTTACCCGTACTAAGTCCTGCCCCTCCCCCGATAACGCCCTTTTTTTTGAGCCAAGGTTCGTACCCCTTTCGGGGGTGCCTTCAGGCGTGGTCACCTAAATGTTACCAGGCTAAGAGTCCTCTGCGCTCGCTGATTTGTCCGGTAACGTTGCTGTAGCTACCAGAGGCTACCAACATTTAGTCCTCCTCCCATACCAAAGTGGTATGGCCGCCAAAGTGTTGGTCATAAATTACGCTATCTCATAAATAAAAATGTGGGTTTTCCACGATTTCATATCAATAATATGATTAGAAGCTTATATGCGTTATTGAGTAATAAATATTCGATTGACATTTCAAATTGTATAGCCCTATAATAATTGTAGCTAATAATATTTAAATTAAGACCTTATTGGGGACTTAATAAGGTATTTTTTTAAATGTTGTGTTAGAATTACTGGTTGTATACTGTGTCTCTGTTAATATTGATTAATTGTAATAGTTTTCATTTAAAAAATGGATTTACTTAAGGGGTTTTCGTTACAAAATCATTTCATATTAGTTAGGGCGGCCTTAGAGGCTTTGATAAAAAATGGAAAAAAGACATATGATAAAACAATAAATAGAGGTATCTACCAACCTACTGGCATAAACTTTGGATATGGATGTACGTTTGTTACTCTTTCACGGAAAAACTACTAAACGGATTTGGATGAAATTTTTAACACAGATATTTTATAACCTGGATAAACACATAGTATACTTTTTATCCCGGGAAAACATAAGAAACCTCAGGAACGCGGGTGAAACCGGGGGCGGAAACTAGGAAATAATATTTTCCATCGTTTAAAATTAGAGACATACAAACTGAATTTTAAAAAAGTAAACCAATATAAGTACCTACAAACAAAATACTTTATATAATGTAGATAATTATGGGTATCTCCTACTCTTTCGATTTTAATAACATTATCGAGAAAATTCTTTCGTATTTTGACAAAATAATAATTTATGTATCAGAAATTTTATCAGGGGCTTCTTATTATCACTGTCATAAAGTTTTAATCTCATAAATAAAATTACCAATATTTCTGAGTGACTAACAGGTAGGTAGGTATGTAAATACATCGATTTAAAAGTAAAAAATTAAATGCTATCGTAGCCTATAATTAATCTATCCTACTATCTTGTTAATTATAGGCTTTTGGATGTTTTGATGTTTGTGACTCAATCAAGCGACAACTGAACTGATTTAGATGAAACTAGGTGCCTAGTTTCATCTAAATTGGTAAATCATAACAATCAATTTTATTCCCAGTAGCAAAACATAAAATTACTTGGGAATCGGTTAAAACATGCGCAGCGGAAGCTATTTAGCGAAATTTTGGGTGTGTGATTCGTAACGGATAAACAGACATATGATACTTGGCGCACATAATATAGATCATACTCTGCAAGAAAATACAGTCAAATTTTTCCTACCACAGACGCTCAAGTTGTGGAATGAGCTCCCCGTCGTGGTTTTCCCTGGGAGACTACATCATGGGGTTTTTCAAGAAAGGTGTGAAGAGATTCTTGCAGGGTCGGCAACAATCGAGTGATACCCCTGGTATTGCAAGCGTCTATAAGCTACCGTACGGTTACCACTTACCATCAGGTAGGCCGTATGCTTGTTTGATGCCTTAGTTATGGCCTCAATTGAAATGAAATATCAATTCAAACTTGTACCATTAACAATGAGACAATAAACAATATATTCTAATAAAAACCAGTCATATTTTTACTATTAATTTGACAGAGAGTTGACAATAAAATAATCCGACAGTAAATTAATAAAATCCAACAGCGCGTCTGTACGCACTGACAACATGTATTAGCATAATAAAATCGTAATGGACGAGACATAATAACTGACGTGAAACGCTGAGAAGATCGTTATTATATTCCCTGTGGTGGACACAGAATGGAATGGAGATGACTCAAGGTTATAACCACTGAATTACAATAATTCTGCACATTTTCAGAAATCACGTTGAAAAATAATATTAAAAATTATTCTGGGCCCATAACCCATTGAATTTATTAACGCAGTGACATATCAAAAACAGGACACCAAACATATTTAAAAAATGTATAAAGATTTCTTCTTCTTGTCAGCCAGGATTAAAATCAGGAAGGTATACAAAACCTCTATGCAACAGTAAATAATATAACTTTTAACAAAAAGAGAAGCGCTTTCCTATAGCGCATTTCCATGAACAGATCCTGAGACTTGGTGACAATGGAACCACCTCAGAAGTATACTCTTTCGAACAAAAAAATATTTTTTAAAATCGGTTAACGTAATGGCGGAACATATCTTAGGTATTAATTTATCTAGGACAGTTTTGGATATTAACAATATTATTTACTAATAATGTAAGTCCAATGATTGAGTGTAAAGTATTTTGGTGGTTGTAAACGTAAAACAATCATGAAAAATCCAGGTAAGATTTTTATGACCTTTCACCTCTAGGTTATCAGGTACCTACTTACATAGTACTTAATTAAATTTTCGTAATCATGATATTACTATTTTCTACCCCATTCAAGTTCCCGAGGTGACAAGTATATTATATCCTACTAGCTGTCCCCCGCGGTTTCACCCGCGTTTTCGGAATAAAAAATGTCGCCTATATGTTATTCCAGGCTATGATCTATTTATGTGCCAAGTTTAATCCAAATCCGTTCAGTAGTTTTTGTGTGAAAGAGCAACAAACATACATACATACATACAAACTTTCACGTTTATAATATTAGCAGGATTCCGGGATTCAATATAAATATACATTTATGCCAAATTTTCGTTCATTCAGTTCCTAGTTGTTGGTCACTTAGTGCTATGCTAAGTGTTTACAAACATACACACACTTTCACATAATACCCATTAATAAAATAGTTTAGCTAGTAAGTAGGACTTAAAATAAATAAAAAAAATATTCAAATAAATAAAGCAATCCATCCACTCCACGGCCGGCTATATCGCGCCCGCGCACGGTGGCGGCTAAACAGTGATTTATCACGAATATTCATTTCAACAGGCTCGCTGTCAGATCGCGCGCGATTACAGACTCGATTTATGTCGCGCGATGCCGCCGCGTGACATCTACCCGTGTGTGGGAAGCTTTACTGCATAAAGGATGGTTGCGACTGACGTGGCGACATGCGACTTAGTGCGATATGCAATCGCAATACTAGGCAATAAACGGTTTGCTGACAGAAATGTTTTAATGAACACTGTCCTATGTATGACAATGATGTAGTTCACCAATTAGATGGACCAATCAACTAATAGACTCATCGTCAGTTATCCTGAATAGAAAGAAACCAGTGGAGATAGATCATCTACTTCAGATGTAAAGCCAAAGCTGACCACGATCTTCAGACATGGCTAAAGAAAAAAAGTAAGAGTGACAAATATTCCGATTGTGAAATGTTGATGATTTGGTACCTACTAACCACTTAATACTTCTTAGCATCATTAATATTACTCAGCAAACACATAACATATTTCCACAAATAGCAACGATAAAAGACTAAATATGTAGATACCTTTACAACGCCCATACAATATTGTTGACATTATGATTTACTACAATGGGCTTGGTCTCGACTGTCCGCGCCACCGCGTCGTACCGTGAATGCCGTGACGTAATTCTTTGTGCCGTATTTGATTTAAATTTGGAACATAATGGCTTGATCTTGTAGCAGGTGCCGACTGGGTTGCCACGTGTATTAAACTCACGTACACACGGCCACAGATCAAGCTACACACTGCAGCACCTTATGCGGTTGTAATAGGCGCTATTTTGCAACAAAAATGTGTAGCTTGATCTGTGGTCGTGTGTACATGGTTATAGCTGAAGATAACTGGTATATTAGCGTTTATTTTTATAATTTTAAAGTAGCTAACAAGCGTAATGGCCCACATGGTGGTAAGTGGTTAACGACCTTTACTTTTTCTCGATGACCTCTGATTTGGCTACAGTATTCTGTAAGAAGGTTCGATAATAGGGTAGTTGACTGACATATCAAATCAGCTACTTTTTTATAAATGTCAAAACGATAGTTTATATGGAATATTACAATTTTGTATGAAATATTATACTATTTAGTTTCATAGCATCAAATCATATACTCTTAGTGGTTCCACTGGTAATTAAAAATCATAAAAAGCATTAAATGTACAACATATTTGTTATTTCCACGTGTTTTTAGATGTTTTATGTATTGGTTAGTGTTTGGTCATTTATTTTTGACACTGTCAACTACCTTATTATTACATACTATAACTTTTTTTTTATGTTTATATTTTAGTGGTCAAGTTCCGTTTTCGATGATGGCAAGTCCGTTCACACATGAATAATCATAAATAAAAGTGTCGTAAGCAGCATATTTCCTTTTGTATTTTATACGACATATGTTTCTTCACCTGACATTGTAGTGTTGTGCCATAAACATTATTTAAATACACAAAGGACATCATTATCGTCATATTAAAATGTAAATAATAATTGTTATGTCCTGCCACTCCAATAAAACTTAATTGCCTCATCATTATTCTATTAACGCCACTTAGCGAATTGCGGAAAGGAAATTAGAAGCCATAAATGCATTTAATAAAATATTCCTATTCTGGATGACAATTTAATTTACAATTAAAAAACTATACGACAACCATAAACTCTATAACATAAGAGCTAAATTAAAACAGTCAACTGGAAAATTAAATTTGTGTCGAGAAATAAAAAGGGACCTATGTATTCCCTCGATGGTTCTAAGCAAGATATGAAGGAAATCACTCATTTGTCTCATTCAAACTACACTTTGGAACGTTTCGCGAATTCTAATTCTTAATTTGAATGATTTTATTTAAAAAAATGCACGGTTTAAATAAAAACTAAAAGGCCTGAAATGGACCAGCTTCCACCCCACGGTTTCACCCGCGTTTCGGAGATATGTTATAATTTTCCTGTAATATAATGTATTATAAGTATATTTTATTGCAGTGTATAATCTATCTATGTGCCATGTTTGATCTAAATCAGCTCAGTTGAGATTGAAGCGTGATTGATTCATAGGATTTATGATTCAACATCTTTAAAAATAAAAAATAAATGACGTTCGTTGGTAAACGCATTATTACCTACTTGAGAACAACTGGACCAACTTGTATTTTGTTTAGAAAAAAAATTGCCATATTCCGAATAATATTTTTGATGATCGGAAAAATTTCAGGAAAAAAATGAAATTTCGCATGAATTACCGAAGATTTCATAAAACGTGGCTGTTATTTATTCAATAATTAATAAATCAACATTTCACTCACTTCCATACAAATCAGTGCTTGCCCAACATTCAGTTTCCTGTCAAACAGAAATCCTTCATCTCCCTTAATTACGAAAGCATAAACGTAATGAAACAACCAGCCTTAATTGATGAGCCAATGAACAAAGCAAAGATTAATGCACCCGGTTAAAATGTACACACGCATCCTGTGTGGTCTTAGACAATGGGTGACGCCTACACCCGGCCGGGTTATCTGTGATGATTGATGGCAGCCTGCAATCATCGAGGATCCTTCATATTATTAATTTCATGTATTTTGATTAATTTGTGATGTCTGCAGATTAGTGAATGTAAATAGATTGTGTAAGGCAGGCTTTATTTATCTGTATTTCGTTTCAATAATGAGTTTTAAATCACTCGTAGAACCGACGGCCGTTGGGGCACAAAGGTTCTCGAATGGCGACCACGAACCGGTAGACGCAGCGTGGGCAGCCACATGATGGACCGACGATCTTGTGGGGGTCGCGGGAAACCGCTGGATGCGGGTAACGCAAGACCGGCCATCGTGGAGATCCTTTGGCGAGGCCTTTGTCCAGCAGTCGACGTCTTTCGGCTGACATGATGAATGAGTTTTCTATCTAAACTATTTTTTTATGTCAAAAGGTGGACAATCATGCTCTCGGTCTTGAGGTAAGTGGTCCCCACCACCTATCGATATTTACCTATCGATAGAGAACACTTTTTCGCACATCAAATCCAAGTCTGCATTTTTTATTTAGGTACATTTCAATCATAATGCTTTTTTAAGTAATAGCTTCAGGTTTTTCTATAGATAATTACACAGTAGCTTGATAATTACATTTGCATTGCAAGGTGTACAGCGTTCAATACTTCAAGAAAAAAAATGGATTCCGACCAACAATCTATATTAGGTAAGCCGTTTGTCGGTCAAACGGTCGTTAAAGTCTACTTAGAAGCTGCGCTTAGGCATGCTCATAAATATATCCACGCAATTACGCTCGCGCAGATTAACATAAAGTTTTCAGTTGAAGCAACATTACAAAAACAATCCATTGGCTGATGGTGTCAGGTTTGTGCACACTGACACGAAGCACGCTTGAAAAGCTTAACTTACTAGCTAACTTTTAGAGCAATCATCTAGATGTCATTAAAGGATGAAAGTCAGTGTAGAATACCGTAACAAAGATTGAGTTTGTTACTTCAGGAAACTTTATATACCTTTAATACAATAAATCAGTAGGTTAGGCAAATAAGTAAGCTGGGCCTTCTTACTTCTAATGTATAGGGCTGTGGTGTTTGACCACAATCTCACCTTGGTCAGAGATAATGTGGCTGATGGTAGTAAGCACATAAAGCCTAGAAGGGAACTCTCCGGTGCAGCTGTCGGAACATACCGGATGGTGCTTGGCGACGGGTACTACATGCTAAGGTTTCCTCAAGTTGTTTTCTTTCACCGAAAGCTCAAGCTCATTGTAGAATTCGAACTCGCAACCTTCGTCTCGGCATTTGACGTCACTACCACTGAGGTATCATTGACTATGTTTTGTGTAATGACGTTTTATATAGCGGACATTCGCTTCATTATCTCATCGCTTGCACTATCACCTAAACCTCGACTCTTCGAGCACCTCAGGCGTGCAAAGTAATTTCCTCAGCTCAATATTTCACGTGGTGCCCACACTAGTGCGGCATAAATATGAATAATCGACACCGTTTGCCGTTCGACAACACACATAAATCGTTCCTCGAGTAGCGAAAGCGTTGGAAACCTGAATACAACATCGCGATACTGTACGCTGAAAGTTGAAACATATGCGGGGTGGCTGTGATATTGAAAATGTATGAATAATAGCTTACATCGGCTAGTGATATTCTTTATTCAGAGATGAATTTTGGAAGACGCAGCGTGGATAGGTAGCGTACCCCCCACAAGGTGGACCGATGATCTTGTAAGGATCGTGGGAAACCGCTGGTTGCGGGTAATGCAATACCGGCTATCGTGGAAATCCTTGGCTTTTGTCCAGCAGTGGACGTTTTTCGGCTGACATGATGATGATGAGAGCTGTGCTTATTCATCAGATATTTAGTCGAAAATATAATTGTAATTGTCCTAAAATATTTATGAAATGAGTCTTTCAGGCGTAAATCTGGAGTTTGATAAAGCAAATGAAGCGACTAGCGCGAAACACTCTTTCACCTGCGTTCTCGGAATAAATAAATAATGTCTATGTCCTTCTCCAGAAATAGACGGAAATAGTAGCATTTATAAAATCTTTAACGATTGACCTAAAACTGGCGATATGCTTTACCCTACCTCCCGAGTTTTGTGGGATTCTAAAGGACTCAAGGGCTTATTAAAATTTGTCTTTGGAGAGGAAATGTTTATTGCCATAGTAGGTACTTACTAAAAAAATATAAGTAAACTAAGTGTACTCGTTTGGAATAAATATCTAATGCATCGCAGTCGTAAGTCGTAAAGCCATGTCATTACCCTGGCATTATAATGTCATTACCCTGTCATTAACTGGATGACTCGTAGCAATTTCACGCCGCCCCACCTCTGACAAATAACTATTTCAAATTATTAGTCTGCCGCTTTCCGCCCTGAGGCCTTTTATGATGGGTTTTTTATTCACTTCGCAGACCCTTAACAAGGTTGTGTCATAATGTATGTTATTTAAATTTTCTAATAACAAAATTGCCTGAATTTACTGTGTCATTTTGTTATAATTTTTTTATTTTATTAATGGAGTTACAAATATTTAATTTAAATAGACACGACTTCAGCTAAAATTAATAAAAACTTGTGCATCTAGCTACTTTTAATGTTTTATAACATGATAAAATTCTTGTACTATTAAAATACAAATTAGAAAACTCAATGAAATAATACCATAAACAAAGTGATCTCAAATTTTTTTAAATCACGATCTATTACAATTTATATCAGACTATTAGATAGAGGATTAAAAAGTTTACCATTGAAATACCCCTGGAAATGACAATACGAATATATTGCAATAGATATTCCATAATATTAATATAATCATCGAAACAAGCTCTAATAAGGTATAAAATAATGATTCCTAAAGAGCCTACATTGTCAAATGACTCATTCCCCGGCGTTTACCCTGGCGTATAATAGTTGTTGATTATAAGGAAACGTGTCAGTGGGCCACAATGTAATGATAGTAAATTACAGGGAATTGGTTTTGTTACAAGTTTTAATGGCAGCCAAGCGCTTAGAATAGTTTGCGACATTATAGCAGCTGTCAAAATTACTATTATAGAGATGATGTTGCTTGATGCCTTTATAATATTCTTTAGTGAGATTTCTGTTATTGAATACTTGTATTCGTGGAATCGTGGTTAGGTATTACAACATTATTTAGACAAGATGGCTTGTGATATTATGCTTGATATTTGAGATTGAGATCAAATTCAATTCAAAATAAAATTACCTACTCGAAGTAAAACTCGCCCAAGTTTGATTGAGTCAACAACTTGGCTCAATAAGAGAATATTTTCATGTAATTAGTGTACACTTTTTTACTATGAAAAGGTCTATGTTTGACCACAATCTCACCATGATTTGTGGAAACGTAGATGATAGTAAACACACAAAACCTAGAAGATGCTGGCTTACAAGTGCAGCTGCCGGAACACATCACTATAAGTGATTTATAAAATGTTAATGAAACAGTTTAATATAAATTGATATCATTAATACAAAAGTAATTGCAATCAATTTAATGCTGGAATTGCAAATTCAGTAATCAATTTTCAATGCAAATAAGATACTTCTTGTTCTTTCAATGATACATCTTGAAGCAACTGCTAATCAAACTCCAAACAATCGGAATATTTGCAAAACATAAATCATACAGCAATTTCAATTACAATGCAACCACTTCAACGCTTTCAAATGAGCCACCACAAGCTTGCAATGGGTCAAGATTAAGACAATCCATCAGTAAAACGGACCATATATCAATCTTGAGTGTTAGTCGATTCAGTAGTGAGTCAATAATGAGATGCCCCGCTGCGAGCAACGAGGTCCGCGTAAAACATGATCGTAACTTTAATGTCTATAATAAATTATGAGCATAGACAAGCTTTATGGACCCCTCAGGCTCAGGTTACAAACGTAGAGAAATTTCGCTAAGAATAGAAGGTAGGCAAGGAAATGTTGGTCGAACAAAATGAATAGATTTGTAAGAGTTGCTGAATTATTAACTCAACTCGGTTTCCCTATCATAAATTGCAGCTATGAGAATTTGTATTGTTTTGACACTGAATTTATTAGTTTTGGAAAGTAAGCAATTATTGTCCAAAGGGTTTTTATTTATATATACTAGACTTGATTGAACATTGAGGTGCAACAATTTACGAACGATTACAAATGGCCATTCTTTGATTAGCAACTTTTGATCTTCAGTTTGTTCATCAAGTTTCTTCATTATTTTTTAACTTAGACTTCAAGAAATTAGGAGGTTAACTATTCGCCGGCATCTTTAATTTTTCTATTTAGCACAAAAGTGCTAACTGTTATTTTAATAACTCATCAAACTTCTTCTATTGCGTAGGTAATGTCTCACAAAATAATCTTTTGCTTTTAAATCATTTATAACAATGACACTTTGAAGAATATATTAATTCATTAAAATATCCACGTAATTTATCTTTTTACAATTTAATATTCCTTGGTTGTCAAGGTCGCGATGACTTGCCGTACTTGGTTCCTTTGAGAAATATTCTTGTTTCTATGTTAACATAAGTCATTAGTAGGAGTGGTGCATCCATCATCCTGTCAGCCTTCGAACCTTTGCCCTCCCGTTTCTTATATGGCTTGTGAACCATTAGTGTCTTCAAGATTTTTGTGGCGGCTTTAATTAGAAACATTACTCACTCTTGCATTCGTGCTTGAGTAAGATTAATATGTATGTGTTTGTCGACTTTCAATTTCTCATCACTTAAGCGAATTTTGTCGATGAATCTTTGTTTTGCTGGATTATTTTGTTTTCCTTCTAAAGTATATCAAAGAACTTTATAGTCAATAATTTGACCCAGTTTCAACTAAGATTCTATTTTACATTTCTTAAAATTACCATTAACTTTTGATACGATCTGTGTTTAAAATTTCAAAATACTTAGCCTGGGTGGTTTACGCTGTATGTTTACATATCAATTAGTAAGAAAAAGGTTTTTAAGCAATTTATCTAAAAAATAAGCTATAGAATAAATCATAATAAACTCACACTTAAACTTGAATTTATTTTTGTCATGGTAACAAAAACAAAAGCTCGAACTGATTAAGCCGTTCCTAATTATCATTGCTCTTTAATTCAATAATAAATATTATCATGTAATAAATTATTGATAAACATGATCGAACAAAGTTTGGGGATCAAAATAAAGTTGTTGTTGAGGTAAAATCACCAATAAATTATATATTAAACGTCATGTCAATATAAATCACAAATTAATGCCGTGATAATGAGCTTAGAGCCATTTGGTGACAGATATTGATTAGAGAAGTAAATGTAGATGTGACAGGATTAGATAATGCATTTGTATTTATTGACACATCATAATAAGGTGATAAGACGTTTGGAGCTACAATCCCTCATCATCAGGTGATTGACGATTCGCCATCACAAATGATGATACATATAATTACTAACTCATATCAAAATGACAACTATAAAAATTGACCACATTCCTTTTTAATGCAGATAATAGGGTAGTTGACTGACATATAAAATCAGCTACTTTTTAATAAATGTCAAAACGATAGATTATATGGAATTTTGTATGAAATATACATATAAACTATCGTTTTGACGTCATAGTTTCATAGCATCAAATCATATACTTTTAGTGGTTCCACTGGTAATTAAAAATCATAAAAAGCATTAATTGTACAACATATTTGTTTTTTAACTACCCTATTGATGGTGAGGTAAATACAGGTGTGTATTTCCTTATTTTTTTTTAGATAAGGGGAAGAGACGTCACGAGTTATTGCTATTTAAAAAAAATATTGGCTCAACATAAGATTTTGTTTGCTGGTGTCTATTTAGATTTTGTGCTTTCTTCGAACATGGCAGCGAAATATATATTAGATCTATTGCCAACAGTAGCTTGGATTAATGTATGAGGAGAAATATAAAATACTAGATATATAATCCTTGAATTAGATCTATTGCCATCAGTAGCTTGGATTAATGTCTGAGGAGAATTATGAAATACTGAAGATTTTGACTTTTGGATTGTACCTAAAAGCATATCATCTACTAAAACATGTGATGTCTTTCAAAAGTGGTATCTAATAAATCTCAGTAATCTTTGATTGAAATGTCATATGAATATCTCTCATGTTGTTCGACGTTTATAATAGCGGTCAGAAAACATTATTAAGGTCAACACTTCATAAAAAACCATTATCCAAATATCGAAAATGATTGTGTCGAAAAAAACTGACATTAAAAGGGACCTACTTTGTATAACGTGTCATTAAAAAGATATAAAGGAGAGCCGACAAAGTTGACAACTTGGTTACAATAAAAATTAGTTTTGACGTTGACAAATTGCCGGCAGAGGGCGCCTGAGGCGAGCTTGTTAATGTCTTATGAGGAGTGACCACGAAGAATTTGGAACTAGGACAATATACATTTTAACTTAAATTAAACCTAATAAAGATATTTATGAATATGAATAGATAATATAATGTCATCGTAAATCAAAAGATTAAATTAACAAACAAGGTGTCACCTAAAATTGCCTAAGGTCATATTCCAAAAGCGTAATATCTTGAAGGCAAATAGCGTAATATCACAAATCAGGCATTAGTCGAAGATATTCATCAATATGAGCTCACATCACTCACGGCATGACTAGATAATGACTGTAAGAAGCTTCTATGTGATACGTTCTTCTTATAACTTTTATATTTGACCCATTATACAAGGTTTTATATTTTTTTTTACTCTTGACGAAAAAGAAGGGTGTCTTAGCTGTGTGTCTGTAGCATCATAGCTCCTGAATGCATAAACCAACATTGACTAAGGTTTTTTCGTGTACCTCTTTTATAATTTTATTGATGAGGAGATATTATATAGAACTTTTTTCTCCTTTTGAGTCTTTAAATTTTTTATCTACTCTCATATCGTAATGTTTTTATTATGTAATCAAAATCAGTACTTTAATGACCCACTTTACGCACACCCGTGTATAATGATTCATTATAGTACAGTTTTGTTCCCAAGATAATGCTATAAAATAACTTTTTTTCTATTTAAGTACACTTTGGACCTATCAATAGTATAATCAATCAGTATCAATTCAATTTGACGATGACAATGTGACAAATTTTTGACTTGAACTTTAGAGGTAAGAATTTTTGGAAGTTGGCAACACGGATTTGATTAGGTATATGATTATTGTGTCTGTTCATTTTATTGTTTTTGCCTACATATATCATTTTGACCAAAAATGTCACAATTTTTATTTTAAAAGTTCGTAGAAAAAAAAATTAATTACATTATTTATATGAGTTTGGATAAAATACTGCACATAATTAGGTATTAAAAACTCATGTGATACTATTAAGAACCTCGCCTACGGCTCGGTACTTAAACTCACACTCGTATTTAATAACCACTATTATGCAACAGTATCATAAACTACTATAATTTACTTTTTAAGTCAAATTGTTGAAAACTGATAAAAATTCTACCCGGTGGTGCTCTGGTCTGACTACAAACATGTAGGTAGATATAATAAATAATACTAACGTAATGATAGGTACATGATAATCCTATAATGCTTTTATCCTATTTTCAAGTATTTATAGATGTTATTGAGTAACAAATTGTTATCAGAATAATTTTATTATTATGTGTGGAAATACCCAATAGTAATAAAATATGAATGAATTAATACCTTATTGCCTCATGATAGTTAATGCAACTCCCTGAACACGGCATTCGTTGATATGTCAAGTAAGGATCATGTAAAATGTAAAACAGCTAAATCATTCGAATTAGGAATGCATTTCAAAGAAAAAATCCTACTAATATAATATTATAATTGCGAAAGTTTGAGAGTATGGATGTTTGTTACTCTTTCACGCAATAACTACTGAACGGATTTGGAAGAAATTTGGAAAACAGATAGTTTATAACCTAAATTAACACATAGGATACTTTTTATCCCGGGAAAACGTAATCCCTCGGGAACGCGGGTGAAACCGTTGGGCGGAATCTAGTACAAAAAATATTTACTTCAAATTTAGAATCACCGACGAAAACAATCACACATACATTACACATTCTTCCCAACCGCAAAAAGCAGCAATTACATAAACAAGAGATATAAATTAAACGTACAAAGGTCCGACATCGCCGGTACCAAGTGCAACAGCTTTTCAAATCTGACAAGAGCATGAATAAATCATAACCATTCCCTGTAATAAAGTAGCCATGTTTATCCGAACATTCATTTATCACCGTTTTGCGTGTCCATTACATCATGACCTGCTGCACCCCCCTTGACTTGTAGCTGGCATGACCTGAAAGGAACTTCCTGGTGGCTTGTCAGGGGTCATGTTGAATGGCCAAAGGGTATTCGTGATTGTGGTAGTCATCAATCAAGTGTGTCGGTCGGAATGATGGTCGGTCTATTGCATAATGTGTTTGAAGACTGTTTATTTGTGAGTCGTTTTTTTGTGGGTGTATGTGGGAAATTTTGAATTGTTTTGTTTGATGGATTACCTACATTATTTTTGGTTTGGGAAAATTTGATTTGATTGTCTACTCTTAATATTGCCCTTAAAAAATTACGGCTGCACATAACCGTATCTACCTTTCGTAAACATTTACCTTTCTTATACAATTAAGATAACAGAGAAGTGTACAGCCCACTTGATGATAAGTGGTTACCGACTCACACGTTTCTGACCCTGCAAATATCCTATCAAACTACTCTATAAGAAAGGAGATAGAGTAAAAGTTTTAAGGATAGCAAAACATTACTTTATACTTATTAACTCCTCAAGATATTTGGCCAGAGATCATTAAAAAAATTGTACATAATATTACAATGGTTGGGTATTGCTTCAGTCCTTGACCTCTAACTTGTTGAAGTCGACAACAATGTGTAAAGCTTTGACGCAACAAAGTGTTTGACGTTTTGACAACACTTGTCAAAATAAGGTTTGTTGAGTCAAAAAATACAATACCGCTTACATTATTAAAAACTGTATAAACGATTCTGAGAGTTTTCTAGCTGAGTTATAAAAAAATCCAAAAGACTCTCTAAAATATTTTTTGCGCATGTATTACTAAAATCTACCACGCGTGTTAAATTAAAAATCGTCACAATTGATTACTATCTTACTGACAGTCAAAAAGTAGGTACATTACTTATAAATTTAGATCTGTTCTGATAGTACCTAAATCGAAAATAATCTACTAATTAACGAATATTTGGATAAACGTTTGTAGTCACACAAGATTGATTGTCTTTTGTAAAACGATCATTTAAACGAGGTGGCATAGTTTTTTCAAAAAATCCTTATTTCCTCAAACAAATGCTTACTTTCCTTAGAACTACAAACACCAATTACATAATTATGGCACAAACAAGTTCTGAGAAGGTGATAAATATATCAACGACGGGAAATCCGTTATGGCGCAGTAAACAAGAATAAAACTAATTTCTCTAGTACATTCTGAATTATTTATGACATAAACACCTATGATAAAACTCGATTATGCATTATCAATGTGTTACAACTATACTTAAATTTTAACTTTAGAAATACCGGAAAATTAGGTATTTTTGATTAAAAAAAATTACCAATGAGAGAGTGCCTAATGAACAACTAGAGAGTACACCCTAGCTAGACACTTCACTACTGAATTATTTTAAGGAGGATGCTTCAAGGTAACCCGCAAAATTCAAATTTTATTACGTTTTGCTAATTGTAGCTCAGTTATTATATCGTAAATTTGTCAACATTGTGATTTGCGACCAAAATTATTTTTAAGGCGATGATAGCTCAGTGGTAGTGACGTCGGACCGAGACGAAGGTCCCGGGCTCGAATCCTACAATGAGCTTGAGCTTTCGGTGAAGGAAAACATCGTGAGGAAACCATAGCACGGTGGTAGGGTACTTTGTAGTACCCGCCTGTCTGGCTACCACCCTCAAGTTGAAAATCTGTCGCCAAGCACCTTTCGGTGTGTTCCGACAGCTGCACTTGAGATCCAGTTCCTTTCTAGGCTTTGTGTGCTTACCACCATCGGCCACATCATCACTGACCACGGTGAGATTGTGGTCAAACACAGGCCTATACATAGAAAAAGAAAATAATGATAGTATATTTACCGATTAATGACATAAGAAATCATCATCATTTTTAAACTTACGACCTATTACTGAGCTGCAATTAACAAAAAACGTAATAAAAATTGACGGTACGGAATCCATGGTTATTTATATAGGTACAATCTTCGTAAGTAATTAATAGGTGAGTCACTAAAATGTTGTTACGTAAATAATTATAGGTATTATTCGTTATGTATGTAGGTACGTTACTTTTTTGCTTCATAATTGAAAATGATTTTATAACTCGCCACTTCAACGCGTCCTGTTGATAAAACGTTTAATTTATTGCATTTTTATTGTATTTATTACTTGCAACGATAATATCTGTTTATCAAAAAAAGACCTCGTTCCACTTTCCAATCGAGATGATCTTTTGATAGCTTTAAAGTGTTATAATTTATTGACTTGTAAAAAATATGTATAATTGGTAACGATACCTACTATTTTTCCACTTGAGTAAACTTTGCCATTTATCATTATGTTTTTATGCTACGTTAATTATCATAAAAATACTCTGTGAATTTATAAATTATTAGCTATTTAACATTTGTCATTGTTGTAAAACGTATATAATTAAGAATTTGATGAATAATTTATGAATTTGTATAGCATATCTATTTCATTTACTTATACCTACAACATAAACAACGCAACATTGAACATTTCAAAGTTATGACGAAATTACCATTCTAACACGCAATAACAATATTTTATAATTATTGCAGATTAAATACTAAATAACAAAACGAGCACATTAACAAATTAACAGACAAATACACTCAATTTGAAATGACAATAACGAAAAAGACGGAAAATTAAGACACTATGACATAAAATAAGTGCCAATCAAAATCAAGCCTTTAACGCACGTACATAAAACACATAACGTTATAAAGCTAAGTACTGCCGGGGAGTAATTACTCATGGCACGGAGCCTGATACCGATTGACTTTGATAAAACGGCCCAACCTACTTGTTTAACACGATTTATTACCTGCGAGCCGCGAGAGAGGGCTTGTACGTCCGCCACTATGAACAACAAAAAATGTAGTGGAGCTGACATACCAGTAACGTGTCAAACTCGCGGAAAGTATATTCGGGGGTACGTGTTTCGACAGTCACCAAGGGGCGAAGGCTTTCTTTTAGCGCCCTCAGCCGAAAGAAGTCCATTGCTGGACAAAAGGACGACTTAGAGGAGGCTCAAGGATCTCCACGATTGCCGGTCTTGCGTTACCCGCATCCAGTGGTTTCCCGCGACCCTCACAAGATCGTCGGTCCACCTTATGCCTGCCCACGCTGCGTCCTCCGATTCGTGGTCGCCACTCGAGAACTATTCTGCCCCAGCGGCCGTCGGTTCTACGAGCCATGTGCGCCGCCCACTGCCACTTCAGTTCGGTAATTCTTCGGGCTATGTCGGTTATTTTAGCGCCCTACTTTCACTAAAACAAGCATATATCCCTATCTTATGCAACATCATATTTTGATATTACTAAATAAAAAAATACTTGAGTGCGTCCAATTCATGCAGTTCTTTGCTTTACCACATCCACGAAACAACTTGCTTCAATTTAATAGTACTCCTGGGCCCGCACAGCGCGATGATCTATCAAGTTGTCTACACAAGATTAATGCGTGTAGATGATTGACGATTCGCGTTGCGTCGGCGTCGCTCTAATGGTCAATTTGGGCCAGCGCTTGATCAAACATTTGTGACGGGCGGTATTGTACTTTGTTTTGATAAACTGTTATTCTGTGTGGAGAGAGACACAATATTAGTTAGATGCCCTAGATTAAGGATATATAAGTTTAACAATGAGTACTTAGAGATTGTCTTGTTTTCAGTTGCAAGTGTTTTCAAAATACTTGTAATGCCTTTTGATACTACAAAGGTATCCCTGTTTTTGATTCTTTAAAAAATATGCCATAATGCTGTACAATACTATATAAATTTGCATAGAAATAAAAATCTGTAGGTTTATTAACATGATAACTATTTTTCAGGAAGACAATATATAGGACGAGCTTGATCCAACATTGGCTACGTGTCACATATTGGTGGCCGATGTTTGTAGTGGAATGTAAAAGCGTATTTACATGAGATATCTCAACAGATAGCAATGCAGACAGTAATGTGTGTAATTCTTAAATCAACTTGTCTTATCGGATTAAACATTACAAGTGCTTTTGAGCTTTAATCTCGTGATTTACCGGAAACGCTGCCAAAAGATGTTAAACGTAAATATAAATTCATATGTGTGGCAGGAAATCTGCTCGTTGGTTTTCTGATTTATTGGTATGAGTTTCAATCTTTACATTTGGAAAATGGAAAAAGACATGAGGATTAGGAGGTTGGATTACGTGTTAGTAAGTAAAACTTACTACAAAGAAAATGGTAACGGGCAGGTCATGTGGCCAGGCATAACGATGATAGATGGATTTGAAGAATAATTAAATGGACTGGACCACAAGGATCTAGAGCAAGAGACCGGCCATGCGTCAGATGGGCGGACGAAATACTTGCATCTTCGGGTCGAAGATGGCTAGCGACAGCTATAGCGATCTGTCCCAATCACGATAAAAATTGGCACGCAGATAGCCTAGTATGGAAAGAAATATAAGGTACCTTTGTTAAACCGCGAGGATTAGCTAGTTATAAATAAAATACAAAATACAAAACACATAACAATCAGACATACCTGTTGTGTTTTAAATAATCACCACTGATCACTGACAAAATCATAACTTAACTGCATCGTTACTGAGAATCTTAAACGACAGTTGCAAAAAACATCAAGATACTGAAGTAAATTACATTACCGGCGTGGTTGTAATTATTTCCAACGTAATGGCAATAAATCTCGGAAACCATCGCGTGCCGACAGACGAGCGAGATGCCAATCACTAGAGATTGTTACCATAGACTAGAATTGCGCTTAGAAAAGAGGATTTATATAAAATTGGAGTGAAAGTGTAGATAACCTTGTTTGGACAAGTAAGTAATAACAGCTTTTGAAGGAAATTTTGATGAAGAATTACTGGATAATTCTAGACCTTGGTATAGAAAGAGCTTGTGATCACTGAGGTGTATTGTTTGTGATAAGCATTTACAAAACATACTAAAAAAACCCAAGATGCTGAGAATGTAAATATGTATATGTTAACGGAAATGTATGTAATCCGTCATTGTATACAATTCCTAGGAAATGTATGTAATTCCTAAAATCGCACGGAAATGTGTGAAATAAATTACACATTTCCTAGGACATCTATACATTTCCTAAATCGCAATCGGAAATGTAAAACATTTAAGACATTGGTGGGTACGCGGGGATAGCGGGACGAGGGGAGGGTATTGCTATATAGGAATTGTATACAATTCCTGTGTATTTCCCCTAGGAAATTATAACAATAATGATATTTGGAAATATATAGAAACTATTGAAAAAAATAGTAAGATAATTATGATCATATTATTTTACGGTATCACTGTTACCCGATTATCTCAATAAGTGCTATAATAAAAAAATATTATTAACAACGTGTTTTATTACAGAAAGCATTTACTTTATACATTTCCTAATACGATATTGGAATTAAATTCTATGCATTAAATAGTTTTTCAAACAATATTTTATACATTTCCTTGATTTCATACATTTCCGGTAACATATATAATAATAAAATCTTTGATATCAGACTACTTTGGCCTAGGTAGGTAAAGGTAGATGTAAGGGAAATAAAAATAATGTCAGATGATCGCAAGACCTAAGTTTAGTGGACGATACTTAGCGATGATTAAAAAACCACTGAAAATAATGCATAAATTACGGTATCCAGTCAAAAATTCTCCGTAAATCAATCAAAGAACTAAAAAATACATCAGAAATCAAGAATGATGTAAACCAAAACATAATTACAATCAATGGTCTGAGACTACAAAACAGTTGCGCTGACGATTGATTGATAAATAGCGGTGGCGATTGATCGATGCGCGGATTAATTGATTCGCTGAGTGATTGACTGACGTGACTGGTCAAATCGAGTTCAAGAATCAGATAGAATGAGGCTGAGAATAATTTCTTAGAAGTGCTCTTATTTATGAATGTCGATGCAATGGAGAAGTCTAGTGCCGACATTAATCGTGGTCCATTATTATGAACAGCTACGGTGGAAAATAAAAAATAATGTTTTTTGCTGATTGCTTTCAGTATCGTGATCTCCTTATGAGTGGATTTTCGAAAATACTTTTCTTAGTGGATGACTACTCTTTACAAGAAACATACGACTTACATTAAATTTAAATTGGATCAGCAATTCTGGCTAAGTGATATTGATTCAGTAATCAATCAGGGACTTGTAATTTTATTTAAGTACTAGCTGTTTCACTTGCGTTCCCGGAATAAAAAGTAGCCTATAAACCTTCGGGGAATATGTAGCTTCCGATTAGTGAAATAATTTTTCAAATCGGACCAGTAGCTCCAGATTAGCGCGTTCAAACAAACACACTCTTCAGCTTTATTATTAGTACAGATAACAATTTAAAAAAAAATCTATAAGTAGTTGATTAAATTCATTAGTTATTGAAAAAAAAAATAGGTAAAACATAAATAATAGAAGGTTAACGCAATATCAACTTGCCTGTCTGCCAACAATAACTATTTACTCTTTGACTGCACCTGTTAATAAGCACATAAATTAAACTTGCTTTGATGGCTGTCAGCCAGCGTGATGAAAGTATAATGAAAGTCAAGAAAATATTTGCAGTAAATTCAATGCGAATGCAGTATTCAGGCGGTGGCTTTAAATAAATAATAAATATCCTGGGACATTCTTCACACACGGTTATCTGATCCCAAACTAAGCAGTGCTTGTGCTTTTATAACGCAGGCATCCACTAAAACCATATTTTTGAAAATTCAGCCTCTAAGGTGGTAAAATACGGGGCGGGGCGAAAAGTGATTAAACGTAAAAAATTGTTGTGACAAAAATTATTCCAATAGTCCATCTTGTTCATATTGGAACAGTGCACTCGCACCGCACTAAATCAAGTCTGTCGGAGTGTATTGTCGGACGTATGAAACGCGCGATTATAAATGAAAGCAATGCAACACGCGTGCGACATGCGACACGACGCCGTTTAATACAACACAGCGTCTTGACGTCCGCGATACAGCGTTGAAAGGTTGGCAGCGCTCGCTCGATTTATTAGGTCGCAAATAATCTTTATTTATGTCGTGGTAATTGAACGAGACTTTGAGAATGTAAGTGGTGTATTTGTGTGAATTTACTTTGTGTGTATTTCGAGTATTGAATCGAGTTGAACGACTTATTTGATAGAGCTATGATTTGGTAGGCGTTTGGTATGATTTGGACGTAGGTCGCGGGTTCGAATCCTACAATGAGCTTGAGCTTCCGGTGAAGAAAAACATCGTGAGGAAACCATAGCACGGTGGTAGGGTACTTTGTAGTTCCCGCCTGGCTGGCTACCACCCTCTGGTTGAAAAATCTGTCACCAAGCACCTTTCGGTGTATTCCGACAGCTACACTTGAGAGCCTTCTAGGCTTTGTGTGCTTACCACCATCGGCCACATCATCACTGACCACGGTGAAATTGTGGCCGTAAAAAAAGATTAGAAATATGTCTTGTTGTTAGCTTACACAGGAAAAAACTGAAAATTAGGTTATTATTAAAAAAAATATGGAAAATACCTTAGATAAATAATTTTGGTAAATACAGACAAAATTGTGTTAGATAATTAATGAACAGTCCGTCGGAATATCAAAAAATAAGATTCCATAAATTCGCAGGCAACCCTTCGTCACTGAGTTTCGGATCCCGATAACAGACAGCGTCGAAAAGTTATGTCACGTCCCGCGTCCGCCGCGTGTCGCGCGTCAAGCGTCATGACACGACAACCCGTCACCGCTGACAGCTGACAGCGTGACGCGCTGTCACGCTTGCGGCCACTGCGGTAATTAGCTAATTGCCCACCCAGCTATCTAACTTTCTATATTCAATTTTATACTAACAGTGAAAGAGCTCACTTTTGTACACAGTATTGGTTATGTTGGGTTGTTTCGCATAATTTTCAACTCATTATAGCATTTTGTGCTCACAAATTATTAGTGGTTATTATAAAACGTATTCCAATGTCGAAGAGTTCATTTTCAACTGAGTGTATGACGTGTATGGCTTGTTTTGACGTGTCAAACAATGCTAACGGATGTCATTATGCGATCGTGGCTCGTAAATCCTTTAATGAGTTAATCTGACAGTTGTATTGATTGACGTTCAATGCGATCGTGATCGGGGGGATTAATGGCCGTGTTTATAGTTTTTTTGTGCAAGGCTGTGAGAGTTGCTGCTCTAGAGAATATTGTTTATTTTTTTTGCATCTGCGCATAATTTCGTTCGCATGAAGCTGTGATTAAATTGTTCCGCTCTGCAATGTCAGTTATTAATGATTAAATCTCGTGTTACATGCTTAGCATAAAGTATAGTGAAAGTATAGTTTAATTAATTTCGCAAAAGTAACAGTCTAAATAATAGAGTAAAAAATCAACATCTCAATATTAAACAACGATTTTCAACTCTACATTTTTATATAAACTAATATTTGAATTCAGTCAGGCTTATTTACATCTAATAATAGGCTATCTGCATTCCAATTTCATCGTAATCGATGCAGCAGCGGTTGGAGAATGAAAAATTAAAACAAACTAACGAACAAACAAAATCACTGTAGCATTTATTATTAAAGTAAACATTAAGGATCTTCACTGTTTAAACGTGGGTAAATTGGTCAGTAGTACAATAATTTTCCCTCGTATGCGCCACTATGTGCAAACGCAATTGATCAATTTGATTGACCGCTGACAGCGCAATCACTGTCAATGAATGTCAATTAATTGCTCTTTGTCAATTGTCAACAATTCTATACTTAACCCGTGATATTTTCACTATTTTCTTATTACATTTGGAATAGATTTCTAAATTGTTTGACTCTAACTATGTGGTGTGAAAATGTATCCTGGTTATTTTGAATTTAGGTGAATAGCTTCCAGATAATATGAGTGACAGTCTACATTATAACCACTTTAATATGAATGAATAGATATGAGATTCTGTCTTTATATTGAATGTGAATGACGTACTGGTTACAAAAATATTTAATTTAATAGTAATAGAAGTTAGCTGCAACCCCTAATTGGTGAGGAGAAATTTGTCATGTTATTGAAATAGAGGGTATTCATCAATCTTTCTACGTTAGATTATGTGAGCAATTAAAAACTAAACAATATCATATGAAAGGAGAAAGTGATTGAATAACATATTATCAGCTCCTTAAACAAACGTTGACATCAATAAAATTATGGAAGGGTTTTTTTTACTATGTATAGGCCTGTGTTTGACCACAATCTCACCGTGGTCAGTGATGATGTGGCCGATGATGTTAAGCACACAAAGCCTAGAAGGGTTTTCAAAATTCAATCGATTTAAAATTAATTATTTATTGATAACATGAAAATATCAGTACTCTCTAAGGCTCTATTAAAAATTTAAGTTCCAATTGCCCTGTAGAACATAAGTAGCAGATCTCACGAGCGTGTCAACTGTCACCAGCGTGATAGATCGCCAGCGTGACACCGCCAGCGTGACTACCGCAATCATAGGGTTGATGGCCAGCCTGACAACAGGTTGATTTATCGTTACTTTGTGTGGTTTCAAAAGATTAACTGAAATTTTGTAGCTTTCGTTGATAGCGCTTTAATGATAACTAGCGACCCGCCCCAGCTTTGCACGGGTGTACAAATCTTTGAATTTCTCGGCTTTTTTGTACTATAATATGCATGTATTATAAATATAAATGTTCCTCTTGAATAGTGATTCAAGAGGAACATTTATATTTATAATACATGCATTAACACAACGGTACAAAACTACTCAACGGATTTTAATGCAATTTTCAGCAATAGATAGTGATCTATTGCTGAAAATTGCATTAAAATCCGTTGAGTAGTTTCAAAGATCTAAGCGAACAGCCAGCGGAAGCGACTTCATTTTATACTATGTAAAGTTAACTACAATTCTTTATGACAAACTGTTTTTGCCAAAAGTACTTTTAATCCCAAAAGCTTGCGTGTGCATTTATTTAGAGTACTTATTTAAAAAGATAAGCAATAAGCAAGGAAAAAAAATGCAGAAATATCACGCAATATAAATTTTACAATAAAACTACACAGTCTTGCGTAACGAGGTAAGATGCATTTTACCTGTAGTTCATTTAAATATTAAACTGTAGCAACCCTATGACAAAACATTTATGAGTCGATGTAATCTTTGTACGGCTTTGCATAATCTCGCATGTGCTGAATCACTCGTTCGACACATTTGAATAGCACTCGAGAACGTTTGGTACGTATAAAATAATATTTTATTCAAATTCGTGTTATTCGTGTTAAGTTAAACATGATACGTGTACACGAACGCGGAGATGAAGACAGTGAATGCAAATTGATACCACGAGAACTTTGTGGAGTATGTATTAGAGAATTGATATTTAGATTTGAGCTTTTATCTATTCAGACCTAAAAGCGCGAAGAAAACTTATAGAGTAAAGTTTGAAGTACTTCAAATTCTATTTAAAATGTCTTAAAAAAACTTTTTTTTTATCGATGTTCACCGATATCTCTGCCAATAATTTAAAAAAATATTTTTTCATTCGAAAAATTATACTCCTGATGGTCCCATTATCACTAATGGCTTAGGCTGACTTAGACTTCCTAAAAAATCGAAAACTAAAAATTTAAAAATTAATTACTTTTTACAATAAAAAGAACCGCCTTCAAAACCACTAAAAAGTATAAAATAACTATGTAGGAACTCTAATTTGAAACTGTTTTGCAGTCAGCGAAAGTAATTTATTTAATTGAGAGTTGGTCCATAATCAAAGTTACTTAATTAATTTTTTTTTAAATTTTTTAAGTAATTTCAAATCATGTCTACGAGTACCTACTAGTAAATACCTACGAGGTTATAAAGTAGAAGACCACAAATATAAAGGCCAGTGCACATTGCAGTCTGCCACTGGCGTCAACATTATTATAATGACAGAATACATTTCAGCATGCGCGGGTGTGACAAGATACGGCGTAGCGCAGACCGCCGTATGCGTCCTAATTGACACGTCTGTACCGGCCGGAAGTGTAGGGACGTGAACTAATGCAGTTTATACGATAACTTCAATATTTTACAAGCATTTATGACTGGTCTGACTCTAATTCTGGTTCGAAAGGTTAGTTTTTCTGAGAAAAATTGGCAAGAAAGTCAACAATTACCTTACTTATTCTCAAATAAAATTTTAAGAAAATTTTACTAAATGCAATTTTGGAGTTAATCTAGGGTGTCAGCTACCTCCATATAGGCTACTTTTTATCCCACGGGAACGCGGGTGAAACCGCGGGGTGGAAGCTAGTAATATTATAAATTCTAAAGAGAGTTTGTTTACTTTTGTTAATTACCTCTTGAGACCTCAATGGTACAAGCAATAATGATAAAAGAATTTACACAGATAGCTTATAGCATGGAGAAAAACATCGGCTACTTTTCATCCCAGAAACGCGGAGGATTGCTACCTGTTTTAAATTATCGATAGCTACAACTTAATTTTCCCACCTCTAGCAACATTGGTTGACAAGCGGAAGGCGAAGACGGAAGTAATGGCGCTGGCTGTCAAGAGTTGTCGCGAGTAGACGCGACGCGACTGCAGCGCAACTGTAGCGCGATTTCGACCATACACTTGCTACAATGGACATTGTTGTAACTTGTTGTATGCAATGTTGTTTGTTGAAGTTAAGGTTGTTATTATAAGTGTAGTTCGAACCTTTTCTTTTAATTTTCCAAAAACTAAAGCGATGCTAGCTCAATGACCAAGGTCATGGAAGCGTGTTCGAATCCTACACTGAGTTTGAGTTTTCAGTGAAGGAAACCATCGTGAGGAAACTATAGCACGGTGGTAAAGCTACCACCCTCTAGGTGAAAATCTATCTCCAAACACATACTGGTATGAAGTGCATCACTTTAGAACGGCTCGACCGATTGGGATGACTTTTATTTTGTTGTACTCATAATTATGTGGTCATGATTTTTTTTTTGGGAAAATTTGCTGAGAATAAAAATCACCCTGATGAGAGCTAGCGTCTAGTTTTTAATACATTATGAAAACACATTACCTACATATAAAAAAATATGATAATGTTGAGTGACAGTTCTTTTGTTTGTAAAATAATATTTTGTCATTGTGACAGGGTGACAGGGTAAGGATCTATTATGTGAGCTCGAGGAGTGGCATAAAAGTCAAGTTTACTTGTTGATCTCGCACGCTCTATTGTTTCTGACATAACACACGTTTGTGTGGGCAAGTGCGAGTTGATGATAAACATCTGGGTTTTTTTACACTTTTAGCAATTCCCCGCGGCTTCACTCGCGTTCCCGGGATAAAAAGTAACCTATAACCTTCGGGAGTAATGTAGCTTTCTATTAGTGAAAGAATTTTTCAAATCGGACCCGTAACTGGATAAGATAGCGCGTTCAAACAAACTCTTCAAGCTTTATTATTAGTATAGATAGATAGATTCAAGTATAGTTAATATCAATACTAATATCTATAACGAGGTAGAGTTTGTTAGTTTAGCTGCCTCTAGACATTTGCAATACTATGAGGATCGTTAGTGTAATTGCTGACCTATGATTTTACAAATTTCGAAAGTAACAAAAATAGGGATTCTCATCCGCCGCGACGTCCAACTCAGTCTCGTCCCGTTCAAGCAGCCCGAGCTGCCATTAGTAATCCGATCGCCCCTAATTAGTCGTAACTCGTACTAAGTCCTCCCCTTCCCCCGGTAACGCCCTGAGCCGAGGTTCGTACCCCACTCGGGGTGCCCTCAGGCGTGGTTACCTAAATGTTACCCGGCTGAGAGCCCTCTGCGCTCGCCGATTGTCCGGTAAGGTTGGAGCAGCCATCAGAGGCTACCAACTTTAGTCCTTTAAAAAAAAAAAGGGATTCTCATACAAATATATCGTCACGTATCCCTAAAATTATGACAACAGCACCTGTCAAGATGCATTGAAGCAAAAATATTCATAGAAACACGAGTTTTATTATTCAGAATTCAATATTTTTCATGAGTTACGTAGGTATATTTTACGAATAATATTTTGGGTTTTAGGGACAGAGTCGGCATTCGTTGTCATTCACCTTCCTTATATCATATTTGGATCTTCTTCAGGCTTCTTCTTTGTCATGCTTGGATGAAAACAAAGAAGTGAAGTTAGGGTACTCAGTGACAGAGCGGGACAGGAAAGCTACATCTAGTCCTGCTAATCTACATTTTGAGTCGATTAAAATGTCATTATCATCATATCAGCCGAAAGACGTCCACTAGACCTAGACAAATGCCTCCCCCAAGGATCTCTACGATGGCCGGTCTTGCGCTTCCAACGGTTTCCCGCGACCCTCACAAGATCGTCAGTCCACCTTGTGGGGGGCCTGACCACGCTGCGTATTCCGGTTTGTGGTCGCCACTCGAGTCGGTTCTACGAGCGATGTGCGCGGATAAAATATGAGATTTTGATAAAATAATACAAGAAAGAAAAATACAGAATGAGAATAGAAATCAAGAAACGTAATATATTTGGTAATACCTAAACAAAACATAAACAAAACAAATAAAGAACGGTAAATTAGAAAAAAGAAAAAAAAACTGTTTTATTATTTCTCGCGCATACAAACTATACACCACCAGAAACTAGTCCCATGTTATTACCTTATGAGGTAGGGTGGGTTTAATACAATACGCTCCATTTAAAGTTATGAAGATCACAATTATGTTGACCACTTATTAATTTTATAGCAATTTATTGCGTCAGTAAACCTAATATAGTCCAATGTTCAAAACTATGACAATTGATTTCCACCACAGAGCAGAGAATTCATTATTCAGTGGTTTCCTATAATAACTTCACATAAAGCTTACGGCCCTTACGTGACAAAATATGACGTCCAAAATGATAGTAATCAATTAAATGCACGTACAGATGTCGTGAAGAATTATGATTATAAATAAATATGCCATCTTGATCGGTTTTTCCAAGAATATTATTGTTTTCATACTAATAACTTTAAATCTCTGATTTCATCGACAGATAACTATTGTTAATTGGTTATGTACTATCGATAATTGAAGTAGATCTATATCGATATTTTGCTCTATTTGTTTTTAACATGTTGTTTCTTATCGTAGTTTTGTATAAGCCGCCTTTGATGGATTAAATATTTAAATAGACAGTGTTGATTAATTTATAGTAAAGATTCTGGGCCGCGGCTTTACCCGCGTTTTCGAAAGACCGGTTTTGTATTTCTGCAAAAAGTATCTTACAAAACTCATTTTTAGTTATGGCACTTATGAATGTCGATAGTTACAATTATTACAATAGACTCTACTACCGGTTCGGAATACACTTAAACACTCCGGCAAGATACTCAGCAAGGCTTCTTTCTTTTGTGGATCTTTATTTTAGTTACATATATAGTACAGGGAAAAATAGTCATAAATAACTGGGTACCTAATAATATTAGAATCTATTTCAAGATAATGTATTAATATATTTTAATACGATGATTGATCTTTTTATTATTAGGTATCTATAGTTGAATTACAGAATTAAACCTTATTCTTTGGGTGTGGAATATTTTATCAATTCCGATTTATATAAATCATGATCAATTTTAAATTAATTACAATATCAAAATAGTGTTAGTAGATTATCAATTATTTTTACGAAAATTGATTGCCTTTTTATCATCTTGATAATTATTAATTGATGATGTTTTTTCGCAGTTTTATGGATAATTGCTATTTTTATGTCTTTTGAATTATTCTGACTATTATAACTTATCTATACCTCTAATAATAAAGCTGAAGAATTTGTTTGTTTGAACGCGCTAATCTCCGGAGTTACTGGTCCGAGTTTAAAAATTCATTCACTAATAGGAAGTTACATTATTCCTGAAGGTTATAGGCTACTTTATATCCCGGGAACGCGAGTGAAACCGCGGGGAACAGCTAGTGTATAAAAAATTCCAAAAAATATTTGAATATTTCTACACTAACATTAAAGTTTGTTAGTTCGGGATGTAGGAGGTAATCTCCGGAGTTACTGGTCCGATTCTAAAAATTATTTCACTAATAGGAAGTTACATTACTCCTGCCTGAGTGCTTAATATATTTGGGCAATTGCTAGGTACTTATCCAAGAGTTTCTTCCTGAATATCATAACTTCTAAAATTTTGATTTCAAAACGTCCTATCGTACAATTATAAAGCCATGCAGTAGACAGCCCTAAAGCAACATGTAGTACCAACCGCCATAATTTTCCATCCCATTTTCATGTTAATATTTAAGATACCCGTACACCAGAAATCATTTAATTACATTTCTAAATCAAATAAACATCACACAGCCCAAATAAGTAACAGCTTAATACAATTGCATCCCCCTCAAAGTGAGTGATGGGTTGGGGTACCTTGGGTCCGTGATTAACGAGCGAGGGTCGCATTCATCACCCGCGAGTATGACGGGCCGATGTGAAGACCCCAGATTTATTGCCTGTGAATTAAGGTTATAGTTGGGCCTTTTGTAAGATTTCTTTGGAAATTAAGTCTACGTTTGTTTTAAAGATAACAGTGCGGAAACCATTTGTGATTAAGTTGTTCTTGACCTAAAGATGGAATTACCAAATTTAATAGCTAGAAAAAATGATGTTTTACTAAGCAACAACATACAAACTTATGGCGTCTGATGGTAAGCACTATCGAATCCTACTTGAAACACCATGTTTGCTTATTTAGGTACCTATCTAATCAATCGGATTGCTTCATAAGAAAGGATTTATAATATAAAAATCCGTTTAGTATTTTTTGCTTGAAAGAGTAAGAAACATCTTCTCATACGCACATCACTACTATTAGCTTCCGACCCGCGGGTTCACCTTTAAATGGCCGTAGTGCCCTATGACGTCATAGATACCTATCTCTCTGTCAAATTGCTGTCTAATTAGTAGTTTAAAATGCTTATATCTTTCGTATTTCTTGGCCAATTCAAATATTAATTTCACTTTTTCCGGATATACAAGCGGTAGAACACACATAAGGAGGCAAAGTCTTACACGTTGGATAGAAATATCCTAAATATGCGACAAGCCCTAGAATGTCAGTGATATTCAAATCTATTTATTCAGATTATACCAAATGATGTGACCACTTTGTGAAGGCCTACTGGATACCACTTTCAGTAACCTGTCAACAATGACAAAACACATCCTCATTCAATCAAAACTAAACCGTTTATTAAAACCGTCAATCATTTGAATGCTTCCGCATGATCCGCGACGTGACGTCACGTGACGGTCCCGTGACGTCACGTCGGCATTACCCGGGCGGATGATGAATGGCCCGTCGTTAATCACAGCGCGGTGATCATTCATCGTCAGACTGAGAGGTGTAGAGGGAACAGTGAGTTCTAATCAATGATGGTTGTTAATTTTCTGGAATCAACTTTATTTCGGTCGAAAGTATTTGTTTTCTTTGAACACTAGCTGTCTCCCGCGTTTCCCATGTTCCCGGATAGACAGTAGCCTATAACCTCCGGGGATAGTGTAGCTTCCTGCTAGTGAAAGAATCTTTCAAATTGGACGAGTAAATAAATATATATAGGTATAGAAGTACAAGACATTTTTCGCGTGTTTAAAACGTTTGGTGTGCTGTCATAAAGATACCAGCTCAGCATTAAAAACATAATAAAATTTAAATAGCATTATGTATACAAGAGGCGTATTTTACGCGATCTCAAGCTCAGAGAGTTACTCGTATTACATTCGCGCTTTATCACGCTGAAAGTTTTCGCCCTCTTTCGGTCGATCATTACTCAGGAGTTTCAAACGTGAGTAATTTCTCCAGTATAATTTATGATCGAGAGTATTTGAGTTTGTTTTCTTCGCATTTTATTTTTGATACTGTCATCATATTTGCCCGGCGCGTGGCTGGCTAGCACTCTCAGTTTCGATAGCAGAACTTGAGAGCCAGGTCCCTTCTTGCTTATGTGTGCTTACCACCATCGGCCACATCGCTTACACACAGTTAAATTGTAATCAAACACAGGTCTATAAAAAAGCCTATTAATATTTAATCTACTACCCCATGGTTTGCGTTGCGTTCACAGATAACTAAAATTAAAAATCTTAATGTTGAAATTCACAGTGGTGCGACGACGCAACGCACCAGCAACGCCCATGTGGCATCGCTCTCAACTACAATCAATCTTTTACCCGGTAAAAATTACGTCATAAATAAAGAAAATAAAAATATTACAAATCCTTCTATCTTAAACAAATAAACGCAATGTTATCGCGAGCAAATACATAATGTTAAATTTCACGTGTGTATTATTAAGGCAATTCGTTTGATAAAACTTCACCCATCCAAGCATGGGTGCGGTGGCTAGGGCTGCCACAAAAGTTGGTACAAATTTATTTTATTTCATTTTATTTGAATCTAAACTATTATTATAATTACGTTCTTTATGTGATTTTATTTAGGTATCCACTAATCCTACCTCTTTTAATAATTACATTATTATCATAACATCATTATTATAAAATAATAATGATGTTGAAGTGTTTGTAACCCTAGCGATGACGGATGCGTATTTACATACGCTCCTTTATTTGCTCCCGGCTGACAGGTGGGAGCGATTAGCTTTACGTGTTTGTTCACTATGACATTGAAATATGATTTTAATGATAAATATACATACATAGTGACAGTATTTAAATGTATTTATTTTATTTGGCTATATTTGTGTTATATAATCATTCAAAAGCATAAAGCTGAGTCTTGGTCCCTTTGCTGTAATATATAGGTACAACCAAATAATAAGTATGTATATTTTTTATGTTTATTTGTATCGTTGTAAATTGTAGCAATAAATGATTTCTATGTATATTAAAACCTCTACCACTGACTTATTTTTTTATTTGGAGTATGACAGCTGTCAGTCAGTCAAGCAACATAGTCTCCGTAATTTTAATTCAAAATATTGTTATAAAGTTAATATTAATGTATAAAAATAGAATCAATTAATAGCGAAATACATAATCATTACGTGTAATTGTTAGTTTTGTTATCTGAAACCGACAAGTGAATAAATTATCGAACTGATTCCAAGTGCTTGTGAACGATTTCAAATTTGTACCCAGTGACTAATTTCAAACTTTAATCAACGGTGTAAACAAGTGCTTTAATTGACTGGATGTTTAGAGTACTAAATCAAATAATAGTGCATAAATCTACGATTAATTAGTTTAAAATTAGTTATTTAAAACAATTTCGGGGTTAGTCTTGAAAAAAAAAATATTTTACGCACACCTCCTTTCTTATTTATAAAAATCCACAATCAGCTGATTTGGACCGACTATTTCATCAAACGAGTACAGAGCTACGTAGCTCAGTTTGCAAGACGTCACGTCGTCAGCGGCTTTTTTTTTTTTTTTTGTCATCAGAACTATTTTTTTTTGTAGCAATTTATATTATATATATTTTATTATTGTATATATTAAAACTACTAACGTTATAGCATCGTTATAGTTTAATATTTTAAAGTATAAATATTTTCAAATTCTTTGCTCTGTACACTTTGCTGCTGACAAAGTGGCTGTTCATAGTAACAGCAACTGAGTGAATTATTGAAACTTACAATATAGTATTTATTTTTATAGATATTTACATAGGTATAAATATTTTATTTTATTTGAAATATATGGTTTGAATCTCTCTGCGCGCTCAGTTAAAATTCTAAGCGTTCTAAGTAGAAGGGATACAAATAATCTTACTATTCTTGTTTCATATTAGTTGTTCCGATTATCGTATTTATTTATATAATAAGTATACTTATCTATCTTATTAATCTGGTAAATATATTATTATAATAATAGGTATATAATTTTCTTTTTCAACGAATATTTGTTATTATTATTTTATATTGTAACTGTTATTACAAATTCATATTATTTTAATTTTATATTATTAACACCTCTTCTTTCTTTCTTTTTCACGCTCGCCGCGACATTTTTGACACCGAGCTAAAAATGATGACCCGCAAGGCAACAGCTAAAGACACGGAAAACAAGCTGAAGTCGGCTCTCCAGGAACTGAAAAAGTCTCAGGAGCTTTGCGACCGGCTCATTAGGGAACGGGACGATAGTGAAGAGGAAATACAAATAATCATAAAAAAGAACTCGGAATTAAAAGTAGACCTCGCGAAATTAGATATTAAGTATGCAGATGTCGTTGAACGGTGTAGTCAGCTCCAGGCGGAAGTGGATTCATTTAGCGAGTGTAGTGATACGCATGTGAGGGCTCTGAGTCGCATCACTGAACTAGAGGTCAGCCTAATCGAGGCTCGAAAGTCTATTGACCATCTGGAGACGGTAAAAGAATCTCAGGAATGTGACGCGACTCGAAGCCTGTATGATGAGTTACTGGTCTGTCACTCAGATAATACCTGTGTTGAGCTCCCGTCTACCATAGATTTGACATCAGATTCTGATAATGAGTATAGTTCTCACGCTAACACGCCATGTAGGTTAAATTTTAATAGCCGGAATAAATTAAAAAAATATATAAAATTCAACAGAATTATTAAGAAATCGCGAAAACTTTTGAAAAGGTATAAAACAACGCATGAAATAAATACATCGTTAAAAAAAGAGCGCATTCATTTACTAGGTAAAATAGAAAAATATAATATTAGCATTCAGCAGAGTAGGGATTTATATGAGACTAACACTCAACATCTTTTTGAGGAGATAGATAACCTCAAGCGCTCCTTAGAAGCTATTAATAAAAAATATAGTATAGCTCAGCTTCAAATAAAAGACCATATTTCAGCGGCAGACGAGCTTTTAAAGTTAAGTGAATATAATAGTGACCGTCTTGATTCTCTTGTTAACAATCATTGTAACTGTTTAAGCGCAGTAAGTAGTTCAGCTTCACATGCAGAGTTAGATATTAGCCATTCCTTAGATAAAAGCCTACAACTAAAGGCACAGGACACAATTAAAGAAACCATTGTCATGTGTGACAAAATCGGTAAAAATTTCGGGCCTATACTAAGCAATGAATTAAAAGAAAGGGTTATTAATATATGTTATCCCGGTGCTCCTTATGGTTATTTAATAGATAATCTTCATTCACAACCACTACATAAGGATGCAACGGTAATTATACTTTGTGGAGACGGTTTGCCCTTACGTAAAAAAGATATAATTAGTAATTTTAACAAGTTGCTTGACTTACACAGCCATTATAAATGCAAATTTGTTTTATGTGCATTTCCATATTCTGATATGTTTTCTCAGGAGCAGAATAAACATATATACGACATGAATATGACATTGTATAATTTGAGCCATCGTCATAGTGACGCCATGTATTATTTTGACATTAATAAATTTATATTTAATTTTAAGTTGACAAAAGATACCATGTATCTCCCATTAAAATGTAAGAGACACATCGCTACATTGTTAGCCAGAAATATACATATTTACAATCAAGCTACTAGTAGCTTAGCTGAGACTATTGACATGGGTGTTATTGGCAATAGCAAGGCGTCTGGAGAGGGTTTTTAGGTATAAAGACAAAAGCTCAGGCCCATAATTTAAATATTGTTCATCAGAATATTCAGGGTCTAGCTGGCAAAGAATTGGAAATTGATTTATGTCTTGATTACCATAATATTAATATATTTTGTGTAACTGAACACTGGTTAAAGAGTCACGAGCTATTGCTCAATAATCCTAAATATAAATTGTCAAGTGCGTTTGTTAGACAATCAGCTATACACGGTGGTAGCTTAATTTTAGTCTCAAGTGATATTAAATGTAAGGATCGCAAAGATATTGTAGACTTGTCTATCGAGCGCACTGTTGAGATATCCTGCGTAGAGCTTGAGCGCTATGTTATAATTTGCGTGTACCGTCCTCCTTTAGGTGACTATAATATGTTTGAATTAGTTGTAGAAGATGTTTTAAAGAAAGCTCAAACCAGTAATAAAAATGTTATAGTATGTGGTGACTTTAATGTTAATTTGTTAGTAGATTCACCTACAAAGCTAAGATTACTTAGGTTTAAGACTTTCTTTATTTCTCATTAAGAATTTACAATTCACTTACATGAGAACAATTTTTTTTTTACTAACAAAGTAATGAGCGTACAATTTAAAGTAGATACAATGACTAAATATAATCTAACACAATTTCAAACTCGGAGGAGGAGGTAGATTTAACAAGTTCCGTGCATTCAAAGATATAGTGAGCGTAGATAATGTGACTACTAGATATGGCATAGATAGTTTTCTTTCGTTTTGTTTAAAATGTGATATTTTAATAACCTTTTATATGTAGCCATGGATTGAGAGTCTTTTATATCTTTCGGTAAATTGTTATATAGTTTAGCGCCTTCATAGATAATGCTTTTTTTTCCATAATTAGTTCGTGGTGGTCGTAATATAAGGTTATTTGCATTTCGTAATGTTCTTTTTTGGACGTTATATTTTTTCGTAAAACTTATGTTAGTATGTATGTCCCGGTTTAATATTTTACGTATTAGAATGCATGTGCGGTACATGTATGTTTCTGTAATATTCATTATTTTTGTGTCTTTGTAAATTTTACTTGTAGATGTTAAATAACTGTAATTAAATAAAACTTTTAACAATTTATTTTGAGCTATTTGTATTATATTTAGATTTGTTTTAGCAGCGGTCCCCCACACCTCTATTAAGTATTCAATGTGTGGCTTGACAAGAGAATTGTATATAATATATCGTACACCTTGAGGAAGGCATTGCACACAACCTCTCAACATACCCGTGAGTGACGTTAGTTTAGATTTAATTTTATCGATATGTTGTTTCCAGGTTAGTTGACTATCCAAAATTAAACCAAGATATTTTTCGTTTGACTTTTTATAAATCGTTTTATTATTTATGGTGGGTTGTACATAGTCAGATATTTTCTTATTTTTTGCAGTAAAAATTACATAATTAGTCTTCGTAGTATTAATCGTCAAAAGATTACATTGAAACCACTTATTCAGAAGGTCTAAGTCGCTTTGCAGATCATTCATGATATTATCAATTGAGCGACCAAAATAAAAAAGGGAAGTGTCATCGGCATACAAAGTGATATCCGCCTTTAGGCCAATTTCATGGACGCTGTTAATGTAAATCAAAAACAGAAGTGGGCCCAAAATTGAGCCCTGAGGCACGCCGTATGTAATCCTTTGGGATTTGCTTTGACACTGACCAATTTTAACAATTTGCTGTCGATTTTTGAGGTAGGATTGAAAAATCCTGTGTGCACAACCAGTAACACCAATTGAACTCAGTTTTTTTAGCAGAATCTCATGACTAACTGTATCGAAAGCCTTTTTAAGATCAATGAAAACTCCGAGTGCTATTTGCTTTTGATCAATTTTAATTTTAATTTCAGTTACAAGGTCTATTGTTGCCGATAAGGTGTTAGATTTGGCTCTAAACCCATACTGTTTATTAAAGAGGAAATTTATGGAGGTTAAGAATTTATCTAAGCGAAGGTGGATGACCTTTTCAAAAATTTTCGAAATAACTGGTAAAACAGAAATTGGGCGATAGTTGCCAGGATCGGACTTGCTACCAGATTTGTGAATTGGTGTCACTTTTGCAACTTTAAGGCTATCGGGAAAGATTCCAAGTTCTAAACACTTGTTAATACATTTTGTGAGGTTGTTAACTATCAATTTACTTACGCATTTAATTGATTTCGTCGTAATACCATCTATGCCAGAACTAGTATTTAGTTTTAAACTATTTATAATTTTACTAATTTCATCCGTAGTGGCAGGATCAAGTTTTCTTAGCTCAATTCTTTGTATTGTATCTTTTAAGTTTAAGTTTTGGTTGTCATGGAGATTTGCTGGAATCTCATTTGCGAGAGTCTCACCGATGTTTGAGAAAAAATCATTAAAATATTCACAGATGTCTTTTTGGTTTGTAATTATGCCTGAGTTGGTTTGGAGTTTGGCTGGAGGTGAGATTTCTTTTGTTCTATTATAAGATAGATTGTTGATCAATTCCCACATTTTTGCTGGCTTATCTAAACAGTCCGTAAATGAATTAAAATAATACTTTCTTTTTGTTTGTTGTATGTTTTCCGCTACTAGATCTTTTTCCTTTACAAATTCTATTTCCAATTTCTTGTCTGTTTTATTTTTTTTGTATTGTTGCCATAATATGTTTCGCTTATTAATACCATGTATGATATCTTTATTTATCCAGTCCTTTCTTGGGGGATTCAAAAATTTGGTCTTGACGGTTTTACTATTATTTACGCAGTATTTAATTTTTTGTTCCAAGATTTCATATTCGTATTCATTAGTACAATCGATTATGCTTTCAACGCTTTCATAAAGTTTGTCATATACAACTGCTTCATAATTTATTTTTTTCGTAATTGAAGGATGAAATTTCTTGACTTCAAAATATATCTGTTTGTGATCCGACATTGCAGATTCAATAATGGCAAAATGGAAATCATTGTTTTTCAGGTTGGAACATACGTGGTCCAGAATAGTGTTAGTAGTCGATGTCTCACGGGTACTGTATTTTTTATCGACCTTATTTATTATTTTGAATCCATTCTCTTTTATTGTGTCTTTGTAGTTGCGAGTCGGACCATCTGACTTTAATAGGTTATAATTAAAGTCGCCAAACACCACGGCTCTCTTTCTTTTATGGAGTTGTGAGGCAAAAGTATCGAGAAAGATTTTTGTGTTAGTGCGTTCAGGTTTATAGATTCCACCAATATCCAATGAGAACTTATCTACGTGGATCCAGAGGAAATGGTTATCATCAATGCAGTATTCTTCAATAAGACTGTGATTTAAATTATTATGAACAAAAATTGAGACTCCGCCTCCTCTGACATTTGATCTATAGTTATAATAGTGAGAATAACATGGTAGTTGAAAAGTTTTTGCTTCATCTTCATTCTTTATCCATGTCTCAGATAGTACGATTATATGAATGATTGTAGGAAAAGATTCTATAACACATCTAAGCTCATCAAATTTTCCTGGTTTTACTATGCTTCGTATATTAGTGTAAAAACATTTCAAGGACTTTTTTGTACATCTTAAATCTACATAGTTATTAGTGACTTGGTATGAAATATTCTTGTCCGATGGTATCATAGTGTCGTGGTCGGAGGCTGTGTGTGAGACTTTTTTGGCTGTGAATCAATAATCTTGGGTATACCTTTTACATATTTTATAGATAGATTAGTCTCCCCTTTTGCAATTCGAGATTTTAGTTCCTCTTTTAGATGTGTTATGTGTTTTCGTTGGCAAGGAGTTTGATCAGAAAATATTTTTATGTTGTCAATTTTCAAATTATTTTTATGACGCAAGATAGCTCTTGCAGTTTCGTCAGATGAAAAACAGACCTTGAGAGGTCGTATTTTGTCTGGCTTATATTTTCCAAGACGGAAAACTTTCACAGGCTGTGGACAATTGGTAACAGCAATTTTTGTGATACTTATAGCTTCGTGTTTGTCACGGTCTTGCCTTTCAGTAAAACCCTCACACTCAGGCTCAGGAATCCCAACCAGTACAATATTTTTGCCCCGAAAATTACGCTCTTGGAGTTCAGAGAACATGTTTTCATAGCAGAGAGGTGTTAAAACAGAGGAGCATTCTGAAAATGTCGATTTAAGTAGTTTAACCTCGGATTCCAAACACTCAACTTTTTGGTTAGTATTGTTGGCAGTAATTTTTAAATTTTCAACTTCCATATTAATCTTATTTTGCTCTTGAATAATACCATCAATAGTACTGCTAATGTTATTCACTTGGTTTTTTATGGTAGTGACATCTTGACACAGTCTGTTTATGCTTTCCGTTTGAGTGTTATTAGCTGTAGTTATAATCGTGAGCATTTCAGTCATTTGTTTCCTCAATTCAGATAATTCAGATTTTATGTGAGCTTCATCATCAAATAATTTTCGCTTATTCCGAATGGTTATTTGAGCGAAGGATTGACCACTCTGGGGAGTCTGAGTCAGGATGTCTGAGGAAGATGATAGATTTGGCTGAGAACCTCCTATTCCCGTATAACTGCCACTTCCAGTTGGTGAGCGTAGTAAACTCATTTTAGATCTGTGTAGTGCTTACTTACGGCTTTGTAGGTGTAGTGCAAAAAATAAAGAGTCCGTCTTTTTTACTCCAGGGGGTGAGGCCGGGGGAGGGTCACGCTGATGTCCACTGCCACTGTCTCAATGACGATCTCGGACGTAAAAAACGCACAGCCGTGTAGGTCAAAATGTACTTTGAGGTTGATGTTATTACGATTCAATTTAGAATGACAACTAACTTTAAATTTTTTAAAATATCTTGCGACACGTCTACTCTGTACGCTCGCGCTTGCGCTCTCCCTTAATTTGTTACATTACTTAATTTGTTCAAATCATTTAATCTCAATAATTTATTCTGTGAGCCAACTAGAATCACAGAAACTTCTGCCACTTGTCTAGATAATGTGTTCTGCAGATGTGAGGTACTTGAAAAATCTATTATAACTGAGCTGACTTCGGATCATTGTGGTCAGAAAGTCAGTCTTTTAAATGAAACAAATGTTATTCCGCAGAAAATAACTTGTAGGCCTATAACATCAAATCGTATGGCTCGCTTCAATGATAATGTAAATCGTAATATTGTCTCTCTAAACATGGCACAGGACGAACCAGATAATCTTTACAGCAATCTCTTTAAGTTTATAAAGAAAGAATTTGATAAAGTTTTCAAACTTAGAACTTTTAATGAAAATAATAATATTAAGTTTAATGACTGGGCAACTGTGGGTATTTATAAAAGTAGAGCTAAGTTGTATGAGCTGTATGGCATGAAAAAGTATAACCAAAATATCGATTTTCTTGAATATGTTAAAAAATATTCTAAAACTTTTAAGAAAGCTTGTGCTTCTGCTAAGTCCATATACTTGAGAAATAAAATTAGTCAGTCAAATAATAAAATTAAAACTACTTGGAATATTATCAACGCTGAAAGGGGAAAATCTCGTAACAATAGTAAACGTATTGAGTTAAATATTAATGATAGTATTATTTCTGAAGATAATAATATTGCACAAGCGTTTAATTTATTCTTTTCTAACATACCGGTGCATACAACCAGCTCCTTAAATTCCTCACCGATAGATGCTGAATTAATATTGAAAACCAATGTCTCAGAGTGCTGTGAACTATTCAATTTTAGACATATTACACCTTACGACATAGTCAAAACATTTAAAAGCTTGAAAGTTAAACGCACAGGTGATTTATGGGATATATCCGTAACTGTTTTGCAAGGTATCATAGACAAGATTGCTCCCCATTTAGCTTTAATTTTTAATAAATGTGTAGATAGTGGACAATTTCCAGATTTAATGAAACATAGCAAAGTCATTCCTTTATTCAAAGCAGGTGACCCTAGTGATCCTACTAATTATAGGCCAGTTTCCATTTTGCCAGCTCTGAGCAAAGTATTTGAAAAGATCATCTTAACGCAATTACTTGCTCACTTTAATTTGAATAAACTTTTACATAATGAGCAGTATGGGTTTACAAAAGGTCGTTCAACCATTGATGCCGGGGTAGCACTTTTGAGAAATATTTTTAGCGCTTGGGAAAAGTCACAGAATGTTATTGGAGTCTTCTGTGATTTATCTAAAGCTTTTGATTGCGTTGATCACCGGACGCTCATACGTAAACTGGATTATTATGGAGTTAAGGGTGCAGCACTTGATCTGATGATATCCTATCTTGGGAATAGAACTCAAAGTGTTGATGTTAATAGAGTCAAATCATCTGGTTCTCCTGTGCATATGGGTGTGCCGCAAGGATCTATTTTAGGTCCTTTCCTATTTTTAATTTATATAAATGACCTTCCTTTTTATGTTAAAAATACCTGTGGAATTGTACTGTTTGCTGATGATACCTCACTGATTTTTAGTGTTGATAGACAGAAATCTAATTTTGACGATGTAAATGGTGCATTAGCCCAGGTGTTAAACTGGTTTACTGTAAATAATCTAGTTTTAAATGCTAAGAAAACTAAATGTATTAAATTTGCACTACCCAATGTAAAAAATGTTGACTGTAACTTAATGATAAATAATGAGTCTCTAGGTCTTGTTGAGTCAACAATATTCTTAGGGATTACTTTAGACTCAAAACTTCAATGGGGCACCCATATATCATGTCTTGCGGGGAAGCTCAGTTCAGCTGCTTATGCAGTTAGAAAAATTAGGCAGCTAACAGATGTAGATACAGCTCGATTAGTTTATTTTAGCTATTTTCATAGTATTATGTCCTATGGTATTTTACTGTGGGGTAAGGCAGCTGACATAGAAACTATTTTTATTTTACAGAAAAGAGCAGTGCGAGCTATTTACAATTTGAATTCTCGGGCTTCCCTAAGGGATAAATTTAAACAAATCGGTATCCTCACTGTAGCGTCACAGTATGTTTATGCAAACATATTATTTGTTCATAAAAATATTGGTCTTTTTGTAAAAAAAAGCGACGTGCATTGTATCAATACTAGAAATAAGCATAAACTTGTAAATTCTGCTTATAGACTCCAAAAAGTGCATGGTTCGTTTTTAGGTCTGTGTACACGCTTTTATAATATGATACCTCTTTCACTTTTAAATTTGCCTTCACATAAATTTAAGGAACATATTAAGACCGTTTTAGTAAAAAAGGCTTACTATAATATTAACGAATATTTAAATGACAAAAAGGCTTGGGTGTAGCGCTCGCTTTTGCAGGATATATTTTATGTACCTAAATTATGAAGTTTAAAAGTTTTTTGAAAAGAGTAATTGCTGAGTTTATTGCCGGCTCTTCTCAGCAAAAGCTACCTTCCGAACCGTGCATTAGAGTCTGACTATTCATAAGTGCCTGTGAAGGTCTATTTGAATAAATAATATTTCATTTCATTTCATTTCATTTCATTTCATTTCATATAATAATTTATTTTTTGAGCGGACATAAAAGTGTTAGCCAGTGGTGGCTAACTATACGGACATTACGTCTTAGGTCCAATTTCACCAACGTCGTATAGTACAAATCCCCGGGTAAGTATGCCTATTTGACAGATTTTGTTTAGAGAATCAGTCAAAATGATATAATTACACCGTGGATTAGCGATATATTGAGTTCGTGAAATTGGACCTGAGACGGTCATTTTCAGGTCTACGTAGATATATGTTCGTAGTATCATCAGCACTACATTAAGAAAATACATAATATCAGAGTCATTAAAAAAAACTGGAATATTTATCAAATTATTTTTATAACTAGGGACCCACCCTAGATTCGCACGGACTTTCTGTCCTATAATATGCATGCATAAAAACCTTCCTCTTGAATCACTCTAACTATTGCTGAAAAACTGAATTAAAATTCGTTGAGTAATTTAAAAGATCTAAGCGAAAAGACAGCGAAAGCGACTTAATTTTATACTATCTAAAGATACCATCAGTACCTAATAAATTAATTTATAGCAAAACTATAAGGTCAAAAACATTTAAACACAAGTAAAAAGGCTACAAAATAAATACATTTTATATCTATATCAAACAGTGGCAGACAAGCACAGTCGCTCCCGAACCGCGCTCTTATATCAAATAATTCAAATATTTGGGCAGCGCTCATCGATCACTTACCGAAGTTACCGATGATGGATGGACTTGTCCCTCTACGATATTCACTTACAAAACGTCATAACATTTTAACAAATATACGCTGAGTTGAATCTTAATTAAAAACAGATAAAGTAGGAATTAAAATGAAATTAAAGCTGAAACGATGTAGGTTTTATAAAACGTCATAACTATTTGACAAATATACGCTGAGTTGAATCTTAATTAAAAACAGATAAAGTAGGAATTAAAATGGAGTTAAAGCTGAAATGATGTAGGTTTTGTAAACGCCAAGTTGGACCTTATAACTGGTAGGTCAGTGTACAATTCTAAAGGTGGCTCATGTTTACTCAATTGACATTATCGTTTAAGTTTCACTTAGTTATAATTTATTGGTGTCGTATGGATTAGATATAAGGTTAACTGATGAGTTTAGAACTGGATAATTTCCTGGAAATTGAAGATTATTATCTACATAAATATTTTTATGGTAGTCAATATTTATTTATAGTATTCTACTGTCTGATTGTTATCTGCGGAAATTATATAATGCATATTTTGTTTTATTTTATTTTTAAGGCAATTAAAGGTAGAAGCATTGGAAAGGAGGTCACGTTTTAAGTCGAGCTACTTACTGGAGTACCTATATCATTTATTGAAATGCCAAAAATGATTACAATACAATAAAACTAAAGAATAACACATACCTCATATAGGAGTAGTAACATTTTCAGGAATTATTATTGTTCTCATCATTATCATACTTTTAGTATGGGCCAACTCTTCACATTTTTTTCGGGATTTCCGAGTTCATATCATCAGTGTCATAACATTCTTTTTTTTAACTTAGCTGAAACTCATTGTGTCACAATTGATTAAAGTGACAATGTGGCCGAAGGTGAGCTGACCGTGGAAAACTTAGCTGGCTCTCAAATACAGTTGCTAGTATAAACCGGCAGATGCTAGTCGACAGACCTACCAATTTACTATGGTATTCATGATTAATTTACTTGAAGATTCAAATTGTATAGGATTTAAAATGGCGGTTACCTTTGCGGTATGTGGCATATCTGAAACAAAAAAATATATATATAAAACACACATGATTTCATGAAATAAATAAAATACCGGACCCGGCAGACGTTGTTCCGTTCGGAAAACCATGTACCGAAAGCAGCGCCACCTAACGAGACCAATTGTATTTTCAAACCATCCAGGATACCATTGAAGTATACACTCAAAATATCATACAAATCGGTCCAGTCGTTTAGGAGGAGTTAGATATAAAACACACTTAGAATCCTACTATAATATTATACAAGCGAAAGTTTACGAGTATGGATGTATGTTTGTTACTCTTTCACGCACAAACTACTGAACGGATTTGGATCAAATTTAAAACACAGATAGTTTATAACCTGGATTAATACATAAGATATTTTTTATCTCGGGAAAATATAAGAGCCATCAGGAACGCGGGTGAAACCACGGGGCGGAAGATGGTTACTTATATATATTATGATTAAAAAATTTGACGATTTTTTTTATATTTTGTTCGTATTAATTTCTTTTATTTTCCTTTCAGGTTCAGCACTATGCTCAAGCAATTATCGGCCGTGACTACATACAGAAATTTCTATAAGCCGAGCATTATTTTCTACTACCTCAATTTGCCCATCATAAGACATAATGTCGCGGCGCTTCTTGTTAATATTTACTCTGTACACATAAAAAATAAATTACAAATAAAACGGGTAAACATTGAAATACGAAATGAGATAATAATGTGACAGTTTGTTGGAGCTTTAACCATATATTTCTTTTTAATCTACCTATGCGCTACGTTCATATCATCGCTTTTTATTTGCTGTGGGCAAAGTAAGCGTTAACAGAGATTATTGTGTGAGTTAATAAGCGTATACACCTACTTTTATATTACTCGTGACTTATGTGAAGGTTGCGGGCTTGAATCCTACAATGAGCTTGCTTTTGGTAAAGGAAAACATCGTGAGGAAACCATAGTACGGTGGTATGGGTCCTTTGTAGTATCTACCCGCCTGGCTGGCTAATCCGTCAAGTTGAAAATCTGTCGCCATAAGCAAAATCCGGTGTGTTCCGACAGCCATCATCGGCCACATCTGACTTTGAGATTGTGGTCAACACAGGCCTATAAACAGTAAAAAAAGGTAGCTATGCTTGATATAGGTACCTTTAAGATGTAGTTTTTATTAAATAAAAAAATCGATTAAATCCTTGATGAGGCATTTAAGTACAGTGTGGAATAAACTTCTGGCAAAGATATTTTTTTACTGAGCATAATTGTTACCCGACTACGGCAAAGCCAAAAGGGAGAGGTATTAATTTAAATATTATATTGTAAGTAGTTATAAATGAAGGTATAGTGACTCAATATTGTTATACATTGTTCAGTATGTAGGTAATACCTATATCTTTTTACGGAATCCTAAAACCATTTCTATATTTTTATTTATCGTGCTTCGAACCTAGTTGTTCAAACACTGAGTTAAGGCTTTACCACAGAGAATGCGATAAGCGTATTTTATTTTTATTACCATCACCCACTCGGTGGCAATCCTGTAACCTTTGTAATGGTATTTTCCCCTTAAGTGAACCGATAAATGGTACCCTACGTATAAATATGAAATGGTACCTTAATATAAATTATATTACAGTGCAGACACTTTTATGGAAGTTTATTTTACGTGACTATGGTTCCATATTTGTTTTTTTAGTATAATCTTTTGGTAAGCATTTCTTTCAAGAATAATTTATCTTTACATAATATTATAAAATGAAATCGCTTCCGCTGTCAGTTCGCTTAGATCTTTTTAACTACTAAACGGATTTTATTGTAGTTTTGAGCAATAAATAGAGTCAAGAGGAAGGTTTATATGTACAATATATGCATAAGATTATAGTACAGAAAAGCCGAGAAAGTCGTGCGAAGCCGGGGCAAGACAGTATGAAATCACATGTTTGCCTCTAATACCTCATTTATTTGAATTAAAAAGCGACAAGATTCAGTTCAAAATTGTCTACCTGGTCAGAGCCAACCAGGTGGCTTTAACTTTCTATCAACAACAAAATCAAATAGATCTTTTAACGCAACAAACAATATTTCAAATACACTAAAGGTGACAACTATTACGTTCATCAATTTAAAAAAAAAACCTTTTATATATTCCCTCCAAGTCAATCATATAGAGCTGCCGACATGAAATGACCACCCACGTGAGCTCACCGTAAAACCGACAATCGGCCAATCCATTACTTGCACACACTTCACTGACAGAACCAAAAAAAGCCTCAATGCAACCCACATTTTTTAAAAACCAACTTTAATAACACTATATCAAGATTAGAAATCCATTGAACACGTCTTGTCGGATAAGTCGTTGTTTTTATTAAGAGATTGCACTTACGTTACTAGTGTTTACACAATCCAGCAGTTTGGAAAGTGCAGGAAGCTCGGACTGTCTGTTTGTCTGTCACGATTGAGCGTGACAATGGGACAGTGATGGGGACACGTCCCCATTGTTGACGGGGAATAGGCGCGGTGTGTGGCTGAAGTTTGAAGTCTCCAGCGGTGACACGATTCTCTTTTTTGAAGTGTCGGTTGGGTGATTTATTTGAATTATTCATAGCCTGTGTTGTATTACCTGATGGAGTATTATAAAAAAAATTATCGAATTCTAGTTGACTAAGGAAAGGTTACGTATGTAATTACATAATCAGTATGACCTTCTTCTTTTAGCGGTTTTATTTACCTTAACTCTATATATTCTGATATTGCTTTAATTCCATTCAGCCATATCAGCAAGAACAGTGTGGTTAAATATAAAAAGGTATCTACCCCTCTGCGCTCTTCGATTTGTCAAGGTTGATAAAGTATCCAGGCTACCAATTTTAATGCTTTAAAAAAGGCAATAAAGTAAAGAAGATAGCCTAAATAGTATATCTGATACATTTAGTTGATAACTGAAAAGCATTCTTAATTACGTCTAGTCTAAAGAGTGTATTGTTTCAATTTAATTATGCGTTATTTCTAGAAAAATTGCAGAACCGTCATTATTTTTAAATTGTGATTAACTATCATTAACTGACACACGTCAAAGTCATTTAACGAACGTATGTAAAGTAAATTATTAAAATGAAACAATTTACCGTAAGTGATAGTGATTCAGATATTTAACCCCGATATAACTATGAAAACAGAATCACAACATCTGTAAGATGTCACTATCCTAACCCTGGTAGGACAGTGATTCCATAAGGTCGCGACGTGAATATAATAATCTGTCAGTCCCATGTCAGCGTGTCAATTGCGGTGCCTCCAACATTGCCTCCAACTAATGACACACAATAGAGGGTGGCACGTCCACGAAATAAGGTGAAACGTCACCCAGATAGTCTACAAAGGTAATCCAAACTCATAGACTTGATATTGAATTTCTTAGAAATTAACCGTATTTAAATTCTTAATAAAAACTATGAAAGCATTTAAAAATTTAGCAATGAATATCCTTAAGGTGGAGGCTTCGGTTGGGGCGTTAAATTCAAATTTTATATTCCTCCAAGGTATATTACTGACATACACGACTATTTCATGAAAATGTTACTAATATACCTTGGAGGAATGTGTTGATGATTTCTTTTGTTATTAATCAGTAAATATACTACCATTCTTGTCGCAAATAAGATGTTGATAACTTACGACCTATAACTAAGCTGCAATTAGCAAAAAACGTGATAACATTTGAATTTAACGCTCCAACCGAACGTTTACCCTTAAAGAATATCCGCGCTAATCTCCGTAGTTACTGGTCCGATTCGAAAAATTCTTTCACTAATAGGAAGCTACATTGTCCCCAAAGGTTAAGGCTACTTTTCACGCGAGTGAAACCGCGGGTATCAGATAATATAGAATAAGAAGGACTTAAAATATGATGAACAAATAGAGGAATACCTAAATTTATTCAATTTTATAAAGATGGGTGGATATAATTAATAATACTGACTTCCTTTGAATAGTATTTCATAATATGTTAAAATAAAATCTCTATTGACATTCACATATTAATAATTATACCTGATTTTAAAAACACCATCTGCATTGAAATGTTTACGAGCATGCAAATGCCCCATAAATTACAATACCAAATTTATTTAAACCGGATCCATATCAAATTCACCACAATACTTTAGAAAATTCGCAAGCGTGAAATCCTTGTTTGTTATCAAAGACTTCACGGCATTTACCCTATTTATATTCCCCTTTAAATCATTACCATTGTCGATTTACCACGCTTGTCTATCCTCTTTACAACACCTATTACCTAAAATTTACACCATACAAATTGAAACTCGAATCTTTCAGTGGGTAAATATCTTGTACGTTCGGATTTTACTCTGTGGTACGTAGCGCAGGGTAGAGACCCCATTGTAGTAGATTTGATGAATCGATATCGTCCTTATTGTCGTGAACCCCGCAGCTGTCAGCTGTCACAAGAGAGATGACACTTGGACGGGTTTTTTTGACACTTTCCTTTGTGTCAACGCAGTGTGGTGCCAGACAAAATGAGCCGATATCGATCGCTCAATATTATGCTTGTCGAAGAGGGTTTTAAGTTTGAATTGAGCTCATAAATAAATAAGCAGTGTCGTGGTGTGTTTGGGGATATATTTTTTGTATCGTGATGATGTACGCTTTTCCTTTGTTGGTTAGTTTCTGGGGGATCCGATACGGATGAATTTATTGCTCGAAATACGCGGTTACAATGGAAAAATTGCCGAGATAAAAGTATTATAAATGATTTTGGGTTTCGTTTCATTCGAAAATACCAAACTGCGTTAATGGCGAAGTGGTAATAATTTATCATGCTTTGATATTTTGTACAAATCCTGTAATCCCTATCAAATCGCAGATTTTTGGTGAACTACAACATTTATCATAATTCTAAAAATATTTTATGTAGGTATTTATGATACAAATTTCGTACAGTACCTGTAATTGGCTGTCAAGAACATCTAAATTATTATATTTTATTTTATCAAAATACATTACTATGAAATTTGATTTGAACAACATTATATTAAAATTATACCTACTATCCATAGCAAAAAGCCTCAGAATAGCTTTGATAATTTACAACCTAGACCCACAGTACAATTACGCTGTCTCCCAAAAACAGCATTTACCTAAACACGACCATCTCAAGTGCAAAATCATGAAATAAAACCCGCCGCCCGCTGGGCGACGTCGCGCAGACCCGTAAAGCGGGCTATAATTTTGAATTATAGCTCGGTTACGACGCGTACGAGCGTAATGAAACACACTGTATATCACAATTTCAACCGTGCTCTGCCGCTAAATGGTGGCGGTAAATTAGCCTTTCTCTCTCTGTATACGTTGAATAGATGATGGCAGGTATTATTCTTTAGTTTATGTGACAGGTTCGCTATTGAGACACCGTGGTAGCAAAATGTGGTCTTAATTTGAAGCAGCTTTATATAAATCCAAGTTATCCCATTCTCCTACTGATACTATGTTTGGACTTTAAAGACAAATCGACCATTGAATGGAATGGATTTGGATGAAACTAAGCATATAGCCTGGAATAACATATAGGATAGGTACTTTTTATTCTAAAAAAATATGAGATACCTCGGGAAAGCTGATGAAACCGAAGGGCAGGTACTACCTAGTAATAAAAAACCCTCATCATCAATTTTATATTTGTAGTGAAATGTGTTAATATTCAATAAGACAATGTAATTTGACTATAACAATTTATTTATAAAAACTATGAATGAATTTGGTAAATAATAAATATGCTATTTTTTAAGAATACTTATTTGAATGCTATTTCCATTTATAGTTTCACCAAAAAATTGTAAAGATTTTTGTATTGCAAATGATGGTGTTTTATTTTTACAAGTTAATGTGCTTTATTCTGCACTCAATCATTAAAATTACCGAGAACCCTATTTTAATTCACAGTCATAATTTATTATTACTTCTATAGCTCCATGCCATGACACATTACCATTCCGTCCCAATTTAGGGACAGATAAAAAACAACACCCTATACACACATAACCTAAAAACCTTACCATTAACCCGTAAAAACGCAACACATTGGTACACTGTTCACTCGCACCTCGAAGCCAAATTGAAATATACAGTCGGCCATATTCATTACAGTGGAGTCGCTCTGAGGCGATAACTCAAACTTATGGGCGCTTTTTACGAGTTTTAAGAGGTGCACTCATGGGAGACGAGGCCGGTAATGTTGCCCTGTTTATGGCCTGACGTTTTGACTGCGAGTATAATGTGTGCCCGTGATGATGTCACGAACGTGGGGAGAATACGTTTTATTTTACACCCTGTTAATGTCCTGAGTTGAGTTTTTGTGAATATATTTTTTTCTTCTCGATTTATTTTACTTTAGAATAGAACTTTCAGATAAACATTTTTGGTGAAACCATAAACCTATACGATTATAATATTAAAATTAGTAAGAGCTGTCCTCTGCGTTCCCGGAATAAAGTACCTAATGTCTTTTTCCATAACATAGGCCGTCTGTATGACTGAAGCTAACACGATGAAAATTATGTACGTGATAGCTTCAGTGTGGGCTGTGAAGATGAGATTCGAAGACGCTGTGCAGTTACCCATTCAGCTGTTGAAAAGCTCACTAAGATCTGGAAAGACCGAAGAATAACCAGAGCCACTAAGGTTCGGCTTATGAGAAGCCTCGTTTTTCCGATCTTTCTTTACGGAGCTGAGACGTGGACATTGAGACTGAAGGAGCGGAGGAAAATAGATGCACTGGAGATGTGGTGCTGGCGGCGGCTACTGAGGATCCCGTGGACAGCGCACCGCACCAATGTGTCGATTTTGGATGAGCTCAGGATAAGGGAAAGACTGTCATCAACTGATAGGAAGCCTGAAGTTCTTTGGCCATGTTACCCGCAAAGAGGACTCAATGGAACGTTTGGTAGTTCAAGGCAGAATGAATGGCAAAAGACCACGTGGTCGGTCTCCGACTAGATGGTCGGATCTTATAGTGTCTACCACACACTCCACCATGACCGAGTGTTCCCGCAATGCTTGCAACAGGGCCGAATGGAGACGGATTGCAAAAGCCGCCACTCAAGACCTATCATAACCACGACCACTCTGGCAAGAGTGTCCGACTAGGAAGAAGATAGCTTCAGTGGTTTAGGTGCGAAAAGGCAACAGACAAAGATATTGACTTACTTTAGCATTTATTTATTAGTAACTATCAGTGGCGAGGAGTGAAATTATGGCGAGGGTAGGACGTTCAAAAACCACCGATAATTTTATAATTACAGTGTATTTTAAGCATGATAAAAGTGGCTTAGAAATTTTGAAAAAGTAGGACTGGGATTTCTATAAGGTATATTCCGATGGGAATCGGCTTGTATGGACCCTTCGCCACTGGTAACTATGAATAATACTTGCGTCATTAAAAATGCCTACCTTATAATTTGGTTCACAGCACTGATACAGTATGACACAACTTAGATGTAGCATCGGCGAATCGTTTTCGTACACTTCATTTCCGATTTACACAACAAATAAAAATAATTCAGTATCGCGCCATTCAACGTTCAACAAGATCATTTTCGCCGATCATTTTTTAACACATGAGTAATGTTGTAGGCGCACTCTTTTCGAGAACGATCGATTTTACGAAGTTTGCCGATGCTTCATCTAAGTTGTGTCATACTATACGTTGATAAAGTAGGGCTAAAGCTTAACGTTATCATTATATCAGACTTATTAATCAAATGATAAACTTTTATCTTCGATACGTGAAAGCTATGGCAAAGCTTACACGTAAAAAAATACCTGGGTATATTCTGCAATACAGTATGATTTTATGCTTTCACAAAACTGGTAGAGGTCTCAGTAATTAATATAGTGCACCATATAGCATCAAAGATACTGTAGATCCCTCATTTGAAAATTGAATAAAACTACCAACACAAATGAATACAAAAAAACCTCTAAAAAGAAAAAAATATATATTTTCTTCAACTAGAAAAGTGGTGATGATCTTCAAACAGCTAAGCGAATTTTCTTGAAACATAGCTAAGAATATTCTCGATTAAAAGATACGTTTCATACGAAAACTCCTCTTTTTCGTAATGGGTAAAAAAATACGTTTCAGTCAAAAATGCTTCAATGGAATGCCTTTATTGTCTGCCAATCAGGTGCGCAGTGGAAATCTAAGTCAAAAGGATCCAAAAAACTGTTTTATGACGAGTGTCCTATGACACTTAACTTTTCGATAATAGATTTACTATTTGAGTCGTAGCCAACCACGTACTGACTCGTACCTCCATGGTATGGTTCCCTCGCGATGTTTTCATTCACCTAAAGATTTAGCTCATTGTAGCATTGAAATCTACGTGTAATATTATTAGATAAATAATATTAATATTCTCATAAATCATAATCTATATATTGTGTTTTTACCTAATATGTCTTTCCTAAACCTTGACCTACAACAAATCCCCTACTATTCACCTCAAAATCACTACAAGCCGTTGATTTATCACCAACATTCCGAATTCCGTGAAATAATAACACCGACTAATGACATCTCATTTTTTTCACGCACGTCGCCTCGAAATATACCTTTTCATAGTAACTCCCTAACAATAACTTCAAAGGTTATGAAGAATACAATCTAAAAGACTCGTTGCTCAGAATTGATATTGCGTAAACGCATTGCCAAGTTACTATTATCTTTACATCGGTCTAAAAACAACTCTATTGACTTCGAGATAAGATCATTCGGTCTGTGAATTAAGGTTGGTATGACATAACATGACAAACGATCGACCAAATCGCCTATTATACTCTAATATTCCTATATATTATCTGGTCTTAAAAGGCCATGTTTCAAGTGATAAATTGGCATGCTATTGGCATCTTTGTCGCTCGGCTCACTGGCACATGTTGAATGGCACAAAAAGTGGCAGGTGATGTTTTTTATAATATAACGCGTGTTAATTTATAATGGACGATTGATTTGGATCGTTGGAATGGTAGAATGTAGTTTATTTTAAGATAATTGTTATTGACCGAGCGAGCGTGAAGCTTGGGAAAAAAGCTTTCGTATGTCCGAATGTCTGGATTTCCAGCTGTTCTCCTCTACAGGTTGCATTTTTCAACCGATTTTGGCGAAATTTTGTAGCAGGTTCGATAATTGTTTTTTGTGGATTCAGTTTTTGGAAATGTTTCAAAATGACAGAGATATGGGGGATGAAATTTTGAAATATGAGCTTTCCTTGAGGCTACGTGAGTTTCTTGAAAATGGGCGTAAAAGGAGACCTTCAAGGTAAGCAACAAGAGTATTGCAAACCAGGAGATCGAGCGTGTATGTAGAATATCCCATGATATCATTATTATTTAATGATGTTTTATGATGTTCAACCTCTTATCGGGTTTCAAATATCCTATCCAATCCTCCTAAAAATTTGAAGATAGTTGTTTGTTACACTTTCAAGCAGAAACTACTAAACGGATTTTGATGAAACTCACCACATAGATTAGATCATAACATAAAGGTTACTTTTATGAATACGTGGGGGCTAGTACTCAAGAGTAAGACATAATAACAGAGAGAGTAAACAATAGCAATAATAAAAGAAGTTAATTTCACGTCAAATGTGTCTCTGCAATTACTTGCGGGTAATACACGCCAACTGACGCGTTTACACTGACCGCACATGGCGTGGATGAGAATGTTTTATTTTATTTTTTTAGCACTGTATTTTTTATGTGGCACTTATGTTCACGACGTGGTTCTAAATAAATCCTAAGCAATATCCTAAGCTATAGGAATATTTTTTTACCCTAAATTTTAGAAGGAGTACCTATGACAAAAATAAATATAGATATTCTTTCGTGTGATCAAAACTTTAAAATCCAAGATTTTTTATTAGTTTTCTTTAGATTGAATGCAAAAGGCATATAATATAAATTAAGTAAACGACTAACACATAGGGTAAATGGTGCAAAAAAATTTTGCTTATTTAAATTATAGTTTATGAATACTTTTATGGTAAAAATAGAACACAATTAGATTTTTTTCGTTGGAAATAGATTTCGCTTCATCTATAAACTACGTATAGTATGAAACAACTTAGATGAAGCATCGGCAAAATTCGTAAAATCAATAGTTGCCGAAAAGAGTGCGCCTACAACATTACTCATGTGTTAAAAAATGATCGGCGAAAATTATCTTGTTGAACGTAGAATGGCGCGATAGAAAATGATTTTTAATAGTTGTGTAAATCGGAAGTGAAATATACAAAAACGATTTGCCGATGCTACATCTAAGTTGTGTCATAATGTACTATGTAGTTTTTTTACATCATATTAAAACAAATGGGACACCAAAAATTACATACATTTTCTTTCCTACGACAAGAAAGACTATAATACTGCTGATATATACGTACATAAAAACACTGATTTTTATCAGATTAAAATCTTTCGTATCCAGCGTGTGTGTAGTCTAAACCCAACCCAGACATTATCAAGATGGCTGGTCGAGAAGCGTCGCACATAATGAGGGAACTGTCGAACATCTGCACGCACGCGCACCTCCTAACCTACACACACTTGTGTGTGATGTCAGAAGAATGGATCTTCGATGTTGAATTAACGTGTTGTATTACTAGTATAATTTTGAAGATAATAAGATTTGAATTAGTATTAAAATTAATTCGAAACATATATTTTTTTATATGTTACATGTAGATCATATATTGGAATAACAAACACCCAAAGGGAAGTAAGTTTATCTAATACTAGCTGTTCCCCGCGGTTTTACTTGCGTTCCCGGGATAATAAGTAGCCTTTAACCTTTGGGGATAATGTAGCTTCCTATTAGTGAAAGATTTTTTCTAATCGGGCCAGTAACTCCAGCGTTCAAACAAACTCTTCAGTAGTCTTCTTTATTATTAGTATAGATAAATAAATATTAAGTCATAGGTTATACGATTCAAATCCATTAATAAACGAGAACTATATGAAAACTGTAAATTAGTAAAAATAATCATATCAAAATATTTGACAAAAACACAAATAAAATCCTCTTACAACATCCTGACACATCATCCCTGACACATCCTCAACTAATAATTTGGGGTGAATCGGTGCTACGGCGTAGGCCGCGTAGCTCGTAGCCCGTAGCGCCGTAGCGGTTGAAATATGGCCCATGTATTATTCAAAGAAATTGCCACATATTTCATCCGAGGGAAATAACTCTGAGATATGTGTATTATACGGCACCCAAAATGATGACACCAAAAAAGCACTTTTTTATGTGAGTTTATTTTTATTGTATTTATTGGTCATTCTTATTTATTAATTTAATGTGTGATATTTCCTACTGTACATAATATTATAAATGCGAAATGGAGTTCGTTAAGTTATGACGCTTTAAAACTAGTTTCCTAGTGTTACTCTTTGGTCCATAACCTATCTCTATGCCAAAAATAAAGTTGATCCATTGCTGCGTCATAAAACGACAGACCAACAAACACACTAACATTTGGAACGAGATCAAATGAGACAAAAGGTAAAAAGCAAGGATATTAAAAAATAAAAAATAAACTTTTTTTTTCTTTATTAAATTAACTTATTGCAAGTATTTTTAATCGTCAAAATATGTAAAATAAAAAAAGTACTTATATAAAAACCTTAAAAAGGCTTTAAATAACAATATGGCTTTAAAAACTATCTGAGATTCCACAATTTTTTTCAGCTCTCCAAACCGTGAACCGCATCACACCAAAGCTAAGGCTGCTCGCAGACTGGCTTCACCTTATCTATGCCAAAGTGATTCTGCTCGGCAGCGCGCGCGATATTTATGCGATGTACCAGATTTACGAGCGAACACCGACCGTAGCTGCGGACTGAAGAAACTTGTCATAAGACGGTATCATACTGACACAACTGGTGTTTTTGCGGCTGAGAAAAAGTTAAGGTGGTTACGTGATTAGATACCACTTCAAGCAACTTCAACTTCAAGCATGATACTACAAGGCTTAATTTTGGGTGCAGTGTGCAGCGGCTATTCCTGTCTGAGTGCCCTATAAGCAGACAGTTTGAAAACAAATGATTTTACAAAAGAGGAATTTTATTGTCAGCAATAGATAGGGCGCTATGATAACTTTAGCCTGATCGCAACCGCTGTATAGGTAGGTACGCGAGCGGCGAGATGGGGGGGGGGGAGGGAGAACAAGCAAAAAGTTTTGAAACTGATGCTTCAAGTTTGTCAGAGGTACATAAAACTTATTTTTTTATTTAAATCTATCATAACTCTGTAGGGATATTTGCCTAAATTGGGTAAATAAGTTACCCGGTATGGTAAAAATATAAAAAAATAATGAAACGCAAAATAAAAAAACATTAAAGAAAATGTAACGTTGATTTGTGACTGGGTGACTAGGTATATCAACGCACAGCTCAAACCACTGGACGGATCAGACAGAAATTTTGCATACAGATAGCTTATGACGTAGGCATCCGCTAAGAAAGGATTTTTTTCCCCCCTAAGTGGGTAAAATAGAACAACAGGTGAAACCCTATTCCCTATACGTAAAAAAATCAAATCAACTACCAAACCAAATCACCGTAACAAAACTACAATACAAAGTAATTTCGACCCCTACCAGTTCTCATATGAACACACTGGTTGTAACGCTGACTTCACAGTTATAAATTAGACTTATCATGCTTCCTAAATAAACCGAGACACCCCACACCTCCGACAAAAAATATATATTTCCTTGCGATGCATAATATTTTAAACCATCCCCTTGCCTCATACAAAATGGCTGTCGACACTCGAGACTCGCTACTATTTTTCCTATGGGTTATGGTCCAAGGTTTTAACTTGCGTATTTATGCAAAAAAGCATTTGAAAAACTACCGTTATCAAAAAGGTTAATGCTGAGAGTCATCTACGCTAACAATTTTTCGCAAATCGGATGATTTTATTTGTAAACTTTCACATTTAGTAACTCAGTCTTTATTGTTTGTCACCTTTTCACGCTTAAACTACTGTACCGATGGCAAAAAATTGTTACACGCAGATAGCTTATAATATGGATAAATACATAAGCTATTTTTTATCCCAGGAACGCGGGACAGCTTTGTTTTACTATGTACTTCCGCGGGGCGAAAAGCTAGTCCTACTAATTATAAATGCAAAAGTTTGTGAGTATGGATGAAATACTCTTTCACGTTAAAACTACTAAACGGATTTGGATGAAACTTGGCACAAAAATAGATCATACTCTAGAATAACTTATAGGCTACTTTTTATCCGAAGAAAACATAAGATACTTCGGGAACGCGGGTGAAACCGCGGGGCGGAAGCTAGTTTATTATAAAACTTCTTAATGTAAACAGTGTCATATCATTTAGTCACTCACTCGCTAAAAAACTCAAGGTCCTCATGTTTTTATCTGCGATACTGTCACAACACATTACTTACCCTGTCTCGCATTTCTGAAGCCTGGTCACCGCTACCGCGACTACTTTATCCTTGTGCCGCGTCATGCGTGATATATATCCTAGGAGTTCCTTACACTTGGCGAAGCAGACAAAATAATTTATGTACCTAGTTTAGTGGGTACTTTTGTGAATAAATGGCTGTTTCGAGGTGAATGACATCTTTGTTATGGCTGTACTGCAAAGTTACATTAGATTGATGGAAAAAAGGGAAAAGTGTGGTGTATTTTTTTACTGAAATATTATAAAAATAACCATAGAACAGACATTTGAATATATTTAAAATTTTGATTAAAAATATATCAATGGAATTATCACAATATTAAAATTGCCGATTACCCCTTACGGTTGTTGTAAAGCTGAAAAGTTAGTATAAGTACATGTATATTTATACTAACACTTTTAATAATTAAATTAAAAGATAAAGATAATTTATTAGCTTTATATATCATTTTTTTTATACTACTAAGACAGCAAACAAGCATACGGCCCACCTGATGGTAAGTGGTTACCGTAGCCTATGAACGCTTGCAACACCAGGGGTATCACCCGCGCGTTGCCGACCCTGCAAAAATCTCTTCACACCCTTCTTGAAGAACCCCATGCTGTAATCTCTTGGGAAAACCACAGCAGGCAGCTCATTCCACAACTTGGGCGTCCGTGGTAGGAAGCTCCTTAGGAACCACACAGTACGAGATCATTTAGGTTCCAGTGTGTGAGGATGAACCCCCCGCCGATAGCGAGAGGTGCGATGGTAAAAGGTAGCCGTGGGCATCATATCAAACAATTCTTCAGAACACTGTCCATTGTACAAGCGGTAGAACACACATAAGGACACAAAGTCTTTCCTCAGACTAAGGGGTTCCAGGCCGCTTGTGAGCACGGGATCGTCGACAATTCTAATGGCACGCCGCTGAACCGAGATATCATATTTATTGACTTAGGTTACATACTACCCAGTCTCTACATTATCAGTATTTTCAGTTCAAGTGTATAACGAACCGGTGGTAGAGACATTTTTAATTATTGTCGACGTTCAGAAGTTCCATAACACTTGATAACAGGGTCTAAACTGAATAAATTAGTTTTAGGTTTTTTGTGTTTTCATTAGCTTTCCATCCAGCAGTTTCACCCGCAATCCCCTTTACATCCTTAGAGACCTTGAATGGGATCGATCCGTCCTGATGATTCAGTCAGCCATTTCTCAGTTACATTATTACATGTCCAGACTAATATGGGTAAAATACGAGGCACAACTAGTATTTTATTAAAATGAAAAGAAAAACCTACACAAAAAATTCCCATTTTACTGTCCGTAAATAATACCCATATGTTTTGCAACGAGTGTAGTTTCTAAATAAAAAAGGCACAGTAAAACAAAACCAACAACAGTAGTCCACGAGTCCACAGACCATTAGCGAGAGTATTTGTTCTGCGAGCTTTGCGATACCATCGTTCAATGGACGCTACCACGGACCGTTAAAAATGTTGGAAATGTCGTATGAAATTTCTTGTGCTTTATAATATGAGCTTTTGAGGAGATGATCGTACATTGCTTATAAACCTTCCAAACATCATAATATATTTTACCGGGAACTAGTATGCAAAATTTTTGTAGGTAAGTAAGGTACAAGGTAATGCAATTATTTTACATCGACTCATAATAATTGATTACGATAAAATAGTATTTATGGATAAAAAAAAAATTATATGTCAAAGATTGTAAATTAATTATTTCATCCCAAATCGTTATTAATAATACCTTAATATTCAGAGTAATTTTCAAGCTCATCAAATAAATTACGCTAACATTTACAGTTCCTCAATTAATATTAAAATCATTCTGTCTTATACGGGAGATGATTACAAGCAAGTTGATGCATATAATTATGACGGTTATATGTTATATGAAAAAGAAAAAGAAAAATTATGTCCTTTCCAACTATTCAACAATCCATGGTCACCATAGTCCACACGGCTAATTAGACGTCATATTTATACTTTAAACTTTTTCGTTTTTGTTTTTGTTAACGATTACTGACCACAGACTAACTATGACATGTCTATTTGTAGTAGTGCTGTAAAATGTGCTTTTTAGGAAATATTAAACTACACTACGTTGTAGCTTGGTAAGGCAATAGACAGAGGTTCATTAGACTCTACATTATAGTGAATCATAGATTAAACAGATGAACTTTAATGCAAAGATATAATGCTCATTTTAAATATCTCTCTGGCTACTGTCACCAGCACTAAGTTACAACGTAAATAGTGTACCTACAGTTAACATTTGGTTGTTCTCGATTGGAGGATAAAGGTAACAAAAGACGACAATAAAATAAGGCGATGGTAGTGACGTCGAATGCCGAGTCGAAAGTCGAAGGTCGAAGGTTCAAATCCTACAATGAACTCGAGTTTTCGGTGAAGGAAGACATCGTGAGGAAACCATAAGGTGGTAGGGTACTTTGTAGTACCCGCCTGGCTGGCTACCACCCTCAAGTTGAAAATCTGTCGCCAAGCATCTTTCGGTGTGTTCCGACAGCTGCACTTGAGAGCCAGTTCCTTTCCATCATCGGCCACATCATCATTGACCACGGTGAGATTGTGGTCAAACACAGGCCTATACATAGTAAAAAAAAATCGGACGTGGTTTCGAATCCCATCTAGCTAGTTCCCTTAAGTTGAAAATTCGGCGCCTAGTAATTAATACCTACCTATGGGTACCGACAGTTCTCTTCTAGGCACTATTGACCACACAATGACTTTTAGTAAGATTAAGGTCCATAAAAAAAAACGAGTATAAAAATTGTTATTTCCAAATAAAACCTTATCAACTCTCAATAAAGTAGTTAAATGACTAAAACATTTTGTCATAAAATTTGTATAGAAATCGTGACGTTTATCGTAAGACAAAGCAATAAAGTAAAATGTATATGAATAAATACCGACAGAGGTAAATATTTTATGAGATAGAAATTAATAAATAACCTCGTAGAGCGAATGTGGACAGAAACACAGACTTTTCCTTTTTCCTTTCCAACAAACTTTTTTTTATTTAATAACTAGCTTTCCGCCCCGCGGTTTCACCCGTATTCCCAAAGATACCTAGTAGTAGTTAAAAAATTAAAACGCATTCGTGAATCAATTGTTCCCTAGTAGTATCGAAGCTTAGACTCTGTTGTTATTTACTCATGTAATAAAGATAAAATGGACAAAGTTATAAACTGTCTGTGTTCATATCTTTATTGTATGCTTGTTCATATTATAAATGTTGTACCATTCAAACACCAACATGTGGTTATTAACTGATTAAAGATTATGTTATTAGAAATTTATTATTCACCAAACATGTCATAATCGATTGGGATATTATTAACAAAATTGGACTTTATTGACATAATCGTAAAAGCAGTGTTATTCTATTAGAACAGAAGTTTGTGTTGAAAGAATGTTTAATAGTAATCTATTTAATGAAATATACTACAAGGTCTGACTGATACAATGAGAGATTAATGCAGATTCTAAGCGTTTAATGCGTAGTTACTACATTACCGACATTTAACCCCAAAGAATATAAATTAGGAAGTTGTAAATTTGTCACAGTTAACGAAATTAAGGTTTAGTGGTATCACAATGCAATGGATGTATGAAAGCAATCAATAAAAAGAATACAATTCATCATGTTAAAGTCGATTAAATATTTAAACAGAACACATAAGTCACAGTAACCGCTTACTACACTAATAGACGTGCCATATGTATGCTCATTTGGCAAATTCGTGGTAAAAACACAGTTTGATCTATGGATGCCGCTGGAGGCGTCGGTTGGAGCGCGAAATTCAAATTTTATCACGTTTTTTGCAAATTGCAGCTGAGTTATAGGTCGTATGTCATCAACATGTTATATTTACTGATTAATAACAAAAGATATCATCAACATATTCCTCCAAGGTATATAACTGACATATACGACTATTTCATGAAAATGTTACTAATTACGAACGTTTACCCTTAAGGTACAATGATCTAAGTTCCCAATGCAACGCGTAAAGTCTCATTATCTCCATTAGTGATGACGTTTCCACTATTTTACTCCATTGTTCTACTGCATTAATATCATAAGACACCAACAGATACTGATTATTACGCTAAATCATGTTTTTATATTTTGTTGTTGGATGATAATCGTGAACCTGCTCTAGTATCATTATCTCTTTATTTATATCTCTTCGGTAACCAGATTGATCTTGTCTGTCCTTGTTCTATTGTCCTTGACACAATTACTCTGTCTTTTTTAATTCCTTTTCATGTATAAGTTTATCCATCTTAGTAACTCTTTTTGTCACATCACAATATTTTTTGCGTAATTCATAACTCAACTCTTCTGAATATTCATAACCGATAAAACTTCAACTTAAAGCCCATTGTAAATGCAAAGTTATGTTAAGTCCAAAACTAGTTTTAAAGTAAAACAGACTTTATTATCATAATGGATGTTTTGAATTGAATTAAGGACTTAAAGTAAACTGAGAAGGAGTTTATTCGACAGGAGTGAATGTATATTTTATTATAATTATATTGATAACTAAGCTTGGTTATTGACATTTGCTAACTTTTATCACTAATAAAGCTCATTTTCAGAGGTTATAAAGAAGACCTCGAAGTAAAAAACAACGGTATGCTTCAAACCAGATAGATAACGGTAACCGTAAATGGGTGACATACAATATAGAATCAATGGAAATTTGGATATCTACAAAAATGCTGTAATAAATTTGAATTAATATTCCTTTTTTTCATTAATAATTTTTCTACTTGCTACAATATGTTGAGAACGCAGGACAGCTAATGATGTTAAATTCAAATATAAATAAAATAATGATGAGTAGGTACTACTAATTCTATCAACGCAAAAAATATTTAACAGGAGCAAAAAAGTAACAATTCAGAACCAAATCTAAATTTACATAACTGGTATATTTCAAACAATGTCCCAGTATCTATGATGTGAACCACAAGTGAATTCATTTAGCACGAAGGCAATGGGCCTTTGATTCATCACCATCACTCATATTCAAATATTCACGTATACACACCACATCCTCGTTCAATTCTCGAATGGCGCAATTACTAACGTCCCATCTCGACACGCCACCGGTCGAGTTACGAGCGCTTTAGATTTATTGTTATTACCGCACATTTCCTCTGGGTAACGTTTTAATTACACAGATCGACGATAAAGCATCCTGGGGGCGCACTTTTCTTCATTACAAGATGGATAGCCAGCATCTACGCTGTCGAGAAATTTATACCCGCAAAGCTTTTAATGGCTTATAGTCCAGCTATTGTTGAAGATCTTTGTGATACAATAAAAAAAGAAAACGACCACAAAACCAATATAGCAAGATGCGAATGTCATTCGGACATCGTACATCAAATAGGTAATATTATATTGGGACCCTCGGCAATTCTGGAAGCTATGGAAGACATAAATCAAGCACCTCATAAGCGAAAGGTCCCTTTTGCGACCGGACCTGACACTACAACATGAACTGGCAAAAGGAAATCGCCATTCGAAAAACATTCGCTATTTCCTCTAACGTAACAACGTAAGAGTGTTTTTCGCGAATTCGCACTGGATAAGACCTTTGATCGGTATCAGAGGGCGAACTGAGAAAGCGATCGACACTTTCCGGCTTCACTTATCATTTGTCGCCTCAACCTTTCTTCTTATAATCTAAATTCAACCTTATCGTCATCAATTAGAAAAAAGATTTAATTTTTATCGACGATCATTTGGTTAATTAAGATTGAGATTAACAACATCATCAATTATAATTAACAACGCATATTTTTCTTTATCTTACATCAGTGATTTATGTGATAAAATTACAAACTTAATCTAATCTTAGTATAATTTACATGTTGACATGTTTAAAGGCTATATCTGTTTGGCTCAAATTAGCGGTTACGTCGTATTAGTTTGGGAAGTATCGTCCGCAGGCCATTTGTCACAGAGGCCATTTGTACTTGTCGAATCACGGCCATTAGACGAGAGTGTGTGACCGCGTGGGGTTAACCCTTGTCCCTACTCTGTTACATCACTATTCCAAGCCGCCATAGAGTAACAAAACTCTATATAAAACAAAGCGGTTAAATCCAGATAACAAACGATATTGCTTAGTGATACAATAAGCTATGGACAAGGATATTCACAGATTGTCTATGAATTTGAACAGGCGCTAAGGGAACACCGCACTTGTCAATATCGAGTTGTATGAGCAGAGCTGTCCCGTCGATTTATCTTACTTTGCGGCTATTGTTACAGACGGCCGAGGTTGCAGCTGATTTATAAGTAGCCTAGTTAATTACGACGAGCGTCGACGCATCGTTAATTTCTCTCTACCTCTCATTAATCTTTTGGCTGTCATTAGCGCTTGCAGCTTCCTATTTCCACCTGACGTTACGTTACACATATCTCATGGGCGCATGTGAAGAAACTTAAATTTTAAAGCTTGCCAATAAATACATTCGCATAAAACTCGAGTTTATCTCAGTTCCCTTTGAAGTACGGCCCGAGAAAACAAACAAAGCAATAAAGAAGGCCTTTATCGGAGCCACGAGTCGACACGCGAGCTAATTTACAACACAGCCGCGGGTTTTATCTTCATTAACCCATCGATTCACAATTAAGACGCGGAATAAATCTCCGGTAATGCGCTCCCCGTCCGCGCCGGTAGATTCAACTTCAAACAGATGTTATGTATAAATAAAGCCGAACGGAGGCAACCACTCGATATATTCCTGTCCGCGGCAAACTTTACAGATCTATCAGCGCTCGCTAGCCGGCGACAACTCACACATCGCTGCAAACAAACTTAGACCTTAATGTTCCCCTAGTTTACATTAGCATTCGCTGCGGTTTCGATTTCATGCTGTAGTAACAGCCACCTGATACCCATATAACTACAAAATTCAATATCGTCTATAATACAACCGATTTGAAAACCGGTTAGGTCGTTTTTATTGAGGAGGAGTCACAAACCTCATCTTATTTCCAGCGTAACGAGTCGATGCTCACATTCGATTATCTGGCTGCGGTATCCGAGGCATTACACTTGATGTATCGACGGCGACTGCGCGGGATTGTCGGCCGTCAGTTGATTTAGTGTGGCCATTCCTTCCTGGCACTCCATACGGGATAGATCCCCATCTGTCGCGAGCGGTGTGACGGATCGCGGCAATCGAAAAGCTCCGAGGGTACTCTAATGAATTGTCCCAAATAATTGGGATAGTATTTTATATCGGCATCATTTGTTCTTTGATCGGTACATTTATCACGTCGCGTTGATTTGTGCGATGTTTTAACCTTTGTACCATATTAGAATATTAATCTTCGTTCTTCTAATGAGATCGACAAGATACCTATTTCTCTCATAAATCGTATCTTTATCTCTACAATGCAAGAACAATGTTACTATCTGAGAATCTGTTCGAAGCACGAACTTTCTAAGTTCATTTGAAAGGGTCTTTTTGTATCTCGACTTTGATATAAGTGAACTGCCATCTCTGATCAGTAGTCATGAGTTCAGACAATGCTTGCGTCATGTTGTATCGCATTCCTCATCTTAACTTCTGGTGCTTCCGAAAGCAACTACGTTTACTGCAGACACGAGCAAACGAATTTGAAATTCAAAACAAAAAACAGTGCATTAACTGATATCTCGATAGATTTATTCAATAATTTACCTTGCATAATTAAACTAGATGTTGTAATCAAAATTAAGCAATCATAGCTTAACATCCAGCAATTCAAAACCTTATAAATGGTGGTGGAGTGTATGACGATTCCACATAGTTCAAATATCAATTAATAGTTACACCTAATCCAAAAATTAGAAGATAATTCGAAACGCAACAGTATAAACGCAGCTCAAGACTGACTACCACAGTTGTAGCGATAAGACATGGCTGACTTTGATGTATGCCCGCTTCTCGCATCTTGATCGACGTTTGCACCCGTTTCAATAAGCATACGTCTGCCGCCTGCCGTCTATCGATGTCGGCGCGTTCAATACCATCTTGGATCTTGTATTACAGACGCAACGCGAGTTCCACTAGCTTCTTTGAATTCATTATTATTTATTGCATCTCTGAAAATAAAGCAATAATTTTCTGAAAATACTGTGGAAAAAGAAATGTTTTTCAAAATAAGAACTTTCAATGTCATTTATTTTTTCATAGGTTTTGTGACTTTTGTGAAATGTTATATTCAGCTGATTACTTAACTAGAATATTAAGAATCTGTATCAATTAATTCCAGAAGATACAAAAAGTAATGATTATACAATCTCGTTGTCACTTTCTACATGGCTATCTTTACAAAGAGTAACAAAATATTTTTGTACAAAACCCGAATCCCGTCACAATATTTATTTGACGTTACGCCAGAGGGGCGCGATCTGTCATGTCACCGCGTATTAAATCCGATATGCCGTCAGCTACGCCGGTAATTAGAAATGATGTTTAGCGAATGAGACTCGATTATTACTTCATTAAAAATTAACGCTTCATTTACTCCATTAATGAAAATGAAATAGACGTAGATGCTATCAGTCATGCAAGAGTTGAACAGAATTTGTGTAGGTACTAAATTAAATTCTCAAGATTAAATTTTACTTTGGTGCTATATTATTTTGTATCATTCTAAATATTATTACGGGTGATATAATCTGTTTCGATGCTGATACCAATGCTCGAGCAATTTCAATATTGATTACACTACATTCGATCGGTAGAGAAATTGATGGGGGCGAAAAGATAACAAATGATCGCTATTCTATATTTACATTCAGTGTATATGAGTTCGATTTATCATTCAGGCGGACCGTTAAAGCTATAAATCATACTCGTTCACAAATACTTAGACCCAACTGTGCACACGTCAAAATAATGAACGAGCCACGGCTTCCGCTAGAAGTTTCACCATAAAACCGTCTGAAAGCCTTTAAATATAGAGGTTGTAATTACGTAAACAGACATATTGACGTATGTCTGAAAGGTAATCATAAGCTAAAATTTATCACGGAGTGAATCATTCATGCGTTAAGACAGCTGACAGCGCGGCACATATATTATAATGATCGACAGCCTGACGTTACTTGTCACAGAGGGATAATGTTGTTGCCACACTAACTACACTAAAACACTGGAAAATCAACCTCAATTCTACACATTAAAATACAATTTCCATTTATCTAATGCAAGGTATAAAGGGCGTTTTTGTTTTACGCTTTCACGTTTCTAACGAAAAGAACAAGGTTCCACATGAAATTGCGCAACATGAATAGAACCTTATTGCAGCAGCGAATGCTTCAGATTTAAATGAAAATTGCGCGCTTAGTCAACTTGTTCGTGATGGGAAATGTGACTGAGTTCCAGATGGGTCTGGGCAAAGTGAATTCGACTTTGCGATAGATGCTGAGAATTGAGAATGGAATGTTGGTGAGTTTGTGAGGTAGGTTTTTATTGTTTTAGGGTACTTTAGTAGCGCGGTAGCAGAGAGACGTGTCGCGGCGTGTCATCGGGACGCAATGAAGATTTATGAACAGCCCGGTACCACGGTTCAGTCAAACGAGTCACACACGCCTGTGTTTTCTACTTTGTAGATAATTGTGCGGCATGAATAAAATGTGAACATTGTACACGCTGTGCACGTACGATCTACTTTCAAAACGAGATACTCTGATGACATGACAGAAAGAATAAAAATAAAATTGCTGAAACATTTCGTGACTGGACTACCTTTAAACTATTTTTAATAATATACATTAACGTAAGTATACTTGAGTCTGCAAATAAATAAAATAATCTACCAACTTAATTAGGCTATGTACTTGTACAAGAAAATTAAGTGCTCTCAACGACTCCATCAAAAACATTGAGATATATTTTATGTTTTATATTTTTTCACTGATGCTTACTTTAATAATAAAATCAGAGGTTTGTAACAAAGTAGGTAATATTATCAAAAATAATATTGCTTGTGTTTATTCTCCATTTCCCAGAAAACGTCTGTTGATTTAAAATTTTACATTGCCTTTAGTAACAGCCACGCTTCAAATTTATTTGTCTTTGTAGCCAACGTTTACTGCTTTGGGTATATTGTATAGTTTATAACTTCCGAGGAATATTAAATGATCCCACCAATGCTATGGGAGTAATAGTATCTATATAATTTTCCATATTTCTATGGTTCACATATATTTAAAGAAACTAAAACAACTTCTGGAACATCTACCTAACTTCAAACTTTTGATGTTTATAAATAATCAAAATTACTAAAAGCTGTATCTTATTTACTTTACACAAAACAATTTTACAACTGTTTTCTCCAATTTATGGCTTCAACCAAATTTCACAAGTCGACTCAACAAATTTCCGTTTCTTTTATTAACATTTGCAGTGTTTAGCACTGTAGTAGCGGCAACGTTGGATCCTCTCATTACGTATTTAGGCGCCTCTGCTGGCATAAGCCGAGGCTTTCAAGTACCCTGTGCCATATCGTTTGTGCCCTCACTGGAGGGTGCTTCACTGTTGTTTTATTTAGCAAGTGATGCCGGGATAAGCACTCATACATTTTTATTTCAATTCACATTTCGAATGGAATAAATAGGCTGTTGAAATATTGAAATGGGGCATGGTTTTTTACGATCTGTTTGTGCAGACGATAGATAGGTGAATCATGGATGAAGAATGTTGTACATTACAACATTCTTATGTGATGGAGGTATTAAACTAAGATTCTAAAAAGTAGTTTTGATTTTTACTGGAAAATTTACTTTAAAAATTTTGATTGATCAAATGACTTCAAAATCACATCCCGCAAATGATTTATATCCTCAACATCCGACAGAATTTCATATCCATTTATAAAACCACAGCGATAATAATCACACGCTTGTTTAGAAAAAAAATATATATTATACTAATTCAAAACTACCGACCTTCATTATAAACGTCATCGTTCAAAGGGAAAATTGATTTACGACACTGCATTACGCCATTATTTTATGACGCGAGAACGCCCCAAAATAAAATACTAACAAACATACAACCGGCATCCACGACTATTACAACAAGACCAGCTTCATTTTTACCATTACCAAAATTGTCCTTCACCTGTATATCAAGAGCATTAGAATCCATTTTAGGAGTGCGCTGTGTTATATGACGTGTAATGTTAAAATTGGAAGCGACCGTCATAAAGCGAATAAAATACGGGGCACAAAGAATAAGCGCTCGTATAAACGCTGTTATGTCTGTCAACATAAAATATTGTATCCTGTGAGCGACCGGGAGCCACGGTTCAAATTGTACTGCCTCTATTGCACCATTAATCTTTGTAATGCACCGTGTGAAATGGCAGATGAAGAAATTGCACCACTTCGTCTTTGTCATTGCGTTTCAGGCATTTAGGTCATGGATGTAATGAAAATTATTTTGGGGCATCCTTTTACAGGAGCGATTGACTATTGGCCTGTAACGACAAATATTTTAAAATCATTATTGGGAACAATATTTTACTGTGTATTTCGCATCAGATATTTTTCTACATTCTTGGAATATTCTTCATACACTACTATTTGATGTAAACCAAGCAGATGCATTTGTATTATATTACTACATTTATAAATACATCATTTTATAAATAATAACATCTTAACCTTTCTTTTAACCATTAAAAATATTATTGAGTATTAATTTTTAACTTCCTCGTAAGTATTTATTTGTTCTATCATAGTATTCGTTACATTTAAATTAAATGAACCGTTATTCATATAAATTCAAAACTTTTTAAGTCTTCGAGTTCTTTCTCTAACCATTTTTATTCTCGTTTGCTTCTGTGTGATAGACGGCCACTGAGACGTCACCGCGGCGGGTGAGTAGTTTGTTCGCGGATTAGCGACAATCTACGGAAGAGCGATGTTGCCAAGAGGCTTCTTGGTGACGCGAGGAATCAACGGAGATATGACGACAATCCTTAGGTAAGGAAAAACTAAAATTTATTTTATGCTTTTCTTTCAATAAACTGGAATGTTATTACATTTATGGATTACATTAAATTATTATATCAATATAGCAGTTGACGTCTTTCGGCTAATATGATGATGATGATGATTATATCAAGGATTTAAAACATAACAATATAATTGTACATAGTAAGAAGGTTAAAAGAAGTTAGAGCATAATTTATAACAGAAAAAAAACGATGTGTGAAAGCTTTGGAGTTGATATATTTTTATTAGGTGCAATATTAATTATTATTTTATTTACGAACAGTTGAATTAATAAAACTGTGGCCAAATGGAAGAAAAGTAGGTACTTACCTATATTGCGCTGATCCCAAATGATTGAAAACAGGAGAGATGACGACCTATGACTCTTTTAGTAATAAATCGGATTGACCATAAGATATTTAGAAGAATAAGCTTTCATGTACCTATTATTGTTACCTTCACTTTTTCTTTGCACAAAAGAAAGTTGTTTATAATTTTTGACATAATCAGATGTCTCACCATCTCGTAATTAAGAGGAATTTCATACTCCAATTAGAATACACATTTAAAGCAACTATTAGTATAAGTATATGCGTTAATCACAATTTTACCTTGGAAGAAACTTTTGTTACTAAAAAACAATGGTTTTTATCGTCAGTTCGCAAAGCAATTACTAGCAAACAATGTTTTGTTATTTTATAATTACTTACTTGAATAATAAATGTCATTTTATGTAGGTTAAATATTATTGAACAAAGGCTGTATGTATGTGAAAATGTAGCAGTTGCTGTGCTTTGTCAAATGATATAATTATTATTTCCTTTCATTTTGAAAACAATGTGTCATTACAGATTCTTTTATGAGTGGAGAAAATGTGATATATTATTTTGTTTCTTACAAAATAAATGTTTTTTTTCTGACTTGACGTTTATGTCGTTTTAGTTTATTTTAAAGCTCTACTCTGTTAGTTTTAACTACCTACCTACTTACTTATTGCTTTAAGGGGTTTATAAAAATCAATGATTCGGTATCCCAATTTCATATAATTAGTGACTTGTGTTCAACAAATACTCGTTCGAAAAAAAAACCATTTATTTTGACACATGAGTTATAATAAAAATTAAACTAGCTTTCCGTCCCCAGTTTCACCCGCGATCCATATCAGATCTAGATCTATAATATATTTATAATATAAAGAAGCTAAATAATTTGTTTGTATGCGCTAATCTGAAGAACGACCTTGAATTTGAAAAAAAAATATTGTTTATTTTTTGTAATTTACTGCTCTATTAATGAGGAAGATTAAAAAAAAGAACACTAATGAAGAAAGGTGTAATAGCGCAAGAAAATGAGCTAGTTCGTACATAAAAGTAAAAGGTGCCAAAATTAAATGTGACATTATCACAAATGTGTCACACCAAACAGTACCTACTTCCACAATCGGTAGTATTAATTGAAAACTTAGCAGTCGTTAATACATTTCAGTTTATTGTAATTGCATTTGTTATGGGACCTTCAGGCGTGTGTCAGGTTGTATACTAATTAAGCAATTGTCGTTTGGTACAAGTAAGAAGCTACAACGATTAATATTAGGTACTATTATAAGTCGTTAAGTAACGTCAATAAGGTTTATAATTTATAAAATGTTAACTGTCAAATAGTATTTTTTTACCTTATTTAGACGACAACACCAATCTTAAAAATCCTATGATTTTATAAATACGAAATCTTGTGTCTTTAAATATAAAAAGTGCTAACCGATCGCTATGAAATTTGGAACGCAGATGATAATATGATACTTTTTATCCCGAGAACGCGAGTGAAACCACGGGTGGCAGCTAGTTTTTTGGCAACTTTACGTTTTTGTTTAAAATTAAATCCATTCACAATCGATAAGTTTATAACTTAAACGGTAGTCAAAAAATAGCCTTGTAATTTGTTTCGTTGTCAATACTGTCACATGTCGCGGTAATTAAGTTTCACCTTTCATTATCGACTCGACAATAATCTACAGTTTTAATATTTATTACCACAGTACAAAGAGCGTAGGTAGTAGGTCAACTCACGCTTCTTGAGGGAGCCTTAATTAACTCGATGTATTTTTTTAAAAACCACCAAAGGTACCCTATGGGCAGAGGTAGAGACTCATGCCACGAGAGTCATGTCATTTATTCTGTCTTAATGTCCTTTTATCCTACAAATTCTTCAATTTAAGTGTTGTTCTAAGTGTTTGAACGCACTAATCTCCGCAGTTACTGGTCCGATTCTAAAAATTATTTAATTAATAGCTAATATATACATCCCCGAAGGTTATAGGCTACTTTTTATCCCGGGAACGCGAGTGAAACCGCGGGGAACAGCTAGTAGTTTATATGACTGAACGAATTTATGATTAAGACATTAACCTTTATAGTGCTTAGTAATAGTGCTTGGTCATGGCTCGAAACTATTAACGATATTGTACCATTTCGTGGTCTTGTTTGGAGTTGTTTTACTATTATCTTTTTTACTTTGACATTACAATTGTCACTAGTGGAGGCGGAAGTTGGACACATTGTCAAATTAAACGCTTTATTTCTCGGTATTTAATTATTGAAACTGTTTTCAACTTTGACAACAGTTGGAATTGTTAAATTGTAATTATTTAAATTATGCTATTGAATAAATTGGTTTGTTCTAGAAGTAATTGTATATTTATACAATGTGGTGTTTTTTGTTTTAAAAAGGGAATATTTAAAAATAGGCATTTAAATATAAAAAGAGAAATTGACTGATTGACTTTTTATACTGGTTACTGAGATAGCACGGTAGATGGCGGTAATATTATACGTATGAACGCATAGCTCAAACACATGGTCTAAAAACATGAAAACATGATAAAATTTTACAGTTGACTGTAATTAGAAAAATATAAATTATAAAAGGGTTTTTCAAAATCCAACCCCTAAGAAGGCAAAATAGGTATTGCGGGTAAAACCATGGGGTTTTTCTTTCATTTAATTCTACATGTACACTATTTTTATTTTTGTTTGTAATGAATACATTCGAAAACGGGACAGATTAAAAAAAAACATTTCACCTTTAGAATATAATATTATATTATCACTGAGTAGGCTAACTTTTATTTTCAAAAAAATTAGGGACCCGTACGAAAACTTACACTTACAGTAGGTAAAGTAATATACCAAAAGTGTAAAAAAATGCTATAAAATGTCTTACGTACGGATCCCGAGTGAAGCTGCGATGCGGAAAGCTAGTCGAATAAAAAAAAACACAATAAGTATGTACATAACTTAAATTAACAAAAAAAACTTCCTAATCCTGTTTAAAGTATTTTAATTCACACGGTTTTCAGCCAATTCAGTGAACACTAAACCCCTATGATACTGTTCATCATACAAATGATAATTGCGGTGTTCCATCATTTCCCCAATCTCCCCTACGGCTATGATAGATGGGTGACGTGTTTACTTTGCCAACTTTGCCCAGCTGCACTGTCTGTTTGTTTATTGTTCTATGTTATGATTCGCGAACGGTTCGCTTTAATAACACTATTCGTAAAAGCGTAAAATAGGGGCCTGAAGTACTTGAAATGTTTTTATTTATGTTGCCTATTGGCTCATTGTTATTTATGTACTTATTTGAGTATATTTTGTTTAATAATGCAACGTTATACGTACTAGCTTCCGCACCGCTGATTCACCCGCGTTCCCGAGGTATCTTATGTTTTCCCGGGATAATAAGTAACCTATATGTTATTCCATGTATATAAGATTCGTCGTTATCCAAATTCTACACGGTCGTAAGGGACGTGCTGGACAGAAAGAAACCAGTGGAGGCAGATCATCCGCTCCAGATATTGCCGTATTTTAGTGATAAAGAAAAGGTATTTAATACAAGACTATGTATTTCATACAAAAATGGGTAATATTTAAAAGTATTTTAGAACAAATCTTTATAACTACTTATCGTGTTTTGTGTTTATTTTTGTCTTAATAATAAAAAATAGCCGAACACATGGCAGTTTTATTTAATACAATTTAAAGGTCTCTAAAACTTGATAAAGGTACAATAAGCAATTTATATTAGTCAGACGACGCGAAATAAATCGTTCGTACAACAGGATTAGCAACCTCTATTAAATTCAGTATAGTAGGTAGGTATCTATTGATAAATATCAAATCAACCAGAAACTTAAACTAATTTAAATTTCGAACACAACCATACAAAGAATTCACACAGGAATAGATTTAAAAAAAAGTTGTATAAAAGAGATCCCATACTGTCACAACAATAAACTGTCATTAAAGTTTAATATTCTAAACGCACACCCATTTCGTCAAGATCTTTATCATTCATTCATACGGTCACGCATTGTCAAATTTCCTGTCATGTTATCTGCTCCATCGGGTACAAAAGACCCCGAAGCTTTCCGAGGGTTACTTTGTGCTTCAGTAACCCTAATGTGCCAATAAATGCTGTATAAATGTCACCATTGGAATTTTACATCAAATTAAAATAAATATTTTATTCATTAAGTTTTTAATGAAAATACTTACTGTACCTCGTGGTTTCATTTGCATTTCCGATGTTATTCCAGAATTCGATTTATGATAATCGGAATATACTTACCTATGTTCAAAGTTTCAATCAAATTCGTTCAGGGGTAATAGAACTAAGTGATAACAAACATACAAACACAATCTTATAATATTACAATATTAGGTAGATACTTAATAGAATTTGGAAGATAGGTATGGCATTTTTTCAAAACCTACGTAAGGATAACAAATTTTGAATAACTTTGACTATAGAACTCTGAAAACGTTAAACGTTCGAGTAGAAAAAGTACCCATAAAAAATGATTAGGTACAGAATTTGGTTCCATACAAAAAGTTGTTGAACATGATGAACCCAGCATCGATTTTAAAAATATGCCAACCCAAAGATACCTACATAGGTAATTGCCTATGTAATGGATATGTTAGATCGCTTCAGGTGGTCGTTCAGTAGCTATCTCTTATTGCTAGTTAATATCAAATGTCAAATTTGCATTTAAAATCTCACAGCATGTGGTCGGGGTTTTGTGACTGTGAAATTTTGGGTATGCAAAGTGTGTTGTCTCAGTTATCAAGCTAGTTTGACAAAATGGCGATATGACATTTAAGGAGAAGACAGGTTCTGACGTCATAATTGTAAAAAATGTGACACATTTTTTCAGACATTGCACTGCCCTAAGAATAAATTAAGCTGGAACCTACCTACCTATCTATCTACATACTATCTGCATACCGATTTTTATTTTTCATTAGAACTTTCTCCTGACCATAACAAACAACAAAAAAAGAATTAGCGAAATCGGTCCAGCCGTTCACGCGTGATCTCGTAGGTATCTATTGGACACGATCTTCTAAGTCCACGTGCCATTATGGGTGACTACGGAACTCTATATTATATGCGTGGCCTGACACGCACTTGGCAGGTTTTTTATATTTAAGAAGATTATCATCCATCAATATTACACAGACCATAGTCAAATAAACATTTTATTTCGATACAAAATCAAATTAAATTTGGTGTGCTAAAACGCAAAATTGAAGACATCATCAAAAGCAACAGAAATAAACATTAAAATGTTTTATTCATAAAATAATAAACTAAAGATCCAGGTATAAAAGCGTATCGCATTAACATAATAACGAGTACATCGTATCTATAGCGATTTTGACAACAATACCCGCTATAGGTTAAGCTCAACCCTCTAATTCGACACGCGGGTCTATAATACCAGACTATGCATTATTCAACAACTGATAATATGTTAATTTACTCCACCTTATGTTTATGGTAATCGTAATTGGTTATTTCTCTGCACGGATTACTGCGACGTATCTCATCAGTCTTCAAAGCATCTGTCAGTTAATCTTACCAGTGAGAGGTCATTTGTATATACTCCGTTGTATATCAAGGTGGTACCGAGATGCATAAATAAAATCTACATCATTATCTCAATTAATATCTTAAAATTTATTCCTTCCCCTTTAAACTTTTTAATGTGACGATTAATCACGCGAGACGTGTAAAATCGTCATTTAAGTTGAGTCATTATTTTGACTCGTTGACATTTAGTTGCGTTGCGTAAGCGTCGTGAGAGTTAATGATGTAGTGTCGAATTTACGCAAAGTTTAAATTGTTTTATTGAAATTTCTTATTTAAATGATTTTATAATTGTGACTGGTGGATAAATTATTATTATAAAATGAAAAAGGTTAAATACGATTTAATTATTTTATTATGAGTTATTGTAATAACTTTTTGATGTAATATTTTTTTTTACCTCAACCTTTTTTCTTTTCTTTTGATATTTTTTTAATCATTTATTTTTTATTAAAATACTCTTTTATGTATGTATCTACTTAATACATAAATGTAGTGTTAGATTAAAATTTTAAACAGATTTGTGAATTCGTAATAGTACCTAAAGAAATACGAGTACGAGTACATTTTAGTGCCCCTAAGTTGCTGTTAGCGTTTTAAAGATGAAAATCTATAAAAAATACTACTTACATAAGTCAGAACTACCTACATAATATTTTAGTATTTTCTAAAAGAACTAAAAAAATATTGTTTTACCTAAAACAATATCATAAACATCTTAGAAATGTTTCAAATAAGCTTTAAGCTGGTTATAGTGCAATCATTTGTCAACAGATGGCGCTACTTGTATTACATTCAACATTCTGTTACATAGTTTTGGTCCTTGTCCAAAAAGTTTATTTTTGTTATTATCAATGTTTTATCTTAATGATTTAAAATAATATACCCAGTACCTATGCAGGGACATTTATTGATGACCTTAAAGCGCTATAGGTTTTTTAAAAGTATGATATAAATTCCTTAGCACTAGAATTATACCTGGTGGTTCCACTCTTAGGATTTGGTTTTCGAAGAATCCTTTCTTAGTGGATGCTTACATCTTTATACATGCCGTCTAAATTGCATATCTTTATGACCTGTAGTTTAGGCTGTACGTTGATATGTCCGTCTGTGATCAATCAGGGACTTTGGATTTTATATACAGAGATTTTTGCTACTCAATATGGAAAAAATATTGCTAAAGGTGACAAAAACATGTAATATTTTGCCTTAGGAAAACCTCTATTCATGTATGCACCCAAATTCTCAAATAAGCAACTTTGACTAATAATTAAAAATCACACATAGCTGTATACCTTTGTGAAAATAATAAAGAAGATTTTAATATATTGAATGAGATGTCAAAAACAGATTGTGAATGAAAGTCACGGCAGTATCAGAGCGCATTTACAGGATTAAGTCCACCCACGATAGTGAATAAATACAAATTAATTATACTGTCTTAAGTGTCATTTTTATTCAACAAGATTAGATTCAACATGTTATTTTATTGACAGATTTAAAGGATATATCAAATAAAATGAAGATTTAGGCGATAATAGCTAGATAGATTGAGCTCAAGCTTCCAGTGAAGACAAACTTTACCCTTCCTTGTTATGATGTCCTCAAGACCCACCTAACTGGGTAATAAGTATTGTAAACTCAAGATAGCAAAATCTATTGCTACACCTCAAAGTTTTTTTAGGATATTCCAGTAAGATTGTTATTTAAATTTTACGATCTATAATATCAAATCAAATTCCCATACACAAAATGACTTGTAACTAAAGAAAACTAAAAATCGAGTGAAGAAATAATAAGTTTATAATAAACCAGTCGTTTCCCATTGCCTCTGTTTTCCATTACTCTGCCACCTGTCTCGCAGCCTTTCCGTGCGACCAATTATGCTTTTGACAGTTGAATTTTCGACATGACATGGGCCTAATCAAAATAGCATTTATTAAAAAAAATCTTGACATTAACAAAGCTGACAGCTCACGGTTTTGTTATTAATGACATGGAACGTCGGCGTCGGCTCAGTCGTGTAGCTTTTTTCTTTTATATTCATTCGATGTAATAAATTATTTTGTTACTCGTTTTAACGTCTGGTGGGTGGTAGCTCAGTGTTCTCGTGATTGCCGACTTGTTTTATAATGTTAAGATTTTCTCAGCGTTGATTGACAGCGCTAATGTGAGCGTTAGAAGGTGTTTAATCAATCATTACGCTCGCTTTATTGCTTTGTATTGTACGTCTTTCAGACAGAAAACTGGTGGTCACATTGATCACTTTATTTTTATATATTTTAGACTTAAATTTCGTTGTGAGCGTAAAAATATTGAAATCTATTGCATAGACCTTATTGACATTATGGTAAAATACAGATAGCTACATTAAATTTTCATGAATATGTGACCTTAGTTCCGAGCGAATGATTTACATTACTGTTTTAGCGTAAAAAATAAAAGAAAAAACTGTTTATGATTGGTACGTAGATATTATATTTGAAATAATTCATTTAATATTAAACATAGAGATTATTATTTACACAAAACATTTTGGCCGTACAGTCCTCACATTGTTCAGACATCACTTGCTTTAAAGCAAATCCGTCGGCAAGTTCACTTATTTATAAATACTATATTTAAATTGCACTAATCACTAAATTTGTCATGGCGCATTACGCCTTGCAATATGAATAAGAGTCTATCGATATCACAGAAGAAAATTGGACATTACAACATTAAATACATCAGTCCGGGTGGTCACATCACAGAGTCTATTGGTGAACCGCTGCTGCACCGAGTCTCTGCCCATACATGGCGTAAGGCGAGTAAAAAGGTCCTAGTGCTGGGTTAAAGGCGCCGTAAGGTGAAGCTCCAAGGCTCGCTGGCAAACCAGATTTTGAATATGGATGGTATCGGCTGGCTGACAGCGGGCTGAGAGGTGCCGTCGGATAAGCGCTTCGCAATCCGGCCGTCGTGAATAATGGATTCAATGGGTTTATTAGTGAAGCCTGGGTCGAGGAAACTGACGCTGGTGTAGACCCATCAGTCGTGTGACTTCTTAAATGCTGAAGAAGCTCCTCGGAATTTCCAAATCTCTTTCCACAATAAGATTCACCAACAATCCAGTTACATACGTATGGGCGGCTTAATTGGTGGTATTGGAGACCGCTGGCTGCGGCACCTTGCTGGGAGAGAGCCATCGCCATTGCCAAGTTATATTTTTGATGTTCGCACTGAGTGCATCCGGCTGGACAGGATCCATTGCTCATTAGAAGGTGATGATTGTTGACAGAAAATTGGCATCCGGTGCAGTATGGGTCCTTGCAGACTGGGACTAGTGTTTCACCTCCGGCAGGTGTCTTTACTCTCGCATATCCAAGGTATGGGTTTGGCGATGACCCAGGGAATGCAGCTGCAGCAGCAAGCATTGCTGCATGATGAGCACTGAACGGAGCTCCAGCGTACGGTGGTCTAAAAGCCGGATTGGCATGTTGTTCCATTCCCGGAGGGCAGCAGAGTCCAGCGAGAGGGTTAAATCCGGGTAATCCAGGTAAATTCTTAAAAGCACCGAGATGGTCCTTGCCGTGTCCCAAAACTTCCAATCCGGAACGGATTATTGGGCTGGTACCTGAGGATCCTGCAGATGATTTGGCGTCATTTGATGGGCTGCTTTTTCCGGTTTCAGTTGTTGGTGGTGTAGATTTGCGTCCGGGTGTGCTTTTCCCAGATTTTTTATCATCTAAACTATCGGAACTAGCTTTAGACGACGGTCGCGGTTCTTCGGGTTTTTTGGTTACAACATTAACTTCGTACGGTTTGAATGCTAAATGTTTATTGTCCGGGGTTGAACGCGGTTTTTCAGGTTTAGTTGACATATTGTTCGGTGAAGAACGACTAATTGAATCACTATTAACACTGTTCACTTTCTTCTTGTCAAGCGGCGGAAGCAGCGGCTTTGTCGGAGTGGTATCAGCACCGATCTGGCTGCAAGTTTGCGCCAAAAGCGCAAGCGGGCTTTTCTTCGAATCCAACTATAACAAAAGAAAAATATTATTAGAATTATTTGAAACATAAATAGATGCAGAGCAGAATGCCTGAATAAACAACTACATTACTAAAATTAAAAAGTTTGTCGATACTTATATTTTATGAAAACTTAAAATAATTACTTGAAATACTTACAGAGGACGGAAGTGGCGTTAAATAATCAGGCTGTAGATATTGGTTAGGGTTAGTGGTCATCATTCCTCCGTCTTCAAGTACCACCATTTGGAGATAACTTTTTACGATCACTTATAAACTTCACGGTGCGGTCACGAAATGCCTCTGGCAATACAACTGCTCTGTGTCACTGGTGCGCGGGTATAAGATTCTAACGCGTGCGTACGTAACGGCGGTCGAGACGACTGTGAGACACCGGACCCCACCAGCGCACGACGTACCGCAAGCCCCTCACCCCGCCGCTCGCCTGACAGGGACAGCGCTATCTCAAGTCTCCGCTAGAGCGAGAGAGCTATGTCTCTCCGCTGCAGCGCTCGGCCATAAAAAATAAAGCGGAAACAACACATAGCTGCATTGCGGTAGGGGAAAAAGGAAAGGCGGTATGGTCGGCAGCCGGGTGCGGATTGAGACGTGCGATGGTGTTGGTGGCTCGCCACCCATGACGGGCAGCGCTTTGAGCCGCCGCCCGCGAGCGTGACTGCGCGTCTACCTGACTGTGTGCCCGCCCGCACCACTACACTTTCAAGTTCCAAACGCTTTTTGTTTTACGCCACTTTTATTACGCCCCCGACAACGGCGTAGCATCTTTTGCTGGCGTCATCGCACTTTACCGCTGACACATTCGAAACTACTTACTCTTTTACGAGCCCGCTTTGTTCTGGGACGCGTCGGGCTCGCAGTTCAAAGGGGAAAATTGATCTGTTCGCCGAGAGAACACATCGTTCTATGAAACCGTTTGATGTGTCAACACGCTCGCGTTTCAGCTTTGTTTGCTGTTTACTTGGAAACTCGTAAAGCTATCGATAAACACAGAGCCGCTCGAGGTACAAAAGGTTATATTTCACTTCATCGACAAGGCTAAGTCCATAACGTTAATGTTAATCCGACACTAAAACCTGTCAAACACGGAACGGCCGAAGCGGACCCTCCGTAGCGATCAAATTAAATATGTCAATTTGGGAACCCATATCAACAGCTGCGAGCGACGGCGGCGGCGGCGCGGGGCCCTTTAGAAATATTGCTTATTGTGTCCAAACAAAGATACTAAGTATAACGTATGGGCGGACGACAGAGGTCGTAAATAACCCCGCGGGCTGTAATATATTTGACAGTGCGCGGACATGCGAAACAAAAAACATGTTTATTGCGAGATCGGGTCTCGCTCGCCCGCGCTCGCCTGCTCTTCTATAAATTAGGTGCGCGGCCGTTTTAGTGTTTGTTTAGGAGCGTAAAGGCGCCTCGCATTTAATGTTGAGGTCTAGTTTGTGACCGAAACACGGGTTTATACGTGAGCTGACTGCGCTTTATCACAACTGTTGAGAATTGAAAGGTTTTCTACTTTGTATACCTATTTAAACAATAGTCAGGTTTTAGTTTTTTATATAGGTAAACATTTTTTTTAAAACTGCACTAGATATTAGAACCTGATTTCAAGTCTTCTACCTACAAACGTAATCTGTCGTAATCTAATCGAAAACGATCTTGTTCGATATTTTTAAATTGATTTTATCGATTCTATTAATCGTTGGAGTAATAAATTACATCGATTATCGATATATATTATCATATAAGCCGCCAGATACCCTATTTATTGGATTTATGTGTACACTTATCGAGGCTATTTTAGTACAATTTCGGACATACGATATTCTGGAAAGCAATTGGATGAATAAATAATTAATATTGGAGCTTTAGCAAAATAGCTTTTGCCCCAAGGTTTAAGCGTTCTTACTTAAAGGTTTTCAAAATTACCTAGTTAATTAGTTTTTTAAGCAATACAAATAAAACACAATGGTATTATCCATTCCATGACATTAGGTAATTAGATTTGCTATAGATTATTACTATACTAGGTATATAGAACTGATGGAAAGCACAAAAATTGTAATAGGTATAGTGTTGATTTATGTGTTATGTTTAGAAACTAAGAAGAACAAACAAAATTAAGATTATCAACATAAGATTTTGTGTTATATGAGAAAATAAATCAATCATTAGTATATATATTTTTTTAAAGTAGATTAAGTACCTGACACCCATACTAAAAGATCAAAAAGTCCAACCTATCATAGGTTTTTTTTTACCGCGTGCCTGTCTTTGACCACAATCTCACCGTGGTCAGTGAAGATGTGGCCGATGGTGGTAAGCACATAAAGCCTAGAAGGGAAATGGTTCTCAAGTGCAGCTGTCGGAACACACCGGAAGGTGCTTGGCGACAATTTTCAACTTGAGGGTGGTTGCCAGCTAGGCGGATTTCTAAAGGAAACCATCTATAGATACAAATAAATCGTGATCTCTAAGTAATTATAATTAAACAAGTAGGTATCAAATCAAAGAAGAATCAAAGAAGTACATACAAGGGAAAATAATGTACAAAAGGCCACTTTAAGCAAAGGAAATAATTATAGTACCTACCTACAACCTACAACCACAAATAAGTTTAATATAGATAAACCCACAATCCGACAAAACAGACCGACAGTTCCATTTATAATTTCCGAAACCAATTAGGTGTTCAATAACAAAATTTATTCACGTGTAAACAAGGACTATTATTACGCGGTTGGTTTGACGAAAACACGCAAAAAATATTTTTAGATGGATACATTATGGATATGGGTTCCGTAATTTTGATAAGTGATTGATTATTTTGTACATAGTTTTTAGTATTAATTTTAACCATGAATAAATATGACTTTTACGGATATTTAGATTTTTTTATTGTGACTCTGTCGCGCAACGGTTGATCAGATTTGAATGAAACTTGGCACATGGATAGAACGTAATCTAAAGAAACATAGAATACTTTTTATCCCGGAAAAATATCTTATGACTCGAAAATGTCACTAAGTTATTAAGTTCTTTGTATAGAATAAGACCCGTGTACTACACTTAATTGCAGATTAAATGAATTGAATTGAATGTGAATTATTACTTTATTTATGCTGCTAAAATAAAATATTAAGCTAACCTAATCATGTATAACTATGACTATTTACTTGAAATTGACTTGACTCAAATATGTATACCAGAACAAATAAAGAGCATTTCAACTCGTCCTGTCAATACAACCCATAAACTAACCAATAAAATAAAATACCATCAACAACAAAAAAAACTAGACAAACAAATCCACTTATCTTCAATACCGAACCCTAAAAATTGATAGGCGAGTTAAACTAAACCAACCGGGGAGTGGAACCCGGGCCCCCGAGATAGTGCGCCATTGTACTCGGCGGATGCGGCGAGATCAAAGCGAAAGCCGAAAGGTACCGCCCGATACCAAATTACTGTTTACAGACGGTGTAAAAAGCTTGACGGGTCCCACACTGACTTGACTAAAGTCCGTGCTTGTTGGTCATAGATTAACAATTAGAAATGTAGACTAGTTTTAGTAGATGTCTACGAATTTGCGTAGCATTGTAGAATCACTGTAGAATCTGTAGCGTTGAAGTTAATCCGACTAATATTATAAATGCAACAGTTTGTGAGGATGTATGTATGTTTGTTACCTTTTCAAGTAACAATTACTGAACAGATTTGATGAAACCTTGGCACATAATAGATCATACACTGGAATAAAATATAGGTGACTTGTTATCCCAGGAAAACTTAAGATCCCTAGGGAACGCGGGTGAAACCGCGGGGCGGAAGCTAGTTTAATATATTTTTTTCTCTTATTCTGGAGACCAGAGGAACGCCTTAAAATCTTGGTTTACGGCAATGATGGAACTTTCAATGTGTTGAGTAAATTTTAGATATATATTTAAGTATATATTTGTCACTGTGTTTAGTACAAAAATCTTTGCTTATCTGTAGTTGAGTACCTATAGAGTAAGAGTATGTACTCATAAAGAGAATCAATATTTATATTTCGATAGAGATTGTCCAATTCAATAATATAGTCTTTGTTTTATAGTCTAGGAAAGTGTTCGTTTTAAAATCGTTACGCGTACAAAAAAACACAATATATTTTAATGCGTTTCCAGTACTTACTATTCAGTTTGATTCTGAAAACTTAAATCAAAAAAAAAATGCTGAAACCAAGTAATGGTTCTAACATAAACCAAAACAAAGAACCTATCTGCTACATATCTCATCTATTCTCAAGACTTCCAAGGTAGTGTTATGGAATCCATCGCTTTGATGTCGTGTTATGGTTTTCTCGTGTTAATGAGTGATCAATATACACTGAGACGTGACGCGAGGGTGCTGCATGTGTTACTGACAGATGCGTGAAGACTGCCAATAGGTGATGTTTGGGAGTTGAAAGGAAAATAAGAACAATCAGTTACCTATTTTAGGACACTATTTATAAGAACCAACGTTTTTAATTGGTAAGCTAACGAGAACTTTGGACCATAGTTACGTGTAGTGTGATGATATGTTATCATCATGTCAGCCGAAAGACGTCCACTGCTGGACAAAAGCCTCTCCCAAGGATCTCCACGATGGCCGAACTTGTTATTATGTATGTTAATTATTAATTCGTAAATTATCTTGCAACATTTTCATTTTTGCATACATATTTATTATATTACTACTAATTAATCCCATATGAAGTAACTAAGATGTCGTACAATAAATTCAAACAGTATGTTAAACAGAAATTAATCGACAAGGCCTACTATAAGGTGGCTCATTACGTTGAAGACAAGAATACATGGTTGTAGTAGCTTCTCTCTGCACTTGCGGCCCCCTGGCCAAGTGACAATTGTATGAACTTTATGTATATTTGGAACAGGAATAACATAAATTTAAAAAAGAAAGATCCACAAAAAAAAAAAATGTAGCCTTGCTGAGTTTCTTGCCGGAGTCTTCTCAGTTCAAGTGTATTCCGAACCGGTGGTAGAGTCTATTGTAATGTTTGTAACTATTGACGTTCATAAGTGCCTTACCAGGGCCTAAATTGAATAAATGAGTTTTTGATTTTGATTTGATTGTGATTTGATTTGATTAATTAAGTTCGTCGTGGAGATCCTTGGGGGCGGCCTTTGTCCAGCAGTGGACGTCTTTCGACTGACATGATGATGAATTAAGTTAAATAAAAAATCGTAGTAATAAATGACCATGTCATGTTAGGGTCTTATATTTTAGTGTAGGGAATACTCTACATTCAGATCAATAAATCCCAAAAAGGTAGGAAGAAATGCTCACGCGCATTTCAGCCGACTTCAAAGAAATAGACGTATTTTCCTCAATAAACAACTTGTCAAAATAGACAGAAATCCAACAAAACATAGATTTTGCATAACCAAAAAAAAAAGTTTAAACGACGGACCCCCTAGGTGGAGAGCGCTAAAAACAGTACCCCATCATAAAACAAGCCCTTTCTGCTTACCCTTAATTGTAATATTTATTGACGTTGTAAACTGTTATCGGGGCATTAGGCTTAACTTCGTAGATAAAGATTTCAAACAAAATCTGTTTTGTACGGTGCCTTTTACTATCTGTGCAATAAAGTATGGCAGGGCAGCTAGGGCTGTACGTAATATTTATAAAAGTGAAAAATTGGATGTTTAGATGAACGGATTTAATGTAACTTTCCACATTGCTAGATTATTTTTAGTCCGGGAAAATATAAAGATCCATCGGAAACGCGGATGAAACCGAGGGGCAGAAACTACAAAGTAGAGAATCAATAATAATAACTTTCTCCAGCACTTCATGAGATAAAACATATATAATGGTTATTTCTATGATACAAATTACTTATGATACTCCTAAAATAAGGACAGAAGACCTTAGATACCTTGACAAATACCTTGTGTTTTATTAAACTTTTGGCAGTTTGGTAGAAAAAATCTGTGAATATATTAAATGTACCAACTCTCTTATGATAATAAGTGCGATAACGAATTTATTTGAAGTTAATAACCGCCAAAAAGGTAATAAAATTTAATTTCCTCGACCACATTTAAAATTAATGCCAAGAAAGCAGCCCTATAAAATTATGTATGTACGTTCTGATAACCTACATATAAGTAATATAAACACCTTTATTATTATTTTGCATTATAATTAGTTAAAGTTTTAATACCTTCGATAATAAAGCGTTACGACTGATGTTATCGGACAAATTAACGCGAGAGGATAAGGTTTATAATACGAGCGGGAACACGTAAGAGGCTACGTTCATACCACAGGTGACAAGCGTATAGGTAATAAAATTTATTTAATTTTAAGAGGCTGCCCTCCACCAATGACTATGCCTCTTACTTAATCGACGGAGACAAGCTAGACTGGCGAAGCACACTTTTAGTAAAAATACGGTGTTATGTTATAAAAAAAAAATAAACCTTTTTTTAAAGTAAGAAAACTATTCCCTTTCTATTAGATCTAGGTATGTTAATATTTTCAAGTTATTTGGATGACTTAAATAAGAGAAACAAAACATTCTTAGTTTTAAAAACCATATTCACAATTTTATGACGTTACTAATGAAAAATTAAAAATTTACTATTTATTTATTTACGCTACTTCCATGCAACATATTGACAATAATGCCGAATGATCTAGAAAAAAGTTGGCGCACGGAAAAACCAGAACAGAACCAACGTTCATAGTAATAAATAAAAGGTGAGGCAAAATAAATTTCCCCCAAGTTCTATTAGTATTTATAGCAGCAATAAACACAAGGCAAGCTTTTGTGAAACGCCGCGCGTTGTAAATAATTTCACTGTGAGCCAGTCGCCTTGTAACACTTGTTATGTGCGGGCCATTACGTCAGCGGGTGGGATGGATAAGTGAAAAGTAGCCAAATGAAAAAGATGGTTACTTTTATAAAACGCAGAAAATCAACGCTGTTGTGATCTGCAGCATTTCCTGAGTTTGGTCCCGCGATATTAGGTACATAGGTACTAGCTATTCATCTTTTTTAGTTTAACTAAGTTTTTTTTTTCTTTTTTGTTTTTGATGTTGTCTTTTGTGTCCAATGAACACTATTTTAACAGTTTAAAAAAAGAGGAGGTTCTCTATACGGTTGTATGTTTTTTTTTATTTTTGTTCGTTTTTTTACGCATAATATTTTTGCTTATGAACCGATTTTAATAGTTATTTTTGCGTTGAGCTCAATTTAATATAGCTCCAAGGTGGTCCCATAATATTATTTTTATTGTCTATATAAAGGAGGTTTTACTCTTTTAAAAAATATATATTTATTATTAATTATATCTTTAAATATTTAAATGTGATTATAATTATAGTAAAGTACTTACATATACAGAGTTAATAATAAGATATTTTTAAGTAATTAATATACGGTACTCTTATTCTCTTTAGTGTTATCGAGCTTGCCTTTTTTAATATATCTTTATAAATTTAGAAAATAACATAATACCTCTCCTCACGACAACACATCTAAAAGTCATGTATATATAATGTTTTCCAATAACGGAAAAGGGTAAATATTTCTTGCTGATTTTCTAGTTGAAATACTTTCAGTTTAAGTATATTTAGAATTTGGTAGGCAGCTGTAAGTATGTAACGTCCACAATTTCGATATCACAGCCTAAACTGGATGGCATAAAATGAGTTTGACTTTAAAATATAGCCGCCGAATAAAATGGTCCGCTACAAGCTATTCTAATGGCCCGACACCATGTCGGTGAAACTTGAAAGGTGACAAGACAATACTTAATGACGGCTATAATGATTAAGTATTGTTGGTTTTGACCGTCAGCGTCAGTCCAATTTGAAAACGTTTGTTCTATTATGAATGCCGGCGCTAGCATACTGGGTACACGAATATTTACAACAGCAAAAAAGGCGGCGATATTGAAGTAATTTCATTTTTAGTAAGTTTGCAAATAAATTGTAACTGTTTCCTATTGCTTGCAAAAATAAAGAATTTGCAGCTGAGTTTTAACAGCTGCGTGTTAGTGATTATAGTCATTCATGAGTTACTGTTGAGCCAATAAAAAAATATAAGAGATAAAAATAATAGAGGCACTAATCCACGATTTCTAGTAGGTTAAGGAACAGTATAATTTTCAACATGAACTCGACAGAAGACAGAAAACTATAATCTAATAGAGATAATATAAATATCAAAATCAAACTTCATCTTTTTACCACACATTAATGTTACAATCGACTCTATCAGTTTTGCAATAAGCTGCGAAAATCCTGGCAAGAAATGTAGCCTGCCTGGATGCATTAAATTAGAAGAAGTAAGACCTTGCTTTGGTTCTTAACCATTTGTTCCGTTGTGGACAAAATATGTTGATGTGGAAAGGAAAATGACAATGTGACCAAATAATAGTGGTAGTTGTGTATTTTGAGTGAAACAAATGACTGACGAGTAATTTCAATGGAAGGAACCAAATAATCTAGGAACAGAATTAAGACAAGCAATCGTTGAAGAGTTATTAATGCGCATTCATTACAATATAAGTCAGACATTTTAAATTCAGATACTGCCAATGCGATGATGACAGTATGCGTGAATGAGTCACACATAATAAGTTCTTTCGTTTATTACTGCATGACGTTATATTTACAATCTTAAAGCCAGGTTTAAAGATTAACTACGGCTTAATTTAAAAAGTATTAAGTAAATGAGTTATCGAGATTGTATGGAACAAAGGTAAACGTAACAAATCCCAGATTTTAAACTAAAGTCGAATATAAAAGAACATTGTCTTGTTCAATTTGTAGAAAAAATAACACGTTGTGAAAAGATTTTTTTCTTGTAAGAGATAGTTGAATGGGAATATTAAGCTCCCTGATGAATAGACAAAATTGCAACTTTTTGATATTTTTTTTTCAAATTTATAAAATGATGTATAAACAAAGTTGATATAAGTAATGTCAACTATAGAAAGAAACCTGCTTACATAAGAAATCAAAGGCATGTGTGCAGTAAAATCTAATACGAATTCAGAGCAGATAATCTCCTGGTATTTAGGGGAGGTTTGGACTCCTTTGGTGTCTATGATAACCTTCATCAAGACTTTGTAATATGACAAGATTTTGCTTTATTTCAAGAAGAATTAAATTCCGTGCAATCCAACTCATGAGTAATGATAAATAATATAAAACAAAAAAAGTATAAAGAGCTGATAATAAATAACAACAATTTGAATAAATATATCTTTTAGCAGTCTTAACTGTAGAATACAATTGACATTTAAACGTGTACGCATTACATATTCAAATGAAACATTTTGTAAGGACCCCACAGGCTGATAAATATAAAACAAAATCGTCTGGTGAATAAATATTTTACTATTACAAAACACCAGTAGCTTTAACGTATAACAAAGCATTAAAATATGTAAACACAGTCTCACACACTGCTCGCATAATAAATAACCACTTTTAACACACATTCTGAGAACTGCATTGACAAACTTAAGCTTACAATACTAACACTACCTAACTCTCTAACATATAAGGCTGACAATTCTATAACAAAGATGTTGGTCATAATGGTAATGCAGTTCACGATTTTCATAAAATGTTATGTATGACCTCTGGTGAACATATGTTATGGGGTCGAGTTAAAAAAAGGTAATTCTATCTTAATTCTGGCAACTTTTTAAGGGTTGGTTTTATTGCTGACGGACAAATTAAGGGGAAGATTGTATCTTGAATCATTATACCGACCCAGTGCGTAGATTTTGATATTTTTTATCAAAATCTACGTTACGCTACTAATCTAGTTCGTTCTTTTTAAAATTTAATTTGTTCATTTAGATCACAAAAATGGAAATTAACACAGAATTTTTACAGGCAGATTGATTAAGGTTTTATTTTGTCTGGCTGAAAACAAAGTACCTACCTGAATAAATTTATGATCATAAGACCCTTGCAATAACTTCCACATGATTAACATACTGTAATATGAGAACCTTGGTAAATTTATTAACCCTTCAAGATCTGTTACCCAAAACGGTTGGTATAGACATAACAGAGTTTGTCCTTAACATTTTTATTTTATTACTCCTAACCGTATTATATTACCGGTCGTACACGTTTGAATACAGTATAAATAAACGTTGGCCCACCATAAAGATAACGATAAACAAAATTCAGCCCCTCAGACTTCCCCTTTTTTATTGGCAGGGGGCAATTTGAGACGATGTATTCTGCCATTTTTACCAACAGCTTCGTACCCTTGGTAAACCCACTAGTTGAAACATATAGACTCTAATGGTCAGATAATAAGATATAAAATGATTTTGTATAATTTTGATGATGGTAAATTTAATTTTGTATTTATGTAATTTATATTCCAGTGATGGTTTAGTGAGAGTTTACGAAATTGTTAAAGACAGATAAAAGCTGTATATTTGTATTAGGGGGTGGTATACGGGAGGTCCAAATGTTCGACGCGAACGATAAAGTGACGAACATTAGGGCCCTCGCTAATAGTTATTAATGGTTTAAAAAACAGAGGAATATTGATAGGTACTAAAACATAAAGCGCTCAAAGGATTATCAAATGAAAACTTTGGTGTCGTATTTTCAAAAATCCTTTCTTAACACATGTCATGTCTTCTTTGCCAGATTTCAGGCCGATTTGACTATATTTTCTATTGTGGAAACGCGAGTGAAGCCGCGAAGAACAGCTAGTCTTATATAAAACTAGGTAAAGTAAAACTAAGCTAGCTAAAAGTTAATTCTATAACCTATTAGTGAAAAAAATTTCGAATCGGACCAGTAACTCCAGAGATTAGCGAGTTCAAACAAACAAACAAATTCTTTATTATTAGTATAGATAGATATATTAGATGTAGAATTATGTGCTATATCATATTGAATCTATTATTTACTTATTAAAATAAGTAAAAATTAGACTTTTTAATGTTAGTAATAGTAGGAAGTGGAATAATTAAATATATTTTTCGTACTTCTGCATTATGTCTAAGTTTCTAATGAAATAAAGTGACGCGTAATTAGGACCTAATTGTTATTTGACGAACAAATTTTAATCAAATGAAGAATATTAATCTTCGTGTAAATTTATTAGTATTAGTTTCACATTTTATCAAAACACTTTTGTCCATACCAAACAAATCGCTTATTTATTAATTGAATTTGAAGATTAATGAATACATAAATAAGATAATATTTTAAAAAGTCGTAGACATAATTGGCCATATATCATGCCTAATACAAGTCATCAGACTATTAGGTAACGTTTATTGCTAAAACATTATGCTAATCTAACACGGGACTTCGTCGATTTGAATAAAATATAACATAAAAAAATATTAACAACCTGACACGATACCAAATGTGATTTTGGCATATTGAGTATAATTTATGATCAAGTTTTTTATCGCTTTAGGATTTAGGAATAAAAGATTCAATATAAATATTGAAGATTATAAATAATACATTTTCTTGCCAAATAACTATGTTTTTTTTTCGCATACACATGTGTTTGACCACAATCTCACCGTGGTCAGTGATGATGTGGCCGATGGTGGTAAACATACAACGCCTAGAAGAGAACTGGTTCTTAAGTGCAGCTGTCAGTACACAGCTATGAAGGTGCTTTCAACTTGAGGGTAGTTTTATAAAATATACATTGGTAATATTAGTAAGCAAAGTCCAGCGAAACAAAACACTTGTTGTAGGTCAGAGTCTAGAAATGCATTTGAAACTAAACGATATTTCCATCTACAATAAGAAAAATATGAATCGAGAAAGTTTTACTAAAGCAAATATTATTCTTACAATGGAAGTTGAAAATGGAAACAAATTCAAGGAGAATGACGATGAACGGCTTCATATACCACGGAAGATGCTGAGCAACCTCACACGATACCTGTTCCTTATTTGTGCCCCACATAAAAAGAGTGTTATCTTCGCAAACATGGCCAAAGTCATTATCAACACTCATAAATATGTACCCGAATACCATTAACGCAAGTAAGGCCCAAAACAAACAATGTGATCTCTCAGAGGTAATTAAACATTGCTATCTAAATAAAACACATCAAATTTGCTCAGTGACACCAATGTTTGCCGTGAAATAATATCGGCAAATATTTTACGCTGTGTCAACACATCGAAATTTATTATTGTGTGAATCCACCACGAGGGAAGGCCGCGACGGCGCTTTCCGGTGACATTTCTCATACATCTTTCATTGCTTCTTTAATTAATACAGTGACTAATGTTATGGATGTTGAAAATGAAATAGATACTGATGGTAGAGATGATATCGAACGAATATAGGATTCTGATAAGGAATATAGACAAGCCGTGGTTAACAGCATGTACCGTGACGAAGTATAAGAAAGTTGTTTTGGCAGTATGATTAATGATGGATCAAGGTATCATCAAGGCCGAGCAAATAACGTAAATGGTTGGAATTAAAGGTTTTATTCAGGGTTGCAGATATACAGTAATATACGACTGCGGCTCCTTTATCGTGAACGATAAATTTTGAAGTATGTTTTTTTAATGTTTACTGTGCTTAAGTAATGTCACTTGACAATTATGATAATTTAATTCAGTGTCGCATAATCACTTGTTGTGACTATCATAATGTGTCACCAACTGTTTAAGGGTTAATTAAAGTATCTTTACATGCCGTTTGCGAATGTCAGAGAGAATATGAAGGGAAAATAAAACGATTGTAAGTAAATGATGCAAATGATACAAGCACATAGTTCTAGGCTAGTTTAAAGGATAATAAAAACATCAATGCTAACAAATAAAATATTGAAGAAATACTAGATTTATGTATTCTCAGAATAAATAAAGCATGAAGATGTAAATCGCCTTTGAGGACGAAGCGTATTTTACGAACAAATTATCGTGTTTAAATATTTACTCATTCAATATGTTGTGAGTGTCGCACACATAGACTAATGCCATTAAAACGTAGACGTGTCGAAAAAAAAATACCAACATAAATAAACTCATTTTCGTTGGCGAGGAGCGAACTCAAAGTGAAATTACCGCGGCTCAGCGCGACGTGTACATGAAAAATTCATTCGGAACATAACAAGAGGGCGTCGAGGAATAATAATTTGAATAAATATCAAGAAGAGTCCTATACAAGTGACGTGACAAAGAGCGGGCTCAGCGACGCGTGCTTATTTGTTGTGATGGCGTAATTTGGCAGTTACACTTGGCACGGATCGCGTAATTCGACCCGACATATTCACATACGCAAAAATGTTATTAAGTTTTTAAGGACACAAAGAGAAAATGTTATTCTCTCAGATGCGCTTCAGTTTTGTTCCCAGGGGCGTCGGGTTATCAACTTAAAAATATAAGATGTGTCGTATAAAAGGCAGGGTGGGGTTTATGTATTGTTTTGGTGAACTCGATGATTACTATTCTATTCATGTGTCCCTTTTCATGGAAAGATTGTAGTTACGACCGGTTCGGTTTACGAGTCACACATCCCCCGTTCCGAGAAGGTCCGCGTGAACACAAAGGGGTGCTAAGTGCGCTCGCAAACACAAAAATAATAACAAAATCACCGTGTATTTTGACAACATAATACTCGACGATCACAAAAGGCGTCACGTCACGAGCAATCGGTTTCGCTTCCTCGCCGCCCTTTGATAAGGGTTCCAAACAAGTTTCGCAAATAATTTATTAAAAAGTTTTTTTTGTGGTCGGGTTTTGAGGCAGTTGGCTCACCGTGCGCTACCGTTTGACGGCTCGGCGATGAAAGATTTCGTGGAGATTATAATTGACAAGATCTTTGTTGGTTGTGACAATGGAATTTAGTATAAATCGGTCTATTGTGCTGGTTGGGAGATTAGCTGGAGTGGTCGGGCCCCTCGCTATTTCGTCAGGTTTATAAATGAGTAATTGAATACAGACCGTAGACGTTACGTTGTGAACAATGTGCGGTTCTACAAAACTTAATTCTGTATCTCCCTGTCGACGCTTTGCACAGATTATTGATATTATTCACTTTCATTCTTCAAAACTGAACACAATATATCAAATTATTCTTAGAAATTTCTTCTAGGATAAAATAGTTTCTATATAAGGTGTGTATACAGATCTAATCTATGAGAATATCTTTTAGGACTCACTACTTCCTTTTCTGTAAATAGGCTTATGTTTGACCACAATCACACCATAATCAGTGATGGAGTACTCAAAGGGTGATAAGCACGCAAAGCCTAGAAGAAAACTGTTCCTCAAGTGCAGCTGCCGGAACACACCACTCTAGCTAGGGATATTTCAACTTCAGGATGGTCGTCAGCCAGACGGGTGCTACAAAGTATACTGGTACTGATAGGTATGGTTTCCTCACAATATCTTCATAATTTCGATATCTATAAATGATGTTTCAGTTTTGAATAATATCAAAGTCCACCCAGAGATTTAATTGGTGTCTTTGCCCAAAAACTGAAAATTGAAACGTCCAATAAATACCTCCTCTTCATTAATTTAAGTGCCGCCACACACGGTCGGCATTCACACCCCGATCATTACGTACGACATGACACGTCCACAAACCACAAAAACAGGAGATCCAACAATACCATTGCGTCGGCAACAATCGCCCACCCATGAGGCAACGCTGCACTTCTCCGAAACAAAAGTGCGGATTATAAATTTGCGTGCTCACGACGCATCCAAAAGGCCCCGTTGCATACAAATTCGTTGCTCGTCTGTCGCACAGTGTGACAAACACGGTGAATTACACTGATGTATGCGCTCGCATAAGGCACGATGATAGAATAATTTTACATGTTTTTTTTGTATTCATAACAGCTAAGTTAAAGACCATTGTAAAAAGAATTATTATGGGCATAAGAACTGTACCTATCCTGTCATAAAGCAAATAAATTTCTACGCCGAATACATTATGCAAATCAAATGATATACTAAGCGGAATTTTAACTTGTGCAAGGAAAACAATCAAACTGTAACGAGTTCATCATTTTATTTTGTTTGCAGATAAAGTTTCGAGCTTATTAATATTTTCTGATAATAATAAGGAAGTAATAAAAGTAATCGTGGAAATCCTTGGGGGAGGCCATTGTTCAGCAGTGGACGTCTTTTAGCTGACATGATGATGATGATGAATAAAAGGTAATCTATAATTTATGATAGTGTCTACAGATGGAAGTAAAAATACATTAACGAGTGCTCACGTAGTACCTAAGCTTATGTGTGGTCAAAGACCAAACGTAGAGGAACCACTGGAAAAATATAGACCCCAAAATGATGGAAACAGGGACGGAAAAAGGAAGAACTTAAGTTGAACAGCTTTTGTAAAATCCAAGAAAACCCAAAGAGAATTTTCTAGAACAATCGAGAAGACTTCATCATTTGACCAACTCACGTCCCACAATAACCGCATCTATACTATTACCATCACAAACTCACATTTATGTTAATTAATACCTTTTATATCAGCCGCTAAAAAAAAGTGAAACTTACTATCTGCTATCAACAAAGGGTATTCATTCCAGATGCCGTTTAAGGAGAGACAAAGGTCCGATGTTGGGATTAACATCGGGATACTCGTCGATCGTCAAACGTCGGCGGATGTCGGGGAATGTCGGCAATCTCCGACGCCGGCTGAGTGACGTTGATGGACGTCCGACGCAGTCGACAGGCTGACGGTGCATCGAGACATGGTAATGGCACTGTTTACCATATAATAAGTCGCGTATTAACAAAGTGGGATGGAAGGTTCGAATTTGAATTTCACATTCCAATTTGGAATGCGATTGTGTCTCTTTTTTTCATATTTTAAAAGAATGAAAATCTAAATTCAAAATTCAGTATTTTTATTGTGATTCTATTTTCTGATTACTTATTAGATTGTTACCTATACAACCGTTATCGTTATTTATTGTACGTAGATGGCATTTTGGATATCTATTTCTGGGCAAACGTGATACTTACATCCTACTCATCACATTCTAGAATCAATAGTTGTGTTTTATATTGTAATTTTTGTTGGAATAGTTTGTTTAGAAAATGTGTTATATGTATGTATACCTACTGTTGATTTGCCTATCTATATCTTATATCTATACTTGTAATAATGCTGAAGAATTTGTTTGTTTGTTTGAACGCGCTAATCTCCGGAGTTACTACGTCTGATTTGAAAAATGATTTCACTAATAGGAAGGAAGCTCTGAAGCCGCGGGGAACAACTAGTTAAACTTTAAAATAAATAACTATAATGCAAAACACGCCATACCGCACAAAAATATTGTGACTCAAAGTAAAATAAACGTTTTCGCGAGTGATAACATCATCAAAAAAAACCTTGAAATATGTCACAATCTCTAAAATTATAATTATGATAACTTATTTTTTGTATTAAACACAATTTTCAGCCGATATTTCAGATCCGATATGGTCTAGTGGCTAGGATACCTGGCTCTCACCCAGGAGGCTCGGGTTCGATTCCCGGTATCGGAAAAACTCTTTTGCAAATTTCAATTTGGCATTGCAAAATTTAATTAATTAAACGATGAAAAGTGAATAATTTTTTAATTAATCTTGAAGTGTAGGCAAGAAGTTGGACTTAATTATTATCGACTTATAATTAATATTAGAATAAATTGTGAATTTATGAAACAGTGAAGTATGAATTAATGTAATTTAAAATTAAATCAATCAGATATTTAATGAATTCGACCAGTTGACCTCTAATTACCACCTAAAAAAGCGGGTTGTATTTGTGTTTATTAGTTAAATAATATACTAGTAATTTTTTGCGGTTTCAACCATGTTCATGGAGTTAAAATTAACTTATAGCACTAGGGGATAATGTACCTTTCTATTAGTGAAAAAAAAATCTGAATGAGATCACTAGTTTACCTCTTACATCCAAACAAACAAACACACTTCGATACATCAGACTTATCGATCAATAATTCAAAGTTCATAAATATATTCCCAAAAAAACCTTCATTCTCTAATAGTAGGTTTTTGAAGCAAAAAAATCTAATACTCCAAACAGATACAGTTAGGTTGTAATAAAAATCTTGTCTAACCATAATAAACCTTATCATCGTCAAAATAATCTACATAAAATAATGACCTTTCGTCATTCCTGTCGTATTTCAATCGGACAGGCAGACAGATGGACAGACTAAGACAATTATAGCTCCGTTATAAATCTGTACCACTCTCATTTGAATTTAGCAACATCAACCAATAATTTAGATTTAAAACCTATCATGTAATGCTAAAGTTGGAAATCGAATGGTAGAGCTTGAAATTGTAAATTTACATTTGAGTAGCATACGACGATAGGCAGATATCAATACCCTATTCGACTGCATTCAGATCTGAATTAATTTTGACAGTTGCAAAGCGAAATTGGTTAAATTTCAGACGTTTAAATTGAAATTTCTCTAACAAATAAAACTTAACAAGTAGTGGAAAGCGTTTCCATAAATTCTTAATAAAACTAGCAAGAAACATAATTTAATACAATACTCGATTATGCTCGCAAATCAATGCACGAGTATTACGAAACAAATTTATTATAACGCAAATAGTAAAATACTGCAATAGTCCTGACTTAGGCTGCTTTATGGGCCATTGTGTGAGGTATTAATGTATAATAGAGTCGGTAGTCAATAAGGCCATGTCAAAACTGAACTTATGTACATTTGTGTTGATATTAGATTAGATGTGGTGTCAAATCTGACGTAGATTTACGGCTAAGCGCTCTATTCACGGCTTGTCCATTATTTCATTGTGTATAGCCCTTTTTGTACCGACCAGTGATGTAGGATTTGTTCTGGTGATACGAAAATAATGTAAAATTACGAAATGACAATATATTTTTATGTTTCTATCCAGGACAAACATTGGTGTGCATGAACATGTCTGTTTGTCCTGTGTCTGGGTGTAATTATCTATTTAAGTATGTATTTACAAAAAAAAAAGTAGTATATGTAGTATATCAGTTATCTGGTTTCCATAGCTCTGCTTAGTTTGGGATCAGATAACCTTGTGTGAAGAATGTCCCAGGATATTTATTTAGGTAATTAATTTTTGAGTAGATAACTAACGTATGGTCAGTAGGATAAAAAATGAGTAGATAGACACTTTTTAAGAAAGGACTAGGTATCAAATCATCCATATCAATATGGAAGCACAAAAGGTAGGTAATGGAGGCATATTAAAAGTAGTAAAAAAAACTTGTAAAAAATATGAAGCAATATTTGACACACTTTTTCTCTTCAAGTCTATGACAGTGCTATGACACAAATTACATTCAAAGTTGTGCAATTTTTACTCTAAATGGTATCATAATGATATTGACCGTTGGTTTTTTAATGTTTTTTTTTTCATTCTATTAATTCAATTTGTTTCACCTTTTTTATTACAGTTAAGCGTGATTAATGTTGCATGTCATCGTGAAGGTCAACCTGTCAGAGCTAAAATTTAACGTTTCTTATAAATTTAGTTTTTTGTCTATTACTCAAAGTCATGTTGAATTTATTGCATTTAGATAATAGATCGTAGTTTTTTAGCTACTAAGATTTATGCACATTTATTTACAGAGAACAAACAGACGTTCCGCATGAGCATAAATTGATTATACGTATTTTATAATCATTACATAACCCAACAATTCTTTTTTCATTATTTTAAATCTTTTTTTATTTATTGAAGCGTTTAGTTTTAAATATCGAATGATCCAGTAACGTTTTAATTTACCATTTATAAGCTATGAGGACTAACCCCATAAATCCAACCTCTTACGTGTTTACAGGCGGGTCAAATTTCATCTCTTAGCGGTCCCTTTGTGCTTCACTTTTGTACTATTTTCATTATGTTCAGAAAGGCTGGAATCCATGTTATTGTTATTCTATCTGTTAGGTGTGGTGTTTTTTTTATATTCTCATTGTTATTTATTTGGTAACTTTTTGGACTGTATTAAGTGGAGTCTCAACTGTCAAGATTTGCCGCCTGTCGGAGACGAGGAGAATCTTGAGAGCTAGTTTAATAGCCATAGCTAACGAAATATGACTGGGAAAATATTTACACATTTTTTTTGAGGTTTTTTTTTATAATTTTATAGGTAGTATACCTAATCCAGATTTTTGCGGACGGTACTCCTGATGGTAAATAGCTACCGTCATTATATTAGCTATATTAGAGGGATTGTCAATATTTAACCGATCTTTTAAACTAACTAGAAGACCTCATGATATATAAAATTAATATTTTAACGTCACAAAATTACCAATAAAATAATAATAATTTTAGCCCACATTGATAAATGGAAATGATGTAATTTAAAAAATCAAGCATGATTTATGAATTAAAAATCATAGGTCACAGAAACACTCAATAAAAATAAATAACAAGTAATTTACATATCAGACATTGAGAGGTTAACGTAATTTACCTTTCCAATTAAGCTCACTTATGCATAAACAGGGTTATAATTTACATAATGTTAATAATAAAATTCTGTCATTTCATATCAATCATTTTTCATTTATAAATTCATTTCAATCGTATGTATATTTCCTATTTCCGTATTTGTTTAAATATATTCATAAGAAGATATTATTTATTAACAGGTACGTTTTACATGATATTTTGCATAAAATGCTGAAGAATAGAAAAATATAATATTCTTTACGTAAAACACTTTTTCATAGTAGGTATATTAGGTAAGTACCTATGTACGATTGCAAACCCAGCATTCATGTTCACTAAAGCTAGCAAAATATTTTAAAAGCATAGACATAAAAAGCTTAGACATAATCCTTTAATTTTAGTTAGTAGGCACTTTAAAATATAAAACAGATTTTAACTACACAGAAAAAAAATATGCATTAAATAATCGTGATCATTTTTAATGCACTTTATTTAAAAACCAACATCTAATAAAAGCCTTACAAGCAAATAATGCAAGTTATCTTTTTAAAATACCGACCAAAGCACATTTAACGATTGCTTATCCCCCACGTCAGAGTACACCGGGAACTAACAATAACAACTTCAATCCCATGTCAAATTACAAAATAACCCCCATTAAAAATATAACCACTCCACAACTTTCGTATTCTTTAATGTCTGACTTGGCGGCTACCGGTTTTAAGCTTCTGATTGACGGCTGTCGGCTTCGCTTACCAACCTGCAAACTTATCTAACTCACCTCGATCAACTCTATTGAGTTATATTAGAGTCTATACTTGATTAGTTTTGTTACATTTGTAAATTTGTGGGGGAGCATTTGCCGCGGCGCCGGTCGGCGTGGTCCGATCTCGAATATCATCCACTTATTCATTACTGGGCTCTATTCAGTTTTAATCATAATCGAGACTTTCATTACAGTGGTGTAACACGTTTTCTGGAGTCATCGTGTGGATTATAGGTTGTTTGTTGGTTTGCTGTGTCATTGAGCAACATTGATTGGTCTTGAAGACGTCGTAAGTGGTGTTCCACTATCATTTGTGTTACTAAAGTTTGATGTACTTAGTTATTATTTTTTAGTTTTATGTTCATTATGCAACTTTTTGCAGTCATGTTATGACCTTTAGACATCATGTAAACTAAAAAAAAAGATAGTGTTTTATTTTAAACCATAAATTTGTTTGTTAAAATTTACTTAGCGATTAATCATAATAATTCATCGTTAGAACAAAGGTAGTTGAATTTAAACACCCACAAAAAACGTAAATAAATAAAGAAAAATATTGTTTTACTAATAATATATTGAAGGACGCAATAATTCAGTCTTATAATTAATTAATATCTGTCAAAAATGTCTAGATTCAACCATAAAAACTCAAACATAAAGCACACATTAATCATCCGCGTTGAGAGTATTTGATAAACAAAAGAAAATTGCTCAAGAAACGCGCACCAAGGTTTTGACTGGTGGAATTTATTAACAAAATTACTCAAAGACAAAGAGGAATATTTAGAAACGGCGAAGACAAATTGTCTGAGGTATTGTGTTGATAAACAAGCTGAGGCTAGATTGGGGGGAGTGGAAAAATGAGCTTTGGAATGGTTTGAGTAACGAACTCTTAAACTGTAGACACTATAACTACTTATGCACTTACTAGCTGTTCCTCGCGGATCCACTCGCTTTCCGGGAAAAAAGTAGCCTATAATATGCAGGGATAATGTAGCTTCCTATTAGTGAAACAATTTTTCGAATCGGACCAGTAACTCCAGAGATTAGCGCGTTCAAACAAAAAAACTATTCAGCTTTATTATTGGTATAGAGAAATGTATATATCAATTAAAAATGTATATCATGTTGTGGATGAGAAATGTTGTTTCTAAGTCTTAGTGCGATATTAAAAATATTATACAGATCATAATCCTCAATATTTGCATCTATAACTTTGAAATCTCGTGCCACAACATTTTTGTTTCTAATTGTTAGTGTATCTAATATTTCATTATCAATTGGAAATCATTTGCCAACATTTTCAGTTCCCTCATAACTTGCACCAATCTTTCACAGGCCATTCAAATAACGATCGTTCATAGTTGATGGATGAATAGCACTTTTATGCACTCCTGAGGTGAACGCCGCTCATTGTTAGAGGTGGATTGATTGCAAAACCTCGCGGTTATTTGTATTGAGAGCTATGGAATTAGATTCAACTGATTGATTTTGAATGAAGCGTGAAATATTGTTTTGAGAATAAAACAAAATCAATTTAAATTGAGTAGGTTTAAGTTTAAACATGTAGACTTAAAAAAAATGATAGATTAGAGTTCCTACATAGTTATTTCATCAAGAGTATCTATATTGAATGTGATTAAATAATCAAATATTACGGATTCTTTATTTCAAAACATTGGAAGTAAACTAAGTAATAAAATGTTTGAAAATAACATAGACTGCATTGAATATACTAATTTTGAAACCAGACAAACAACTACCGAAACAAAAACCAAACTAGTACACATTATGCTAACAGCAAATTACAAGCACAGCGAGTAAGGCATTGTGATGGAACAAAAGGAGCAGATAGATGAAACAAACGCTACTAATTATTCATCATTAGCAGCAATCCCGGCCCTCGGATGATGTATGGTGGCCGGGGCAATTCATCATCTCAGGGCCTTTGTTGCGTTGACTTGACAGAGATTGGCTAAGAAATACGTTTGTTAGATGGAAAAATCTTGTGCTACGCATAATATTTGATAAGCAATTCGATATTTTAGTTGTATTTGCTTTAACACATAATGCTTTCTGTGAAGAAAATGGATGACAAAACTAATAATGAAAATGGGTTTTGTAAAAATACTAAGTTCAGCGAATTATATTATGATTTCTTTGTTTTTTGCACCTAACACAAGAAAAACAAACATTATCATATCACACATGTCAATTTATCGTTTGCGAGACGTGACACATAACTATTTTTAATGAACAGCACAAAAAAATATTACAAAACAGCTCGTTATGCGTTACCCTCATCAAGAACTGTCCAATTAATTGACAGCTCATACAGCTGACAAGTATTGCGGACCGTTTTGAATTTAAAACAAAATTAATTATACAATCAATCAGAAGACATGTCACGGCCATAAAGGTGTTGCTTTTCGCGCGGCAAAATGCCAATCAACGTACAAAATGCTCGCCCAAGCGGCACAATCTATAAACAAAAAGGATCTTTTACATAATTTTCTCTTTCATCAAATTCAACTTTAACATTTGAACGTTAGAGTTGAACATTGTTCCAATGGCAGAGGTCAGTTTGGACCGTGTCATCGTTATTATTGTCGGTAGTTTAACTGACCCATTCGCCACACTTTAATCGAGTCTCTCAATAAATTGACCGCTCAAGGTGAGAACGGACCGACTCAAAAGCCGCGTTTTACAAGGAGAAATTTTTATGTTTCGCTTGTCATTTCACGCGCATTTAAGTTTAATTCGCACATTTCTTGTCTTTCGTTGAAGTGCATTTAATTTTCTCCGTCAGAAATCGGCAACGAATTTATGTGAGCGCATGTTTTATGTCGAACCATTGTAAAATTAACGATGTAACAGAAAGAGATGGAAAGAACGTAATTTATACATGTTAGTAATAAAATTGTTTAGTATAATAAGAATTGAATAAAAGTCTTTTGATGGTGCAGTATGAATATAATTGGAGCCTAACTCTTCCACAGCAATCATGTTAAATGAAATAGTAAATAATATAAAATATATTTAAAAAAATATAACGTTAATAAATCAATTTATAAAGAAGTATGCGGTAGCTTGAAATAGAGCAGGTTGTGAAACAAATCTATTCCCGTAATCAAAATAGCGTAATATTTTATCACAAACATTTATGACTCTAAAATTTATGTTCAATTCATTTTCATCGATATAAAAAGTAATAAATCACTCGCCTCGAAATCGTAGATTTCATGTGTTGAACATTTTAAATAAGCTTTTTTTATTACTGGCCTTCAATATACATTCGATTGAATAAATTCGCTTTTTGATATTTTAATCATTATTTTGTTATTTCAGAAAGTTGGCTCGTAACATTGGAGCTTATTTTAGCTTCTAACGAGTACATAATATTATTCACTATGACAACTTTCTGCTATACAGTCGGTAAATAAGCTTCCGTATTGGCTTTTCTACCAACAGTATTAATATTAATGTTATCATAATAAGTATCATTATCTGTGACATTGATAACTTTGTACAATAAATAGTTGTCAAATTAGTCTATTGACCACTTTACTGTCTCAATAACTTCGTTATACGTGTCAAAATAATATGCGACAATAAAGTTTATGGCTTTAGAATAACATCGTTAATTCAATGCATTTTATAAACAGTACCTATAAGGTTAGATTGTGAACGTTATCCACTTTATATTGCATGCGTACTGATTATCTCATTTGAATTAATGAAGCAAATAAATTAACTCCTTATGAACAGTATTTTAGTGTAAATTAAAATGTAAATTAGATAATTCGGATCCTTTCTCACGTCTCACGCGCACTTATGAATTTTTAAATTTCACGACCCAAGTGCGGGCATTAATAAAAGCTTCACTTTAAATTCTGAACATTTATAAAGTGTTATAGAAATAACTTAAAAGTCTTAATGAATTCATTCTTTCTTTTTTCATTATGAAACTTTAACTTTATTTTAATAATTATCATTAAAAACTTCGTTTAAATAAACAGGCTTACTAAATCGAATTATAAAATACTAAATACCGCTCCGCTAAATCGATGGCTATTAGGTTAAAGTAAGTGTATCAGAATATTTACTAGAACAAGAATTATCTTTAAAATTATTTAAGATGTCTATGAAATTGTTTATTTGGTTAAATTTATTATTTGACGTTTTTTTTTCTAAGTTTAGGTCTTCAAAATAGCAGTTCAGCAAAGATTCTGCCTTAATTCTCGATATCAGCCGATAGACGTCCACTGCTGGACAAAGGCCTCCCCCAAGGATCTCCACGATGCCCGGTCTTGAACTACCCGCATCCAGCGGTTTCCCGCGACCCTCACAAGATCGTCGGTCCACCTTGTGGGGGGCCTGCCCACGCTGCGTCTTCCGGTTCGTGGTCACCACTCGAGAACCTTTCTTTGGTTCGCCAATCCTTAAGGTAATTTAATAAAAGTTTGTAACAAGTATGGGATCATTTTAAAATCGCAATCGAGATTCCTGAGCGGATGGAACTGGCTTTATCCATTATTCATCAAATGCCGCTTTCTTGTGACTCGATTCTCTCGATTCTCGATTCACTTCGTATCGATGCCCCTGAATCGATTTACGCTAGTTAAGCATCGATAAAGTCACCGCCGCGTCTCGGTTTATCACCCAATTTGCTTTCTTTAGTTGCAAATACAGTTGACTATTGTTTTCTAGAGTCTAGAGTCTTTTCATTTATAATAGCGTCATTTTCCAAGTCCATCTATGTGGGGGCTTGACTAATGATTTCCATTTCTATGTTCTCATCAGACATATTATCATTGTTTGCTATTAGTTATATTAATATTATGTGTATAAGAAGTTCGACAGTAAAATATTTTTATTCCATTTTATTATATTTAAAAGTTTCCGTAAGATTTTATTGCAGGTAATTTTAAGTAAATGTACTCAACGACCAAAATAATAAAATGTATCTTAATTACAGCTCATTAATCCAACTAAAAATGTACTAACGCTACAAACAAAATATTGATGGTACATAACCTAGACCCAACAGATTAATAACAAGTGTTTTCAATACAATAACATTACGAGCATTAAATTAAAACTAAAAAAAATGCCACTACAAAAACGGTAGCTGCAATATGCCTTTTGTCGCCATTGTCGAGGCTAATAGAACGTTCGTATTTGTCTGTCATGATACCTATCTAGAAAACGCTCCGCGTGGGCTTAACAACCGTTACAAGCTAGAAATGTATTTGTTCAATTGAAAACGGTAGATATAATTTGTTAGGCTCTAGTTTAGGCATTGTAATGTGATTTCGATTATTTTCATACAATCAATTTCCAAGCAATGCTATTTTTGGTTTGATTACCTCCTGAAATGATTCTTTAGTGGCAACAATGATATTGGTATTATTAATTTTGATTTTAAATTCAGTGTAATTTTTTGTTTATTTTATTTTGTAAGTGAATGATTGACTACCGGATGTTGTAGAAGATGGCTAATATTATATACCTATATCGTAGTTGGTAATCTTTTTATTTTTTGACAGCGTCAAATCGAAGCTCTCGTCTGAGAGGCCTCCTACAGTAAGTTCTAGGGCGACACAAGTAAAAAATAAACCACATCTAATACCTTTAAACGAGCAATTCTTGTATTATATAATCCGAATCTCGGAAAAGGCTTCAACGATTTTTATGAAATTTATTTATTTATATTTTTAAGGGAAACTAACAGCTGTGTGTAAAATGTGGTTACAGGATACAATATTATTATAAAAAATAAATGTTGCTATTAATAAGTTCCCACAAGTGAATGTAGAAGGTTTCGGGGGAGATAATCGTTAAAAAAACGAACAAAGCTTGGTCAACCAGGTACTAATAGATAAACAAGGGACTTCATGTTTCTAATACAAAATTATTCCAGCAATCCAGCGACTGGAAAATTTAGAAAGATGAAAAACGTAATTTTGAACTAAACCTTTTCTAAGTAAAGTTTATATTGAATAATTTATTTCGGGGCTCTAACCTACTAAGCTAACGAGTCAAAAACTTCATAGAAATCATTTTTCTAATACTATAATTCACGATTGCACAAAGTCGTAGGTAATAAATTATGACAGTTAGTAATCAGGCAGACTACTATTTGCTACTAATAACTTCAGCGTTAATTAGTTGGTTTCATAATCAGTCTCCGTCGATTAACCATAATGATATTTCAACATTACCATTTTTTACAGTTTACTGAATAATAAGCATCCGGATTCGCTTGTTGATTCATTTGACAGTAATTTGGTGCTTATTACCATAGTTTCCAAAACTTCCTTTGTGCTGTTTGCCTTGAGTTAGTGCAAGTGCAATTTAATGGAATTATCTTTTTAATCGACTTAAAAAAAAGGTTCTTAATTCGTTTGTATGTTTTTTCACGCATAACTTTTTTCCTTATGAACTAATTGTAATAATTCTTTTTGCGTTGTAATAATTTTATTGTCTTATATGGAGATTTTACTCTATTTTCAAAAGTGAATTATAATGGAAGATAAATGTACCCTATACATGTACCCTTTGAGAGTTATCAGTAACGTTCTGAAGTTACTATTTGTTTTGTTGTGATAAAATTAAATATAACATTTAGTTGCTGTTTCCTGCGGTTTCGTCCACGTTTCCAGGATAAAAAGTAGCCTATAACAGTCGGGAATAATGTAGCTTCCTATTAATGAAAATATTTTTTCGAATCCGACCACTAGTTCCAGAGATTAGCGATAAGGATTACGGTGAAACTAAATAATATTAATAAATTTTCATAGATAAAGGCATTAATATCTAAATAGCTTATTTAAAAATGACCTTAATTCTCAATTCACACGCGACAAAATCAAATAATTTATACACGCTACCTCCCACACTGTTACAACTAGGTAAGTAATCTTAACAAATCTTTTTATTTATTTATTATTATAATTTAATGACATAAAGTGTAGTCAATGTATCGATACTTTCATTCGATATAAGGTAAATGGCCCATTACTCGTCAGTTTTAGAACTTTGCTGTGTTTACAGCTCTGCTACGTCATAGTTAGTTAACTTAGAAAAATATTTTTTTTATTGATGAGTAGATAATTTATTCCTCCTTATAATAGATATAATATTATAATGATAAAATAATAATAAGGTAATAAAATATTGGTTTTAAAAAAAAGAAGCCATTTGTACCAGTATCCGACAGGTTTGCTGTAGATATCGTCAAAACGTCCTAGAACTCGTCAATTTTTAACACTAATTTGAACTCTATTTGCTTTACACTTAAGTTCATATTATATTTCATAATATTTGAAATTTATTTATTATTTACTAATTTAATTATGGTTTTTGTTTCTCTTTTTTTAAACGACTTCAAAAAGGATGAGGTTCTCAATTCGTGTGCCCCGATTACTCGAAGACGCCTGGAACGATTTGGAAAAATCTTTTTTTGTTTGAAAGGGTATACTTTACAGGTGGTCCCATGGTCATCAGGTCAAGATCTGACGGTGGAATCCTGGAGATATCGAGGAAACTTCAAATTTTATAAGCACTTACAATGTTTCTCATATACTTTTTAAAGCTATTCAGATATTTGCGTCTGGTAGTCATCATTTACGTTGCTTAGCTAATGATGCTTATTTAGCTAATGATGGAAGGTACAACTCCTTAACGGTTACGAGTTAGGGGATAAGTCTTAAATATTATAGGACTTTTTAGACCGTTACTTATATCATTTGATGTAATGATGGAAGGTACGTATATAGCTTATACTAGGCCAGTGATAAAATATAAGAAAATAAGAATTGCAAAATAAAAAACTTTTAACAAAAAATAGAACCGACGTCAAAACAATAAAAAGTGTAGTTCATGTTCCATGGAAAATATCATGGTACCGCAGACTTCAAAACAGTGTCAGGTTGATTAGAGTTCCTACATGGTTATTTTATGCATTTTAGTGATTTGAAGTCGGTTCTATTATTTGTTTAAAGTTTTTTATTTGTAAATTTGTCAGTTTAATAGGTTAGTTAGATAGTTTTAATTTATTATAATAAGAACCTGTATATTGCTGTGTGGTGACGGCGACGAATATCACCACCCCATCTGATCCCGTAGGGGGCGTACAAGTCGTCCGAGGGCAGGTATACCAGAGTACGGGCAGCAGCGTATCTCTGAGAACTATAACACCATACTGCGATCGCCAACCGAGCAGGTTACACTGGGATATCATAGAATCGAAATCTGAAGTTCGAAGAGAGACGGACACGATAATCCTGAAATCAAAAAACCTGCTCTAATTCGGCCAAAACCAGGAGCGATCACATACTGATTAGAGGCTCATTGAACCTCAATGCCAAACTCCAGAGATCCCGACTGATGAAGTCCCGATCGCTTTCGAGGAAGTGGACTCATATAACGAGACAAGGTGGAAACCATACGGCTGGGACTGAATTCTTTAAGGCCTGCCATACAAAGTGAACCAAAAAGAGGATGAGGATGACGATATCAGAATCGTCACGTCAAAATCTGAGCTGCTGGGAGAGATGCAAAAGTTCGACAACGCAATCAATAGTCAGTCGATAGCCATGCTTCAAATCTCAGAGCAAAGCTAACCTGACGATATCCCGGATGTCAGTCTGTACGAGAATAGAATGGCTCTCAAATAGTTCAAGAACAACAAGGCGCCTGGTGACGTTGCAGTTACAGCTGTGTTTCTGAAGGCGGTGGTACGCCGGTACTTAATGCCTTTCAGAAGTTATTTAATTCTATCATACTGAAAGGCCAGACGCCGCAGGCATGGCACAAAGTTGTGGTGGTGCTCTTTTTCAAAAATGGAGATAAAACCATATTGATTACATAATAATAATAAATGGTGAATACTAGCACAGACATAGCCAAGTGGCCAGGATAATCCACCAGCAACTTGCCCTGAGATACCACCTTGTGACGTCTGAGGTGCCGTACTACAGGTATGTACCAGAATCGGTTCTCGAAGATGGCCATATCACGCTATACTGGGATCGATCTATCATCAAGGATGACATTGTGTTGATAGATCACCATGAGCGCCTTGCAATGATTGTCGATGTTGCTGTTCCCCATGACGAGAACCTTGTGAAGACAGAGAAAGATAAAGAAAATAAATATCTTGATCTGGCACACGAGGCTGTCGACATGTGGAACATTGACACCATTGTCCTGATAGTCGTTTCCGCCCATGGCCTAATGGCCAAGAGCCTCGATAAACATCTTAAGAGGCTTGCGTTAGGCCAAGGGCCAGATCCAGAAGGCAGTGCTCCTGTACGGCACGTATTGTGAGGAGGTTCCTCTCTATGGAGCCTTGACCATCGGCAGCTTGGACCCTGTTACCTATGCCGGTGCGGTACTGTTTTTTATATTTGAATTGTATTTTTTTTTTAATAACTATATTTAAAATGTAAATAATAAGGTATACAATGAATAAATAAAATAATAATATCCTGGGACATTGTTCATACCCATCACACTGCTGCTATGTTTAATTGTTATCGAGAGTCATCACAAACCGTCTCACTGCAAGTTTGACTTCCAAACTCCCGAACAAATCGGTTTCTGAAAAGGCTTTAGCACAATATACCACATACACACGCTGCAGCAAGTTATACAGAAGACAGCGAACTGAGAAGTATAACCAGCTATTATGCTTAGTATTTGTGGACTATGAGAAAGCTTTTGATTCGATAGAAACCTGGGCGTTGCTGAGGTCTCTTCAAAGGTGTCAAATCGTACTAAAGTGCTTGTATGACAATGCCACCATGTTGGTCCGACTCCAGAACCAGAACTCGAAACTTATTTAACTGCAGCGAGGCGTGAGACAGGGAGACCTGATATCTCCGAAACTGTTCACCGTTGCATTGGAAGATGTTTTCAAGCTTCTGGACTGGAACGGATTTGGCATCAATGGCGATTCGATTTGCCGATGATATAGTAGTCTGGCTGATACCTTGGAAGACCTCGGTACAACGTTTGATGACCTCAGCAGAGTATCTCAACAAGTAGGTCTAAAAATGAATATGGATAAGACGAAAATGATGTCGAACGTCCACGTGATCATGTTGCACCCACTCAAGTAAAGGTTGGAGACTCTGCACTCGAAGTTGTAGACGACTATTTACCTAGGACAGATCATCCAACTAGGTAGGTCAAATTCGAGAACGAGGTCAGTCATCGAATTCATCTCGGCTGGGCATCGTTCGAGAAGCTCCGTAATATCTTCTCGTCCCAAATACCGACTTCGACCAGTGAGTGTTGCCAGTGATGACTTACGCAGCTGAGACGTGGTCGGTTACGATGGCCCTCATAAGAAGGCTCAAGGTCACCCAAAAAGCAATGGAGAGGGCTATGCTCAGTGTTTCCCTACGAGATTGATTCAGAAATTATGAGGTCCGAACCAAAGTAACCGACATACCCGAAGAATTGCCAAACTGAAGTAGCAGTGGGCGGGGCATATTGCTCGTAGAACAGACGCCAGCCGCTGGAGCTATCTGGTTATCGAGTGGCGACCACGAACTGGAAGACGCAGCTTGGACAGGCCCCCCACCGCTGGATGCGGGCAGCACAATACCGGCCATCGTGGAGATCCTTGGAGGAGGCCTTTGTTCAGCAGTGGACGTCTTTCAGCTGATATGATGATTACCTTACTTATAACTTGTGTAATTTTGGTTTCTTTTAATTCGAAAAGTTCTTGACGAATTTAAGGTCGTTCTTTTGTACGTAGAATACACTCAAGATACTAGAACTCGTCAATTTTGTAAGTGACACATTGTTAACGTTGAAGTTCTTAACAAAAAATAATTATTCATTTTTTTTATTTTTAAAGTTATATATAGGAATATTTTTAGATAGAAATTCAATTAAAATTCCGTTTGGTTTTTATAGTAATACACAATGTCGACATTAAGTGAATGTTTTCAACTGTGTCCCAGTTTTCGTCAAAATTGTATTAATTTTGACGAGTTCTAGGACCAACAGGGATTACCAGGTACCAGTAAATGTCATCAGCGATTAAAACAACGTAATAATAAAAATAACACAATATTATATGTTAAATGGTTAGATAATTTACTTGACTATTTCATAAAATAACAACACTTATCAATAGTCTGACCAATCCAGCAAGACATGAGATTTCATGTGGCATGCCGGAGTTCACATTCAGTAGCTGAACTCACAAAAAAATACAAAATTTCGAAGTGCTTACCTTTGATAGCTCCGTGTTCCGATACCATTACAGTTTTGAGTAAATTTTGCCATTCTAATTATGGAATATATTACGTAAAATATATTGCCATTAAATACTTTTAGGAAAATATTGGTAAAATTAAATAGTTGGCCTTTTTTTACAACCTGACGAGTATTGGGACACTGTCGACATTACCAGCGTTTACCTTACCATCTGTTTTTTAGAAAAGGCAATGAACGCAAATACCACACTTGATAAAAACAAATCAAAAATCATAATCGCTTAATTTAGGTAATTGATTGAACTAATTATGTATTGTAAACACATTGTTTCCTTTTTATGATGATGCGTGTTTCCTTTAGAAACATTCTGACGGTAAAATAAATTTAAATTAATTTCCATTCATTATTTCGTTAAGTATGTAGTGGATTTTACTTTTAATCTTAATAAGTTTATCAATATTTATACTTACAGGAGAGTGCGAAACAGGTTTTTACTACCCCTCTTTCTTTCAGGGGTTGTGTGTCTTGTTTCTTACATTTCAAAAAAAGACTGATTTGAATAATTTGAGTTGATTAATAATGCTTACTTCATTCATAGGTAGGAAATGTCAAAAATGACAGTTACCTTTAATGTTTAGATGGTAGATTTTTTTTAAACTTCTGTCGACCAACAGCTCATCGATATCAACTAGATACACCCAACCAAACATCGCTAGCTTATTAAAAAACTATTTTGATTGTGATCTGTGTACGGTCCACTAAGTGAATTCTATCTGATACCCTTGGCGAGCACAAATTAATCCATCAAGGCGTATAATCCGAGCGAGCGTCAGCGCCGCGCCGCCGCGCTGTCAAGCGACTTTTCAGACGAGCTGTCAAGCGACCTGTCAAAATTATGACGCATGACTGAACCCGCCGCGGTGTCCGTCGTCGGCGGCTTTACAAGGATTTTTTACCACTCATATTTTTTCCGCCCAAGTCTCGAATGACAGTGTAATCCGTGAAACTGGAATCTGGTAGATTATTATCACCGTTTTTTGGGGGTTTTGTTCAAGTTAACCTTCTTGTTCGAAAAGTTCAAATTTCTAACGGTAAAAGCACTTTTTTATTTTTTGCAATTGCTATGAGAAATAAATTCTTTTTATTTTAATGGCTGCATGTTGCTTTTTGCAAAAAAAAATATTGCCTCCTATTTAAATATGGCAAAATCATGGAAGTTTAATACCGATCCCATTATTCATCCCCAATTGAACACACGTATTTTCAAATAACAATAATTGTCATCTTTTTAGCTTTGAAAAACAAAACTAAATTAAAACGGTAATTTTATATTAATTTGATGAAATGTTACATAACGAAAGCTGTCATATTATGATCCATCTGTCCACTTGTCAAATATTTACAATACAATTATTTATTATTACTGTCAAGCTGTCATCCGTTAACGATCCCACTGTTCTCTATATTTTCGATAAACTTCATAATAAAATAAATGACAGAAACATCAACATTCTTGTTATTGTTTTACCCGTATTATTACGATGAATACCTACTTATATACACATTTTTTTTGCTTTCGCTAAAATAATGATCTTCATAAACCAAAAAAACAGTTTCAAAATAACTACGCAAGACTAAGTAATATGCAAAGTAAATCCAGCATAAAGACAACAAGATTTAAATAGTGCTTCTATTTCAGAAAAGTTCATTGACTTCTTCGACATAAAAAAAATCGAACAAAGAATTATTTTAATCAAATATGATTGCAAATTATATCCCCAACAATATTACTAGTCCACCCAAAATGACATAGGTACCTGAATCCAGTGAGATAATGTTTTTTATCATCCCATTAATTATCCACGTCACCGTATACGATGTAATGTGACATAATCCGAGCGCGGCCGCAATCTGTCAAGTGGACAGTCACGTGGTCTGTCAACTGTCACTGTGACAGTGACAGCCGGCCGCCGTCATTACGCGCGCGCTCTTTTGTAAATGTGATAAGTGGGAGATAATAGGATTTACGTTTAAACTTGTAAAGTATGTATGTTGCAGTTATAAGATATTGTATTCGTCTCATTGAATGTTATTTTATCTGGATTTTGTTTAGCTTGGTCTTTAACCTGTCTAATATTTATATCTGTTTTTGCATGCCATGGTATGAAAAGTTACACAAACAGTTTCCTAGAAAATAAAGTATGAGCATAACATTCCTAAACTCTCGAAAACTACAAGGGGATTCATGTGTGAGATGGAAGAGATTTAAATTTCAAAACAAATATACTCAGTTGAAAATATTATTAAATTAATATTAATTCAAAAACTAATTAAATGGACAAAAACTAGCATGCGCGAGAATCGTTATATGCGTGTGCGTTTGAACTAGTTTTATAATTAAATACTAGCCCTGAAAAGTTTTAACATGTTATCTGCATTGCATATTCATATGAATTAATCAATATTTTTTCCGGCAGCTGCATTTTGGAACAAGGTTCCTTCTTTCAACAAAGTCATAATGTTGATTTTATTTAATTATTTTACAGAGGCATAGCGTTTTTTCGCTTGAGGAGTGACTGGGGAACCTTTACTTACATAGTGAGGGAAGGTCATCGGGAAGGCGAGAAGGTTTGGTGAGACCTGGGACGCAAATTATTATTTGGACTAGGATACCAGGCGGGCCGTACGCTTATTTGCCGACTGTATAAAATAAACAATAAAAAAAGTACTCAGTAATTTAATTTGCTAAAATTTACACAATTCTGAACGCTTCACACCGACCACATTCATCACCCCAATCAATGTCATAAAGCTGAAAAATAAACTAACAACAGATAACTAACGTCACATTTTTAACCCCCCATGCGGCGACGGGCTGTCAACGTGACATGTCACGTACGTCATCCGTTGTGACTCGACGTGACAGCCGCTGTCACGCCAACACGTAGTGTTTATTGTCGCGTGATCCGCAATTTCGGGATCGAGTGTTAAATAATTTATTCGACGTAGCGTAGAAACCGAACCCTGTTAATTAGTTATATTGTTGATGAATGTCCCGTACCTATCTAATTTCACTAATACAATAATTTTAGATGTTTGACATGGATTCACAATATTTACCTACTGTTAACTTAATTGTAATAAAACTGTCTCATATTAATGTTATATTCTTTTTTTTAATCTTGATACCTACCTATCCTATTTTTGACGAGCCTCAATATTTTATTTCCATATTCATCTTCATTTTATGTTCATAATCAACAGTGCTCGACAATTTTCACATTATGCTAAAAAAAAGTAAAGTTAATTTAATTAAGTCGCTTAGCTTAGATATAATATTTTCTTTAATTATCCTTTTTTAGTATCAAAAAAATTTTATGACATAGGATATGCATATACGTCATAAGCTTCCATGCTCATATTAATTTGCTACCAAGATAAACAAAAGTAAGCGGGTCACTGATACTCTTAAGACAGGAGATTTACATACTCGTTAATATACTCATTATGTTTATGTGCATAGTGTATACAAGTGTCAAGATTGTCGCCTGCCTGTTAATCTCTACAAAGACATGTCCACTCCTTCTAAGTTCGTGATTCATACTCATGAACCAGTTTAGGGCTACCCCGTTATACTTCTTTGATTTGCAAAATTTAATGACAAAGATCAAAGATCTTTTCTTTATCTTCTGTTCCACAGTTTTGCCCACGTTGTTGAGTTAAAAAAATAGTCTCTTTTTTTTAATGACTAAGATAAAGGATGGTAAGCTGATACTGTAGCCTATAAACGCTTGCAATACCAGGGGTACTACTTGTATACATTTCAGATCCTACACATCCACAAATCTCTTCACACCATATTTATTCACCTCTCCATGCTATAAGTTGTATTCCACATTTCATTTTGGGTATGTACCATCAACAAATTTGAAGCATGATCAGTTTTGAGACCTTTTCGCTTGCAGCCAGTAATCATAGTTCGCCCTGTCCATTGTTGACAATAAAACAGCCTCTTGTAAAATCTTTTGTCTAGACAATTTACTGACAATGACAATCTACTATTTTATGACAAGCGCATTGTCTGGTTATATTGTGTGAGACACAGGTAGCGGCTGTTCACTGCACACAAAATACACCCTTAAGGTGATCATGCTTCAACTTTGTCGATAGTACGTTTGAGGTATTAAAAAGTAGTTTAAAAAAGACGCTTTCAGGTTCTATTATATTATTGCTCGTAGGAAGTAGGATTATAGGAACTATAATTTCAATTGTAACCTTTATAAATATCGAAAAAAAATAGGAATTATCGATGCTTTGATTGCTGATGCTAACGCAAGACAATTCTACGCTATCGCTGATCTAAAAATCAATAATATTTTTGCGGCAAAAATATGATCAAGCTTGCTACAACTAATACAGTAAAAAATCTAATGTTTATTATGGTAAATGTTTAAGTGTGAACCCTGAACAATACAGTAGGTACCGTTGCATGACGTGACCGAGCGCTGGTTGTCAGCCGGTATGAGTGATGGCGTGCCGCGTCGACGTTAGCACCTGATTTATTACTTCCGAGCTACCTACCTCCCCCTCTCCTTACATCACACGTTACCTCCCCGCCAACCCTCACGTGTGTACCGACAGCAGCTCTAATATAGTAATTACTCTAAGCTCTGCGAAGTCTCGGGATAACATATGTTTTTCAGCAGGATAAGTTATGGTACTCGTTGCTTAGCTTGATGACTGAGACGAGGAAATTGGATGGAGTTTGTTCTTTGTTACTTGGGTATGTAATAATTTGCTGTTCAAGCAAATTTTAGTCCTGGAATTAACCTGGAACTAACTAACTAAGATAATAAAATAACATTTTAAGTGTGGAAGTTTTAACAGCGTGTTCGTTCACTATGCCTGCTGCCAAGATAAAATAAATTTTCAAATTAAGACTATGTAAATTTCAATTTATTTTAGAGAGACAACAAAAACATAACTTTACTGCTGAAGTAATGTGCAACTGAGCCAAAAATATTAAACAAAGGCGTTTAAAAAAAGTATATAATATAGGATAGGACTTGAACCAAGGTTAAGTTGATTGGATGAACACGAGAACTTAAAACTTAGAATCAAATGTTTGTAGAACAAATGAAAAATCTAATCGTTATGTCACCGAGAGGGCGCTGCAGAGCCACTGTCAACATCGTCTCTATGTTATTGTTATATTTAAAATAAATTAACTGTGAATTAATTATTATAAAGCTGTTAAAAAGTGAATGTACACTACAAAATATCATCTGAAGTTGGAGTTCAAAGTGCAACTTGTGGAACAGTGCTAAAAACTGAACAAAAACAGTTCCAGTGTACAGTGCCTTTTTTCATCTAATCAGTGATTTGGATGCGGTGAAAACAACAACACTAACGAAAACTAGTTCCCTGGTATCGTAAAACATAAAATAAGTTTAATCAAAGACACAATGGTATCACTATCATAACCTAAAAATACTGTTGGCCAAAATAACGAAAAAAAAAACCGTTTTCAAACATCGAAACTACAACGCCATCTAGTGAGGAGTAGCGAAAGTAACTATACGGCTTTATCGACATTACTGCTACTGCTATCTAGTGAGCTACTTTAGAACTAGCACGTCAACAACCGACTATACCACTATCGATTAACCATCTAATCTCGCCCGCTACCAACAGAAGGCGCTACCTACCAATATGGATGAAATCAAAACAATGCTTACAAATATGCAACAAGATATCAGAGAACAAAAAGTGGAAATGATGAATATGAAAGAAGACATAAAAAACAATATTAACAACAACATCAATGAGAAGTTCAAAATGTTAGAAAATAAAAACGCAATTATGGAACAAAAACTAGAAACACAAAAGATGGCAATAGATAATATTGAGAGATTTATGAGAAGGAAAAACCTACTATTTTTTGGAGTGGAGGAATCCGAAAAAAGCTACCAAGATTTGGAGAACAAAGTGCTGGATATCATAAACAATAAAATAAACATCAAATGTGATAATACTGCCATAGAATCTGTAAGAAGGCTAGGGAAAAAAGGAGAGAAGGTTAGACCCATCGTATTAACATGTCTCACCATGGGATTAAAAATACAAATACAAAAATATAAAAAAAGGTTAAACACAACCTCATACTACATAAAAGAAGACTTTCCGCCAGATGTAATGAACAAGCGAAAAGAGCTTCAAATCGAACTGGGAAAAGAAAAAGAACAGGGGAAAACAGCCTTTATAAGATATGACAAACTGGTAATCCTTGATAAGAAGGACACTCAAACGGAGCAACAACAACCAACCAATAAAAAAAGAAACCTATCACAATCTCCTGAAACATCAAATAATTATCATAAAAACGGCAACAATAACGAAAAACAACCTACGAAAATAATTAAACCAAACAACATGAAAAACTTCATCATAAAAAAACCTACCCTTCTACAACCTATGGAGAGCTCGTCTCACATGCAGAACCCTAACTATACGAAAGAAAATACAGATTAACAACTAACGGCCCCTCTCGATCTTCTTCCAACCCGGCTGGTCACCGTGGAAGAACATGACCACAACCCTCCAAACAACATTTCAACAAGATTAAAATATAAAAACGAAATTAACAACTTGAAAATTGCTACATATAATGCTAGATCACTTTCAACTACAGAAAAATACACAGAATTAATGCACGCTATCCGAAACATAAACATAGATATACTTGGCCTAGCAGAAGTAAGAAGAATGGGATGCAAAATAGAAGAACACAACGACCACATATTTTGCTACATGGGTGAAACACCTGGTTTACATGGTGTAGGATTTCTCATTAAAAAAATACACAAGAAGAATATTACTAATTTCCACGGACTATCAGAAAGAGTTGCGCTACTCCAGTTAAAATTTCACGACACTGACTTATCTATTATTCAAGCATATGCCCCGACAAAGGACTCGAAAGAGGAAGACATTGAAATGTTCTACCAAACACTACAAGACGCTCACAATATGTTGGGAAACTGTAAAAACATCTTGGTAATAGGAGATTTCAACGCTAAGATAGGACAACCGAAAAGTACTGAAAACCTAATCATGGGAAAACATGGGTACGGAACAAGAAACCTAAGAGGAGAAAGGTTGATCCAATATGCCCTTGAATACAAACTATCCGTCATGAATACGTACTTCAAAAAGAAAAAGCAACTAAGATGGACTTGGATATCGCCAAATGAAAAAATAAAAAACGAAATCGACTTCATTATGTCCAATTTCCCCCGAAATGTCACAAATATAGAAGTATTAAATAATGTAGAGTTCCCGTCAGATCACCGTATAGTAAGAGCAACATTACTTCTGAAAAACCCCAAAAAGAATAGAACATTTTTTGAAAACTCAACAAACACACTTAAAAAAGAAAAAGAAATAGAAAAATATCTGTCGAACTTGAAAACTAACATCTCTGAGTTGTCTATCACCGAAAATGAAGACATACAAGAAACTTATGATAAATTCGAACTCTGCATAAAAAACAGCCTGAAACAGGATACAAGAAACAAAAACAAAGATTACAGCTGCTATTTTTTCACCGATCTGACAAAACTATTGATTCAAAGACGAACCGAACTTATAAAAACCAAAAACAAATCGAAAGAAAAGAAAAAAGAACTATCAGATCTATTTAAAAGAACTAACAAATCAATAAGAAAGGACTACAAGAAACATAGGACAAGAATAATAGAAACAAGCTTAACACACTATAGAAGTGCGAAAAGAGCGTTCAAACAATTGAATACCTATACTGACTGGATCAAAAGCTTAAAAGATGGACCAAACGAAACAAAATCAAGAGTAGACTTAATATCCTGCGCTACCAACTTTTACAAAGCTCTATACGCCAACAATAAACCACCGAACTCGACATCTATCACCGAAACAAACTTGTCAGACATAATGACGAATGATACAGTTATTATAAAAGAAGAAGAAGTCACAAAGAGCATCAAGAAATTAAAACGGGAAAAGAGCTCTGGCCCTGACGGCTTAAAGAATGAGGTACTTATAACGGGAGGGATATTACTTACCAAACTACTAACATACATACTTAATAGGATCCTAAATACAGGAAAAATACCCGAACAATGGCATAAGTCAGATATTATACTGCTGTATAAAAAAGGGAACCCACTCGAAATAGCCAACTACCGCCCAATAAGCCTGCTCTCAAACGTGTACAAACTCTTCACTTCAATAATACAAGATAAAATAAGCCCTCAAATAGACAGTATGCAACCTGTAGAGCAAGCGGGCTTTCGTTCTGGATTTTCGACCATGGACCACATCCATACGCTTGAACAAGTTGTGGAAAAGTACACGGAATACAACAAGAACCTCTATATAGGCTTCATCGACTACACCAAAGCCTTTGACAGTCTCTATCATGAATCTATCTGGCAAACTCTACAAAACTGCAATATAAACCCAACAATTACGAGAACCCTAAAAAACATTTATCAGAACAGTGTGAGCAGAGTCAAACTAGAAACTCGAGGTGAAGAGATCAGAATTGCTAGAGGTGTCAGGCAGGGGGACCCACTATCTCCGAAATTATTTATAGCGGTCCTGCAGTCCATATTTAAAAAACTAAATTGGGCCTCCGAGGGCATTCAAATCAATAACTCACGTCTGAGTCATCTAAGATTTGCAGATGATATCGCTGTCTTTGCCGAAACCCACCTGAAGTTAGAAAAAATGATACATCAACTTAATATAGAGAGCAAACAGGCTGGTTTACATATGAACCTAAGCAAAACAAAAGTAATGACAAATGGCATAAAAGGAAAAATCGCGCTAGACTGCGAGGAACTAGAGTATGTAGAGCAGTATATATATTTAGGAAAACAAGTATCCTTTTGTAAAACAAATAACGAAGACGAGATCAACAGAAGAATCACATCCAGTTGGAACAAATACTGGGCTCACAAGGAAATACTAAAAGGCAACTACGATCTACATCTGAAAAAGACTGTTATGGAGACGTGCATTCTACCTTGCTTGACCTATGGCTGCCAGACCTGGACCTTTACAAAAAGCATGAAAAACAAAATAACAACTTGTCAAAGGGCTATGGAAAGAAGCATCTTAAGCTTAAGGAAGATTAACAAAGTAAAAAGTCAAGAAATCAGAAAAAAGACCAAACTGACAGATGCTTTACATCACACATTAAAATTAAAATGGAATTGGGCCGGCCATATAGCGAGATATACAGACAAGAGATGGACACTCATATGCACTAAATGGACAGGTCCACTTGGAAAAAGGAACGTGGGAAGGCCACAAAAACGATGGATAGACGATATCGTAACGGTTGCAGGAAAAAATTGGATGAAGACAGCACAAGATAGGAAAAAATGGAAGGAATTGGAGGAGGCTTATACCCTATCAAGGGATTCCTGTAAATAAAATAAGAACTAAATTAATATTTATCAAATTGCAATATGTACTAACACTAGAGTCATTTACTAACACTAGGTTATAAGAATTGTAAAGTGGTTTATGGGAAATAAAAAAGCTATATTATTATTATTATTATTATATGTCACCGATATCTTCTCTAATTTATAAAATTCTCGTGTCAAGTGTTTGTCACCAAAACGACTTGACCGAATTTTATGAATTTTTTTGTGTATTTTTAGTAGATCTGAGAATAGGTCGTAAACTATTTTTTATACCCCTAAATGTTAAGGTGGCCCACAAAAAATATTTGTATGGCAAAACAACCTTTCCCGGGTCAGCTAGCTAGTAGTAGGTTTACGCGATTAACTTTTCGTATAGCTAAAACAACACTAGTAATAAAGTAATATTTTGAATTGGCAAGGTTTTCTGCTATAATTCTCCAAGCGTTCCAACAATATTTTCACCACGTGCCGTAAAACACAACTTATGACAGCGCTCCATCTTCCGCTCGCCAAATCTCTATTTCTTAGACAGGTGCGTGAAATATTTCCGACTGTTGCCGGCATTACGCCTGTCGCGAAGTTCAGGTAAATACGTTTCCATTCGTACTTAGCGTTTGATTAATGGCACTAGCGACCTCTTAGTGAATGACAACTTTGGGTTTACTTATTTTTAGTGAAGATAAAGTCTTACTTATTGGTTATATGCGATCACGATTTAAAAAAGTATTGTTATTGTATGTTTAATAGAATAATACAAAATGATTTAATTAGGTGCTTGTTTTTGCGATGTAACTGCATAAAAATCTTGATATTTTGATTTGTAATGAATTTTTAACTATTATAAATATGGCGATGAAAATTGTATTCATTTAAAAGCTTTTAGACAATTAGTTGCTTATTTACCACCATACTGTGAAGTTCTAATTATTTTTTTTGGTAAAAAAAAATAATATTTTGGATTCATTATTAATTTAGTTTCATTCACTTAAATAGTAGTTCTGAAATTTTATCTTATTAGGTATAGGACCCGCGCCCCATCAGCAAGTCAGCGAGTCGATATAGCTACAACAAATCTATTAGCTGTAAATAATTTAAAAAACAATGAAGAAAGATTTGTATTTTCTTTCTAATCATATTCACAAGCATAATCTTAGATGTCAATAACAAAACAGTTTAACACTAACAAAAGCCGGCTGCACTAAAAGTCGTGCCGTGGCAATCCACCACCGCGTATATCATTCTGTTTTATGAATTGTAAATTTTACGTTATATAGTCTTTAGTGGGCCATATTTCAACTTGTATTAATGCCCCGCCGGCAGCGGTAGGGTTGACTCTGAGAGGGTTCATTCTACTTGTCCCGTTATTGTAAATGCCATATTTTTAATCAATTAAGTGATTATTTTAATAAAGAGTAAAATGTGAAGCAGAAAGCATTTATCAAACGTGTTGAGTTGGAACGAATTTAATCAAGTGCTTACAATATTAATGCAAAATTTAATTATGTAACTAACAATTTGGTTTAAAAAATTACATGGTCTTCTTCATAGTTTTTTTGTTCATTCAATTGTTATTGCCTATTTCACTTCAACGCAATAAAAAGCAAACATTTTTAATCGTACTTACTTAATTTTTTAAGTAAGTTACGACAACCCAGTAAACGGATTTACCTTTTTTTCGTTAACTGATTAACTTTTTGTTTGCAAAGTATAATTAACAAGTAGGTTAGGCCATCCATCAATGTCGGAGAACGATAAATCTTTCATTCCGCCACGAAATTTCACTAAATTAATTTACCGAGTTACATCACAAACATTTAATTTTGTATTTAAAAAATAACATCTGACTAAACAAGTCGAGCAAAAAATTTATTTGAGCTAACCATTAGTTTTTTTTTATTTTTATATCGAGAAACTGATTAATTATTTTAAAAGAGAAATTAATTTATGGTTTATAGCTCACATTAATTTTAGTTCGATTTTTTTAAATAGTTAGGTAGGTATATTATTTTTCTTTCTTCATTTTTTGTCGTGCATTTAAATGTTTGAGTGACTTTTAAGCGACATTTAGATTTATTATGTTATATTTGCCTCGTTAAGTGCTTGTTAATTAAATATATTTCAATCCGGAAAAATAAATTAATTAGAAAGAGATAATCGAAAGCTTTTATACTCTACACACAATTATATTTTTTTTCTTGTTTCCGAGAAGAATTTAAAGCTTGTCTAGTAGATAGTGATAGAAGTGTAAAGCAATAGCTTTCTTTTTTATTAGATAAAATGAGAGGCTGCAAAGATCTACTAGACAAAGCTATCAGGACTATATTGGTAACCTGCGAAATATGCTCTAAGTATACTTTTAACTTGAAATCAAAGAGTTCATTGTTTAAAAACATCCTTACAAATAAAATTGTCTTTAAATTGCCTTAACATGACTCATTTTAAGTTTGATGATTGATGTGAGCTTTAACATAAAATTGATATCATTAATTTTGTTAACATTTTGATTGATTGATTCAAAATTTACAAAACTCATGCATCTTACCATCCAACCAGTCACGATCTTTTAAGTAAATTGTTTTTTTACACATTCAATAAATAAAATTAATTGATAAATCAATAACAGTTCGTGCAGGACCATTGATAAATTATAATGGTAAAAATCGATAATGGTAATCGCATACAGCTGTGACCAAGCTCGTAAGCTTTGCGTCTCAATACGCCGATAAACAATATAAATAATAGCGATTAAATTAACCACACTCGCAACGGGGGACTTTTTTTGTAATGATACATAGCGCTATTAAGTTTCTCGCTCTAAATAATATAAAGAAAGTAAATTATGATGTTCATAGCACTGGCAATAAAATAAAAATATATTAGCAACCCTACGCTAGAAGGTAATAAACAACTTTTGTGTGGAAGGCAGCTCTCCGGCCGATTCATAAATTTCGCGGCGCGCCGTTTAGTTTTATGTACGATATTATCTATCTGCACGCACACTACTGCAAATTATGCCAACAGGCACACATGGAACGAGTCACAAACATATGTTGTTTGTTGCGCAACATTGTCACAACTTGTCAGGTTATACAATGAAACGACAAAAACGCACATATGATTTCAAGCTTCACAAACAATACTCGAGTTCGTAACATTATGCATAAACATGAATTATTATAAAACGAAAGTTGAGAAAAAGATAAGAACTCATGCGAGTCGGCAAACAATCCATTAACGGTCGTAGACGAAGAAGATATGGTGAACGAGCTCCTTGTACGGACGGCATTAACATAATCAGACACATTCGTCGAAGTAATGTATGTAAAGAAGTTTAATGAAACGTCCCCGATAGCAAGCTCGGCGAGTCATGAAATAACTATCATTAAGCCCGACACGATACGGACGATAATCATCGACTACGAGCAAAAAGCTATGGCATCGGTTGTGATGCAAATTGCACATGCCATAAATCAAGTAGTTAATCACCGTGCCGAGACCCGGGCCTGTAATAATGAGATTACTTGAAAAAATTATACACAACGATGTTCTCGAGATGTTTTTATAGATACGTCACAAAATACAACGATAATGGTAAACACTGGCACAAAACAAACATTACGTAATACAATAATTCATACGAGTAGAAACTCTGGGTAATAGTTATTGAAGTAAAACAAAACCAGAACGTTAAAGTTGACGTCAGTGAAGATGTAAAAGGCGATAATAAGAAATTGAAGGCAGTGAAGGTTGAATTTATAGTCGGAGCTAAAAGAACAAGCGATGACGATAATTCACCGCATACGATAAAGAGCGCTATTGATCTTGCAGAAAGCGAATCGGCTCGTAACAGAGAACAAAACACGCTACCGCCGAATGTCGCATAAATCTTTATTATTGCCGCAACAAGCTTATATCGAGTCGTTTCAGGTGCTCCAACCGGATCTCGCTCGGGTATAAACTCACGACTTCGAAGCATTTTTTCGCTCAATGAAATATGCTACATCGCCCCCGGCCCAGAGGAAGGAAACCCATAAATAAATAATAATACAACCATTTATATTACCAAAGGGTTTCACTCGACGTGTCTATTATCATCTGAATTGTTTAAATATGATAATGTATCAAAATAACAGGCAGTTCGTTCGCGACCACGACTTCTGTTCCGACATTATCATAAAGATTCACTTAATAGACTGTTTCGAAAATTATTATAGTGCTCTGACACTGTTTTATAGCCGAGCAGGATTACGGTGTCGACTGTATTTTTATGTTGCTGTAATTTTAATATTTTGGATTGGATGAAAGTTAAACCGTTTCTTGTTAAAATGGCTGCTTTTATTACGCGCATAGACTTATCAAACCCAAAAGTTAGTAACGAGGTATATAAGCTGTAAAAATTCTGATCTAATATCGTTAAAAGCTATCAACGATCTCACAATTTAGTCATAATTTTTATCGAATTACAGAAACTCCTTCAGAGATTGCAATGTTATAACGGTACTGTAATCATATTCACAGATTAAAATCAAATTTAATTATCACCATCCGGCCGCTCAGTCGTATTATAGCTCGAAGGCAATGTTTCTGCATTAAAGACGCCGTATAAAAGGGGTAATAAAGTACCCCTAATAAACCCCGAAACGCACTGAGTTGCCTCGCAATAACCGTACGTAGACTAAACAAATGATTTTCTCGATAATAAAAACTTCACAATAAAAGCGTTCACGAAATGTCGGTCATTAAGTGTATTTACGCAGCGAAACGGATATAGGGGCCGTAAAAATGTAGAGCGGCTTATTGAGACGTTGGCAACAGTCTCACAGTAAGATCCGACTTAATCTATGGCCTACACGCCTCGTCGGGCTAATTCGGGACTTCGGACGGCACCCCGACGTAAGAAGATTAAACGTGGCTTAAAATTATCTGACAAATTAAAATTTCAACACGGGAAATACAATGGTCGAGAACAATATTATCAAGATCGCTTAAAGAACGTTCGTCCTTTGTATTCCATATTTACGAGCATTGCCAAGGAAAAATCGTTTAGGTAAACACGAGGGCAATAAAAACAAGCGGCCATGCAATTCGCATTCGTAAGCGGCGAACGTGAACCGTATTTAAAAATTGAATTATTCAGTTACTTTATCAGTAACACATGAGTTTACACTAGCCCCGGTAGCAGCCAATTAAGTCGGTTGAAAGGCGAGGCAATAATAACTTTATATGGATTAACTGTGTCAGATGCATTTAAAGATATGGCATAGACTAGTCTATCGCTGACGGGCGGCGCGGCTGAGCCCATTTCAAACGCATAAATTATTACTCTTGGTGAAATTTCACTCAGGGCTGTACCGCCTTCAATAGACAGAACGATTAATATATTTCTTGATAACAATAAAGATAAAAATGAACAGGCCGACGTTAAAGCGAATCGAGCGGAAGGAGAGGCAAGCTTACAGCACAAAAGAGTATTACAGAAACCCATATTTATAAGTCTATTGTTGTATACACAACTGCTTTTTGTTGAACTCCAAACACGTCTCGATGCTATTGAATCGGGAATTGTTATTTCATTCATAATTTATCACTATATCGACCTTTGTATTTAAATGTCTGGAAATGAATTTCATGTGGACAAGCGGAGATTAATGCGGCAGCGGCCCTCTACAAATTCATATTTTTCATTATGCGATGATTTGACATAAAACATGCGCGTCATGGCACTGTTTTCTATTAGGGTGTCGGTCGTAGATTTTAAAAGTATTAGAACAGCTTATATTAATTAATAATTAAAATTCCCATCCATTTCTATGTTAAAAACTAGCCAATTAACAATTTCATCTTCATTAATAATCTCAATTTAATCGTAGGATTTATCATGATTTGAATCACGAGAATCATTTAAACGTTCATGCTGATCATCTGTTATTGTGAGACGTGTATTGCTGAACAAGGTAATAAATTTGATCGGATCGTCTTATGATTTCCTGAGGCCAACAATGCGATAGTTTGTCAGTTCTAGGCGGTTGTTAGGCTGCGTGGGCGTGGAGCGGGCGTCATCAATCACGCGCCGTGACTCTTTCAACCTGCCGGCGTGGAGGAGGGGAGGCAGGGTTGCTCCACACATAAATTATGGCCCGTTTTTGTCCAACTGTCGAGTGGAGACAAAATTTGTTAGCGACACTGTTAATTAATGACACGTTTAGTGTATTTATCATCCTATTACTAAAGCTGTGGATATGTTCACTTATGAAAATTTATTGGTTTATTTTTTATTCTATTTGGTACTTTAAAAAAAATCTTTTTTTATTTAGTGGAACCAATCAATTGATCTAACAAATATGTACAATATAATGCTAATATATTATTATCTAAAACTTTTTTTTATTTAAATGCTTCCTTGAATGTAAAAATGACTGATATTTCCAAATTCTTTCGTAACATTTTCATAACTCGGTAACCCTATAAATTTGTGTAAGGGGGCATACTTGATCATAGTCACAGTTGGTGCTCGTCTGACGTTTTTATACCGCTGAGGCACGATGGATCGACTCTGTCAGGTGCTTACGAAAAATTGCTTTCGAACCCCCGCGCCTGTTTGCTCAAGGCACCCCGTCGATTGATTCCAGCCGACTTGATTAACGCAAAGCTTATTTGGATGAGCAGACTTCCATATATGGATGACATTCGCAACAGACTAAGTGGTTTTTTCTTGCGATTTATTTCTTGATCATATTGGGAAGACGGTATAAATAAATGAGTATAAGCAATATGTAATGAAACTTTCATAAAATTCAGCATGAATGTAATCTATAATCATTTTTTTCAAAAGAATTCACTTTTTATGTTAAAATCGATGACCATACATTTTGTAATTTATTGGTCCAAAGGCTGACAAGCAGGCAGGTCGCCCTTGATGATAAGTGGCTAACTGTTGCTAAAGTGGGATTGCAAATTTATTGCCGACCGTAAATAATGCCTAAAAGTCAAAGAAAAAAGGCAATTTAAATAGGTTTCAAACAAATTATTGCTTCAACTGTTTTAGATTACACAAAAACTGTAATAACCGAATCAATTCTTCACAAATACATTAAAAACGCCTTGTTAAAAGAATAATCACACCGCTTTTCCAATGAAATCATCGAACTAAACGCAACTCACATAACCAATACCATTATTAAAAAAACCTTTTAAATTCAATACAAAACACGTTAAAACTTCTTTTTATCCAAACACAATGAAAGATTAACCCGGGTGTCAAGTAAAGAGTAATGAACTGAAGAATGCGTTTGACAGTAGAGAACCATAGAGGCTATTGAATATTTTAAAAGGAAACACCCGTTAGGGAATTAAAGCGCTTCAGCTTCAGATAGAGAGTATTAGAATCGTACATAATAGATTCTTAGAAAAAAAAAACAAGTACAATTTTATTGATTGTAGTGATGATAGTAACTAAACCAAATTCAATATCTACATTGATAGAATAGAGTTAGGTGAAACGTGTATAGCATAGATATGGTAGTTGAAATGAAACACCTATGGGACTGAATCACAACAGACCGCCAACCTAAAGACAAAGAGAAAAATGTAAAACGAGCGACCATCCTTTTAAAACTGTGATCTACACAACGCTCGTTGTTTCGCCCGGGAAATTAAACATTTGATTTAGTAGACACATCCGTATACTGCGACGTGACATCCCGTGGGAACCGCCCCTAAAAATATTCACAATTCACATACATTTGCTTTTAAAAATGTTCAACACGAATTTCGCATTACGAAAGCAGTGAGAGAGCCCTGAGTTATTAAGCACTGAATCTTACTGCAACTGCCGACTTGTCAATGTTTTTACGCCATCTTTAACACTTTATTTCAAAAGTTAATTGGTAATTACCAGAAGCGTAGGCCGAGAGTCGAGCAATAAAGTCTGAATGTTTTCAACAACAAATTTAACAAGCTCAAAATGATTCAGACGCTAATGATTCAGTCAAGAATTCCAAACATGTCCAGGTCACAATAAAAATCACGGGTGATCCCTATCGTGGAGCTATAAAATATTTTTATTTATTCCACTGGCGCTTTGTAAGATGTCAGATATAATGAATATATTACCGGTAGCTGCGATGGAATATTCTTTTTTAAAGGGTAATTATTTACAGAAACGATCGTCGTATAGCGATAAACAACCGCGATAACAATACATCTCCGACAGCGTTCACGCATTCCCTATCCCCATCCATTACTGTTTCATCTTCAATAACACGTTTTGCTGAGGCAGCCCGTACAGCTTTAATTATTTTTGTAACGTCAACCTTACTGCTCTCATCACAGGGTTCAATAATCGATACAATCTCTCCGGCTTTGTGGGAGCGCTAACTCTTTCATCTATCATAATCGTTCATGCTGAAAACAATCAAGATTGATTTTTTTCTCGTTGGAAATTGAGCTCTAGTGTGTCTGTGGTATGTGTTAAAACGGATTGGATAAATCGAGTTATATCTGTTGGTAGCTAACCACCGTCGGAGGCGGCGGCGGCGTAACGAAGGGACCTACGGATCCAGGAAAATGACAAATGACATCTGCCTACCGCCTGTCAAATAACGGACAGATAATAAATGACCCCGATTGTTTATCATCAAATATCGCATATATCATTATCGTGTACTCAGCGCTGTGGAGGGACGCGGACGCTTTGACTACGGGGAGTATGATTAATATTGTTTGGTTAATTTTGAGACTGGTCCTAATGTAAATACTTTGAGGGTAGTTTTGGTACCGTCATTGCGGCTTGATTATTTTGATTGTGGTTTAGCTGCTGGCTGTTATTTTATTTTATATGTTAATATACCTATTTCAAGTAGATTTTTTATGATTAGCTAAATGTATAAAAATTACAATAAAATTATCATAAAAGCGGTGGTTTTCAACTACAAAACTGTTTATCATCAAAGCAATGCTCCTAAAATCCAACCAATATTTCACTCAAGTCACAAATATGGCCATCACATGTTTGTTTACTAACATCCTTGCCTCTGTGATATACTTGAATACCGATTCCAAGACTTATTTTATGAGGGATAAGAGCTATAGCAACTGTAATATTATCCTGAGATCTGTTGTCAGGTGACATAGCAGAGAGATGGTGGACGTAAGGTGATTAATTCACATCTGGTCTGCTTTCAGTGTTTCCTAATATCTTGGGACTTGATCCGAGTAATGGAGTTGTTTGGTGTACTTGACAGATTTAGTGACTGTATGCAGTTTGTATAGAAAATATTACTACGGAAGAGGTATCAACAATATAAAGACAAGATGAATAATTGCGTAAGTATTTAAAATGGTTTTGTAGCTAATTGTGAGTCTAACATTAAAACTGAAAAAGAAACAATACTTATTTTAGAAATACAAAAAGGAAAAACGATATCAGAAAAATAAAATTTGCCAAGTGCGAATCAAACTCACACACAAAAGGTTTCGTACCACTGTACATTATTTTATTTTCATTATTTGTTGTTATAGCTACAACAACATACAGTTTAGGTCCGTATGTGGACCACCACTTTTAGTTTTAACTTTATTTTATGTTGAGAGAACTAAAAAGGCCTATTCCTTAAAAATCAGTCAGTGTTTGTTAATCACGAACGCGTTTAGACAAACGCTTTCAAATATCATGCGCAGAGCTTTTCAGAATCTTTTACTGGTAAATCATTTTTCATAAGGCCGCGCCATAAAGCGATACGTCAAAATCAGTGTTCACGTAAATTTTGCCCGCCACCGCACACTATTTAGGTACTGATGTAAGTCATAAACTTGAAGCGATTCATAAAATTTATGAAAGTTAATGAACAAAAATGCGACGATTTGAATATTTCTAATTAAATTATGTTAAATAAATCAACTTGAGGGTGTACCAGGAAAACCATCAAGTTTAGAGCGACCCTAATGGCAAAAGAAAACGTGGCAGACCAATGAAAAGATAGGTAGACGACATTAAGGAGGCGACGGAAGACGGCTGGACAAGTATAATTATGGACAGAGACCATGTTAAGCGTATAATAATAATATATTGCGTTTTTCCTAATTATGTAATACCAATTACAAAATCTATACTAATCTATACTAATATCACAGTTCTGTTACTTAACGTCTTAGCAATTGTATAGTTTTTTTTTCTTTTACATCAGCCAGATCTTTCAACTTGCACCGTAGCATTAATTTTCAGAACGGAACAGTAAGCTTGATAAATGAGTGTCGGAATTTCAAAGGGAGCACAATGGAGACCTGACCCGCGAGACAGATCGTTAATCAAAAAATGTCTATGACGTCAAGGTAAAGGGGAGTAAATAAATAAGTGGAGGAGGTAACCTGGTTGTAGGAGAACATCAATCTTTAAGTAAAAGTTAAATTAATGAAGATATTTAAGAGGGAAGAGTTCTAGACGTAGTTCAAAGCGTTAATGAACTAGTGATAGTCAAATAGAATGAACTATCAATCAATTGGGATGGAAACGTCAAAGAATCCATTTGGTAAGCATCCTGGGAGGCTTAACCGACGTTAAAAGACATATTAATATATAGGTAGGATAGTAAAAACATAATATTGTAAAAAAATTGCGAATAAACATTTGTTAATTGATGAACATAAAATTATATCAGACATACTTATATTTTTAATCGAAATTGAGTCATTTTTATTTCAGAACCGGACTATTGTTAATCAAGACACGTAAAGATTATGTCATTCTATTCGATCAATTTGGTTTCCTATTTTAATTTAAAAACGAGGCAGCCTTTTTAAACGTTACTAAAATCACCGATATTAAATTTACCCTATATTTAAAACAAACATACCTTTTTAAAAATAACCATAGATTCTATAACTTCGACAATCATTCTGAAGAACCAACATTTCTACCTCCATGTTCATTAACAGGAACCACATCTCAGACTGTGCCCTCTAGCACTATGACGGATTGACGATCAGTGTCACGTGTAATGCGATTATCTACTCTCTCGTAGTAGGGGGTTCAATTCCCTTCTGTGACAATGACTGCACTTGGATTCTTAGAATGATTGACTTTGTCTGTCTACTTGACGCCTGTAGGGTCGAGATAAATATTATAAACAATGATTTTGCAGCTTTCTCTTTTATCAATTACTTATCACATTCACTTCCTTTACTTACTTATTACTCTTCTCTTTCTATTCAATAAAATCGGTTGACAAAGATAAAGCCCGGAAACAGTTGATGAAGGCATGCAATATTAGAACTATTAACTGTGAAATTCTGTTAGTGGAAGTATTTTCCAAGTCAAGCTGCTCATTGGAATAAAGTACTATGCCAAAATTTAAGAAACAACTTGATCTGAGAACACATAAAACAATATACAGAGATGTTTGTATATCGGTAACCTTTTTTATAGATCACAAATTGAGACAAACTACATAATAAAAAAAAATCTTAAGGCGGTAGATACTGTCGATGAAAACACATAAAATATCAGATCTGCTATCAATAGCAAACCCAGTCAATCAACCGACATAAGATCCTTAAACAAACAGGATAGTATTGACTATAAGACTTTACGAGACAACCCGACAGAGACTTCACTTATTTATTGACTGTGGTGTTTCCTAGAAAAGCGTTGTTACTGTACAAACAGGATGCGGGGCGCATAAAGTTGGACCGGATACGAAAATCGCTCCATCGACAAATTTATGCAGTTGTAAAGGCAGATTTATACGTGAAGATGCGACGTGAGAAGCCCACGATACACATCGACGTATGGTATAGCAAGCTTATAAGCTTGAAATGTAATAAATCTGAAGGGATAAGCTTATTTCGATGAGTGTCGATGAATTACTTGCAGATGTTGGTTATTTCTTTAGTTATCTACTGAAATAATGTTTCAATTTTGATTCATCCACTGCTAAGCGAAGTTATTTATAAACCGTGAAGTAGAAATGTCATTCAGGTTAAAATACCTCTATTTCCACAAAACATTTTAAAAAATTTAACCTCCATCAAATAAAAGAAAGAGGTTATCAATTCGGTTATGTATGTAAAATAAAAACCTACCTACAAACGAATTGAAAACCTCCTCCTTTTTTGTAGTCGGTTAATTAAATGTTTAAAAAAGCTGCAGTTACTGAGTAGAAAACTTTATTTTTTTTTATGTTATTTTTAATATTTGACTACATGTTTGATTCATCATCATAAAAGTTGTGTGTCACAAAACATTTTCCCTATCGTATCTAATAACCCGTGAAGCTTTTTATGTTATAGATAATTTGAAAAGAAAACCAGCATCAAAGAAACTGGCAATTTGGATGATATTATCGTAAATGTAGACTATAATCATTCCTGTCTGCATTATCATCAGAGATGTTGCAACAATAAAAAGAAAATAAATTGCGTCCTCATAATTTTTTCTCAATGTTGTCTTAAAAATAAATACCTACTTTTACTTTTTTAGCACGAATATGGTTCAATTAAATACGAAATCAAATAACCAGAATATTTTTAAATTGTAAAAACTAGCTACTTAGTACAAAATAAATTTCTGAACATAATTAATTGTTGAACTATGCGCCAAATTGATTGGATAAAGATGAAACCTTTTTCTTAGGTGAAAAAATATTTTAATCGATTTATATCATACTAGCTTCCGCCCCGCGGTTTCCGAGGTATCTCATATTTTTTCGGCATAAAAAGTAGCTTCTATGTGCCAAGTTTCATCCAAATCCGTTTATTAGTTTTTACGTGAAAGAACAACAAACATACATACATACTCACAAACTTTCGCTTTTGTAATATTAGTAGACCTCGCTTAAAGAAATTGCTGTTTTAATAAGTCAGTTGAGACATAAAACAGAAATTGGCATTTCTGATTTGAACCAATTTAGTAAAGATAAACATGCCAAGTTTACTGGAAAACCTTATTATTTGTATCATTCGACGACCCTTTGAAGAGTTGATCTCAATAAAATTATGAATCTGAGAATTATTCCGTTTGCATTGCACTGATTTATGAGATCCGCTTTAAGTTTCACGCTTTTAAATTAAATAAATACGTTCCGGAAAGAGAGAGATGCAAACGGTTTTAAAGTAAATATAATAGATGATTTATCATATAATTTATTGTTGCGGAAATTAGTAGATGAGCTAATATTATGTTAGTGTAAAAATATTAAATAACATAAAAAAACAAGAAAGAACCACAAAATAAAGAAGCCTTAAAGTACCTAATATATTCCAAACCGGTGGTAGAAACTTCAGTGCCTTGTCAGGGCCTAAACTGAATAAATGAGTTTTGAGTTTGAATCACAAAGTAACTCTAAAGGCACAATAAGAAATAGTACCTCCTTCCGTCTAAAGATAGAGCCTGAGGTCTAAACAGTTGAAGAAAGTTATAATCCATTTTTTGCCTGAATCACAACAGATAGCAGATCATAAACAATCTAAGCTAAGTAATTAAAGTACAAGCCAGGACTTAAATATTAAGGTCAGCTCATCGTAATCTGGACGTATCTCGTAAGGTTAATCCAAAGCGGTTCAGTGTCAATCAAGTACGAGCAAGTCCAGTGGCTACGATGCGACGTGGTCTGTAATTAGCAACACATGTCTGCTGTGGACTTTGATACGTTGAGAGTGAACTGATTTATTACTTTGCTATTACTTTACAAATAAATGGCAGATTTTATTGTATAGAATATTGAATCTTTAGGATTTTGCACCAATACATTGTACTAAGCTTTGACTCCCTGAGTGCCGCGTTCTCGAGATAAACGTATTTTCGGCGTTTGGGGTTGAAACTCTAGGACTCTGCGGGCCGGTGCCTCGTCGATTGTTCAAAGAGGTCTCTTTTATAATGTTAAAAGAATATTTATGATTAAAAATTCAGGAAATATTGTATTTCCATCACCAACACAAAAAAATGTTCACTTGTTACAATAATATATTTTATGTTTCCCATACGATCTGAGCCTAGAACAGCCACAAGAAATGCAAAGCAGGCCACACTCTCATTTTTAATATCAGTCACCTCCGTGTCATGTCCGTGTATTTCACTGTAGGGACTGTCACGTCACTCAACACGCTAGGTGTCGACTCGCTTTGTGTCGTCTGTCGCCGGCGCGTCACGCCGCACGCCTGTGACGGGAACATGTCAGCATTGGTATTTTATATGTTCGCAGGTCAACGTGTTAGTAATTGCAAGTACGTGGCATTAAAAAGAATGGAACAAAGGCTATTTCTATACTTTCAATTTTGCAGTCATGTTGATGTCTGTTATGTAATGAGGTGAACTTTTACATCTGTCTTTATGTCTACAAGTATCTGCCCCAGTTTCACATGTGTTCTCAAAGGATCTTATTTTTTCTGGGGTATATTCAATATGTTATTTCATCTATTTACGTATGTGCCAAGTTTAATGTCTTTGTTAAACTCATATTATAGTTCTACCAAAAAACTCGTATAAATCTAGCTTAATTAAAAAAAAAACATTCCATATATTTTTAGCAACCTTCAAACATTTTGAGCCTCGTTAGCAGCTCAATTACTTAATCAATTTAATCGTGACTAAAAATAGTTTCCTCGCATTACAAAACACACAGAACCAAACAAATGCAATCATTTGAATATGAATTTGAACAACAATTACTCGAGTCAAATTCTCGCTCAATTAACAGCAAAACAAAATATTTTCGAGCACAAAATATGCAGAAACATGATTAAACAAAGCACACAGTCGATTAAGGATTCATATTGCTCATTAAATTGTTCCGCTAGAACGCAGTTCAGATTCATTATTCATTCAATATAAAGAAATACCGACTTAAAACCATAACGTGACAAATATTTGCTTCTTACATACTTACCTACAGGGTTATTTTTCAGTCGTTTTAAGGGATGGAAGTACTCATAAATATGAATAACTTTTAATATGGAACCAACTGTGAAACTATGAAAAAATTATACTTTTCATACAAAACGTAAACCGTACTCGGTCAAAATTTATGGAAAGTAGGTATAAAAAGAATTTCATGATTTTATTTGGTTCCATAGTAATTTATGAGTATTTCCATCAACCCTGTTAAATGAATAAAATTGAATAAAGACAGTTTTTAACATAAAACCAATAAGCATTCAAAGTTCAATCACGAAAGGAAAGAAATATTTGTAAAAAGGAAAATATGACCAAAGATACAACACGCTTAAATTTAAATTAGGAATCATTTTCAAATGATATCATTTCTCAGCATACAGATTCAATGCAATAAATACCGGATACTACTTAAATAAAACCCACAAAGACACTGATTGTTTTCGAGGCAGGTTGCTAAATAATAAATAAACATGAGGCAGTCGGCAACCGCTGATTATCCCGAGACTTGCAGATTACAGATGGGCCAACAAATTACACAGCTAGTGGTATAATGAATGGTTCCTTTTACATTACCGAGAGCGTTTAGCGCGCATACGTGAGTCTGTACTGGGAAATTATAATAAATTTCGTGTTATATCATTTGCATTTTCAAAACTAAACTCTACAGTATAAAACGCACAGTCGGAATTTAAACACAGACTAGCTGACAAAGAAATATCGCAAATGATAGCATGTCTTCAATGTTTTAGTAAAACTGGACGCTGTAAACTTACTAAGTGGCCGATGAATTTATGCTTTGGCTATTTATTTTACTTCAAATTACAGATAAATAAAACCTTGGCTATGTAGAATTAGCTGATACTAGAAGTATTTGTATGTTCTTATGATACTAAAATAGTCGTTACCCACAAGTCTACAAATCGATATAATCGTCGATCTACAATCGATCGTTCAACCAAATCATTATATCTGATGAAAGTGCTACACCTTCGGACAATGAAAACACAATGCTATTGCTTTTAAAGATAAATCTGCTAAAATCGATACCTAACATCAAACACTATTTTATTCCATGATATGTTTAGCTTACAGTTTCTTTTAAAATATACTTTAATTAAAACAAACATCTGTCTTGTTGTCTGTCAAGATTTCAAATACATAAAAAAATTCAATAGAAAAAAAATACTTTCTTCAAATTTCAATTTTTCTCCACATTTCATTTATTTTCAACATTTTATTTTAAACTAAAAAACCGAATGATCCAGCTGTTCTCGAGGTTTCCGTTAGCCATTATTTTTATTCTTACGTGTTAGTTTAGTTACACGTTTTATAAATTAGATTGAGGGTACACTTGCATGAGGTAATCTACCCTCTTTTGCCTAATCCTGCATACGTTGTGTCAAAATACCGAGGTTGCTTACCTAAGAACATCAGGCTGAGGTCGTTGTTGCGTGCACTCGCCAGCTTTATTTAATAATCTATTAAGATACTGCTAATCCTTCAGTATTAAAACGTGTACCTATATACGTACTACTTATGTGTGTTATATAGACAGATCACAGTTTGTTTATATTTTGGAATAGTTGGAAGAAACGTGGGTCCAGGGAAGACGTACGTACCAGGAGACCACACCTGTGAGTACCGCATGCTTTCTCCCTTTATGGCTACGTCTCTTTAGAAATCCATTCAAAATCGTAGTAATATTTCCTGTGTACATTTTACTTCTTACAAGCGTTTGTTATATATCAGCGTTATGGTTTTTTTTTGTATAAATAGTAAATCAGATCATTTAGGTTTTTAATAATTTAGAATCAGCCCAAAAATACAGTCTACTTCCCCACCCATCCAAATTGTTAGGTAAGTAGTTCAAAAGTCTAGAATTTATCCACCAATTTACGTAGATATGAAATAAAATTGATTCATAATTTTGGAGTTTACTCCATCGTTGCGAAAGACGTTATTATTTATTTATTAAATGTCCTTGAATCTTTGTAGTGTGTAGTTATAGAACATTTAATTTGAATATCTCTATTGAATTTGATAATTTCGATAGTGTGAACGATGTTTTTTGATGCGTAGATTATCAAATTCACTACTACACCGCCATACGAAATATACCTCCACACAATAAGGCATGTAATGGCCGCCTAACAGCACATAATACCAGGGTACAAGTTGCTTGCGAGCAGCCTAATCATAGTCATGATGAAACTGAATTACTGCCTTGGAAATATTAACTGAACACATATAATTTTTATTTCGTCATAATAGACGTGGAATACTCTGACATTCTTATGCAATAGAACAAAGACTTTTTATGACGACATTTCTAAGGTAAATCTGACAGATGTCAAAACAAAGTGTCACAATAAATATATCTCTTGATAAAAACAATAAAAAAGAGAATGATGTTACGTGTTACGATACGGTGTGACTAAGGAATTGCTGATAAAATCAAGTACGGTGTAATAGAAGGAATCAGCTCATCGATTTCGCAAGACCTCCTGCATTGATGAAACAACTAAATCGCCGATGCAGCTTTACATCATCGCGGTGGACACCGCACCAATATTTCTTTCCCATACTTCACTTTTGGTACTGACATCGACCATCAGACACCTTCTTTAGATTTATTGAATATTGTATTCTTTTAATTAATAAATTAAGTTAAATTAATTGGTTTTTTTTGCATCCTCCGGCTGGAGCCTACGTAATTGGCGCAGTCGGTAGGATCTCGAGTCAGTGCGTGACGCGAACTACAGCGAAGATTTCCGTATATCTAGCCGAAGCGAGTCTCGCGTGACTGACCGGCTTCTGCCAATCGAGATCCCAGAACCTAGAGCTGCAGCCCGGCGGAGTATCAAGACATAGATACAGCAGAGATACCAATAATGCGCATGTAAGTACTTTAGAATCATTCTGGAGTTGCTTCCTTTTTCCTATAAGACTACTTTAATTTATCAAGATTTTCCATCCCAGGCAATCGCGATCCCCTAGGTTAGAAAGAAATAGTAGGTTAGATTCGCACGACGCAAATAGAAATATAAGTACTATGGCCCAGAAAATGGATCAAATTTTAAAAGCACTCAGATTAGTCCCGGAATTTGACGGAAACCCGCATATACTCACTAGATTTATCAAGTTATGTGATCAATTAGTAAAAGAATATTTGGATCCGGAACCGGACAATGAATTAATAAAACTTGCTTTGTTAAATGGCATTTTAAATAAAGTGACTGGAAATGCAGCCCGTTTAATTAACTCAAATGGCATCCCAGATAGCTGGGAAGGCGTTAAAAATGCTCTTAAAAATAATTTCGCGGATCAACGCGATGAGACCGCGCTATATAACGATCTTGCTTTATTAAGCCAAGGATCTTTATCTCCACAAGAATTTTATGAAAATTGTCAAGGCCTATTCAGTACTATCATGACCTATATTAGCTTACATGAAAACGTGGCGAGTACAATAGAATCAAAACGATCACTCTATAAAAAATTAACCCTACAGGCATATGTACGTGGCCTTAAAGACCCGTTAGGATCGCGTATTCGGTGCATGCGACCGGATTCTATAGAAAAGGCGTTAGAGTTTGTGCATGAAGAAACAAATACTATGTATATGCAGCAAAGAAATGAGCACTCCGATCGGAAATCGCAACCTCACGCACAAATGAGCCTGTCTCCGAAATATTCACATGGCCCTATGCCACCAGTAGCATCAACTTCGAGACCGTATGTATTTAATATGCCAGGCCAATTTAAACAGACCCCTTTCCAACCGTTTCAACGTCCCCCACAAATGTGGAAACCTAATTTAAATCAGGTCCCTATATACTCGTATAGAGGTCCTACGCGTACTCAGCAAATGCTTGCTGCACCGCCTCCTAATTACAGACCCCAGAGCAACGTCTTCAGAATTGCTCCTAAGAATCCACCACCTAAGTTAAATAACTCGGTGCAACCAATGAGTGGCGTCAGTCATTACGTCACGAAAACCTTACCACCTAGTGGACATGATTGGACTAAGTTTGGAAACCCGCCACCGGTAAATTATTTTAAATCTCGAGAAATTAATTTTAATGAATGTTACGAGAATCAATATGAACCCTATTATTATTCCGACTCTTACAATCATGACTGCTATGAATATCCTGAGTATGTGTGTGATAATGATGAACGCCAATACACTGAAACATATTATTCGAACCCACCTGAAGGACCTCATGATGATGTTCCTCCTAATGAACATGAGGATTTTCAGCAGGTCTCGAAATCAGAAAAGCCAAAATAGAACTTAACTTACAGACCCAAAGACAATTACCGTATATACAGATATCCAATCCTCCAATCAAGCTATTGATTGATACAGGTGCCAATCAATCATTTATTAGCCCTGATGCAGTAAATAAATTCTATCCATCCTTGCCATGGAATTATGATCCTTTTGAAGTGTCTAATGTGCATGCTACGACTCGTAATGATTATTCTATAACCTTGCCTTGTTTTCAGGAATTTAATGAGAATGACGACGTTACCTTTTTCATTTATAAATTTCACGACTATTTTGACGGTTTAATTGGTTTGGATCTTTTAAGTAAGTGGGAATCAAATATAGATTTAAAAGCTAAAGAACTTATCACTCGTCAGGCATCGAATTCTATTATTATGTATGATTCGCGAAACTGTAATTTGTATGAAGATATAATTCCGGCCCACTCATCAAAATTGATTAGAGTACCGATTAATATTCATGATGGTGATGCATTAGTTCCCGAACAATCCATATCGAATTGCATAATTGGTGAATGCATAACTAATATCAGTAAAAATCGTGGTATTATTGAAATCTCTAATCTCACTCAGAATGACGTAATCTTTTCCATGGATCAACCGGTTAGTGCGTCAGTATTTAATACCGAGTGCAAACGTACTAAACAACTGTCGTCTCGCGCTGATGAAGTTTTATCTCGCTTACGTACCGATCATTTAAATATTGAAGAACGTGCTAACTTAGAATCACTATGTGCTAAATATGCCGACGTATTTTATATAGAAGGGGAAGCTCTTACCTTTACTAACCGGATTAAACATCATATTCGTACAACTGATGAAGTTCCGATTTATACGAAAAGTTATAGATATCCATTCGTACATAGGCAGGAAGTACGCGATCAAATAACAAAGATGCTAGATCAAGACATAATTAGGCCTTCAGAATCTGCATGGAGCTCCCCCATATGGGTGGTTCCTAAGAAAGCTGACGCATCAGGTAAAAAGAAGTGGCGTCTTGTAGTTGATTTCAGGAAACTTAATGAAAAAACCATAGATGACAAATATCCGATCCCAAACATAACTGACGTCTTAGACAAACTAGGGAACTGCCATTATTTCACTACGCTAGATCTCGCTAGTGGATTTTATCAGGTGGAAATGGACCCTGAAGATATTTCCAAGACCGCATTCAATGTTGAGCACGGTCATTTTGAATTTTTGAGAATGCCGATGGGACTCAAAAATTCTCCATCGACATTTCAAAGAGTCATGGACAATGTCCTCAGGGGCCTTCAGAATGTAATTTGCCTAGTTTATTTAGACGATATAATAGTTTTTAGTACCTCATTACAAGAGCACATGGATAACCTTGAAAAAGTATTCAAAAGACTGCGAGAATCGAATTTTAAAATTCAACTGGATAAGTCTGAGTTTTTAAAATTAGAGACAGCGTACTTAGGTCATATTATTAGTAAAGACGGTATAAAGCCAAACCCAGACAAGATCACTGCGGTACAGAAATTTCCACTACCTAAAACACCTACGGAAATAAAGCGTTTTTTAGGCCTATTAGGATACTATAGGAAATTCATACCTGATTTCGCTCGTATCACAAAGCCCATGACTCAGTGTTTAAAGAAGGGATCCAAAGTCACGTATAACGATTCTGACTATCTAAGTTGTTTTGAGAAATGTAAAACCTTATTAACTAACGATCCGATTTTACAATACCCCGATTTTACTAAAGAGTTTGTTCTAACAACCGATGCATCAAATTTAGCGATAGGTGCAGTCCTTTCTCAAGGGCCTATAGGTTCCGATAAACCGATTGCATATGCTTCACGAACTTTGAATACTAGTGAAATAAATTACAGTACAATAGAAAAAGAGCTTCTCGCCATAGTCTGGGCAACTAAATACTTTCGCCCGTATTTATTCGGCCGTAAATTCAAGATAGTAACTGATCATAAACCTCTACAATGGATAATGAATCTTAAGGAACCAAATTCAAGATTAACACGTTGGCGACTTAAGCTTAGTGAATACAATTTTACTGTTATCTATAAATGCGGTAAATATAACGTTAATGCCGATGCTCTCTCTCGGATCGAAATTAATAATGAAGATGTAAGTTCTGTCGCGGTCAATCTGTCTGAAAATGCTCACTCAAAATCAGGATCATCCACAGATACAGCCCAATCTGAAAGAGCACTTTCAACCACAGGGTCCTCTACTCTTACTGTACACTCAGATGCTGAAAGTCCTATTTTAGAAGTGCCCATATCAGATGAACCCCTTAATAAATTCAATAGGCAAATATGTTTTACTATAGTGGGTGATATAAAGAAACGCGCAACAGTTACTAAGCCATTCGAAACCCATACGCGTACATCCGTTCAACTATCCGAATCGAACCTCGAGGAAGACGTTATCAATGCCATAAAAGAATATGTTAACCCCAAAGTGAAAACAGGCATTATTATATATCCACATACAGCAATGTTCAAAATAATCCCTATCATTCAAGATAAATTTAAAAGTTCCGCTATGAATCTTATCTTAACTAAAACCGAGGTAGATAATGTGAAGGAGTATTTGCGTCAGCAGGAAATTATACAGAAATACCACGAGGGTAAAACTAACCACCGCGGTATAAATGAATGTTACTTAGCGCTATCAGGGAAATACTATTGGCCAAAGATGAAGGAACATGTTGCAAAGTACATAAACGGTTGCAATATATGTGGTCAGGCCAAATATGATCGTAACCCTGTAAAACAGAAATTTTGCATTGTACCACCCCCTACGAAACCCTTTGAGATATTACACCTTGATGTATTCACTGCCCAAAACGAAAAATATCTTACCTTGGTAGATGCCTTTTCCAAGTACGCTCAAGCATACTATCTCCGAGATGGTACAGCGATCAGTGTAGTGCAAGCCCTTCTAAAGTTTTGTACTCACCATGGTGTCCCATTGACAATAGTGACAGACCAAGGTCCGGAGTTTACGAATCAGCTCTTTTCTGAATTTGTAAAATTGCATAAAATACAACACCATAAAGTACTTGCTCATAGCCCTAACGATAATGGAATAATAGAACGTTTTCATTTAACCATCCTTGAACACCTTAGAATACTAAAGTTAGAACAGAAAAATGAATCTGTTATTAATCTTATGCCTTACGCCCTTCTAGCCTATAATAGTTCAATCCATAGTTTCACTAAGTGTAGACCCTTAGAAATAATAACCGGCCATTTTGACCCCAGAGACCCAATAGACATTGATCTATCGAAACATTTACTTCAACAGTATACACAGGAACATAAGAAAATGGTTGTTAAGGCATACGGTATAATAAACGAGTCCTCTTTGCATGATCGTACAGTACTTACCGAAAATAGGAATAAAGATCGTGAACCTGAAAAGGAATACAACCCTGACCAATCTATATATGTACGTAATCCCATGGCAAGTCGACAAAAATTAGCACCACGTTATACACATGATACAGTTTTGGCAGATCTCCCCATTCACATATATACTAAAAAGAAACGCGGACCCGTAGCCAAAGCACGCCTGAAAAGAACACCAAAATCTTCATTGTTACAGGATACTTCTGCCGATAGTGTTCTGCCTGGTACGAGCGCAGGACGTAACAATTGAAACATTAGAAGATGGACCCGGTTTGCTTCCCTTTAACTTAGGCCCTACCAAATTAATATCCCATTATCATTCTTTTCTTCAAACTATTGAACTTGACGACATTCACTTTAAAATTGAAACGGTAAAATCGCAGCTGAATGAACTTAGACCTCAACTTAATAATAAGACTTTATCATTATACGAGCCACATATTGAATATCTGTCTGATAAAATTGAAAAGGTTTCTGAACAATTGCATTCGTTTGAACCTAATCGTATTAAACGAGGACTCATCGACGGACTCGGTTCAGTCATTAAAAGTATTTCAGGAAATCTAGATTATACAGATGCTATTAAGTATAACAATGCCATTAAAGTACTTCAGAATAACGAACATAAATTAGAAGCTGAAATTAATAATCATATAAGTCTGACTAAAGATTGGACATTACGTCATTCTAAGATATTAGATAGTATTGTAGAGAATCAGAATAAAATAATATCAGTTTTAAAGGTTATTATGAAAAGCGATAGTACCAAAGAAACTGATTTAATTAAGTATGCTCATTTAGCTCAGCATTTTGTAATATTAAGCGATAATATAGAATCCTTATCGGAGGAGCTGTATAAGTTAGGAAATAATTTAGCCTTTATTCGTGCATCGAGCACATCTCATTCTATTCTTAGCCTAGGATCACTTAGTAACATGATAAGTAAATTGAGAACATTATATTCTAAAAAGGAAGTTCTAGAAATAGATCTTAGAAATTATTATGACATTATTAAGTTAGGATATTACTTTATCGATAATCAAATAGTAATCGTCTTTAAGGTGCCGATTGTCTTTCCTGAATCCTTTGACCTATATAAACTATCCATTGTCCCCAATAAATATCATAAAGTCCTTATTCCAACTTCACCCTATATAGCAATTCATGGAAACGGTTCTATGTACATAGAGACAGAATGTCCTAAGATCAATCTGTGGTATCTCTGCGAAATAAAACCTAGCTACAAAATTGGAAGTCAACCTAAATGCGTTCCACGGTTAATCAAACAACAGCAACTGGATTCATCCTGCAAATTCAATTCAATTATCCTGGAAAAAGAAGCTATAGAACAACTAGACGACAAGCATTACACACTATGCTTTCCAAACCCAACTAAAGTACAGACATCGTGTGGCCAAGATCAATATAGAACTCTTCAAGGAAGCTATTTAGCCGTAGTCCCACACAACTGCCTGCTGAAGACATCAGAATTCACTATAACTAATACCGATAACCGTATCAAGGGACACGTAATGAAAATAATTGGAATCCCACATATGAAAAATTATGCAAGACTAGACGAAGAACCAAGTATTCAACTCAATTCTATAAATCTAGAGTATCTGCATGATAGTAACTCTAAAATATCATTGCAGACACCAGTAAAGATAGATCAAGCTATGGACCAGACTATGTATCACACTACGATACCTATCTACTTCATTCTATCAAGTTCATTTATAATCATTTTAATAATTGCGGCCCGCCGTTACAACTTATTCGACTGCAAGAAAATCGAACCTCCGACGACAAAGTCTGAAGATTCAGAACAACCAAATGTTCCCCAAAGAATTAAAGTAAAACCTGAAGAGATAGAATTGAACCCAGCAACATTTTTACTGAACGTTAAAAAATAGTCGCTGTTCTATGGGGGGAGGTGTTACGATACGGTGTGACTAAGGAATTGCTGATAAAATCAAGTACGGTGTAATAGAAGGAATCAGCTCATCGATTTCGCAAGACCTCCTGCATTGATGAAACAACTAAATCGCCGATGCAGCTTTACATCATCGCGGTGGACACCGCACCAATATTTCTTTCCCATACTTCACTTTTGGTACTGACATCGACCATCAGACACCTTCTTTAGATTTATTGAATATTGTATTCTTTTAATTAATAAATTAAGTTAAATTAATTGGTTTTTTTTGCATCCTCCGGCTGGAGCCTACGTAATTTACGAATAAATCAGTATCAAATAAAACAATAAACACAAATTAACTGTCCACAGACTCCAATAAACAAGACTCAGTGAATGTATCTGTATTTGATCACGACAAACATAATTAATACGTACCATTCGATTCTATAATTACACGCATTCGAGTACAAATCGATTGTAATAAATCACACAATATAATGATCGCAACCGTAATCATTGGGATCCGTAATAACCCATCGGCTGTAAACACTCGGCTGTATCAATTCAATCGATTCTTCGTATCAATCGGCGGCGGATAGATTGCTGTAAATTATGTTGTTACTTTTGTGCCGCTGACGTGTTTTTCTGAATCGATGTTCCTTTTTATTATTAACACCATTCGATTTTATGATTACTATGTATCGAGTCGGCTTATAAAAGCCGATGTGCTTAACTCTGTATAAGAATATTAAAAGGCGGATAAAAAATCGTGTTACGGATTGATCTCGTCTATATTCTTTATGCATGTGTTCGAGAACTCAATAAAATGTTATGACCAGTCATGATGGATATCGATATGTAATTTTATTTCTCTAGCAAAGATAATTGTTATGACGTAGCTTTATTATGTGGTTACTATGCTATAAATATTCGAAATCATCTTAAATTTAATGATGAGTTATAAGCAATATGACAATAAGAATTAATACTAACTCTTCCTGATTTTTAAATTACTCTGAAGACTTATAGTGATAATGCCTTATTGTTGCATAGAGGTTTTGTACACCTTCCTGATTTTAATCCTGGCTGACAAGAAGAAGAAATCTTTATACATTTTTTAAATATGTTTTGTGTCCTGTTTTTGATATGTCACTGCGTTAATAAATTCAATAGCGGAGTATATTGCATTGTCTGAAACCATTAAAGAAGCGGTGTACGTTCGTGCAATACTTGCTGAATTCACTGGTCAACTAAATAGTGTTATTTTGTTTAGTGATAATCAATCAGCTGCTAAACTCGCTACTAACCCAGTGTTTCATAAACGCACCAAACATGTGGATATACGATATCACTATGTACGCGAAGCCGTTGACTGTAAAATAATAGAATTGAGGTACATGTCTACGGATTGTATGATAGCGGATATTTTAACTAAGGCTTTGTTAAATATTAAGCATAGTTATTTCACTGGAAAAATGTTAGAGGTCATTCAGGATTAAGAGGGCGTGTTGCATAGAGGTTTTGTACACCTTCCTGATTTTAATCCTGGCTGACAAGAAGAAGAAATCTTTATACATTTTTTAAATATGTTTTGTGTCCTGTTTTTGATATGTCACTGCGTTAATAAATTCAATACTTATGGACCGTTATATTTTGGAACGTACTAGTTTAATTGGAAAACCCTGAGATTAATATCAGTAGCGCACTGTAGATGAATGAATGCTTTATTTTTTTACTGTAAGCACCTCCTAGGGCTTGAATTTTCTTGAATACTTTCTTAGCGAATGCTTACGTCATAATAGCTATCTGTATGCCAAATTTCAGCCCGATCCGTCTAGTGGTTTGAGTTGTGCATATAGATCAGTCAATCAGCCATCATTTACTTTTAAATACCTATTTAGATTAGGAAGTTATGATGAAATAAAAAAGGACCAAACGGACACAGAAAACACACATTTGTTTCAGCCAGTCGTATAATATAACACACAAACATACATAATATAAATGTGCTTATAGTTAAGAGAATTATTGACATAATACGCGAGTGGGCCGCTGGAGGTTATTAAATTATTGCGGACACGAATTAAAACATTAATCGATGTCATTAAATACACGACCGCTGCGGTTCCCGATAAAGGTGCGGCCTCGGTGACAGCGGGACATGTTTCATTATGTACGCAATGTAGCCGTTTAGTATCAACATTGTCGTATTATGCGATAGTTTGCATGTTTATCGAGTACTTTACTCGCTCGCTGACAGAATTATCTCCGGTTACTCATATAAGTTTTGAAATATCAAAAACTCAGTCTTTTTACATATTTACTTTAACTACATCTATTTATAGATAGATGATCCTAACTGGTACGTTGTAAAATTTTGTACCCTTCGAGGATTTGTATGTTTATCACCTTTGGCTCCATTGCAATTGGTGAGATTGTGATCAAATGCAAGTCTTAAAAAACATAATTAAATTGGCAACCTACATGAGTGGCAGACCTGTTGGCGCAATTGGATAAGACACCACCTGTCGTGGGCTCGATTCCCATCCAGGACAAACATTTGTGTGCAGAAACATGTCCGTTTGTCCTGAGCCTGGGTGTAATTATCTATATAAGTATGTATTTAAAAAAAAGAAGTAGAATAATAATGTTGTTATCAGTTATCTGGTTTCTATAGTACCTACAAGCTCTGCTTAGTTTGGGATCAGATAACCGTGAAGAATGTCCCAGGATATTTATGAAGTTCTCACGAGAGGCTCTGTGCCTATTACGCGATACTAAGCGTTAACTAATGTCAGTACCTACTGAAATTTAAATTGAAAGGGACCTTACGTACCTATGGCGTGAAGTAAATGAAACAATAGATTTTTGTACTAATTTACACGCGTAAACTTTATTTAACTTTGTTTTAAAAAACGCTCTCACTTGCACCATTCAACATAGACAGTTTGATTAATGTCTATGCACAGAGTATACACTCGTTACTAACATGACTTCTTACGACATGTCCACCGTTCACTTTGACAGGCCTCAAATTATGTCCATAAATAATCACCATTATAAAGCTCCTTCATATTATGTATACATGATAATATATCGCTTGGTAATTACCTTACACTATGTGGTAAATATATTATATGCTGAACAAATTATCGGTCAACGACTTATGTAAGTTTCAAACGATATACGATGCCTATTATTTATCTGCTCCATTGAGAACACTTGCTAAATTTATATATATGAAATAGTAAAAACAGCTTTTACCGTTTTGTCCGGTAAGGCTTATGTAGCCATCAGAGGCTACCAACTTAGGCCTTTCAAGAAAGTAAGCAATTTTTCTTTTTCATCGGTTGTACGGAACCCTAAAAATGGATACTCAGGTACGTATCCATTGCAAAATATTGGCATGTGTCAATTTCATCTCTTATAAAAACATAAGTCGAAATAAGTTGTTTAAATAAATAAAGAGAGACAATTTCAATAGTCATTGATGTGTGTTAAATACAAGTCGACAAATATTATTGCTAATTTTAATCAATTGACATTGAGGTGACTAGCACCCACTTATATATTGCTCAACTTGTTTTGCTTGCATAAAATTAAAACTATATACATGACTTTTTAATTTTTTTTGCGTGTATTTTGTCCTCAATTGTAATTTTATGGGGTCAGAAACTCGCTAAAATAATTCGACGAGATAATTGAAACTTTTTTTATGGTCAAACACGGGCCGTTTGACCACAATCTCACAGGGGTCAGTATTGAAGGAAAGTACAAACCCTAAGAGAGCTAGTAAAATAAAATAGTTAAAGACTTAAAATATTATCCACAATAACAAAATGCTATGAATTACTCCATTAATCCGCCCAACTATAAAAGAAATAAAAAAGCTACCATGTCAGTTATCAAACTAAAATATAGCAGTAATATAGTTAATAACCCGTACGAGTTATTATGCTATACGTTATTTAGTTGGCTCCGTGAAATTAAGGGCAATTCGTTTTATAGACATTCATGTAAGAGACTAACTACTAGTTTACGTTGCTACTATGTTTTGACGCTAAATAGTGGTGCAGTTTATTGTAAAATACAATTTGTTGAACTTGTTTTTAGTAACGAGTATCTACTTTGTTGCAATTTATAGTTTTTATAAAAATAAATGTCTAAAAGTGTTGCTAAGCCCAAACTCGAGAACGGGTGGACCAATTCGATTATATTTTTTTTTTTAATATTTAGGAAATTTGGAAAACTTTCCCGAAAAATTAAAAGCTTTTTCTATGGGATTCATACATTTGAAATATTAACAGACAACGTCTGTCAAGTCAAAAAGGTTTAAATATTGTTAGCACATATATCTCATTCAATTTATTAACATAGTGTAATACAGGAGCATTAAAATTTCCATAAAATATGATTAATAAGTATTGTTTGTGATCAATACAAACTTAGTTATAACGACAGTACAAAAATAAAATATTTACATTACAACAAAATTCCGTAAATATCAGGTTAGACATAGCGTGTGTAAAATAATGATGGCGTCATTATCGTGATAAATAAAAATACTAAATAAAAATGTTAATATCCTATAAACATCCGTTTCACTTTTATAGGACACACACACTCGCCGCGACATTATTATCAACTGTTGCAGTGATTGTCAAACTTTCCAACAAGTGACGTTTGACTCCGGTGTTATTTTTAGGGTAAAAAATGTTTTTGAACAAAGAAAAGTAAAGATATAAAATTATATTTCGATGGCTGCACTAAAATAGTACAGATACATATTTTTTTTTAAATCAATAATAAAATTCTATCAACAATTGTTTTACTTTTTTAAACTACTAAAGCAGCAAACAAGTATACGGCCCACCTGAAGGTAAGTGGTTACCGTAGCCTATGATGGACGCTTGCAACGTCACGTCTCAATCGCGCGTTGCCGATCCTGCAAAAATCTCTTCACACCCTTCTTGAAAAACCCCATGGTAGATCACGGATCATAATCAGCCTCTTATATTTTTCTAACTTTCTAATACGAAAATGCTATTGACGATTCACTTTAAATGCCAACAATAATCCCCACTCAAAATATGAAAACAATAAAAAAGAAGCGTCAACATTTATCAAAGGGGGACAGAAAGCGTCAACGTTGAGAAACACATACATTAAATTATACGACAGGAGCTACAATGTACAGAAATTACTGTGTCGTCATGAATAAGTCCAGTGGGCAATAAAGACATTATGTCTCATTAAAATATTATTAAGGGACTTGGGCAAGTAATGAATGCGTCGTGGATATGATTTCCACTTTAAATTGATTATGTTCAAACTACTTACTGGATGGTTTTACGCATGCTTGGTTTTTGTAGTGGAACAGAATACTGGTTTGGTATATATTTTTTTATACAATGTTAGGTTTATTAAATAAGGCTTAAGCTTTAAATAATGAGGGTTAATTAACATAAAATATTTACTAGTTTTATATATTTAATAATGTTAATTAACATAATTTTTTTACTAGTTTTATATGTTAAATATCAATAATATTAGGTATTAATTTAAAATAAATTAAATATTTGGGTATTTTGTAAAATTATTATGCAGTAATAGTTTATTTGACCAATTTGTGATATAAAATTAATTCTATTGCTTATTAATAAATTTTTATTATTATAATTAACACAAATTATGTTTTATATTTAAAATAACTAGGTAAGTACCTATTTTAGTTCGTACTAAATATTTACAGGAATTATAACACTACTTATAATCTAAACTAACTATATGTACTTACCTACACTTAACTTATTAATTGTTAAATATATTAGTATGTAATTATTAATATATTTACACTAAGACTACTAAACATACAAATTCATGCTCACAAATGTTTATCCTGAATCTGTGCCTGAATGCGGCGTGATAGGGTGTCTTGAAAAACCACGCCAACTGGCTCGTCTTAAAATAAAACAGGATTAGCCATTTTAATTCAATTTCCTATATACCAAGGTGTGCAAATAAATTACGTTCTATTGTATTCCAAACCAACTTTCTGTTAACAATGACTAACTTTGCCAGCTATGTAATGTCACAAAAGGTTTAATTTACGTCAACACAAGCTCAATAAAAACACACAATACAATATATACCATAGTTTTCATATGATATTGTGTTCGTTCGCCGTGGCCGCCCCCAATTCAACGCGTGACAAAACGACAAATAATCGACAATAAGCTCGCGACACGTGTGACAGCCGAGTGTTGTGACAACAATGACAGTGTCGCAACATTGCCCTGTCAATGTTTCAATCGGTAAAGTGTCCGTGTTGACAGCTGACATGTCACTTAAGTCTTAAGTGTTTCTTGCCCAACCTGCTTTATGATTTTGTTGGGATCCGTTGGTTATGTTGCATTACTGTCAAAATTAAGCCTAAAGAGTTAATGTTATCTTTGAATATGACATTTGTGTGCGTGAACATGTCTTTGTTCTGTCTGTGTCTCGGTGTAAAGTCTGAAATATAAGTACCTACAAACCTATATATATTATATTTACAAAAATAGTAATAAAATAAAATACAATAAATAATAAAAATTCGGTTATCTGATCCCAAACTAAGCAAAGCTTGTACCTACTATGGAAACCAGAAAACTGATATATTACATTTACTACTTTTTTTTTATAAATACATACTTTATAGATAATTACACCCAGACATAGGACAAACAGACATGTTCTTACCCGGCTGAGAGCCCTCTGCGCTCGCCGATTTGTCCGGTAAGGTTGCTGCAGGCATCAGAGGCTACCAACATTAGTCCTTTAAAAAAAAATGCACACAAATGTTTGTCCTGGATGGGAATCGAACCCATGACCAGCGGCGTGATAGGTGGTGTCTTAACCAACTCCGCCATCTGGCTTGTCAGTAGTTTATGTAGTACCTACATATCAGTAATTTGGTTTCTATAGTAGGTATTAAAAAAAAAAAATCCTGGGACATTCTTCACACACGGTTATCTGATCCCAAACTAAGCAGAGCTTGTACTATGGAAACCAGATAACTGATATACTACATATACTACTTTTTTTTTGTAAATACATACTTATATAGATATTTACACCCAGACACAGGACAAACAGACATGTTCATGCACACAAATGTTTGTCCTGGATGGGAATCGAACCCATGACCAGCGGCGTGATAGGTGGTGTCTTAACCAACTGAGCCATCTGGCTTGTATTGTACAAACTCTGCTACGTTTGGGATCAATTGTTTGTGGAATGTCATAACGTCACTTCGCAAGTTCCCGCCATAAAGCCTCTCGAAGGTTTATTTGGTAAGACGCAGCTTAGCTCGTCTCTGGTAGATCCTCAACCTAAAATTAACCTTTATTTTATTACCTTCATTTTAAAGCTTTATTCATAAGGGACAACCATTCACATTTAAACATTTTATTTATGACTACGATTAATATAAAAAAACAATAATAGGTAATTGTAACAACCCTTATTTTACAAACCATTCGTTGAACTCAGCACACTGCAGTTAGGTAAAACTAGGCTACGCTAGAAATTAACATGTTTATATTATATTTATTACCAAACAACCGTGTTTATACACATGTTATTTATGACTGAATGCATAAATAAATTAAACATCCAGTTTTATGGCGTATAATTACAGGTAATAATACCATTATTTCTTATTTTATTTCATTATACTTACATACATAATTGATTGCTGTAAAAACTTTTATGGATTGTCTGATATTTACAATAAAATTATAATATCTATTTTATTGCACTTTGTAATTAATTTGCGTAACAGTTTTGTCGGTAAAAAAATATCGAAATCTGAATATATACCTACCTATAGCTATAAAAGGAAAGCGAGACTGACTGGTCTATCAACGCACAGCTCAAGCCATTGGATGGATCGGGCCCACAGGCATCCGCTAAGAAAGGATTTCGGTGAGTTTAACCCCTAAGGGGTAGAATAGGGAATCACAGTCGAACTATAGTTTCATAAAAAAAAATATCTCAAATAATTTTGAACTTTGCACCATTATTTTAAATTCATATTACAAATTTACAAAGAAACTATAAACACAAAGCATGTGCGTAAATGAGCACACACGTCTTTCAAATTATGAATACATTAAAAAAAAACGCCATTATTAGTAGGTAGCATATAATTAAAATTTCACAGAGGAGCGCCACCGTTTAATTAAAGAGGTTATTATTTAGTTGAAAAATTAAGCTATAAAATGTGAATATAAGGCAGTAACTTTAATTATAATAGCTTAGATACGTCTACATGAGCTGTTAAAACAATGAACCCACAATTTGGTGAGATGAACAGATAACGGAAATGTTCCGAGAGTGAGGTGGCTTTATTTAGATAGAGTTCTGTACATATATTACTTGTAGATATTAAAAATGCAAAAAATATTTTACGCAGCAACAGAACAATAGATTATGGTAATTTTAGCCATATACTAGTTTATGGGCCAGATTATACTTTTTGTCCCGAAAACGCGTAGTACCTACTTTATGTAGGCGTGTAAATTAATCACGCTTTTTTTATTACATTAGTAGAGTATAGTTAGATTTTCAGTGGTATACGTATGTTTAATTTATATACTTAATCAATATTTAACAAGAGTTAAACTTCTCTCAAAGACAATAAAATTAAAATTGGACCTTGGAGCTATGGTAGGTACAGAACTCAATGCATAAAGAATGATTAAAATGGGATCATGAACAATAAAGTTATGCGTGAACAAATATACAACCGAATTGACAACCTTCTCCTTTTTTAAGTCAGTTACAAAAATGGACACGAATGATATTTAAATGATTTTAAAAACTGAACATTCAATGCTGACAGCTTATCTACCCATCTTCAAGGAACCCCAATTAACGGAAAGGCACAGTCACCATCACTTATGACTAATTATAATAGTCTATCCAATTATATAGAGTCATGATGCTCAGGAAAATTATAATGCAACTGTAACGCCACCTTTTTATGGCAAACGAAATTAACCGACCGGAACCTGAGGGCTAAAAAATAGTTAATTATTTTTTCACAATTAATGTCTTTACTACGATGGAATAAAGTTTTATTCAGTGTGACTGGAGCGATAAATGCGATGATATATTTTTATATAGCGTGTTAAAAAAATGTTTAATGTTTTTCTTTAGGGTTCCATACTTCAAAAGGAAAAGTAAAGAAATATCCTCGGATATTCTTCACACACAGTTATCTGATCCCAAACTAAGCAGAGCTTGTACTATGGAAACCAGATAACTGATATACTACATATACTACTTTTTTTTGAACATACTAAAATAAGTACTAGGGTAGTTAATTTTCGTATTATATTATATAGATAATTACACCCAGACTCAGGACAAACAGACATGTTCATGCACACAAATGTTTGTCCTGGATGGGAATCGAACCCATGACCAGCGGCTTGATAGGTGTTGTCTTAACCAACTGCGCCAACTGGCTTGTCAAAAAAACGGACCCTTTGTCTGTCCGTGTGTTAAGATGACGTGTGTAAGTTAAGGCCATTTATTTCGCTTATTTTGATTCTTTGTAAGTAAAGCAAAACCTACAGGATTCTTCCAGTTAACCTAGAGTCATGAAATTTAGCAAGGAGCAAGGACAAAAGTATACATAAGTAAAGGAATATTAATGCGAAAAGTGATAATTTGTAATTTTAAATCCATAATAAAATGCGATTACAATTTTACATTTGCAGAACATTTGGAGAATACTCCTTCGATCCAAATTATCTGTACGTAACCGTGGGTACTCGAGACAGACTCGAACTTGTCCAATATTTTTTTGTAAGGCTAGGCCCTAATCTTGTTATAATGTGGTCAAAAGTGTTAAGCACAAAAGTTCTCTTCTAGGCTTGCAATTAACTGGAGTACACTAATAGGTAGGTAATTGTTAAGAGATTTTTAACTTAGCGGTGGTAATCAACCATGTGTATAAGTTACCTATTAAATACCTTACCGTTTCAAAAACTTAAGGTCAAAGTAGGACCCTAATCATTGCATTATGGCTATGAGCTATCTTCGCTTAAAATATTTAAACTTATTGCAAAATTATAGTATAAAATATTTATGAAGCTTTACACAAGTGAAAAACATCAACTATTTCAACTTAAAAAAAGTCATGAACAAAAACATTAAATTACCAACACGAAAAACTAAGTTTGGTCATAAATATCATTATTATTGCAATCGCCAGACCATGCCGTGCAATAAACAACCAGTTTTTATTTTTGTATACATAAAAGAATCGGTATCAATTGCAGATTAAAAAGCATGCTGTACATAAATATTCAACTCACATTTTTAGGGGTGGTAAAAGCTTTTGTTCGGTATCATCGCGCGTTATAATTTATAGGGGATACATGATTAACTTTATTTATGGCTTGGCCTTTTTGTATCACTTATTCAGAAGCCTATTATATGTAAATTAATTTATTACTTTAGATTTTTTAATGCGACACTAATTGGCATATTGAGTTATAGCTACAGGATGAGTTATTAATTCCATTATCATTATCAAAATGATCATTATCAAATGTATACATGGAATTGTAACTATAAAGTTAGTTTTAGTTTCATAGCATAAGGATATTTGGTACGTAAATGAATTACTCCAAAAGTAGCCCCTTTGTTTGAAATCCATTTATTTACGTAACACGTCCATGTTTGGGTCACTGACTTACAATATGTGTACAAAGTTTCAAGTCGCAGACAGACAGACGGACAGACGCATGAGTGATCCTATAAGGGTACCGTTTCTTTTCTTTTGAATTTCGGAACCCTAAAAATAAGATATGTATAAAATATATCCGCTAGTCAAGCAGGGTGGCCTCGAAAGCCATGTTTTTTTTTCGTACAAACACTTTCCGCAGCAGAGTGCTGGTTAATAATATTAATTTTCACACAACCGTATTGCTGAGCAAATCAGTTCGGTAGGTTGTTAACCACAGGGGCGACGTGCTCGCAGACGGCTTACGGCCATTATACAGTATTTACGTGACTCCGCATAAATCATTCACACAATGAACGAATGACATTAAAAAATCACCAAGCGGGTGTGTGTTATTAGACGGCGGTATTCTGTAATCAACAGTTTTTTGTTTGGTATTTAAAATTAAACACAGATTATTAAAATGTTGGCCATAAAATGTATTGCAAAATTAAGATAAGGATTCTCCGCATTTTGAAGTTTTATCGAATATTTCCGTTAATTTATTACGTCAATTATGTATGTATTTATTTAATTACTTAAAACCTGGTATTGCAAAAGATTCATAGATGACGGTGATCACTTAACATCACGTGAACTGGGTAATAATGTTTAGTGAACAATCAAAATTACATTTTAATAAAACCTTAGCAATGACTATTATATCCAATATAAAATTAAATCATAAAGGTATATACAAAAAAGGCACAAACTCACAAAACACAACAAGAAAAAGTAGCACCAATTTGTGTAGCAAATTAATTAATTTAAAGCCTTAAAGTGTCACTAATGACAACGAGGGACCCCAAAAATAAAATAATATTGAAATCAACGTCGCGTCCCGTTTGCTTTACTGCATATGGTTTTCAAGGCGCGCCGTTTGCACATTTCAATTTTTATTGCACCTCTCAAAAGAATACTGATTCGCCGACGACCGTAAATATGGCCCTTTTCCTTTTTTAACACTCCTAAAATGGGAGGTGAGTGATGAAAATGTGCGTGCATTATCGCAACATTTTATCACTTATAAACTATACAGTGAAATTCATTATATAATTTATTTATTAGATAATTCAGCTCAAAAATGCTTCCAAATTAATTGACCGTTTTAAAGTCAATTATAAAATCGCTGTTAAAGTGATTTCAATGAATACAAACAAACATAGATTAGTCAATGCAATGATGTAATTATAACAGTTCTATAGAATATAAATACTTAATTAAAATGTGAGACCTGTAATACTGTTACAGAATTTTTCAATTAGCACGTTGCGTGGGACCAAAGAGCTTAACTTTTTAGTTTAAGTGACAACTTGACATTTTTAATCAGAGAAAAATAATGGCACTATGCTATTTTTTTTTAATTAATGGATAGATCATAATAAACTAATTTTTCCAGAAATTAGTGATAGATTATTTTATCTTATAGATTAGCTTTTTGGGTAAAAAGTAGCCTATATTTTATTACTAGGTCTACTTGGCACATAGCCGTCTTTCATCAAAATTCGTTCAGTCGTTTTTGTGTGCTATCAGAATATGGAAAACCAAACAAAGCTTGCTTTGTAGAACCATATTGGACTTACCTACTTATAGATTATACAAATTGTAGTTTTTGGGGAAAGAATTAGTCACTAGACAAGTAATCTATCCTCCAAATGATATATTATATAGAGAACCACAATAATATCTTTGTACCTACCTACTTTTCTTCTTCGACGCAAGTAAAATTATATTATATCTAAATGCCAAACTTTGAATAAAAGGTGATTTATAACTTTCCGAATGCACGGCACGTTGATTGTGAATAATGATTGTTTCATGAATAATGTCAGTGAAATACCACAGATAATTTATTAATATGCTTAGCTAATGAAGTCTTGAGAAATTAAATGATAAGTTAAATATCATGTTTATTAAGCAATGATAGTGCTAAATCAATGTTGCAAAGGCGGAAATGAAATGTAAAAGTAATGTTGGACAGAGACAAATGATTGGACGTAAGGTTAGTTCTTATCGGTGACACATGAGTAAAGAACCCGAATTGGTGATCAATCAACAAACATGCATGTTTGCAAAAACAGATTAAATTAATGAAACATACGGTAAAGTAAAATATAAGGATATAGGTAAAGTATTTATCTTTATTATTTCCAACCACATTAAATAAAATCATAGGTTTCATATTAGGACACTCAAATTTGAATTTTGTTATTTTATTTAATATTTTTTAGTTTGGGATTGGTAAAAGCTTTAAAGACGACAACTTCCGTGACACTTGTTTCTTGAAGAAGACTAAAGATCTTTTACTTCTAATAATTATGACGTTTAAAGTAAGTCTAGTAAACCCTACGTCTATGTCTTTGAGAACACAGCTAAAAATTAAATTTGTTTGAACCATTTTCCATCCCGTAACTTAACCAGCACAGCTCACCCCTACCAATCCAAGTTTTTTTAAACCGCTGCACACGGTCGCATATTTACAAAGCATCACACAAATCATGTGCAGACGCAGCCATCAATTACACAACGAGTACAAAACGAGCAATAGTGCTGGGCTGCGGCGACGACGGCGCGTGATTTACCGGCGCGCTTCAAAACGCTTCCACCCACAGCTTAACTCGTAAAGCAAAAACATTATAGAGTATACACTATCTGAGGTCACGAGCCTGACATCAAATTGTTTAGTTGAATGTAGAAAGTTAAAGTAATTGGGAATGTCATGGTGGTACAGCGTGGGGAAGAAGGGCATGAGGAGATTTTTGCAGGGTTGGCAGCAAGCACGCATACTCTGAAGCTCTAACGTCATAGGCTTCGCCATAGCCTCTTATTTATCAGGTGGACTGTATACTTGCTTGCTACCTTAATACTCGTAGTTTACAAATAATCAGAAGTTTGTAAAGCCAAAAGTTGGAATACCTCTTAGATGTACTGGCTTTCTACTTAGAGTGGCAGCTGAGAGAAAGAGGCTCAAGAGACATAATTATAAAACTATGCCGCTTCATAAGCGGGTATAAAACATAAATTTGGCAAATAGATATCAAAGATATGAGATCTTTTTTAAGACAGTTCCTATTTCTAATTGGGGTCAGTTCTTCTAAATGTCTTCCTGCAGAGACATCGTTTCTGGGTCATCGTCGGTTAGTCAGTTAACTAGGTAAGTTTTTGCGAAGTATTTCTTGATAACTTGAAGTTTTAAGTTAGAAAGAGCTATTAAGCCAAGGCTTTGGTTATTTACCTTATACCTTGAAAAAAATATTACTGCTTACACCTTATTCCTTGAGGTTTCTTATTGCATTATTTTTGTAACAGTAGCGGCATCGTGTGTAAGTATAAATATGCATATTTTCGTATATTTTTTTATACATTAAAACTAGTAAGTACAATAATAGAAGTGATTGGTCTTCTGGGCCCATTTAAAAAACGTTAAAAAAATATACTGTCATGAACAAAAACTTACTCTTTCCGTTACATCCTCTTTCATTTACATAAAGACATACTTATCCTTTTCTATCCATGTGTCGCTTAAAATCGTTAAAATACAATGCTAAACATAAAGATCTAAGTCACAAAGAAACATCTACACCACGTACAATATATCACCTCCTTTGTGCGTTAGACTTAAAAGTAGCTAAACGTTAACGCGGACGTTAGGTTAATAATCACTTCACATCAATCGTCCGGTCAAAGGAAACCGTTGCAATTGGCCTTTGAGTCCCCGCTCATTAACGACCGGGTTGACACTTCAAAGAGAACTGCTGTCATTATGCGTCAACTGTCACTGTCAACGGTGACAGCCGCTCGAATATGATAAATAGTTCCCGATGATTATTTGGCTTGGCCGTTTTTCTCTTTTATTTTTTTCTATGCTTTGTCAACACAAAAGCTGTCAAAAAACATGTGTGTTTGAATGGAGGATGGTTGTTTGACACGCGTGGTGAATGTCGTGACAAAAGTGAGTCGATAGTTTTTTTTGGGACATCGTTAAGAGACACTGGCTTTTATAGATATTTTTTTTATTTCGTTTTTAATAACTAGGTCACGACTTTTATTGATAGGCTTATTGCTTGCTAAGCTTATTTATGATTAAGAATGTTGGTACCTACTAAAGCTATGAAAATTGTGTAGAATTAAAAAGGACTGCTTGTATTCAATAAGTACCTACTTACTCACTGATGACTTGAAACTTTTGGTATGAAATAGTTATTGTTCTTTAAAAAATAATGTCTTCGTCATATTTGTACAAAAGTTAAAACTTATTCTATTTTTACTCCTTACCATGTCAATGTTAGGTATACTTTATTACGAAATTTAAAATATAAATTATCGACACCTTGACCTCGACAAAGTGCATCCCTAACAGCTTTCAGACATAAATTACTTCAAAAGTGATTTACTCGCGCCATACAAATCGCCGTCGACTAGTCGTTGCGGCCCGTCTCCGCTTGTCTAGAGAGCTCAAAGGGGCTGAGTGACAGGTGTGAATGATGGCCGCCTAGACGCACGTACACTGACAATGAGCTCACCAAAGGGGTTTGCTTGCTTGTTCTTTGATGCAAATCGTTTTGTTTTTGTTAAGTTAAAATCCATTTACTTTTCTATCATCGATAAGAAAACATGAATCAAATGGATGTCTATAAATTATTATTTCATAAAGAAACGAATACACCAACTTTTTACAATTTCCTCGAAATATAATTTTAAAGGAACGGTTTGGTGATGTTGAATAAAAAATCAAGGCTTTGCATCAAAATTTCAACTGCGAAATCTTTTCGAGCATTATAAAATTCCCGGTTCTAACTTCGCGTCGCTCGGAGACTTTTTTACTTCAGCCTCTTGACGAGCGTGTCACGTACACAACTCGCAAAATAAAACACGTGCCGAGTGGCAGCCACAAATCACATTTTTTAATCGAACTCACGTCTCTGCTCTCACACAAAAATACATTTCCGACCGCAGTAACCTTTGTTGGAACGATTCAAAGGTTATATTTACGTTTTATAGTATAAAATATAAACTTGCCGCATTTCAGTGTGCAGGCACGTCGTGCCGCGCGGAATGCTATCGACATCCGCTAAACTATCGACGCTGGCACAACACTAATTGCACTTTTTGTGGCCCCATTATTTCTCACAATGATTTACGTGGAGCTACATCAAAGAGCGTAATCGTATAGTTAATGCTCAAAACGACTTTAACGACCCATTCCAATGATTGAGATTGATTACACGTTGCATGCATAAAATAATAGATACTACTTATCTCATCGTACATCGCACGTGTGTACTTTTTTTGTATTTAATAAGGACAATATTAGATACTTTTTGAGTTCATTGACCAGATTAAGCAAAAAAAATCCTTAACTCACGTAGAAACGAACTTAAATAACTTTATCAAATATTAAAACAACCTGCAAGTTATTGAATCAACAGACCCGATAGCCGTAAACATAGTAAAACCTCCATTTTGAATTATACTTACTAAAAAACGATCAATTTATAACCACCGACTCCATTAACAGGTAGCTGTTTGGTATCTAAATTAAAATAAAAGCCGACAACACAACATTTGTCATGTAATCGCAGGGATAAGGGAGATCCCAATTAAGAATTTATTTTCTCATAATGTAGACGGCGTAATTAAGATATCTTGTGAGCATAGATTATTCGAGTTACGGCGTGCGTTTATCTGTGGTCTGGCAGGCGGGAAGCGATTTTCATTTGTAATTAGCGGCTCGAATGAGATAAGCTTGTGTGGATGCTAGCTTACACCTGCCGGTTCACTTTTTAAATTAATCCGGTGAATAAAATAGTCTGTGCTTTCACGTTCGTGACATTGAATTACTATAGCTATACGATGAAGTCATACAAGTTGTTAATATTGAAGTATACCTAAAATAATTGGTATTTCAGAGTGGAAAACATCACTAAATATTTTCATACAATTTTTTAAAAATATCAACAAAGTAGTTTAGCATTAAAATATGCTTCTGACTGAGTACCTATTAAATTACTCGAGTAGTGCGATTAAAAGCATTTATTCGAGATTTATGCTAAAATTCAAATTGTTATAACAACTCCTGAACTTGATCATAAAATATTATTTTTTTATATATTTTCATGAATTTCTTGGAATGAAAATGTCCAAATTGTTTACATACAGATAGATCCCAAAGCTATTATGATCATTTTGATTGTTAGTTAAGCAAAAATATCCTCATGTACCTAACGTTGTGCATCTGTGACTGACTGTTTCTCGATAATAGAATTAGCAATGGTTAAGTGATAATTTAAAATAATGTATCATCCTCATCATCATGTCAGCCGAAAGACGTCCACTGCTGGACAAAGGCCTCCCCCAAGGATCTCTACGATGGGCGGTATTGCGCTACCCGCATCCACCTGTTTCCCAGTCTTATTTAAATTACGCTATATACATAATATTTTGTACTATATATATATTATAATGTTTCATGTTAGTTGGGTTTTTATGTTAATTTATTTTATTTTTATGGTTGGTACATAATTTTATTAATTTGCTCTTACGTTATAAATGCAAGTTAAATTATAAAGGAAAAGGTTAAAAGACGCACGCAGTTACTTCGTTAGTTAGTAGGTAAGTAGGTACTATTCATTTCTCTACAGTTACCTACGCTAGTTATCTATAAACTTTTATTTATCTGCGGTCACCTTCCCACAACCTGTCCGTACGGTGTTTTCCGTTTAACTAAATGATAAACTTGGAAAATTTATTTCCTACCCATTAAATTCTTTGCCGGTTTATTCCCTTGGTTATATCTTAGGTAATTAAGTACACAGCATCGTTATCTGATAGGTGTGAAAATAAACAACATTTATATTGCTGGTTTTCATTATATAACGTTAAATTATAACTATTTTTTGCGATTTGAAATGACTTAATTTTTTTTCGTTTTATAAATGTAAAGCTTGTAATAGCACATTAGGCGTATGGCAATAGATTTAATGTATGTATTCATTTTGCGTTCAAAACTATTATAGAACTGTACATTGGTACCTTAATTACAAATGTCCATTAATTTTATAGATAAGGAACCAAAGTATGTTTTCAAATAGTTTTAAAGGTAGGTATAATTAAATAGATAAAAATATAATCAATTTCATTCGCGAATCACCAAATTATGTCCCATAGACGGTAAAATTATGTAGGTATAATGTAATTAATATCCATTAAAAATGTTTATCCTATTCTTAATATCATATAATTTTTATTTTAACTACTTATATTGATACATTTAATTGTCAGCTTTCACTCCCTATGATTCTACATGTGTTCCTGAAATACTACGTAATTATTTTAGTAGGTATATTATATGATTTGAGGTTTTAAATAATTAAAGCTTAGAGTATTTAATATCGGCCCCATAAATATTAAACACATTTGAGTAATACATGTCAAAACGTACCTATTTAGTATGGTTACATTAATCAAATCAGTCATAATATGCTGCAAATTGCCTAAGGCGTTGACACATCAAAGCTACAACTCACAAGGTCTTTCATGTCCCAGTTTAAAGGCCAGCGTTCACCTTTCCGCATCGCACGCATCGTGCGCATCGCATCAAACGGATTAGTATTATTCATGCGATTCGTACGTACCGTGCGGTAATGACTAAAAAAATCGAATTAGTCCGTCAGTTAGATTACCAAAAAATATTGGACACATATTTATTCTTTAGTTCCGAAAACAAAAAAATAACGAAGATACAGTGTGTTAAAAGTTCTTAGTACACTTTTTACAGAGATATGACGTCACAACCCCCCACTCCTGAATTCTGATACGACTTATCTTTGTAATTTTGTTGATGTTGATTTAATAAAATAAAAAATACGTATTCAATATTTTTGATAACCTAACAGATGGACTAAACAGAATTAATTATTTTTTACCCAGTCGTCATCCCTAATATTATAATCCGTTTGAAACGATACATGCGATATGGAAAGATGGACGCTCGCCTTAAGACTTCATTCGCACTAGCTTGTTTTTTGACGGCCAACCGCAGGCTTCCGAGATAGTCACGTGACTCGCGCGGTCTATGAAAATATTCTAGCTATTGGCTATCATTAAAAAATCTGATCTCTTTCAGATATCTTCCGAAGATTGCCAGTACTCAGGGCTCCCTGTATCTAGTCCTATAAGATGTTTCCCCAGTCGATCTGCTCTAAGAGCAAAAAAACCTGCTCTACCTCTCTCAAACATTAATAATTTGGTCCTAACTCTGATCTCCGGCGACATTGGCACTTGCTGCCATAATATGAAATAGAGTACTAATTATAAGTTTCATTTGATATGTATTTCAATTCTGTTGCCCTTTCTGATCCTTTGAATTTTGGCAAATATTGAATTCGGCGTCTAATCGATGGTGCGACTGACAGGTAGTGCGAAGACGTCTAGCAACCCACTTGTCACTCTCAGTGTACGATTTATTTATTTTAATCAAAGTAATTAATTTTACATAAACAGTAGGTTGTAATTATAGCCTTGGTCTACGGGGCGGTTGACTTGTTAGACTTAATAATTATTACTGTAATTATTTCGTCAAGGATTGTGTTTGTGGGTAAGCTGTGACCCTGGCTTTGTTTTCATGTTGCGATTATACAGTTTTTATAATTTTTAGCTGGTTGTACAATTTTAAATTATTGTAGCGCCATTATAATAGGCGTGATGACTAAAAAATAAAAATTAGTCCGTCAGTTAGATTACCAGAAAATATTGGACTCATGTTTTTTCTTTAGTTCTGAAAACAAAAAATAACAAAATCAAAATCAAAAACTCATTTATTCAGTTTAGGCCCTAATAAGGCACTTATGAACGTCAAACGAAGATACAGTGCGTATAAATATCGCGTGACGTCACGTTTTAGTACACTTTTTACACAGAAGTGACGTCACAAACCCCCACTCCTGAACTTTGAAGCGACCTATCTTTGTAAGTTTTTATTGATTTGATAAAATAAAAAATACGTATCCAATATTTTTTGATAACCTAACTGACGGACTAAATAGAATTAATTATTTTTTACCCAGTCATCATCCCTATTAATAGGTACTCACTTTATGAATAATATTATGACTTAATAAGTATTATAAATTACAGGACGTAATTAATAAATTAAAATTAATCTTACATGCTTGTTAAAATAATGTTTGCAGAACCAAATAAAAAATATTGTATGTTATTACTATACTAGCGACAGGCCCCGGTTACGCACGGGTGCAGTTTAAACTTGGGCAATTTTCCCCATGTAAGTATTTTTTTCTGCGACTTGGTTTGAAATTAAAGTCTTTATATCTACATAAATAAATTTTAATTAGGATGTATGTCTACTTTACATACTATAGATCTACCGGAAAAAATACCTACATATTGTATTAAAATCCGTTGCGTGCCATGGCTTAGAAGGAGTTAACTAGTGGATAAATAGACAGACAGACGTGGAGGGCGACTTCATTTTACACTATGTAGAGATGTGTACGTACGTAGTATTTTTTTTGAAAAACGTTCACTATAATAGAGTCCGTCCGTCCGTCTTTAAAGCCTATCAAATCTAAGAAATACCTTTTCACCTTTAGGATAGTCAAAGAAAAATAAACCTTATTGTAATCCAAGACCTTCATCATGGAGCTCATCGCCTTAATTAATGATCAATAATTTTAAAATTTAAATTAGTCTACGAGTCCGCAACGCTATAGATTTTTTATAGCATTTTTATTATGCAGATACTATCTATACATATAAAATTATGCATTATGGCTGCCAACATTTAGAAAATGAATCAATTTGTATGCTTCAAAGTGTTTAATAAATTCTACAGACATTGATTTCCGTCATTCCACATACTTATAGCTATACTTTAGAGGTTAAGTATTAGCAATACTGGTTTTAAAATTATTTTTATTTCAAAGTAAATATAAAAAATTAGTATTCAGGATTATATTGATTAGGTTTTAAATGCGGATACATGAGATAATATTTTTAGTACTCAAGTAATCTGTAGGTACTTAAGTAGTTGTGTGTTTTACATATTATGCTATAATAAACACAAAATAGGTGTTTAGATTGCTTAAAATCCTACTTAAATTATAAATATGAAAGTTTATGGGAAAGTATGTTTGTTATATTGTTAAAATACAGGCCTATACAAAGAATCATCTTAAAAATGAGTTATTAACTCATCGATTGAAAGAATACCTGTCTACATAAATAAAGCAAGTATAATACACGATAAATCATCCATAAAATCAGGTGTAAGTGGGTCTAGTCTAGTCTAGATATCTCGTGTTGTACAGAAACTTGTAATTTATTATCGATAAAGCAATATTTTATCGATCTTTATAGCCATCACTAGGAATATATTTTGGTCGTGCATAAAATATATTAGTTAGTGTTGGCCAATGTGCGGTTGGCATATTATTTATTTTCTCCACTCAGAGTGGCTTTGAGTAGTGTGCAAGCTGTAATCAACGTCATTGAAATGATTTAACTGCGACTTTGACACTAAAATATCATTGCTATGATACTGAAGTGGAGCGTATATCATAATTTTAAGTGTCTCAAAGTTTAGCTCGTTAAAAGTGAATAAAATCTATTATGAAAGTGTTCACTTTGAGTTTGGCTGTATGTAGGTATGTATTGGGTAATCCTTCATCACCTACTAATATAAATCTTTACCTTACATATAAATACATAGCCCAATAATACAGAAAAGGACATAGGTTTATTTTTATTCTGGGTACGCGGGTGAAACCACGGGTCGAAAGCTAGTCTCAAAAGTATTCGAACCAGGTCAAGCAATCAGATTAAAAAAAGTAACTGGCAAAAAAGGCAGCATTTTAAAAGTGTTAAAAGAATGAAACTATCTCTGCAAACACTGAACTTACATCCTTATCTGTTGAAGTCGGTGGCAAAAAGCGGACGGTAGCGGTTTATCTCGAGATCGCGACACGACGCCGTCGGGAATCCAACGAAACATGCCGACAATTGTGACGAGAGCGAAGAATCGCTTTATGATTGGATGCGGCTTTTTGAAAAACTGGGGAAATACGATTTTAGCTTCCGCTTGCGGATCCTGAGATGGCCTATTTTTCTGTCAAAAATCACATCGATAGTTGATTCGTGAAATAAAGATAAACCGACAAACACATTTTCATATTTTACTATGCTACTAATGTTATATATGCGAAAGTTTGTGAGTGAGGTTCATAAGTGCTTTACCAGTGCCTAAACTGAATAAATGAGTTTTTGATTTTGATTGTGTGTTTGTTACTTCTTCACGCACAAATGGCTGGACCAATTTTGGTATGGAGGTATTTGACACTCTGGATTGACACATAGCTACTTTTTATCCCCCGGGAATATAAGATCCCTCGGGAACTATAAATTTGTTAAGATGTGATGATGTCTCCTTAGAATTTTGACTCAATATAGCACATAGATCATACCCTGACATAAAGGGTATTTTTATCCCGGAAATGCGAGTGAAACCGCGTTGGAGAGCTAGTTAAATTAGTATGGAGGAAAATTTTATCTAATTACCAACTATAATGGCAAAAATTACGAAAGGAACTGAAAAATATTTCTATACAAACAAAAAACAACATAATTAGGTTTGTATTGAAATTTACATAGAAAAAGTTTATCATAAATTTTATTCTATAATAAACAATATTTACAACAAATATACAAACTATATATAAAAAAAAATCCTCTAGGTGGCCGCTGCTGCCAATCAACGGCAAGGTTCCCAGAAGGCTGGCAGCGTTCCATCTTTGTAAAAGTTTATCTATGTTTATCTAGATTACTTTGGATCTAAAATTGCTATGTCGTTCGTTCCCTACGTTTTTGTGTGGGATTCAGGGTTCTCACCAAAGGATTAACGCTAAACTTTTAATTGGTAGAACTTTGCAACTGTAATGTTAAGGATATTAAAATGTTGTAGGGTTCTTGGTAATGGTTCACTCTATCAGTTCTATTTGACTTTATTATCATCATCATGTCAGCTGAAAGACATCCACTGCTGGACAAAAGCCTCCCCCAAAGATCTCCACGATAGTCGGTCTAGCGCTACCCGCATCCAGCTGTTTCCCGCGACCCTCACAAGATCATCCTGTATGATCATCAAACTTTCCTAAGCAAATAAACTATTTGATACTTGTTGATATTTATAAAATTTAAATATAAAAACTAAAAGTTCATCGTTACTATGTAAGTACCAGAAATACAGAGTAACTTTATTTACGTCTTAATATGTTTTTTATTACAAGTCTTTACGAGCAATAAATCTATGCTTGACACATTTCCAATTATAAGTCTAGGTGATTCCATAAACACTATTTTTTCAAGATTAAAATGTCAATAAGTGGATATGAATAATGATTTATTACTTATAAAATAAAACTTAGCATTTACTAAACATTTTAATATTATAACAGGCTAGGAATAAATAAGAACATGGATATGACTTTTTATGAACGAAACTGAAATCGTCATTACGAAAAAAACAATTCAAACAGTTTCTATTTTACCCTGATTGTATTGTATCTTTTACAATTTTTTTAATTATATTTTAGAAGATCAAAATTACTTAATTGTAGTATAATAAAATACTTGAAATAAAGCACGCTATTTTATTATATGTAATAAAAAATATGAATCGTAATTTGCAACCAATTAAGATGATATATTATAGGTATACGTTCTTAAAGTTGCAAATTATATAGCATAGATTAAAAATAATAATTAGCCTTTAATCTTTTTATAAAAAAAAACGTAAAGAAATGCTATGACTTGTCTTTTCAATGCAGAATAGGCTTAATAGGTATTTGATAACCATTGCCTACGATAATAAAAGAAAATGTCACCAAAGACCGAACACCAAAGCCTGACTATTTTGGTAGGACTGGAGTTAGTACACACGGCCACAGATATACGCGCCTATTACAGCCGCATAAGGTGCCGCAGTGTGTAGCTTGATCTGTGGCCGTGTGTACAATGGTCAATCCTTATGCCAGACTTTCAGTTAGAAGGGGCGTGCAAATGCTTTAAGGTAGGTACCTCACTACCGTACTAACCACTTATTGCCATTCCAAAATCCCTAAACATGCCATCAATCACTCCGGTGCCGTTCAAAAATAATGATAACAATCGTCACGTCCCACACAGTGAATCATCACTCGTCATCGCAAACTAAAATAAAACGAATCCCTCATTAACATTCACGAGTGCTGTACACAATATAAATCATTATATCAGAGTCACTATCGATGCCGCATCCATTCCGGACACAGGCAGTCAACTCCCGCGCACGTCACATAAATCAAGATGGAGGCGATAACAAGCCACCACTCATAAACGCAACGGCGAGAACGGTTTTACGATTCATAATTGTACTTTATTAAATAGCCGCCACTTGCATTTTAATGGAAGAATTTTGAGCAATAAAACTTTAGTCGGCTGATCAACAGACCACAGACTATAAATCTTTAAGAGAAGGCAAAACTTTAATTAAGTGAAAAATTTTGCGTTATTCTTTCACAATTATTACGGTCAAAACTCAGATTATAATCTCTGTTTTTTATTAGTAAAGTAGTCATGCTAGTTATTTTAGGTTCACAATAACAACGTAGGTAGGTACTTACCTCCTAAGCTATATAATGTACAGTTTCATATTAGACTACCTTCAATCAGTCAATCGACTAATATACGGAAAAACTAACTGCTACAGTTATGATTTACCGTTTACAATTCCAAGTGGTAATTAATTTCAAGTCGATAAATAAGTCGAGTTGACGACAGTAATGTCAGATTATGGCTGCAATTATTTGGTCTAGAAGACGGAAAATCTTAGTTGCATTGAAAAATTGACATCAATTCAATTGTTTATTGTAATTTGACACGCAAGGTTAGACCTACAGACAAATAATTAATCATAAGAGTAGAAACGTGAAGTTAGGACGGGAATTCAACTTTTTAAAATATGTTTCACGATATTTTTTTTAATATTAATTTAAAAAAACTTAACATAAGTAGGTATTAAATTAGATTTAGAACTTACTAAGATGATAATTAGGTTTCATATTTAATTCAACGTTTTGATTTAATTTTAAGCATCATGAGCACTTTGTATCTTAGACAAATACCGAATAAAATTTTCAATTTAAATTTAATTTATTCCAGATTCAAAGTTCACTTACCTACATATTATTACGTGTCGATACGTCAGAATGGTTCATTTTAGGGCTACTGATAATCTGTAATTCTCTGTTATCACTTGTCCTGTCTGCATAAAGTATCTTATGAGCAACACTCAACACTGTTGCATTCGAATCTATTTACGTTCACTAATTGAATTATAAATCTTTCGAACGTTCGCTTTCACACAAAGTTATCTTGTAAACTGACAAAACAAAGAATTAGGACTGTCCATTATATTATAATTTATTACTGTGTTATGATTATTTTATAACAAATATAAAATTCATTTTGAAATATTGTGTCATAGATATTACACAGATGATAAAAATAACGGAATTAATTTATTAGAATCTGTTTCTTATAAAGAATGATAGATATTTTGATCATTTGTGAAGTATTTTTGTAGATACTGGACACAAATATTTGACAGGCCAGTTATGTGTTGCCAACACATAAGGGTAGTATTTCAATCTTTATGATAATTTTTAAAATATGACATAACTAGTTAGATACATTCACTTCTATCCATTTATATAATTTGAAAATCCAACCTTAACATTTTAATACCGCCTGCAAATTATAATACAATAAAATTAAGGAGAAACAGGTTTAAGTTACAATTATCGCAATGCGCGTTGTTTATTCTTGGCCGTACACATTTATAGTAGGCCATTATACTGACTTTATGGGCGTGAAAGGAAAAATAAATATGGACGTATAATTTACATTAATTAAATCCGGTAATAACAATCTCATACACGTTTTTTTTAAATTTAATTAGTCTTTTTATATAATTTACTATATAATAATAACAACCGAACGTGTTATATAAAATTAATAAAAAATAATATTCTGGCATTTTGAAGTTATGTTGTAATTTTTTACTATAATTAGTATTCTGTAATTATGCTTGTAAAACTATTACTGTAGGTTTACTAATAACAGACTTTTATAAAAGTCATGTTTTGCCTATTAAGTATATCTTCAGTACATCTTTTATGTTTTTCTCAAATGGCAGTTAGAAAAAAAATGCGGTTTCTTCGAGCTAACATTCTTAGAATTAAGTTTATGATCGACATCAAAGCAATTTAATGAAAACAATCTGCTTTGCAAACAAAAAACTTATCATCGTTATTTTCTACATCCAAGATAATACACGATGAGAAAACAGTTGCAAAACTACGTACGAAATCTTGTACCACCCGACGCAAGCCACGTTTAAATGAATCAGTTTCTATATGTAACGGATATAATATATCTTTGTAATTAGAGGAAGTTATAATTATATATGAAATATAAATCACAATTTATCTTCAATCTAACGATCTGACAGTTAAAGCAGCGCAAACTATGATTATTACAGTTATAAAAGTAACTGCAGAAAATTTACATTTTAAAGTAATTTTGGCTAATGCCGTATAATTCACTTTTGTTGTGTTAGTTTTTATGATTGCATCGTCGGGCTTACGAAACGTGAAACCATTATGAAGTTGAAAGTCTGTGGGATTTGCGAATTTTATATTATTTATTGTAGACTTTTAATGCTGTACTGACTTAGTCTTGTACACTTCCACTTATAAACATGAATGCAGGTGCACAACTTTCCTCTTGTCCCAAGAAAGAAAAGGAATAGGATCTTTAATTTCACCTCACCATCGGGAAAGAGTATTTTAAGTATTAAGGTACTTTGCTAACAGAACCGCGGAAGACTTTTAGAGCATGCTTGTCTTAATTCATCGCATTCAGAGGAACTACGTAGAGTTACAGTTCGTAGTAGTTCTTTCAGAATAATCACCCTTTGCAAGAGAAGCATCTTTGAGGCATTTCCTGGCCAAATAAAAACTCGAACGAGTTTTTACCATTAATTCACAGGTTACAACAAACAATAATATAAAACAAAAACAATTTGTGACTTGGTGACAAATCATAATTTCCCAGATAAAAAATGTCTACAAAATGAATAAAACCCTGAAGATTGGAATGTAAATCATGCAAATTTAGAGCAATTTATAGTAGGCCATGTAAAAGATACCATAAACAACATGACTTGCACAGTTTGGACAAGAACATCCGACATCGAGATACAAGTCCTCAAATCCATTAAGTTAAAGTAACCGCTCACAAAGAACTCAAACTAGGCTCGCATACAAATTGCAACTGCTGGCAATTAGCCGCGTACATAATGGTAACGGCTGCTGCAAAGAATACTTGCGACAGATGGTACAGGCTTTTGTATGCCAAATATAGGCAGGGACACTAGGAATTTCTCACTTTACATCTTTATAATGTTTGTTGTTGCTGTTGAATACTTTAGTTTGTTTTAATATCGGCAAAGCTTTGTCAGTTATGGGTAACAAATGCGTTGATCCCAAATAATGTGAACAAAGTAGGCAGATAATGACTCTTCTGATGGAATGAAAACATGTCCAAAAATTCAGAGAACCAATTCAATTAATTGAAAGTATCTGGTAGAGTAGTTCAAAATAAAATAGATCTTGGAACATAACAATTCAATCCAAAACTAATTTGTTAGTTCTTTGATTTTTTTTATATTCTGCATGTAGGTATGTCAGTTGTCATTCTTTTTCACTTTCACTACTCTAATTAGCAGCCGAAATTATATTTAGTATTCAACACACACTAGCTGTTGACATTTGGGGTAAATTTATGCATGCCATACGACTTCAGTGTAAGGGTCAAACGTTTTCCGATGCTAACACCTAGAAGTGTCTCGAAACCATGAATATTTAAAGGGAGCAAGTCTGATAACCTTTTTAATCTATGATCATATCGTGATCAGACGCCGTTCGTCGCGGCATTAGCATATCGGAATTATTCCATTACAGCGTTAATAATTTAAAAATAATACGCCGCCAGCGCACGCGACCGAGAGTTATGGGCCCCTGGAGATGTGCTTGCAAAACCTGGGATACCTCAAACAAAAACGTACTCCATTACCAATATATAAAGTTTAAAATGCACAGAATAATGTTTGTGTACATTTCAGTGTTAGTAAACAGTTTTATGTTATTATCGTACGTAGACAATATGAGTAACGATTATTTCTGTTTCAATTAAACTCGCATAAAGATTAAAATGGATAAACCTTTTCATGATGATTTATCAAATAGACAAAAACAAAATTTCAGTAAATGATGGCGTATTCATTACTCACTTCAGAATTTAACAAACTGTGCACGGTGGTAGGGTACTACTACAAATTAAGTGGCCTACCACTGGCTGCCACAATCAAACTGAAAATCTATCGCCAAAACCTATGTTTCGGCAGTTGCACTTGAGGTTCTTGCGTTTTGAAATAGCGCTTCATTCGTCATGGAAACATTTTCGAAAAGTAACGATTTAAAGATTGAATTAAATTCATTTAAAGTGATTGCAACGAAGCCGCGTGCTAAACTTAAAACATAAAAAATATCTTTAGTTTGTTTAAGTTTTTAAAAATAATGAAAACTATAATGATTCATAAATTTACAATGATAATTAAAACATTCTGCTCAACCATGTTATGACATAATAAATTAAAGCGTAATAGACCTATTGTACGAATCTTTTGATATCAAAGGAAGTAATTAGAGCAGATAATTGAAATGCGTACTTTTTAATGTCGGGGCAAACCACAAAGGACTACAAATCATAGGAGCAAAACATCAAGGTTGAAGCGGAAGGGGCTAGCGGTGATGGTACAGTTAAAAGGGAATAGTAAATCATTTTCAAAATTAACTCATTCACTTTTGTTTCAATAAAAGCAAATAATCTGACAGCAACTTTACTTTCCCTATGGCGCCTATCGTCCAGGTAACGCGTATTTTCATTTAAAAATCAGAGGAACTTTTAGAAAGATTTTGTATTACTTATTTTTTCTTACAACTGCTTTCTTAAATAAGGATTTAGTATTTTTGCTCTTCAAATAATAATCACTTTCTACAATATGAGCTTTGCTTACTTTGGAATCAGATGGCCATGTGTGATTTTTCTCTCGATATTCATTACTTTTATGAAGAACTAAATTTTCAGTCGAGTGTTAGAGTGAAAACCACGTAGCAATCGTAATGTGGGAAGCTTTCCAGCTCGATGGACTGACGACCTTAGAAAGGTGGCCGGACTTAGCTGGATGCGAGTGCCTAAAAATCGTAAGGAGTGGCGCTCTCTGGACGAGGACCCACAGTAGACCGAGGAGAAAATAGCTTTTTTTTAACTATGTATAGGCCTGTGTTTGACTACAATCTCAACGTGATCAGTGATGATGTGGCCGATGGTGTGGCACATAAAGCCTAGAAGGGAACTGGCTCTCAAGTGGAGCTGTCGAAATACACAGGCAGGTGCTTGGTGACAGATTTTCAAGTTGAGGGTAATAGCCAGCCAGGCAGGTACTACAAGTACCCTATCACCTTGCTACGGTTTCCTTACGATGTTTTCCTTCACCTCAAACTCATTGTAAGATTCGAACTCGCAACCTTTATCTCGGCATGCGACGTAACCACTGAGCTTGTAAAAAAATCGTCAATTGCAAAGAACATAAACAATCGAATGACATGGTATAATTTTAACGTTAACTCAAACACTCAAATTTAATCAAGATAAAATTCTATAAAATACAAAATGGCGGTGGAATACAAAAATGTTCGTTAATATATTACAAGAGACGAAGCGCACTCGATCGCTCGAGCCAAAGTGCCCGACCCGTGGCTCGTCCCCACTCATAAAAACCACCCGTCAATGTTGACACCAAACCAATAATCGGAAAACTCCGAGTTGCTAACAAAAAGTTATCTTACTATTATTGTTGTACTGTAACCGACAGCATCAAGGTTGAAGGTAGGGTTGACAGGGACCAGTGGTGGAGGCTACAAACTGTGCAATAAATCAGCCGCGAATGCCGCCTGCAGGTGTTGCTACAATACGGAAACCCATTGAAATATTACACCATAGATCAATTTGTAAACGTTACAGACGAGTTTTAATTTCAGTTTCAGGTTCTGCCTTTGTTATTCTTTTCAATCAGTGTTGCAATGCTGAATGATAAAAATATTGGTTTAATGTATTCTTTCTTTTTTATTTGAAAAAACAGGGTTTTTATTGGTGTATTTTTTTTCTTTAGTGCATTATATTGTTAGGTAACATTTAAATCTCAGTTCAAGTGTATTCCGAACCGGTAGTAGAGTCTAAAAATTGTAACTGTTGACATTCATAAGTGCCTTATTAGGGCCTAAACTGAATAAATGAGTTATTGATTTTGATTTGAAAAAAATACGAAGTCGTCTTTTTTCATGTTGCTTAACCTTAGTCTTTTCATTACTCGCTTTTACTGGATAATATTCTTCTATATTGAATATTCCTGTACTGATTTGGTCAATCATTCATTCATTTGACTTTTGTAAATTATTTTAATCTTTATTTGTATTTTTTTATTACACTGAAATATTCCAACTTACGAAAAATTTATTTGGATTTGGAAATGAATTAAATTTAATATTTGTCATTACTAAATATAATTTATACTATTAATCATTATGTGTAAAAACCTAGTTCGGCGTTTCTGTATCTTTAGTCTTTGGATAAAATATTGCCGCTGTCAGCTGCTGCGGAGTAATAATTGAGATGCTAGTTTTTAGGGTACTCGCCATTTAATGTTTTATTTATTTGACTGAAATTGCGATTATAATTCACTAGAGTACTTCATTAGAGTTCATATTCCCTTGATTATAATTCTAAAGGCTTTAAAAAACAGAAACACTAACCATAATTTATTTAGAACTGTGTTACTCCAATAAAATGTTTTATTTTTATATAAAGATAACTGGTTCCCCACATTCCCAAGGGAGTTTATTTGCCCAAGACAGGGCAGTTGGCTCAGTTGGTTAAGACTCCACTATTGCGCCGCAGGTCGTGGGTTCGATCCCCATCCAAGACAAACATTTGTGTGCATGAACATGTCTGTTTGTCCTGTGTCTGGGTGTAATTATCTATTGAAGTATGTATTTACAAATAAAGTAGTATATGTAGTATATCAGTTGTCCGGTTTCTATAGTAAAAGCTCTCCTTAGTCTGGGATTCTGCACTGAGAAAAAAAATGGCTAACAAAGTGACAATAAATGCTTTGTCACACATTTATTTTTAATGCAACAAAACGTTTTTACTAGTGTAACAAAAAGCATTTATTACCCATATCAATCTTTTTATGGTCAAAATATTTATTGTCACAGGAGCTATAATACCTATATCATTTAACATCTTTCAAAAGCATTGATTAGGTGATAATGTCAACTTTGTAAGCGAACCCATTTAAGTATTTATATTTAACAAAATTAGTTGTTGATTTTACCATTGTTTAAAATTATCAAAATATGTAAATGTCACATAACAAACTAACCAAATTATGGTAACCACGTTCGTGTCGCTAGCGCAGCATTTAGCGTGCGCTGTGTCACTCGTCCGTCCCGTTCGTTCGTTCAACTCGTTCATTTGCTCTTAGAATTTCTCGCCGTATGGTCGACGTACCGGAATTATATTATTTAAAAAATAAAATGTGTAAACTAACAGAATTTTTGGTAAAGAATGCCTTAGGGCATACTTGATACTTGTGTATTTTAAAATTTGATTCTATAGTAATTTACCAATATATACCTACATGGAGCAAATGGCGTAAGTTCGTTTTTGATATTTTGATTATAGTATGTTGTGTGTGTTACTATTTTTATAATTATTAATACTATTATGGTGATGTTGAATTAAGTATAAATTTTGATTTTTTGTATTTGTACGAAATAAATATTTTTTTTCAAAAAACCTGTTTTAATAAGTTCTAACATTCTAGACTAGATCAACTGTCTCACAAATTCTTATGCACACACATTTTTATTGAATATCTTTGTTTATTATTACAGTGAAAATATATACGGTTGGGTTATTGTCGTATTTTGTGTGTCAAACTTCATCAATACATTTTCGTGCAAGACCTATTTGCTTGAGAATGTAATTAGCTAATAAAGTGACAATAACTCAAATATATTTTCAGTGTGATAATAAATAAAGATATTCAATAAAAATGTGTGTCCCTAAGAATTTGTAAATTAGATTGCTGAGGAAGCAAAATGAACGTAGGTACGAGGACAAAGCTAAGTGCTAAGTAAGCAAATGTAAATTAGGTACGGGTGCAAGGTTATATTGCCAAGGAAGCAAAGCGAGAGCAAGTACGGGCACAAAGTTAGATTGTTGGGAAGTAAAGCAAGTAATTGCAGCAGCAAGCTTACATTTCTGAGGAAGTGAGAGAGAGTAGGTACGAGCTTAAAGTCAGATTTACTGATTTGACAATATATTATTGTTGTAGAAACTAGGTACTGAAATGTTGGTGCAATGACAAACTTAGACTTGGCAATAAAAACTTTGATGTGGTTAATAATCACCTTTGCAGGCTCTCCCCTGTTAAAGTTTTATTGTTGTATTCAGCAATATTTTTTTCTCAGTGTGTGAAGAATATCCCAGAATATTTATTTATTATCTATACCTACCTACTTATTATTGTGAGATCTGTTGATATGCTGAATTTTCTTTGCCTAAATCTATTATTGCATTCACAAATAGATACCTACCTAATTTAGAGGACACCTGCGGTTTTCGTGGGATTCAAACGACCATTATGATAACAAAACAGTTACGTACCTACTTTAAATAATAATGACAACTCTTAAACAATATTATTAATTCGATTGCCATATTAATTGGTAGAAAAAAAAACAGAATTGTTACGAAAATATTAATAATATATAAACGAGTGGGTGTTTATTGCACGTTATTAAGCGGATTGAAACAAAAAAAAAAAAAACAAGATTAACGCCAATTAAAATGTCAAAACTGTTCTCACAAAATTTGTGTATAAATTGTTATTTATATAATTATGTTGATTTTGCAGATAAAACTTAATTTCTTGAAACAATCGAGTTGCGAGATAATTTAACTATGGCTAAGATCGTAAAAAAATATAGAACTTTGGTTTAAAACGTGATTTATAAAAGCTAGCTACTATGGGACACTGACATCAGACAGAACTACTTTTGCATTAATGATATTCGAGATTTAAGCCCAGTTTTTTATTTATAATATAGATATTTTGATATTTTACTTACTGCTAATATCAAAAATATTATATTACCACTTTTTTATGTCAAAAGGTTGACAAGCAGGCAGACGGTCCATTTACTGATGGTAAGTGGTTACCGTCGCCTATCGCCATTTGCAATACGAGTATTGCCAATGTGTTGCCGAGAAAGGCAAGTAGCAATTTAATTTATTTGCACTGAAATGCTGAACCTATTTGCATGCAAGAACACTTCATGGTCCAGTGAAATTAATTAAAACACTTTGAAAGATAAAAAAAATGTGCACTAAAGAAACTGGCATAATTATTACATATGCATGAGTTTTAATTTATAATTCATATTAATGTAATGCGGAGGGACTGTTTGATATATGACTGCGATTTAGATATGAGATAATGTCAGTGAGCTAAGAGTCGAGCTCCTGTATAACCACTTCTTTTTGTATTCATAATGAGCTTTCCACCCCGCAGTTTGACTCACGATCTCCCTTTTTACCCCCTTGGAGATTGAATGAAAAAATCTTTTAATATATACCTAAGGTAAGGCAAGGTTTATTTTTAACTTATCATCGATATGAGTATTGTATGTAATCTGGTTTTACTTGTTGTGTATTTATTGTTTTATCTATTTACGAGCTGTTTCTCGCGTTCCCGATAAAAAGCATATAACCTTCGGGGATAATGTAGCTTACTTTACTAATGTATCTTGATTAGTGAAATAATTTTTCGAATCCAACTGGAAGATCTTGAGATAAACGCGTTCATACAACCAAACTCCTCAGCTTTTATTAGTAGATTTCATAAATGGTCTAGGGGTGTTTTCCAATTCAATGCAAGAACGTAAAATAATCAAGATGATACACGGTGAGTTAAAATGTTACACACAAAATCAATAGGCATCTCTCTGTTTTTTATGATCTGTGCCAACGTCATAGAAGATCATAATAAAGAATGGCTATTCCACATAAATGCGCGATGGCATGATGTTGTATCGAACCGTCAAACTATCAAACGTAGCACAAAACACGATTTTAATTAACAACTGCTGACTATTTCTTCATACATAATTAATTACCATTACACGCCTACGGATTTGTAAAAAAACTTACAATGCCCAGCTTGGGATCTTATTTGCTAGTTAACTAACTTGTATTCGAATGCTTTAAAGTCTTTATTCGTTTAAATGTATGTTTGTTGTCGGTTTGTCTCGATTGTAAAGGTATATGATGGTTATACATCATTCGTATAACAACCTAACATAAATAACAGATTTAAATGCTGTGTTCCACTTTGTACCAAAACCTTTAGTTGAAAATCTGTCGCCGTGCACGTACTGGTGTGCTCCGATATCTGCCCTTCATCACAATGAAGTTGTGGTCAGATAACCTACTTATATAGTAAAAGATAGTACCATAAGCTTATTCCTTTTTTCAAATAATACGTTGGTGAATATACAAATTACAAAACATCTGTACACTATTCATAATTATGGAAAGAAGTAAATAAATGTTTTGCAAATATAGTATATTTAAGTATACTCGTTATGTAACTATATATATATAACTATATACATTTCTACAAAATGAATAATTTGTTCAGCTTACGTTGCTGACCGTACATAAGTACTTACAAATGTAGCTACCATGAAAACACAAGCAAATTACTGTATCGTGACAAAACACCATTGATTTCTCAACGAAAATAAATAATTGATGCTTATAACTGATATTTAAAAAAATATTTTCCGGTGTAATGTGATAAAATTGCAAAATATTAAAATGCGTCTAATTGTAATATCATAAAAATAATAATAATATGCTTGCATCTTATATATTTAAGTATTATTATTAGGTATATATAGTTTAATATCATCATAATAAAAAGTGTAATTTGAGATTAAAAACATAATATGCTTGGCTATTAAAATAAACTCGCAAAAACGTACTACAATTAAAAATTAAACGCATCCGTATTCAAATTATTTTTATAAATATAAAATATACTTACAATTACAAGACTCAAAGTGGAATGCACCGTATAATGCCCATTCAAAACTTCATAGCCCGATATTTCGATAACAAGGTTATATTACAGCTATTAAAGAGCTATTTTACAACTGGCTTTATTGAGCATTAATGAAACGTGAATTTTATAACAAGCGATGCCGAAGGTTGAGTATTGTGCCGTACTAAAAAGAGAACAGTAAGTCATGCGAAGTTTGTCTCCGAAGATACCATGCCGGATATTGTAAAAACCAGAATACACCGGTATAGTATGACACAACTTAGATGAAGCATCGGCAAAATTCGTAAAATCGATCGTTCCCGAAAAGATTGCGCCTACAACATTACTCATGAATTAAAAAATGATCGGCGAAAATGATCTTTTTGAACGTTGAATGGCGCTATAATTAATGATTTTTATTTGTTGTGTAAATCGGAAGTGAAGTGTACGAAAACGATTCGCCGATGCTATATCTAAGTTATGTCATACTGTACGTGGATGTTGACAGATCAATTTGAAGGTGATAGAAAGCCAAGCGAATACTACAAAGTACCCTACTACCCCACAAATCTAGGATGTTTTGGTAATTTAAATATAAGAATTTTTAGATTCGGACGAGGCAGGCGATTAAGTTACCAGATATAAGTAATACCTATGTCTTTTTCGATTAGATTTTAAGTTAGCTAAAAGTAAGTACAACTTCTTTTCGTAAAAAATATTATCAAGAAGTAAATTTAGTATCAAAATACATCTTAAAATTTTAAAGTTCGATTTTATTAGTGATATTAAAGAAATAAATTTCTGAAATACTATGATATAGACATACATTGACTAGCTTTGTATGAAAACCATCCTATATTTTTTATATAAAATGCGCTTGTTCACAGTCAAAGTGCTTGTAACCTACTGTTATTTTCAAACTATGGACGTCTGTCGTTCACTGATGACGTGCATAGCTCTGTAGCAGATACACTACGGTCTATGACATCATAATGATGTGAGAATCAGGCCATGAATTGTATTTGAAATTATTTGAACATAATTGATGAGTGAATCTGTCTATGTTTAGTTCCGTACGGATCTTGTTCACTACTGATACGTGGGAATTCAACAATACATATATATATTTTTTTTTGTACTATATTTAATTAATTAATTAATAAATACAGTACATTTTTGAGTGGCTAGATAAACCATTTTGTAGTCGATGTTGATACTTGCTTTCCAGAAGGGTTCACAAGGCGACAATATCCGAGAAATTATGATTCTAAATATTTTTTTCTCGGAATTCTTTATTGCAAGAGATTTGTGAAAAATATATGTTAAAGCAGAGAATATGTGATATAATCCATCCTATTTGGATGGACTTGGAAATATGAACATACATTATGAGATTGAATAGAAAGGGAATAGTTTTCTTAAACGTATTCGCAGGGAAAATCCTAGTTAGTACCTATGTATAAGTTAGTGTAATAAGTATATCAGAATGCAACACAAACAAATAAAGTGTAATGCGCAACGGATAGAGATTTAAGCTTTTTACAATCGTCCCATGCATGCTCAAATAAAATGTAAATAATAGAGAATTTATAAAAAATAATAATCGCAATGCATGAATAAAGATCGAGAATCGTTTCGTATCGAGACGTAATCGATATTTTATTATTTATACATCGTAAAGCCGATATTATACGGCAAATGGTTTATTGGTGTTTTAATTTATTTATGTTTACGATGCTGTATTTTATTGGCCTTTTGTTTCGTTATGATATTTATTGGAAAGTTTAAAAATATACAAGAATTAAACTGTACAAAAAAATTATTGCATGGCATGCATTTTAAGAATGGCATTTATTCGTATTTTGCTCACTTTCTAATAAAATATAAACGTGACTATTTAATGATTAGTTATCTATTCAATTTATTTGAATGGGATATTTTTTTAATGTTTGAGGAAATGATGAGAAAATGGTTTAAAGCACAGTTTTAAGTATGTCCTGTACAGACCAAAATTTATAATATTAATAAAACTCTAGGAAGTGACGAGGTTTTATATACAAGACTTGATTAAAACTAAGTATATTATGTAGCTAGGCTTTCCACCACAGTTTCACCCACCCAGTATCCCAGAATAATATTATTGGAAGTTTTTTTTTTCTCACCTCTTTGGCTGGTTTTAACTACGCTTACGGGCTGAAGCCAAGTAAATGTAGCGTGTGGTGGATATTTCGAGGAGAGTGGGTTTTCTTCCTCTATCTGCATGACTTTTCGCACAATTCTACATGTCTTTAGGATTGCAGCTTTATATTATCTATATTTTCTCTGTGATATTATTATTCCCGGGATAAAAGTAGCCTATAACACACGGCGATAATGTAGCTTCTAGTTATAAGTATCAGTTATCTGATTTCCATAGTACAAGCTCAGCTTAGTTTGGTATCAGGTAACCGTGTGTGAAGAATGTCCCAGGATATTTAATATAATTATTCAAAAACATGTAGACAAAACCCAAGGCATAGTAAAGCTAGTTCTTATAAAAATATCGATATATAAGTAAGAGAAGCAGTAACCATAAATATATTTAACATTTAATATTACAATAAACGTATTCCTTTAATTCAACCATTAATCGCTGCAGTAAATTATGTTTAGTAGTCGACAGGTCCGCCCACGTCACATGTTTATAGTTCCCTAACCATCAGGTTTATGAGCTTCGCGTATTTTTAGCGAGTTTTACATTAACGTGTTTTATTTTGACTCCGATGACAGCTGCCTAGATAAACGTTTTTATTGCAAAAAAAATAATAGTAACAGAAATGTTTCCAGTGAAATAGTTTCTTTTAATCTCGTTATCGTTTATAGCTTTTGCGTCAAAACAAGACACGGTCATTTGAAATAGCCATGGACGTATAAAAAAAGACGGACAGAGTATGGCCTAAACATAAAGTGAAGCATAGCAATGGCGGCGACGTATCCATGTGTGAGTCCCAGAGTTGCTCGCGACGTAATGGCGGCCGACTGGCTTACTATGGTGAGAGTGTGTGCGTGTCGCATTGTATGTACAAGACGGCCGGCTTACTATGGTGCTTCAGTTTGCTGGTTCGTAAAATGGCGTCCGTCTTTTTTTATACGTCCATGGAAATAGCAGTTTGTTTCTTGTAACTAAACATTCCTAAGTAACTATAATGACAGGCCAGTTGGCGTAGTTGGTTATGACACCACCTATCGCGCCACAGGTCGTGGGTTCGATTCCCATGTGTGCATGAACATGTCTGTTTGTCCTGAGTCTGGGTGTAATTATCTATTCAAGTATGTAATTACAAAAAAAAGTAGTATATATAGTATATCAGTTATCTGTGTCAGATAACCGTGTGTGAAGAATGTCCCCAGATATTTATTTCTTTATAATAATATCAATTATATATCATACTCACAAACTTCACAAGCATTTATAATAAATAAAATAAATATAAATATCCTGGGACATTTTTTCAACGGTTGCCTGATCCCAATCTAAGCAGAGCTTGTACTATGGAAACCAGATAACTGATATACTACATATACTACTTTATTTTTGTAAATACATACTTATATAGATAATTACACACAGACACAGGACAAACAGACATGTTCATGCACACAAATGTTTGTCTTGGATGGGAATCGAACCCACGACCAGCGGCGCAATAGGTGGTGTCTTAACCAACTGCGCCAACTGGCCCGTCATATTATTAGTAGGAAGTAGGATAAACAAAAAAAAAATTAAATAGGTACAATTAAATTACAACTATAATATTTACTGATTTAATAAATTAATTACAAAATGCTTAATTGAAGATAATAATTAAAGTTATTTACGTATTAAGTTTCAAATTTATAATTCTATCGAAATAAAACTTATATTCAAAAACTATTTCACGTTAAATTTATTGATATTTAAGCTCTCGCCGACAGATGTCCGGCATAATTACTGGCAGTCATAAAAAACAACATATTATAATTACTTTACTAGCTTACTAAGTAGCTAGGTATATAATAAAATTAATTATTTATTGACTTGTAAATATGATTAAGGTTACTTTCGGAATAGTGTATTGAAAGCATCTTATATTGAAAGATATTTTTTTTCAAAAATATATTTGACCACGTCATCAATTCCCTGATGACATTATGGTCAAATACAATACAAATATAATGTATAGTTAAAAAAAAATATAATCGAACGTGTATTTTCAAAAATATTATTTAAGTAACAATTGAAATAAAATACAATTATAAATAAATCGATACCTTTAATTATATGATTGTAATATATAAGTACTTACTATAAAAAAATATCTTACCATATATAATTTAACGTAGCTAATAAATTATACTGAATTATCTCCTATCTGATTCAAAACGACATAATCTATGAGTGAAATCTAATTCAAAAAACAGTCCAGAAAACACCCGAAGCTGGTCGTAAATTTAACAGCCGTTTTCTAAAATTAATAACGCATAATTCTAATATTAAACCTTAATGAGTGGCGAATAAAGCTATAAACGTGTTATTTATTGTCCATAGGTAGTAATAAAAATATCAGATTGTTATCTGAGAAATGGAAATCAATTATTATGTTTACATCCCGTTTGAAAACGAAATATATTGTGATGTTTATAGATTTGTTTTATTATACGCGATGTCATTTATTGTAAAATAAGAGAGATTTTATTATTATACTTGACAAGCCAGTTGGCGCAGTTGGTTAAGACACCACCTATCATGCCACTGGTCATGGGTTCGATTCCCATCCAGGACAAACATTTGTGTGTATGAACATGTCTGTTTGTCCTGTGTCTGGGTGTAATTATCTATATAAGTATGTATTTACAACAAAAAAAATATGTAGTATATCAGTTATCTGGTTTCCATAGTACAAGCTCTGTTTAGTTTGGGATCAGATAACCTTGTGTGAAGAATGTCAAAAAAAAAAGAATGTCGAATGTCAATACTATTAGAATTTAAAGTCAAAAGAAATAAACAAAACTTTATAAAGTTAAGGATATAGAAAGCTTTATTTTAACTCGAGTGGGCTTTTATGTACAGGATGTGGCATAAATAGTGGTCCAACTTTTATTAACTTGACTTTATATTTAGCAATTACAAAATTATTATTATATAGTAAAAAATAGTATATATCTAATATTCTGAATAAATGAGTTTGAACATTTTAAAATACCTAAATCCTGTAGAAGACAAAACATATTTTTAAATAAAACTATGAAACTGAAGTGTTCTGCTACAGATATATACGCCAATATTATAAACAAGTCGTTTAAAAGCGATGTCAACCTTGAGTATCGAAATAAAATCAGCACTGGCGATTCAAATCGATTAAAATATGTTTTTACGATATCGTAATAGAATGCTATAAGTAGGTAATACAAATCCGGCACAAGTAAGTAGCTTAGTATTTTTTATCGCATTTTAAATGGTAGTGCAATTTTGTCGCGGTCTCTTATTTTATGGATAATTGTTTCATGAATGCAAAAAACATTATTTGCTTTAAGGCAACTAAATTTAACATTAAATGAATTCACGGAACGAATTGATAATAAATGCAACAGAAAACTTATCGCTTATTAATATATGTATTAGTACCTGGTTGACCGAGCATTGCTTGTTTTTTTTTTATTCACATTTTCTAAAAATGAAACCTAGCTAGATCGATTTATCTCCCCCGAAACCTAATATTTTTTTTTTGCAATTAAAAAATTGCATACTAAATTTCATGAAAATCGTTGGAGCCGTTTCCAAGAATTGCTCGTTTAAAGGTATTAGATAGATATTATGTAAACAATACTTGCCCTTTTTAATAACCTTGTTCGAAGCATCTTAGAATACTGTAGTGTAGTCTGGAGACCGCATTATGCGACGCATATACTCCGGATAGAGCGTATTCAGAAAAGATTTTTATGGCATCTCACCTCGTCCATAGGCAGTAGCAGAAAACGAACACCTTATATAGATCGACTCAGACACTTTCATATGATATCACTTACTAAAAGAAGAGATATACTCGATCTTGCATTTGCATACAAGCTATTTAATAATGCGGTAGATTGTCCACAATTACTTGAAAGATTTGAATTTCGAGCTCCTAGAAGACATCCACGAAATAAAATTACTCCCCTTTCCCCTCCTTTTCGCCGTACTGTCCTTGGCACTAATTCCCCTGTTCCTCGTCTTTGTCGAATAATCAACCACTTTAGTGATATTTTAGATATAAGTCATGATTCCTTCACAACTTGTAAAAGACTAAAACTAGTATATATTATTTTCAGTGCATGTGGTGTCCACTTTCAAATCTTGTACATTTAGTCTTAAATATCATGTATATACCTAGGATAAGTTACGATGTAACAACAACTAGTGGAACATAATAATAATAAATATATGACTCTTGAAATAGCTTTGTGCAACACCTTATTAAAGTAATACTGACGGATTTGGTATACAAATTGATTTCACGGTGGTGTCAAAATCTTTTACCAATTAGCTAAAAGCACACAAGCCGACAATCCAACTGGCTCTCAAGTGTAAAATAACTGCCAGAAGATCGTAAAAAAGTTACACCTCAAATTGAGCTTAGCATTATATATCCGGTTCGCATAAAGACATTATAAGTGCAAAGAGTTAAAGACATCAGAAATGTGGGCTTACTCTACAAAAATAAACTTTTTTGCGATACTCAAAAAGTAAAAAAGCGGCCAAGTGAGAGTCGGACACGCCCATGAAGGGTTCCGTAGCAGCATGTGACATAATATAACATTTAGTTCGTTGTAACTTTGATCGATGTTTTAACCCCCAAGTTTTATTGTTTTTTTTCTATTTTTATGTGAAAATCTTAATGCGGTTCACAGAATACATCTCCTTACCAAGATTCAACAGTATAGTTCTTATAGTTTCGGAAAGGGGCTGTGACATACGGACGGACAGACAGACAGTCAGACATGACGAATCGAACATTTGGCTATGGAACCCTAAAAAGGCAACTAAGAAAAACTCTGATAAACTTATTTAGCAGTAATGTATCGAAATATAAGGAAATCGAGTAATCTACTGGATAATCGATAGTTTATCCGGAGTGCTGGTGAAACTTGCTCAATAAACATTGAGCGAGGTATCGAGTGGACATATTGGAGACATGCGATCGGCATCCGAGCGATTTTACGACGTGTGCTCGCCGGGCGGACATTACATTATCTGTTTAAGGCGTTAGTGTTATTAGTACGTGGCTTTGTTGTAGTTTATAACGTGGTAACATGCATTAACTTGACTCTTCTCTATTTTTCCAAGGGAAGTAGGCTAGATTGAGGGTGTTCAAGAAGAATGGGTTTTAGCCCCCGTATCTTCTCTAGTCGACGCTAGCCATTATGTTATGGATGCAAAGACGCAAGAAACTGATGTAAGCGTCTATAGGCTTCGGTAATCGTTTACTGTCAGATAACCGTATGTTTACTTATAAAAAAAATGTTATAATTTGTTTCCGAGATGGATTTTTTTTATATTCTTAATCGTCGAGATCTTCAACATAATTTAGGAACCCTACCTTGCGGTGTACAATATATTTATTACATAATAATATTATGATAAATAAATATCTTCAAATAAAATAAAGTTTGGATATACCTACTTAGTTTTTGTTATCAAGAGATATTTATATTTCTTCACTTGAGTAAAAAAAAAATATCATAGCTATTATTAACTAAATTCAAGATCATATTATTATCCTGCATTGAAACATAATGGTTATTTATTGCTCGTAGATATTTATTAAAAAAATATTACTATGTTTAAAACATAAAATGTCACATACCAAGTGTTCAGTCATGTGCAAAACCATGTCGCAAGCGCATTTTATATCATTCGTAGTTTTCCGGTTATATTTTAATGTTTTTGCAACAATTACACATACCGCTAAGTTTCTATTGGTGCACCATCTGCAAATAAGGACTATATTGGAATTTTTATAGCCTCATTCTAAGTAAACCCATTGAATTGAAATGTCGGACACGATCCGCTCTACCATGATACGCGTTCATTTTTTTGCTATGGGAAAGTAGTCATTATGTGCTGCAAGTTTTTCTGTTACAGTTTATTAGGTCGAAATTGTTTCTTAACCGACTAGCTGCGGTGACTTGGCTAGGGTATGTATGTATGTATGTTTACCTTTGGTAATGCAATTGAATAATTAAGCAGTAATTGCAGAGTTGATGACGTGAATGAAGAACGCGTACTTATCTAAATTGAACTTTAACTTACTTATCATATGAGATAGTTTACAACAAGTAGCTTAGGCGCTCTGTAACTATGTATAGATGTTATTTTTTTTGTAAATATTTTTCACATACCTACCCACAGCTTTCTGACCCCAAACTAAGCAAAACTTGGACAAAAGAAACCAGACGGAACAAACATTTTCATGCACACAAATGTTTGTTCTGAGTGAGAATCGAACTCACAACGTGTGGCAGTCAGTTTATTTACTTATTCACCGGCTGATACTTACCCTATTAAATTCAATTTTAAATTTATACTTGTAGTTTCTTATAAAATATGTTTGTACAGTAAAATAGTTTAAAATAGGTATGTAGTTAATATACAATTCCAGTAATTTGTACAACTGATAATTAAAATTCCAATTTATAGTTGTAATCAAGCATAAAATAAAGTAAATAATTACCCTTGTATTACGTTAATCCCAAATGGTTGCAATTCTTATTAAAAAACAGACATGTTTCAAGTGACGTCATTATAACCGCTAACAGCTGCAAATTGGCTTGGCAGTGCAATAATTCAAAAGTGTAATTATACAGACAAGTTATATTCTACGTATGGTAGTGCGTGAGCCAAGATTTGAAAAATAGCTGTAGTACTCCGCAATAATAATTATTATTCATTAGTAAATGCTCAAACTTTAACTTCAAACTCAAAGAAAATCACTGGCTTCTTAAAATCGTGCTTTCAAAAAATAAACTTAATTATTTTTTTTAAAGTAAAAAGGTATAAGTTATTGTCATCTTTTTCTTCATTTTCATCTATTTATCTAGTTCACTAAATGTTTTTGAAGCAGATTCCTGTTAACTGTGTTTATTTTTATATTTGGCATTTATTCTCCTATTGATATATTATTTTATAATGCAATTTAATGACCTTGTGTACAGCCTCACTCGCAATGAGAAAATTACGACGTTAAAGCTTCTAATGACTCCAGTCAAGCCTTATGGACCTTAAAAATGTAGGTGTCGTAACTTGGCTTAATTTCTCACATAAATATTCTCGGTGGAATTATAAAACAGTCTGTATGATACGCGAGGTATTTACAAAATATGTTGATACTTGCATGAGTAGTGCAATTTGTGAGAATTGGTATCGTCGATTATTTCCTTTCCACGAACAGTTTGTGTAAAAATCTACTAGTATTAATTTGGCTTCGTAAAAATAATGTAGACTCGACACGAAATTATTACAAATTACAACAACATTACTGCATTTTATTATTCAGTAGTAACTATTTATTATGAATCGATACCAAACATTTAAAGAAAAGTTTTTTTTAATGTTCTAGTTCAATACACATTAACTTTAGTGCATTAACAGGCTGGCAGCGCACAATAAAATTCACAAGCAATTTAATAAAACATAAGCACTGTTGCGCACAAGGTAATTTTTTATAAACCAGCTAGCGCGCTTATCGCGTTTTTGCGCAGACATTCAGTGCGTGCATAAATCATTTTATTATAGTTTAATTAACATTGTAATTACATATTTCTTGCGAAGCAACGATGCGAATGTGTGAACATACATTGGCGTATTTTTTTCTCGCGCACATAACTTTTGTCTATTTGTCTATTCTTTATGCGATGGAGGATAATTATAATTGATTGTGATGTTGAGTCAGGGTCAGTCAACATAATATTTACTTTTAAGTATTTTTAATTGTCTGGTGCACTTTAATTTATGAATATTTAAATAATTATAAGGTTCTTGTTCTTTGCTGAATTTAGGCCTCTCCCAGAGCCTATATTCCTTGAAGGTAATGGCCTTGCCAAGAGCATCTAGCCCGTCTAGTATTTTGTTTTGTGTCCATGATCAAACAAGCATTATTGCTTACAAAGACCATATATGGTCAGTGAGGCCATAAAAGACCTATCGTGCTAATCATAACTCTCTCTGAGATCAGTCAATAGCTAAATGTAAGCCAATTTTATGCCCAGCACTTATTGAAAATTAAGGTTCGAACCTTCCTTGAGATCCTTAAGATGCTTGTCCTTTTGCTGGTTGATTGGGAAGCCATATATCCCAGTGAGCATGTAACGGTCTAGACTTAGGTACAAGGAGTGTCAATTTGAAAAAGAATGTTCGCCAAGACGCGGTCTCTCCTCTGTGAGTGACTGATACTGCGAAAAATTACCGATAGATGTGTAAGTATCTACATTAGCATACCAACCTACTTCAATGTTGGATTCCATGTTGGTCTAAGAATTTCAAAAACTATCAGCGTTTTGTATGTGGAGTAAGTACATAAATCCTCGGGGATTTTTTTAAAACAAACATTGATTTCAAAACAAAGAAAAAATATGCCCGTCAAATATTTGGTAAAAAGCAAATAAATGCATTGCAAAAAATTAAAAGTATTTGCTGGGTAAACAATTTTGTTTTAAATCATATTTGAATATTTGATTATAGTCATGTGATTGCGGGTATTTACCAAATTATTCAAACACATCCGAACTGAACCCAATATTTGAGCAATTATGAATCTTTCAACAAATTTGTCATCAAACGAAGCCGAACTTACATTATTATTTCGTACTTTGTCTAACATTTAGGCAAAAACATCTAGCAAGTTCATCTATACTAATATTATAAAGAGGAAATATTTGATTGTTTGTTTGTTTGCATTGAATAGGCTCCGAAACCACTGAACCGATTTGAAAAAATCTTTCACTAATATGAAACTATCATTATCACCGAAGGTTACTACTTTTTTATCCCGGGAACGCGAGTGAAGCCTCGAGGAACAGCTAGTTATTGATAATTTAATAAAATGTTGAACGTTACCTATTTTAATTTCAAATTAAATAACTCATGACCTATTATTTTTCAATTTAAATAAACGCATTTCATTAATATTAAAAAGTAAAAACCTTCAAAAATTGTCTCCAAGCAGGAAACTAATTATTCCATTCACGATAAATAACTTTCGAAATGCCGAAATAAAATTAATTTGACAGTAGCTGTATCCATTATTTAAGTGTCAGCTAACAGGCCACAGCTAACTAACTCGGTCGTGGGGCAATAAATTCAGATCGACAATAAATAAATACACACATCAGTTGTGCTAATTGACATTTACAATATGCTTCGACGCGGAATCAATAAATATCGGTACACGCCGTGTTTTACCAATGACATATCGAGGTGAGCGGAACAACTGTTGCTTTCTATTGCAAGTCATAAGTGGATAGCGATTTCGAAAGAGTTGCGTAATTTTTACTTGGTGCTAGGTTTTTTTTTACGTTAAAATTGACATTCACGCTATTTTATGATTTCTACAATGTCCATAGGTACCTATTTTTAGTCCATAGATCCAGCTGTTAATTGCATACATAATAAGGTAGTAAAAATAGTCGTAGGAATCAGCTCATTTTGCCATATTATGTGGCATGCAAACATTTTAAATTTTACAAAAATATAATTAATTTGATACAAAAATGATGTCACGTTGTTTTTATACATTTTTGTAAAGAGCTGTTAGAAGAATGGTTATATCTCTATAATCTTGTAATATTTTCGATTTGGTGAATTGATTTTTTTATTACTAGCAAAATATTTTCATAAACGAAAATCAAATATTAGTCAATTTTTTAGCGACAAAGTGATTGTTTTAACATATCCACTTGCAAGTTCTATGCTTAATTTATTTTATGATAAGTGTATTTATGTTGCATTTACGTGAACTAAAATGTTTTTTTTTAAATCTGGAATTAATCTTTCCTGCAAAATCCTAGTTGATTCGAGTTTATCGAATCGCTCATACCTTACGCCAACAGCTTCTGACATCAAAATGACACTGGTAAATATTCATAATTCATTCGCAATTAAATGTTGACCGCTGTAAAATATAGTGTTGCCCACTAAAACGTGTGCAAATTAAGTTGTTAATTACCCTCATCCTGACTCGCCGGAACGCGCATTTTCATATTCATACGTGTACCTCATTTTTGGATAAATTACATTTGTATGGACGTTTTAATAATAGTGTTGCTAATTTACTTTGCAACTACCAAAATTTATGCATCAGGGCAATACCTACTTACAATTTCAAAGTAGGTATTGCGCTGATATATAAATATGAATGTGGAAGTTAAGAGAAGACGAAGACCTAAAAAGTGATAGATGGAAGTATGAAATGTTCTTTTTTATATAAAGTAAATCCTTAATTAGACGTATGGTCTAGTAATAAGTGTAATTTATAAGAAAACTAAGATATGTGGATTTTGAGAAATAAATAAAAAAAATACATTATCCCTGAAGGTTTTAGGCAACTTTCTATCCCGGGAACGCGAATGAAGGCGCGGCGAACAGCTAGTCTTATATAAAACTTAGGGCCTGGAATCATAATGTATAGATTTCCATCACTGAACAGTTAACCCGAGCCGGGTGGCCACCACGAAAAAAATGGTAGTTCTTTGAATTTAATATCTATTTTGTAGAAATTCTGCTATATGAATAGGACAATTTAGCTACCTAATCGTAATAAAAACTCAGCTAGCGGGAACTAAGTACGAACAGTCTACTTATGAGAGCGACTGAGGTCAGAGACAACAATTGTCGTTTTTTGTACGCTTTATTCTTAGCGCACTAGTAACCTATCTACCTCGTGTTTATATATAATATCATAGTACTTTCCTATGTTAGAAATGAAATAAACATTAATTTCGTTTTTATTTTAAAAAGATTGCTTGAATATTTTAAAAGTTACTTATCGCATTTTTTACAACCGACCCGCTTTCGTTGCAGCCAAGTGTATTTGCCTAAAACTTAATATATTTTAACACATCATTCATCGCTTATAGTCGTCACGGTTTATAATCCCTTTAAACTCGCCGCTCATGGTTGGGTGGCGACCGGTAAATCTGCGCGTACGCATGTTTTGACAGCTTAATAGGATTTCAACTGAAGCATCGATACACAAAATATATATTGGATACATAAAGATTATTTATAGATTTAGATACCTCCATTAAAAGGAGAGCCTACAGTCAGGCTTGGTTTTAATAGCGAAGTAGAAGAAAGAGGAGAGGATTAAGCGTTTGATAAACCCCGTTTATGCGATTCAGGCATTCCATACAGCGAGATACATATTTGAATATCCTTTATATAATATAAATAGCTTTTATAAATTTCATCGATTTTAATTATTAGCTTTATTAAATTTTGTTTGCGGTCGACATCTCACGGCACAGTTTCCTGAATATGTCAACATTTACAATTTAATATTATTATAATGCTAATACACTACATAAATTATGAGATAATTCCTAATTAAAATCATGTGTGTGCTAGATGATTTTTTGCGAATTAAAGTTTATAATGTGAAGTATATGATAAAAAAAACACCTAAATTTAATAATCCATACGTCTATCCACAAATTAGTAAAAACGGGGACGGATTACAACCGCTCTGTTGAATGCCAAGGCTTTTAGGTATTGCTCTTGAGAGCCTCCTAGGCATTGTAAGTTGGCAATTCATTAGCAGTCCTTTGGTAGGTATTGCTAATGATTCATTGGGTATATTGCGTAGCCAATAGCCTTCGATAAATTACGTCACACGAAATGTTTTTTGTTAGATTTTATATATACTTTTGATTTATAAATTGGACGTTACAAAGCTTATGATTCTCCCTACCCCTTTCACACTTTGTTGGCTCCCTCCCAACCCCTTAACGTGTGACTTAATTTATGGATGGCCCCTCAACATCAGGTGGAACGCCTGCTTGTCAGCCTTCTTACAAAAAATAAATAAACTGGAGTAATTTTTGTTCACAATCTGTAAACAAAATCAGAAATTGCAAGTTGAGTTAGTAAATGCCAAACAATATCTAGGTAATTTAGACAATTGAAATGTTGCAATAGATTTGTAAAAAATATATGTTAAACTAGAGAATATAATATGGCGAGGAATTATTTTTTTGAAAAAAATATTTTTACATTAGTAAAGTCAGAAAAAAAATTAAATTAAAAAAATAGGCTTAGTTTTTTTTTAAATTACATAAGCCGTTTTTTTTACTATCCCGCGTCAGTTTAGTTAGGGACACTGTCATTCGCGGAGAGCATCCACTTAACTTAGTTGGTATTATATTGCAGTACCTAACAGAATATTTGTTACGAAAACTCAATGCATCATAATTTAATCATTTTTTTAGATTATTGTTTCCCGACATATTGCATCTCTCCTCTCGGCATTAATTCTCGCATATTTACATAAATTATTCAGCGAAATCGATTGCTAATTAAAACCAAACATATTTTAACAGCGCCGTCAATTTTATTACAAAATTAATTTATTATGGGTTACTTTTTATGTCGGCTCTTGAATATTAATGTGGTGGCAATTTATTAACGCTCTTAGTGTTAGTGCGGACGATCATATTTCTTCAAATTTTTTTGGGGAATTTTCATTCTTTGTTTATTATGTTGTTTCGATATTAACGAACTATTTATTTTTAATTATGATGCATAACATAATTAAATAAAAATAAGATAATTATGGTATATAAATTTATTTAATTAAATATACATATTATAGCCACGTTTTAGTTGTTTTTTGTTTGTTTGTGTACTAATACTAGCTTAAATACCAAATTTCAGCTTTCTAGGAGTTTAGGAACTAGAGTAGAATTGTCAATGAGTCGGTCAGTGACAAAATAAAGGAACTTTAACTTGCAATAATTCTTAAACTACTTACTGGTTTAAATTTAGAAATATATTTAGCTACGTAATGTCTTGGTCACTGAAAATTTAGGCTTCTGGTATTTTTCACAACAATTTTTTTTATAGTGGGGTCGAAAATGATGGTTTCGAGAAATGGTGGCTTCTTTTACTAGACTTGGCGGGGGCACTTCCGTGCCACCAGATATGTATACTTTCATATTTATAAATTAGAAATAAGATATTTAGATAGATTCACTCCTTTTTACTCACTCAGTCATCTATTATTTCCATACCATCTCCAAAATCATTCGTCGCATAGCTTTCAACTGGCTATCCAATGTTCTTAATTAAGTCTTCTGCATAACTCCACAGCAACTTGTTAATATTATCTATTTATAAGCCGTACAGCTCATTTGTTAAGATGCTATCGGCTCGGAGCTGTTTCCTGTGACATTAACAAACGGACATGGCACATTGTATGTTAATACCTAACTGATACAAATCGAGTGCTTGATCTCCTACTATCTTGTTCATCGAGAATTCTTTCCAGTTTAAATATATTATGTACCTATATACGATCTTGGAGGTTCTATTCATGAGCTCTTTTGAGTTATAAACTTACTAGTGGATATTTTTTACATATCATCTTCTCCCTGCCCAGTTCTCAGTTATTTGGGGTCGACGCAATATTTACTCTTCTTCTTCTTTCAGCCCAGAAGGGCTAAAGAAGTTTAAATGTATTATAACGAAGCCTTAATGTGTAATCCCCCCCCCCCTTGTGTTAAAAACAACCCACCAAATTGTTTGAAATTTCATTTTGTTTTTGTCCAACTTTTTATCATTTAAGTTTAAACTGTCCATGACTGGAGTACTGTTCATGACTCGTGCCATTACCTTACGTCCTACATATAAAATGTTATCTATATTTTCTTTTACTTGAATATGTTAAACTGGGGTCGCTGTAATTTAATAACAGAATAAAAACAGGAATAAATCTTCAAAATATGTACTTATAAAATAATATATTCGTTTGCATTAGTGTTGCTTGCTAATCGGTTAATTTTATCGATAATAGTAGTTTATGATACTGTTGCATAATACGGGTTCTAACTCGAACTCACACTCGTATTTTAATACCTAAATTTGTGCAGTATCATACAGTACTTTATCTAAACTCATCTAATAATGTAATTTAAAGGTAAAATATCGATAATATTTTGTCAAAGGTTTTCATGAGTTACGGGTATTTCCATTGCCGCCTCCACAATTTCTGATCCAAGTTTATTTCACCTTAGTATCACTGCTATTTTTCTGTCATTCTTGGCCAAAATAAAATATTTAATCAAAAAAGCAGTAAAATAAACAAACATTAATCATCATGGCGCCCAAATCCGTGTGGGGAAAAACTCCTAAGTTGAGATCTCTACCGCATACGCGACCACAGACAAAGGAAATTTGCATCTAAAATTGAATGAATACTGATTGATTCCTAATTGTTTAGTCCTGATGGCTGGTCACTTATAAAGTTATTTTCTTTATTATTTCGTTTGACAAGTCGACTGACAGTAATTGAAGTATTAAAACCCAAAAAACATTATAAGTGGCCAGACATGTCCAGATACTTGTACTTTAATAGAAAAATAGTTATTTTATAGCATTATCTTGGGAAGAAAACTGTACTATAATATAATTTCTTAATTTCTTTATACAAGGGTGTGCATAAAGTGGGTCATTAAAGTACTGTTTTTGATTTCATAATAAGAACATTACGATATGAGAGTAGATAAAAAAAAATATGATTTCATTGCATAGATACAATATGATTTATTAAATGTTTTCATTTACTACAAGTATGTGACGTGTTAATTTAAATATTATAATTAGGAATATAACTAAAATTGTTAAATGTTATGCCAAAAAACATGCTTCGTCTAATTCCAATTTTAAATTAGCAAGCATGGTTTTTTTTTATTTTCATAATTCTACAAAGCCATCTGAATAATTTAATCTCAAGTGGCCTTTAGTCTTTTAGTCTATTAATTTAGATATATTTAAAAATCATTTATTTCTTTGCACAATCTATTTTTCTATTGACCTATTTTTTATAGTATGTACTTAATTAGCTCCTAGCAAGTTAACTGATTTAAAACTTTTAGTAATTATTTAGATAAGCATGTTCTTTCTTCAGCTATATTGGAAGACCAGAAATATAACTTAATTAATGTACCCAATATAAGTATACCTTTTATTTATATGAAGTAAGTTTTTCAAAAAAGTAATAATAAACATATATTTAAATCAGTTATCTGTTTTCCAAAGTATCTAACTACAAGTTCTTCTTAGTTTGCGATCAGATATCCGTGTGTGAAGAATAAGTATAAATTCTAAATTACATTTGGCGGCACCAAATTTCAGATTGTTATGTTAGTAAAATGAAAAAAAAACAAATAAAATATCTCTTACATAGGTACCAATATTATAAATTGCTCCTATATGGTTGGAGAGCGCACTGTAGTAAACCCTACCTCATAAGGTAACAACATGGGACTAGTTTCTGGTGGTGTATAGTAAAAAAATACTCTTAAAAAAACAGGGTTGCGTGGGCGCAACCTGGAGGGTTTTGTGGAATGGGCAGTTAAGAGGTCCCTTTTTTTGGTGCTTTTTACCTCATCGAGTAACAACTAGAGACCTAGCCTATTCGATAGAAGTCATCGAAAAAAGTATAAAAAAAGTTGGTTGCCTCATCCTATCCTGGCACTTTCTGAAATCGGCCAGATTTTAGGGGGCTGAAAAATGACCGATTTTACCTCATCGAGTAACAAGATGCCACTAATGCCATTCGATAGCTTAGATAAGCCCGATGATAAAAATATAAGGTTGCGTGACCTCAGCCTGGAGGATTTCCTAGTCGGCCAGGTTTTATGTCGGATTTACGAAGACAAAATTTAAGGAAATCGTCTATAAAACAATGAATTTCACAAAATTTCAATGGTTTAACTGTATGAAAATGGCTATGATACATATTTGAGTTCATACAAAATCAGTCAAGTGTGTGTCGGACCACGCATTCCATAAAAATTCATATTTTACAGATTTTTGAAATCTTTAAAATGAGCGACCCTACCTCTTCGAGTTACAAGATTTCAATAATGCCATCCGATAGCTTAGATAACCCCGATTATAAAAACATAACGTTGTCTGCCCTCACCCTGAAGTATTTCCTAGTCGGCCAGGTTTTATGTCGGATTTACTATGGCAAAATATATGGAAGAAATGCAATTAAATTCACATTATTTCAATGGTTTAACTTAATGACGATTGTTTGATACTTATTTGAGTTTATAAAAATGCTGTCGAGTGTGAGATCACACCATGCATAGCAAGTTTTCATAGCAGATTGGTTACCCAAAATAGTTTTAATCTAGAGTTCTTGTCCCAATGTATTTTATTATGGTACATTATATACATTTAAACTATTTTTCATCCAACCTGTGATGAACTTGCACATAAGTAATCAAGTTAAATTAATCTGTATTATTATTAAAATAATATACTTATAGTTTGTGTTAATTAATTCAACTATTGTGATAAAGTCGAAGTATGATAATAGTACTATTTTCAGTTTCATCAATAGCCGCATCCAAGTTGAATGATTGATGATGATTTTTCATGTTTATTCCGAGAATAACTAAATACAACTTTAAATATTATTAAATTTACAACGTTTAACTCTAGATGAGTTTTCTGGCTGAAAATAAACTTTTTCATTATCCGTCATATTCAATAAATATACTTCCAAAATCTTCGAAATATTGTAGATTGTAGAGTTCTCGACCAAGCATAGCATAGAGTTTAGTATTTTATCACAGTTTATTTACCCAATATAGTTTAAATTAAAGTACCTAAATTTACAAATTTGTCCAGTGAGGTTGAAGCAGCCATCAGAGGCTATCAACTTTAGTCCTTTCCAAAAAAATGGCTTACGAAAGTTTATATCTACATATCTTCTGACTGACTGATTTATTAAAGGAGAGCCTAAACCACTGGGGCTATAAACTTGCGGCTTTTTATTCGTAAAAAAGTTACCAATTTATTAATGATTAGTTAAAATTCCGTAGTCTTTATCTTTATCTTTGTAGGATATTTTGGATATTTATCTGACAAGTGACGTATGGTGATCGAAAGAGTGAGATGGAGGACACTATAAAATTGATTTAGTTAAACAGCGTTTATGAATAAGAGGGCTAAAGTTTATCTCCCATTCACTATGAACTTGAAGTTTGGTAATTTTTGTACAAAACAGTATGATAGATTAATTTCCTATCAAAATGTATGGGTTTTTTTTTCGATTTGTGACTTTTCTAATACCATAACCTAACTTGGCCCCTTAGAGCCTTTTGTTCCTTCTCGGAGACAGGATTGATTAAGATAATATAAATTATTTGAAAAATCACCGATTTCTCGCAAACTGTATTTTTTTTTCAAATTCTGTAAATGCCGATAGCAATAACTTACAAAAACCGGACAAGTGCGAGTCTGAATCGCGCATCGAGAGTTCCTTAATTTCCTATGTTACTCTAAATATTTAGGTTTTTCTGTAATTAATAGGTAAAGAACTATTTTCTGTATTATTTTCAAAAATTTTGGTCCAGTGTTTCAGAGAGAAGTGGGGATTCGCTTATTTTCTTAAATAACTTAAAAACTATTCGGTATAAATGGTTGTACATTTGCGATTTGCGTTAACTTAAAAGGCCGTTCAAATATTACGTAAGCAGATTTCTTACAATTATTTACCCCCCCCCATCCCCCTTGCAGGAAAAGTAAGCAAAGCTCTTACCCCCTCCCCCATGCTTACGTAAACATTTTTCAATTAAAAATACGTATGCGTTTATATTTGCGGGAATCCCCGAAAATGCGTTTCGTTTTCAAGCATAGACAATGTGAGGGTTGCCATTTGTGTAAAAAAGTAAATAACTACCGATGACGTAATCAACATCTAGACTCCCCTAACCCCCATGTCATCCAAAATAAGCAAAACAAAGACCCTACCCCCCATAGTGCTTACGTAATACTTGAACGGCCCCTTTCTTGATTAAAACTATGTTGTGTAAATTAGGTTTGGGTAAAAAAATATTGATACATGAACTCAAATACGTATCAAAACAATTATCATAGAGTTAAACCATTGAAATAATGTACATTTAGCCTTAGTAAAAACGAGTTAAAACCTGGCTAAATATGAAATTCTCCAAGCTGAGGGTAGGCGACCTTATATTTTTATTATCGGAGTAATCTAACTAAACTATCGAATGGTATTATTGACATCTTGTTACTCGAAGCAACGCTAAAATAATATAAAGAGCTAAAGGGCAGATAACGTTATATTTTTATAATCGGGGTTATCTAAGCTATCGGATGGCATTATTGAAATCTTGTAACTCGAAGGGGTAGGGTCGCTCATTTTAAAGCATTAAAAAATCTGTAAAATATGAAATTTTATGGGATGCGTAGTCCGACACACACTTGACCGATTTTGTATGAACTCAAATAAGTATCAAACAATCGTCATTAAGTTAAACCATTGAAATAATGTGAATTTAATTGCATTTCTTCCATATATTTTGCCATAGTAAATCCGACATAAAACCTGGCCGACTAGGAAATCCTTCAGGGTGAGGGCAGACAACGTTATGTTTTTATAATCGGGGTTATCTAAGCTATCGGATGGCATTATTGAAATCTTGTAACTCGAAGAGGTAGGGTCGCTCATTTTAAAGATTTCAAAAATCTGTAAAATATGATTTTTTATGGAATGCGTGGTCCGACACACACTTGACTGATTTTGTATGAACTCAAATATGTATCATAGCCATTTTCATACAGTTAAACCATTGAAATTTTGTGAAATTCATTGTTTTATAGACGATTTCCTTAAATTTTGTCTTCGTAAATCCGACATAAAACCTGGCCGACTAGGAAATCCTCCAGGCTGAGGTCACGCAACCTTATATTTTTATCATCGGGCTTATCTAAGCTATCGAATGGCATTAGTGACATCTTGTTACTCGATGAGGTAAAATCGGTCATTTTTCAGCCCCCTAAAATCTGGCCGATTTCAGAAAGTGCCAGGATAGGATGAGGCAACCAACTTTTTTTATACGTTTTTCGATGACTTCTATCGAATAGGCTAGGTCTCTAGTTGTTACTCGATGAGGTAAAAAGCACCAAAAAAAGGGACCTCTTAACTGCCCATTCCACAAAACCCTCCAGGTTGCGCCCACGCAACCCTGTTTTTTTAAGAGTATTTTTTTACTATACACCACCAGAAACTAGTCCCATGTTGTTACCTTATGAGGTAGGGTTTACTACAGTGCGCTCTCCAACCAATAAGTTAACCCAATAATTTACGTCATTACCGACACGAATATCATTTGATATATGACAGCCGGGGTTAAGTTTTTCATCTGTCATTTGTCATAATAATGATGGCAATAGCAATAATCGCCTTAATTACGCATCGTCTGTGTCTCATCACGATGATATATCTACATTGCCTTTAATTATACAATTTTATTCCTCTCTTCTTTATATTTTGTCATAAGTATAAAAAAAATACATTCAATTCTCGACTCTTACTCAAAGACAATAGGATTAAAAGTCTATTGATGTAAGTGTACGTATAAGTAATATTTATTGTGACGGTATATTTTTATTGCATTTTGACATGCGACAGTTTGACAACAATGACACTCATTAGCTTAAATTCAACTTGTCACACACAAGTTTGTGTTGTGTGGTGAATTAATGTTTTATTATTAACATTGCGTTTGTGACACTTCAGTGTTGTGTCACTGTAGTTCATAAATTAATTGTACAGCCTAGTGATGTGATGGCACAGAAATATTTTTGTCAGACTTGCCTTAAGTTTATTATACGATAAAGTCGATAAACTAGCATGTGGCTGGGTATCACACACTCTTTATCGACACGTTCCCCCCTCTGATTACTTCTGACGATCATGCTCACGCGCATATTTATCTTCTGTATTCTGTAAGGTAGAGGTGCAAGCTGATCTTTGAGCAAAAATCACTATGCAGTATTTATTTCTTTTCTCACAATTTATTTAAATATTATTATATATTTGAACTAGATATTCAATGAGAACATACACAATGAAAACCCCGAAATAAAAATCACTTTGATTCGCATTAGAGTCGACAATAACTCATTAGCCTAAACACGAACATATTCGATAAATTACCAAGTGTAACTGGATACCGTCAGTATCGAAGTTATAAAAACCATTTCAAAAAGTGCCCGCGTCGTATCTACACGATTTATTGATATGTAAATCATTTTAATTGGTGCCCACGGACATTTTTTAGTGTAATTGGCAGTTGGGTCGTTATTCATACCAACGTTGAGATATATCTGCCGCCGGTTGTACACGGACGGTTGGTTTTTTGTCGTCGATTTATACGGTGGCGAACAAATAATCTACTGTAATATAATAAGGGCATAATTATGTATTCACCTTGAATGATAATTTGTAAGTAATCTCTTTTAATAAAAAAATGTTTTTTCCATTATTTTTAGAACGGAGTTCTTTGAGGCAAGTTATCGAAAAAAGTGTAAGCAATAAAAAACCGACATAGGTGTCTCATTAACTGGTCGATGATCGACGCTACAAAGCAAGATTAGTATCTGTCAATTATAAGTAGACCCTTGTTCAGTAGTAGTACAAATTAACGTCAATAGACGGCGTGCCCATTTTAAAAGAGCTATGGTTTCGTTCTCACGAATATATTTTCAAGAATTTTGTAATTTTTATATGAATTCCGTTCTAATCGGATAGCCATATGACACCTCTGATATTTTTCATTTATATCTATATCATAATTAGGTACATTGTTCTATAGATACCTGTTATCTATTTAATGAACAGCGTTTTCAAATGCACACATAGGCACACATAATTGAAATAGTGTTTTACTCAAATTCATGTCAATATTTTCCTAAATCGCAAGTGTGAAAGCATCCTAAAGTAGATTTTCCGAAGTGAGATCAAAATTTATACGTGTATTCACAATAACGACCCTCTGCTATTCGTTTATTGTCGAATATTATTGGAACCTATGAAATATTATTCGATTTTGTCGATTATTAATTTTCAATTTCAGCAGGACAAAAAATACATTTTCATAAAATGCACCAGTACATAAATAGAAAGAATATTTTTTTATATACCTATTAATACTTTTAGTAGGTACATTAGCCAACAAAGTCATCAAACAAGCCTGATTGATTTTAAGCGGTTACCGTACGTAGCCTACGGACGCTAGTGACACCTGGAAGGCTGGAACACAAACCACTAATTAGTTTTCCCGCGTTTCCAATCCTTGTAAAATTAAATATTTTTTTAAAACTATAAATCAATCGCATTTCTACTAGCGGTAACTTATTGAACATCTTAGCATAGGAACTGACATGTCTAATGATTGATCATCTTTATACCTGTCTCTTAATTTAGCTCAAGGTTTGAAATATTAAATTCTAATTGACGGCTCGACGACAGTAAATCTCATTGGAGTCTGTGCAAATAATATTAAATCAGACTTTACATTTCTTCAGAATCAACAAGTTATTTTCAATTCCTATGTCAACACAAACAACTAAAATACAACGAAATAAATTCCGTCCCATCACTAGCAATTAATTCATCTAGACGATGCCCAAGCGCAACTTTACGACGCCATCGCGTGTTCAAAGCTCATAAAACATGTATGAAACCATCAGTTTATAGGAGATATATCCCCTTTGGGTACAGTGCCAGCGTAGCTAATTGCACATATTATGGGATATTCATTCTTATTTACGCCACGAGTAATGAGAAGTAGCTGGAACATTGTTTATGGCTTTAGATCTTTAATAAATGATCTATTTGATGGGTACATATTGTTTCAGAATTTTCTTTTTAATGTAAATATGTTACGGAGATAATCGTTTCATTAAATTACACATCACAAGTTTGAAGTAGTCTAGGTATTTGATCGATAAGATTAGCAATTTGACTCCATGCATAATATTTACTTTTTGTGTCTCTTATCTATGCAGTTTTTTATTTATTTTTTGTTCAATGTCGCCGTTTATTGATCTTTGCTCTTTGATCTATTTTAATTTACATAATCTTTATTGAATAAAAAACGAACTATTAATTTATAGAATCTTTTAATTTTAAACCTTTAGTTTCTGGCAATAAAACACAAAATGCAGAAGCAATAAAAGGAACAACTGCAAAAAATAAAGAAGGAACCCAATGTGGACTCATATTAGCAATGAATGGGGCTAACATAGCTCCAACTTTAGAACCAGCTGAGCTTAATCCATAAGCCATATTTCTTAATGGTGTTGGAAATAATTCAGAAACATAAACATATAATATCGCAAAGGTCAAACATATCGCTGCTATTCCAATCACCCCAAAGATAGTACATGCCCAATGTCCTTGTGGAATGAAGATCAAGCAAGCCATAGAAGTACCAGTAGTAGCTAGAGAGATGATCGTCATCACTTTTCTACGTAATAGCTTACTGAGCACCATTGCTAATGGAATCATTGGAATCTGTAAAAATATAGTTATTGAAGGATAATTGAAAAGCTACTTCATTAATAAAAAAATAACATGTAAGTAGGTAATGTTCTTACCTGAGTCAAACCTAATAGACTCACAGTCACATATAAATTGGTTCCAATAATTGTAATGTACTGGTTGATCCCAAAAAAACATAAACCACATGAAGTCCAGATTATTATTGAACAAATAATTCTTAATGTCATCTCTTTGGAACTAAAAAAATCCAAATATGTTGGTTTGACACATTCTCTTCCACTTATTTTTATGTCTTCTGTTGTTATACAGACAATGTCTTTAACACTTTGAGCTGAGCATCCAGATATTCAAATATTGGTTGTCCGGCGCACTAATTTCCCATACAAAATAAATGCCGAGTAGTGACGTTCTGCTTTTAATAGAAGCAAACATAATATATAATGTGACACAACCGTCAATACACGTCGACGTCTATCAATGTTGTGCCATATCCTATCCACGTATAGTTCATAATTAAAGAACAGCGTCTTACCACGTTGACGTCCTTACACGATGTGTCACATATCGTGAAATAATTATAAATGAATTGGGGAACAACGTCTAAACACGTCGACGTTCTTCAACGTTGTGTCGTATAGTAAACGTCATGTTTCTATAAATTAAAGGCCAACGCTTAACCACGTCAGCGTTTATAACCGTTGTGCCGTATATCATGAAGTATATTTCAAAAAATTAAGGTTCAACGTCATACGACGTCAGCGTTTATAAACGTTGTTTCGAATACTCTTAGTTTATGTAATATAAATTACGGTAGAACGTCTAACCAAGACAACGTTCATGAAAGTTGTGTCAGATGCTATTGGGTCTAGTGTATGTAGAATAAAAAGCAACGTCTAATAACGTTGACATCAAAATAGTTTATCTTTCAATTTAGTTTTAGTTATAGGCAATAAAATAGTTTTGTGAATCACCAAGTATTTATTTATTTTACAATTAGTATTTTTAAACATAAACTTCTGACTTCCAACCTTAATTATGCACGAGATAATCTACTTATAAAATAAAAAACAATTAGTCTCATAATTATAAAGAAAAAAACAGTTCCAACAATATAGACGATAGTTGGGTTTCGCTAAAGGAACATAATTTATCACATTTAAAGTTTTATTTATAATCAGCCTTGATGGTCATCATTTATCTAATCAATAGGTATTTACTAAAACTATTCTTAGACTACTAGGTAATGTATCAGTCTCAAAATTATAATCACATTTGGTATCTTAATCAACATTGTCATTTCTTATCAATAGTTATTAACGTAATGTTTAACAAAATTATTAAAATTTATTATTGGCTATGCCATTCTTCAAAACAAATAGCACATAGTGCTGGCTTCTCTTCACATCCTTTGCATCTTATACTAGTTTCTCTTCTTATTTTCTTTTTTGAGCACATTTTGCACTTCATATAATATGATGTCTTGTTCGAATTAACTCGTACTGGAATCTTTTCTGGCCAGTGACCCAAATTTTCACGATTTTCAATGCCTCTTGATGGCTGAAATTCAGCCCTTTCTTTCAGCCGGTTATCGAATTTGTTTCTTTTTATTAACTTGTCCGGTTTTAGATTCAGAGGCAGTTGTATTAATGTTTTTATTAAATCTTCTCTAAAAGTCAAAAAATTATATTTGTTGCTATTATTCTTGCAATATTTTTTGTATATAAAGAAACTGTTCCACATTGCAAGATCCAGTAAATGGAAAAATACCTTTTTGTACCACCTCAGAGTCTTACGGGGTGTGGAATACTAAGAAATCATTTGGTCTGCTCTATCAATTCCCGACATAAATTGGTTGTATATTGTCACTTCCTCTGGCTTCATTCGTTTTTGTCCACTTCTATTAGTTATTTCTATGAGTTCGGGATGATTCAACGTAGTCACCATAAGCACAGTTCTTTTGTCCTGCCATTTGGACACATATACTTTATTTTTACGTACCCAAAAATGTTCGCGGTCTGTATCTTTATAACGGTAGCGTCGTGAATGTCTAGTGGACGGTCTATTTGTGGAGCAAAGTGCTCTTCCATAATTATTTGTGCTTGTAACTATATAGTCCACAATATAAGGAGGAAATATTTTATTGAAAACATCGATAACTGATGTATTTGGATCGATTTCAAATTGCACACCGACAGAACTATTGTCAAACTCAAATTCTGGGATATCTACTATAGAGTCTGTCCAATCTGCTACTGGAGATGGTGTTCGGTATCTTGGTTGCCGTCGCCTAGATGTCGAAATATCTTGAACACGACTGTGAGATGGGCCAGGTGTTGGGCTGTCCTCCATTGTAGCAGGTAGCGGTATAAGAGATACAGAATTACCCTCTATAAGTGGCGTGGAGTTACCCTCTATAAGAATTGCTGTGAGGGCTGGGGAATTGCTAGGTTGCCGCCTATGTCTAGAGGTGGCGGCGATTCGGACATTCCGGGGTTGCCCTCTATGTCTAGAAGTTGTGGTGGCTCAGGATTTCCCGGGTTGCCCTCTATGTTAGGACCTGGCAGCAGCTCGGGACTTTCGGGGCTTCTCTCCATCTCTAGATGGTCGGGCATTTCGAGATTGCCCTCTATGTCTAGAAGTGGTAGGGGGTCGGGAATTTCGAGATCGTCTTCTAAGTCTCGAGGCGATGGTGGGTCAGGGGTGTTCATTGTCTCCGTATCACTGTCTGCAGAATTAGAATGGTTCAACATAGTTCTTACCCGTTTTGTTCTTCGTGAGTCAAAAATACTTTCCGAACTTGCGCTGTGATGTGAGTTCTCAGAACTGGACTGATCGGAATCTATTCGCTCATTCTTAGCCCTTCCCCGTGGTCTTGAGTGAAATACTACGTCATTACTTACTGAACTATCGCTTCCACCCAACCCAGGCTCGGGGTCATAATCTTGATCTGATCCATATTCACCATCGTCACTGAAAGGGTCTGGGGTAGATTCCCGCGACGCCGACGCCTCTTCAAAAACCCTCATTGACCTCTGATTACTTGGTTTTCTATTCATCTATAACAATCAATATCTATCAATAAAATGACAACTTACGACATATATACCTACATAACATGTATTGTATTAATTTACACAGGCAAACAATAACTATAAATAACTCAAAGATTTAAATCAACACAATATATTCAATAAAATACTTACGGTGACAAGAATTCATAAACGTATTTTCGCAATTGAACACATTCTTCCCGCGCGCGGCACACAGGACGACTGAAGTATGGGAGCGGGTGTAACGATCGACGTATTAGAACGTTGTGTATGTGTTCCTAACTAGAATGTATGTGTGTGAGTGCCTCTTATAGAATGTATCATAAAACTTACGTAGTGTGGCGCTAGCTTACTGAGAATTTTAAGTGATACGGCGCGGTAACATAGCTTGAAGGAATTGGCATAAGCGGCAGCCGTTTATACACGTAGTTAAAAGAATCTAATTTAATTTTTTGACGTGATTAAACGTTGTGTCAGTACGCGTTTATCAAATTTATCGTATTATAACGTTGCTCCGCTCAAAGTGTATTATTTGTATTTAATCCGTTCCTGGAATAAAGATGTTAGACTTATAAGAATTTAGTCTCATTTCAAGTATTCAATTACTAATTGATAAATATTTACCGTCTTGCAGCTTTTTTCATAATTTCAACAGCCTTATCAATTTTTCCTTTAGATATCAACCATCTTGGTGATTCTGGTAGGAGTATTAAGAAAATTAGAATGTGAAATGACAGTATGCTATAACTCAGAAGATACACCGTCCAGTTTGGAGAAAAATAAGCGAATGCTACTAATGATACTTCTGCAAAACCATCTGGCATTAACGCGCAACACCCTGCGATTTCTCTGTGTTGTGGCCCAACGATCTCTAATACAAATACTACACCAATGATAAGAGGTCCTCCTGAAGCGAAACCAACAAAAAACCGCAGAATGTTGAATGTCCAATAATTTGGTGAAAACGGAGCCGCAATCATGAATAGTAAATTCATAAATGATGATATCAAAAGACCTTTTTGACGCCCGAATCTGAAAATTAAAAGCGTTGTTAAAAGCAATCTATATGGAAATACCTACTTATGCTTCAGCTATTGTTACATGTTGCTTACACATAACAATTTGTGGCTTACGTTTGTCTACAAACCCATCCATTTAAAGTGCGATGATGGACCACGCTTACCCAGAAGAAACATATTTAGTCCTTAATTGTTAATTACTTACCTGTCAGAAACCCATCCAAAGATCGATACTCCCAATAACAATCCGATCATCAAAACAGTTTGCGTAAAGCTCGCAAGCCACGCATCATCACAAATCAAACTGAAGTCTGAAATCAATGTTCTGTCAAACACGTCTTGATAAAACTCATACTCCACACAATTTTCATAACATGTAGAATGGTTTGCATCAACTGTAGCATTATCATTAAATTGAACACATTTGAAGTCAGTTGGTGGTGTAAGGAAGAAAATTGATAGCATATTCCATATGGATATAAATCTTGTTGATAAAGCAATCGCACAAACAAACGCTTGCCATGTACCGAATGCTCCCATTGATTGTACTATGTAGTCTTCTTCAACAATAACTTTATCAATGTCTTCTGCACTTTTATTTATTATTGGATGTATATCACTGGAATCTTCACTTTCCATCCTGCATTTCGTGTTTATAGAATTGATGGAAACACTTATTTTTACTGTATTATTGTTTTACTAAAATATATCAAATATAAATAAATCGTGTTGCTTGAATGAGATGAATTGCTACACTTACATTGTTTATTATTACACAAGGTAAGATAAAGTTATTTAATAAGTACACGTTGTTTTTATATTTTGTATAATAAAATTTTAAGGGTTACTAACCGATAATTAAGGTTACTATTATGGACAAATTGACTTTTGATAGTAACAGAAATACAACTTTGTTTCAACGGTTCTAAATAACAAATGGTTTTTAGGAAAAATAGTAGTGGTAAAGCTTATTTTTATATTAATTCATTGCGACTACAAAGTATGTGATGTGTCTACATAAAAAAATACAGATTTTGGGTTTAAAAAACTGACTGTATTTTTTTTTCATTGTAATGTAAGTATTATACATACTATTTTATTATCCATGAAACAATCTAACAAAAACAAGGAGGCAGTAAAACGAATTACAAACTTGACCTACATACATAGTTAATCTTTCATTAAACCATTAATTACACAATTCCTCGTAAACAAACCCAAAGAGCACAACCGATCAATTAAATTAAAACAACTTATCATTCCCACCCAAAAAAATACACGAACCCATTAAACAAGCGCATTAACAAACAAATGTTCACACTTAACCTTTCTTTCGGGCGCACGATATTCATCTCTTGGCGAAGGCTCATTATTACTAACCGGCCATCTTCTGGATTCATTCAACTTCACCTGTGTTACAACACCTTAAAGTACGAATTAGACTGATTTTACCGAAGTGGTAGAATTCCTGTGGTTTTTACCACAGGGGGGTATCTCAGGTGTCGAGGAAAACTTAATTTATGTTAAACTCGTCTGGGCTGCGATTATTTAACTGGCGACCGACGATGTGAGAGATAAGGAAGATTAATCGAGTGAGGTTTCGAATAAAAAATTCGAGGACAAGCGACTCGTGTGGTACTGTCCACCGAAATAACGATCTGGACAAAGGGGACGGCTTCGGGTTAGAAAGTGAATTTGTATTTTTTTAATTGGTGGAAATTGAAATGGGTAGAAACATAATTTTTTGGTGATTAAGTTTGTCACCTTAAAGTTTAATGGTGACTCTATGTAACAGGTTAATAAATGTGAGGCCAAATCTTGATTCATATACTTAAAAAAATAACAATAAAGTTCTCCAAAAAACAAAATAATGGAATGGACTTAGGGATCATGAAATATAATTTACGTAAATTTGCATACATAGCAAGATACACGATTTGTATTTTTGTGTTGTATTAAATAACATATTTAATAACTAAATTTGACTTAAATGTCAGCTCCAAATCAGTTGTATAATGCGAGTACAATAACCTGTAAAGTTCATCAAGAAGGGTCAGCGCAAAAATGCCCTTTGAGCTGATAATCTGAACCAACGTCAAGTTAAAAGCCGCGTAAATCTTTACATGAACAGAGGAATACATGGAGAAGAAATTTTGATTCAAACTATTCGTAATATAAATGTAAAATAGCTGTTTCAATATATTTTCTCCTTGACATGAGGATTTTTTTTATACTACTAAGGTAGCAAGCAAGCATACGGCCCACCGTAAGTGGTTACCGTCGCCTATTGCCATTTGCAATACCAGAGATATTGCCAATGTGTTGCTGACATAGAAGAGGATAACAACTTAGAAAACACGATGAAGACTGAGATAAATGATATTGATGATAATATGCCTTTAACAGAAAAAAAACTGGCAGACACTCTGAAAAGAGAGAAACATAAAGAATGTAAGAGACGTAATGTCACAAATTTAGAAAGTAGTGCATTATGAATATTAAATACCCACAAATAAATTTAAGCTGAATAATAAATAAATAAATGGGTACTCAGTTCTTCCACTAAGGAATGCACAACAAACACAGTAAAAAGTATGAACAAACTAAAGCTAGTCTATTATCACAAAAAATTTAAACATAAGATGATGATCTTCAAACGACTAAACGGATTTTCTTTAAACATAGCTAAAAAACTCTCGATTAAGTCTCTTCAAATGAAAACAATTTAATCAAAATTGGTCCATCCTTTCAGAAATGATGATGCCACAAACAGATATACAGTATACTACAAACTTATAACACCTCCCTTTTTCTTCAGTGGTTAAAAATTATCAATACATCTGAAAATCCATTTGACATTTTGAAGACTTGGATTTGTGCTCAAAATTTTAAAAATACCACCGACTCTATATCATCGTTGTTCCGTAACATCCGTATCTCAACTGTTACTTAGTCGTCGAGTGAGTTACAAGTTACGCCGCGGGCGGCGCAGACGCGGCGGGCAACACCGACGGCTTTCAATTATATTGTCACTGGGAGAATAAATAGCGCTTAAACACCTCTTATGGGTGAGATCAAATGGAGGACACTTGTTTATCAACAATGTAAAATGGTTATGAAATCGAATTTAGCTTTTCAGAATTATCCCAGAATTAATTATTGACACAGTTGGCGCAGTTAGTTACGTACGACACCTATCACGCCGCTGGTCATGGGTTCGATTCCCATCCAGGACATACATGTACATAAAAATGTTCGTTTGTCCTGTGTTTAGGTGTAATTATATAATATTTAAGAGTGGTAGAGCATAGCGATTTTTCGCTTGAAGAGCAGCTCTACTGGGGAAGTACCTCCACCTTACAGAATACCGCATGCAAATAACCTGGTTGTGTTTCTGCGCTTGAGAAAGGTAGCCAGAGCTCATCCGGGTGGGGGGAAGGGTAGGCTATGCGCGAGTGGTACCCGGGGCGCGGATTAGTATATGGTCTCGGGTCTCGCTAGCGTACATAGGCTACGGTAACCGCTTACCATCAGGCGAGCCATATGCTTGTTTGCCGACTTTGTTGTATAAAAAAAATATCTACATAAGTATGTATGTAGTTTTATGTAATATATCAGCTATTTGGTTTCCATAGTTTTGCTTAGTTTGGAATCACAATGTCCATTTCCATCTGATTCTCCTAGCTCGTCAGGTACGTGCAAATTACATCCATAAACACTTTTAATGTTTACGGAATTATTTGTTGACAATAGCTAACCGTGTCATGTACTATGCTTTCTATCTAACACATTATTCGTACACATTGGACATTCACACTTCATTACAAAACCACTTGGAACATTCAAGTGTGGTCCGAAGTGAAATTCGAATTTCAAAAGCTCATTAACAACACTATGTATAAACATAACATAGAAATGTTAATGTAACCAAATTGAAATAGCTATTGTTAGTATGAACACTTCAAATATCAGAGGCACGAGCGTAACTGGCCGGGTAATTAATGACAATTGATTTGGCCAATTTTCGTAACTGAGTGTTTTTATTGGTTGAGTAAACATTTCTTGTAGTGTATATGGAATATTCCTTATCTGACATACTTATTGGAGTTTCTAATACTATCATGATTATATTATTTGATTGGTGGTGCTACCTGGTTGGCTACCACCATTCATTTTAGGCTCTGATAAGGCAATTATAAATTTCACAAGTTACTATTGACTCTACCATCGGTTCGTAATACACTTGAGTCGGTGTTCAACGTATAGAAAACGGTTCGAAACGGATCGAACTGTTTTCTAGTCGGAGAACATCGACCTTAATTCGAGAAGACTCCAGCCAGAAACTCAGCAAGGCTTTTTTTCTTTTGTGGATCTTTCTCCTACAGTTTTTGTTATACTATATATAGGGCCAGGGCAAGTACAGAGAGAAGTTACTACAACCATGTATGTCTTGTCTTCAACGTAATGAGCCACGTTATATTTTTTTTTTTTTTTTTTGAAAGGACTAAAGTTGGTAGCCTCTGATGGCTGCTCCAACCTTACCGGACAATCGGCGAGCGCAGAGAGCTCTCAGCCGGGATAGCTCTCAGCCGGGGCCACGTTATAGTAATTAATAAGCTTTGTCGATCAATCTTCTCAGTTCAAGTGTATTCCGAACCGGTAGTAGAGTCTATTGTAAAAATGTAACTGTTGACGTTCATAAGTGCCTTATTAGGGCCTAAACTGAATAAATGAGTTTTTGATTTTGATTTTGAATCTCTATTTATCATAGTCTTTGAATGTATTATAAGACGTCTTACTACTATGGTAATCGGTTACCGTGCGCAGTACTTTTTTGTTTTTCTGGTTTGGACTTTGCGTTGATAGATCACTAGTCGCGTTTTCATTTTATATCAGATTTTGAATTATGGCAACATTATTCTTTAGCAATAATACCTACCTATACATTTTCGAAAATATATAAAAAAAATTAATTCCTTAGAAATAGCTTCTTAAAGTTCCAAGCACTTGTTAATCACTATGTTTAACCATTAGTTAGTATTATAATTAGCACTTCGTGTCGGAATTCAAGCATCATTTATCGTATTTGATGGATTGTTTGTCTGTTTGTTAGCACGTTTCTAGGCGACTTTGTACTTAGGTTTATAGGTATTTTGACTGATATTTGGGTTTTACATTTCGTGAGCAGATTATAAAGTGTAAAAGATATGTTGTCGATGATATGTAAATTAGTATTAGCATATATTAATACTAGCTGTCCCCCGCGGTTCCACCCGCGTCCCCGGGATAAAAATTAGCCTATGTCCTTTCTCAGGGTCTAAAGATTGTCTGTGCCAAATTTCATCAAAATTGATTGAGAGGTTTAAGCGGGAAAGCGTAACAGACAGACAGACAGAGTTACTTTCGCATTTATAATATTAGTAGAGATTAGCTAATTTAATTAAATATTAAATGTCACTTAATTTATCGTCACTAAGAAATTGGCCTTTTATGTTATAACTAGATAATGGAAACGTTATTAGTGTCATGTTTTATTTGTGACTAATTTTAATCGACTCCAAAAAGAAACTCGTAGTTTGTGTGTATCTGCGTGTCTGTCTGTGGCCTCATAGCTCCTGAACGAATGGATCGATTTTAATTTAGTTTTTTTTATTTGAAAGGTGACGTTTAAAAATTATCACCAATTTTCTAGTGAGATTTGGGGGTTTCTTAATTTTTTTAATTTTTAGTACCTAGTATGTTTCTATTTTCATACAATCATGATCAAAATTAGCCCGGACAATTTAAAAACATTGCCAAAGCTTACGCCTATCACGTTTAATACTGAATCCTAATCCTACAACTTGAGTCTGAAAATTCAGGAAGAAACTAGAGCTGGCCGTAGAAATAAAAAATCCTCAATCCTCGGTCGTTATTTTAAATAGGAGTCGCAGTTACAAACAAGTGGAGATCGCACGTCGATAGAATTGACATTGCGGGCGGGATTTGCACTGTGGGACGAATTACAATCGAAATGAAACTACCTACTTAAAAAACTTTAGAGTTTGTATTTCTTTTTATATGTGCCTATGTATTGATAAATTAGTAGTGTTGCGATTTACCACATAGTTTTTTGACATCTATTAGCTCGAAATCTAGAGATGATGTGAATGCTTTTAATCTATTTTCTTCAACGTATGTAAGTACCTAATCTTTTTCCATTTAAAAAATGCTAGATTTAGGCTGAAATATTGCAGTGAAAAATAAACGGTGTCCCAACGGTATGAAATATTTTTATAACATAGCTTCTTTACACAAAGAATAAATTAAATAATCTAAGTTAAAAAAAAAATTGAGCAAAATTTACTTCATAATCATCTGTAATAAAAAACAAAACGTCCCACAGTGCACATAGAGTAAAAGACAATCAGAGATGGCAGACGTTAACGTCACGTCGTCGTGTCGTAACGATCGCGGAGATTATCCGACGATCGCCAACGACTGCTGATCCAATTTACCGGCTAGGCTAGTCACAAGGTAGCTAGGGTCGGGTCATGTCATTGGTAACGTATTATTTTACCCAAGTGTTTTGCTTCAATTACTAAGAGTATCAGTGAAAAATATTTGAATTAGGTTATTAGTATTTTACAAATGTGTGATAAAGCCTTACTTAATATAAGTATCCAGTATCTTTCATCTTTTCTTAGTGGTAATGAATACCCGAGGTATCTTATCTCCTTCAATATTAATGAAAATAATTGAATTATCAAAAGAAAAAAATTACGACACGATAATTGTGATAATAGAAAAAGTTATCAATTCAATTTTCCCATTCGAAGAATTTGATTGTTAGAAGTAAATATGTACGTGCCCCGAGGAAAATATTTAGTTTAAATAAAATGTCACAGCTCAACACATTCGTGTATTATATTTCGTACAAATATCGGTGTCTTTGTTATCCTTTACGAATTAGCGAGTCAATAGTAAAAATAGTTCAATAATAGCGCGCCGTACCCTTCGTGACGGCCGACGCTGGCTGGTTTGCCCAAGTAATTATGAATTTCGAACGCATTTTTAAATTTAGAATGTCATATTGACAGTTTGTCCTTCTGGGAACGCGTATTGAGTGACCGAGGGCGCACATGCGATTTTAACGCGACCACGCTAAAGATCGCCGAGGCGGTACCTCACGCGCAAAAGAAAACTAATATTTATATTTGAAACGCTCTAATAACATTTGTAATTCTGCGGAAAGGGGTTAAATTTATGTTTGCGGCTACCATTTTTGTAGCTTTTTTTTCTGTTGGAAGAGAGTAAATATTAAAGTTCTTGACTACCTACGCGCATATCTTTATATCAAAATAAACTTACCAATAAATCATAGCTTCAAATTTAAGCATCTTGATAAGTTGTGTAACTCACAATCCTGTCTAATAAGTACTACAATTTTACAACAAGATATAACTACTTACATAAGGGCTATTTTCTCTTAATGACACGTACGTACCTAGAAAACAAAAAAAATGCAAATAAGTAATCTGTGAAATTTATATCCTTTTACAACAAATTAAGGTTATGAGAATTCTCTAAAAAAAATTACCTCGCCATACAAACATGACCTCGCAGTATTTGCGTACAACTTAACGCACAGTTTCTACTCAAATTAGCGGATGCACACTAAAATATAAGTGCAAACTTTTGTGTTCGACGGTGATTTATTCAATGCCAACAGTTAAAAATTGAGAAATCATTAAAAAAAAATCTTATTTAAAAAAAAATACTTTTGCATTTAATTTTAGAAAAATTGTAAAGTATCTATTCTGGAGCAAAAGTACTACAACATCCAAATTAACCAAAGAGAATTTAAAAAGTTTGTTATTTGAAAACATAATATGATACCTATAATTCAACACCATAAAATCTTGAAACAAAACAATACGAAATAAAGCAATATAACAACAATCTTTAAAACAAAAGCACGCAATGAGCCGAAGGGCTCCGAAATATTGGAAAAACTCGTAACTGCCCGAGAATCGATTAAACTTCGACACTTTCGGAGACAGTCATTTGCGCACGTCATAAAATACGAGAACTCCTTTACAATTCGATCGGTTCACGTTCACAATCGACGACCAAAAATTTATATTTAAATTTGATTGTAACTTTAAATATTTTTTTTTATATTAAGCAGTGACAGTAAAAATATATTTAAAGTTGTCTCACAAAGATTTCATTAGACAGACAAAGGGTAATAGCCTAAGTTGTCTCCGCGATTACAAAGAAAAAAAAACTGATTTATAGGTACACGTTAATTTTGAAATGGTATTATTAGCTAATTCTATTCCTAATCCTACAAAATATCAGGTGCCTGAGTACTAGCATTATGAAGTTATGACAAGTTACAAATTTAACGAAAATCTATGACAATCACACTCAGAAACAGGGCAAAATTGCTATATTAGTGTAATAGCAATTTTGCCCTGTAATCTGTCTATCTATAGATACTCGGTTAGACTTACGTTACTATTAGGTACTAATGAAACATTCAAATAAAAAACAACTATTCGTCGTCACATATTCTCTAATTTAACATATATTTTTTATAATATATATAAATCTCTTGCAATAAAGAATGTCGAGAAAACCTTAATCTAGAATAATTTCTCGGATATCGTCGCCTTATTTTGCTCTGTCCAGTAGCAGATTGAGGACGGCAGCTGTAACTGGCCACACGGGAGCCACTACATTGACCGAGCGGCATAAAATACGAGTTTGCGACTCGATACTACAATCAAAACCGTTTTATTGTCAATAACATTTTTTTCCAACAAGTTTTTTTTTTGCTAAAATATATTGTCTCCATTTTATTTGTGATTTTGTAAACGATTTATTTTCACATTGGTAGTTTGATTGAAATCTTTCTTATTTGCTATACTAGTACATGTTTGCTAAGATGGTGATCGACTGATCGATATTAATGTTATTAAGAAGCTTTAAAAATAAAAACTCAATATTTTTTTTTTTTCTAGTTAGTAATTTTGATTTTATATTATAATTTATTTTCCTAAATACTCTTCATAGTTAATAAATATTTTAAGTAGCTTGTATTTCTTATAATTGATTGTAAATACTGATTACTTTAAGTTGAATAGAATACATATTTTTCTGAAATATATATTTATTTAATTCGATATACAAAACTAATAATCTATCAGAGTAGTTATCATTTTAATAACTCGTAACTACCAAATCACCTATATCGATAACACAAAGGACAACACTAACTCTTAGCTTTGTCAGCTTATCTCGTCGTTGCTCTAACAAGGCGAAGGATTTGTTACAACACGATATTTTCACTAGAGAATAAGAGGTGAAATGCTACAAGAATTTTGTACCTTAACTTACTAGGAGCAGGAAATGAAATGCTTAATTTCGATTTTCATTTACGATTTTAAGGTACATTTTTTAAGTTTTTTATTTGGTAGGTACATTAAATTGGTTGAATCTCAAAGATCTCATCATATCATACTATGGTTGTTATCACTCAGCACTGTAACTGCTGAATAGATTTTAATGAAACTTGGAAAATAGGTCACCTGAAAAACTTAAAATCACTCGGGAACGGATATTATTTCACAAATATAATGTGTTAAGTATAAATTGTGATTGATTTACATTCTAATTTTTGAGCTTTTAGGAGCTAAATTAATTTTTTTAACGTATCTAATTCATGTGATCGATAGATCATTTGCTTAAAATTATTTTTTGAATCCATTAAAGGTCTTGTATTTTTTTTTTGTAAACATTCTACATTCCACCCAAAAATACGTTCGATTCAATACAAATAGTTAAAGACTTAATAACGACACGAAAAAAAACCCTCACAAACCTAAAAACTCTTGGCAGCTAAAATCCAAGCGAAAACAAAACACGCTCGGAACGCAATTCCGTCCGGCAAATCGCCTCAGGTGTCAGTTTTTAATAAAGGCCCAATCAGTCGACGGCCGGATGCGGGGCCGTGCCGCTCTTCCGGCACCGGAAATGGAGCTCGTGTTTGCGAGCGCCCTCTGCCGGCTTCCTGCGAGCGTCGGAAACGATGGTGTCGCCCCCGGGCTGCAAGAAAGCCTGCAAATGAACTTTGCGTTTCGTTTTTCTCCCCATACCGCGCTCTCGTAGAGATGTCTGTGATATACATTTCTATCGATAGATTACATAATTTATCGTTAATAATTTCTTTATAAAGAAAGGTTTGCTAGATATGCTGTTTTATTATATAAACATAGATAATATAATTACAATACTTTTTAAATGAAAATAAATTATTTTCATTATTTTATCAAAAAAATGTAAAATAACATTGTTAATGTATATTAAATTGTCGTATTATACAGAAATATAAAATTTATTTAATCTGCAAAGTGCAAAACATAGATAAGTATAACATTATGAATAAATACATGTGAATAGAAACATTATGTCTAGTTTAAATAATGCATTTACACAGTATAATTTGGTGATAAAAACCAATTTGTTACTTTAGATAAAATATTGTGAAACAGTTAAAATTGACTAAACAGATAACCTTTAATAACACGTTTACTCATCTATGAAAATGTCTGCAATACTTTGTGTTAAAATAGTGAAGCTATTTTAAAACATAATTCAACAAAATGTATGTTTATATTTATGCCAGAAGGCTGACAAGCCGGCAGGCGGTCTACTAAGGGCTCTGAAACTTCACCACGGTGCGGCGCCGTACGGTGCCGTGGTACGGTGCCATCCACGATGTACCTTGCCGGCTCACGGCGGAAACTGTCGGCAGTTGATGATTTGCTGTCGCTAATCACGTACGATTGCAAAAAAATATGACTGATAACATGGATGTTGTTTGTTATTTTAATTAGTAGAGGCACATCCCGTTCTCTGGGACAAGATTATAGATATTATAATCTTTAATGTGTCTTGTCCTAGAGGTCCACGGTACCGTGATACACCGTTCTATATAGATGTGGCGGACGATGACGCCAATTTAGGTAATTTGGGTAAAAATGTATAAATAGAGATATTGTTTTAATTTGGTTTATCAATCTGTTTCTTTTATGTGTTTTTGGGTTATTTCCCGCAGTTTATAGTAAGTAAGATTATGTTTTTGTGTAAGCTAATTGTTTGTATTGTATATGTTAATAACCATCTAACCCGATAGAACAGGGATTTGGGGGAAATTAAGCTTTTTAATTAAAAAAGTATATCTTTTTTGAGAATTTATGTAATAACTTTAAGATAGATTAAGCTGGTATAGACAACGTGAATTAATTGGAAAGACCTCATTGCAGGCAATGTTTAAAGATAAAATCATTTTTGTAGCAATACTAGATCACAAGTAAATAATGAAAATCTATAAGACAATTGAACAATGTTAGAAAATAAATTTAATTATTATAATGCATAGCTCTCGATACGGTAAGACCGAAGTCTTGAACGGACATCAGTGTCTTTAGTAATTAATTCGAATATTCAGTTGAGTAGAATTCACGCATAAAAACAGGAAATTGTATCAAGGCGGCCAGTGACCACGTGTGTAATAAATAAGTGATTATGATACAAAGTTATATACAAATATAGTATACAGTCCATTTTAAACAAAGTGTTTTTATCGAGGGGAAAAGTACCTGGGTAGTTGGGTTATCGACACGGAACAGTCGAAGCTCACGAGCTGGGAACCCCACAATAGACGAGAAGGAATAATAATATTGTTAATTTATAATCGTTAATTCAACATCGTAAGTATCGATGAACTCAAAAATAAGTCGAACTATTCACATCACTTCTCGTTTGCAATAAACGGTTTCTGTATTAAATTGTTTCGTTGTTTCTTTATTTTTCAGTAGTTTTTCAGCTTGTGTTTTGTCACTGTTGGCGCTTTGATGAGGTTTCGTTTGGTTTTAGATAAAATGGTTTATATGGAGAGATAGCTCCCTTGTTCCTAAATGAAGAAGAAATATTATGTATAATATGTATGGACATTAGGTATACATATCAAAGAAATAAAAACTATAAAAAAATAATTAATTCTACATTTTACTTCAGCTGCAATATGTCTGTGTATGTGGAAATTTTAGACGGGTCAGTAAGGGCTACATTAACTTATTATTTAAATCAATAACATTATAATAAAGTTAGGTATTTTAATTAAAAGATTCCTGTTTAACTTGTTTCACATAACATGTGCCTTGCCGGTACATACTTTGTGGTTATTTTTTTCTTTTTTAATGTATCATATTATGTAATTTTGGTGTCATAGAAATAATGTACCATAATGGTCTCACGATAAAGTTCAGGTATGGTCTAATTATTTTTTGGAAAAGACATTTAATTACGTTTATATTAATAATAAACTCTTAAAATTTTACCATTAAACATCAAATGCCTCATTTAAACTATAAACGGCTGTGGTTAATCACTGACAGTATCCGACGAGCGGACGCCATCCGAAGCCCTACTCTACTAAACTCGACGCGAGCCGAGTGACAAATGCGAACGTCGCGCGAGCCCGCTGTGGCGATCTGTCACCGCGAGGGCGATGGATGCCCGCGGATTTATCACACCGAGGGAAACGACAGAATATCTGTAAAATATCAAAATTAGCCTAGTATAATATTTTCATTTCAGTCCAAAATAATATGGCCATGTGTGAAAAGCTACGATTTTTGTATTTTTCAATACAATTTATGCATATTATATTGTATTAAAGGTTTACGATTTATGAGAATTGTCGGTTCGTTTTAAATAAGTGTTCTTTGAAATAAATCCGACACTAAAATTTATAAACACTAAATACACGATCCGTTAAAGTTCGCCGCACCTAGACTTTAGTGCTGCACCGTCGTCAAGAGGTATCGATAAAATATCAATTTGAGAATCGATTCCACCTTCGAGCGACACGATCATAAAGTTTTATGTGCAATAAAATGCAAATAGAAGCCACATCTGTGATAATGACACAACGATAATCGACAATCGTAATCAATTAATTTGCATTCGGACGCATTTCCATTGCCCTCACTGAGACGATAACATAAATTATAATTATCTATAGGTCTGTATTTCATATATTTTTTCAGTCACAAAGAACGTATCTGGTTCTAAACAAAGCGAAAATACTCACTATTTTTTATAGTGTAATTTTATGGTAATTAATAAAAATGTCTTAAAGATGAATTATCGTTAAAAATTAATAAACTATTATAAGGCGATGTATGCGAGTGATTAAAAGTAGCTGCAGTTTAATATGAAATTATTGTCTTCAATATTTATAAGCTAGAGACAAATTATAATACTTAAATTATAAAACATTGTTATATCGAGGATATGTATCACAAAATTAATGTCAATTAATTTATTACTATTTTTCTTATGACCATTAAATTAATATTCAAAGGTTGACATTTTAATTTAAAGTGTAATTATTGCCTTGAATGAAGACCATAAAATATTAGTATTTATATAAAAAAAAGCTTCATTTTTTTATGTACGTATTAACTTTTTTACCTCGATCACATATACTAGGGCTACGGTAACCATTTATCACCAGGCGGGCTGTATGTTTGTTTGTCGCGTATAAGGTAACTTAACATATCACATATTGATAAGATATACCTACCTACTATAGCCATTATTATAACTTACCTCATACGCTACAAACAAACATATCAGGATCAGTCTATACACAGATACTGTTGCTTTGCTTCAATAATGAAATAAATACATCGAGACTAATTATAAAATTAAGCTTTAGACACAAATATTTGTTATTACTTCTATCATATTTTTTATTTGGCGATAATATTTATGGTAGATAAATTTACAATAAAAACAAATACTACACAAAATGAATTAAAAATTCTAGTAAAAATTAAAGTACTGTATACAAAGTATCTCAAAAATTAAAATATTTAAATTCCAATATTTTAGCAACGTTCCCTTTCAACCTGCTCACATAAATATTTCCTAAAAAAATGTACTACAGTGATCTTAACTTAATATTTTATATACATTAGTTCCATCAAAGACTTATGAGGTAAACTGTCCTCATTATACAATTTAAACGATCAATATATTATTTTTAATGACAAAATTGTAAACCAAAACGCCTTGAGACAACAGCCATAAATATTAAAAGATATAATCATTACCATATCTAATAAATGAACAGACAGTCCGGCTGTTGGTATCATAAATCGTGTGCAATTTCGAAATTTTAATCGACCACCGAATTACACTGTAACACGTTGGACATAACCAATATATAACATAGAATGCTACAGAGATTATTCAAGTGATAAATATTCAAGGAGCTATTTTTTATTTGAATCAATCACATAACGGTGAACGTTAGAGGCATTATACAAATTCTGTTTAGTTGGAAATTTATACTAATTAGATATAATTAGTTAATTGACTTAAGCAGCTTATAAAATTTTGAATAATAACACTAAATATTTATTATAGTATAGATTGAAAAATAATGTTAAAAGTTTTTAAGCAATAACGCATAATACTTTCTAAATAATAGTATTAAAAGAAAAAATTATGTAGGTATAGATCATAAAACATAATAACAACATTGTATCGTTTTGTTAGATATTGTGTATTGTCTATGCATGAAAATTATGGTCCCTCGGACTGTTTTTTTTTTTTTTAATTAAATCTTAATGGCAAAATCCAATAAAATACTAAAGTTCCAACAAAACAAATATTTTTTTTATGAAAGTATACCTAATAAAAATTAAAATTTATTTAAAATTAATAACATCAATACGCTTATCGCAAAAATATAAATCATTCTGGTAATAACTCTATTCTATCGTCCAAGCACGTAAACACCTCAGGGCGACACCGGTGGATATTAATTTAAACACACAACCGGTTGGCCCATTAAAACACTATTATTGTATTTGCATTTATCGATAAAACATTGATAAACGTTCGACACGTCACACCACTATTAATTTTCTGGATTTAATGTATTAGGTAACCATTCACACTTGTTTAAATTTATTGACCGACCCTAAAGGGTCAAATTAAAATTCAATTAGTAAATAATGTACGGAACATAAATTAAAAATGTAATGTTAGAAAACTCGTGTAAATTTCAATGACAAATGTAAAACACTATAAGATATTGTACTATAAATATTGAATCATAGGTACAATATTAATAAAAAAAAACTTTTAAATTTAGGCTTTTGAAAACATAAAGAGACTATAATGTAAAAAAAAGTCAAAATTATATTGTATATTTAACGTTTTAAGCAATTGAGGTGAAATACAAAACAATCCTATAATTAAATGTCGCGCCAAGACAGACAGACTGAAACTATGTTTACATAATAACATAAATTTTATACAAGTATAAACAACATACAAAAGAAAAATTATGAATAACTAATTTAGCGATTTCAAAATATGAATTCCGAATGGACAGACACACATTAGTTTATAAATGTCAAATTATAATGATGTTCAGTCGTTATTCAAGACTATCGTCAAAAATAATTGTCATTATGATTTGGTTAAATCTTATTTATGTTTTACTTATTTCTGCCCCGCGGTTTTACATGTTTTTTCAACCGATACGATGTTTTCTCTTAAAAAGAATATTTTAAATGTCATTCCAGGGTATTATCTACCAATGTACCTTTGATTGAATAATAAACATGCATACAATCATGGTAGAATATTTTAAAGCTTTTACTAATAAAGGATTGAATTATTTCAATCAGGCGTATTTAATTGTTAGACATTTTCTTCATATATGTTTTTGTCTGGTGACTACTTAGGTAAAACCTAATATTTTAAATATATCCGTCGCTTTGCGCGTCATATATTGGAAAAAGACGAGCTATCGTAATACCTGGGTTTTAGTCTAAGTAAGTCTTGCATTAAACCGTCTCAGTCATGTAATATAACAGTCATTTCATACATTATTAACAGCTAATTTCTTCACTAGGTCTCTGTTGTCTGAAACATCCCAAAAAAAACCAGCCAACCTGTTGCTTTATTACAACGCAAAGGAAACACAAACAAGCAAGCTCACTTTTTATTTATCTATTTTGTTACCCGTTCACTTTCACAAAAACAATTTATCCGGTTGAGATAAATCTTTAATCAACGTGTTGGGTGTTGCCATTTTCAACGTCGAATAGCAATTTGTATTAATGCTATAAGTTAATTTGCTATTTTATACAGCTGCATTTAAATTTTACGATTACAACCTTATGCATTTAATGGACATGTCCATTTAAAATGTAAAAAAAATAAATAACATTATTAATAACTAGTCGTAATTACGAGGTAACATTGTACATAAAATATTATACAATTCCTATAGATTATCACGTCATATTGTAGAGTCACAACATTTCGATGCAAAACAAATTACCATTTACGACTTACGATAACAAATAAAAAATAATTTTATTAAATAAGCACGAACTGACAATAAAACTCGAAAATTAAGCTTCAATAATCTTTTAAGTTGTCCAATAATCATAAATTATAAAGTTACGATCGGTAGAATCGTTAAGTGCGGAAACACCGACGGTCATATTACATAGATACTTACTAAAGTGGGGATTATCGTAAAACTTCCATGTTATGGAGTATACGATTCGGTTTACGTAGCATTACTTGCCATTTCATGAGTGTTTGACTAGTTAATATAAATCTCAATTTACACCTGTTTTCCAAATCATATAATTCAATATAAGCCAAAATGTCGCTTCAAACAATTAGCCTTTCACCCCTCGATATAATGGTGATTGTGTGTACTTAATTTAATAGGGTAGTTGACAATGGTGTCGATTCGGTTGTTTACGAATTTAATCTCACTATATCTCTTTCTAATAGTAAATATAAGAAAGGGATGCAAGATATTTTAGTCCTGTCAGTTTAATCCGATCACACATTTCAACGTGAATTTAAGCGCGATCTTTATTGGTCACGACTATTTACCCGTACATTACGACGGTATGGATTAAACTGACAGCATTAAAAATGTTCTATCTTTTTTCAATAAGGTTGAAATGAAAGAGAGGTGACTTGTCTAATATTAGTTAAGTTCATAAATAACAGAATCGGCACCACTATCAAAAATAAATGACCAAACACTAACTAATGCATAAAACATCTAAAAACACGTGGAAATATCAAATATGTTGTGTACATTTAATCCTTTTTATGATTTTTAATTACCAGTGGAACCACTAAGAGTAGATGATTTGATGCTGTGAAACTATGACGTCATAGTGTAATATTTCATACAAAATTCCATATAAACTATCGTTTTGACATTTATTAAAAAGTAGCTGATTTGACATGTCAGTCAACTACCCTATTAAAACGTGTAAGAACAATTTACAATGTGTGAAATGTATCCATACTAATATTATAAATGTGAAAGTGTTTTTGGAAATCTTCCCCCAGCCCCTAAAATAGGGGATGGAAATTTGTGTGAGACTCTCCGCAAAATTAGTAAAGAAAAAAAAAGTTACGTGGAAAATAGTTAGGTAAATAGGTAGTTGTAGGTAGGTAGGGGTAAGTAGGGGTAAGTAGGGGTAGGTAGGGTAGATAGAGGTAGGTAGGGGTAGGTAGGGGCAGGTAGAGGTAGGTAGGTATAGGTAGTTAAGTCCCAGTTGTTCTCATGGCAGGACAACGTCTGCCGGGTCAGCTAGTTTATTCATATAATTAAATATGTTGAGAAAATTCTGCAATTTCAATGTAATTTCTCATAATTATTATATAACAACATAGAGCAATAAAATATAATTGTTATATTATACAAAACCTCGTACATTCTTTCTTTACGTCGAAATAATAATTTTATTTTATTGATCAATTAAATGCCTTGTTTTAATACGGTGTCGTTAACGAATCTGATTCACGCGATTCACTTTAATTAAAATATCTTGGAAACGAACGCATTTCAATGATTAGGTATATTTACTCCGAATTCATTTGGACACTTACTTTGGCTTAATACTTATCATGATCACCGCTCACTGCTGGACAAAGGCCTCCCCAAGGATCTCCACGAAGGTCGGTATTACGCTACCCGCATCCAGCGGTTTCCCGCGACCCTCAGAAGATCGTCGGTCCACCTTGTGAGCCTGCCCACGCTGCGTATTCCGGTTCGTGGTCGCCACTCGAGAACCTTTCTGCCCCTTCGGCCGTCAATTCTACGAGCGAAGTGCCCCTCCCACTGCCACTTCAATTTGGAAATTCTTCGGGCACATATTTGGGTTACAATAACATAATATGCATTACATAAAAAAAGTATGCTCCCCAATTATATAAATCGGATTTCTTTTTATAGCTGAGATAATGTAGCTTCCTATTAGAGAAAGAATTTTTCAAATCGAACCAGTAACTAATTAGTATAGGTATAGATTAGATACAAATGTGAAATTGTTGAATATAATATGACAAATTGATACTTTCTAAAAAAAGCGATTTGATCAGACAAATAGACGAGCACACTTTCCATAATATTAGCAAACACGTTCATAAGGATTATCAGTAAAATCTACGCAGTTACTGCCACTTAAGGCGAATACTGTCGATTGAGATAAAAGGCTGGAATGTCGACGGGCCTCTTACAAGCGTAAATGGAGTCACAATTCCGCTTAACATTTTTATGACGACGTTTATTTTATTCTTAACTGTCGAGTTTTTACCCACACAACTGACGCGGTCAGTGAAATGTTGAGTACGTTTTGCCTTAAAACGGAAAATGTACAAAGTGTTACGAGCTGTAATTTTAATAGTTTTGCGGACAATTAGTGAAGCATTCACTAATTTTTATGGAAAAAAAAAACTTTTTTTAATTCGACATAAAAAAACATTGATTAGTCCTTCAAAATATGATTTTATTCTAATGACTAAACAATCTCGTTTAATAAAACTAACAGAACAACAATATTATGAAAACCTTAAAAACTGCACCAGTTCAGATAAGAATCACATAAAAAATAATGTGAAATCTCGTCACAAAGTATCATCCTTTTACGGTTTTACAACATTTTAATGGCGCATCCTTTGGATTGCATCGAATCTTTAATATAACCTAACGACACCTACAAGATATCAACAAATACAGAACAGGACAAATGGCCAAACAAAAGCATTTTATTATCCAATAAACATCCATTCTTACAATTCTATTAAAAATCCTTGTTTGGTTGGTATTAAATTTGAAATTAACTCTGATTGTAAGCAGCTAACCGCTTTGAATATGGACTGAATAAATTAATTTAGAAACACTTATTTATTTTTATTTGTTTGCCTTAGTTTGCAACATCCTCACCTTACCGTAGGTACCTATTAAGCATACAAAATCTTTATATGACCAGTTCATTTATGTTGTCTAAAAATATAACTGCCAAAACAGTCTATTATGGCAAAGATATATGAGAAATGATGATTCTAAATTAAGGTTTTGTCGGCATTCTTTGTTAAGAGTGTCTCTGGCCTGTCTCGCTTGTCTCCGTCAGCTTAGTAAGTTTATGCTTTTAGTAAGGGACGGATTTATTTGCGGAGAGCATCCTTTTAATAATAATAAATCTACACTACAATCCTAATTATAAATAAATAAATATCTTGGGACATTGTTCACACACGGTTATCTGATCCCAAACTAAGCAGAGCTTGTACTATGGAAACCAGATAACTGATATAATACACATACTACTTTTTTTTTTGTAAATACATACATACTTAAATAGATAATTACACCCACACACAGGACAAACAGATATGCACACAAATGTTTGTCCTGGATGGGAATCGAACCCACGACCAGCGGCACGATAGGTGGCATCTTAACTAACTGCGCCAACTGGCCTGTCTTATACTTAAGATATTGGAAAAACATATATATATATATATTATCTAGTATTACGCCAATACTAAATTAAAATAATGATTAGAAAGTCATAATGCAGCGTATCTATCTATACTAATAATAAAGCTGAAGAGTTTGTTTGTTTGTTTGTTTGTTTGTTTGTTTGTTTGTTTGAACGCGCTAATCTCTGGATCTGCCAGTGGGATATGGAAAAACCTTTTTGCAATTGAAAGCCCATTTATTAAGGAAGGTTATAGGCTATAGAACATCACGCTACGACCCTCAGGAGCCAAGCAATGATAAAAAGAACGTTAAGCGGGAGCATGTATAGCATGGGTGAGCGATGCGACGCGGTTGTCAATGGATGACAGCGGTCGCCTAGGTAACAGTTTTTTGTTATTTTTAACTGTCATCAAGACGAGGTTATCAATTCGTCGGAATCTTTTTCTATGTATGTTCCTCGATTACTCGAAGATGCCTGACCCGATTTGGAAACTATACGTACAGGTGGTCACATGGTCACCAAGTCAGGGTCTGATGATGGGATCTTGAAGAAATCGAGGGAACTCTTCAAATTTTATAGGCACTAACAATGTTTTTCATATATTTTCTAAAACTATTCAGATATTTGCGTCTGGTAGTCGTCACATGTTGCTGAGCTGATGATGGAAGGTACAACTCCTTAACGGTTAGGAGTTAGGGGATAAATCTTTAAATATTATAGGAACGATGATGGAAAGTACAACGCTAATATGCTTAGCCAAGGTCAGTGACCTTGAGAGTCATTGTTACACATAAGAAACTAAAAAATGAAAAATAAAATACTTTTAACAAAAAAAAACCACAAAGGCACTAATAAGTATAAAATAACTATGTAAGAACTCTAATCTGATAGTTTTGAAGTCAACGAAATTAGCCATTGCTTTGCATCATCAGATATTTATTGCTGCTACACTATTGACAGGTAGAAGGACGGCTCATTTCACTTCTAAACAGACCCTTACGGTATTTCTTGAAAAAGACAGCGTACGCTCTATACGTAAAAATTTACCATTGGGCAAGGTTTTACAAGATGCAAGCCTAATAATATGGGATGAGTGCACATGACTCATAGAGCTCATCTAGAGGCTTTAGATAGAACTCTCAGAAGTATAAAATGCACAAATAGCCATGGGTGGAATAACTTTGATGTTTTCTGGTGATTTCAGATAAACGTTGCCTGTTAGGGAAACTAGAGCAGATATTATTAAATCTTGCTTAAAATCTTCCTCATTATGAAAGTCTGTTGAATTATTGAAACTGTATACCAAAATGAGGAGTCACTTGGGTAGAGGAAGCACAGATTTCCCAATAAAGCTCCATTTAATCGGGGATGGGAAAGTACCTGAATCAGATAAAAAAATAGCTATTGACAAAGACCTTGGTAAAATCGTGACCAACATTGAAGACCTGATCTGTAGAGTATATCCGGATATAGCCAATATCGACCAAAAAAAACATTAATGGATGTGTGAGAGGGCAATTTAATTTAATTAGCTGCCAGAAATATAAGCGTTGACGCCATCAACGACAAAATAATGGCTAAACTACCAGCCGACAGCGTAGTTTTCGAATCGGACCAGTAACTCCGGAGATTCGCGCGTTCAAACAAATAAACAAACTTTTCAGCTTTATTATTTAATGCTAAATAGCTTTCCACCCGCGATGCCACCCGCGATCAGTCAGTCAATTAACCAACTTCAAGCGGAGGTTATCAATTCGTTGAAATCTTTTTTTTTGTATGTTCCCCGAATACTCGAACGCCTGGACCGATTAGGAAAATTATTTTTTGTTTGAAAGGATATATACTTCACAAGTGGTCCCATGGTCACCAAGTCAGGATCTGATGATAGGATCCTAGACAAATCGAGGGAACTATTCAAATTTTATAGGCACTTACAATGTTTTTCATAAACTTTTCAGCTTTAATATAGAATGCTAAATAGCTTTCCACCCGCGATATCACACTCGATATCACCCGCGATCAGTCAGTCAGTCAGTCAGTCAGTCAATTAACCCACTTCAAGCGGAGGTTATCAATTCGTCGGAATCATTTTTTTTGATGTTCCCCGAATACAATAATATAATAACGCCTGGACCGATTTGGTAAAATATTTTTTGTTTGAAAGGGTATTCACACAAGTAGTCCCATGGTCACCAAGTCAGGATCTGATGATAGGATCCTGGACAAATCGAGGGAACTCTTTAAATTTTATAGGCACTTACAATGTTTTTCATCATAATTTCTAAAGCTATTCAGATATTTGCGTCTGGTAGTCATCATCTTATGTTGCTGAGCTGATGATGGAAGGTACAACTCCTTAATGGTTAGGAGTTAGGGGATAATTCTTTAAATGTTATAGGAACGATGATGGAAACTACAACGCTAATATGCTTATCCTAGGTCAGTGACCTTGAGAGTCATTGATTACACATAAGAAATTCAAAATTGAAAAATAATAAACTTTTAACAATAAATAGAACCGCCTTCAAAGGCACTAAAAAGCAGAAAATAACTATTTAGGAACTCTAATATGATAGTTCTGAAGTAAGCGAAATAAATCTGCGGTACCATGATATCGGTTCAAATTTTTGTTAAAAGTTTTATATATTTAGATTGGCTATTGGACGCTGATCAGTGTTATTATCACCATCGGCATCAGCGTAGGCATCAAAGTGACCATAAGAAAGATCTTGGGAAAAACGTAACCTTTTGATGGGTTGGTCTTCTGTACCAAATTTGGCATACTGGTTTCCATTTCGATATACTTCAAATACAAATGGTTATATTTGACCGGCTGCAACTAACTCGCAGAAATGTAGAGTGTTGTAACATCTAATTTATACTTTTCTTTTGTCCCATGATTGTTGCCAAGACGGTCATGAGACATAACAGCAAATTCATCCCAATTGTTCGTCATATGCATTGCATTGCACCAAGCTTTTAAGTGAGTTCAAATGCAGTATTGATATCAACTTCGATGCAAATCACCCCCAAAATAACTTTCTACCCTTTTTTAACCCCGATAGGCGATGAGTTTCAATAAAATACAAAACACGTCTTCCATCAATTATCTTAAAGAAGTTCCAGTTTTTCAAACCCTAAGGATTTCGGAAGATCCTTTCTTATAGGATGCCTACTTCATACGAAGAACACACCCTCTAAATTTCAGGTCTCTACGATTAGCGGTTTAGGCTATGCCTTGATCCGTCAGACAGTCATTCAGGACAATGCATGTTAAATAGATATTAGATCACCAAATTTATGTAATGGAACCAGACTTCAAGTAAAATTTCTAGATTTCTGTCATAGTAGCAATTGGTTTTGACTGAGCCAGCAGTAGGGCAAACAGTACTGATACCTCGCATTCCGATGATACCCACAGATTTACTATATAGATTTAAACGAATAGGTACAATTTCCTGTGAAATTACCTGCCTATCGTCTGAAGTCAATATAAATAAAGCACAAGGACAAACTTTTAAGCATGTTGGAATATATTTAAGAGAAAACTGTTTTCCCATGGACAATTATTATGTTGCCTTATCTAGATCAGGTTGCATAGGCTACTTTTTATTTGGAAACGCGGATGGAACCGCGGGGGACAGCTAGTAATTAATAAAACGAATGAAAGTCAATATGCATGAAGTGAATGTGACATTAATAAAAAAATAAAAAAATGTAGATATCATAAATTAGCAGATAAAAATAAGAAACATAATTAGCAATGGCATTAATAGCATCTTACTATGTTAATGACAGAATTTGCAAAGAAAAAGAATCTGTTTAACATAATTGAATTGATATAATTTTGACGATTAGAATAAATATTAACATACAGACACAACAATCTGGAATGCAGCAGTACAACATCTTTAATCTATAATAAAAAATAATTTCAATATGTTTTAATAAAAGACATAGTTGTAATAATTAGGAAAAACAAAATCGAAGTTGTAGTTCTGATTATTTTTACAAAAAACCGCGATAAGTGCGAGGCTGACTCGCGCACCGAGGGTTCCGTACAAACTTAACTTTATAATTGAGTGTAACTATAAGACGTTGCTTCGTACCAAATTTCAAGATTCTTCACAGAATAAGAGTTCACGGGAAGTACCCTGTAGGTTTTGGTTCCCTTGCGAGTGTCGAAAATTTGCAGCATAGGCTGTATCTTTTGATTGCGTTGGCTTAGAAATTTGATTTTTTTACAACTCTAAGGGACAGTAGATCTGAGTATTTGATATGAATTTCAGCATGATACCTCTACGTGTTCCTGAGAAAAAGGGTCTAGACAGACAGACGAACAACAAAGTGATCCTATAAGGGTTCCGTCTTTTCCTTTTGAGATACGGAACCCTAAAAACCAATAGACTAAAGAAGCGAGACAAAAAATTTAATGCATTGAAACATACAAAACTGGGATTATACATAAAACATAAACGTTAGCACTTGACAAATGATCCAGACACTGCACTCTTTAGTGTCACTGTAAAGCATTAATGCGGACACTTTATTTATACCTACCAGACAATACACAGACACTTTATAAAATCTGCAACTCAATAATGCCGAGATTTTATTACGACAATAATAAAAAAAACAGTCGAAAAGTGGGAGACAGCAGATTAATGGAGGCCAGAACTTATGAAAGATTCAATAGATGAACACAATGCAGTTGCTAGTGAAGTAATGGGTATTGTTGGGATTTCCTTAGCAACAAATCAGCATTATTTTGGATTTGATTTTGAACTTTGCAAAAATAGTTTTCAGACTATCTCTGTCCCCCGCGGTTTCACACACGTTCCCGGTAGTTATAGAGATTAGCACGTTCAAATAAACAAACTCTTCAAACTTAGTTGGTTAAGACACCACCTATCACGCCGCTGGTCATGGGTGCGATTCCCATCCAGTACAAACATTTGTGTGCATGAACATGTCTGTTTGTCCTGTGTCTGGGTGTAATTATCTATATAAGTATGTATTTACAAAAAAAAAATTGTATTTGTAGTAGGTATATCAGTTATCTGGTTGTCCATAGTACAAGCTCTGCTTAGTTTGGGATCAGATAACCGTGTGTGAAGAATGTCCCAAGATATTTATTTATAATTAGTAGTAAAAATTGTTCAATTACTTATACTTTGTTTATTTTCAAGGTTAGCTGTTTCTATAAATAGGGTAATTGACTGACATATCAAATCAGCAACTTTTTAATAAATGTCAAAACGATAGTTTATATCGAATTTTGTATGAAATATTACACTATGACGTCATAGTTTCTCAGCATCAAATCATCGACTCTTAGTGGTTCCACTGGTAATTAAAAATCATGAAACGCATTAAATGTACAACATATTTGATATTTCTACGTGTTTTTAGATGTTTTATGCATTAGTTAGTGTTTGGTCATTTATTTTTGATAGTGTCAACTACCCTATTGAAAAACGTTTCAAGCTTTCACCAGGCCTAAACAAGTTAAATTTGTTATTTATAAAAACACTGTTAAAATAAAAGTTATATTTATATCAGTCCATTTGTTTAATTCATTATAATCTTTTTACATTTTATTTAATGTAATTTCCAAAAACGGAATAAAATATTCAAATTTTACTTTTATCTTTGATACCAATGAAATATACGATTAAGATAAAATCAAACTATAAAAATTTATTGGCAATAATGTTTTAAACGAAAACACAAGATTTTAGTAGCACGGACTGCACTAACGACGGAACCTTGGGATTTATTGATGGAAATATTATACCATGAGTGGACACAGAAGCACCGAACTAAAAAGCTAATGTTTCATTCATGAAAATCACCAAAATCTATGTATAGTCGACATTTACTTGACAAATGGACGGTGTCGGGTATTATATGCAGTTGATTGCAGTACGTCACGTATAATTTGGACATTTGGACGTCCAGGTCACTGCTGCATAGTAAATGAATTTTGTACATTGAATAAATACATTATGACCTTGGTAGCTGATAGTCGAGTACCTATTCCGTGCGAGGAAATAAATGTTTTTTTTTTACTATGTATAGGCCTGTGTGCCACTCTCACCGTGGTCAGTGATGATGTGGCCAATGGTGGTAAGCTCACTAAGCTTAGAAGGGAACTGGCTCTCAAGTGCAGTTGTCGGAAGACACCGGAAGGTGCTTGGCGAATTTCAACTTGAGGGTGGTAGCCAGCTAGGTCGGTACTACAAAGTACCCTACCACCATGCTATGGTTTCCCCACGATATTTTCCTTCACCGAAAGCTCAAGCTTCGTCTAGGCATTCGACATCACTACCACTGACTTATCATCGCCTTAAAATTATTTTAGGTAAAGATTTTGATTAGACACTAATACCTATTGTTATGTTAGTTATATATGAGCCATTTAAAAAGAATAGGTGGGTATAATAAATTATATAAAACAGTATACGAATATATAAATTATGCAGTAATTAACCCCCCACGCGGTAAATCCAGATGGGTCTTTCTACCCCGGACGAAGACCATACCTACCATTTTCCTTCTCTTTTTTACGAATTATATGAGAAAATAAAATCATAGCTCGATGTTCCGATAATTCTATGATATGAATCATAATACCGGTCGAAAGCCTATTAAATAAATATCCTGGGACATTCTTCACACTCGGTTATCTGATCCCAAACTAAGCAGAGCTTGTACTATGGAAACCAGATAACTGATATACTACATATACTACTTTTTTTATGTAAATACAAACTTATATATGTTTACTATGTTTGTTATTATAATAAAGTATAGGTATGTATTCACTTACCTCTAATTTCGAGTAGTCGATTTCTTGGCGTTTTTGTTTTGCTTTTTGCAAACCAAAATAGTTTGTCACAATATGTCCACATTACACTAATAACACTCACACATTTCACACTTTCATAGCACTAATATGAACACTAATTTTTTTACGCGTCGAATACAGAAATTTAAAATGGCCAAGAAACCAAACGTTGAAACAAATAGTTCACTAAATTCCCAGTAAAATGTTATTTAATTCTTTCGTAGCACGATTCGTTTTAAAATTTCACTTAGAACTAGCTTAGAACCACAAAACGGTGGCAGACCTCGTCGTACCAATTATTTTTTTAGGGTCCGCTGGCCAGCAATTTTTTTTATATATGGAATTCTTAAAATGAGTAATAAGGTGCGATTCGTTATACATAAAATGTGTGGGTAGGTTTATGTTACAGTAAGACCAACTTATATGTGAAGTGGCAGAAAATGGAACTACAATACAATCAGTACATTTGACTGTCAGTTACAAGTTGTATCTCTTAATTCAGTGTCCATCAGCGCCACCCTCCAGTTCACAGATAAGTTGGTGGCACTGTACACTATAAATTGTACATGTATTTTTTTTATATCAGATTGTTGTTTATTCAATTCACCAGAAGGCAGGCAAAGGTACAGAGCCATACAGCCTTGTCTATTTGGTATCATGTTTTAGTACAATCGTAGCCGTTTTACTAAAACTTTTCACAGACTTTTTGAGACAACTTGGACAACTACTATACAAGTAATCATATCATTTCACTTCACTGGTGCACTTATATTGATCTTAATTGGACATAATACCACCGATAATACTTATTCAATAAAACTCAAAATACACAAATTAAAGTACCCTACCACTGTTGGTTTCCGCACTATGTTTTCCTTCAGCGAAAGCTCAAGCTCATTGTAGAATTCGAACCCACGACCATCGTCGCGGCATCTGTCGTCACTGCCACTGAGCTATCATCGCCTTAATTATAATAATTTAAAAACAACCTGATGTTAAAACATAATTTGTTTTTTACAATTTTGATGGGGTTTGTATTGCAAAATGAGATTTATTTTCAGCTGCACAAAATCCATAGACAAAATGATATCACCAACAGATAGTTCTAGTCTTGATTGATGCCTCAGACATGTATCTGTACTTTTGGCTAATATTTTAGCATGTAGTTTGGTGGCGGGCAGCGGCTCTCGGTCATCGCTGCATAATGCACGAATAATTCCCTATTTCCTGGTTATATGCTCTATATTCCTTGATGTATTGAATGATCTAAAAAAAATTGTAGCAAAATGGTAGTATTTTATTTTTATTTGGTCTACAAAACTAGGTACAATCATTTGCGTGCTACATAATAATAATAAGTGATTGAAGTAATATCTTGTTTTCATGCGAAAAAGAGTAGGTTCTCAATTAGGCTGTATGTTTATTTTTATTAACCGATTTTAATTCTTTTTGCGTTACGTTCAGTAGGTTGATCCCATTTTTAACCTCATACAAAAAAGGAGGAGGTTTTCAATTCAGCTATATTTTTATTTTATTTTATAGTTTGTAAACCATAGAATCGACTCACTGAGTCTGAAAACTATGGCGAAGGTGCTACCACCCTCAAGTTGGCGATTAATTCTAAGGCTTGGTGTGCTTGCCACATTCGCCCACATAATAATATAATAATAATAATAATATCTCGGGACATTTCTTGACACACGGTTATCTGATCCCAAACTAAGCAGAGCTTATACTATGGAAACCAGATAACTGATGTACTACATATACTACTTTTTTTTATATGTTTTTTTTAATGTTTGTTCACGCTTAACTTTATTTGCTTATGAACCGATTTTAATAATTCTTTATGCGTTGGGTTCGGTATAATAGCTACAAAGTGGTCCCATATTAATATTGTTTTTAAAGGAGGTTTTACTCAACAGCGTTTCACTCCCTAGGGCGCGAATGAATTTTAAAAATAGAACTAAATTTGGTTAAAAAAAATACTTACATTATTTAAGAATGAGTGTATAGCCAGTGTGAATTTAAAAAAGCGGGGTGGCTCGCGCCGCGCGCGCCGGTGCGGTGACGCGGTGTGTTCCATATTTAAAATTTAAAAAAGACTATTTTATTTTTGGAAATCCTAACTCTGTAGGCTATACTGGAATTCGAAATCTCGGTTTTATAGACTGATTCAAAATTAGTTCAAGTGATTGTGAAATGTTAACCCTAGATTCGTTTAAAGACGAGGCAAATACAGTAACTATAATAAATTAAGAATTTTCAAAGGAAAGATACCTACTTAAAAACATACACTACATTTTATGAAGTAGCGAGCAGTGAATTGTTTTTCGAAAGTGATTTTCCTATGTGTGTGCGTGTGTGGACCAGTAACTCCGGAGATTAGCGCGTTCAAACAAACTCTTCAGTTTTATTATCAGTGAGTATAGATAGATTAACCTGCAATTCACACTTTCAAATTCAATTATCAAGCCAAGATAACATAACACAATTAAGTTGCTACTGATATTTAAATTATTTATATATTTTACTTAATATGTACAATTATTTACAACAAATATACAAACTACATATAAACAATGTCCTCGAGGCGACCGCTGCTGCCGATCAACGGCAAGGTTCTCAGAAGGCTGGCAGCGTTCCCTCTTTGGATGGCCACGCTAACGCGTTGATACTGATTATTATGAAACATCCAAAACATGATTTCGCGTTACTTTTTTATTAAATTTGTATCGTACGGCTTCTGTGGCTTTTTCCTTTTTTATTACCTCTTAATTTAAATGCCGCACATCAAGAGTTCCATCAAGGTTTGCATATTAACCTGTCGTGTTTACTTTTGAGGTCTTAATGACCGTAAGCGGACGCACCGCCATTTTCTTCTGGCCCCATTTTTTTTAACACCCTGCCAGTTTGATTGATGGCCAAAAGGTGTTCGTTAATTAGTTGGACAATTAGCGTCGCCTGACGTTTTGTTCCGAATTATTTTCGGCGCCAGTATCCGATTAAAATTTCGTTCATAGGGAGCTTTAAAAGACTTTTTGATTTCTTTTTTCTTTGTTGAAGCAGTTTAGCTAAAAGAGTTCTCACAACCGTAAGCTAAGATTAAAAATCTGGTAAAATTAAAATAGGTTTTTTTTAGCCATTATAATATTTTTAGCCATTGTGGGATTAGATTTACAAATGCTTTCTGTTTTCGGATTGACTTCTAACTATGTTATTGAATTTTGATAACAATTCTATAATAATTATAATGTGTTTGAACTAATCCGAAGACGGAACTGTAAACTGGATGACGGAACTATTTAATGACTATCTATTATTAATTCATAAAAAAACGATTTGCCGCATTATGAGTGCTATTTATTAATTGCTCATGGTGAAAATCTGATAATTTACTGGACGATAGAGGCCAAATAGAACCGGAAGACGCAGCGTGAGCAGGCCCCCCACAAAGTGGAACGACGATCTTGTGAGGGTCGCGGGAAACCGCTTGATGCGGGTAGCGCAAGACCGGCCATCGTGGAGATCCTTGGGGGAGGTCTTTGCCCAGCAGTGGACGTCTTTCGGCTGACATGATGATGATGATGAGAGGCCAAATCTCTTTGCAATGTTGATACCTAAGCTTAAAAAGTATTTTTTTTATTCTCGTCTAGTCTACCAATTAAAAAAACATTAAATTGAACTATCACAAACAATATAGAAAACACCAAACCGTCGCAATCAAATTTCAAAACAATACTAAACATAGCGAAAACACAAGAACATGCAAATTGCTAAGGTAATTTACATTTCCCTTCGTGTCCGATAACGCTAACACGCCGAGGCTGTCCGGTGTCCGTGTATCCGTCACACAGGACATCTTAATTGCAACGCGACTGTAATGTATGCCGTACGGTTCCGTCCGACAAGTATTTTAACTAAGCAAACAAATTCGAAAGGGATAACTTTGTTAGCGAACAAATCTTGACTGAACACCTTGTTAGAATTATTGTTCAAGTGTCTAGTTTGGTCTATAAACTATTACCTACTACATGATATATGTTTATCTCTACTGCTAATATTATTATAGTTGGGTTTAGTTTAATGTAATAGAAGTAAGCAGTTATAATTGACAAACATTCATTGGCCTTTGTTTTGAGTATTATTGTTATTATTTTTGGAAATAGACTATTGATAGGGGTTATACTCTATCCTAACTGACATAGCTAAAGTGATAGCTAGAAGAAAGTGGAAGTGGGCAGGCCATATATGCCGTAGACAGAACCACAGATGGGGTAGAAGGGTGCTTGAGTCGAGACCCAGAGTTAGGCATGGAACTAATGCGTTGGACTGACGACCTGGTTGATATCGTGGGGAAAAATTGCATGCGGAAGGCACAAGACTGGAAGGAATGGCGTGCATTAGAAAAGACGTAACCTCAGCATTGGGTGACTAAGGGTTGAAGGAGATATCCTGTCCCTTCTTCATCTTATAGTTAATTAAATATGTTATGAATGTTCATGTGATTTCTTGTTTTCCTTTTTGTGATTGTGGTGTGACTTTTCATCAATGCCTTTGATCATTGACTGCTTCAGTGAAGCCTTGAAATCTTATTTACTAGAGTAGATGATAGTTGTAGATAGACTGTATGGCTTGTAACTTAGTAAACCGGTGATTTGTCATGGTTGCTTATGGTCCCTAATCGTAAGCTTCACAAACCCATCAATCTTTCCATTCTCACCTGCTTAGCTTATTAGCAGTCGATTTAAACCTCATTTTAATACAAATGTATCTTCAATGAAATCCCTTTCACCTCATAAACGTATCATTCTTAGAATATCCGCGTACAATACGTTTCGTCATACTAAAACGGCGTGCGAATATCACAGCTGAAACCATTCGACAAGAACCAACAATGCATGGTAAATCGTCGAAAGACATCGCAACAAGCGATCAGATGAATAATGCAAGTACACGCTCGCCGTCTCGGCGATAAATAACGATTATAATTTTATCGCGATTCGCAATAAATCCAACGATTGAATGCCGTAGTGTGCGCGAGGCCTTACCGTCGATGCTCGATGCAGTGGGCGTTGGTAATTTTCCTTTTATGGCCTGTGACATACGGTTAATGAGCGCATCGAGCTTGTCATCGTATTATAATGCATTGAATATTAAATACCGATAAAAACTTGATACGCTATATCGATCAATATGTATGCTAGCTAGAAGTTGCTTACCCTTTAACACACTGTTGCATCCAGGGTTATCTTGATTGATTTAATATTACCTACAGTTTTATTATGGAAATATAAAAACTATTCATTTAGTAGCGTGTTACAGTATTTTTCGTCGATTTTGGTCATCTTTAGTTCAGTAAACTTAGCTTATTTAATTCTTTTTATTTTTAATATCTAGGTATATCTAATTGTGATAATACGGGTGATTCTTATTTTAATAACTACATCTTTGCCCTGCGATTTCGTCCACGTTAAAAAGTGGCTTATGGTCCAGGCGTTTGAGCGTGATGAAATAACAAACATACATTCACAAACTTTCTCATTAAAATATTAGTAGGATTTCGGCAACGCGCGAGTGATACCCACGATGTTGCAATTTTTTACCATCAGGCGTGCTTATTTTTAGTATCGTAGTATACCGTATCAATGTCATAGATTCGAATATAATGCATTTGGTGATGGAAAATATAGGCGACCAGTTTTAAGGTACTTTGTAGCTTTGCACACACCCGGCAAGATTTCCTTTTAACCCATTTACGAGACTGACAGATTCGGTTGGCATTTTCCGCTCCATTTCTGTGTTAACAGTATGTATTCATCATAATATCAGATGATTCGCGTTTTTGCGCAATTGTTGGCAACGATTTATAGTGTGAAGCCGTAGATTTATGAGTGACGGGACACATACAATGTTGAATTGATCAGACGTGGAAATAAGGTTACTTGAGCGTAGATATAACATAATAATAATTAATGTATCAAGTGATGACGATCCAGAACAATGCGACATCAATGACATTTCTATACTTAGTTTCTCATAAATATTTATAGGTCCATGAGGTTGTCAGTACTCAATAGATGATCGTTATCATTATTATTAACTGTTTTTATTATACAATGCATCCGTCAGATGGTAAAGTATTGCTGACAGTGTTTCTTTAAGTCATTTATATAGGAGAAGTAATTAAATGGTCAATTAAAATTGATTTGCAATAAAAATAAGCCACTAAATCATTTGGACGACAAACAAAGATTTTGATTTCTAAAATTTAAACAGGTATTATTGTCTACATAAACTTGACAAGTCAGATTTTAACTATACTAGAAATGGGCTTTCTCCTTTGATTAAACATAAATCTCTCCAAGGATCAAAAGCTGTCGAAATGTAAAACATTTTTTTTTACTATGTATAGACCAATGTAAGACCAGAATCTCAACAGGTCTGTGATGATATGGCCGAAGGAGATAAGAAAACAAAGCCTTGAAGAGAACTGACTCTCAAATGCATAAATTATATAAATGCTAACATCATGTTTCTTTCCTCATTTTATAACCACTTACGGGCCTGATGGTAATTGTTCACCGAAGCCTATAGAGGATTACAACATTTTAAACATTCACCTTAAGGGTAAACCTTCGGTTGGAGGTATATATTAAAATTTTATCACGTTTTTTGCTAATTGCAGCTCAGTTATAGGTCGTAAGTTATTAAAATGTTATTTGCGACAAGAATGGTAGTATTTATTATATTATTAATCAGTAAATATACTACCATTCTTGTCGCAAATAACATGTTGATAACTTACGACCTATAACTGAGCTGCAATTAGCAAAAAACGTGATAAAATTTGAATTTAACGCCCCAACCGAAGCCTCCACCTTAAAGTCATATGCAGTTATATAAAGTTTTTCAATTAATAGTCATTATCAATTACGTGACACCCAATAAAGAGAATGGCGTAGAGGCCAGAGCAATTTGTCAGTCTCATTAAAAAAATACGGTAGTTACCCGATAACTCGATGATTTTAATTGTCGTCGCCATAAGTTTTATTGTGACAAAAACAATAAACAGTAAACGTCAAATTACTTATTTTTTTTTTTATTTTACAGATAATTTTCTTTAACAGTTTTTATACTGTGGCTTGTTGCAAATATTTGAGTGTTACCATGGTACGGTGTACCATGGTGATGTTCCGAGCCCTAATAGTTGTTATATCTTAGATATGAGTTCTAATAATTCGACTAAACAAATCTACGTAGTCAGATCAACTCAACGCACAGCACGTAGGATCTAGAAATTTGAAAACTTACACACAAAGTCCTGATAACATAGGCAATGAAGTGTTTTTCAGAAAACCGCTAAAGGATTGAAATAGTTACAGGAGAAACCGTAAGACAGACAAGTAGTAATCCTTAGAGGGAGAGGGCAGGGAAAGACCACCACCTTATAGAATACCGCACTTCCTGCGCATGAGTAAGGTCACCAGAGCTCATCAGGGAAGAAGAGCGTCGGAAAGCCGCCGGCCGCTGGCCGTATGCATTTGTCGACTTTGTCGTACAAAAAACAACAAGCTACAGTTAAGTAAAAAATAATTAATTACGAGTCTCAAGACAAGGTGACACTTAAAACACGTCCGTGATAATATTTAATCGCAAAGAATGATCTCAAGCAAGTAACTAATGAGGAAAACGCATCAAATGAAGATCTGTCACCTTTGCCTTTTGTGGTATTGAAGTACAAACAAATAGACATCTCTATACATTCCAGTAGGTCGTAAAAAGTGGAATGTTCTACTGAATGCCGGAGTAGAAAAAATGCAGGCAAGTGCGAGTTTCAGTCGAGCGCTGTGGTTCTCTTTTCAAATATTTTTTCACTAAGTTGAATCTATACTAGATGTGATTTGTATTCGTTTATGTTACACGGCCTAGGGCGCGTAGTACCAGCCGCCCCCTTCTCAGCTCATCGTTTTTACCACGATCAGACGCCTCTAATATCTAGCTCTGGCTTAAGGGAAATTCACCACTGGATATAACCTAATTTATTTTACCCCGCTAGCATAAACATTTAAGAAGTGTGGTCCACCTGATGGTAAGTGGTTACCGTCGCCTATAGTTACAATGCTACGAAGGCAACTGGCTCTCAAGTACGCCGGAACACACCGACACAAAGCTGAAAAGTTTGTTTGAACAGCTAGTATAATATAATCAAATAGGATAGTAAAAAATATTAAAGTAAGATCTCGTTAGGGAACCCTAATAAACAGCTAACAATGTGAATAAATTCATTAGCACCATCCCTGCATGAAGTAAGGAAATACCACTTGTCTAGTTATTTAGAACTCATTAATGCCCCATTCACACATGCCTAAGTGTACGGGAAATTATGCTCTCATATTTATTTTTCTAACATTTTGAAGTCGTCTACGTATACTCGCATAATCAATGTTTTTGCTGGAATTTTAAATACATTAATTACTAGCTTTCCGCCCTCATATTTCTCCATGTTATTTTTGAGGGATATGGGTACTACAACGAAAATTTCATGAAAACGTGACTTAACTTAAACAAATACAACTATTACCTACGTAGTTATATTTTTCTAACAAATAGCAATAATAATTATAAATAATTTTCTTCGAAATTCCCTTTTTCATTTTTCTTATTACAACCATCTTATATTCTACATTTGCTACGGAAACGAATTCTGACACGCATTTAGCGAGTTTTATTGTGTGTTAAAAATTTCAACCAAAATAAAATTAACGTCCTTCAAAAAATAATAATAATTACCTAAATATACCTAAGTTACAACCCACATTCTTAAAAAATAAGTAGATACGAGTATACGAGTATTAGTTTCCCATGCTACGAGTATGCATAAGTACCTAGATTCTTTGAAGTAAAAATACTCAAGAATTAGCACACAATCCTTGCTATACCATATAATACGATTTTAATTAACTGCCACTAGCCGCATCCTACGCATATGGAAAGTACTCAATGAAGAAAAATATATGGCTAAGCGAGTTTATGTCCAGTTTGGATTTGAATAAAATGATGTGGGTCACATTAAGGAGCTTGTCTTCTAACCTAGTTTCTACCCTGCGGTTTTACTTACCTTCTTCTTCTTTAAAGCCTTGTATTTGACCACTTAGACCACATTTCACTGTAGTCAGTGATGATGATCTTAAAAACAAGGAAGAAGAAAAGAAAGCCATCGTTCACGAGACCCTGTACAGATTGACTGTCTTCAACACGTTGACTGTTCCGTCTATTTTGGTTATTTTCGTTATACGTCCAATGGATTTCGCCAATTCTTTGTTCATAAGTCCCTAGAAATCAAAGTTCAGTTGCCTTTGGCCAATGCATTACTTATAATGCAGAAACGTCATAGTCAGACTGCATTACATTTGCATCCATATAGGTAGGTTTCTATTCGATGTTTTTTTTCTTATTTCACCACAATCTCACCGTGATTAGTGATAATTTAGCTGATGATGGTAAGCACTCAAAGCCTAGAAGGGAACTGGCTCTCAAGTGCAGATGTGGGAACATACCGGAAGGTGCTTAGCGACAGATATTTCAAATTTTTGTAATATTTAGCCAGGCGGGTACTATAATCTACCCTACCACCATGGTTTCTTCACAACGTTTTCCTTCACCGAAAGCTCAAGCTCATTGTAGGATTCGAATCGTGACCTTTCGTTTCGGCATTCAACGTTACTACCACTGAGCTATCATCGCTATAAAATTAAAGGATGTTTTCCTTCACTCCATTGATTGAAATACTAACAAGACTTAGCTACAAGCCAATGCAATCATAAAAATATTGAGCTTTATCTACACGATATTAAAGGACGACGACGAAGCCTAGGATTGGGTACGCTTGCCATATTGTAAACGTCCAAAAAATGAAAGAGTCTGGAAACCCAGACACTGGAAGCAAGTTCCACTCCACATAATGATAATGCAAATTGTAGTAAATTATTCAAGAAATACTTAGCCCCGCAACTATGGTACTCAACCGCAAAAACTACATAATAATTGTTCAATCCATATTAACTATTGAAACGTAAACATGTAATTTGTCCGTCCGTACATCCATCACATTGATGGCAGCTGTAATAACGACTACTTAATATAATAGCATTTTTGATGGACATATGGTCTTGTATGGTACAATGTAGTTTTTGGTACCTTAGTACAGTAATATGTGGTCATAATACGAATAGTGAAATTTAATGAAGCTTCATTGTCATTTCTTTTTCATAGAGGCTGCAAAGTTGATGAACTGTTTAAGTTTATTTGAGATGTCTTTTTTAAGGTTACTTGGCGAAAAGAGTTTAGTTAGTGAAGGAGGGAGGGAAATAGCATAGCAAATATGTAGTTTTTTAAAATTTCGTATTATTTTTTTATTTTGATAGGTCTCTAATTGATAAATCTTTCACATTTATAGGATTAATAAAAATGAGTCTAACTGGGTACTTATATGTAAACTGAAACATGATTACTAACTTGATTAGGTACAACAAATAAATAACTTAATTAATATATAAAAACGACCTGATTTTTGAGCGACAAATCGCCATGGTTTATCTCTCTCAAAAATGTTACATTAACCATAATAACTCAACTCACGTACCCATCATGTAAATGTCTAGAATATATAAATTGTTATAAAATAACTATTAGCATTGTGCAAATGCTAACAATAATCGATAAGCTACAGTGCAATTATAGTTGGACCTATATGGACAAAACTATTTGTTATTCACAGTCGTGTTACAAGGAGCACTTATTATAAAAATGTAAACAGGTAGAACCTTAACAAAACATTAATCGTATTTATTGTTCGTAATTAAATTGCGTTTAATTTTTTTTTATAGTTGGACCTAAATAAAAATAAAGTATATTTTTAGGGATCGGAAACCAAAAGGTAAAAAATAACCCATAGGCTGCGCATTCACTATACAACGCCATCTATTGGAAAAAGAAAATAGCTTAAATGAAAAAGGCCCATTGATCATTAAATGAATGTGTCTGTGTAAATGTTAACTTGTAAATACTCCAATATAATGGTTGTATAATACAAAACATGGTAATCACAATATGCCATTAATGAGTCGTCATTCCCAGCAATTAATTACTTTGCCATTCTGCCAAGGTATGGCAAAATGGCAGCCATAATGACATTGGCACGATAGTTATCAAGAAGTTGCCAATTAAAATGGCATGAGCGGTCAATTCATTTTTGACTTCTCCGAGTAAATACTTCCATGAATCAGGCAATTTATTTTCTCCTTTTTCTGGTAATGTTAAGGTTTAAATTGCATTGTTTCCGTATGAGGTACTCGTATAATGTGAAACAGTTGGTGATTTATAAATGTTTCTTGTATTAAATTGTACTTGCGGAATGGTGGCGTTTAAAATTGTAACGATGTTAATTTAATGCGTTCCCGAAATTGACATTTAAGGTGAATGCTTCGGTTGTGCCGCAACATTTTTTGTCATACGTTTGGAAATGTATAGTTTGCGACAAGTGTTAAGAAATGATAGAACCTCCTTGTATCGACGCTTTAAACTAATTGTTTTTCTTTATATTTTTTATATCTGTCATTATGACTTTTCACTTTTCCTAAATGGTGTGAATACATTTTCTGATATTTTATTTAAATCGCATTATTAATTCCCTATCTTCTTCATTAACATTTGGTCCAATCGAGCCACATAGGAATTAATTTACCGCCTTGGATATCGAAATAAATTGGAGAAGATCATTTTTGGGAAAATATCTGAAGAGGCAGAGGTCACATTAGAGGTCATCACCAGGTCACGAATTCAACAGATTTATATTGGATGCTGATTGGATGATGCACAGTTAAATATATTTTAGTGAACCCAGTACTCTATTGATCAGGTAGTATGTATAAGTGTATTTACATCATTAAAATAAGGTTAGTACCTACATGCACATTTACTTTGTATAATTTTTGCAATTTCAAAGTATGCCTATGTTGGTAATTCTATATTCACTAAAGAAATATAAGTTCGTGGCTCATTTATTAACTGTATTTAGTTTAAAATATTGTCAATTTAATACTAATTTACATACCACGTCCTTATTTAAGTGTAAGTTTACCATTATTAATTTTGCATAGGTTTTATTCATGTGTAAGTGCGATGTAAGAGACCGTTTGTTAAGTTAATTTCAAGATTGTTAAGTTCATATATTAACTGTTAACATCATTTGATCACTAAATTATCATTACATATTTGGCATTATTAGCGTTTCACAATAAATTCAAACCTTTTTATGATTTGTGTAACAGCAATTAGCATATAGTTAATATTGCAATTGTATAATATTCCAGGTTGATCCCTATTGTTTATATAATATCATTGCTGACCACAAGTCTCTCATAATGACCGAAAAGGAAGAATTAAAGGAGCTTACTAAGAAACGCGGCAGTTACAAAGGTCGTTTAACTATTTTTGCATCTTATATCACTAATTTGGAAAAAACATTAAGTTCATCTGAGGTATGTGAATTGCAATTACGTATTGGTAAGATGGAATCTTTGTACGAGCAGTACGATGACATCCAGTTGAGAATAGAATGCATCGTGGATGACATGACCTCTCAGCTTTCTGATAGAAGTGAATTCGAAACACTTTATTTTAAAACTATTTCTAAAGCTCAGGATATATTGTCACGTAATTCCAAACCACGCGATGATGAGAACGAAAAGGGTTCCCATTATACTAATGCTTCTTCACCTCGAAATAACCATCGACTCGTTAAACTACCTGTCATTAAGTTGCCAAAATTTAGTGGATCATACGATAATTGGTTAGAGTTTCATGATTCCTTTTCTAGCCTCATACACTCTGTTGACGATATAGATGAAATAAATAAATTTCACTATCTTAGGGCGTCACTGGAGGGGACGGCTGCTGTGGTGATTCAATCTATCGAGTTTTCTGCCAAAAACTATAAAGTTGCTTGGGATTTGTTATGCGAGCGCTTTGATAACAAACGCTTGTTAATACAAAATCATGTTACGGCCTTATTTAACTTCGACACAATTACTAAAGAGTCCTCTTATAGTCTTAAGCGAGTAATCGACCAATTAAATAAGAATTTGCGTGCACTGGAGTCTTTAGGTGAGCCTACAATACACTGGGACACACTCCTAGTGCATATGGTGTCTCGCAAGCTTGATGCTAAGACATACCGTGAGTGGGAGGAGCTCAAAGGTAAGTTCAACAAGGATGAACGGGTAACACTTACCAAGTTTTTGACATTCTTGCGAAGCCGTGCCGATTTACTCGAAACACTAGAATCATCACGTACTCACCAATCAAATCAGCTTAGTAAAACTGATAAAATTAAAACTATGGTAGGATCGTTCACTTCATCACAATCACATACCAATGATTGTAATAAATCCAATGGCAACCATTATTTATCCGATTGTCCTCAGTTTTTAGGCCTTTCAAATGAGGAAAGGTTCCAGTTATTACCTAATTATAAAGTCTGTTTCAACTGTTTTCGGTCTGGTCACTACGCTAATCATTGTAAGAAGCCCGGTTGTCAAATATGTAAGCGGAAACATAACACACTCGTTCATGTAGCAGATATTAAGTCACAGTCAGCGTCATCAATCCAGGCATCTACGAGTGCAGATAGCACTGATAAGCCAATACCTGAGGACACGCCGAAACGCGCCCTGTCTCTATCTGCCCGCATCGCCGCTTCCGCAAATACAGGGAATGAAGTCTTATTGTCAACCGCTTTAATTAAATTATACGATAATAATAATCGAGAAATCATCGCTCGTGCAGTTCTCGACAGCGGCAGTACTTCATGTCTCATAACCGAAGCTATGTATCAGCGATTAAACTTACCCTGTTCCAGCGTAGACAAATCTATTTTAGGTATTAACAATTCATTATCACACGTAGGTAAAATGATAAACGTGTCAATGAAATCATTGAATGAGGATTATGCTAATAATCTATCATGTTTTGTGTTGCCCTCTATTACAGAGAACGTGCCGTGTAAGCAAGTAGTCTTGTCAAGATTAAACATTCCTACTGATCTTTGTTTAGCGGATCCTAACTTTCACAAACCTTCTACAGTAGATTTAGTCCTTGGTGCCGATATCTTCTGGGACTTGTTAGGATCTCGTAGGATTCAATTAGGTGATAGCAAACCCATACTTTACGAGACTAGACTTGGTTGGTTAGTTTCAGGCCCAGTAAACAGGAGCCATAACTCCGAGTCATCGTCATTAAATTCAGTAAAATGTAATTATTCAAATATTTATAATAATGATCAGCTTCTTAACGATGATATTCAAATCCAACAAACGCGATTTTGGCAGCTCAACAAGATTAGCCCTAAATCATCGTATTATTCAAAAGAGGAGCAATTATGTGAGGATCGTTTTACTAAAAATACTACTAAACTAGAAAATGGTAGTCTTTGCGTTCGTCTGCCTGTCAAAAATCACAATCGTGTAGCAGACATTATTAGATAAAATCGACCATGCACTTGGAGGCATGTGCCGACGGAAATCAACCCGGCTGATCTTATATCACGTGGCGTTGATGCCAACGCTATTCAGTCGCTGAATTAATTGTGGTTGAAACCGGATGTTTCATTATATGTAACCGCAAATAATAAGTTAGATTTAATTGATTTTAGTTATTTTTCCAACCTTTTAAGGCTGAAACGCTGTGTTGCGTATGTTTTACGTTTTGTTGCTATTTGTAAAAAACAAGTTATGATAACTAAATATTTAAGTAATCAATAACAAGCAGCGTTAAATATTTAAATAAAAAATAGTTTTACAGTCCACTCATATCTTCACTAAGCTATTGTTTAATTATTGTAAAAAATATGCACGTAGGACGTCAGAAGCTCTTAGCTACTATTAAGAAGACTTATTGGCCTATCGCTGGGAGACATTTAGTCAAATAAAATTATGTTATCATCAGTGTGTTATGCCGCATGCGAGGCAAGATAGTGCTTCCTATTATGGGAAACCTACCACAGCAGCGTGTCTCACCTAGTTACCCTTTTAAAGCGTAGGGGTAGATAATGCAGGTCCATTATTGTCAGCTAGTCGTCAAGGTTTACGTGGTAATATTCGTATGTTTGGTAGCTTTTTGAAATCGTATTGCAATTCACTATCCGAACACGTAGCCAATGAGGGAATCAATTTTAACTTTAGTCCTCCTTATACTCCCCATTTCGGTGGTATATGGGAGGCTGGTGTGAAGTGCACTAAGTAACATTTAAACAGAGTACTGGGCAATTGTAATTTGACATACGAAGAACTCAATACTGTGTTGGTGCAAATAGAAGCAATATTAAATTCGCGACCGCTCACTCATCTATCTTCTGACCCTAATGATTGACGCCTGGTCATTTTCTGATTGGAAGACCTCTAACGGCACTGCCAACGCCCAACTATGAAGAGTGCTCCCGACCTCAATTAACTCGCTTTCAGCTGATCAAGAAGTTACGACAGCATTTTTGGACGAGATGGAGTAAGGAATACGTTTCTGAACTTCAGCAGCGAGTCCAGTGGCGTACGAGTTCCACATCCTTAAAAGTGGATTCCATGGTTGTCCTCAAGGAAGATTCTCTTCCTCCTCTAAAATGGAAGTTGGGTAGAATTGTAGCGGTTTTCCCTGGACCGGACGGCGCTAACCGAGTGGCCGATGTGAAGACATCAAGCGGAATTGTACGACGAGCCTTTAGCAAGATTTGCCCTCTTCCTGATGATTCTTGTTGAAAGACCAGCTTTCAACGCCCGGGGGCATGTTAAGAAATGATAGAACCTCCTTGTATCGACGCTTTAAACTAATTGTTTTTCTTTATATTTTTTATATCTGTCATTATGACTTTTCACTTTTCCTAAATGGTGTGAATACATTTTCTGATATTTTATTTAAATCGCATTATTAATTCCCTATCTTCTTCATTAACAACAAGAATGGTAGTATTATTTACTGATTAATATCAAAAGAAATCATCAGCATACCCTGGAATAACATATGCTACTTTATTCCGGGAAAACATAAAATCCCTCGGGAAAACGGGTATACCACGAAGTGGAATCTAGTCATAAATATTATGGTTAGTGCTTACCTTAAGCAGCTGTTATCATATTCCAATATTGGCATATATTAGAGCCAATCTTTTAAGCTTTATCAACTTACATCATCATCACTTATCACGTTTTTGATGTCCATCCAATAAGTTTCTCAACCGATAATTACTTAAATTACGTAAATAATTCATCGTAAAGTACTCGTTTAATTGATATCGCTTGCCCTTAACTGCAGGACACCAACGTCGCGCGGATGCCAATCATTTCCTGTGAAAGTATTTCAACGTCGTGACTTTAAACATTTTTCAACTCTAGCAAAGTTCTGAACGGTGCCGCATTGCTCTCCCGCGCCGGACATTTCGAACATCATGAAAATGTTGGTCGTAATTCCAGTCATAAAAAAAAAGTATTGTATAAATGACATTACCTACATAGTTTATCGAAACTGACTTATGGATTGGTTAATAATCATGGACACGTGTTTTAAATTAAGCCCTTTTTCATGTAGGTATTGTTTTTGTAGTTGATTCATAAAAAAATGCATAGATTTATTATGGAATTCGAATATATTTTTTCTGTATAATTTTGCTAATAAGCTACTGTGATTTTATCTGATTTATCTAATGCTTACGTCATTATTGTCTATAAAATTTGCAATACCAAGAGAGATACTCCAAACCAACTTCACTCCAAATCCAAACTTTCGATCAGATTTTTTTTTAAATGTGACCTGTGTTTAACCACAATCTCACAGTAGTCAGTGTTGATGTGGATAGTAAATACACAAAGCCTAGAAGGGAACTGGCTCTCAAAGTACCTGTAAGTATAGTAAGAAACCTAATAAAACACATTTAGCCGAAAATGAGTAAACAAAAAAAATTAAAACTAACAAAGGCACGACTAGCGCCTAGCACATCAGCGGGTGAAAAGCAAAGAGGCAGCAATTAAAATTCTCATCGCCGCTGCCACGCCGCCGTGAAGCGGTTGCATTCTGGACGGTAATCGCGGGGCGTTTTTCAATTAAGCGCGTTTTCACGCTGCGACGGACGGCGGCAGCGCTCGGTTAGCGCCGTACTTTGTCCAAGCCGCAGGGCTGGGCCGAATAATATGTTATGACGTGACGTTAAAGAATATAGGTAGGCTTATCTTTTATGGGCCTGTTGTCACTAGATTTAATGATTCCAAGTGTGCGGAATTTTATTTATCGAAGACCCTAACTTCTAATGCCAGTTCATTTTAGAATGACACAAGTAGGTATCTGAACTAACAATATTTTCTAAATCCTAAATCTTGGAAGGCAGAAAGAAAAACCGTAACAAAGACTTTATGTGGTCTAAAATTGGTGTACTGAAATATTTTTATTATTAGATACGTAACAGCTCTATAAATATTTCCATATTTACTTTCCTAATCATAAGTGAGGGCTTTATACTCGTTTAACAATTTTTTGGCATAAAACCGCGTTCCTGTTATAATAAATGAGCCCATATTTTCTCAACATGAAATAAGTATAACAAATTTTCATATTCATTATATATAGGTACACACAGCCATAGATCAAGCTACACACTACGGCACCTTATGCGGTTGTAATAGGAGCTATTTTGCAACAAAAATGTGTAGCTTGATCTGTGGCCGTGTGTACCATCATTATTAAATTGTAAAACTTATTTGAAAATTATTGACGATACACGAAAACTATCAATATTCAGACCTCCCTATATAATCACTTGAAATACTTGCACTGCATTTTTTCAACCGTTAATGTATTAGGTGACAGTTATAAAACAGAAACCCACAAAAGTGACAAATTGACAGCCCTATTAGGCTGCGGGTGGCGGGCGCCCTGTCTCAAACAAATCGCTTCACCACTAAAAGGGTTTGACGGGATACGTCGCGCACCGAAAAAGAAATTAGTCTTAACACAACACTTTGAAGTCGTATCGTGTAACATCGACCTAATTGCGTCATCTTTGATCTCATCGGTATTTCTGTCTTGTTTTTATTAGGCTAGTGGATGGGAATTATTGTAGTCAAGAAATATTTATCGATAAAAATTTGAATTATTAAAATTCGTCATCTGTCACTTTTATTACCGCATAATTTTATTGTTGGGACATATTGGCTTTTGTGGCAGTACCTATTACTTTTATCGCATAATTTTGCTACGAAATTTATGATCAATTTTTTGACGTTTTGTTAATTAGTCTTGTTACTGGGAAAAAATCATATTTAAATATGATACAAGGTGCTTATGGACGATTGATCAGTGGTAGTGACATCAAAGTACCTTGGCAAAGGTGATAGATTCAAATCCTATAGGTACCCCATTTGAGGGTGCCCTCAGGCGTGATTACCTAAATGTTGCCCGGTTGAGAGCCTTTTGCGCTCGTCGATTTGTTCGGTAAGGTTGATGAAGCCATCAGAGGCTAGAGGAGAACTTTACTCCTTTCCAAAAAAAATATCACGACCTACAATGGACTTGAGATCGTGAGGAAACCATAGCAGAGTTGATAATCTGTCACTAAGTACCTACCTAATGATGTTTTGACATCTACAGATGAGAACCAGTTTCTGTCTAAATTTGATGTGTTTTACACCTTTCGGTCACAAGAAGTCACATCATTACAGACCTACCATAGCGAAATCTCATTTGATTCGATCTATGCTTTGATCTGTCAGTCAGACAGTTTTATTCTATTGAAAAGGAGGTATAAATAGCAAAATCTATCGATATAAATTAATAATTTTATCGACTAGATCCCAACTCTACACCGCGTGTATAATGCGTGTGAAGGTTGATGGGGAGCAGTCCGGTCGGTAATGGTTCTGTCACTGATAGCTGATGTTTGAATGATGTGTTATACCTTACTGCTGTTCACCATCATAATGATATGACTGGTTTGTGTGACAAATTACATGTGGATATATTTATAGAATGATATATCGGGAAACGCGTGGTGGTCTTAAATCCATTGATAGGAGGATATTATACCGGTGAAAGGAAAAAAAGGGATATACTGGAAGGGGTTCGAACATTTATCATAAGCAACTTTATGATAGAACCAAATTTAAAAATAAGTACACATAATGTGTCACATAGTGTAGTGTGTTGTCAATGATGACTTATGGAGCAGAAACGTGGTCGCTTACGATGGCCCTCACAAGAAGGCTCAGGATCACCCAAAGAGAAATGGAAAGGGCTATGGTCGGAGTTTCCCTGCGAGATCGAATCAGAAATGATGAGATCCGCAGGCGAACCAAAATAACCGACATAGCCCGAAGAATTGCCAAACTGAAGTGGCAGTGAGCGGGACACATCACTCGTAGAACCGACGGCAGAGAGACGCTGGGGCAGAAAGGTTCTCGAGTGGCGACCACTAACTGGAAGACGCAGCATGCAGGCCCCCCACAAGGTGAACTGATGATCTAGTGAGGGTCGCAGGAAACCGCTGGATGCGGGCAGCGCAAGACCGAGACCTTTGTCCAGCAGTGATGATGATAGTTCAGAAAAGCCGTATGAAGCCGGGATGGGTTGCTAGTCTGTAATATCCACTTTCCAACTTGTTTGACTCACATGAGAAAATAACTCTACAAAAGTAGATACCTAGATAATAAATAAAGCCCATCATTAAAACACTTTTTATACTAAGAGTATAGTGTACCTCATTTCATCGTGACATTAATCAACGTTATCGATACGACAGGGTGACGGACTCTACACGATAGCGTTAATTCTGACGTGAACTCACGCGCATTGTTTATGGCGAGAGCTCACGCGATCTGTGGCGCCGCTGAGCATACAAGTAAAATGAATAAGTAGAGTCTCTAATATAAGTAGCTGGTTTACATTAGTTTTTGCCGTATTTTGCCATTTCCATCAAGATCCTGAGATTTGGTGACGATGGGACCACCTCACTACTCTTTCGAATATATATTTTTTTAATCGGTTTACATAATATGGCGGGGTAATCGCGTAACAAACATACAGTCGAATTGAGAACCTCCTCCTTTTTTGAAGTCGGTTAAAAAATGGAAACCCAGTTTAATAAAGTTATGCGGTAGCCTTGCCGGAATCAAAATTATACTTACTTACTTTTAAGCTTTCGTGAAGAAAAGAAACTGTTAATGAAATGGGAATCTTAGAGACTTAATTTTCAGATCTGATTTTGATAAAGCTTCGCGAAGTAAGTTGATCTCTAGGGACGCGGCTGAATAAATACGATACGTCTGGATGGAACACATAAGCCTGCCAAAAAAAGAGAATGTTTTCAATGAACCTAGTTTCAGATGCATAAAGATGTACCTTATCTTAGCCTTTTACATAAACCAACCAATTAATTCAACCTCAATTTAAAGATTCATCCACCATTAAAGTTAGTAAAATATCCTGATTTATAGAGGTAAATTACTCGATGATTACAACAGGCATCATAAAATCTTAAAAAACACAACCGCATCATTAAATATTTACGCAACTGCAAAAAAGATCGTTTCCAAACGTCAATCCATCATCCGACCAATAATTTTACGACACGAATAACATTTGACGTCAAAAAAACGACCGGAAATCGGTATTTTTTGACCACTTTAAACACTGACCGCGTAACCGTGTAAAATTAAAGATGGAATTATAAATGCGTTTGGCTAGACACTATCATTAGTGCGGCGGATCGTTTAGGTTTACACCACATCAAAAAACATCATCCATCAACGCATTAAAGAAATCGGTTCCTTTGAAAGATGACGGGGCATCGGACAGGCGCCGTTTAATTGATAGTTTGGGGTATCTTATTAAAATAATCACTGCAGGACCTCCGGGTTTGAATAAATATTGTATTTCTGACAAATTAACGGAAGAAGTGGTGTAAAAAAATGTAGTGGTGCCGACGAGTCGTCCACTCTGTGTAAATAGGTCGAGGGATGAGAAAGCGCTTTTTGAAACTACGACTATGAAAGGACTTGGAGTGGCGTTGATATTGCTGAGTTCGCTTTACATAGCTTCAAATTGTGTGGTTTAAGTAACGGAAACATGTTAGAGGAACTTATAGTTAAGCCTACTTAACCTATAGATGATTATATAAATGAATCAACAGATGAAACGACTTCTATAAAACTTTAGAACAAGACGAAATAAAGCAATGATCATTTAGTGGTAGTAAGTGTCCAAAAATTCCAAGACAAAGGATTTTTGTTGGTTCAAATGAAGCTTTCATTGAAAGATTTGTAGATGTTGAAAGATTTTGTAGTAGCTGGGTCATGTGGCCCGGTGGCTGACTCATCATCTCAAGCTGAAAATCATTTGCCAAGGGCCAACCGGTGTGTTCCGACATCTGCACTTAAAAGCCAGTTCCCTTCTAGGCTTTGTAGGCTTACCACCTGTGGCCACGTCATCATTTATCATAGTGACATGGTGGTCAATCACAAGCCTATTAGCAGAAAAAGGTTTTAAAGAGACGTACCTTCCTTCATACTACTTATTTGTACCGGTAGGACCTTGTTCCTCCATCCATAAAATTTCGACATTCGACACTAAGCAAAAATATCGCTATCACTATCGAAAACCTACAAGCAACCGTTAACCCCGGTCGGCTTCTTTGATGTTGCGGCATGTTTACACTAAGCTAACTGAGAAACAAGTCATTTCAGCGGCGTCTGAACATGCCGCCAGCTTTGATGTTGCCGCCTGGACGCTTTTTGCCCGCCATGTTGAGTTATTGCCGACATGTTTGGTGCAGTGACGAGACACGTCTGGGCTCGACTCCCGGGTTACGCTAAATTTCAATCACCTTGCGTGTGGCACAACTGAAATAGAACTTTTTGTTTTTAATTAGGACGGTGGGTTAATTTCAAGGTTTATGATGACTTTCATATTTTTTAATTTGTTTTAAATTGGGTTTGAGTAAATTAGTTCTTAGGGTGCAAATTTATTAATATTTGGGACCATAAAAACTCATCGTTTTCGGGCATATTGTTTTGGAACAGTGTAATTACTTGTTATTTTTATTTGGGTTTTTTTATGATTGACCAAAATTAGCTAGAGTCGGTACCTACTAACTGATTGCTTCATGGAACTCTTTTAAGTCGGCTAAAAAGGGTTACTGTATGTGACATCTTATGTCTAACGACAAACATAGGTTTTTATAAATCAAACATCCCTGTAGAATTAACATGCAGCATTATAACAGTTACTAAAACAATGAAAATAGTTTACCAAATATGTTTCGATGAACTTGATCAAAAAGTTTTCATCTAAAACTTTCAATAAGTTAACGCTAAAAAGTATTCTGAACGCGCGAGGCGGTCGCCGGGGCGGGGCGCGCGTGACCCCGCCCAGTGACGTCACACAACAACATGGCCGCCAACAGATGCAAACTGCAACTGCAATGTTGACAGGTCTGAGTTGCCTGCTTGCTTCTCCTATATTTGTTTAATTGGGCTTTAATTTTAAAAAAAATATTTTTAAGTGATTGTTGTGGTCATGACATATTCTTAAAAAAAAATAATGATAGTTCAGTGGTAGTGACCATGGATGCCGCGACGAAGGTCGTACCGTACCTCTGGTATTGCAAAGGGCGATAGGCGACGGTACCCACTTACTATCAGGTGGTCCGCAGGCCTACTTGTCAACCTTCTCACATAAAAAAAAAATTTGACCATGGAATTATAGTAGGTACCTACCAAACGTTTAATAGGTAGATACTTAGTTATAAATGAATTAAAAAAAAATATTGTCTGTGGAAATACATAACCTAAAAATATTGTAAAATCAACATAATAAATTAAGGTTGAATTTTTTTTATTCTGTTAATTTAATGCAATTAAGTCATTTGATGATGCTTGGCAATAATTTGCCTATCTGATAGTAGATGGTACGCTTGCAACACCAGGAGTTTTACTCACGTGTTGAAAACCTTTTCTCTCCGTGATGAGGTCTGGCGACTTTTCTCATTAAGTTATTTGGCTGCAGAACTTGCAAAAAGTTATAGCTTCTCTACGTATAAGGACTACTTATCTTTACCTACAATCTCACCGTGGTCAGTGATGATGTGGCGGAAGGTGATTAAAGCCTACAAAAAAGCCTAGAGGGAACTAGCTTTCAAGTGCAGCTATCGGACACCGGTAGTTGCTTGGCAACAGATTTTCAATTTGAGGGTGTTAGCCAGCTAACTACTCCACCAGTCATTGTGCCTCTTTGAGAATAAATTCTATGCTCAACTGGTACCGAGTCTCAACTTAAACTGTAAGCTATACTTAAGTACAATTTCCAAGTTAAGTAACGGTCATTACAGTTCCGGTTCTGAGGTCTTAAGTAAAAATACTTAAGTTAACCGCAGTCTGGCCTCTAATCACGTAATTATAGTTATTATTATGGTTTCCGATTGAAAACTGGCACGGATTTGGGATTTTAGTTTAGTTTATTTTCTCTCGTTATAAAAATGCCTTATTTATTTTTCTAGGTTAATAAGATATTGCTATTAAAATAAGATAGTATAATACAATTTTAGGACTGCCTTCAAAAATATTATGTTAAAAGTTATTTATTTTTAAATTTTAAAACATTTTTAATTTAAGAAATACTACAATGCCTTTTCAGTCTACTCTCCTTTAGGTGGAGGCTTCGGTTGGGGCGTTAAATTCAAATTTTATCACGTTTTTTGCTAATTGCAGCTCAGTTATAGGTCGTAAGTTATCAACATGTTATTTGCGACAAGAATGGTAGTATATTTACTGATTAATAACAAAAGAAATCATCAACATATTCCTCCAAGGTATATTACTGACATATACGACTATTTCATGAAAATGTTACTAATATACCTTGGAGGAATATGTTGATGATTTCTTTTGTTATTAATCAGTAATATTAAATAACATGTTGATAACTTACGACCTATAACTGAGCTGCAATTGCCAAAAAACGTGATAAAATTTGAATTTAACGCTCCAACCGAAGGTTTACCCATAAGCCACATACATTTTGCAGAAATATTAGTTTCGATACAGCTCGTCACTCCATACCTGTGCATCAGTCATCATTCGACGTACCCCTCAATAACGTAATGACCGCTCGTCCAACGAGGCGCCAACATTCGGCTTTCGGCTTTCAGCCCCGACAAAATGATATGTAATTTGCTCAAACCACAGACGGACAGATAGACAATCACGATTCCATTTCCATCGGACCTCAAACCAATTAGAAAAGCCAACCGCGGTACGAGGGTCAAATTACAGATACCAATACTAAATTGGCCGTTTAATCAAGTATTGGCGTGATGGTCGGCCAACCTATTCATTAGCGTAGATATTGGGGCGCGAATTTGCCAAATTTGTGTGTCAAATGTTTGATGAATGTTCGAGAGCATTAAAAAGCGATTTTCTGGCGCCACCAAATAACGGTTGGCGCCAAAACAATTGTAATTACCCTACCTGACGCTCTTTTGTCTGTTTATTTTAAAGAAGGTAATTTAGGACACTTCCTGGGTGGTTTTAAAGTTATGAATGAAGGTACACTTTTTATTGGTAACAATGTGGTACGTTAACTAATTTTTATCTATACTAATATTATAAAGAGGAAAGATTTGATTGTTTGTTTGTATGTTTGTTTGTTTGCATTGAATAGGCTCCGAAACTACTGGACCGATTTGAAAAATTCTTTCACTAATAGGAAGCTACATTATTCCTGAAGGTTATAGGCTACTTTTTATCCCGGGAACGCGAGTGAAACCGCGCGGAACAGCTAGTACTGAATAAAAATAAAAAATATCCTGGGACATTTTTTCACACACGGTTATTTGATCCCAAACTAAGCAGAGCTTGTACTATGGAAACCAGATAACTGATATACTACATATACTACTTTTTTTGTTAATACATACTTATATAGATAATTACACCTAGACATGACAAACAGACATGTTCATGCACACAAATGTTTGTCCTGGATGAGAATCGAACCCACGACCTGCGGCGCAATAGGTGGTGTCTTAACCAACTGCGCCAACTGGCCCGTCAATAATAATAATGAGATGATAATATAAGAATAATGAGGTATTGTAATTTTTGTCTTTATGAAGGGTGTCAAAATATACTTGTACTTAAGTTAAGACTCAGATAATCCTATCTTTAATCTATTATCCATTCATTAAAATAACAATAAAGCTTATGATACAATAATATTGTAGAAAGAATTCATTTTTGTTCGTTTAATTGTTTTGTTAACCTAAAGTCTCGTCTTTAAATCTTTCTCCTAAAACTACTAAACGAAAGGCATTTCAATTCTAAAGATTCATGTAAGTAATTGTTATTCGACTTAATAATGAAATCAACCATTTGTTAACTAAGTATATCCTAAGTACGTACCTAGTAAAAAATATTAATGTACTTTGTTAATATAATCGAATGAGATGAAACCGGTAATGATAGGTTACGTAAACATGTAGACACATTTCATCCTATACCTATCTAAAAATATCTCACTCAGATAAACAGACAAATAAATCCAATCACTTATATTCCTATAAAGAATAACAGAGATCCTAAGGGCCTTTCATATTTGACGGCACTTATAACGGTAGTGGACGCGAACAATAAATTTAATTAAATCTCAATAGCAAGACAAGGAGCCTGTGTCGTTATATCGCCTTTATTGAACCTTCAAACGCAGCCTCCCTTATGCAGACGTTCTATTCATGCTTCCGATCGCCTCCGAACGAACACTCGTGTCCTCCAAACGTCTCAGACGATTTGAATTTCAAACGATACGATTCTAAAATCAAAAGCGCCGCACGCTCGTGACTCGCGGTTACCAATCAGCGATTCCATCGCTTTTTACGGTGACAAGTGTCCAATTATCTTTGATTGAAATAATAATAGAGGGCTCGAGATGGAAGCGCTTGCAGCATTCGAAATTAGACTCGGAGCTCTGAAGTTCCAGCTTAGGAATTCAGCTTTTTACTACGCCCCACCCGTGAAGGTTTTGAAAGACCAACTTGACATTTTTGAACGTGGCGGCAGGCTTGTCGGCGGCGTCCGCGAATATTTCCGACGTGTTTTGTCCTATTATTTATTCCGGCGGCACTTCTTTCTTTACTAAATCGATTCTAAAGAATTTCGCAACCATAGAAGGAAAATATTTTGCGATTTCTCTAGCAGAAACGGTTTCTTTGTTAGTCTTAATCACTCGCTGTCGAGAATCGGAAAGATTTATCGCTGATGAGCAAGCATTGTTTTATAACTCGCTCGATAAGTTATCAATGAGATAAAGAAATCAGCTGTAATTATAGAAGTAAGTTCAGTGCACTTAAAGAATCAAAAAGGATTTTTGAATACTGAATATATCGATCAACATGCAACATACAAATGCAAGTTTATCTTACATTACGTAGCGGATCTAATCGATATTCACATTGATGGATACAGACAGACAGACAATCGACTTAGTTTAGTATTCGTTGCAACAAATGCAAATCCGTGCACATTTGCATGCATATTTCATAGCATCGCTGGGTACTGTATCTGGAACACTAATTAGGACCTCCCGCGTAGAGCGAGACTTACGTTGCGTAGATCTTTGGTTTATACCCAACTGATACATGATTTATGTGTTATTTGATTTATATTCAAGTGAAATCAAATCTTAAATGATAAATAGATTAAATACAATCTTGTTATAATTTTAAAAAAGTCCACTCCTAATAGGATTTAAGCAACTACGTATGGATTGCAAAAGAAAGGTGCTCGAGTTGCGACCGCGAACCGGAAGACGTAGCGTGGACAGGCCCCCCACAAGGTGGACCGACGATCTTATAACGGTCGCGGGAAACGGCTGGATGTGGGTAGCGCACGACCGGTCATCGTGGAGATCCTTGGGGGAGGCTTTTGTCTAGCAGTGGACGTCTTTTGGTTGACATGATGATGATGAGACCTACCTAAGCTCCTAAGAAAAGGCGTAAGCAAGTTAAGTATCTTCTAGCTGGATATTTTTTTTTCTCAAATCCAAAGCAAGTTATCAAATTCGGGTAATTTTATCCAAAAATTTTGGAAGTACTGTGAATTTGGGTAGTGAATTCCGTTCAACAAACTTGCATCAAATAGATTTTAGAACTTAGATGTAAGTACTAGTACATACTAAAGTATCCTGTTCCATTGAGCATTAAATCGCAATTCGGATCGGATGACAGCGGATGTCGAGCTGTCAACAGCGGGCGCACCGACTGACGGACGCGTCTGCGCCTGCCACTTCAATTTTTTACAAACGCTCGGTGCATTTCGCAAAGCTTCGGCTCGCATTCGTTAGTAGCGTACGCGGTTTGAATGATATGCTTCTTCTGAATTCTGATTGCGAATCGGATTTTTTTACGAGAGATCTGAGTTATTTTTGTAAAAGCTGTTACTTTGCTATGAATTGAATTGTAGTAGGTACCAGATAATGTTTTTAGGGTTATTTTTAAGTCACCTGCAGTAGGTCTTATGGGTAAGTACTTTTCAATATGAAAAAAAAACAATGTTTTCATATTATATCTATCGTTAATATTGCTAGATCGTTTATGTGAAGTTCGTTGGAAGTAAATTTTATAATTGGTCTTATTGAATACTTTCGTGCTCGTATTAGATGAACTACAATTAACCCTGTATACTATTTCAATGAAAATATTAAGACTGTTATTTCATTATTAGTTCTATATATAACCCAGCAAAATGTAAGTGCATGTGGGCTGATAAGATATAAAGACACATGTTAAAAAATACATGTATTTGCAATATAATTATGTTCTATGTGGTTACCGATGACATTAGCATGGTTGCGGGTAGTTATATAAGTAAGATTAGAAAAAATAAGCATGTAATTTTTATTTTTAGGGTACCGTACCTCAAAAGGATAAAAACGGAACTCTTATAGGAGCACTCGTGTGTCTGTCTGTCCGTCCGTCTGTCACAGCCAATTTGCTCCGAAACTACTGAACCGATTGAGTATAAATTTGGTACACATATTATGTAAGTTGGTGACCAAACACGTACGTGTAACATAAATTAATGATTTTTAAACATGGGGGACCATTTTAGGGGTAAATTAAAAAAGGTTTTGCAAACTATATTGTGTGACATGTGAGAAGGTAGTATATAAAGTACCTATAATAAATTCGACTTTATTTATTTTGATCTGGAGGAGACCTCTATAGATTGATGAATATATAAATATAGGTATATTTTGTCTCACTTCGAATTACGACTTGTAAATAATTTCTTACTTGTTTGTTTCTTTGTATGTTTGAACGCGCTAATCTTCGGAGCTACTAGTCCGATTTGAAAAATTAACTCTATCACTAATAGGAAGCTACATTATCCCCGAAGGTTATAGGCTACTTTTAATCCCGGGAACGCGAGTGAAACCGCGGGGAACAGCTAGTAGTCTATAAAATATTAAAATTCAATCAAACTATTTAGGTACAGTCAATTCACTGCATATCGATGATACTAAAAAGCGTCATCAAAACGGTGCTAGCTAATGCTGCTGGTATAAAAAGAAATCAGACAATTCATATCAATGACAAAAATTAAACTTTAGATTTCCTCATAAAATATAATAGGTACCTAAACTTACAAAGTAGAACTAGCAAATTGAGAGCACAAAACATAAAACTACATTGTTACCGGTCAGTTCAAGTAATAACGGAATTCCAGCTTTAACTACAACATTAACACTGGAGTCTTATCCATCAATGGCACCGCAAAAACGCTCACAAAGTCATGTCGTTTCATTGTGTGCAAAGTGCTTGGCAAACGACCCCTTGACACACGCCTCTACAATCAAAACCTACCATAACACTTCGAATTAAAATCTCTTTTACCTTGACTGATGAAGGAATTGAATCTAGAAATGTGGCTTAGGCATATTGGACTTTATATTTGAGGGTTAGAGTGTGAATTAAGGTGTGGTTGATATGTTTGTTAAGACGAGTGCTCAGTCCCAGATATTCACCGACAATGCGGTGGTGACTAAAAAAGTGATATCAATCATCTGTGACGATGATGGACGACATGTTGAGGCGTAAAGGTGCTTTCAGAATGGGGTATAACACGTGATATGTGTACATTAAGGTGATGTCACTTCATGAAGTCTATTAGAAAAGGTTTTTTTAAACCAATGTATCGCCTGTATAGATACTGTCGTAAAAATATTGCCATACATATTGGAGGTAAAGTCAAGCTCATAAAAACGTAAAAAAAAACTCATTTACTAAAAATGTATTTACTATTAATTAAAAATGAATCCGTCCAATGATATATAATTGAATCCGTCAATATTATGTAGTCTAGAATTATTTGAAATCTTGTGATTAATTTTTAATTTCAAATTAAATTGCCTCCTTGGCTATATGTAGACATATCCAGGTATAAAAAACTAGTAGCATGTAGGTATTTCTACGTACCTATAGGTATCCCATAACATATTTTATGCAATCTTTAAAGAATCATAATAATTCCCTCCACTCTTTTTCTGTTCCATGTAAAAGTTATTTAAAATTTCTTATCAATAAAATCTACGTAAGCCTAACGGTATACTTAAAACGGCTCAGTTATCCAAACGGTAGTAAAAGAAACGCCACTTAATCCGAAAAAAGTGGACGGCATAATTTTTTATCGACTAATGTTATCGTAAATTGGCGACAAAGTGCCGCCCGGCCGCATGTGTCGACATATCGATAACATTATAAATTAAGTTTAAAGCTTTGCGATAAGCGTCGAGTGTGGCGGCGAACTAACAAGGCGTTTTTTTAGTGTTCCTTATGGCTATAATGTAAAACGGTCATATCTTTACAATAAATTATAAATCAAAGTATAAAAAGCTAGTTTTTTTTTATTTCTAACTTCTGCCCCGCGTTCTTGAGGGATAAAAAGTAGCCCATGTGTTAATCCAGCTACTTCCATACCAAATTTAATCAAAATTGGTCCAGCCCTTTGAGCCTGAAGAAGTAACAGAGCTTTTCATTGAAAAGTAATCCTGTATAAAGCTGTTTAAATTTCATTAACAGACTCAATGTAAATGGTTTACCAGCCTTCATATTATTATACAAATTTGTTGATAACATATTATTATTGAAAAGGTATATCGCTTTTCAATGTTTAACTAGAAGACTAGTTCATCCCTCCTATTTGTTCCCTTACATTACTCTGAAATTGTAATATTTATAAAACACAAGATAAATTAAACCTGAGTTGGTATTTATGTCATATGATGCGCAACTCAACACAAATAAAAAAATAATAACGTTACCTTATGATACTCATACCTTATCTTCAATCTATAAAAATACATACGGAACACGCAACGTTAATCTTCTAAATCAGTCTTAACGTATTTTAAATTTACGACTCTGTCCTAATCCGCCATATCTTAATTTCGAGAGCTCCTTTTACGTATTAGTTATCTTGAAAAGTTAATATTGTTTTTAAATTAATCCTCAGAAGCCGCAAGTTAACTTTATAATTTTATTGTTTTAAATTATACGATAATTCAGCACCTACCTGATTATGCTTGAAAAGTATTTTCAGAATTTATTAATTGCAGATCATTGGTTCAGTTCGGAAGGGTATAATAGGCCGAAAGAGCACGGATGTAGGTATACGTATCGTATTAGTTTACCTAAAAAAATCCAAAAAATATCAGAAAATTATTTTAGTATCAAAGAATGCTAACTAATGACATTAGATTACCTACTAAAATAGTTCACTCACCCCATCGCTACATTCCAAATCAAAAGCCTAACATTGGAAATCCAAAATCATCCTGTATATTTATGGATCACTGCGACAATTAAAAACCTTTTACAAAACAATTGCTGCAACATTTTTCGCAGAAATAAAAAGGCAAGTCTCCAAGGCTCTTCGGGTAATTAAATTTAATTGCAATGACGTACATAATTTCCTGTCAATTAATCATGTCACACGTCCGTCAACGAGTTTGTTGCCGTATTTTTTGCCGTATTTTTTTGCCGTTATTACCTAAATAGGCAGGTTTGCACTTATGGACGAACAATTGCGAGACATTCAATGTTAATTATGTCCTTAAATAACTCGTGGGACATTTACATCTATGCTGTTCGTTTGTGTTATGGATGTTTTTTTTTATGCCCTTTTAGATTTTCTTGTTTTAATTGAAGTTCGGTTGGTGTTTAGATGCCATAGGCTTAATTTCCATATAGAATAGACTTTTTATGCATTAACAATTATGCTGTTTAAGGGACTGACCATTGTCCAGATAAGGAAGTCAAATTCAATGAATGATGAATTATCAGTAGATAATTTATAGAAATATTGATGCCGATTCTGTTGTTTACGAACTTAACTAATATTAGACAAGTCACCTCTCTTTCATTTCAACCTTATTGAAAAAAGATAGAACATTTTTAATGCTGTCAGTTTAATCCATACCGTCGTAATGTACTTACGGGTAAATAGTCGTGACCAATAAAGATCGCGCTTAAATTCACGTTGAAATGTGTGATCGGATTAAACTGACAGGACTAAAATATCTTGCATCCCTTTCTTATATTTACTATTAGAAAGAGATATAGTGAGATTAAATTTATTTAGTTCCTAAACAACAGAATCGGCACCATTGTGTCTAAATTCACATTAAAATAAGCAATCGGACTAATTTGACAGGATTGTTATATCGTATGTTTTATCCTTATAGAGATACCTATACCTAGTGAGATTAAATTAGTTTAGTTTGTATAATAAATATTCATTTTAATTATAGTAAACATTCTTTTTTATTTCAGGTATGGCAGGTTCGTGTACACATATTTTTGCACCTCGTTACATATTGATGCGTTGTTCGAAAATGTACGGATCGACTGACTTTTCCGATGGAGTGGCTTACTCGGTGTATACCTGGATTTCACGTGCTCAGCTACTACATATTTCTCAGGTATAAACTCGGTATAAATTTGTTAATCGTTGTTATACCTATAAAACGATAGGAAATATCTTTTAAAATTTGCAGCGCGTCAGGAAAAGGTAGAGAAGGATTGCAGGGATTATCATCGTACCAAGATGGTACGGAGATTATCATATTCCAAATGAGTACTTCTCCTTTTGCTTTTTAATATAAATTCTAGTGTATTTAATTCTTTTTTATTAATATTTTTCACATTTTAATTAATATTATTTGACACTTTTAAATTTATCCATATTACTATTTTTATTCTACATGATGCTTTGAGTAAGTATTAGGACATGATGCTATTTTAGAATCCTTATGTCATGCATCCCAGATGGCATATGGTAACATTAAAGTGTCATTTTATATTGACAGTAAACTTTTCTAACCGTTTTACTACTTACGTAAATTGTCTATGTTTTTGTAAAGGAGTATCAAAGGAGTCTATATCTATATACCAATAATAAAGCTGAAGAGTTTGTTTGTTTGAATGCGCTAATCTCCAGAGTTACTGGTCCGATTCAAAAAATTATTTTACTAATAGGAAGCTACATTATCCTATTTTTTATCCCGGAGTGAAGCCGCGGGGAAAAACTAGTACAAAATATAAGTATTATACCTATGTATATATGACTTATGACTTTACGAGTAGCAAGAACTTACTTTTCGTTGTTTCTCATAAATTAGAGTTTTTATTTAGTTTGCATCTGTGTGCAAAATTTCATACTTTCTAGGTCCAAGAGTTTGAGCTGATCGCTATATTCTGTTCTTTTAGTATGAATTGATGATAAACATTTGCAAAAATATGTATTACGTATACCATGCAATTTAAATAATTGATAAGTGTAGTGCGATTTAGAGTAACACTTTACCACTTCAAAGGCGCAGGAAGGCACAAATCACTTAGGTGTCGATACGCCGCTGTTTTGTACTCAGTTTGTGCACTTGTCTGACCACTTGAGAATCTTGGGTTATCCGTACTGCTACTTGTTTAAAAAGTGATACGTCTGCGGCATGTTTCATCTTTGCTGCTAGTGTTTATTCTTAGAAACCTTATACACGTACTATTAAATTAAGTAGGTACGGTGTAATGAGGGATGGGCATAAAGTCTTTTTGACCGGTTTGTTTGGCTTAAACAATGTATATTCGACGACTTACGAATCAAACACTGGATTACTGGGTCGAATATTGAAAAAAAGTTGAAAATCTGTCGCCAAGCACTTTCCGGTGTGTTCCGACAGCTACACTTGAGAGCTAGTTCCCTTCTAGGCTTTGTGTGCTTAATATCACTGACCACGGTGAGATTGTGGTCAAGCACAGGCGTACGTAGTAATTGTATGAACCAATTAGGCTTCCTAAATTACTTGACAGATTGTCAGTGTTATTACTCACCCAAACATTAAGGATAATTCAAGGCCAACGATGTAATAGAAGATTTCAAACATTATACTTATTTCTTGAGATAATTGCACATCAAAAACCGCCAATAACTGGGTACCGTCATCACCGGCGCTCTTTGTTCCATTTGGCTCTTGTAATTGATAAAATGGAGATTACATGCGGTTATTTTAATTTTAATCTAATTTAAGGGATTTTGGTTAGGAAAAGTAAACTGAAAGGACATTGAAATATACCATAAACAGTTTGAAATCATTACCTAAAAAAATATATCCACAAAATTAATTATGCATAAAAGTACACTTGAGCGTGAGCGTAAGACTTACTGACTACTAGAGAATACTAACTATTCCTAACATCGTTTTCTAGCCCCAACACTACGTATTGACTACGACGACGCAACGCCCGTGTGGCATCGCTCTAATGGTGTTGCTAAGGCTCCTGATTCTATTCTTACTGACTGACTGATATGACAGAGTTCCATATATAAAAGCGGTGAATTACAAATAACCCCATATATAACGTAGGTAAGTACCTATCCACTAAGAAAGGGTTTTTCAACTTCTACCCCTAAGGGTATAAAATAGAAAATTGTTGACCATTAAATACAAAAAGACCATTAAATACAGAAGAGTTCTCGAGTGGCGACCACGAACCGGAAGACGCAGCGTGGGCAGACCGCCTACAAGGTGGACCGATGATCTTGTGAGGGTCGCGGGAAACCGCTGGATGCGGGTAGCGCAAGACCGGCCATTGTGGAGATCCTTGGGGGAGTCCTTTGTCCAGCAGTGGACGTCTTTCGGCTGACATGATGATGATGATGAAATACAAAAAGTATAATTTATTAGCAAAACATGTAAGAGAAGCGGATCTTCGGTAAATAAATTATAGTTGTAATTCCACGTGTCACAATAACAATATGTAGTAAAGACATATTAAATATCATATAATTTTATAAATTAATAAAATACAGTTTACGCTGTTATTAATAAAATTTAATGGTAATTTTAACAGCAAAAATATTTTCGGTTACAGCTGCATGTAAACCATTCTTTACTCGCCTTGCCTTACTTAGGTAGGTGTATCATTATATTTTTTCATTGCGCTTTTTGCTTCAATTCAGTTGAAATTAATGCCGATTTGGGCCAATTGAGCCGATGACGGATGGCTGATCGTCTTTTTTTATATATAATGAGGGGCTTTTTGAGTAGTAGGTACTTAACAATTATTTACACGCAACGCGACTCTTTGTTACTTTAAATAAGCTTTTGTGAGTTGATTGTAATTTATACATGATTGTTTGATGCATCTACAAAATATTATAGGCTTTATTTTCTACTTAAGTAAATAAACACATTTTTTTCTAATTTGAGTAACATAAGGTGTGCTTGACTTGGCAAGCGTAATGTGGGACGCCCTTAAGCGATGGACAGACGACCTGAAAAAGCTAGCCTATAAACAGCAGTGGACGCAAAATGGCTGATGATCATGATGATGAAGGTGTTAAAAGTTACATAGTAAATGCTGTAGCGAAGGTTATGAGTTCTAATCTTAGGTATTTTTATTATTCCAGCATTCCGTGAAGGAAAAAAATAGTGAGGTAAATAATAAAATAATTTGTGAATTTTTTCTCACAAATTATTTACTGATAAGGAACCACTGTAACGATTTAAATAGTTTCAAAAGTTAACGAATAAATATCAAACATTTAGAGGCTTCTTTGCTATGTACTCAATGGCCACACAAAAGAGCCATAAAATAAACGAACCGGTGCGGTGTTAAAACTGATTATTACATCGACAAAATTGAAAACTGTCAGACACTCCATGGAGTGTTTACTCTGTAGGCAAGTGCTTGAGCGAGTCAACTCGCCCGCGTCACGGTAGCGCGGACGAGTATTTTGTTTACGGTGCTGTGTAAACATTGATGTTGAGAGCAAGTGAATAATTGTGCACCATTGTTGGAATAGACAACTAGTGATGAGCAGTATTTTAGTTTCAATGTAGTCAGTAGATAATTTCTGGTACCTATTAAAATATTTTTTTACTGAATTGTGAAGTAATGCGTGAAGGTCAACCATTTATTTTTTAATTTGACCATCGATTAACATATTAAACTTAATAAAATCGTTGTCTTATTAAATTTAATATCAATATCTCTTTACAACTATATTCTGTTGAAAATAGTTTTTAAAAAATAACTGCAAAAATATTTATCGAAAAACGTAAAATTCATCCGCTAAATATTGCCCCAGTCCTAATAAACTTAAACACTTACATTGAATACGATTTTGTATGATCGATGATCGGAACGCACTCTGCGTCTACTTAATCGTGTTTACAAAGTAAACACTCACTATAGACTTTTTAAAAATCCACGGGTGGCCAGCTACTGTTTGCCTTTTACCTACGATTCGAATGCACCTTCGTTCCAAATTTAAACATTTACGACATTCTAAAATGGTTCATATTTCATTGGCAGATTATTAAATAAACTATTGAATATTATTGCTTTGAATGTTTTTATTTCTGTCATTCAAAAATACATCTTAGAATATTTAGAAATAGAGTAATTTTAGAAAGGTCTATTTTTTATCATGTTACTGTTTGATGAAACAATACTTGAAATAATATTGAGACCTCATCTGCTGTAATGTTTATATAGGTAATGCAGGAGGTCCAAAATAATGCATTCGAAAAATATTAGCTTTGGTACAAACATTAATTCATTAATATTAGTCCATTTTAAAAATTTGGAATTACGTGACTTTTCAATAACATTTTATTAAATGGGACTGGCATAGAATACCTAATTCAAACGAAGCACGAGCAAATGCGCACATTATTTAAGTTCGTGATGAGAATTATGTCCTTGTTAATAATAACTGGTAACGTATTTTTAAGTAGGTAACATAATTATATAATTGTGAATGTTTGTATTGATGTGGAGATGTTTGTTACTCTTTCACGCAAAAACTACTTAACGGATTTGGATGAAACTTGGGCCATAGATAGAACATACCCTGTAATAACATATAATATACTTTATATCTCAGGGAAACGTACAATTCCTCGGGAACGCGGGTCAAACCGAAGGGCGTAAGCTAGTGGGACATAAATCTTTACATAGTATAAAATGAAGTCGCTTCCGTTGTCTGTTCGCTTAGATCTTTTAAACTACGCAACGGATTTTAATGCATTTTTCAGCAATAGACAGAGTGATTTAAAAGGAAGGTTTATATGTATAATACATGCATATTATAGTACAGAAAAGTTGAGAAAAGACGAGCGAAGCCGGGGCGGGTTGCTAGTGGTATATAAATACTAAAATGATGAAAAAAATATACGTTATCAAGGGGGAATTCTTAAATTGATCAGCTAAGTAGTTACTAAGAGAGGATGGTGAGACAGACGTACCCTCAGGCGCAATATATAATTTGATATGAAATACCCAAGGTGAGCTACCCGACCATTACAGGGTTGCCTTTGTGATCAGGTACCCTAATGTTATTATTTGAGGCAAATTGCTCTCTGTATAGGTATATGACTATAATTTGATAAGACGAGCGTTTTTTTTTAAATCGTTGTCTGTAAAATATAGCATGAGTCATATGACAGTAGCCCATATTAAAATGAACCGTACGGCACTGTAATAAGGTTCATCTAAATCTACAAATTCTTAATCATAGATTAAACAGATGATGAGCTTGACTCTTGACTTTATTATCGTTTCGTAAGGTTGTATTTGCTGAAAAGAGCCGCCAATAAAGCAACATCTTATTAAAACGCATACCTAGATGTATTCTCTCACTCTCACAGTAATGCACTATTTTTTTTTAAATTACGTCACATCCACCTTTCGTTTTTGATAAAAACCAAAAATAAACATGGTACATAAGACAGGAGCGACAGAGACGATAAAAACCACTCATTTATTACATTCATTACGATAACATTAAAATGATGGCGGGTGATTCGTTACGTTTTATCCGGTAGCTGATTGTGGCGTGCCGTTGTTACTCAAGAACCGTCAGCAGAGTGAACAATAATATATTTTTTTAGATAATTATTTTATTCATCATCATCATCATGTCAGCCGAAAGACGTCCACTGCTGGACAAAGGCCTCCCCCAAGGATCTCCACAATGGCCGGTCTTGCGCTACCCGCATCCAGCGGTTTCCCGCGACCCTCACAAGATCATCAGTCCACCTTGTAGGGGGTCTGCCCACGCTGCGTCTTCCGGTTCGTGGTCGCCATTCGAGAAGTCTTCTGCCCCAGCGGCCGTCGGTTCTTCGAGCGATGTGCCCCGCCCACTGCCACTTAAGTTTGGCAATTCTTCGGAATTCTTTGATTATTTTATTTAATAATGTTAAATATTATATTACCTTATAATAATTAGAAATGTCAACAGAAAAAATACAATTTAATTAAGTACCTGAATACAAATGCTAATTAAATTAAAATAAAAACTTTATAAATAAAATATTTAGTTTATATCGCTGGCCACATTCCCTCATTGGATAATAATAATTAATACCATAATAATCTTGTTAGTTAATATACAATTAAAAAATAATATTTTATGTAGTAAGAATGTTGAAATAATGTAACCTTGCTGTTTCTTCTCAGGTAAAATCTGACTTCAAAACTGGAAAGAATTTATTCGAGCTTTTAGTACCCTGTCAGGGCTTTAACTAAATAAATAAAAAATATTGCAATAAATTCATTTAATATACACTTTGATTTGAATAAACATACGCCTATCTTAAAATAAAAAGTATCCATAAAAAAATTACAACGTTGATTCGGTATTCATAAAAAAACATTTTTTCAACGTTGAGTATTTAAAAAACAATCTTTTCTGACACGTAACATTTCATGAAAGAAAGAGACAGACAACTCTAAATTACTCAGTCATAGCGTATTTAAACACATGCGCATACTTATAACTTTTTTCTCTATCCGTACCAACGTCAATACAAGTATCGGAAGAGCGACTGGTTGACTGCAACCGGTTGCGTAGCCGCAGTCACTAAATGATATACTTTTGACAGCTACAAAGATAAACAGCTGAGATAATATTGACGTCGGCCGCCATTAGATAACTGATAATGTATTATACGTAATGAAAGTAGAGCCTCTACTCAAAGCTTTTGTTCGATGCATTGATAATAATAATTTGTAATGTAATTTATAACTGTCAATCTAACCGTAGCGTTGGTATCTAACTTACACCCCTTGCTTAATTCGGACTAATGTTACAATCGGTATTATTTTAAAGAACAAGGCATGTCTGATTGATTGAGAGATCAATGCAGAGCTGACACCACTGGTCATTGAACCTAAGATTAAATTTTTGTGTTATCTTTTATTAACTTGCTTTTGTTCATAAGATTTCCGGGTTTTTTAATGTGTCTTCCATTATATATTATTTCAGGCTACATATCTAACTGCATAGGTATTAAAATTTCGATTCGTTTCGTTGAGGAAAGTCTATGTGCAGATTGGGCTAGCAAACTCAAATCCTACAAAAGAAGTAGTCACCCCAGTACGATGCAATTACAAATAAGATAAGTTTTTTTATATTCTCCAGAGAAATTGAAATCTTTTTAGCGTGTTTTGGGTTATTTACTGCACTAAAAATTATGTTTATTATTAAAAATTGCAGTTCCTAATCTAGTTTTGAGAGTTAAGGTGATGCCTTCGGTTGGAGCGCGAAATTCAAATTTTATCACATTTATTGCTAATTGTAGCTCAGTTAAAGGTCGTAAATTATCAAAATGTTATTTGCTACAAGAATGGTAGTATATTTACTGATTAATAACAAAAGAACTATATTACGACCTATAGCTGAGCTGCAATTAGCAAAAACCTGATATTATTTGAATTTCGCTCTCCAACCGAAGGCATCACCTTAAAGTAATATTTTTGTACAATCTATGTTACATTAATGAGTCTTGTTACGAAACGTCTATCAATTCAACTAGCTAGTGTAATTGGCAACTTCCTTTACACGCCTGTATGATTTATCACATGTTTATATGTTTCACACGAACTACCACCAATTTATTTGACGTTCGCCAAAATATTATTCATATTCTTAATCGCTATTAAAAGTGCAAAGAGTTCAAAATAGATTACCATAGTGTATTTTAAACGTAAATGTAGTTTTGCGATACGATGTTTTGTAGGTCGCAGCTGTGTTTTAATTTGACAGGTTTGATTAGTTGGATAAATAATAAGTTACAGTTGTCAATGTTATTTAATTCACGGCTAACAAATTAGTATGTGTTATTATGAATAGGTAATTCATGTATTTGTAACAAGATAATGGTCTAGAAATAAGATCGGCGATAAGCTTCAAGGTAAAAGAGTATTTTTTTTATTAAAATCTAGTTTAACTTAGAAACTTATTTCATTTGATTCTTATTAATAATATAAAATTTATTTCATTTTATCATATTATAAAATTAATGATTTATAATATAAATAAATACTAATTTTAATAATTAAACATCATAAAAAAATAATAAACTAATGCAATATCCTCGAGGCGGCCGCTGCGGCAAGATTTCCGGAATGCTGGCAGCGTTTCCTCTTTAAATGGCCAAGCTAACGCGTTGCCGGAAAAAGCTTCCATCCCGCCGGTCGATGTTATTATTAAATATTATCAATTAATTACCCAATCACCATCACTATAAAGCATAAAATCTATTACTAGTACTTTTTGTATAAACTGCGAGTAAATAAACTAAGGGATATAAAGCAGACACTCGCAACGTCGACAGGCGACGCGTAATCGTCAATGCAGCCTTAAAAACGGACAAGATTTATATCTTATTCAATTTAAAACTCACATCAACCGGGACAAAACCGGGGAGAGACGAGCTATAAACCATGCTTTATGGAGAGGAGACGAACCATACGACATTGACGAACGTGGAGGGCGACACCGTTTGTCAGAGAATTATATACCGGCTACCAAAAATACTAATATTATTGTTACTGATCCATCATATTGAATTATTAATTTTGCACGGTGGTAGTACCCATATGGCTGGCTACCACCCTTAAATTGAAATCTGTCTCCAAGCACCTATTGGTGTGTTTCGGCAATTGCACTTGAGAGCCAGTAGCCTTCTTGGCTTTGAAACAGGTCGGCTACACAGTCATGAGCAATTAAATACCTCTGGTATTGCAAATGTTGATAGGCGACGGTAACCACTTATCATCAGGTGGACCGCCTGCCTGCTTGTCAATCTTTTGCAATAAAAAAAATTATAAAAGCACATCTCAGATTTCTGTATTTCTTTAAACGGAAGACTATTGGTAGTTTAAGTAGAAATTAGTGCATTATGAATGGGTAGTACAGTCAATTGTAACTTTCAACGTTCAGTGCTTTACCTTGGGTTACATTATTGTAATTTTCATTATAAAGTATTTCTTTGAAATAAATACCCATATTACCTGCTGATACTATAGCATTCTATAGGTGAAAGATAAAGTATAGTTTTCAAAATCAATTCAGTAGTTAGTTTGAGTTTATCCATTACTAACAAAAATAAGAAAAAAAAAAAAAATCTCTTTATAATATTAGTTCAGAGTGCAGATTTAAGACGCTTTAAATTAGATATTGGTGCTATAAGGGATTTAAAAGATAAGCTCAATTATATGCCTAGTTAGCAACGCAAACTTTCCAAACACTTGCTACATAAAATCACCTTTTATCTATCTGAGAGCATCATGAATATAATCAACAGTTGTCAGAACCTCGTTATTCAATGTCACATTTCCATCAAAAGAAGTTTTAACAAAGCATCTTGGAAAGCTAAATAGCACCTGTCTGCATTCACGACTAGTCAGCAGCCACTTTTTGTCGGTTGTCTACAAACGCTACAGATCCACAGACACTCTTGATCTATGCTCTTTCGCGTCCACATTTTTATCTTACAAAGTGCTCGGATAGACACGGGAAGAAGTTTGTGGAAAATTCATCACTCTAAAAATTTCTAAACGTTACAACTGCCTCAACTGACGCAAAGAGATATCGCATCAATCCTCAATGTTATAGGACATATTGTGCATTGTACCTCGTAGGTTGTAAAGGTGATGGACCTCTAGCACACGGCTTGTTGAGCACGAGAGCCGGGTATAAATGTATGAAGGTACATTAATCCAAACAGACGTGCATTCCTTTGTGGAGGGCAGAGTTGAAATGGCGTGAAAATATGAGTCGTTATTTATGTCTGGTGTCAGGCGAGAGATGAAATTTTGGCGCGGTCGCCCCTCTCTTTCGTTTTATAATATACGACGGGTTTTGTGTCATTCTGTACGCTTGCATACGTTAAAGCCTGATTCAATTATGACACGAAATAAGCTCAGTAAAATTGATCAATCGTTGATCTTTTTGTGAATTTTTCCATAAATATTAAATCTTTTAGAGGTTTTAAATTGAGACACTCGATTTCTGTGTAAGCTATTTTTATTTAAACTCTATTATTGGTCATACTCGTATCTATAAATAAAGTTTTTAATACTTCAAAAATAAGAAACTGAAAAAATGACAACGCCTGAACCGCTGCTGTCGGATCGGCATCACCTCCTAACTTTATGACGTCATTACGCTCGCAGCGCTCTAATGCAGCTCTTTTACCACCCCGGCTTTACCACTGAATTTATTTGACAATTATTAAGGTGTCCGCATTAAGGGGCATTACCGCCGGCACACGGGAGGAAATTCATGTTTTTCTTGGGATGTTTTCACCAATAACTCACGAACAAATGCCGACACGTGCGAACTATTAGCTTCCCGCCGTTGGATTAGAAAATAATTCAGCTCTCTGAATGTTATTATGGAGCCGAGGCGGATTTATTTTATTGCCCCGCGAGATATATGCGAGACTTTCGGCTTTATCCATTCGCTCCTTCGGTTTGTTTATTGAGAAAGCGGCCGAGATAAACGCGTGTAACAAATTTTATGGACGGTAGGGGGGACCGTTTGAGACTCACTGTTTTGGCGTAAATCTTATTTATGTTTGGTACAGCGTAATTATTGTTTTATTTGCTTGAGTAACTTGCGTCCTAGATGTTATTGAATGCTCGCTATAAAATATTATTGATCGCCGTCATAAAATACGTTTTATGATTGTTTTTTTTTTTTAGTTCCTGGCACAAATGTTGGAACGGATTTCAGTATAATATGGTCTGTGAAAAGACGTTTTTTTGACTGTTAACAATAATTTTTTGATGGTACAGAAGTAAGATATGTGAGAATTTATTTTTAATTTATATTGAACTTGGTATTATAAAGTTACGACGTAAACTTGTCTATGAAAGAAATACTGATATAGATGATCTTGTTTATGACTTTGACGTCATTGTAAGTGTTGGTTCTTATTTTTTTGTTCTTGTGTTTTTTTTAGAATAAAAAAAAATAACAAAAAATAGCTTTATATCTGAAATCATTTTAACAAATAGGTTGATTGGCAGCAGCGGCCGCCTCTAGGATTTTTTTTATATATAGTTTGTATATTTGTTGTAAATAATTGTAAATATTGTATATTATAGAATAAAGTATTTATAACAAATAGGTACAATCAGTTACAGATTTTTAGAGCGATCTTGATATCCAAACTGCATATTTATGTCTCGGAGGGTAACTTCCTTATGAAGGTCAAAGTTTGGGAGGAGTTAAAGTTTTAAATCCAGATTTGGATATAACGGATATAGTAAATTCAAATCCATAATACTAACTTTCCACTAAAATTCGTAAAATACGTAATGTATTATATTATATTTATAATGTAATTATTTTTATTAGTTTATTATAATACTAATACCGGTGAAGACCGAAATAAATTAGGTATCAATTAATTTACTGGATATTTAAGGTACCTCTAAAGAAAAGAAATGGCCACCTCACAGAAAGGTTTTTTTTTAAATCTAAGTAATGTAGAAATGAAAAGAGTTGCATAATGACAACATAAATGAAATACTAGATAAAAAAATTGTCAAGTGGCTTCTTCCCTCTTTCTGATAACCTTAATTACTACCAGCCTTTCCCATTCACTACCACCAAATTTGAAAAAAATATAATTTAGCTGTGCCAAAGCTAAGCTCACGACGTAGTGTTGCCAGTTAGTCGCGATATTCCCAGTGTTGCCACATTAGCGAAGCTGTAATTGCTTGCACAGGTGCTCATAAATAATACCCGTTGCCTCTAGGTACTCTGCGATATAGCGGATGTACGGTCTGCTTTACTTTTGGACTTCCGCTCTTTGTTTTACTTTACTTAATGGATGCATTTTATCATATTAGTGTTACGTTTCGTTGGTAATGTGTGAAAATAGTTGAAAAAACCTTTTTGAGTTGGTTACAAAGCTAATAAATATGTATACTTCAATATAATAAAATAAAAAACAACATAACATGTAAGAAGCATTATAATATTTGTTTTTTGATCAAACAACGCGCGTAGAACCGACGGCCGCTGGGGCAGAGGTTCTCGAGTGGCGCCCACGAACCGGAAGACGCAGCGTAGGCAGGCCCCCCACAAGGTGGACCGACGATATTGTGAGGGTCATGGGAAATCTCTGGATTCGGGAAGCGCAAGACCGATCATCATGGAGATACTTGGGGGAGGCCTTTGTCCAGCAGTTGGGATCTATAGGCTGATATGATGATGTTGTTTTTTTGACGTTAAATAAACAAATTATTTATAATTTTATACTAATATTTATAAAGAGGAATGATTTGATTGTTTGTTTGTTTGCATTGAATAGGCTCCGAAACTACTGAACCGATTTAAAAAATTCTTTCACTAATAGGAAGCTACATTATTCCCGAAGGTTATAGGCTACTTTTTGTCCCAGAAACACGAGTAAAACCGCGCGGAACAGCTAGTTTATAATAAATTAGAAAATCTGGGACTTCCCACATGGCTATCTGAACCGGAACAAAGCAAAGCTTGCACTTCGGAAACTAGATAACTAAGTAATATTTTACTTACTTAGACAACTTTTTTCAAGATTTCCACATATTTTCAGCAAAAAAGAGCTAAATCTGATTCACCTACTTATCAAAAAGGATACCTACTCCAAATAAGAACTTTTTCACTAAACATCGTCCATAAATTCGGCGAGAAGTTACCGTAAGCCGAAACTACCATAACTTGATCCGGCTCATAATCCACAGAGGCCATAATTTTGGCGTTACGCCCGTTAAGGTCAGCGCACATTACCTTTGGAGAATTCGCTTTACATTTTCAGAACTGAGAAACAGTCATATTCTACATTACTGTTTAGTTTTAATCAGATGTAAATGTACTCAAAAGATGAAACTAAAATATTTAATAGGTAATTCTTAATAGATTTTAATAGGTAACTTCTAAAATCTATAAAACAAAATAAAATAATACCCATTTTAATAGAACCATTAAGCATAAGATTAATAAAAATATATACATACCTACAATCGTGCTGATAGTCACTAGTATCATAGCATTTTAGGACAATTAAAAAAAAACAAAGTATTTAATGGTTTCACAGTTTTGTCTAAATATACAAAACGTGCGTAAATTAAATTTACTTTATTCATAAATAATCTATGCTTAGTTTAAAAGCATAATAATATGGTAAGGGCTTGTCGCTATTAATAATTATGTATTAAAATCAAAACCTAAGATATAAAAAATAATGAATTCGATGTTAAAAGTTGCAATTTTCGAATATTTATTCAATTATTCTCTTCGTAACTTCACCACTAGTCTTCGCAGACCCTTAAAAACGTCACAGCTGAGTAAACGAGAGAGAAGTAAGTTACTCGCCTAATCTGCTGTTGTAAGCGGCGGAAAGGGAATTACTTTTACAAAAATAAGGAAAAATAATATGTTTTGTTAAACAAAATGGAGCAGGGAAGTACTTTGTCTATTATCTCACTTAAAACTGTTTTGAAGAGGTAGTTAAGGCTTTCCTTTTACGTTATAGGGATCTCTTTACTTTACGCAAGGGATAGTGGGAAATAATGTATGACACGTGGCCCTAGACCCCAATACAATGGGAGTAGTATCATATGATAGCTCTTAAAATATAATGTAGGTACCTATGTAAAGCATTGGCACTTTTCGAAAATCAACTTCCCTTGTGCGTAAGAACGTAGGATATTTGTTACTCTTTCACATAAAAACTAACGGATTTAGATGAATCTTGGCACATAGATAGATCATACCCTGGAATAACATTATACGCTACTTTTTAGCCCGGGAAAACATAAGATCCCTCGGGAACGCGGGTGAAACTGTGGGGCGGACTAACAAATGAGATTAGGTTGTCTGGTCTAGATCCTTAGATAGGTGCTTAGCCTTCCCTAAAAAAGGAAAATAAGAATTACAATCAAATAGGCCTTATCAATAGTGATATCTACAAGGCAATCTTTGTAAAATAAAGTTTAAAAATAAATCATTCAGCCGCGCCAATCAATCCTGAGAACACGCATATAAAATCACAGTACACGTAACAACGTAACATTGCACTAACAAATAAGCGCTTCAAGCGATTTATTCGAGCGATAAGCGTTAAGTGCTGTACAGCGCAAATATTTCGCGTCGACGTCTTCCTTGCGTTAGTTAGCGCTTACTTACACTCGCTTACGCTAGTTTCGCGTGATCTATATTAATGGCGGTTTAAGTGATAAGAGAAGGCGTTTTGAGACTGAAAAATATTTATTTAATGCTTAGTAATTTAGATATACTTAACTTAAATTCCAAGCTTTTGTTTCGCATAACTTTTTTAATACTAATTTACTTTGATATAATGAGTTACTAACTTTTAATGAATATTAATTTAACATAAACAGTATTTGACATACTGTCTAGGTAGGCATTATAAATATTATGCTTGTTTATTGTTATGATAACTTTAATTATGGTGTTCCGTATTGTTATTTAGATTTTCAATATTTGTATGCTAGCACAAGCCTCAATTTGTAATCGTGCTTTTTTTTCTTAAGTATCTGAATGTATCAGTCACAATTTCCGAACGCACCCTAGCAGCGCGAGTGCTGCCCTCTACAGTACTTTCACACACATATAGAAACAAAAAAAAATAACGAACCGCTGCTACTTAGCTGGAGCTCCGCGAAAAAAAATAATAAAATTAATAGGAATTTAACTACTTCTACGTGTGGACTGCCCAGTACAGGATCTGGATCTCCTTGTGCAATCAGCGATCTATCACCACCAGCCGGGGTACCCCAAGAAAGCGGATATTTAGGTGCAGGTGAGTGGCTGATACATTCCAGCATTTTATCCCTGTTCATTTCGCGTACATATGGTAAACACGATTATGCCTTAACATTTATGCGTAATTATTATTATTGTGGCGGACGATGACGTCAATTTAGGTAAAATGTATAAATAGAAATATTGTTTTAATTTGGTTTATCAATATGTTTCTTTTATGTGTTTTTGGGTTATTTCCCACAGTTTATAGTAAGTAAGATTATGTTTTTGTGTAAGCTAATTGTTTGTATTGTATATGTGAATAACCATCTAACCCGATAGAACAGGGATTTGGGAGAAATTAAGCTTTTTAATTAGAAATGTATATCTTTTTTGAGAATTTATGTATAAACTGTGTGATAACTTTAAGATAGATTAAGCTGGTATCGACAACGTGAATTCATTGGAAAGACCTAATTGCAGGCAATGTTTAAGGATAAAATCACTTTTGTAGCGATACTAGATCACAAGTAAATTATGTAAATAATGAAAATCTATAAGACATTTGAACAATGTTAGAGAACAAAATTATTATTATAATGCATGGCTCTCGATACGGTAAGACCGAAGTCTTGAACGGACATCAGTGTCTTTAGTATTTAATTCGAATATTCAGTTGAGTAGAATTCACGCATAAAAACAAGAAATTGTATCAAGTCGGCCAGTGATCACGTGTGTAATAAATAAGTGATTATGATACAAAGTTATATGCAAATATAGTATACAGTCCATTTAAACAAAGTGTTTTTATTGAGGGGAAAAGTACCTGGGTAGTTGGGTTATCGACACTGCAAAGGAACAGTTGAAACTCACGAGCTGGGAACCCCACAATTATGCTTGCACATTATTAGGATAAGTAAAATTATGTCACACTAAATAGGGTAGTTGACTGACACATCAAATCAGCTACTTTTTAATAAATGTCAAAACGATAGTTTATAAGGAATTTTGTATGAAATATTACATTATGACGTCATCGTTTCACAGCATCAAATCATCTACTCTTAGTGGTTCCACTGGTAATTAAATATCATAAAAAGCATTAAATGTACAACATATTTGATATTTCCATATGGTTTTAGATGTTTTATGCATTGGTTAGTGTTTGGTCATTTATTTTTGACACTGTTAACTACCCTATTATGACATTATATTTAATGGGTATCGATAGAGAACCATAATTATGTAGTAGTATTAAGATTCGATTGTGTTAATAAAGTTTCCGGTAGCTCCAGTATTTTCAATTTTTTTAGTAATTTCATCTTGATTTCTAAGCTAAGATATCGTTTATCGTACCTAAACTAGTCTATAACGTTATTTTTTTTTTAGATTTAAATAGCCCCTAAAATGTAGTCCTTAAAGTTAGAATAGATAGGAAATATCTAGAACGGTGCTACATCATCTCGGTCATCACATTTCCTTTAAAAAGTAGTCAAGTCAAAAAATAGTTTTCGAATAAGGCTGTCAGTTTATAATATACTCCAAATCACCTCTGTCAGTCTTAACTAGGTTGTCTAGATTTACATTCAACGTTATTTGACTATCTAAGGCACTTATTAACATCTATTTCTACTACAAAGCAATATATTCTTAGTGTAAAGTTTACGATAATTGACAAACATTAATTAAATTCTCAAGTTTTATCTTTAGAGGCTCAAAGTAACTAAACTCTTTGAACGTATTATTTGCTTGCTGTCAACCTGCGGTTTCACCCATATTCTGCGGATAAAAAGTATATATCAAATCATTTATACCAGGATACCTAGCGCCAAATATCATCCTAGGCCGTTCAGCTGTTACTTGGCAAGGGTTGCCGGTGACAGGCCATGTTAGAGCTTTCAGTTTGCTAACGGATGCACTGTGAATCTGTTTGGCCTGATTGCTCTTCTTCAGTCAGTTTTCGTCTTTAAATCGTCTTAAAACCTTAAATTTTCACCTTAATTTACATTTATATCAACCTAAAGAATAGGTAACTCTAGGAATGCATGCTCATGAATGGAAATCTCTGAAAATATGACGAATAATTTTGCAATGTTCAGCTTCTTTTGTCAAGGTATTTCATTTTTATTTCGAATCACAAAGAAGAACGAAATTTTAGAAATATAAAAGCAAGAGAACTCGATAGTGTCACCGAAGACAACAGCGTTAGAACAACTTAATACAACCTTATACGTTCTAATACTCACCTTAGAACATTCTTATCTTTATCGATAATAGGAAATTGTTCTAACACTATTCGCCTACCTACAAAGAAAAACGACTCAAGTCTCACACCACTGTATAGTAAAAACAACTGTATTACCATTTAAATAATGTGGTATTTACTACGTGTGTTGACCTATTAGATCGTGTAAAAGAGACAAGGTTGCATCAGTCTCACGTGCGGTTGCAAATTGGAACTTTGCAATAGTAAATGCAGTTGAAAGTTTTTGATATTCAGCCGGTGTTGCTATCAACATGGCCATTCGGAATCAGATATCAGGTAGGCTCTCGCATCGAGATAAAATTGAAATCGTTAGAATTGAATAAAGTATCGATTGCTGATTCGATATTCCATACAAGGATTTTTAAATTACTGTTGAGAAAGCGTTCAGTTTTTTTTGCTGTTCGGACTTGTTGTATAAACCAAATTTAGAGCTCTCTTAATGAATTCTAATCTTTTTCAACTCACCAGATGTCGCTGTTGGGACTGATGCGATTTTATCAAGCACATAGGTACTTTAACTAGTGGCATTAGTTTAGATTTCGATCAATACGTTAGCATTTCGGTATAGATTTGGCCAGATATAGTCATATCTGGCATAGTCATGGGAAAGGTCTTCTTTTATTTTCGGGAATAAACGTGGATGCTCTCATAACTAGGGTATGAAATGATCATCAGTTTACAACAGTAAAAACAAATTGCCTTAATCTAAAGTTAACAATATAAACAATCTTAAACAAAATAGTTTTGTATAAACATTAACAAAGATTGGACTTTCCAACCTATCAGATAAGCAGTGAATCTGTTTTGAAAATCTAGTTAAATTCAGGGCTGACTAAAAATGTAGTGATAAAAATAGGGTAGTTGACTATCATATCAAATTTTACTTTAAATTAAGTTGTTATCATCAACATATTTCAAAAAGTTCTAAAAAACACGTTTTCATGAAATAGTCGTGTTTTCAAATATGTGACGATTTCTTTTTTTATTAATCAGTAAATACTTACTACCATTTTTGTCGCGAATCACATTTTGATAACATACCTACGACTATAACTTACTGGGTTTTTGTGTCTAATAGCCCTAAAGCTTCAAGTCGAAAGTAAGAAAGAAAATAGTTTATTTACATACATTTAAAAAAAGATCAATTTGTGAACCAATTGGTCATTAGCTTAATAACGCTTTGCATAGTCAGCACATAGCGCTGATTTTCAGGTGTTAAACACCACCACCAAACTAAGTCATTATTTACTTATTAAAATTTTAGCTAAACTCAAATAAATGTAAGTCCTGTGCGGCAACCCTAATCCAGTTTTAAGCAGAAACATGCTCGTTTGGAGCGGGAAAAGCGCTGGATTAAACGGATGCCCCAATAACATTTACATAGAAATGGCGCTTTACACAGACACATTTTTACTGACCCCATTCACTGGGGAGTATATTTTTTACAGTTAAACTACTCTTTTCTTTTATGTGGCCTGAATTTTTATAGCGGACAATTTATTTATATTTTTATAAAATTTTAAGTAACTGTGTTACATGTAAAATATGGAATACACTTAGGGCCCGTCCCCACTAGGCTCACTGTTAGCGGCAGAATATCCGCCTACTGACTCTGAGCGATGTCAGCGGCGTATCGGTCGCTGACTCAATTAATCGGGCTGCGAATCAGCCGCTCACTGAATGAGTCGGCAAGCGAAACGCCGCAAATTGCATACACTACGCGCGTTATGGACACTCCATTTAAAAATTATAGAGAGGCAAACTGGAATCAAACAGTGAGCCTAATGGGGACGCGCCCTTACCTACTTCAGCAATATATTAATCTTTCATTTTTGAAAAATGTACTTTTCTTTAAAAAATATTCAGTTGCTAAGCGTAATCACTGCTGGTTTATTTTCAGTCTGTGGTACCCACCTACATTAACATGGTTTTGAGATAGACTTTGAATTCAGTGCAGACAATTTTCAGCATAAGACAAAAGCCTTACACCAACAAAATAATCATCTGACCCATTAAATAACCCCAAACAGATTAACACTGTCCCCATTTACCAAAATTTAAATAAACTACCGCGAATCCCGTAACACGCTATTTTTCAACGCGCCCCATCCAAACAAACGGGTTAATCTCAACAAAATCCCGTTACGCCATAAAGAGTCCCGTAAACTAGTCCGCTCAAGTTTGAAAAACCCACCCTATTTGTATGGTAATGATATTAGATAGTTCCTCTAATCCTGATTATGTTTTGTCGGGTATTAATGGTCGTTATATTAAGCTAGATTAGATCGAATGTGTTTGTACTATACCAAAGTTTTAGGGTAATGATCATAAAAAACAATCCTAAATATCCAGAATCATTTCACTTTTTTTTATCCTACCTTAACTGCCTCACAAAAGGTTCAAAATTTACGGCCCGCCTGGTGGTAAATGGTTACCGTAACATATTATGGACACTTGCAACATCTGACTACTTACCAGTGGCGATACAAGCCGATTCCCATTGGCTTACCTTTTAGGAATCCCTGTTCCACATTTTCATCATTTCAAAGCCACTTTTATCATACTTAAAATACAATGTAATTATAAAATTAAAGGTGTTTTTTGAACGGCTTACCCTCGCCATAATTTCACCCCTCGCCACTGCTTCTTACTAAACCGTACCATAACAGTATGAAATCCGCGCCCCAGGTATCAGCGTTGCTGACTTTCCCCCCCTCCTTGATGAGCTCTGGCGACCTTACTCACGCGCAGGGACTTACGGTATTCTGTAAGATGGAGGAACTTCCCTAGTCGAGCTGCTCTTCGAGAGATACTCTATGACGAAGAATAATGTCCTGTCACTTGTTGACTGTCTCACTTTCTCAACACCCAGACCAAACTCTTGGACTTATAAATCTGAAATATTCAGAAAGTCAGATTTAGATAAGGCCGGACATTCCAAATTCACCTCTAGGTGGATAACAGCAGAATAGATAGAACATCATAAATTCTAAAAAATATGTTTCTGAAAATATTTAACTGGGAAAACAGATCCTTAAAATCATGGGTACTGCTGAGCAAAATGTAGCCTAAACTATTACGACGCAATATTATTTCAGGTCCCAGTAAATTCCGGGTATACCACCAACCTCGACACACAATCCGCAGAATCCCGGCTCTGACCTCACGAGGTGTACTAACTTACTGAACCAATCCCGCGGCAAATCTCCCGGCTAATGCCGGCTGCCTTGTAATTCAGTCCCGTGATTCCCACTGTCTCGGTATGTGTCCAACCCTAAATTGCGGACCGCATTATTGGGGCTTGTTACCATTGCCTGGTTTGTCCAATAGTGTTAGGATTTTTAGTGTTGAGGAGGGGATGTTTTCAAATATTTTAGTGGTCTCGATTTTTCATGGATTATTTTACGATATAAATGGAATAAGGTCACGTTTCGTTTTAAGATCTACTTGTAATATTTTCTGTGGTATAAATACCATTAGTTATTTTATAGTATGGATTACTAGTCCAAGTGAGCACATACCTATGAATAGCAAGGTATAAAAAAGAGAAAATTATATTTTAATGATATTTATGAAGATTACCTGGGTGCCAAATTTTATCCTCATTGGTTCAGAGGTTAATTCGTGAAAACGTAACAAAGAGAGATTACTTTTCCATTTATATTAATAGTGTTGATAAATACAGCCTTAAGATATTGATGTCCGTCTTGGATATTCCACTGTCTCAATATTGGTCGAATAAAAGCAGTTAAGTTAAGGCCGATCCCTTTAATTTAGTCGTTGGCAACCCTGATAAATTGCTTACACCGACCGCGGCCACACTGGCTACTATTAAATCTATAAATCTTGTGGTCAACCCTATTGAGACCGCTCGGGAAATTAAAGGCTAGTTTGGATACATTGTCGGGGTTGCAGGAGCCTTATTCGAACGGTATTTAATCCTATAACGGGAGGGTATTCAAGTAATTGCTTTAATATTGAAACAATTGCGATTGCCAGTGTAAAAGATTTAATATTTGAAATGAACGTAATAAATGGAATGATCAGGTGGATTATGGTCCTACGAAAAAAGTTGGTGGAAGTAAATGTTTTCCCAAGACCGACTACATTCTGACCATAATAATTGATGATTTGGTCACAAATTATATGCTCACAATCTTAAAATCTCGTGGTGATTTTTGATTGTTTTTAATTTAGTGCAGGCTCTTAAAATTTTAAATCTGTGCCACTGTACGTTTGTGATGTCATGGACTTAGACCCTGATTGAAAATCAGCGCGAGGGTTGGTATTTATTTTTCAACCAGAGCATTATTATGAGTCAGGGCATTTTTAACACCACGCATCATTACATTATTGTATATTTTTTTGATTACTTCTACTGTAGGTTTATCAAAAACTATTATTTATACTTTATAAAAAGCAACCAACAAACTACATAGTAATATATCAAAAGTTAGTCACAGAATAACATCCAAAACTAGTGCACGACAGAATTTAATACAAACCCAACTAAGTTGAACCCACAGCTCTACGACAAATGTACTAAGCCGACGAGTTTATCCTTGTGGGCCCAGAAATCCCCGAAACCACCCAAAACAATGGCCAACATGTTAACTACCTCGGGTCACCGCAAGGCGGGCTGCAGATTACTGCTAGAACGAGATACATATATAATATTAATAAGGTGGAAGAGAGAGAAGGCATCTGTTGCGTGTTAATTGAATTAAACGGGTGGCGAGCTATGGGTTAATAGAGAACGTAATCGCGGTACGATGCTTGTCTTGTAGACGTTTGTATTTACTGCGTTGCTTATAATTTATGTTGACCTTACTGTTGTTTGTATTCAGTTGAGTATTTCACTATATTTGACATACTTTTCATCCGTGATTTCATCTGCGATCTCCTTTTTAAATAATTATGGGCTTGCGTTTGGCCTCAGATTCGCTCCGAGATTTCTCCTAAAAGCCAAGGAATTTACACGCTTATCCAGAAAATGCATATTCACTTTAGCCTTGAAAATGTCCAAATTATAGGTGTTAGGAAACACGCCGGAAGCGCGTTTCACTCCATTGCTGTTCGCATGAAGAAAGTCTCCTATTTTATCCCGTACCTTTGCTTGTATTATTTTCTTTTGTTTCTCATCTCACGGTTATTGATTCTTGCCTAAGTGCACAAATATTGATCAATTGTGATACATTGTGAAATTAACCCTATTCTTTAATGACTTCACATAATAACATTACCGTAACATTGATTGAAAAGACCCTAATAAAAAAACACAGTTTTATTACAATGACTCATAATCAAAAGATGAACAGCAAAATCAAACTTGTCCTAATCAAAATAACCTTTTAGACACATAATTTTAATCTCACGCACAGGACGTAAATTTTAAAAGAGCACAGGACGTAATTCTATAAATATTATCCTTAAATCAATACATCTTCAATCAAGCGCAACTTTACTATACCATAGAACAATAAAAAGTACTACCGTTCAGAAAGTATCTCTGTTCACGTATTAAAACTTAATACCTCTCTTTTTAGCCTAGCTTTAGCTCTTTTGAATGTGAATCCATCAACGGTTAATGATTCCCTATTGTGTTCGTATGTATTTTCACTAGTCCTGATAAATTCTACATTAGAACATAATCATTCCCAACATTTTTCCACCCCCTCAACTGCTCGAGAAGCACTATAAATATTTCTGTACAAAATATTCGATAGACGTCACCCCTCAAAGTATGAATTAATCACTTCGCCGTCAACAAAGTGAAGTGTCATCGAGCTCGGAGCGAGGGCGCCGGGCTATGTTCGTAATGGAACACCTTTGAAATACAGTCCATAGAGTAAAAATGTTACCTCTCATGAATATCGTGTCTGCAAATTGTTGTATCTGTAAAAAGTTTAAACTGCTCGAGCTTTTATTCTGTGCTCAGAGCTTTCATTATAAAATGTTAAGTGGTTTGCATAAAGTTTATAATTCAGAGGTATTTTTTATGTTTTCGTTATTTCTTTAATTTTTACCAAGCTTTTATAATCTTTAAAGCAATGAAGTCTTAATTGCGTTTACATTTATTTTTTAAACTTAGATCTCTCCACTGCTGAAGATAAGCCTCTCCAAAGGCGGGTCATTTTGGTCCTCCGTCTTCATCATCCATTCACTCCCTGCTATCTTCCTCAGGTCATCTATCCTATCCAGCAAGCCGGAGGGCGTCTTACTTCGCGTTTCCCTGTTTTCCTTTTTTTGTCTCATGTGTTTTTTAACTGGTTTCACAAGATTGTTTAGTCTTCAAATTTTCCAGTAATAACTGAGAGACGTGTGCACATAAAAATGAAAAGAAATTATTTTGTCAAATAGACCTTTATAGGCACTTATGAATTGTCAGACTCTAATGCACGGTTCCGAAGGTAGCTTTTGCTGCGAAGAGCCGGCAATAAACTCAGCAATTACTCTTTTCAAAATAATCTTCATAATTTAAATAGGTCCTGCCAGAGCGAGCGCTAGACCCAAGCCTTTTTGTCACTTAAATACTGGTTAATATTGTAGTAAGCCTTCTTTATTAAAACGGTCTCAATATGTTCCTTAAATTTTTGTGAAGGTAAAAGTGGAAGAGGGATCATAATTATAAAAGCATCTACACAGATCTAGTACCATAACGTTTATTAGTCTATGTCAAGACACTATTAGTTAGTCTCACATTATAAACAGCTCCCAGAAGGAACGCCCTTGGGGTAATTGCCACAACCATCATACATAATGTATGCGATGACTACAATTTTAAGCCAATAAATTACACCCCGCGTAATACAGACGAAAATATGGTAACGCATTTATTATACATCTCCCGTCCCGGCTTAATGGCCGCTGCGATATGAATTATATAGAGAAGATAGTGTGTCATTGAGACAAAACGAACATCCATCAATAATCGGATAAAGATCTTGAAAAAATGGGAAATATTGCCTATTTCATCAATAGGATTTCAATAACCTAGACTGTAAATAACTGTACTGAGTTACTAGAGAGCTTAGATATGAAAAGCTCGTATAATATGTAACTAAAATACCAGTCACCTCAAAGTGAGCATACATACAGTATATTAAAACAAATTATACACATTACAATCTACATATAAAAAATCCTCGAGGCAGTCGCTGCTGCCAATCAACGGCATGGTTTCCAGAAGGCTGGCAGCTTTACCTCTTTGGATGGCTAAGCTCTAAAAAACTTCTCGTCTGCCGATCTCCAGAGGTCTCTATTATTTTGGAAGGAGTTCGAGCAAATCGACGAGCCTCAGACCCCCAAGGACCCATGGTCTCAACCGCAAAAGGCAAAAATAAATTTAAAATTTTATATCATCTCTACAGAGTGCCACATAAAATTTCGACCGCCCATTTCCTAAAATATTATCGCCAACCCGGGGGCTTGTTTGTGAAATAATGGATTCATTCCATATTCATTTACATCCCTAATAAGATCGGCCTGACACTGCCAGTGTCGCCGAATTACCCTGTCAAATATAATAATCTCATTGCCCTGTTAAAATTCGATGTAATTCGGTTACTCCGTGCGTTAGAAAGAGACAATTATACACAACGTGTTTCGTCTTCTAACAAGTGACGTGATCCAATTTGAATTTTCGCCTTTCAGATTTTGTTATGTCAAATTCTTGTTAGAATTAGCTTTTTGTCGAGTCGTTTGATGTTTGCGAAAATTGGGTGTGAAAATAAGAGGGTGATCGTAATGCAATTTTTTTTTACAGACAGATGATTTTATATGAGCTTATCTATTGAAGTTCGTTCAATCTCCAAAAATTAGTACTATTATGTTTGCTCCCACCCAATTTTAATTGAAATTTATATATACCTACTGGGATATTTGTTATTCATCTACAATTTTTTATTTACTAATTATTTATCAATGTATTAAGCTTCTAAACTTTTTTTATCTATAAAACCGCAGGCTGCAATAACACATTAATAAAATTCAATAAAACTTCTCGACACGCCATGTATAAACCATCCATCTTAACCTGGCCATAAATCACGCGGTGTCAGCCGACCTAGCCGAGTGTCAGCTACTTGTTTATCCTGTCTTAGATTAAAGATCCTAGTGGCCGTGAACTGTGGCAGTCTGCTCTTGCCTGTCACCTTGGCATCATTTTATTAAGTAGTATTAAGTTTTTTATGATAACATTTTTTATATATACGATGATATCTTGGTAGTAATGACGTCCCGAGAGAAGTGTGATACTTCTCCAGCACCCTCGCTGTGCTATCACACGATGGATCGTGACCACGACGACCCATCATCCTTCTTGGGGTCGCTTCTGGATGCAGAGGGCCCCGCCCGATTGCCCACGACCCTAAAGGGGGTCCTTTAGTCGTCTTTTCCAACAGGCAGGGGAACCCCATACCTGTTACACTAAGCTCCAGCTACAGGGCAAGAAGAGGGCACCTATAGTTAACCTGAAGCGTAGAAAAAATTTGGACGGTGTGATTAAAAAGTCATTTATTGATTTTACATCCCATCAAAACAACAACTATCTCAATAACAAGCTATGCCATTGCTTAGAAACACAGACCGCCTTATAAAAAGACACTAAAGCAGATAAATCAAGCTTACAGACCAAGTAAACTCAAATTTATTGCAAAAGGCAACATTATCAATAAATCTACGATCATAAATATTAATGATCACACCCTCCTTTCACACGGAAATAATGTCAACGCGAGAAACACGACAGATGGGCTTTCACATTTTATTGAATCGATTAAAATATCTCGTATATCGATAAAATTAATCGAGCGTCATTAAATACAAAGCGCCGACAATGCTCACCGATAAATAAATTAGATGTTATCCCCAAATGTATCGATAAAATTTCGTTGAAAGCGTACCTAACAGAATTGTTAGTGATTATTCTCGACGTAGATGCAATTATTGAACATATAATTTCATATGCTATTTGAATTAATTTTAATATTGTTAAGTAGGTATAAGGTTATGCTAGCTGATGCTTTTTTTTCTGGTTTCATTCAAAACCTACCATTTCTACCAAGAGCAAGAGTTAATTTGCAATCGACAGATACTTATCATAATTTTGGACTATATAAAAATGTTCATAATTTTCTTTTCATTTTTAAATTTTGAAGTAATTACTCACTGCTGAGTTTAACTTACGGAAGACTCAGGCCACTTTGGAATCTTAAAAAACTGCTTAATCTCTCAGCTATCAATCCTGGTCATCAACTCCATCTGATGGGAGATTGTCTCAATTTAAAGACTTACAAAATCGGACCACTCAAACATTGATGCTTGGAAAAATTAATCGTAGTAAATCGCTTGAACATAATACCATAAACGATAAAGAGGGCGGAAAGACCGGTGGTTCGTAAAAATACTTAGGGTACTCGTTAAGAACGGTACTTTGTCATCACACAGCAGTTTTATGGGTCTCCTGGTCATCTAGGAGACCATTTATTACATTACTATTGAGTTTAAGATGCAGTAGTAGGACAATAATATTCCTTCTTATTTATAGTCCCTATAGCGACAGAAATATAGCTGAAAATAATAGTTAAGTATCATAAATGCTATATTCATAATTTATTTGTAACATACTTATGGCTGACTGATTTTAACATTTTTCGAAAATTGAACACGTGTCTCTGTATTAACAAGCTCATTTATTCAATTTAGGCCCTGATAAGACATTTATGAGATGGATTGAGGAATAAATATTTTTTTAATACCTATCGAAAAAGAAACGCTTTCTTCTTTCTCTACATAATTAATGTTGGAATGCTTGCATTCCTCGACTCGAGCTTACTCTCTGGCAACTACACTCAAAGTGCCTAAATATTTACAAATCACCGTAGATCAAGATAACAACAAATTTTGTTCTGAAGCAAAAATGTTAAATCCGTAACTATTTCAAATCAAACTCACATTTCCCCTATTATGATACAAAGCTACAAATCACAAGCACTTAACTGTCACGACACTCATCATCAAAACCCTTCGCAAACCAAACACAAACAATACGACTGCCATTTGTAATGTCATTTGTTACACGAAGTAGTGTGACCGTACATCATGCTAGGACCGGACACCGCGACATGGTTGCACAATCATTTTTCATTACGCACGATTCATTAACATGTGGGGGGACGGCCAATTATGTCCGCTCCATCAATCACGTCACCCTAGCTTTAGATAATGTCGCTGGGTAGATTTAAAATTTGGTAAATAAGAAGCCAAAGAAAAATTGTTTAACACCCCATGGAGGGAAAGTGGAAAGTAAATACTGGAGATAGCAAATTTTACTCAATGCAAACATTCCTTTATTTTTAAAAAGAAAAAAATCTGATTTGATCCTTATGATTGATGCCATAAAATTGCTATCTTTTCGGAGTTTAGCCGGTTTGATTCGCAAGCAAGTTTTCAAAAATCTCTCAATATAGATTTATTTCTTTTTAAAAATAAAGGAATGTTTCCTTTGTATATCAGCTACGAGTAGTATTTGATCACAAGTGATCAGTAATGAAGTGGTCAAAATTGGTAAACACACAAGGTATAGAAGGTGCTTTATCAAGGATACTACGAAACTAGTCAGTGTGTAACCTATAATGACAGTCAACCAGTATTCAGTTCTTCAAAATTATATCAAACTAGCTGTTCCTCGCGGTTTCACTCGCGTTCCCGGGATAAAAAGTAGCCTATAACCTTCGGGGATAATGTAGTTTCCTATTAGTGAAAGATTTTTTCAAATCGGTTCAGTAGTTTCGGAGCCTATTCAATGCAAACAAACAAACAATCAAATCTTTCCTCTTTATAATATTAGTATAGATTACCCCAACGTTTCCACTTTAGGATTTTCGATTTGTATTACAATTACAAACGCCTGTATCTTTTTTATTTATGTTATCACCATTATTTATAACTGGTGCTCGGATTGTGTGCGTCTAATAAATTGTTACGATTTATATGCGTTTGCACATGTCCCCATCGTTAATGCCGAGAACTCAAATTGTATTAACAATGAATCATTTTAACAGTAGGTAGGTAACCTATTTACATTTTTAATTGTTTTATTGTCCAAAATTAACACGCTTCAGTGCACACACCAAATACATAAAAACATCTAAGCGTAAAATCAGTGAAGTAAATCCGAGGTAAAACAAATATTAAATTCGATTCCTACAGTATTTTCCAAAATTCCAATGGCGGGTACCTTCGTGCTATGGTTTCCTCACGATGTTTTCCTTCACCGAAAGCTCATAGCTCATTGTAGAATTCAAACCCGCGATCTTCGCCTCGGAATTCGAAAAAAAAATACTTCCTCATCCACAGAAATTGATAGTGACATGATTCTAATATACGCTAAATGTATTGCCTAAGAACTAGAACATACATAGGTACTACAAGTAAATATTTTTAATACCTTTTCTCAAAAAAGCTGACACTCCCATCATTCTACAGAAGGTCTTAACTTCAAGCAACATTACCTCAATGTCATTGTGAAAAATTGTACATCCACCCCTTACAGTTGCCGGCGAGATGTATGGCCCCCATTAAACAAGCACGCCACACAAATCATGGTGTTCCACCAGCCGACCCACTTGGTTCACGTTGTTTCATTTTTGGATGAAACCCGAAGACAAAACAATCATCTTTCGTATGAATCAAATGTGATTGGATAAAGGGGATGTCAGGGAAGTTGATATAAGCAATCATTTCTGGTTACAATTAATTTCAAGGTTTATAGATTTGTAATGATGCTTCTCTGAGAAATTAGACAAGAAGGGATTGATGAACCGTCATCTGCCTCTATATAGTGAAATAATTTTAAAAAAAGATTTTTTTTTTAAACTTCGTTTTCTAAACCTAGCTAGATCGATTTATCTCCTCCGAAACCCTCTGCATACTAAATTTCATGAAAATTGTTGGAGCCGTTTCCTTGGTCCAGATTATACCTATATATATTTATATACAAGAATTGCTCGTTTAAAGTACTATTTATCCATACTGATACCTTTTATAATTACGAAAGTAACTCTGTTTGTTACCACGGCTTAATGGCTGAACGGATCGTCATGAAATTTGGCAAGGAGACAGATTTTGGAGAGAGATTATATTCTTGGGAAGGACATAAGCTATATTCTGCCTCAAAAAATAATCTTTAAGTGGGTGAAATTGGGTTTGAAAGTTTTTATGGGCAATTCATAGTTTAATAGGAAGCTACATTATCCGAGAGTTAACGCGAGTGAAACGGCAGGAAACAGCTAGTCTAGAATAAAACTCATAAACAAGCTCGCACAAAGATGGTGACAGCGGATTTCTCACGTGATTTCTGAGTTATTTTTACATAGTTGAGTATATTTGATCGAGCAAAGATAATTATTTATATTGTTTTCGATGTCAGTGTTATAATAAAAGGATTTCGATAGGTATCAAACCCACCATAGCATTAAAATGGATGACATCTCAACATATCCGCTTAATAATAGGTACGCCTTGTTAGATTTCTCTTATTTTCTCCATATCTATTTGAGATGAATTGTATAATTTATATATTCAATGACTTTCTGCTTTATAAGAAGCAAGCAGAATTTACGTCACAAATAATCGCTTAATCATCAATTTATTTTCATCCACGAAAATAAAATCGAGGGTGAACTGCTATAAAAAGGACAAATAAATAATAAAAAATACGCGTTACGAAGCATTACATGCGAATTGAGAGAGTGGGTACATTAGTTATTATAACACGACAAAATATGTGTAATAAAACGTAATTTATTGCGCAAATAAAATATAACAGTGGTTAGGGGCGGCAGATGGGGCGAGATGCTGGCTTGCGGTACAAGCTATTAGCGTACGGCTATTTAGTAAGCATCTAATTCTGATTTCTGATGTTCTCTTAACTGATTACTAACTTGAAACACCTTCTCGATGGTCAGCCTGATCTGTCCCTCTGATGCGCTCGCATGTGACTGCTTTAGCCAATAATACAGACTTTAACTTATTAAGCTCAAAGCACCGAATGAAATTACTAAATCGCTGAGTAAAAGCTGAAATAATATTTGTATGTTCTGACTCTATTGGGTATTTTTTTTAAGTTACAAATTTACAAAAAATAGGTATTTGGAGTAAAAGTTCTCTTAATAATAGAAAAGGACAGTCTTTTCCTAGTCTTGACTTTGAACTGAGTTGGTCTTTCTCCCAACATCCGAACAGGTAAATCAAAGAGATGAACTGACAGCTTCTGTAAAGAGTCATGGAATATAGTATTTATATTCTTTCTTCTTTTAAATGAAAATGACCATAATTCAAAATTGAATCTTATTTCAACCACCTCGGACATCAATTTATGCATTACAAACTCTTTTACTCTCTCTTACACGACTGTCATTTATTGGCATATTATGTATTAGATTGAAAAACAATCCAGAAATTTGGAATACTTATGTAATTCTTGGTAAGTCATAGCGTTGGCGTGCTTGTTTAATATGCACATAAATAACAACAAACATTTTAAACTTTTCATTAATTGTAACGTCATCGTCCGTCGTATTTTGCACTTAGCAAATTACACCGCCACGCTACCTCCTGTAACTTAATTCTCACTTTATCATGGATATATTGACAGAGTCCTCGGCTACGGATGCCGTTGAAAAATGGCGGTCATTTGTTGGCGTCACCGTTTTGTTCTGTTGCCTTCGAGAGGCGAGATAATGGCTGATTTATACGTGCGATTACGTGTGACGAGCGCGCCGCGCCGTCAGTGGGCGGCCTTATTGCTGGGGTTATTAAGACCCCATGACGTGGACGTGCCAAGTTAGAGTATCGCACATTTTATGACGTCCTGTATGTGATAATGACGTGCTATAAGATGTATTCCATTATGTGGGTTTAAATAAAATAGTGTCTTGTTACTGTGGACAATATGAGTTTTGTCAGTATCTATTCTTTTCTATCTATGAAAACGTATATTATTAATATTGTCCTTTGAATTCATGGTTTTTTATTCTGTATTTACCAGTTTCCTTTAGGGATTATTAGAAAGGCCCTTTAGTAAGTTCTTACGTTATCTGAATTGTAACTATAAAATTCTTGTCCCTAAATGTAATATCAACGCGATGTGCGTTGATATGTTTAGGATGGTCCATCCATGACATTTTCCTAAGACTATTTATGTTGTAGGTTGTTACGGGTGACAGTGTCTAGAGAGATATGGAAATGAGCCTTTGCAATAAAGTTTATCTATTTAATCTATGATTCTCTCTAGCTACTTTCACTCGCACCAAGTTTTTCGAAAATATACCTCTACTAAGAAGGTAAAATAAAGGGTTCGCAGTTGAGTATCGGGGCGGAAATTGAGTCACAAAATTTCACCTTTAAACTGTTAACTGTGCGTTAATCTATCAGTCAGACAGTCTTCCATTAACATTTTTAGATTACCAAGCCCACTATAGATTTAAGATACTCTACTGGCGAATCTCTAATCAAAATGCAAATAATAAATCATTTATACAATTTACATAAATCTGTAACGATATCCTCTAGCCTGCGCGCTCGATGTTCACAAAACATCTGTAATAATAATCTGTAATGTATAAGCCACATAAATAACACAAAGCGCGAAGAGCCGCTCTGCAACATAATGCCAATAGGTACTTGAGACCCATTAGCGGGTCGTGAATGCTCGGTGTCGTGTAGAATATGGACGTGTGACGTATGACGTGTTAAGGCGACGATATATGAAGGTTTTCTCTGCATTCTTTGCTGCAAGAGATTGTAAGAAATATAGGTATGTTAAACTGGAGAACATATAACGAGGAAAAGGATTTTTATTTTGAAATTTTTCATTGGTAACGTCAGCAAAAAATGGTGAATACTTATACCTCTATTCTAGTGTGTCGGGGTTTCTTTACTTTTTTAATTTTAGTTATAATACAATTTTCTTTTTACTAGGTAGGTATCTTTTCATATACCATAAAATCATCAAAAATACTTTTTTATGTAACACTACCTGTTCCCCGCGGTTTCACTCGCGTTCCCAAGAAAAAAAGTAGCTTTTAACTTTCAGAGATAATGTAGTATCCTATTAGTGAAATCATTTTTCAAATCGGACCACTAACACCAGAGATTAGCGCGTTCAAACGAACAAATAAAATCTTCAGTTTTATTATTAGTATAGATAGATAGATATAAATATATCAACAGCAATAACCAGTACAAAGTATCGCCCAACTACACGAGAGTATAAAGCAATTAACCACAACTTAATTGCCCACTTCGGGTTGCAATGTAAAGGTTTTAGCAATTCAAATAAACTTATTTGCAGCTACTGTGGGGATGCCATAGTGATGAGACATAAACCGAGAATATCGAAATACATTGTATAAAAAAATTAAGATTAATTATTAACCTATCCAAAGATACCTAAATAGGTAGGTACCTAAATTCAAAACCATAAAGGAAACTTCACTAACTGGCTCTCAAATGCACCTGTCAAAATCCACCATATGATAGTGACGAGTCAACGTCAAAGTTTATGTGAATTGGCCAATCACTTTGTTTTCACTGATGCGGTGTGGGGATTTCGAGCACTGTGATTGGCCAATTCACGGTCCGCCATGCTCCACCCGGCCCAGCTCCGCGTCAGTGGAAACGCACCCTTAGCCAGAGGTGGCTACAAACATACGTACACAAGCTATAAAGAATTACACTACCTAGATATTACCGGTGGTAGAGTCTTTTGTAATGATTATAACTATCGACGTTCATAAGTGCCTTATCAGGGCCTAAACTGAATAACTGAGATTTGATTTTGATTTTACAAAAGTCATAAGTACCTTTAATCGTGAGAACGAAACCATAGCTCGTTTAAAAATAAACGACTTTACACCCAGACCAGTGTTGCCGGTTCGTATGACTAATTTCGGATAAAAGAAAAGACCCATTTATAGGTAAATACTCTGAAATTAGATGCATTTTATTATGTTCATGATCGTAATTAAGATGAACAAATACATACAAAGACATGAATATTATTAATTTTATTTCTTCCAATTCAAAATCAATCAATCAATCAAAATCAAATCTTAACTATAACCGTAACCTAACTATAACCTTACTACGACCGCGCTTTATGCAACCGACCCTTAGCTTGTATAATTACCACTCATTATAATAACATAGATGTAATATGTAAGCAATTAACTAAACATATAAGAATAAATATTAGCTGCCATCTTTAATCTCAACGACTTAACTATTTGTTGAAACATCTGTGTAAACATTACAATACCATGTGCCTACAATAAAATAATAAACGATAAGTTCTTACATTATTACAGCAAAATAAACTTTATTTTCAAGAGAATAATGCACATTTTACGTTAGCTAAATAGTAGAAACTTCAAGTCCCTACCGCTAAAAGAATACAATTGCACTTTCGTACAAAATAAACATTGAGTTTTATGAAAGGGAATTTATACTTTATTACCCTGGTTTAAGGGTTATTGAAGTTGTCATGTCATTTTAAGCTACTGTATTTGAATAGTAACAATGTTGAAGTGGCCAAAAGCTTTCGTGTTAATGAAACAAATGCAATTAATATAATTTTGACATTGTTTAAAAAAAATATTAAGGAGCCTACCTAATTCATATAATTTTAAATTGTAATATTAAATGATTTATTATTTTTTTGCATGTTGTTATCGCAAAACATTCATTGTAAACATTTTGAACCATATTTTTGGTGTATAACTGCCAATCACTTTAGGAACAAAAAACATAAAATATTGTAGATATAGATAATTCAAAATAATGTTAGACGTAACATGATTTCAAACGCGATATATTTATGGCAATTTTACGGAACGCCAAACATAATCGTCGACATAATATCAATAAATAACGACAATTGAATTTCAAGCTATTATGAGCCGGCACCAAATAAATAATCAACTTTATACGCTAACAAAAAACAATACAATAGCGTTATTTTAAACAGATAATTTATTAAAGCCCAATCCGCAGATTTATTTCGAAGGGCAACGCCGATGTTTGCTGCCAAATAATGATATTTATGCGGCTTTGAGAGGCAATATGTTCGAATGTCTACGCCAAAGTTTTTGCGCATACGAATCTAATGGTGTGAAGGCTATAGACGTTGAGGTGATGACTATTAGATCTATAATAATGGTCATCACTTCTTTTGTTAATGAGTTAATTGGGATCCCTTTTTTTCGCATAACTTCTTTAATACTAATTTACTTTCGCATAATGAGTTAGGCATAAAGTTTTAATGGCGTAATATTAATTATACATAATCAGTATTTGGCATACTGTTATGTAAGGCATAATAATCTTATGGGCTATATTATTTTGGACTACTGTGAAGTCGTTTAAAGTGATAAGGCAATGTAGGTAATATAATCTAGATACTATACTGTGACAGTAGATTGAGGTGCGGCGGAGTGGCTCTTGGGCCATCTGTAAGCCGCGTTGATGCTTTTTTACACCATATTTTACACCATCTATACCAAAAATTACGTTAACAAACTAGCTTCATAATTAAAACATTAGTGAGAATTATTTCTATACATGTATAATTCAACTGAGGTTTGGTTGGTCTATATTTTAAACAAAGTTCGTAAAATCTTTATCCGGTACATAAAACTACTATTATTTATAGGCATTGCATAAAAAGTATTTTCATAGCACTGTGTTGTGTATGTCTTCGTCAAAATGTCACACGTGTCAGATTACGTAATTAATGTCAGCAAATTTCTATAATTGCCGCACTTATTCTGTGCAATTTAAATAGCGCACACATCACACTGTGACATCAATTACAAACTGTAATTGCAGTAAAAACTGAAACGTGTCAGCGTTGAAATGTAACTGTAAGATGTACTGCAAGTTATTTGAGAGTGAAACTTGTCCCGCTATCCATCATTGTTGTAAAAAAAAGATTTTATGGATCCTAATTACACTGGACCCTGAGATCTGCGCTTCAAGTACATAGGTTTTTATGACGATGTAAAATTTTCATTTGACAAGAGGGTATTTTTTATACAACAAATAAGCGTACTGCTTATTTAGAAAGAAAGAAAAACATTTAATTTTTTGCGCACCATACGACACAACTAGTCTAAAAGAAAAACAAAAAACAAACATTACAGATTTTCAACACATAAATAAAAAAAATATGAAATAAAAAAGTATGTAAGAAAAAAATAAATTAAAGGCTATATATTATTTGATGGTAAGCGGTTGGCATATCCTATGGAAGCTTACAACACCCGAGACAAATAGGTACACATGGCCACAGATCAAGCTACACATTTTTGTTGCAAAATAGCGCCTATTACAACCGCATAAGGTGCCGCAGAGTGTAGCTTGATCTGTGGCCGTGTGTACCTACATTCTGTCGTTTTTTGATATATTAAAAAGAAAAATTACAAGTCCCAAATAGTACCATACACCTCAAGAAAATAAAACGAGCCTCAAATGAGTTATAACCAAGCAACTAGCATTTTCCGAATGGCGTAGAAAAAGTATAATTATAAAGAACTGTACCTCGTCACTCGTAAAGTACCTAATGCTTCTTAACCACCATTTAACTCGGTGGCAGTAAAAAGCTGACAAGTATAACGAGCGGTGCCGCGTCCGCGTCAACGCATAATTACGCCGCGTCAAAACGACGTCGGGTAATTGCCGCTTGACCTGCTGTAATGAAGGGGTATTTCATACATTCAATGCACTTACTGAATTAATAGCTTTTATAATTGGTGAAAATGTTAGAGTTGGTGTCACTGATACATTAAGTACCTATATTTATTTAGGTAGGTAATTTTATTCGTATTATTCGTATAGTTATGATGTATAATAAAATTTGTCGGTCCAATTTCTAAATAACTTTTATATTAAGTCAATTTGACAGATTATCCCGTGGATTAGTGTTGTACGACGTTGGTGAAATTGACCCTAAATAAGTTAGTCCACGAACTAGAAGACGCAGCGTGGACAGGCCACAAGTTAGACCGACGATCTAGTAAGGGTCGTGGGAAACCGCTGGATGCGGGTAGCGCAAGACCGGCCATAGTGAAGATTCTTAGGGGAGGTCTTTGTCCAACAGTGGACGTCTTTCGGCTGACATGATGATGATGAAATTAGTTTTGGTAAAACTGAATGACCAACTTTGAAAACCACTTACTTCCATCGCAATGGATTCATATCACACTAATTTACATATACGTAATTTTGTAGTACAGCCTATTATACATATCTGCAAAATTACTTTCGGCTTTTCATACTGGTATTTTAACATCAGTCATTGTTGCGAGACATACAAGCACCCACACAATTTTCCATAATCTACTAAGCAAAGCAACATTGAAACAAGTCATGGTATAATTTGTTGACGTCCAAATCCCGGTCGATTACTGTCACAATAAAATTAATATATTCAACACGTTTTCATGAGTAACTAACTTTGGCCGAGCGTCGGATTAACGAGGCGTGACGGTGACATTTGAATGTCGTTTGTGACGTGCCGCGCCAACTGACAGTCGACGATTGTGACAATTTTGACACAAATCCCACCCATAATATTGTTTCTTTATAAATGGCTGCGTGACTAATGAGCAATAGGTTACACTAGTTACTTATAAATCTTTATAACTGACATTTGTTGAATGTGCCTCGTGACGATTTATTAATGTGTTGATCGCAGGTTTTATTGACGTATTCATTGACAGATTTTAGTTATATTTTACTGATTTGCTTATTTGGAGATAAACTGCGCACTCTACTATTTGGTAAAGTTGTAGATGTAAATTTTATGACTTTTATGACGTCAGCATACATAACAAAAAATGGAATAAGTTGTCTTTATTTCATATTTTTATTAAAATCTAATTTAATCTAAATCTGTCGGAATAATTTAATTTGCAATGTAGATTACGATAATGTTTATTATGAATACAATTCAACGTAATGGCTCCATAAAAAAAGAAACTGCTATTATCATAAAAATCGCATATAAATTGTAATATACCAACTACATATCTACCAAGATTTTTTTTAAATAACATAACAATAAATCGTTGTCCAAGGAAAATGTCTAGTTAAAAAAACGTTATAAAAGAATAATTGCGTACGCCGTTTCAAGGCCAGTGCGATCAATCTTTCACACGTCATTACCGCTGTCGCTTCAAGCTTGGAAAGGCGTTGCTCTCACCGACATTTAGGGCTGCCAGGGTAGAAATTTACTTAATATTTAACAGCGTTCTAGTGCACTTAGTAATATCATGATTTTGCTTTCTAGTGCCTATAATAATTTATTTGCAGAAACTATTCACGTCTACAGTGCAATTGTAAATTTCTATGACAAAAGGGAGATTAGTAGGTAGTGATTTTAGCTTCAAGTCAGTGACTAAGGCTTACATTATTAAATACCTGAATACTATTAATAATAAAGATATACCGAAGAGTTTGTTTGTTTGAACGCGCTAATATCCGAGTTACTGGTCCGATTCGAAAAATTCTTTCACTAATAGGAAGCTACATTATACAATTAAAAATAAAATGTATGATGTGTATTTAAAAAAAATAATGCAATATAATAACTGAATTAAATAATATTATTTTATTAGTAAAACATTCGTAAATTTCTTGAATTTACGAGAAAACTTTAATACCTAATAGTAATATTTTTTAAATACCTGGCAACCCATGTGACATTACGTGAAAGGGCTTCGTTCCACCGCGTTTTTACATTTCGCTCATCGCTCATAGAGCTGTCACCCTAATGGTCAGTTTACATTACATTTATCATGGGCTTTTGTGTTTGAATTAGTTTCAAAGGTTCAATAGTGTCCGATGTTTCTATAATACCTACCTACTTACAAATACGTGATATTCCTAAATACTTGTCAACAGTTTTCTTTCATATTGTATGGAAATGAAAATATTGTTAGTTTCTTGCTTTTTCGATTGTGTAACTGTCTCGTAATGGGATTCCGATAGCGATGGCTCTCTTAATTTTTCCTCATCGCTGCTCCTGCGGGAACCATGTGGATGAGCTTGGTCACCATGGCCTATCGTGCAGTAGGAGTGCTTGGAGGCTTTCGCATCATGCGGCACTCAATGACTTAATTCGTCGGGCTCTTGTCACCGTTGGTGTACCGGCAGTTTTAGAACCAAATGGCCTGGTGCGCGACGATGGCAAGAGACCAGATGGAATGTCATTGGTACCGTGGAAGATGGGAAGGCCGTTGGTGTGGGATGCTACATGCGTCGACACCCTTGCGCCTTCCCATCTTACAGACACGTCTGTAGCTGCCGGCGCTGCGGCTGCACAACAAGAGTGCCTCAAACGTCGCAAATATGCTGGTCTACAGAGGACCAACATATTTTTGGCATTTGGGGTAGAAACTCTAGGGCCTTGGGGACCGGAGGCTCATCTTCTGTTCAAAGAGGTCTCCTATCGACTCATACAGGCCTCTCATGACAAGAAGGCTGGCACGTATTTTGCACAAAGAATTAGAATTGCTATTCAGCGTGGCAATGCGGCCAGCCTTCTTGGCACGCTACCGCTAGGCAGCGATTTGGGACAATTTTTTTTACTTATAAGTAGTAAGAAGTTTTTATTTATTTTTGTATGTACATAGTTAATGTTAGTTTAGTTTAGATTATATAGTTTTAATTTGTATGTATATATGTTAACGGAAAAGTATCTAATCCGTCATTGTATACATTTCCTAGGAAATCCATACATTTACATACATACATACATACTAAATATCTATCGGAGTACTACATTCGGTATATTTGTAAGGATAGCGGTATTTGGGGGGTTGTAAGTGAAAGGTACTTTTGTGCGAATACTTGCTATTCTATGCAAAAGAAAAAAAATAACCCCAACCTATTTTTTTCAATAGTTTCTTATAATTTCAAGTATCATTTCCTATAATTGTTGTTATAATTTCCTAGGAGAAATACACAGGAATTGTATACAATTCCTATATTTCATACATTTTCGGTAACATATATATATTTTATTTTAAGTAAGTTAATACATGTAAAAGATAATAATTAGTATAAAAAAAAACTATTATTTTAAAAATTAAATAAACGTGGACCCAATAAGAAAACGTGATTTTTCAACGTATTTCATGAACCGTAGGTAATAGTTAGACAGTTGAGCTTTTCACCGTGTTTTGTTTGTCTTGTAAGGTGGTGGTGGTAACATTTCCATGTTATACTAAGTAGATATGTAAAAATATAAAATGTAAGTACCTAAGTACTGAAGTACCTATAACTGTACGACGAAAGTAATTTGAGAAAGTTAGGTAATTTCGTGGCATATTTTAATTTTTAATTCTGTTCATAAAAGGGTTAAAAAGGATAACATTTTCCACGAAACGTGCAAGTTAAGCCCCACGGACCATATTTTACAAGAGATGCCCAAAAAATTCACACTGGAGTTATAAATTAAAAACATTTTTTTTTTAAGCCAGCGAACAAGACCTATCCCCCCTCCCGTAAATCATGTTGAAAGTGATAACGAGGGGTTGTTGAAAACAGGAGCACAGGTCAAGCCTTCTGGTCGTTCATTATAGCGCTTGCTTGGAACTTGAAAACGGCCACTTAGTAATTTTCGCTTTGTGTCGAGTAAAATTTGCTGGAGCAAATTACGTTGCATGGCTGTGAAAAAGTGAAAATAATAGTTAGTACATTTTACTAACGAATAACTTCATATTATTTGCAGGCTGCAGATATAAGATAATTACATTTTGGGTACAATACAACTATTTTACAATTAATTATAGTAATGCCAATGCTATCCTACTATTTTACAATTAATTATAGTAATGCTGTCCTACCTTATTACGTACTTACCTATATTACCGACCAGCGTTACGGCAGAAAGGTTATCGAGTGGTGACCACGAACTGGAAGACGAAGACGTGGACCGACGATCTTGTGAGGGTCGTGGGAAACCGCTGGATGCGGGTAGCGCATAACCGACCATGGTGGAGGAACGTGGTGGTCCCCAAAAACCTTTGTCCAGCAGTGGACGTCTTTCGCCTGACATGATGATGCGAAAGTCACGTATATCCTTATTATACGAATTTAGATTAATAGCATAGCGATAGATCATAAACCTTGAAATAACATTACAGTTTGAAAACTGTAATACCTATTAAAACACTAGTTTTAATCCTGTCACATCTTTTTCTTTCAAAGATATTGAAAAGGGATAGAAATATTTGAAGTCTATGCGGGGAAATAGAAATGACCAAGAAAACTAATAATAAACTAACTAATCATGTATAATGTATATATTCTTATGTCATCAGCTGTTGGTTTTCCGAATAAATAATAAATAAATAAATAAAACTTGCAAATTACAATGCAAGGACATAAGAAATATCATCCTGTTAAATTAGTACACAGAACAAAATTTCTTATGTTTTTTTTTCTTATGTTTTTAATAAAAAATTTAAAAAAAAAGATCCACCAAAAAAAAAACGCCTTGCTGAGTTTCTTGCCGGAGTCTTCTCAGTTCAAGTGTATTCCGAACCGGTAGTAGAGTCTATTGTAAAACTATAACTGTTGACGTTCATTGCCTTACTAGGGCCTAAACTGAATAAATTCGTTTTTGATTTTGATTTTGAAAGAGATAGTAAGACTTATGTATAGGCCTATTTTTGACCATAATCGCACCTTGGTTGATGATATGGCCGATGGTGGTAAGGTGACAAATCCTAGAAAGAAACTCACAAGCACAGCTGTCGGAACACACCAGAAGGTTCACTTGAGGGTAGTAGCCAGCCAGGTGGGTACTACAAAGTATCCTACTACCTGCTCTGGTTTGTCCATCCTCACGATGTTTTCCTTCACCGAAAGCTCTAGCTCATTGAAGGATTTCAAATCGCGACCTTCGTCTCGACATTCAACGTCACTACCGCCGAGTTATCATCGCTTAAAATTAATAATCGCCTAAATTAGTGTAGGTAGAGAACAAAGGAATTAGGATTACTATCTCAAATGCCCATCAAACTAAGGAAATAAATCTCTAATCAGCCATCATGGCTATCAATAAACGTTCGGCTAGCAATCACGTCCCGGTACAATGGCGCACAGAAGCTTAAATAAATACCGGCGAGACGTCGCATAGTCGCTGTAAAGCCGGAGTCTTACGACCAATTACAGCGAGAGATAAAACCTTTGAAACGTTGCCCCGTTTAGCGGACGAAATACGACTGGCTTTCCCCTAGAAATGGAAAGTCCAAGTTAATCTCGCAGTCTATTTGAGCGCCAACAAATTTTTGTTAAAATATCTCTTGGAAATTGTTCGCGTAAAGCTGATAAAGGTATTGAGATTTAAAGGTGTTTGAATTGCTGGTGAGGTTAATGTACTTGCACACGATATTTTACTTGTAGTAGGTATTTTAGTAAGTGGAAATATATTATTAACCTCCTACAAAAAAAAGGTGGAAGTTCTCAATCGCTTGTATGTTTTATTTTATTTTTGGTTATAAACCGATTTTAATCATTATTTTTGCATTGGATTCAGTATAGCTACAAGTTGGCCCGATATTATATTTATCGTCTTTGAAGGAGGTTTTACACTTTTTTTAAAGTTTATTATTGTAGTAATCCATACATAGTTTTTTTTATCTCAATAACATTTATTTATAGAACACACAAACTTTCGCATTTATAATATTAGTAGCCTAATTACCCTACTCAATTAAGCCCATTGAAATATGAAAGCAAATAAAAATCTTCATCAACCAAACACCAAAAAACATTTCCGTTCTTCAGGGCAACTGATCACGTGCTGTCAATACCAAAATGTAAGCACATAAATCAAACTAAATAACTGTAGTGGCCAAAGTAGCAACTGAGACCGAAAAACGTATCACTGTGCCATCCGAGTGCACTCTCCCGTCTCACAAGTCGTAACGTTACAATTTTACGACCACTTTTATTACTAGACGCTTTCGTGCACGATTACCCTCCAGAGTGAGTTCTGATGTTAGACGCCCCTAACTACGACATCGCCTTACCCCTCTCTCTACCGTATCTACAATTTCCATTACCATCGCTGCTTAACTATACATAGTATTTTACAAATGTTTGCTTTCCTAGAAATGCGCAGCGATTTTAGGGTTAGTACCGAACAGGGTGGGATGGGTATCAGCAATTACATTTTAACGCGTGTTTTATTATCACGAACCGTCTAATGTACTAGTGCATTAATTTATCACCTCCCCCTGTTTACGAGTTACTGCTTGACAATTGAAATGGCGTATACTGAATTCAAAGACTGACAGCCGACCAGACTTGGTAGAGCTTCCTCGTCTCTTGTGCGTCTTTGCGATTTGCCGGGAGAAGGGGTTGGGGGTAATGAAAAGGCGGATCATGTTTCTCTGGATGTGTCGTACAATCGTTTGGACAGACAAGCGATGGACGTATCAAAGGAGTAGCAACTGGAAATGCAGTTGCAGTTTCGATTGAATCGAGGGACGTCTGCGGCATGCCTCTGTGAAGTAAAGGTTGATTGGGACGTGTCTACACAACTGATATGTACAGTGTATTCGGTTTAACAGGATTGATGGATCTGCTTTCAAGTTCGCTTCAGCGCTGTATTGTTACTAACTCGTTTACTCGGCAATTGTTGTTTCTGGGGACGAAGCCTTGATAGTTTACTGGCTTCTGCTAAGCAAGCTTTGTTTCCTTAATGTTGTGTTTCTGCTCTGTGTGGTATCTTCTCCACTTCTTATTCCGGGAAAACGTAAGATCCCTCAGGACCTTAAGGCGAAAACAAGTCCAATACAAAAGGGCATGCATGTTTCTTTGTCGCATTTCTTAGGTAACAATAGTTAAATTAAAATCGACTAAACTGAAGATATTTTATAAGCAATTTAAACAACTAATTAGACAGGCAGCGAACCGATATGGTATGTGACGTCATATAACAATACTGCCATATAAACTCCATGATAAATTTTCTTTTGCTAGAATGAGATAAATAAAGAGAATAATGGCTTACTTATATCTTGGTCATTTTTATAGTTAATCGTTTTTTTTTCTACTATTATCTATTTACTAAAAACTGCATCAGTAAATGTAAGAAATACATGCAATAATATTGGTAAATTATAAATGTTGATGTCAATTCATTGTTTGTATTATTATTGAGGGCGGTGTGTCGGCGCACCGTGACATGGTAATGATGGGCCCACACGGAGTGACACGGAGAGTCGGAGATGTCACTCTGACACGCGATGTCGGTACTTGATTAATGCTTTCATATCCCTTAATGGTTAAAATATATAATTATAGCAAGTTATAGGTAATGTACTTACGAATTGCAAATCCTTTTGAATTATAGATGCTACGGTTAAATGGATAATTAAAAAATTCAAATAAATTTTATTTGTCGATGTCGTGGCAAATTTTTTGAATTGATCACTTTATTGTTTATGCCGACCATTTCATAAACCGAACAAGTGCGAGTCTGACTTGCGCATCGAGGGTTCCGTAATTTCCTATGTTACTCTAAACACCATAGACTTCTTATAAGATTTCCTGTATTCTTTAGATAAAGAACTATTTTCTGTATTTTTTCAGAAATTTTGGAGATAAGGGGCGGTAATGGTAAATTTTCGCCCAATTTCTTAAATAACTTCAAAAAAATATATTTAAAATACTCACAATAAGCCATTTCATTTAATATATCACACGATATATTTTGCAAAACTTTATTTTTATTTTCTAATTTCCCTTCCCAAAGTATGTCCATACTCCATGTTTAAAATTAATTGATTAACGTTATACGTCCGTATTTAGGTCACTTACTACCTACCACACAACTCAATCGGTCCTCGTATAGCGGCGACATTAGGGGCTAATTTGATGATATAAAAATGATGATATTGAAACGTGCCATTACGTGCCACGTTTCAATATCATCATTTTCCCCTGATCAATCCAGGTCGAGTTTGCAGTCAATTCTAACATCCTACGCTTTTATGATACATGTATGCGTGTTCAAGGATCATAAATCACAGGCCAGTTCTAATGGATAACCAGATATAAATCTATTTATGCAAAGTTTTCGATGCACATTTCGCATGTCAGTAGACTGTTTGCGTCATCCCATAGAATCTATAATCCAGTTATGTAGGAACCATGGCCAATCATTTCTATAATACCCTATGATTACGGCAAGTCAATAATTCAATGGAAATTATTGTATGCGGTATATAATTGAACTTTTATTTCATTCTGCTCTATATTCCAGTCTTGTCATTGAATGTAATTGATTGATTATGATTCCTTTGATTGTTTTATGCAGTTATTATTGCAGCCGATCATTGGTAAAGTTCCCAGCAAGCTGGCAAAGTTTTCTATTTGGATAATTACATTTACAATATTAGCAAAGGTATTAATTATCTCTTTGTAACTGCCATGTTTTTTTAACTCTTTAAATATTTAATCACAACAAAATGAAATAAATACAACTTAAATAAAAAGGACTAAACTAAATGAAAAAGTCACTGTCAGAAGGGTTACTAGCGGCAGTGCCACGTTAAATGGCAATGCTGATTCTCTGACCCAAGTATACGCCAGCATTCTGGTCACGAGATGCTTCGACCAGGCGTTTTGATATCTCTTTATAAACTGCTTTTTTATAATACTCGTATTGTTTCTGCGCAAGAGTAAAATCACTAAAATGAACAGTATGATAATGGCCTATATAACTATCAACACATTTTTTATTTTTTTATTATCATGTATTTTATTTATTTTTTAAACTTGTGTCGCGGTTGACCTTGGCTTCACCCTATCTTAAAACCAGCGCTGCAGCATTTCTTTTTTATTAAACTTGTGTCGCGGTTGACCTTGGCTTCGCCCTATCTTAAAACCAGCGCTGCAGCATTTCTTTTTTATTTTTTGTTTTGTGCGCGTCCAAAAATAAATGCTTTTTTTTACTTTCTTTCACCCAAATGCTATTTAGTTATTTTTTATTGTCATGTGATAAATTGTGTAGCAAATAATTATTTTCTGTCTGTCTTCAGCCTATACCTACCTAGTAGACATTTTAACGGTGCAAAGATAAACTATTCTTTTTTTATTTTTATTTCTATGACGAAAAAGTTTTTAGGCAAATAATAGGTAATTAACAAAATACTAATCTGTATCGAAGTTTTGTTTGCATAACTTTTTAATTATACGCAACTGTGGAGATAAAAGGAGTCAGTTTATTTTAGTTATTTTGTATTTATACACCAATGCTTTATGGGGGACAGGTGTTGGTCGCCAACTAGTGTTGTGCACTCAAATACGAGAAAAAGTCGATAAAACTAAATGTAGACATTCATTGCTTTGCTGTAATCATGACTAGTATGATAGCATGTCAATTCATAGTAGGTACCTACAAGTTCTGATTAGTTTGGGATTAGATTTATGTCAATTGCCACGTAATTTTCGATTAAATAATAGTTTAATAGTTATCTCTATATGCCAAATTAAGCCCGATCCGTCTAGTAGTTTGAGCTGTGTGTATCACGATCATAGATCCTTTTAAATATTTAAATTTCAGATGCAATCTTATATTATTATTTATTAGATTGTAATATTTAGGGTTAATTTATGATTGTCACCTCCTTTATTTCAACATTGGTAAATATTTGAACTGATGAAATGTACCATATTATTAATATCCTTATGTCATTCCGAGAGTAAAAGAATACCTAAACAGCCCAAATATTATAATATATAATATTATAATGACAGTAAATATTATAATGTCGTGATTTAAAAAAAAAAAAAAAACTTGTTATTTAAACATATCAAAATCAAAAACTAATTTATTCAGTTTAGGCCCTAATAAGGCACTTATGAACGTCAACAGTTACAGTTTTACAATAGACTATATACCGGTTCGGAATACACTTGAACTGAGAAGACTCCGGCAAGAAACTCAGCAAGGCGTTTTTTTTTGGTGGATCTTTTTTTCTTAATTTATGTAGGTAATTACAGTTTTTGTCTTAAATATACATAAACTTCATACAATTATCACTTGGCCAGGGGGCTGCAAGTGCAGAGAGAAGCTACTACAACCATGTATTCTTGTATTCTATGTAATGAGCCACCTTATAGTAGGCCTTGTCGATCAACTTATGTTTAACATGCTCTTTGAATTTATGATAAGACATCTTAGTTACTTCATATGGGATTTTATTATAAAAGCGAATGCAGTTCCCGAGAAAAGACTTATTGACTTTCTTATCGATATTATACTTGTCGACATCGGCCCATCACTAATAAAGCTATCTATTTCCACATGCCATAACTCATACACTACGCCGGCTCATATTAATGTATCAGTATCAAAGTACGATGACATATTTACTGCAATTACTCAGTAAGCCAGTGGGAAAATTTACAAACGCCACGTCAATTCACACAGTGTAGAAACTTTCAGTATAAAACTGAAATATGCTGTGAGTTTTTAATCACAAAACTTCGTGGTTAAAAAAACTGTGGTTTTATGGAGGAAACTGTGCTTTGCGACCTATTCTTCGGTCTCTATGATGTGAGGAATAATGTTTTGTTTTCTAGAAAAAAAAAAATTTTTTTTCAAAGTATATATCTGATTGTTACCTTTTCAACTAAATCTTACAACAGATCACGATGAAATTTGGCGCGCAAATAGCCAATGGTATGGCAAAGGACATAAAATACTTTTTATCCCGGGTAAAAACTGCGTGGGACAGCTAGTACAACTTAAGTAAGATAAATAATCTGTGGCAATAGACATCCATCGGGATTAACTCGCGTTTGCGTCTACGAAACGATTTATATCCGAATGATCGCGTTCACAAAGCTTTGATCATGGAGGCGGGCTCAAAGTACTAATTAAACCGACTGAGCTGAACAAACGTTACTCGTAATTAATTACTGGCAATAATGAGTTATTATGAAAAGTTTAACCGCTTGGAAATAATCACTGAACATGACAGCACCCACAATACAATTAAAAGACTAAAACCAGTTCTGAAGTTAGGTGCAAACAATAATACCAGCTTAATATCATTTCTTTATAAATAACCCTTTAATTCCCATATAAATTGAACGGAGATTCTCGGAGATTGTATTAACACTAAAATATCATTTTTTAAATCCAGCATCGTAAATGTACGCCCCGGGTCGAACGGACCACCTTGTCAGCTAGCGCGTAAATTAACATGAAAACGTCATACAAAGAGCCTAACCCTTCGCCGCCGCATAATAAACTACTCCGACTGCTTCTCACCCGCGGCGCGTTTACGGAGCCGCCTATTCAAACGGCCGGACATTATCGTAAATATTGTGGTATTTATTCAGATTTCGGGCACAAACAATTCAATTCACGCAACGGCTGCTAATTGGGCATAAATCGTGGTAAAAATATTCAATAAGGTTTACACATCGATTAATATTTTTAACAGTGAATGCCTTCATTTGATTTCGTATTAAGCGGAGCGTAGATAATTCGGTATGTCGATTTGTCGTTGATCGTTTTATTGAAGGGTTTTTTTTTCATTGTTTTTATTATGAACAAAGAATGTTCAAGAACACATGTAGGTTCTGTTGAGGCAAACAGCGTGATATGTATATAAAACATGGTTAATTTGTTTTGAATTTCTTAGTTCGTGCATGTCATTGTGTTCGTTCAACCAGAATTAATTTATCGCAACGAATTGTAATAGGGCACGTTACGAATTTCATGCAAACCGTATGCTGTAAATCAAAAATGCGAGATATGAAACTGGACTTTAATGGGAGGCCGTTAACACATTTACTGGGTAAAAAAACGTAACACGCCAGACGGGCAACATGAAAAACGTCAAGTTGAACACTTTATAATAGAAATAATAACGCAACAGCCGCCATGAATTATTGCCCACATTTCATGTTAAATTGTATGTAAATGCGGGGCCGCAACGACACGGCTCCCACAATAACATAATAATGGTGGATTTGTGACTCACGTCAGGTTGTTAGTGTGTACTTAACCCTTTATCGGGACACGCACGCGGGACGTGAGATCATTACTCGGGTCGCGGCGGCCGCGTACAATGAGAATGTACGTCTTAGACCCTGTCGCTTTTGGGGGGTTAGCGTTTTTTGTATTTCGTGAGTGAACAGTTAACGTGTTATGGCTTATTGTGTGTGTTTATTTTGACGATTACTCGATACTGGTTCTCGAATACTTATTTGGATAACAATAGGCTTTTTTGTATTCAAATTAAAGAAGAAAGGATGTCATGGCGAGTTGTGAGCTACTGAAGCGATTAATTGTTGAATTTGTGAATATGTAACACCACACATGTATTAATCAAGTTTTATTTTCTAACGGCTATATTTATTTTTCTTATTTAGATGATAATTCTCTCGGAATTTATCTCACAAATAATTTTAAACGTGTAAGTTTTGATGTTATTAGATGACATGCGACAAAACATTCCTTATAAGAATGAGAATATCAAGGACAAAAGCTAGACATTAGGTTCCCATATCAACAAGCTGTCTGTCAAAGTTAATCCTTAATAGATGAGACTTTTATGTACTATCTTTACAGAGATTTTCAATGTAATGTGTAGGTACAGTATGACACAACTTAGATGTAGCATCGGCAAATCGTTTTCGTACACTTCACTTTCGATTTACACAAATAATACAAATCATTCATTATCGCACCATTCAACGTTCAACAAGATCATTTTCGCCTAAAGTACTAATAAACATCGGTAATGTTGTAGGCGCTCTCTTTTCGGAAATGATCGATTTTACGAATTTTGACGATGCTTTATGGGTTCATGCAAAACTCAAACATGACGTTTTAGTTTGTATATTCAAGTCACCGGAATCAAATTATAGTCATCAAAGCGTCGAGCACAAAGCACGCCCGCTTGTTACGGCGGCCATTCCGAAACAATCGCCTGAGGCACGGAAATTGCTTTCCGATCCTACATCCCCGAAATCCCCCGACTTTCGCCGACGTCCCCTCGGGGGATGGAATGACGTCACGCACATTTTTCATCGCCCAACGTTGCGCCGCCGGCGAAAATAAATAATTCAATATGAAAACTGTTATAAATTGTAAAATAGTCGTTTGTCAGAGGGTAGACTTCACTCCACTGACAGTAACACAGACTTTATTAAAATTTTCGAAAAAGTTTTGCTTTTTGATTTATGTTTGCAAATTGTTATTATGCATCATTGAAGGCAAAGGCGACGATATACGAGAAATGATGATTCTAAACTAGGGTTTTCTCTACATTCTTTGTTTTTGGCGTGTTCCGGCAATTGCACTTGAGCCAGTTGCCTTCTTGACATTGTAACAAGTCGGCAACCAGAGGTAGGTATTGCAGATTGCGATAGACGACGGTAACCACTTACCATCAGGTGGATCGCGTGCTTGCTTGTCAACCTTCTGACATAAAAAAGGTAGTCTTTATGCTAAAAGTGGCCTGCCCTCGCCTGCCTCGCTTGTGCCCGTCAGTCAGACGGAGTTATTCGCGGAGAGAACGCATAAGGTGCTGTCACCTCACGAAGTCTACCGAAAAGGGTTTTTTTTAAACCATCATAATAATATCTCATATCTATATTAATAATTCCGTGAAGGGGTACGGTAGACTCGATCGAAACCTTACCTGAATAATAAAAAAATAAAGATTTCGAGTCGACCACTTACCTACCTATATCCGCAAAATTCGGATTGTCGAGTATTTCGTTAAATTCTAATAGGGTAGTTTACTGACACATCAAATCAGCTACTTTTTAATAAATGTCAAAACGATAGTTTATATGGAATTTTGTATGAAATACTAACCTAATGACGTCATAGTTTCACAGCATCAAATGATCTACTCTTAGTGGTTCTACTGGTACTTAAAAATCATAAAAAGCATTAAATGTACAACATATTTGGTGTTTCCACGTGTTTTTAGATGTTTTATGCATTGGTTAGTGTTTGGTCATTTATTTTTGACACTGTAAACTAGCCTATTGTGCTGACAGACAATTAGAATTAGTCCCCATATTGACGACTCTAGCGAAACTTCACTGACACCGGATGACATTTTGAAGTTCTTTTCTTAATAAAATTTTAATGTAAAACTTGCGAAGTGACGTTTCGTTTTCATTTTATTTGAAATGTAAACATACCGCTTGATTCACTTTGAAAGCCAGTGTTTCTCCAAGATTTCAAATTCTATACAACATAGATTGACGATTTAATTAATAGTAAATTCATTTTTTGTAAATGAGTATTTTTTTATTCGTTTTTAGCTTGATTTCACCTCCAATGTGTAAAGCGATAATTTTACAATATGACAGGGCCAGATTTAAACATGCTACCGAGATTCCAACGGGTAGCTATCAATGAGGATTCCTATCCTACCGGTTTGACGACGTGATGAGGACACCTGAAGCACTGCAGTGACCCCACGGTGGGTCACGTCCATCTTTCATTACCTCTGTCTAGGGTTCGGTTACGATCACTGTTTTCATTGGTCCCAGTTTATGAAGGAAAAGAATTTTGCTTTGTGATTTTACAAGTATGTAGATCAATAATCAACTTTAAAATAAAGAGCAGAACCTCCTTCAAAGACATTAAAATTAATATGCGACCATCTTGGCTAGTTAGCTATACAGAACCCAAAACAAAAACAATTATTAAAATCGGTAAACGTACACTTTTTTTCAGAAGGTTAAAAATGTATTTGAGGAGGTAATGTATTGAGGAGATCCTTGGGTAAACCACTGAACCGATCGCAATGAAATTTGGCACGCCGATGTCTATGATATGGAGAAGGACATAGGCTACTTTTTATCCCGGGAACGCGGGTGAAACCGCGGGGGTCATATAGTTATAAATAAATGAATAAGGTCGTATGTCAACATACACCCTTATTCGAATTTTCACTTATCGCCAACGGCAACGACACATCATAATAAACATTTTACGTGAACTGCACATATTAACAAAGAAAGTAAATGTAAAGTAAAAACTTCCCCTCGCTACTCCGTGCTTCAGTCCAGATCTTTAGGATTACGCGTATCGTATTCCCTACAGCTTCGGGGGACAGGCAAACACGGGAAATTTGTACTTGTCTCGCAATGTTGTTACTTCTTAATTATAAAGTGTGTTGTTACATGTTATGTGTGAGTTGAAATTCTGAAATGTCTTATAAACGTTGCATTTTAAAATTATAAAAACACTAGCTGTTCCTCGCGGTTTCACTCGCGTTCCCGGGATAAAAAGAAAAATGATGATGCCTTGCTGAGTTTCTTGCCGGAGTCTTCTCAGTTCAAGTGTATTCCGAACCGGTAGTAGAGTCTATTGTAAAACTGTAACTTTTGACATTCATAAGTGCCTTATTAGGGCCGAAACTGAATAAATGAGTTTTGATTTTGAAAAAGTAGCCTATAACCTTCGCGGATAATGTGAATTTTTTTTTCAAATCGGTTCAGTAGTTTCGGAGCCTATTCAATGCAAACAAACAAACAAACAATCAAATCTGTCCTCTTTATAATATTAGTAGATATAGATATAGCTAACTGTCTCTAGCGGTTTTATCCGCGTTCCCGAGATAAAAGTAGCCTATCTCCTTCTATTTTATAGGCTATCTGCGTGCCAAATTACATCGCGTTCTGTTCAGTGGTTAAGGCGTGAAAGGATTTTTTTTCTGATGTTACTAATGAGCATTTCCAGATTTAAAAAATCTTTTCCTCGTCACATATTCTCTAGTTTAACATAATATATTTACAAATCTCTTACTACAAAGAATGTCGAGAAAATCTTAATCTAGAATCATCATTTCTCCGATATCGTCGCATTAAATTTGATTTACACTACATAATATATGATACAACTTAAACCCCTTGTAGAAATCCTAATTAAATTCACACTCACGAAGAAAATCTGCATTATTCTGCCTATCCATCATCCGATCAATCATTCGCCTGTTAAAAAAACTCATTCAACAATAGACCTTAATTACTTTACGCATCGTTGACTTTCATTTAAAACTTATTCTTACGCAAATTTAAGGTATCAGCTGTCCGAGTAATCAAAGGAAAATATCCTTTACGGTTTCAAAAATAGAGTTGCATGAATTCGTTTACTCGGTAATAACTGGATCATTTCCTTTTGGCAATTGATGTGTTGAAGGGTTCCATCAATCTATGTCAGTTGCTGGTATTGTGCTGAAGTAATTGGTGAAGCATGTCGGTCGGGGCACTTGCAATTTTTCATTTTTGAGGTGTCTTTTTAACCTCCTTCAAGAAAAAAGGAGGAGGTTCTCAATTCGTATTTCTTTTTATATTTGTTCAAGCTTTTTGCTTATGATTCTAATTTTAATAATTATTTCAATATAGCTCCAAAGTGGTATCATTTTAATTTTATTGTCTTTAAAGGAGGTTTTACTCTTTTTAAACGACTTCAACAAGGAGGAGGTTCTCAATTCGTCGGAATCTTAAGTAAAATTCTTTTTTTGTTTGAAAGGGTATATTTTACAGTTGGTGCCCATGGTCATCAGGTCAGGATCTGATGATGGAATCTTGGAGAAATCGAGGGAACTCTGCAAATTTTATAGGGACTTACAATGTTTTTCATATACTTTTTGAAGCTATTCAGCTATTTGCGTTTCAGATTTTTGTTAAAAAAATTATAGACTCTCAGAACATAACAGCAAAACTGACTCTAATCTAAAACAACATTACTAATTTCAACAATTCCTGTTTAATTAAAAAAAAAACCTTCAAATCCTACTATTCAGAGTAGGTATACCGCAAGGCACAGAACAAGACATTATTTAGTTAAAATCTGCACCGCACCGCATCGCATCGCGAGCACACCAACCCGACCGTAAAATGGTATGTTGCTATAAACAAATTACGCGCATTGAAACCCGATGATGGATTATACGCATTATGGTCTCCTTTACCGTAGGGTTGCCTCACATCATTAAAAATCGGGACGTTTATGAATTGGTCCCGATTGTGGGAAAAACATATTATAAACGCTTGCAACACCACGCGTTGGCGACCTTGCCAAAATCTCTTCAAACCCTTTTTGAAGAACCCTATTGAAATTTAAAAATGAAAATTAAAAATCGTTCAGCGTTTACTCTAAATACAATTATGTAGATTTTTGTTACTTAATAGCTGCATGGATTTGCTTGAATTATTTGAAGATACTTAACATACCCTGAAATAAAACTTAGGTATGTTATTTTTTTTAATATTCAGCGACTATAGTAGTTTATGATACTGTTGCATAATAGGGGTTATTAAATACGAGTGTGAGTTTAAGTACCGAGCCGTAGGCGAGGTTCTTAATAGTATCACACGAGTTTTTAATACCTAATTATGTGCAGTATCATACAGTACTTTATCTAAACTCATATAAATAATGTAATTTAAAGGTAAAAAAAATCGATAGTTTTTTGCAATTTAAAAAAAAATTGTGTGACATTTTTGGTCAAAATGATATATTTAGGCAAAAACAATAAAATAAACAAACACAATAATCATATACCTAATCAAATCCGTGTTGCCAACTCCCAAAAATTCTTACCTCTAAAGTTCAAGTCAAAAATTCGTCACATGTAACCACACACAAAGTAAATTTGCATCTAAAATTGAATTGATACTGATTGATTATACTATTGATAGGTCCAAAGTGTACTTTAATAGAAAAAAAGTTATTTTATAGCATTATCTTGGGAACAAAACTGTACTATAATGAATCATTATACACGGGTGTGCATAAAGTGGGTCATTAAAGTACTGATTTTGATTTCATACTAAGAACATTACGATATGAGAGTAGATAAAATAACAAATAACTCTGCATATTTTCAATTTATACTTTCGCTTCTAGACGTTTCCTAAATTCAAGCGCATGAACATTTTATAAATCAAGTCTTGAAATTATAAAACTAGGTATAGAAATTATTAAATATTATTCATTTAGTTCCTTACTAATATTATAAACGTGAAAATGTGTTTGTGGGTTTGCCCTTCTTTCATAGAGTTATTAAATAACGGATTGTAAAAGTAACATAAGCTAAAGGCCTAAAAACTGAACTTTTGAGTTTGAGCTTATAATAACGGTTTCAATCCTTTTTCTCCATCAACACCATGCTCAATCCTTGATAATTAACTCATTAGATAAAACGACACAGCGGGACATGTCCCGATAAAATCGTATGGCAACCCTGTAAGCGAAGCATCAAAGGTATCATTTATATTGCACGCCATTGTGTTGTACTGTCGAAGGTATTAATTCTCGATATATTATTACAATCATACAATGAAAACTTGTTTCGTGTCTTGCTAACGGTCTTTGTAATGTTGTTTATTAAATTATATACCTGTATTTGGTAGTATTAGGGGTTCTAGCTGACAATATACGATGGATTAATAACAACAAGCATACGGACCGCCTGATGGTAAGCGGTTACCGTAGCCTATGGACGCTAGCGACACCCTGAACAGGGACCATAAGTAATCCACGCCCCTGGTACCACTCGCGCATTGCCGACCATTCCCCCCACCCCGATGAGCTCTGGCGACGTTACTCACGCGCAGGAACACTACAAAGTCATTTGTCTGCGGTATTCTGTAAGGTGGAGGTACTTCCCCAGTCGAACTGCTCTTCAAGCGAAAAATCGCTATGCTCTACCTCTCTTTACTTCACTTCCTCACCAACCTACCAGCAAATATATCTACTTACTACTACTACTACACTAGCTTCCGCCCGCGCTTTCACCCGCTTTCCCGAGTGGTCTTATGTTTTCTCGGGATAAAAAGTATCCTATATGTTATTGTAAGGTATGATCCATCTACGTGCCAAGTTTAGATGAAAATCCGTTCAGTAGATTTTACGTGAAAGAGTAACAAACAATCATACATACAAACTTTCGCATTTGTAATATTAGTAGGGTGGCGGAAAGAACTAAGAAATAATATTGGGAATTAATAAAATAAAATAATTATTATGAGAGAAAACAAATTACCTAATAAGAATGATGAGAAAGCTAAATTTATAAAAGGAAAGCGTGACTGACTGACTGATCAACTCAACTCAAATCACTGGATGGATCTGGCTGAAATTTGGATTTTGGAAAATTCTGTCCCTAAGGGGGTCAAATATGTGATCACGAGTGAAACTGCAGCGCGGAAAGACACAAGGAAGTATCTTTTTAATTTGAACAAGCCCTACGTATCCTACGATGTCACCCAAATCTCGTTAAGACTAACATTTTGTCCACTTGCCGACTTTGGTTCTTATTACGTATCTTGATTATATATCTTCTTCTTTCTTATTATTTCTTGCTTGACAAAAAATGTTTTAGGTATATATTTTTTGTTTAATCTAGTTTTGCTGTCTTTAAACTTTTTCTTATTTTCATCTTTAATTGAGTTCGATTCCCATCCAGGACATACATTTGTGTGCATATCTGTTTCTGAGTCTGAGTCTGGGTGTGATTTTCTGTATAAAGTAGTATATTTCGTATACCTCATATATATCAGTTAACTGGGTTCCATAGTACAAGCTCTGTTTAGTTTCTATCATGATACGTAACAAAGGAATCTGTCGGCAATTGGACACATGCGCCACATGTTAGATCAACAATTCCGCAACACGAGGCAATACTTCCCTTCATTACGGCCACAGGGGTCGGCTAATGTCGTGCTTTTGCCTTCGTGCCACATCTAATTGCTTATTACTGAGGGTAGGACGTCTCTGTTCATGCCTCCTTGATTATATGAAATCTGTTAAGTATTTGTTTTGTTTATCTTTATTTAGGACAAGCTGTTCCCCGCGGTTTTACTCGCGTTCCCGCGATAAAAAGTAGCCTATAATTTTTGGGGATAATGTAGCTTCCTATTAGTGAAAAAAATTTTCAAATCCGACTGGTAGATCCAGAGATTAGCGCTTTCAAACAAACTTTTCAGCTTTGTTATTAGTACAGACTCTAATTGATTGTAAACTAGAGAAAAGACAGACTCAACACAGATGGAATAAATTCTCTAAATACATCTCCGGTTATTATGTTACACTTTTCATCCAGGAATATAACTATTCTTTGTATTTATCTACCATCCAAAATATGTCTTTGACGTTGTATTTCCAACTGCAAACACGTGCTTCATTTTTGCAGCTCATAAATGATTAGCATTTGAAAGAATGAAAACAAATTGATTTGTGACCACAATAATAAAAACATTACAAAAAAATTAATAAGTAAAAAAGAATGGCCAAATCGGACCTCCAACTCAGCATGGTGTTGGATATTCTACGGATATACAATTATTTGGTCTTCCGACGGGGCCGGTTAGGTAAGTGACATCACGGAAGGATCACAAAGAAATAACAAAAAATAACATGGGCAATGAGCATTTAGCCTTATTTCGGATGTGAAAATATAAAATCCTTGCCGGAGTCTTCTCAGTTTAAGTGTATTCCGAACCGGTCGGTGGTATTGTTGTAATGATTGTAACTATCGACGTTCATAAGTGCCTTACCACGGCCTAAACTGAATAAATGAGTTTAGGTAGGTATTACATATTACTATTTACGTAAGAAGACGTTTGTGGTGAAATTTGGGAGCAAGGGTTACAATTTTGGCGCTCCGAGTCGGCACGGTCTCGCGTTAATTCTTTATGATTGATTATCTTTCGGCTAATGAGGTTCAAGCCAAACTTGCAGAGTTGGTGCAAGCCATGAGCGATGAGAGGGCGATTTCATTTGATTTCCTTTATGACAATTTTCTTATTATATTATAGGCCTGTGTTTGACTATAATCTTACTGTGGTTAGTGATGATGTGGATGATGATGATAAGCATATAAAGCCTAACTGGCTCTCCAGTGCGGCTGTCGGCCAGCAAGTAGTTACTACAGTTTACCCTAGTACCGTGCTATGGTTTCCTTTCGATATTTTCCTCAAGCATTATAGGATTTGCAACCACTGAGCTATAATCGCCTTGAAATCACATAATATAGCCTATTTTTCGCTCAATGAGCAGCTCATTTGGGTAAATACCTCCAACTTACAGGCAGCCAAAAAACTTTATGTTGTGTTCATGCGCGTGAGTAAGAGTGAGAGGGGGGAAGGGTCGATCACGTGTGAGGTAGTAAGAAATCTGTTCCACGGCGTCTAGAGGCTACGATTTCTGTTACAAGCATCTATAGGCTTAACTGCTTATCACCATATGGGCTAGGCGTTACACTCGCACGTTGCCATTTAATTTTCAGTAACTCAAAAATTTAAAATTAAAAGAGGTACAATCAATAACATTCCATAATTTTAATGTTTATCAAATACTAGCGACCCGCCCCGGCTTCGCACGGCTTTCTCGGCTTTTCTGTACTATAATATGCATGTATTTTACATATAAACCTTCCGCTTCAATTAAGGAAAGAAAGAAAGAAAGAAAAATATTTTATTTTTTGCGCGCCATACGATACAACTATCCTAAAGGAAAAACAAAAAAAAACAAAAATTACAGTATTTCAACACATAAATAAAAAAGGATTACTATATCTATTGCTGAAAACTGCATAAAAATCCGTTGAGTAGTTTAAAAGATCTATGCGAACAAACAGCGGAAGCCACTTCATTTTATACTATGTAATAAAGATAGAAACGCCATCACTTGTAACATGAACCCAAACCATTATGAATTATGATCGCTTTTTCTTCACAATAAGTGCATAAATAGGAGCTGCCTGATGGCTGGGTATAAATCACCCGCGGCCATCCATCACCAGTGCCAGGCGGAAGCGATGTGTGCCAATATACACACACTCACTGCGTCGTGGGAGCAACTTACTTGTATTAGCTAATTTATAGTTTTTATGAAACGTTTTCTTTGGACTACTTGGGTCGTATTTTAGAAATGATGATAGCTCAGAGGTAGTGACGTCGAATGCGGTGATGACAGTCTTGGATTCGTATCCAACAATGAGCTTGCCTTCGGTGAAGGAAAAATTTATCATTTGCATGCATTACCAAAACCTATTTACTTGACAAGCAATCGGAGTCTTCTTAGTTTAAGTTTAAGTGTGGTAGTTGGTATTTGGAGCCAGGTCATAGAATCAGTTATTTGCAAATTTGTTAAGTTATTGTAAATTTTTTGTTTGTCCGGACTAATATTCAAAATAGCCAAATAGATTTTTAGAGGGTATTAATTGTTTAGACAATTTATCATCGTTTTAAGTAATATATTACCAAAATTACTTACTTTTGGTATTTCCTATTTTTTAAATAAATCATGAAAATAAATATTATTTTACATCTGATAAAGACTATTAGATTTTTAGATACTTTATGTCCTGGAATAAATAAATAAATATCCTGGGACATTTCTTCACACACGGTTATCTGATCCCAAACTAAGCGGTATGGAAACCAGATAACTGATATACTACATACACTACTCTTTTTTTTTGTAAATACATTTTTATATAGATAATTACACCCAGACTCAGGACAAACAGACATGTTCATGCACACAAATGTATGTATAGGATACATACATAGAGTAGAGTGAAACACACAGAAATAGAGTGGATTTTTTTTTTTTTTTTTTTTTTTTTTTTTTTTTTTTTTTTTTTTTTTTTTTTTTTTTTTTTTTTTTTTTGAAAGGACTAAAGTTGGTAGCCTCTGATGGCTGCTCCAACCTTACCGGACAATCGGCGAGCGCAGAGAGCTCTCAGCCGGGTAACATTTAGGTAACAACGCCTGAGGGCACCCCCGAGTGGGGTACGAACCTCGGCTCAGGGCGTTACCGGGGGAAGGGGAGGACTTTGTACGAGTTACGACTAATTGGGGGCGGTCGGATTACTAATGGCAGCTCGGGCCGCTTGAACGGGACGAGACTGAGTGGGACGTCGCGGCGGTCCTCGCCGTCGAGGACGGTAGCGTAATCGGTTTTGTGTAGTGTGTTGTGTACTTTTACGGGCTTCGTCAGCTTCGATCTGAGCTAATGTTATGGGGTCATCCGGCTCGCTGAGGGCTTGCCTTGGTCTAAGGATACGGAGTATACGAGAGGGCGTGTACGTTGCGGCTTTCACTATAAGAGGGTTGCGGTGATTAACGGCGGTATTGAAAAATCTGCGTGAGGCGCGTTTTATAAATTGTTTTAACGTGGGGAGACCTAAATCAATGTGGAGATTTTCATTACGCATGTACCACGGGGCGCCCGTGGCTTTGCGCATGAAACGGTTTTGAATCACCTGAAGGCTATGGATCCGTGCAGGAGCTGCATGTGCGAACACAGTACTAGCATAGGTCATAATGGGGCGGATACACGTGGTATATAGTCTAACCTTGCTTTTGAGGGCAAGTTTAGACTTATGATTCAATAAAAAGTGGAGGCGCCCTAACAAAAAGTGGAGGCGCCCTAACAAAAAGTGGAGGCGCCCTAACAAAAAGTGGAGGCGCCCTAACAAAAAGTGGAGGCGCCCTAACAAATAGAGTGGAAAAAAATGTATTGCACCCTCAATTAAAAACTACTTAAACTAAAAATTACAGCACAAAGTTGCATTAATTTCAAATTTCAACCTAAAAAAGGTGTTTATGAAGAGTTTTTAGCAAACTCAAGCTGCAGTCGTTAATTTCCTGGCACGTCGTACAAAGTGCGCTCGACTGTACCACGTTGTAGGTGAGTGTACTCGTTTCACCTCGAGGGGCAATTAGGATCATTAATATACTATTTACACCTTGAAAATGCCGAGAAATATTATGACGTATTTTTAAATTAAAAAAATGTTTTGATTTTTTATGGCGACAATGAGCTGATTATGACAAATGGAGTGTATCAATATTAGTTTTCTGAAGAATATGTCGTCCTCCACAATGTATAGCATAACAGTAATCTTAAAGTAATTAAATTAATGGGGTTCCCCATGATTTTGCTTGCGATAGGCTCCTTATTTTCCCACTTTTTTAGAGTGAACCTTTTCTTTTATTTTTTACCTCTGAGAAAAGATTTCAAACTACCTGTCAATGCAAAACGTGGTAATTTACCTTTGTATGCTTTATAACTAGAACGAGAATTTGGGATTATCCCAGTACATACATAATGATGTATGTACTGGGATAATCCCAAATTCTCGTTCTAAACTCAATTCCTTGAATGACTAGTCTTTTGTGTTGACGTCACAAATACCATAATTCCATGAAAATTACGTAACACAAGAGTGTAGCGTACAACTAGTCCGGAACAAGACATCAGCATGCTATCTCGACGGCTCACTAAGCAAATACATCGCTTTAAGCGCCCCGACTCCCAAGCGAGAAATGTCCGACAACCACTTAGTGGCTGCATTGTGACTACCGCAGCGATGGAACGCGATGTAGAGTTAAAAAGGAGTTAGAGAAGTTACTGCCGACCGGTTAAATAAGCGTCTCTAAAGCAGTTTTAATCAGTACTTTTATCGCATCCATCATATTTTGCCTCGAATTTATTTCGTTACAAATGCGTTTTATGCAAACTCGCAGGTGAATACCATTTTAAATTTAAAACTGCCAAGCGCAAGGATGTGTCTATAAATAAATTCATCGTTATTTTTGTTGATAAATCTGACATAATAATGTATTATTCGTCTTCACATAGTTGTATTTGTTTGTATTATATGTTACCGTGATAAATAAGAAATAAATAATCATAATAATAAATATCCCAGGACATTTTTTCACACACGGTTATCTAATACCAAACTAAGCAGAGCTTGTACACACCGCCACATATCAATCTACACCTTTTTGTTATAAAATAGCTCCTATTACAACCGCATAAGGTACCGCAGTGTTTACCTTGACTTGTGGTAGTCCGTATTATAGTAGTATATATACTGATATACTACATATACTACTTTTTTTGTAAATACATACTTATATAGATAATTACACCCAGACTCACGACAAACATTATAATGATTGCATATATTATGTTGAGTATTTAATTCAAAGGAATTCGTAGTCTATTTTTTCAAGTTTATATCAAAGTCGTCCAGTTCTATAGATTCATAGCGCTACACCAGTGAGATGTCTGAAAGCAAGTCACCGTGTGACTTCCGTAGATACGAGTGCACCGTTGACACAAACATATATACAAGCGCATATTTACGTACATACATAACAACACACAACTGTATTCGAAAAATTTTTAAAATTATATCTAGTGGTTCATGTCAAGCTAGAAATTGATGATAAATATTTACATAATAATATATAGGTAATTAGCTTAGCTAATAAATAAATAAAATACAATCTACATATAAAAGGCGAGATGGCCGCTGGTACTGTTCATCATTACATAATGTATTTATTTTATTGGATACAAAATATTTCATAAAGGGTTTGTAAAATTAACTTTAATTGGAAATAGTTCATAAAATATTTACTAAGACTAAATAAAAATAAGTAAGTCACATCCCTGGAGACTACAAGAAAATAAATGTATGAAATAAATCTCTTGTTACAGTAGAGCACATACACTAATACCTATCATTATACCAATAAAGTCCAAAATAACAAAGCTAGAAAACAGATTAACTTTGACAAACTTCTACAATTATTTACAAATTAAAATTAGCAACAACACAAAAAAAAAACTACCAAAATCCCAACAATCTAAAAGCAAACCACATTTAGAATGCACGACACAACTGTTGGTAGTAAACGTTAATCTACAGCTCTCGCAGTTCAGATTAGTTTTGGCATCTGAAACTGAGGCAGCTGAGGCTCTTGAGCCACGTGTGATCCGCTTGAGATGCTCAAGTCGGGCTCACCTAATCCCCGAAGACTAGAGCCAGATAAGAAAGCCACTAGCATAACTGGAATCTGCATACGTTTGCTTTAATGATACAGCAGTTTGGAGCACTGTTTCAAACGAAGCATTTTGGAGATCAGTTTTGTTGATTTTGAAGATATATGTAGAGCTTGTACTATGGATTCAGATAACTCATACAGTACTTACATACCTCCTACTGTTTTTTTTTTTTAATATATACTTATAGGTACTCAGAATAAACAGACATGTTCATGCACTTAAATGTTTCCCGAAATGGAATCGTACTCACAACACTGTATGAAGTTCAACCTTGCCAATTTAACTGACCCGACTAAAAAAAATATCATAATTTTTTTTTTTTAATCAATAGCTTGACTTTATAGGAAATGGTCAACGCCGTCTTTGGTCATTTGCAGTAACATAAATTTATTTTTAACAATTTCTATTGAAAACGATATTTCTTAATTCATCTGACGAAAACAAATCCTTTTTTTTTATTATAATATTCTATTAATTACTGTCACTTTAAAGTATCTTATTCAACTTTAGTCATTGTTTTTCCAAATACTTATAACTCACTAGAACATACTATTTTTAGTTGATATTTAACTATAATACACAATATAAATACTACCTACACGTGTTACATAAAGACGTAGGAACCAAGTATACCTCGAACATATTAGTCAACTTAAAGATAATAAATCGAACATTTTCGTCAGGCGCACCCGTGCTGTTACAATCTCGAGCAATTAATACACTCTGTCCGCCCCTCGACTGCAGCTGAAATACAGCCATTTAGTTGTTTAATGGTAGCAAGGAATGTTTGGGTGTTTGTTTAGTGGTTTTAGATTGCCGTAAGCTGATTGTGAATACATTTTAAACCAGCTTTTAGTCACGGATGTCTTGACTTGATTTATTACCGGTTAATCTTTTATTGCCATCGTATGTGATGTCAGATGGATTTACTTTCTCTGTGGGCTATTTTTATTGGTCTATTGTTTAGAAGGGACAGGGAATAGCAACTCTTTCACGCGGTTTTATCATGTTCCTAATGTAATAGGTAGCCTATTGCATTCGGGAATAATGTAGTATGCAACTATCGGAAAATATGGGTTTATTTTTTTCTGTACCGCAGATTTTTTCACTGACTTCAAAACTATCAGATTAGAGTTCCTATATAGTTATTTAAACAATATATTTTACTCAATTAATTAAATATTTACAAAAACTAAAAGTTAAAATAATATTCTAACCCTATTTACAAAATACAAAATATTTACAAGTAAAAAAGTTGTATATAGTTATAATTTTTTTACTTTTTAGTGTTTTTGAAGGGGGTTCTCTTTTGTTATTAGTATTTTTTTGCCGTCTGCTGTTTTTTGCAATTTCCATCAACAGATCCTAAGACAATGGGACCACCTCAGGAGTATACCTACTCTATGGAATAAAAAGTTATTTAAAAATTAGTTAAGACATAAATGGCGGAGTAATCGCGAAACAAACATCCAAAAAAAACACATTCGTATTGAGAACCTCATCCTTTTTGAAGTCGGTAAAAAAATAAATGTTTAATTCAAATATTATGCTTTAGTCATGAACAGTCAAAAACTAGTTATCTCGGTACATTAAAGCATATCAATCATGACGCATCAAATAAGCGATAGTATCCAATCACGCCCCCCCCCCCCTCCCACCGTCCACGGTAGTTGCATCGCTACCATGACAAAGGACGGCGTCGGCGCGTTTGATCCTGTCACGATAGGGCTATCGCGTAGCCAAGCTCCATTAGCTTGTTCTAATTCTGAATGTGGGTATAGATAAAAAGTTAACAGCTGTCTGGACGAAAATGTTATAAAGCTTGGTAAGTTCTATTCATTGTGCTAAAAAATCGAGTGTTCTTTATTTTAGATTCGTTCTAAATTTTATGTATAGGTTTATTGACTTCGAAGTACCTATACCATAAACAAGATCATGAAAAAAAAATTCAATGATGAAATCTTTTTTTTTTCTTTATTTCAGGGTTCGGTTGGTCCCATAGTAAATGTTGTTCATAATGATAAGTACAATAATAGGGTAGTTGACTGACATATCAAATCAGCTACTTTTTAATAAATGTCAAAACGATAGTTTATATGGAATTTTGTATGAAATATTACACTATGACGTCGTAGTTTCATAGCATCAAATCAACTACTCTTAGTGGTTCCGCTGGTAAATAAAAATCATAATAAGCATTAAATGTACAACATATTTGATGTTTCCGCGTGTTTTTAGATGTTTTATTCATTGGTTAGTGTTTGGTCATTTATTTTTGACAGTGTCAACTACCCTATCTCTGAAAATTTTAACGGTGATTAAAAAATCATCCAGTATAAGTCTGAGTATCAATTACATTACTCAAGTACTAAAATAGCTATTTTACCTGATGTAACGAACTCTATTTTTCAATTTGAGAGACTAGGCTAATAGGCTTACTAAATATTTACAATAAACTTCAAATTGTTGACAGGCCAGTTGACGCAGTTGGCCGTGGGTTCGATTCCCATCCAAGGCAAACATTTTCGTGCATGAACATGTCTGTTTGTAATTATCTATAGTGTAGTATATCAGTTATCTGGTTTCCATAGTAGTTCTGCTCAGTTTGGGATCAGATAACCGTGTGTGAAGAATGTCCCAACTTATTTGTTGTATGGCTGAGGCTCTTGAAATGTTGTATGTCCTAATTATATCGAATTGAAAATCACCTGTATAGTTAAATGATTTTCCAATGTTCAACCCTACGCAGTCAGCCATCTTGTCGTATCAAATGGCATGGCATCATGTCGAGCTCCGACTAGCCTGTTAGCCAACAAGCGTTGCGTGCTTCTACACGTTGATACTGTATTTGTTTTAACTCCCATCGATTTGACAAGTCATTGTTTAGGAGAATCGTTATGCTACAAAAATTGTCAATTACCTACGACCCTAGCTTCCCTCGAGTAGAACCCTCGAGTACGTAAAAAAAAGGTGACAGACATCGTGATAGCAAGTAGTTGCCTATATGTATAGGCATGTAATAATGGTCAATCTTAACATAGCCTAAAAAACAGCAACTCTCAAATGCAATTGTTGGTAATATAAGCAGTTGTTTGGCAATACCAGTATTATATTATAGTTATTTTAGAAGCAAGCAGTAATATTAACCAAGTCGCTGAAGAGAAAACATATCAAAAATTACAATAAAAAAAATCAAAATAAAGGACATTTTCATTCAACCATAATGATTCAATGAAGGCACATTTGTAATTGTCGAAAGTATCCTCATTTGCTACGAAATCTCGTAGACCTCACTACGTAGATGCTACGACAATCTACGATTATTTAATTAAACTCAAATAAATTACATTCAACTTTGAATTAGTACTACAAAAAACTATTGTATGGAGAATTATAGTTTTTTTACTGTTAAATGTTATAACTGTGTAAGAATTTATTGCAAAAATATTGTGTCATTAATTTATGCCGAAAAATATTTATTTGATGTTTATCAATACTTTGTAAATTTAATTGTATACTAGGTATTTACTGTGAAATTTAACATTCAAGTTCTTTTATTACCTCTTTAGAGGTTACTTTAATATTTTTCTGTACCTTATTATAATTATAATAAAATTCAATATCGAGCCAAGATTTTTGTTTAAAATAGTCTCGGCCGTTCCATTACTTATTAAACCTTTGGAGCCATTTCACACATGCTATTTAAATTCATTCTAAAGACTTCTTGGACGTGCAATGAACAGTAAGTGCTTTTGAAAACAGAGATTAAGAGATTATCTCTTTGTGAACAATTTCAAAGCAATACTCAGTACCAGCAATTAATACTTTTTAGTGAATAGAAGATTTTATTTTAGCTTCTTACGTACGTTTAGAGATAAAAAAAACTTGCGTTAAATAAGCTTTTAAAAAGCTCATTGATACTTACTTAAGATACGATTGTATACCAAATTGTTAAAAAAGTAAAAGTTACTCGTAAACATGACAAAAGATTTCTAAGAGATTATGTAAATTGCGATGACTAAGACACCTTGTTTACTGAACAAACAATTACGGTCATACTCCCTAGGTGGTCCGACAACCTACACGCCAACTCAAACCTTCGAGAAATAAACGTAAATATTATGTAACTTTACGAAAAGTCTACATTAAACTGTCAACAGTATCATATAAATGATGTCGTTGACAATCCAACAAATTGTGCTGAAAAATAACTCGACCCACATAGAACTAGTCGATATAAAGCACGCGGGAGCGCAAGGCGACACTAAAACTAAATTATTACTAAGCCCCCGTTTACCAGCTTCGCAGCTATTCAATTTCCCCGGCTATGCATCTCTGTCGCCGCATCGGCAGACGCGAGCTCCTTTGACTGCACGATGCATATTTTATATAATCCTTTCATCAAAACGCCGCGTTCACGGAAAGCGCTTTGGTAATTTTTCTCGCGAGCGAAAGAGACGGAAGGCCGCCGACAAACGGGGTGTCAAACAGCGGTGGGGATAAGACGGCAAAGCTCCCGCAAAGTACACAGAATGCAAAAATGGCGCGGTGGCGAGTGACAAGGTGTCAGGGAGGGGGGCACGTCACGCTCGCCTCCTCAGTCTAACGCCGTCCGTCGCGAGCGCCACACGTCCGCATGTCTACTCAGTCCGCGACAAGTGTCTTGTGTATGGAATGATGTGCTGACATCGAGCGTTGGATTAAGTGTTGTGCTATTGTTCAGTGTGTGAAGAATCTCATAAAGCTGGCAAAGGATAGCGCCCTGTGGAGCAATATGCTCACTTCAAGCAATCAGTATTTGAGACCGGATTACCTGTCGCCGCTTCCGACCACGGTAAGTTGATTAAGTTATTACCAACTTTTTTAACTGCCCGTTTCCTAATTAAGGGTTGGGTTCCCTAAGAAAGCAATTTATTTTAATACAATCCTTGTAATTAGTAGGTAAATAATGTACTTACTTACTGTAGTATTGAGTAGGAAATAAAAAATCTTAAGTTGGATAATAATTTTAACTCGCAAACTTTAAATAGTTAAATAAAACTAAGTTCCATTGCAAATATCCAAATGAATGAACTCAAAATAGGTATTTTAGTAATCAAATATAATATAAGTCTGAGACTAATTACTCAATAAATTGTGTCCAAGTAGGAAAACACGTCGTAAACTTGCGTCAACAAGGTTGTAAAGTACCGATCTCGTAACAATAAGTAATAAAATTAATAACGAACAATAACTTACAAGTATATTACCTAGAACGCAGATAACCTTAGAAAATGAAGTTATAATTTGCAGTTCTATTACAAACAAAGTAATAAACATTTAATTATTTTCCAAGACTGCTAACAATTACAATAAATTATACTATTTTGTAATAACATCGAGGAACGTGTTTTTTTCACGCCTTCAGATATTTTTTTATTTTCTTGAAGTAATTAAATTTTCTCTCCTTTTTTTTATTTTATTTACCACTAGCTATCTCCCGTTGATTTAGCCACGTTTTCGGGATAACTAGCTTGTCTTTCTCTATATTATTATAGACTATCCTTCAGCTTCGAGGTATAGGCGTTTATCAACTTCGCATATATAGCTTATTATATATTTTTGTTATAAAAGGAAAGTTTCATTTTATAATTTTCACATAAAACTCTTGTAAGATGATGTTTTATATAAGAAGTTTATCATAATTTTATGTTAAGAAAATTAACGTAAATTCAGAAATCTAATAATGTAAAAATTATTGAAGACTGTTTTTTTTAATTGAACGTTGCTACATTAAATAATATTTAATTAGTTTGGTTTTTACATAAACATTGACTGCTGTTTAAAATAACTGAAAGCTTAAAATTCAGAGTAAGTATTCAAAAAATTAGGCGCTAAACAAAAACAAATAAAAATATTTTTAACGTATTTGATATATGATAATGACTTTAAAAATCAAAATTTGTTTTTCTATAAGATCCACAAAACACTTAAATATAAACGCAGTTTATATCCCAAAGTTTTTAAACATAAATTAAATTAAAAATCAATATAGGTAATTCCAATTACTAAAGTTCTGAAAATTCTAAATTAAATTATTGCATACAAAAAAACACTATAGTTTCAATCAAACACACCATTAAAAAACAAAATGAAATAATAAGAAATATATTTTGTTTCACAAACATGGCAAACGACTTATATAGATGACATAAATAAAAAGCATATACTCTATTTAAAAAATTCTATCTAGATTCCAATAAGAACTTTGTTAATAAACCCTGGCATACCAATTAACGACATAACTAAACGCAAAACTGAAAACAGTTTTCCCCAATATTCATTGAAATCGCAATGTGCTAGTCCCGTGATAATAGACGTGACGACACGCCACAAGTTCAGGCAAGCCGCAAATTCAGCGGCACAAATTGCCCTTTTCACTGCGAGATTACATCATGCGGGAGCCGAGTGAAATGTCAAGCAGAGCCGACGGCTGCCAGACGCGCGGATAATGGCGCGGCGGCCGCGTGATTGGACGCCTGCTCCACCCCCCTTGCTCCCCGACAGCGCGTCGCACCCCCGCGGTCCCTTTGTATGCCCATCACTTGCAACCTCGACCCGACGTTTCATTTCATAAACTGCTTCTCTTTGTTGCAGCTCGACGCGAAAAAGAGCCCGCTGGCGCTTCTAGCGCAAACTTGCAGTGCTATCGGCGCCGACTCACCGAACCCCAAATTGATCTCCGCAGCGGAGAAAGCTAGTAAAAAGTACGAAGACAAATCACAAATTATACACATGCCTGACAACAAGCCCAGCTTCAAGCCTTACGAATCGTGCCTCACAGCGAGAGAAAAGACTAGAACACCGGAGGATAGAGCTTCGGTCAATGCGCACTCAAAAACGCCACTATCTTCTAAAGGTAGCGCTTCGACTACGCCAGTGCAAGCGCGTTGTGGGAGCAATCAAAGCTCCTCCTCACAAAGAACTCCACCACCTGCTCATCGTAAAACACCATCGGAGAAATCAGATGAAAGAAATAGCCCTCTCCATTCTCCAGCACCGACAAAATCAAACTCTGAATCTAACAGCAGTTCTTCTGCATCCAAGTTACCATTCACACCCACCTCATTATCGTCCAATGTAGACACCAAAGAACATTCAAGTTTTAAACCGAGCATACCCGTATCATCATCAGCTTTCTTAGCTGGGCTTCCGCCATCCGGATTTCCTCTTCAAATGGATCTTATGACGAGTAGCCTTATGGCGGCGCAACATCATGCGTTAAAGAATGGCTTGAATCCGTACTTAGCCTACGCAAGAATGAAAGCTCCGGGAAGCGATTTAGGCATCTGCAGAGATCCTTACTGTACTGGTTGCTCTCTAAGTTCACATTTGCTCAAATCCGCCGTGTGTCCCGCAGGATGTGCTCAATGTGATCACGCCAAAACGCCTTTTTCATTACCGCCTGGACACCCAGCAGCGGCCGCGTATGCTCATGCACAACTGGCCGCTTTAGCAGCGGCTTCTCAGCTTCCCTTCGTCTGTAGTTGGATGGCTGGGGACTCTGCATACTGTGGCAAGAGGTTCGGTACGTCTGATGAGTTACTTCAACATCTGAGATCCCACACGGCTAGTGGTGAATCGAGTCCAAGTCTATCGATGCTGAGTGCAACGCATCCGCTGCTACAGAGGACATATCCGACGCCACCGCTGTCTCCCCTAACTCCGAGGTTCCATCCATACAGCAAGCCGTCACACTTGGTATCGTCTCCGCCGCTGCCGTTCCCACTGCCTCCTCACCCGTCCTTGGCGGCGTACTTCCCTTCGTACCCATTATTCGGCCCCCGGCCGCTGCATCCTTGAGGACCATCGGCGCTCCACGCACACAAAAAGGGGGGCGCCGATCGCTAACGCCCATGCCAAAAGGACAATCGGAACCGGAGAATGTGTAAATATTGTTTAGTGATCTTCGTGTTTCTAGTCGGCTCATATCATCGACGGACGTGAAAGTGCCCTCGACTCGAGGGCTGCGAAGCTGTGATCTCTAACTCGTAATATTCATAAATTAGTGCACCGAACGCTTCGTCGTTCCGCCGAATGCGGATTTTAATTTTCTAGTTAGACTAACGAAATTTTATGTACCAAATCTATAGATTTTAATTATGAGTTCTTTTTAATTTAAGTTGTTGCAGTTAGTGGGTTGTTAATTGTGTTTGTATTTTTATGAATTATTTTGGTGAAGCAGTTTGATCACATATCTTAGTAATATAAAGAAGCATTATGACTGAATGATTCCAATTATGAGTGTGTACTGGCATAGTGTTTTCTGACTCACTGAATCAAATGAAACTGTTACCGCAACTTCATTACTCATTGTGTTCTAACTACATATATTTCTCAGACATTATAAGATCTAAGTAGAATCTCAACCGTTTTATTGTTAAAACTTTACATTAATATGCTTGCAGCAAATGCACTTTATTTTTTAATAAAACCATAATGTATAAATATAAAGTACACAATGGGATGTGGTATGTTATTGAACATTTAAATACCAAATGGAAAATAAATGAAAACCTAATTATAGTGCGTGTACTTTCATATAAAAATGAACACTGTATCTGCATTGATATAAGTTACACATAAAAATGTTGTTAAAACGGGCATAAAGCGAAAAAAAAAAATATACGTAAATATTTAATTTCAATAACGTTTTTAATTTGCCATCCCTTCACTTATCAATAAACTAACGACTTCTGTAATTAGCTGTACTAAAAAAAAACTATTTTATTTTTAACTAAATAATTTAGTATTAGTCAAGCGTGGACGTCGTACGTAATTAGGAGCATTGCGACTTCCACTATAATAAATTATAAGCAATTTATCTGTCTGTCTGTCGCCATACATCATGTTCTGCGGTGCATTTACGAGCGTTGAAATATTATGACCGATGTATAGTACAGTCGTGCAATTATAGTCTCCTTGTTTTATGAGATCATAATAAATATAAAACTAGTGACAAGCCATACGACTAAAATATATTTTGTCCCTTTCTTACCTCGTATAACAGAAAGAGACAGGGCACTGCCTCACGTAATTAGACAAAGTTTATTTTAAAAAGTTCCCCGGTAACGCCCTGAGCCCCGGTAACGCCCTGAGCCCCCGGTAACGCCCTGAGTCCCCGGTAACGCCCTGAGACCCCGGTAACGCCCTGAGCCGAGGTTCGTACCCCACTCGGGGGTGCCCTCAGGCGTTGTTACCTAAATGTTACCCGGCTGAGAGCTCTCTGCGCTCGCCGATTGTCCGGTAAGGTTGGAGCAGCCATCAGAGGCTACCAACTTTAATATTGTAATTGCTTGCATTTTTTAATAATTTTGATAAATATACGTTTAATATAATTTATAAAATGTATTCCAATTACAAATATTTATAACGTTATAAACGTAACTCGGTTATGGCAGTAAAGCAATAAGTTTTACGACAGATAATAAATTGTTGTGAATTCGAAACGTATAATAAAACTGGTAGGTAAAGGAAATTATTTAGGTCAGTTAAAAGAAATATTACAGTTCAAAGAAACTGAGTTATTATTGTCAATATTTAGTTGTCCAAAATTATATTTAAATATTTGAAGTCTGAACTTATAAGACTTGACTTGACTTGACTGACTTAAGAGTAATATTAACATAAATAAATATTGAATAATATTTATTATTAATATATATTTTTATTATTCCAATGACGTTCATTCCTTCAAACTACAGGCACTAATCTGTGCTACAGGACAACAATATAAAATAAAAAATTAAAGCTCATAAAATAAGGATTTCTAAAATGTTTATGTCGAAAGTTCGACATTTTTCTTCCAAAATAATTTGAACCTATGAAAATTACTAATTCAAAATTCAAATAAAACAACATATTACACACGTGATACGTATTATGTATATTAGAAGATAGTTGGTAGCGAAGTTAAATTGGCTTCCGTCTGCCATCCGACAGGCACCCCACATTGCATTTACATTCTAGCTCAGAACCGTCGGCGACATGAATTTATGACGCATCGTTGCAGATTATTGAATTAATAAGATGTTGAGACACGACTTCACGCGCTTTTGCACACAGACGCGGCATAATTTGTATTGTAGAAACGCAGCTGTAATACTGCTCATCTGGCGTAATTATGCGTTAATATGTGGGAAGGTGATATCAAGTTTATAAATGTCATCATCATGTCAGCCGAAAGACGTCCACTGCTGGACAAAGGCCTCTTGCGCTATCCGCATACAACGGTTTCACGCGACTCTCGCAAGATCGTCGGTCCACCTTGTGGGGGGCCTGCCCACGCTACGGATTTTGGTTCGTGTTCGCCACTCGAGTACCTTTCTGCCTGAATTTATAAGATAAATCAAATTAATTTGTTATTATTTATTTAAAGGTATAAAGAAAAACTGTCTATGGTGAACATTTCCATTAAAAAGCAACCACTCGGGAATAATGTATCTTCCCATTAGTCCTAATGAAGATCAGAAATTTTTAGAATCGGATTATTGGTTCCGCTCATACACAAACACACAAAATTTGCACTCCAGAATAGAAAAAAGATTTTTTTTGACATCATTACTATAACACTGGTCAACAAAATTTTGTAACAAGAAAGGTGCTGGCTAATTTTATATTACCCACATACCCTCATTTTATAACCATATTTATTTCGATTCCATCAGATCTAGTTTTCGTGTTACAGCTACTACCCACAAAATTAAAAATTACCCGTTTTTGTTCTACTTTCGCATTTAGAGAATTTGTTTATTTGAAGAGCACAGTGGTTTGTTCTGTTTTTAGAGTGAAGTGATTCTTAAATAATTTCAAGAAAGTGTAAAAAAGATCCTAACAAGTTCTGTTACATTTGTGGTGATATTACTTTCAAAACTCAGCGAAGGAATTTGACACCATTAGTAACTAAGTTATATGAACAGTATTTTGGTTTTGCCATCGGACAAAAAGACAAAGCGTGGGTTCCACACATCTGTTGTGTTACATGTGTCGGTCTTCTCACTGGATGGGCGAAAAGATCTCGATATATGCCTTTTGCAATACCTATGATTTGGACGGAACCAACGAACCACTCATCTGATTGTTATTTTTGTCTTACTGATACAAAAGGTATTACAATTAAAGCAAAAAGTAAAATCAAGTATCCTGACCTGCCATCAGCTAAAAGACCGATTTCTCATAGTGAAGATCTATCGGTACCAGAACCACCTCAAACTAGCGATCTGTCCCTTACGCCAGAAGTCGAAAAAGAGACATTGGATCCTGACTTTCAAGAAGCTTCCTCATCCACATCTAATGAGCCACATCTTCTATCACAAGGAGATCTCAATGACTTGGTATTTAATCAAAATTAGCTTGGGAATCTTTCATGAAAGTAACTTCCATTTTTCTAGGAAATCACCGATCAAGTGACTATAAATGTATTATCGTGGAGCTTTTATCTACTTATAAGGCTTTGGGCTGTAATATGTCATTGAAAATACATTTTCTCCATTCACATTTAGACTTCTTTCCTGAAAATTTGGGCGCCGTCAGCGATGAACACGGTGAAAGATTCCATCGAGACATTTCTACCATAGAAAAACGATATCAGGGCAAGTGGGGCCCACGTATGTTAGCGGATTACTGTTGGACATTAAAACGAGATGTTCCTGAAGCAAAATACAGACGAAAATCATAAAAGTAAATTCATATTAATGTAGCAATAAATCGAAATAACTTCTTTTTGTTCATAAAAAATCAAAATTTCTGAAATGTTATAAAATGGTATTACAAAAAAACTATTCGTATTTGAACCATTTTAATTTTATTTCTAGTATCCTTATCCTTGTCCTAAACATGACTAGACAAAAGTTTTCATGTTACATGCAAAAATTGTTTTTTTGTTGACTAGTGTAATTAATAATTTTATAGGTTTCAAGTCAACTATAATACCTACATTTACAATACCTTAAAATATAGTGTAGTCATAAACAATGTATATTTTAACTAAACAATAAAAATTGCAAAAAAGTGAAAACAATTTCAGCGGTAACGCATCAAATTAACGCGTATTAGTGTGCTACAAGCATTTAACATTCGAGTTCCTCAAAAGTTAATTACAACTCGTAATTTATTATCGTTATTAACATCATTTATATTTAAACTGTGCTAAGAATTATAATCGGCCAGTTGCTATTATAATTTTATTTGAATTTAGAATTTGTCGTATATCAAATAACTGCATGAATATTTAAATTTGTAACATAAGATTTCGAATTTTAATTGGTCGTGGAAATATTTTATGCATGTTTTATGGCAACATTTTAATTGTAAATTATTTTACAAACATTTCAGATATCCATCTGCTAGATTAGAACTAAGACAAATAATAATATTGTTAGCGTATCTAAAACTTAATGTTTTATTACTGTTGAAGTCGAAGCCTGGACATTAATTAATATGTTTACGATCCGAACATTATTAGTATGATTTGAAACTTGCCACACAGACAACTTTTTATCCCGGAAAATATAAGAACCCACGGGAACGCGGGTGAAACCGCGTGACGGAAGCTAGTAGTAAATAATCCGAGCCCCAGGGATCATTACACCTACCTATCACTTAGTTCGTAAAAAACATAATCAATCAGCGTCAATATCTCATAAGTGTAGTATAAAATTAGACGTACAATCAACAAGATATCAATCCAATAACAAGGTTTACTCAATAAACTTTTTTATACATGTGGTTAAGGGTATACCTTCGGTTGGAGCGCGAAATTATATTACTCCAAGGTATATTAGTAACATTTTCATGAAATAGTCGTATATGTCAGTAATATACCTTGGAGGAATATGTTGATGATTTCTTTTGTTATTAATCAGTAAATATACTACCATTCTTCTCGCAAATAACATGTTGATAACTTACGACCTATAACTGAGCTGCAATTTGCAAAAAAACGTGATAACATTTGAATTTCGCGCTCCAACCGAACGTTCCCCCTTAAGTGTAAAGTATGTGCACAATCCGCTTATTCTGCAAACATGCCGCACAGATCCTAATTGTGGATAAAGCTTTAAAATATTTACACAGACTAATCTTGTTTACGTCCTTATTGCTACGCTGCCGTATCTTAGATTAGTTTTAAACTTCATTTCAAATGAAATTTATAGTTAGTATATGAAAAGTAATAATCTAAGATATGACTCATTTATGTACGGATTTCATTCAATTACTGGGTTTTTGAGCAACAAACCACCTACAATATATCTTACTCTTTATAATTATGTAGTTCTTGGGGTTAATCCCTGTCTCTAAATATCTTCATCATGTAAACAATTCTACACTTTTTATGTTGTAACTTGGTGCAAGTGACAGTACCAGAGAGATATGAAAATGAACCATATAATTGCAATAAGGTTTATCTGAATCTACATATCCTGAATCATAAACAAAAGAAAAGATTAAACAGATTAAAATAAATAAAAGAATAGATTAAACAGATGAACTTAGTGCAAAGATCATCATCTCCCTGCCCTGTTCCCAATCATTTCGGGTGTACTCTTGTCCCATTCAGCCCTTCCAACTTTAGTGCAAAGACATAAAGCTGATTTTCATATCTCTCTAGCTACTGTCACCCGTACCAAGGTAAAACATAAATACTGTAACAATATCCACTAAATAAAAAAAATCCCATGTTATGTTACACCATAGAACAGTCACATCCATATTTACTGTGCACATACTGTATACAAGTTCTGTCCCATCGGCTTTGATTGATGGTACGCGTTTAACGAAACTTTGTTGGCGGCCGGTACAGTCGTGACATTCTGTCTTCAATTTATGAATGTGACACTTATGATACGTAACATCGACACGCTGTATTCACATTGTAATTATTTCAAAGATTGATTGTAAACGGCAGGGACATTAATAGTTACAAAAAATTGCGATGGATTTTTGGTGAATCAGCGCCGAGTGTGCACGGTGGTAGTGTGCCCATCTGGCAGGCTACCACCAGCTACATACACTTGAGAGCCAGTTAGTTCCCTTCTAAACATTGTGTAAAAAAATAACGTTACTAACTAAACTAATGAAGACAAGATCTAAAATATCTACAAAAGATTAACGCCATAGGCATTATGAAGTGCTGGACCGATTTTGATGATCTATAATAAAAAATATGATTTTCGAGTTATAAAAGGTGTAAATAACCTGACTTTCTTTTATATATTAAGATAGTAATCCATTGTCACTGTCGACTGTACCGACCAGCCTCATTCCGCTACGTGTCGTTGACGACGCGGTCGTGTTGATACATCCGGGGCTTCAAAGGTGCCGCCCGCTTTGATTATCGCCGCCCGACGCCATGACAGTTTGTACTGTCGCTTAAAACTTCTGTAAGGACATTTTAAAAGTGAATTCTACATCCTCAGTTAATGAAGGTAGATTTTATAGCCAATTAGCCTTTAATAATGTTTATGAAGATATTAAGTGTGTAAGTGTTATCGTTTGTAATAAGGTTGATTATGGTATAAAGGAGTCGTAAAAAATAAAGTACTTAGCAGCTGAAAAAGGTCTCATCATCATTAACTAGTTCTTTCAACTGCAGATCAAAGCCTGCTCATGAATTGTCAGTCTTTTTTATGTCAGGGTTGACAAGCAGGCAGCCGGTCCACCTGATGGTAAATGGATACCGCCGCCTGTACCCGACTTGACCGTGCTGCCGGCCTGTTACAATGCCAAGAGAAGACTACTGGCTCTCAAGTGCAATTGCCGGAACACACCGGTAGGTGCTTTTCAACTTGAAGGTGAAGCGCAATACGAACTTATTTTTGAAAAATATGATTACGAACGGCTAGTAGAAGTTGACTGCCTTTTCTAGAATAGAATAATTAAAACTATTTAAAAAAGAAACACTAATCTTCATGCAAGAAAAGAAAAGACAGTAATAGTTGTACCAACAAATTCCAAAAACCAGAAACTAAGATGATAGAATCAATGATTGACAAAACCAAAAAACAAATGATCATAAACAAGCAGTGGTGAATCACGGCAGGTCGCTGGCCGGTGTCTGATCGAGCCGGAAGTGGACGCGATTAACTGCCGTGACCGCACCACCAATTACCCGGTTCGGTTGACGCGTGACTTGACATTTTAGTGTTACAATTGCCTCTGAATAGGGTAGTTGACACTGTCAAAAATAAATGACAAAACACTAACCAATGCATAAAACATCTAAAAACACGTGGAAATATCAAATATGTTGTATATTTAATGCTTTTTATGATTTTTAATTACCAGTAGAACCACTAAGAGTATATGATTTGATGCTATGAAACTATGACGTCATAGTGTAATATTTCATACAAAAGTCCTTATAAATGATCGTTTTGACATTTATTAAAAAGTAGCTGATTTGATATGTCAGTCAACTACCCTATTGTGGTTGTCTCTCATTTTTCGAGCTTGTAAGTGTAGCGCCACACCTGCCGAAGATACGGCGCTGACACTTCGACCGAACTGACTAAACTGAACTTTGTGCGCTCTAATTAATATTATTGTTACTTAAAACATTGTTTCTCAGTAAGTGAATTATGTAAAATTCTTTATGAGAAATAAATTTGTTCTTTAAACCTAAACTATCGGTCGTAATATTTGGTTGTTATAATTTTATTTGTATACTGTGAGGTACTATCAACATACGTAAAGCATGATCACCTTAAGGGAGTATTTTGTGTGCAGTGTCTAGCGGCTACCGATGCCTCACACAATATAACCAGACAATGCGCTCATCATAAAAATAGGTTTACGTTTTTAAATTTCTTTTGGTAATAGGGTCGTGAAAACACTGAAATTGTTTTCAAAGCTGATTATTTGTGTAGAACTTTTGAGAATAAGTCTAGTAAGATTCGTTTATTTACTTCAGATTTTTTATTTCACTTATTTTGGTAATTTTTTTTAATGTAGTTTTGGATATTTTTTCAAGCTGGCGAACTGAATAGATTTGTTTTGATTGATTGGATTTTTAAGTTTAAACGCGGATGAATATGAGGAAATAGATTCCTTAAGGGTATACCTTCGGTTGGAGTGCGAAATTCAAATTTTATCACGTTTTTTTCTAATTGCAGCTCAGTTATAGTTCGTAAGTTATTAACATGTTACTTGCGAGAATAATGATAGTATATTTACTGATTAATAACAAAATAAATCATCAACATAATCCTCCAAGGTATATTACTGACATATACGACTCTTTCATGAAAATGTTACTAATATAAGGTATATGTTGATAATTTCTTTTGTTATTAACCAGTAAATATACTACCATACTTGTCGCAAATAAGACGTTGATAACTTACGACCTATAACTGAGCTGCTATTTGTAAAAACCGTGTTAAAATTTGAATTTCGCGCTCCAACCGACGCCTCCACCTTAATCGATAAAATAGATATCTTATATGAAGTAGGTAAATGCAGACATAACGGACGGAGATACAAGATGATTACTATTTAATCAATTTATTTCAGACTAGCTTCCACTCCGCGGTTTCACCCGCATTCCCGAGGGATAAAAGTAGCCTGTATGTTAATCTAGGGTGTCAGCTATCTCCATACCAAATTTCATCAAAATTGGTCCAGCCGTTTGAGCGTGAAGAAGTACTTATAATATTAGTGGGATGACAAAAAGACCCACATCGGAATATCATTAGACGCAGAAAATTCTCTTCATAGTTCACATGTCAAGTCACGACAGATTAAACTATCCAAGCCACACTAATTAGTAATCGACCGACAAACAAAGTTCATGTCACCCAGTGTACTAGAACTAGTAACTTTACCCGACGTGACACCCTTAGGACATGTAGGTCAAGGCGTCTGTAATCCTGCCAGCTGACACATGTAACTTCGTCCGATCTCCTGGGAGGTAGATACGTCTAACACGTTACCTACTTTTACTCTGCTGATGGGAATATAATGTTCTTCTGTGTTTGCAAATGTTTAGATTGATTTATAAAACAGATTGCTTTACGAACAGTGAAATGAAATGATGAGATGAAACCGCTGGGTGTGGGTAGCGCAAGACCGGCCATCGTCACGATCCTTGGGGCAGGCTTTTGTCCAGCAGTAGACGTCTTTTACTATAACTAGATCAACCTGTATAAAAGTATTTATTTAAAAATATTATGTGTTGAATCAGTTACCTGGTTTTCATGGCTCTCTTCTTTCTTTGTCGATGTCACTTTTAACAGAGTGGTCGTGGTCAACTCTTCAGGAGTTGGTAGCAAGCTGCACAACACGCCGCCACTCCCCTGATGGCCGCCTTCCTCGTGCATTCATGTAGTGATGATGAACCATTTACTGCTTTTATCTGGTCATTCCACCTCATAGGCGATCTTCCTCGTGGCCTGGTACCCTCAATCTTTCTCTGGACCAAGTCGCTCAATAGCCACCTCCTCTCGGCTCATCATAGCTCTGCATACTTTGAAAAATAAACCTGTTCCTGTATATCAACATCAAATGTCATTATCAGTCATAAACTGTTAGCATCAAGGCTCTATTTCACAAACCAGGTCGCCAGTTCAACCAGTGGGAGGTCTATCCAAAATCAACTGAATTACACATCAACTTATTATTCATTCATTAATTCATTAAAATAACTTTTTGCTTCATTAAATTCTACATAATCTGAATCATTATCCATTTTATCTACTCTCATATCGTAATGTTCTTATTATGAAATCAAAATCAGTACTTTAATGACCCACTTTAGGCACACCCGTGTATAATGATTCATTATAGTACAGTTGTTGTTCCCAAGATAATATTATAAAATAACTTTTTTTCTATTAAAGTACACTTTGGACCTATCAATAGTATAATCAATCAGTATCAATTCAATTTGACGATGACAATGTGACAAATTTGTTGACTTGAAATTTAGAGGTAAGAATTTTTGGGAGTTGGCGACACGGATTTGATTAGGTATATGATTATTGTGTCTGTTTATTGTATTGTTTTTGCCTACATATATCATTTTGACCAAAAATGTCACAATTTTTTTTTTTTTTCTTTTTTTTTTTTTTTTGCAAAGTTGGTAGAAATTCAATTTTTTTAAATGACATTATTAATATGAGTTTAGATAAAGTACTGTATGATACTGCACATAATTAGGTATTAAAAACTCGTGTGATACTATTAAGAACCTCGCCTACGGCTCGGTACTTAAACTCACACTCGTAGTTAATAACCCCTATTATGCAACAGTATCATAAACTACTATTATTGAACAATCTCGCGTAACACTCGATACTTTATAGTGGAGCGGGTACAGTCAGAGTCAATAAAATCTCAAGTGGCGCATAAGGCAATGGGCAGATAAGCATCGTACAGTCGAGTGGAAGAGTGATTAACTTTGGCTCCTCGCGCGTCAGTTGGCCGCTGCCGTGCACGCGTCGTCGGGTTACATTAGCGTTGCTACTGGCACCTACTGGGTTACTTACTGACGGGTTACTTTTTTTAAATACTGGATGTTTTTTTTGCCATCATGAAATGTTTACGGATTTTCATCATTATGAACAACTTTAACTTTTTTAAATCAGAAAAAAAAACATTTCATCGTGATTTCAGGGTTGGTCCTATGTTAAAATTTGTTCATAATAATGAGTACAATAATCCCTAAAACAATAATTGACGACTTTCAGTATAATATATTCCCTGGTAATATTAATGTTATTTAACTATTTTAACTATTTTTGAAAACTGTTCACCCTCTTTTTTTGGCATATAATGATAGCAGTTATGTCAAACGCGATAAAAGTCGGGTTCAAATCTTACAATGAGCTCTCAGTAAAGGAAACCATTTTAAGGAAACAGTGGAATGATGGTAGTAATATTTTGGCTACCACGTCAAGTTGAAAATACGTCATCAAGCATCCACTGTGTGTTCTAACAGTTACACTAGTTAGCCAGTTACCTTCTAGATATTGTGCTTGTTTACCACCTTCGGTCACTTCATCACTTCACTTCACTAGCCATGGTGAGATTGTGGTCATACAGAAATTATTTGGCAAAATTACAAAGCCAGATTTCAACTAGGCTAGTAGACAGAACTAACTCTGCCTTCAACTTTGTCACATTTAAAAACAAATTTTCATGAAAACACGTGTTGTTTCGCATAACTGACGCACTGAAAATTGATTGATGTCCCAGAAAATTTGTGTTGTCGTCTGTCTATCACCACGTTTTATTTATTTGTTTAAAGTAAACAAACCCCTCGGTTTGTTTTTTTATTTTCACTCTAAAGAAAACACCTATATTAACGCGTTTTACTCTCGATTTACTTCTGGATTCAATTTAAATCGAATTTTATTTTGAGTGATATACAAACATTTCCGATAAATCCATTAGATGAAGACACGGTATACACGGACAGATGGACTGACAAACAAGTGTTGGCGTGATACGTAAAAAAACAATCTTGAAAGACATCGGCGCGTCGCCGTCGTAATTAACCGGTTTTCGAAATGCCCCAAATATTTTGCCTGCACAATCAAAGAATGTGATGTACATTTGCGTTTTACATTCTTGTTATAACATAAAATTGAGTAGCTGTTTTGTTTTTTAATTATTGAAGACTAGCTGGTCCGCGCGGTTTCACTCGCGTTCCCGGGATAAAAAGTAGCCTATAACCTTCAGGAATAATGTAGCTTCCTATTAGTGAAAGAATTTTTCAAATCAGTTGAGTAGTTTCGGAGCCTATTCAATGCAAACAAACAAACAATCAAATCTTTCCTCTTTATAATATTAGTATAGATTATTATATTATTATTATTGATTATTGAAGACTAGCTTCCGCCTCGCGGTTTCACCCGCGTTCCCGAGGGATCTTATGTTTTCCCGGGATAAAAAGTATCCTATGTGTTAATCCAGGTTATTCTGTGTTCTAAATTTCATCCAAATCCTTTCAAGTCATTTTTTCGTTCGTGAAAGGGTAACAAACTTACATACATACTCACAAACTATATAATTAGTATTTCATTTAGGTATATTTAGTAGGATAGTAGGATTAAACACGTCTCGAATTTTTAGTCTAGAATTTTCTCGATGCCGTTTCAGAATTTATTCTTAATGTACAATGATGCCGATTCTGTTGTTTACGAACTAAATAAATTTAATCTCACTATATCTCTTTCTAATAGTAAATGTAAGAAAGGGATGCAAGATATTTTAGTCCTGTCAGTTTAATCCGATCGTACATTTCAACGTGAATTTAAGCGCGATCTTTATTGGTCACGACTATTTACCCGTACATTACGACGGTAAGGATTAAACTGACAGCATTAAATATTTTCTATCTTTTTTCAATAAGGTTAAAATGAAAGAGAGGTGACTTGTCTAATATTAGTTAAGTTCGTAAACAACAGAATCGGTACCAATGTCTATTAAAATATCGGAACGCAATTTTCATGATTAGTTTCTCAAACTATTTCGAGGTAATGATTTCAAAATGATAACTGATGTCATAGACGACTATAGTATTTCCTCATTTTAGCTGCTAATTAAGCTAAGTCTATCTTTTAAAGCAAAAACTACGAGTATTATGCAACGAAAGATCTGACAGTTGCAGATAGAGGATTAAGAACTGAACGACAGACGACGACACATTGACAGACAAATCTGCTTCACATTAGCTAACTTGCCAACTGGCATGCAAAACATGTCTAAAAACGAGTAGGTATAGAGATTCTCCGGCGAACCGCTATTATTCAATACTCGACTTTTATTCACTGATATATTCGTCGCATCATACAAATATGTTAAAACTAACTATCCCCCGCGGTTTCACCCGCGTTCCTGGGATAAAAAGTAGCGTATATGTTATTCCAGGGTATCTATGTGCCAAGTTTCAACCAAATCCGTTAAGAAGTTTTTGCATGAAAGAGCAACAAACATACAAATTTTCACGTTTATAATAATAGAAGGATATTGGACATTTATTGTCTTTTAAATGTAGTACAGATAATATTAATAAAAAGAGAATCGTCTTCAAATGCCGTTTTTTCCATTTCCATCAACAGATCCTGAAACTTAGTGACAATGGCACCACCTCAGTAGTGCTCTTGGCACACTTTTTCGAATATTTTTTTTTTAAATCCGTAATCCGTTCACATATGACGGAGTAATCGCGTAAGAAACACAAAAAAAAAACATTCGAATTGAGAACCTCGGTTATAAAGCAGAACTGTAACAATTAATAAAATAAAAAAATTTATAAAACTTGTAAGAAAATCTCTTCTTAAGAGGTATATTAACAACATCTTCTTTTCTCTGTCGTTACCTTTCAATCATGTTGAAAGTACTTTGTATATACGATGACGTAACCTGAAGGTGGGTGGAGCTACAGACAGACTTGTTTATGACTTCACCCCGCACCTGATAAAGGAAGCCTTTTATTGTGAAGTGCGGATCAGATAACACTGACGCGATGTGGAGCTTGATGTATTTTTTTCCGGATTTAGACTAGTACCTACGATCGGCTATTGAATTGATTCAATCTTAAAATTTTCCTATCTATCATTGTCAATGAACTAGATTTTTTCCCCGTGATAATAGTTTTTATCCACTAAAGAAAAACCGGACGGACGTTTCTCCAGTGGACGATTTTGTCGTATAAGAAACCTTGTGAACATGTGATTAGCTGTTGGTCGAGATCACTCGTGTTTCCGGGATAAATATTATAGGGATAAAATATATAAATAAACTCGGACTGCTCTAGGCCCTACAGCACTGAAATTATCTCAGTAAAAAAAATACAAATTCTATGAAAATTAAACTAAAGAAAATTACTAAATCTATGAAAATTGTCTCAGATCAAAGATTCGACTAAATACGGCTAAAAGGAACCACAAAAACTTTGTTCAAGATCAGTTAAAAATAGTCGGTCACAGATTAGTAATCAAAATAAATAGTCTGTGGTTGCGAGCCGTTATTTCGTACCATAAATTCGTCTGACGGTTAATAAGCTAGGCACTTAATTGGCTCTATAAATATTGTATGTAAAACAAACATGGTGTCCGTCTATACATACGAGATGAAGATTATTTTTCTTAATTTAATTCAGATACGAAACAAAGTTTCTATCGAATTATCTGTCATAATGTTGAATTATCTTTATGTCTGTCTAGTATGTGCTTTATCATATTCATGAAATCGAATGATTAATTCATTCCTCTTAATTTTTTTACTCTGTAAAGGCCTGTGTTTGAGCAATATCTCACCTTGGTCAGTGATGATGTGGCCGATGGTGGTAAGCACACAATTAGGAGAGAATCGGCTCCCAAGTGCAGCTATCGGAACCCACCGGTAGGTGCTTGGCAACAGATTTTCAACATGAGGATGGTACCCAAAAAGACAGGCTAGATAGAGTGACAGCAATCGAACTCTGTTTTATTTAAGCTTTGGGTACGAAACCCGAAAACACAAAGTGACACATTGATTTGCATTTCCCATATTTTACAAGATCATAACTAACTCTGTGTCTGGGTGTAATTATCTATATAAGTATGTATTTACAAAAAAAAAAAAAAAAAAAAATATAGGAAATCTTATAAGCCCACACATAGTTTGATTTATGCCTTCACATGTATTTCCAATGTTATTTATTCTATGCTCTCACGCCAGAGAGGCGTCGGCAAGGTGTTGCCGGAATATGTCTTCATTTTGACTATTATCATAAACATATACGATCCGACGAAGGTTTTGTATCGATATATGGGTATTTTGTCGAGCACAAGTGGTTGTCTACGATACAACATTTTTGTATTGAGTTTACATATGTTTTTGTTTATATTATACTTGAGGTATTATCCCGGGACGTTCTACACACGGTTATCTGATTCCAAATTCCAAACTAAGCAGAGTGTTATATGGAAACTTAAGTATAAGAATGTATGGATAATTATATCCAGACTCAGGACAAACAAGACATGTTCATTCACACAAAATTAAATGTTTGTTCTAAATTACGTCAAATATTGGCCTATAGGTACATAGTAAAAAAAAATGGACAATTGCTCAAAGCACACTTTTTAATAAAATCATTAGTTTTCCATTAAAATAAAATAATAAATCAAACGATTTTCATTCAGAATTCTTCGTAATTCCAAAGCAACCTACGCTTTTATGAGATAGAATTCCTTCTAGATTTCTTTAATTCTGGAGAGTGTTAATTTAACTGACAGATGGTGCCAGCTTTATGTAATAGCCGGTGACAGACAGACAAATACACATGTCTGATCACGGAACATTTTAATGTAATGGAGTTTTGATAGGTTTTTCTTTTTAGAAATCTCAGTGTTCCTAAAATGTAGAAGTTTGCACGCGGTTCTCCATTTTTATATTCCTATACCTACCTCAAAATGAAAAAACGGAACCCTTATAGGATCTGGTTCGTAGTTTGTCTTGTCTTTCTATCTGTCGGTGTGTCATGAAAATTTTCCTCAACAAGAAAACATTAAATATAATTATTTCAACAATAGATCTCTATGAATAAATATATTACCTAATCTGGTTAGTAACACGTGGTAAAACCCATTTTTTCCAAAGCTAACTCATATAAATGAAATATTCGAACACTAACTCAGAACAACAAAATTTCTCATTTCTTCTGCGTTATATTAATGCGCAACTCCGTTATAAATGAGTATAAATAAATCGTAAAGTATATTTTTTACGAAACGGTCCATTTCCATCTGAATATATTACTCTATAACGCGTCTATAAAACGAATATTTTACGACAATTCGTGCATTGAACGACGGTTTGGTTTACAACAATGTTTTCATTCACTAAACCCAGTATAAACCGATGTTATTCATAAATCTCGGTTTAAATTGTGTTTACGGACTTCGAGGCCCGTATATCAGTTGTCTATTTCCATTCAGCTATCTCAACAGACAAATTTTTCAACTCGTTATGGGGCATAGATTAAAAAAATATTGCTTTTATTTTATTGTGCTGATAGGCATGAATGTACTAAAATATTTGCCTATACGAGTATTTATAGAACTAAAACTACTAAAAACCTACTAAAATGGTTGTTTTATTAGTCTGATTCTGAAAATTCTTTCATTAATACAGAGCTACATTATTACCGAGCGCTATAGGCGTCTTTTTATCCCAGGAAGGCAAGCCTATTAGAAAAAAAAATATGTTCGTTGGTAAGCAAATTACTTGAAAATGGTTCGTAATTGTTGGATAAGGTTTTCAAGAAGTAAAATTGGAAATTTCTGAAAAAATTATACAAAATAAAATAAATACAAATCTTCATACATAATATAGTCACAACACACAAACAGAAATAACATTTCCCCATAACAATAACAACAACTCCCACATAGAAGACAAGTGGTCTTAATAATACTGCGACCGCTCACTAAACAATTTGTCCTATCTACACCTACATACTCACTCGAAACATCTCAAGTAGCCACATAATCCCAACTAGCTGCTCTTGACGATAAATCCTCATATTATCTCGATCCAAACTCGAACATAAAACACGTATAAACGCCAAGTGGTAGCCCAGTATCGTGCCATCGCGTCGATATTTACGCGCTTAGCTGCCTGTCGATTACTATCGACTCTCGTTTGTTTGTCGGCCTTCATTTTACGATTGGGACACACCAGTATTACTATTGGAACACTAAATGCCCTTTAAAGTTCGTTTCGAAATATGGTTTAGTTTCGAGCAACACGATTGCAGGTTGTAGGTTGTAACATCATGCTATTGTGTTCATAAAAATGATATTTGTGAAAAAAAACAATCATTAAAAAGATATTAATTCTGTTTTTGACGTATTCAATTAATTTTAATCACGTCGCATCTCTTTCTTAGTTGTCAAATTAGTCTATGCGAATGTCATTTACGAAAGACGAAAGAAATAGTCGTGACGAATAAAGATGTCGCTTATGGGCGATTCACCGCATCTTGAATTTTTTGCGTTTTATTTCATTACTTTTTTAAGTAGGTTATCTGAGACGTATATCGATTGATTATTCTGTGTAGTCGTTATGTTTTTGAAAATATTTAAATCCTTAGTAACACTCCTTAAAAGTAAAAAAACAATACAGTTCTATAATATTTGGATTGCTTAATGAATACATAGATAAATCTAAAGCCGCTTGAGATTATCGTTATAAATTAAAACACAAAATATTCGTCAATAATTCAAACTGTAACGTAGGTGTAGGTACCTACACTATACCTTAAATACGCGTTGAAACAAGTAAACGGATTAATTTCACAAGATAAATTAATTGTAACCCTAGTACTTCTACTAATATTATAAACGTGAAAGTTTGTTTGTGGGAAATGCAAATATTCGTTATTAAAAGGTATAAACAAACATGCTATGAACCATCTCGCGTGACTCAGTTAAGTAAAAGTCTGAAAAGTTATACTAATAAAATTTAATCAACGACAAGTCTCGGTGAGTCGACAGCCTTACGACAGGGTGTCGTATTACATGACAAAACTCCGATAGTTTTCGAGTTTTTTTAATGGTGAGAGAATTACCGGCGATAGCATCTGTCCTCCTGAATTATTCCGTCGATAAGCGGTGGTGTTTACACCCTCGTTCGTGTTCGAAGTTTAAATTAATATTGTTGGGATCGTGGTTTTTTTTTTCGAAGTCTATGAACTAAATCATGAAAAGGATCATGTCGTAATTTGTTTCAGTTTTTACATGACTGTCTATAAATGTTTTCAGCTTATATCCATGATAACTTAGTAATACTTGAAACAGTTCAGGAGTATGTGAGTTATATGGTATTGTTAGAAAACCTATGTCATACTGCGTGACAAGGTAAACTGTCATAATGTCAAGAAAATACGAGCACAATATGAAATTTTGAACTTTTTATTTCAGTTTTCGTAATAGCAGTTGTGTTCTTTATTTTTTTGTATTAAATTTAATATTATGGTGAAAGGGTTGATGTTGCCAATAGTGATTCCAACTATTTAATTGTTTTGTATGAAAAGTACTTTTTTTTTTTCGAATTTCAGGGTTTGTTCCAAAGTAAAAGTTAATAAATTTATTATGAACAACTTTTACTTTGGACAATAATCGCAAAAAAACATCCAATATATTTAAGAAAAAATTTTGCTGACACTCTTTGGAAAAGTGGGTAAACTCATGTACCTGAAGTTTCGTAAAAAAACTTTTTCTTTTTTTGGCTTCTTTTCAAGACAATGTACACATTGTGTAACGCAATTAAATAAATAAATGAATAAAAAATGCAAACATCTATAATTAAACATTGTATAACAAATAAAAATGTGTAAAAGAAAGCCACAAAATGAAATAAATTGTTAAAAAGTAATGGCTCACAACCAATTCATAATAATAAAAATGTCAACACTTTAAAAAGTTGAATACGAGCTACCAATCAAATGTAAATTAAATAGAACGTCATCTATAAACGTAATTATGCTTACTATTATACGAGAAAAACATACACTGTGTAACTTTAAACTCACAAAATTATTAGCACCGTCGAAAACTTACTTTATCGTATTTTCAACTTTATCTCATCGTGTTCAAGATTCACAAAACGATTATCCATCAACGAATATATCTGTGTATTTCTATTCTTAATGACAACTTATATTTCTCTTTAGCAACTGAAAAACATTCTATATTGGATCTTATTACCAACGAAATAAGTTTATACATGAAGGAGGTTGTACGCAAATGTAATGTTGCAGCACTAAAGGGGAGCTGACATGGTCGTATAAAACGTTGGATATTGAGAACATAAAAATTCTCGAAGCGGTCGTCAGTGGTCGCCATATCGCCATTACATTTGTCAAGTGTCAAATAGAAGCCGGTTGTTGTCAATGGGTACAATTTAAATGATAATTATAACGTGGGTCCATTCCGTCGCATACTGACGGATAAGGAATACATTTTATGTGATACTTTTTTTCTTATAAATGTAAGATTTTAGTTTTACGAGCTATGAAGGGTGATTTCTGCTCCTGCTCTGCTTAGTTAGTGTATGTTTGAATTAGAACTTATAACATCGACGCGGCTGTCGCTATATAAATCTGCATTCTCCTTTTTAATTGAGAAATCTTATTTCATCATCATCATAATCATCATGTCAGCTGAAAGATGTCCACTGCTGGACAAAAGCCTCCCCCAGGGATCTCCACGATGGCCGGTTGCGCTACCCGCATCCAGCGGTTTCCCACGACCCTCAGATCCAAGATCATCGGTCCATCTTGTGGGACCTGCCCACGCTGCGTCTTCCGGTTCATGGTCACCACTCGAGAACCCTTCTGCCCCAGCGGCCGTCGGTTCCACGAGCGATGTGCCCCGCCCACTGCCACTTAAGTTTGGCAATTCTTCGGGCTATGTCGGTTACTTTGGTTCGCCTGCGGATCTCATAATTTCTGATTCGATCTCGCAGGGAAATCTTATTTGTTTTTTTTTTTTATATTTAACAGCGTTCTTTCACTCATAAGCTCGACTATTGCAAACGCCTAATAGACTACAGTAAAACTCAAAATACGATTTTTACAATCAAATTCTCGAGTCGAAACAAAAGACGCTCAAACAAATCACCAAAACAAGATTTTATGGTTCAAAGTGAAATTCGTGTGATAGTGAAAATGTTCTAAATTCCTCATGAAGCGGCCACTCGGGGTGGGTCGGGACTCGGGAGTCGTGTAATTGGTATTGGCTGCGAGCGGCCGAGACATATCAATTAAAATAGCGGCGCTGGCGGCTTGCACGGCTCAGCCATGTCACACGGGTATTGCCGGTGTGTTGCCGACCAGCCATGAACGTATGGAGAAGGTATTTAATCCTATCCTACTTCCTATATTATCCTACTATTATCCTATCCTATCATATCCTACTAATATTATATAATGTTGGTTCAGGTCAGTTACAAATGATTGAAAGGTTTTAGGACGTAGGTAGGTCAATCTGGAATAACGCATAGGATATTTTTCATCTCGATACTTTTAATTTGACAACTAACAGATATCCGGGCATGTTTAATTTATAATACTTAGCTTAACGTTAATTTGATGACCTTTGGGTGATGAAAAAACTACTAGGACCTCGAATTTGATACCATAAACCATCAAGAGAAAGATCAACAGAAGAAAGAACCCTTACTGAGTTTCTTGCTGGATTTTTCTCAGTCTAAGTGAATTCCGAACCGATGGTAAAGTCAATTGCATTCTGACATTCATAAATGTCTTATCAAATTTGACGTAATCTTCTTACCTTGTTCATCATCATCATGTCAGCCGAAAGACGTCCACTACTAGACCAAGGCCTCATTCTTCATAACAAAACTTAAATCGAATATCGAATTACATTGCCACGTCCATTTTTATTATCAGTTGAATCGATCTCTGTTTCACGGCAATATTATGAGCAGCGTCGCCGTTTAAGGTATGTTTTACATTTATAAATATTCCCGCAATAAAGCCTTTGGAAACTAAATGGCTTGTAGTGAATGCTGTTTATATGATAATTTCTTCGTTTGGACGTGCACAGCATGGTGAAATATGAAGTTAGAGCTGAGCTATTTTCTAGAGAGAGTACGTGGGTGTGTCCTTTTCTTTTTTCATCATCATCATCATATCAGCCGATAGACGTCCACTGCTGGACAAAGGCCTCCCCCAAGGATCTCCACGATGGCCGGTCTTACGCTACCCGCATCCAGCGGTTTCCTGCGACCCTAACAAGATCGTCGGTCCACCTTGTGGGGGGCCTGCCCACGCTGCGTCTTCCGGTTCGTGGTCGCCACTCGAGAACCTTTCTGCCCCAGCGGCCGTCGGTTCTACGAGCGATGTGCCCCGCCCACTGCCACTTAAGTTTGGCTATTATAGCCCGAAGGCTATGTCGGTAACTTTGGTTCGCCTGCGGATCTCATCATTTCTGATCCGATCTCGCAGGGAAACTCCGAGCATAGCCCTCTCCATTGCTCTTTGGGTGACCTTGAGCCTTCTTATAAGGCACATCGTAAGCAACCACGATCACTTTTCTTTTTTAATACGTGTTAAATGAGTCACGATTTCCTGTATGCATTTTTTTTAGTAAAATGGGCTATTGGTGCCGATTCTGTTGTTTACAATTTAAATTAATATTCGTTATGGAACCTCTCTTTCATATAAGCCTTATTGAAAAAAGATAGCAACATATATAGTGCCGTCAGATCAGTCCATATCATCGTAATGTATGGGTAAATGGTAAGTAATCGGACTAATCTGACAGGACTAAAATATCTTTCATCCCTTTATTATATTGTTTGTTTGTAACCAACAGAATCGGGGCCAATGTTTGACCATTTACTGAGCCCAAGAAGGAGTTACCTACGACCAAACTGAGAGTATTATGACTGAGCATGCTTGCCTAGAAAATATCTATTCACTCTGATTTTGAAGTAAATGACAGAGTAGGTATAGCCTATTTACTAAAAATCCTGTTTTTTTCTGTAGCCAGCCAGGCGGGTATTACAGAGTACCCTACCACCGTGAAAAACCACATGCATTTTTTTAAATAAATACGTATGAACATAATTACATTCATTGGTAAAGCTACATACGGCCATTAAAATAATCTTGTGACACAATATAATTGCAAAATACGTAATAATAATATGATTTACGAGTAATTGCGACTGGCTCAATGCCGCTGATGTATGAATGGGTAATAAACGTTAAAATATCAGTTAAACCATTTTATATGCTTATGATTTATGTATGTTTGTATGACAATTGGACACGTGGTAGTAGTGTGTAGGTATCACTTGTCTTAGTAGGGGCGATGATAGCTCAGTGGTAGTGACGTCGGATGCCGCGACGAAGGTTGAGCTTTCGGTGAAGGAAAACATCGTGAGGAAACCATAGCACGGTGGTAAGGTACTTTGTAGTACCCGCCTGGCTGGCTACCACCCTCAAGGTGAAAATTTGTCGCCAAGCACCTACCGGTGTGTTCCGGCAATTGCACTTGAGAGCCAGTTGCCTTCTCGGCATTGTTACAGGTCAGCAACACATTGGCAATATCTCTGGTATTGGCAATGGCGTTAGGCGACGGTAACCACTTACCATCAGGTGGGCCGTATGCTTGCTTGCTACCTTAGTAGTATAAAAAAAAAGAAACAAAAAAGAATAATACCCGTGGATTACTCACTATGCGGATTCCGGGTATTGGGTGGCCTGGGCTGGTGTTACTAACATCCATAGGCTACAGTAACCGCTTACCATCAGGCGGGCCCTATCAATTTTGTTTTATAAAAAAGACGCAAAATGATGGTATAAATTGGTCTACTTTTGACGCTAACTGTACGACAAAACGTCAACCTGTTATTTTTCACCCCGTACACGCGTATTTCATAAAAACCCATAAACGCCGCGCGTATCGTCCGACGCGTATAAATCAACGATTGTAAATTCAATTTTATACGACAATTAAACTGGCGGGCTTTCTCGTCGGCCGTAAATACGCGTAAATACACATAAATAGTCGTAAATACGTATTATCGTTAAAACGTCAGTCGTGTTGTAAATCTAACAGAATGGCAGTACGGCTGTCTTACTCCCGGCCACAGAGTAAACAAACATTAGTGGTAGATAATTCAGCGTTGGTTTGTGCCTACTCGTAAGTTTTGTCAGAGAGGCATTGAGGTATTATTTTGTTTCCTTCGTTGAATGTTAATTAGATATGTGAGAACTGAAAGCTCGTAAACAGATGCACACATAGACAATAGATATGTTATTATGGAATATAATTTAATTGATAAAATGTATTTTGAATATGTCTATATTATAGAATATCATCGTTGATTGGCTACATGGTTGTAGGATCGTATCTTTAGGTATTTATACGTTATTTGTAAGTAAATTAATAAAATTGAAGTGTCTGTTTGTATCAAAATAACAATTTTTACTAAACTATGTATGTACCTATGTGGAAGTATATACCTACCGTAAACACCAAAAAAACATTTTTTGAGATAATACCTCATCCAAAAAAAACTGTTTTTAATTATTTTATCTGTCCGTTTGTTCCGGCTAATTTCCAAAATGGCCGGACCGATTTTATCGATTTCACTGGCAGATATCTTATGTAATGAGGAGTAGGTATAAGTTACGTACCTACTTTTATTTTTTATTATTTAGGATTCCTCGCAATCAAAAATTATTATTGAATAAGATACTATATTCTTTGTCAACTATTATAAAGTAATAGGTTTTCTTTTAGTTTTTAAAGAGCAAAGTCTTTCACAGGTTGTTTGAAATAAAATGGCAGCTTATTACGTTATGTTGCTCAAAATGGAGTTGTAATAAACTGTCCCAATCGCATTTGCGCGAAATGTTGAAAACTTTAATGCTGGAAAAGTCAGTGTTGCCAATTTCTGCAAGTGGTTCGTTATCCTGATTAATACGCTATTATTAGTTTGTTTGCATGACTTGAAAAGTCATAGGGTACTTTCTAGTACCCTGCTAGCTGCTGGTTGGCTACCACCCTCAAGTTGAAAATATATCGCTAAAAATCAAGCTTCTTACAACTCAATAAAACTATACGGCCATTTATTATTAGTGTTTTCCTTTTTTTGTTTAATATCCCACTAATATAAATGTGAAATTAGGTTATTTAGATGTACCTATATAATAAATATATGCTCTTAAAGAATGAACGGATTTGGATGAAACTTGGCTCATAGTTAGATCACACCCTTTTTTTTTGTGACCCAGGGAAATCCTCATGGATGGATGTCAGACTCTTACTGACTAAAACCCTGGGGTATTCCTTGGAATAACCTAGAATATTTTTTATAGAAAAAGATTTCTTGGGAATGCAGGTGATACCGCGATGAAAATACTCATATGTAAGGTACCTACCTATATTTTATTCAATTTCCTTATTTTTTTTTATACAAAACAAAGACAAGCAATGTCACAACACTAGTATATCATTAGATTATAGTCCTAAATCATTATCAGAGGTTGTTTATGAAGCCAAAGCTGACATATCGACTTACGGACATCGGTGACAATTTATTGCAGTAATAATTTTGAGTATCAATTGACAATTGCTATAAACTAATCTACATATATTACGGTTTACTACATCTGTACAAAATGTTCCTAAAATCTGTGCATTATTGTAAATTACTTGAGTATTTATTGTAGATAATTTCTCTTCTAGGTTTTATGTGCTTACCATCTTCGGTCACATCGTCACTAACCACGGTGAGATTATGGTCAAACACAGGCCTATACAGAATTAAATAAAGAATGTATTTTTCAATTCTTACTTTTGGGCTATGATGGTCTTTAGCTATATTGATTGTCAAAGTTAATTATATAATTACGCCAAGACGAGACATATGAAGCACAAGGGCATTATCTATCTTTTCGCGAAGCGCTTCGTCCTTTTTTGAACCCTCGTTTTACTTTATTCAATTATGTTGTGTGATCCGTATTTTTAACATCTTTAATTTTGTGTTTGTTTTTACCACATTTTATTTGTTTAGGTACATCAACACTGCCGATTTTAAAAGTGAGTATAATTTTGTTATATTTTTTGATAATCATATTTTTAATTTCCTCATAATACGCTAGTTGACAGTAAATGACCAAACACTAACCAATATGTATAAAACATCTAAAAACACGTGGAAACATCAAATATGCAGCACATTTAATGCTTTTTATTATGTTTAATTACGAATAAATTAAGAACCACTAAGAAGAAATAATTTGATGCTGTGAAACTATGACGTCATAGTGTAGTATTTCATACAAAATTCCATATAAACTATCGTTTTGACATTTATTAAAAAGTAGCTGATTTGATATGTCAGTAAACTACCCTAATAAATGTATTTTAATTTTCTTTGCACTGTCAATATTGAATCTAGCATTTTCCTGTTCTCGAATTCCCATTTCTCATACTCTAATCCTTTTCTGTAGTCTATATCTGCACTCGATTTACGTATTACAAAAAATGTTCCCCACACATATAAAAATAATGTTTCCTCAACAAATTAGCCACTTATCAGCTGTCAGTCGTACATTCTTAGCACTTTAATGCAGGAAGTCGACGATTACTTTGAGTTTCGTTTGTCTTATTGACGGCAAACTGTGTTATTTTATGTTAATTAATCGCTAATAAAGTAAGCTTCCAGACATTATAAAAGGTAAAATGTTAATTAATTATTTAATTATTGTATAATTGAATCGTACGCGGAGGGGTGCAGAAGGCATATTAATCACACTAGGGTAGATGTACAATTTTATTTAAGCTGCAAATAATTATCTGACAAGAAAAAAGAACTTTTTTTAAACTCAAAATCACATACAATGTAGGAACATATGCTAGATCTGTAAATATTTTGTGGAGGTTGCACTTGGAAAATAAAATACATAAATAAAAAATAAAAAATTATTAAATAATTTGTTACTATAATTTACCGACGAGCACCCTGCACAGGAGGTCAATTCTCGCGCGGGTAGAGATCATCGCTAATTAGAGCAGGGGAGAGGGGGGAAGCCAGGACAAAAATTTGTGTGCATGAACATGTCTGTTTGTCCTGACCCTGGGTGTAATAACCAATACGTACTATAATGTATTTACAAAAAAAGTTATATATATGTAGTATATCAGCTATCTGGTTTCCATAGTACAAGCTCTGCTTAGTTTGGGATCAGATAACCGTGTGTGAAGAATGTCCGAGGATATTCATTATAAGTTTGAAATAAAAACAATATCCTCGGCTTAGTTTGTAGGGTGCAAATCTGCACACGGTGTGACATGTGTAGACATGGACTTACATAAGTAAACATTGTTAGTTCTGTTGACGACGTATCACATGTGTTATAGTTTGGCCATGCTGATCTGATCTGACATGATTTGTTCAAAGGCAAACTGTACACATTGGCCATTACCACTTAAAAAGGTTCAGTCACCGCTGCCTGTAAGCAAAACGTGTTTTATAAAATACCTTTTTCCCGCGTTTTCATCCGCTTTCCTGTGATAAATAGTAGCCAATTATGTTTTGGCATAATGTAGCTTCCTATTAGTAAAAGATTTTTTAGAATCGGACCAGTAACTCCAGAGATTATCTCCTACCTACCTCCTCCTTTTTTATCATATATGTTAGAAATACGCATTTTTTTTTCTTGGTATGTATTACGGATTTTGGCAAAAGTCATAGAACAAAAGTAGTTAAGTCTTGATACCTACATATATCTAAATCACCAAGAGATTATGCGTTAGTTATCAGTAACCATGTATAAAATGATAAATTAAAAAATAAAGAATGTTAGTCGAGCAATAATTTAATACTGGTACAGTAATTTAAATAACAAAGAAACGACAAGCAAACTTCAGACATACATTTGCAAAGTATTGAATAAACGTCAAGTTCTTGCACCTGCTCAAATATTATATTAAAATCTCTTACGGTTGTCGTTCATATGTGACTAATGTTATTTATTACGTTTACACAGACTTGTTTAATATGTAACTATAATTTCCTTGTTTCTGTGACTAATATGTAGGTACCTACATAATATTTATCTATATTTTCACGAACCGGGAGACGCTGCATGGGCATGCCTTTGGGACAAGGTGGACCGATGATCTTGTGAGGGTCGCGGGAAACCGCTGGATGCGGGTAGTGCAAGACCGGCCATCGTGGAGATCCTTGGGGGAGGCTTTTGTCCAGCAGTGGACGCCTTTCAGCTTACATGATGATGATGATGATGATATTTTCAACATGTATCAATAACTTAAAGGTTTACTAGCTGTCTCGGTCCCAAAAAGTAACCTATACCTATAGGTAAGGTATGATCTACATTATGTGCCAAGTTTTATCAAAATTCGTTCAGTAGTTTTTGCGTGAAAAAGTAACAAAACATATTCACATTCTTACATTTAAACATATTTTCACACTAGCTTTCTGCCCCGCGGTTTCACCCGCGTTCCCGAGGAATCTTAAAGTTCTCGGGGGATAAAAAGTAGCTTATGTTCTAATCCAGGATGTCAGCATATCATGGAGGTATCCATACCAAAAATTCATCAAAGTTGGTCTAGCCGTTGGAGCGTGAAGAAGTAACAAACAAAATAACACACTCGCAAACTCAAACTTCTCGTCAATTCAACAGGTATTCCATTTCCTACCGTTTCTTTATTGCTATACATAATAGTTTATCATTATCACATGATCTTAAACGCCCCATAGAAGAGCACGATAATAGTTCTTGGCTACCAACATCGACAATGTTTCTACAATAAATCAAATTCAAACACAGAACCATTTGTCGGCTGCCACGGCTGTCGTGCGGACAAAAACGCAACGTTGTCGCAACTTTGGTCACGACATGTTTACGACGCGCCGACAAAAATATTGCCAGGGACGATTGTGCGCCGATTGAAATACAAGCGTTTCAGATGCGACTAATTTATCGACTTGTTGCTAACACGAGTGACTAAGACGTTCAGAAAGGGTGATGGTAGACGATTCAGTAACGCATCCGACGCAGCAACGACTCCAAAATAGTAAAAAGGTATAACAATCAGATTAGAATTTCATATATCATTTTTTTAAGTTATTTAGTATAGTATTTTGGAGTCGATTTTGCTTTTGATTTTGAGCATCTCATTTGTATTTTATAGGTATCTGTTATGGCGTCTGACCAAGCATCTAACGCCAGTAATAAATCAAATGATTCAACCGCGATAAAAAATAGGAATTAACTTCATTGGAATTAGCTCCCATTATCAAGAATTCTGTATTTAAAACACACACGAAATAACGGACGAGTGAATCGATAGTTTATAATATTTGCGTGTCCCACAAAACAACAGAATTCTAGAAAATAGGAGCCCACAAAATCATTTATGACCATCATGGAAAAATATTTTTAAACCATAAAAGAATCATTGAAGACCCGAATATTCCATAACAGCCTCCTGTAAAACAATAATCGGGTGTTCCTTTCGTTTCTTATGAAGATGGTTAAAAAACAATTATTATTGGCGCGTTGTCCACTTACTGTAGGTGTAGCTACATGACATGATGTCGATCTCACTTGACAAAACAATTATGATCAATGAGCTTCAAGACTCGACATGATATATCGATGCAGTAGATTGGACGCCGAACTTGTCAGTTACAACATACGATCGGTTGATTACAATAGAGGACTTTATACTGCCGAGTATCGTCAATTCTTCACCTTTTATTAGCTGTCCCCCGCGGTTTCACCCACGTTCCCGGGATAAAAAGTAGCCTTCGGAAATAGTACTTTCTTATTAGTGAAAGATTTTGTCGAAGCCGACTGGTAGATCTAGAGTAATACAGTTCGAATAATCAAACATACCCTTTAGCTTTATTAGGAGTGTAGATATAGATATTATGTTATAGTGATTATTATCTCATTTATTAAATATATATCTTATAAATTACATTTTTAAATATAATCTATAATAAAATACATTTAAAAATATAAATATTTATTATTATTATAGTCTATTTATTTCATTATTGTAAAAGGTTTTCTTCTATTAATTTGTTAAACGTTTGTAACAAGACAAGTCTAATCTTGCATGTTTAAAGTAATGTTCTGCAACAAGGCTGTACAACATAGCAAATTATTGACAATAAATGATTCTGATTATAGACTCCATTGGTAATTTTATTAAATTCATAGAATCAATCAACATCTGCCTGTTCCTTGGCGCATGGACTCTTCTTCTATTCAGCCCTTCTACCCCTCATTCCCTCTTTATCTTATCTCTTTTTCAGTCTTCCTCTTCCCGTATATCCATTACAAGCTACTAAATCTGCTATTTCAAAATTGTTTAGGTTTCATAAGATTTGCCAACCAGTAAAATAGCCAGCTGGAATCCCATGTTCACTGTACATGTTACCTTTTTGATAGCTTAGTTTATAACCAACTTTACCTACCCTAAAAGATTCCAGATCTCACGCTTCGAGATTTACGTTGATCCTCAGTCTTTCAGGGTTTACTTTACATAGAAATGTTCATTCAGTAATGTATCAAGGCAACAGAATTCAATCAGTAGTCCGTAGTGGCATCGGTTGTATAGTGGCGTCGCGTGTCAGTCGCGCGTGCGACTGTACGCTATGCTACCGACACCCAGTCACTTGTTACTGCACCTCTAACAAGGAGCTCGGGATGTGAAGTGTGGACCGGGCTTTAATTTAGTTTATTATAAACACTCTTCTACTCTGTTAAATAGGCTCTTCTGATGTTTACTATTATCCTAAATTGGTAATGAGGAATAACAACAAAAAAATCTAATTAGTCCGTCAGTTAGATTATCAAAAAATATTGGATACGTATTTTTTATTTTATCAAATCAATAAGAAATTACAAAGATAAGTCCCATCAAAGTGCAGGAGTGGGGGCTTGTGACGTCATCGTACAACTACTTTTTAGTACACTTTTTGCAGACCGGAAAATTTTAACGCACTGTATATTCGTTATTTTTTGTTTTCGGATCAAAATAAAAAATACGTATCCAATATTTTTTGATAATCTAACTGACGGACTAATTAGATTTTTTGTTGTTATTCCTCATTGTACCTACTAACATATTTTGACACCAATTTACGATATAATTCCTTCTTAAGCAATGAAGTTCAGGCTATCTCTAATTAAAACTATAAAATTACCTCCAATTAACTTGATTAATGCCACTCACATCATTTGACAGTTCGATTCAATTGTATTGGATTAGGGCTTTTCAGGTATTTAAGACGCTCCTAAATTTTAAGTCGCATCTCAGTATTTGATCCTAATTTATATAATACGTAACTACTAATATAATGAAAGTAAAAATTTGTACGGATGTCAGGATGTAAAAATGTTTCGCGAAAAAAGTACTTAACGGATTTGGATGAAACTTGACACATAAATAAATCATACCCTGGACTAACATATAGGCTATTTTTTATCCCAGTAAAACATACTATCCCTTGGAAACACGAATGAAACCTCGGAGCGGAAGCTAGTACGAATATAAATGTCATAAGTAGCTAATTAAATATATTATTTTGTCAACATCCAGGTATTTCATAGAATTTTAATAAAGTCATAAAAAAAATAAAAAATCTAAGCTCGACTCGGTTTCCATACTTACCTATCACCCTTGCACTGTTCTCCAAGACGCTTGTTACTCCAAGTTTGCATTCAATCCGCAGCCACTCCCCTCCCCTCCCCTCAACACCCCGCTGTCAACATCACACCCCAGGAGCCGGATCAATGGAGAATCAGGGTGATTTGTTGTACGACACCTGCGTAATAGGATAACGTTTGTGCAACAATTCTGTCTGCACTTTGATTGTTTACAGCGACTTTTTAGTTTTAAGAGGCTCTCCGCGAATGACTCCGTCCCTTACTAAACTGACGGAGACAAGCGAGACAGAAGAGGCGCACTTTCAGTAAAAAAGACGGTTTTATGATATAAAAAAAAATATAAATTTTATTTTTAAGTAAGAAAATTATTCCCTGTCTATTGGATCTCAGAATGTATGTTAATATTTTACAAGTTATTTGGATGGCTGAAAAAAGAAAAAAAACATTCTTAGTTTTAAAAAGGGGCATTTTTTTAAATCTATTCCTCGTCACATACCTATTCTCTAGTTTAACATATATTTTTTACAAATCTCTTGCAACAAAGAGTTTCGAGAAAAACTTAATCTAAAATCATCATTTCTCGGGAGCTTAAGAGGCTGCTCTCCGCGAATGACTCAATCGGAAACCGGGGAGTGGGTCAAATTTAACTTGCACGATTTGATTACATACCTACAAACATCGGGACAGGTGAAACTAAATAAAACATTGTAAAAAGGGTCTCGCGTTTTATTTTTCACGTTACTAAAGAAAAATTAAAATAAAAAAAAAACTTTATCAAAATCCGTTCAGTTGTTTTTGCGGGAAAGAGTAACACCACTACATCTTCACATCAAAACAAACATCACTTTTTTATTATGATATGTGAGATTTATTTTAAGGTTTGTAGTCTAATTTGGAACTTTGTATGCCTAAGATGTCATAAAATATATTCAAAGAATATGTAAAAGAGAGATTTATCCACCAGGCCTTCTATAGGTGGCTCATTACATGAAAGACAAGAATAGATGGTTGTAGTAGCTTCTCCTTGCATTGGCATCTCCCAGGCCAAGTTACAATTTGTATGTTTTTATTTGAGACAAAAAAATTAATTAAGTACATAAATACAAAAGAAACTGGGTTCGTATAAACGAATTTTGTAACGATCATGGCTAATTGCATAAAATCCCTATCTTCGAAAAATAACCTTACAAACTGCAATTAAAGTTTAAAAATGTCTAACTGCAAAAAAACGGTGACGCTTACGTAAACCATTGTGATACATGAAGTAGCAAGTCATAAAAAGCTCGTATACCAATAAAATCATTCAAATGTGTAACAGTTCGTCACAATTAGGTCACAATTAGTTTCAGGGTTTCGTTTACACTCAGTTTGTGAGTAAACGTCAAGTTACACGCCTTACCAAATGACTCCCACAAATAACATTGATGTACGTTTATTACTGACGGTTTAGTTTGGGTCCATCGATAAGGGAGAGCGAGGAGGTATTTCTTTGATGATTTAATAACGGCCTAACTCACAATTGTTCATAACCTAACTTTGTCTATTGCAAATTATTTAAAACGTACAAAAAATTAATGCAAAACCATATCTATTGTTTCATTTATCGTCAATAGATGGCGTTGCATGTTATTGATGCATTTCATTATTTTTCTCTGCTAATAATGCAAAAGTAGCATAATCTGCGTATCTCAAGCTTAGGCCACTTTTGCGGGCCTCTTATCTTCCCGCATTAAAGTAGCCCATGTTACTCTCCGGCATATAACCTATCTGTATGCCAAAAATCATCTGTCTCCTCCATATCAGATACTATGTCCGTGCCTTTTGTCGTGATGTGTTCAGCGGTGTAGGTGTGAAATATAACATATTAGAATTACTTTCGCATTTAAATTATTACTAACTTCCGCCCCGCGGTTTCACCAACATTTCCGAAGGATCTTATGTTCCCGAGGGATAAAAAGTAGCTTATGTGTTAATCCAGGGTGTCAGCTACCTCCATACCAAATTTTGACGAAATTGGTGCAACGTTTGAGCGTGAAGAAGTAACAAACATACACGCTCACAAACTTTAACATTTATAATATTCGTCACGTCAGCTGAAAGACGAGAAAGCTGAAGGATCTCCACGATGGCCGGTCTTGCGCTACCCGCATCCAGTGATTTCCCGCGACCCTCACAAGATCGTCGGTCCACCTTGTGGGGGGCCTGCCCACGCTGCGTCTTTCAGTTCGTTGCCGCCACTCGAGAACCCTTCTGCCTTCAGTTTATAATATTAGGAAGTAATTAATATATTATTAGGATGTTATACCCGCTGCATTCTCTAACTTGCACCAGCCCACTACTCGGTGCAGACGTTTGCGCCGACATACAAAATAAACACTAATATATTTTCCATGTAATTGTATTAAATGCGACTTTATTGTTACCCAGAATGTATTTGCTCTGGTGTGTATTTTTGAAAATGATACGTTAGCTGTTTACTTAGAGACGGATGTTGGTTGAATAAAACATGCTGGTATCAATCTCGATTACGTCATATATTATGAAAATTATTTTTTTATTGTATAAAAAATGCTTGAAAAAAATCGCTTCAGCGATGAGGCCGCTTGAATTATTTGCGTTTTTCTTATTATTTGTTTATTTCTGTTTTTTTTGTCTATGTAAGAAGTTTATCAATATCTGCGAGATCGTTTCTCCTATGTACGCTCTTCTGATGCGCCTTGTAGATCTCATCTTAAAACTTTTCTGAAATTTCCTTCTCATAAATCTAATTCTTACACCTATTCCTTCTCTGTCCATGCCGTTAGGTTGTGGAACTCACTTCCGCCTAACATTCACAAATTCAAAATCTATTTCCATTTTTAAAAAACGTGTCAAAGATCACTTTTTATCCTCGTTACCTTGATTATCCATTCATATAGTATTTATGTATTCTATTTTATGTATTTATTTGTATTTGTGTATTAATATGTAGTGTACATAAATTAATAAATAAGTTTGTATCGTAGCTAACACACTACTACTACACTACCGTCTGATCCCAAAATATGAAAAAAACTTTAAAAAAAAATCTGATAACTGAATATGAAAAGTATTATTAAATACTATAGCTTCCCCTGCCCTTATAATAGCTATCTGTAAGCCAAATTTCAGGCTGATCCATCCAGTGTTTAGTATTAGTTAGTCAGTCAGTCAAGCAGTCAGGCTGAGATCTATAGAGCGTACTTAGACTTTGCTCAGACTTTGCCGTACAAAGTCGGTATTTAAAATGCAATCTTTGAATCTCTCTGAGTGTGTGCTAAGCAAAGTCTAAGTGCACCTAATCGACGACTTACCAAAAACTTGGCTACAAATTAAAACACACAAATATTTACTTTATTACGTAGGTTTATACCCTAATTAAAGTCTGAGCCTTTGCTCAGTACGCTCTAAGTACGCTCTATAGATCTCAGCCTAAGTCAGACGTTTTCTTTTTATATAGGTATTTAGATAGATGATATTTTTTCTCCATTTTTATTGACATTGATTACAATTATTACTTAAAGTAATTAATTGTGTTTATAATGTAGGTATCACCTCATACATAATTATAACAATAATTTTAAGACTTAATTATATTATTTATAATTCATAAGTATAATAAAGATAATTATCATTTATAATAAATTCAATTTGGTAATAATTTTATAATTATGAATAAAATTACAATGGGTTTTTTTATTGCCCGCGAATATTCAAACTATAAAACATGTGACGTCATTATACTTTTTTTCTTTTTTACGGGACAATCGGCGAGCGCAGAGAGCTCTCAGCCGGGTAACATTTAGGTAACCACGCCTGAGGGCACCCCCGAGTGGGGTACGAACCTCGGCTCAGGGCGTTACCAACATTATACCTAAAACTGTGTACACACCGTGTTTTATTAGGTCCTAGATAAATACTTAAAATTATGTACTTAAGTATCTACTTCATTTATTATTATTGTACTAGCTGTTCCTCGCGGTTTCACTCGCGTTCCCGGGATAAAAAGTAGCCTATAACCTTCGGGGATAATGTAGTTTCCTATTAGTGATTTTTTTTTTTTAAATCGGTTCAGTAGTTTCGGAGCCTATTCAATGCAATTCAATACAATGCAAACAAAAAAACATACAAACAATCAAATCTTTCCTCTTTATAATATTATTAGTACTATAGATTTGCCTACATAGTTTTTGCGTGAAATAGTAAGAAACGTCTTCTATCAAACATTCACATTTTAATACCTATTAGCTTTTCGTCCCGCGTTCCCTATGTGTTAATCCAGTGTGTCAGCTACCTCCATGCCAAATTTCATCAAAATTGGTCCAGTCGTTTGAGTGTGAATTCATCCTAAGCTATTAAAATAATATCCTGGAACAAGCTAAGCAAAGCAGGAAAAAGTAAGTTATTATACTTTGATAGACTTTTATCCTGGAAACGCAGATGAAACCGCGACGAACAATTAGTATGATCTTGTTATGTGACGTCAATGATAAAAAAGTGTGTAATACCAACACTACTATACTACATAGGTAAGTACCTAGAGTACATACATTTAACACACGTTCTTAATGATCAGGAAAATAAAAAATGTATGTTTATCTGTGTATCGATAGTATGGAAACAGTATGTAATTAAAGTTTTATTACACCTCCCGTGCAGGTTTTAATACTGCCGATTACCATAATGTATTATTTGTTTGCGCGTTTATATAAACGCAATAAACTCTTGAACTGTTTTCTTTGACATTTAATATGGATAGGTAGTGTTAATGCGACAAAGAAAGGGCGTAAAAAAGTAACAATTAAAAACAAGTTTTACAACTTTTCAACTTATAGTATTTTAGAGTTGTACCCCGTGTTCCCGGGACAAAAGTAGCCTTATATCATTTTCTATATCATAAACTATCTGCGTACCAAATTTAATCGTGATTGGTTCAGCTGATTAGACATGAATAGGTAGCAGACAGACAGATGAATTACTTTCGCATAAAAATTCACCATCATCATCATCATGTCAGCTGAAAGACGTCCATTGCTGGTCAAAGGTCTTCCCCAAGGATCTCCCGATGGCCGGTCTTGCGCTCTCCGCATCCAGCGGTTTCCCGCGACCCTCACAATTTCATCGTTCCACCTTGTGGGGGGCCTGCCCACGCTGCGTCTTCCAGTTCGTGGTAGCCACTCGAGGACCCTTCTGCCCCAGCGGCCGTCGGTTCTACGAGCGATGTGCCCCGCCCACTGCCACTTAAGTTTGGCAATTCTTCGTGCTATGTCGGTTGTTTTAGTTCGCCTGTGGTTTCAAATAAATTTGTAGTATGGATTTTCTTATTTTTTTTAAATTCCCTATGAATTCAGTAGGCCTCTATGAGCTATGATGAGTTTTAACTCGTTCTTCCATCTCTTATCCTCTCATCATTTTACTTTTAGGACAGATAAGACTTTCATTTACCTATATTATATTTTGTCAATAAACGCTAGAAAAATATTCATGTTTATACTACTTTCGAGTCATAAATCCCGCCCCGAGAGTTAAGCCCGCGTCGCGTCTCGTCACCCCTCAATTTACTCTCGCCTGCGGCTGACGTATCGTTATTGCGCCTTTTATTTTTCTTAACCATCACACTTTACCGGCGGGGTTTGTTCACGCACACCTCATACCCTAAAGGGTCATTCAACCTCAATTTCAGTAATACCTTTTTGTTTGTTCATCGTATTTTGTATGGCAATGTTATTGTAGGCTCTTATGTATCCATACATGTATTTATTTAAACATTTTGATTAAAGATTCAGAAGTCTGTAAGCCAATGTATTAATAGGTATTTGTTAATATTTCAATTATTTGGTTGTCAAATGATATACATTTTATTTCATACTATTACTAGCTGACCGCGTCGCATTCCATCGCTCGCCCGCGCTATGACAACCTCGCTTAGCGTACTTATTTTTTTATCGGCTCTTAAGGATCATGCAGTGATGTTATATAGCCTATAATCTTTTATAATAATTGGGCTGGTTAAATGTTTTGATGTGTCAAAATGGTGTGTGTATAATATAATTTCTTCCCTTCTTTCTTTCAAATGTTTGTTCACAAAAAAATACAAATAAAACTTATCCCAAGTCTGCGAGTGAAACCGATAGAAACAGCTACTTTTTTTTTTATATGACACAATAAATCTTCACGTTATTAAAAATATCATTAGCACATTTCAATTTGATACTGTAAAGGGCGCATTACCAAGTCTATTTCCAAGTGCCGCTGACATCGATCTTGGGTCTCCATTCATCAACGTCGCACGCTTTATGAATGTCCTGTCAAATACTAATGAAAAAGTTAATAGAAAAAGTTTGACAGTGACAGCGCTCGGTGACAGTTTTAAATTTAATATTCGAACTCTAACGGACACCGGCTGACAGATCTTTAGGGATTAATGGACGGGATAATGGGTGTACACCTTATTTTCTTTTACGCAAATTGAGTTTTGTTTTTATCTATATATATACAACATGACAAGCCAGTTGGCGCAGGTGGTTAAGACACCACCTATCACGCCGCTGGTCATGGGTTCGATTCCCATCCAGACAAATATTTGTGTGCATGAACATGTCTTGTGTCTGGGTGTAATTATCTATATAAGTATGTATTTGCAAAAATAAAGTAGTATATCAGTTATCTGGTTTCCATAGTACAAGCTCTGCTTAGTTTGGGATCAGATAACCGTTTGTAAAAAAAGGAAAAAAAAATGCGAACGTGTTTCTTATGGCATGGAGAAAAACATAAGCAAATTTTTATCGCGTATAAAACCGTTGGGAACAGCTAGTAATATTATAAAGAGGTATATGGCATTGTAACAGAACACATTGGCAATACCTCTGGTGTTGCAAATGGTGATAGGCAATGTTAACTACTTACCATCAGGTAGACCGTCTGCCTGCTTGACAAACTTTTGAAATAAAAAAAAAGTATATACTTATACAGTTTATTTGGATATAGGAGATAATTTTATTACATTTGCCCTGAGTGCTATAGGCTACTTTACCTTCTTCTTTGAGTCAGAAATTGAGAATTTAAGTGTATTCGGAACCGGTGACTTAGTCACTTGTAACTTTCAACGTTCCAAAGCCTTTCAAAGCCATCTTACAAAAAAAAACATTATTTGGTTCTTGGTGTATCTACCTCCATTCTACTCTGTTGTTGTTTGCAGTTTCCTATACCTCCTTATACGACGCGACATCCAATTTTGCCTTCCTCTTCTTTTCTGTTGTTTTGCTTTTGGCAAAGCGATCGTGGTAACGTCGAAGGCTCCCCGTTGGTAGAGACGGACACGGCTCTGCGCACGATCACCCGCAATCTAGCCAATTTTGCGTTTACTTGGTCTATATAGTTTATTCTTGGTCTTTCTCGCTTTACTTCTATATCTCCTTTATGATGTTCTGTATTAGTTCGTCTTTCTACTTTCCTCTCATCTTCGGTTCTCTTTCTTCGTTGGTCACCGTCTCAAAAAATATTTGTAGTAAATTAATTAAAATCAAAGAATTTATTATTGTCAGCCTATTAAAATAATAATCCACATTATAAATAGTGGAAGTAATTAAAAATAATTGTTAATAAATTATGAACACATTATTTATTTTTTATTACAGTAAGTTATTGGGGTTTTGAAGTGCAATTATATTTATTATTATGTAATAAATCGACGTATTTATACAATTATTTACACTTACACTCTTGCTTGGAATTAATAATAATTTTCACAATTATGAACTAAAAAAAAGCGTAGTAGGGTCTAAAATGCAGCAGACGAAATACACTAGTAGGTGCTTGGCCACAGATAATAATCGATTTGCGGTAGGTACTCTACCATAACGGTATGATTTCCTCACGGTGTTTCCATTCGTAGAATTCGAACCCACAACCATCGCCACGACATACCAAAAAAAAGCAAATTATCTTACAATTTAAAGTACCTATATCAGTTGTCTATTTAACATAAAGTTACTCATTGTTCTATCCTTCTCAGTATCATAGGCTATCTGCGTGCCAAATTTCATCATGGTCGGTTCAGCGGTTTAGGCGTGAAAGTACAGACAGAGTTACTTTTCTATGGATTTAAGAATCAAATGATGGTGTGTGAAGAATGTCTTAAGATATTTTTTTAACACAAAGATCACCAGTGACCTATTTACCCACATCGACGGCCATCATCGTAACATAAAGTGAAACATCACAATTGTCAATGAAAACGGACATATTGCTCATAGAAAAGCCATAGAATCAATTGGTAATTACCACACTATTATTTACTCGACACTCAACTGTTGCGCAACTTCTTATCTATTACATGGAGCTAGGAAATTATTGATATACTTTTTAACTAGCCGACTAATATATTACTATTCTTGTTTTGACAATACTAATAATAATGTCTTTATTTGCAGGTAGCCACAATGGTGCATAAGTCTAAACACAGTACATATAAAAATAAACTAAAACTAAAACAACACACAATAGTGCTGACGTCAATACACTTATAAATTATAAAATTACACAATAGTGTAAAAAGGTTAAAAGACGTGTATATGTTAACGGAAAAGTATCTAATCCGTCATTGTATACATTTCCTAGGAAATCCATACATTTCCTAAATATCTATCGGAGTATTACATTCGGGATATTTGTAAGGATAGCGGTATTTGGGGGGTTGTAAGTGAAATTTATTTTTGTGCGAATACTTTCAAATTTATGCAAAATAAAAAAAATAACCCCAACCAATTTTTTTCAATAGAATTTATATATTTCCTAGTATTATTATTGAAATAAAATTTCCTAGGAGAAATACACAGGAATTGTGTACAATTCCTATGTTTCATACATTTCCGGTGACATATAATAAAACATTATTTTAAAAAAACATCAGACTCACTTACTTACGGTTCTCATCCATTTGCAGGGAAAGCCAATGTCTAAAAATTGGACTGTTATATATAGCCTTCAGGATAGTATTCTGTGATTTCTGCAGCATTTCCTAAACTAAGGTTACAAATATGTTTTGATACTATGCTACCAATGTTAAGAAGTAACGTACTTATACCACACTATAGACACTTCATACAAGCGAACTAATTTAATTACCTACGTTGTGATCACACGCACACATAGCGAGTGGCGAGGCCATTGGTCAGTGCAATGCTACCAAGACTCCTGCTGCCTACCCAATGTCGCCTTACGACGAAACGTATATAAACTGTGGATTCGGAGAAACATATTATTTGTTATGCCTAAAATTGGGCTATTATTATGAAATCAAATCTGTCAAATTAGATGATATGAAAATTAGATGACAGGTCGATGAAAAGTCTATGAAGCTAAAATGAAAATGTGGCGTAATTAGCCCCCCTGCTCAGTGCCTGGTCAACCCCTCACTTGTCCGGCTTAAAAAAGCATTCTGCTCACCTTATTATAGTGGTCACCGTAATCCCCAACTCCTTGCCACGCCAACATCAATAACACCTGCCTTGTTTTAAAATTGCTTATATTAAATATATGGAGGTCTTGGCTTATCTGTTGATCTGAAAAGTTAGTGTCATCAGCCTGTGATAAAGGTCAATGGGGCCCTAAAATAGGGAATGTAGTTGCAAGTTGTAGGTTTGCTTTTTATGCCAGAAGACTAACAAACACGCAAATGGTATGTGACATTAGCAATTCTATGGGATTGTTGTGTTGCCAACTTTAACAAAATCTAAAAGGACTCCATAAATTATATCTATTAGGTCCGGTTGAATCGAACCATTAGTAATAGTAAAAGCATTAGTTTAATTTTGACGTTCGTTATTCAAAAATGTAGCAAACCACCTGAAACAAAACTGTTAATAAATAGTTATAATTATCATATATAACTTTTACACTTGACATACGTCAATGTCAGTCGATACAAATGGATCACACTGGATCTTAGACTTCTTATGTTACCTGTTAACTAACTAAAGGCGAAAATTTGAAAAAACTAGACGTCAAAGTAAAATCTTTAATATTCAAACCTAAAATATCGTAGTATGGCTTGTAATAGTTGCGTTCGTTGATTTGGTGGCCACAAATGATACTGTATCTGCTGGTACTATAGCAGGTAACATTGGATTGATATCTTGAAAAGTTGAAAATACAGTAAAAATGGAAAACGTCGCAAGAGCGCCACATGTATTGTAAAAGCAGTGAAAGAATACAGCCAGCTAGTGCGTATGATGATGGTAGGCGTCTCTGACCACATAATTTCCTTCGTAGCTCTGCACCACCTATTGACAGTTTACAATAAACGTCATAAATCAAGATGGCGTCCAACATGGCGTCGGCCGGCTGACAGTTATCGCGTGTAGCGCGGGAACATTAAACTCATTGATATTTATTGCTCAATCGCGTTCTGTTCTAGCTACGCTTTGATTTATTGTTAATAGATTCCTCATTTTATTGTTTATTTTATTTGTTTTCCGTTTTATTGTTTGTGTGCGTTGTGTCCGTAGATTATGTAGGCGTTTGGTTTTATGAATTGATGTTAATGACTAACTATGAATATTGATTGAACGTTATAGCTTTTGTGTTCTCGTTTGACGTATGTGTGTTTCATAATAACCAATGAGTGAATATACGATCTGTCTTTATAATACGTAGGTGGATATAAAAGACAATACCTTTACATGATTGTAGAAGGTAATAAAGAAAAGGTTATTGATATATTTTTGCTTTTAGCAGTACAATGTAAAATGGCCGTTGGGAGAATGCTGTTCTCAGAATCGGCTTTGCTGATTTTGAAGGATCTTTATTATGATTTGCAATAGTCTCCTTATTAATCACATCATCAGTCATTTTGAGTCCACAGCTGGACATAGGCCTCTCTTAGAGCGAGCATCCAGCATAGTCCGGGTACCTTTTTAAGGTCGTCAGTCTATCGTGCTGGAGGGCGTCCCACACTACGCTTGCCAAGACGCGTACGTTCTTCGACAGACGTGACCGGCCCATTGCCACTTCAACTTGCTAATGCGGTGAGCAATCTCTTTTCCTTTGGTTCTTTGTCGGATAATCTCATTTCGGATTTTATCTTACAAAGAAACCCCGAGCATGCATCTTTCCATAGCTCGCTGAGTGACTTTGAATTTTTGGACCAGTATTTAAACACACTGTATTGATAATTCATTCAGGAACATATATATTGTCTCTTTGCCTTCTGTACATATACAATAAAGCACAATTTAACACCAAAGGTGCAATGTAAACTAAACGTGAAGTCAAACAGGCGTGTGTATTTCAACTTGTAAACATGTCCTGACATGTTGATTACACTAATCCCACTTATCGTAATGATCAACTAAAGGACATAAACCTGCGAGAGGTGGAATGTCATGTTTATGCTCATTATAGTGAGACAAAGACGAACGAAATGTACGCACTTTGTTACAATATATAAGGTATAATTCTGAGTCTAGAGAGTTACATTGAATAAATAGGCTAGTTGACAGTGTAAAAAATAAATGACCGCACTAACCAAAGCATAAAACTGCAAAACTTTTTATAAGTAAGTAAATTTACATACACTTTGTGAAATGGATACCGTCAAATCATCAGGACCTCACTTACCATCATAATTCTTAGAATCAAACTGGTTCTCAGATAGGGATCAAGTCTAGAACACACCAAAAGGTATAATACAAAGAGACATGAGATAGAATTTTAAGGTCTTTGTCGAATTTAAACTTTCTCAGAATAAAAAGTAGCCTATATATTATTTCAGGGTATTATCACCAAGTTTGATTAAATTCCAAAAACCACTATTTAGTGTAATAGAATGTCCCAAGATATTTATGTATTATTTTATTTATATCTATCTACCTATACTTATATATCCATTCTATATATATAGCTTTATTATTAAGCTGAAGAGTTTGTTTGAACGCGCTAATCTCTGAAGTTATACTGGTCCGATTTGAAAAATTCTTTCACTAATTGGAAGCTACATTATCCTCAAAGGTTATAGGCTAATTTTTATCCCGAGAACGTAAGTGAGATAATTCCTTAAAATTACCTTCACTAGAGCTACTCTAATAGTATTTTAAGATATCTACCTTATTTGTAAAGCAGAAAGTATCAAAATACAACAAAATCAAAGCACAAAGCTGTGAGCCATAACAAGTGACAGATATCACACAGTGATGTTGTTATAGAGGGTGTTCCGTATAATGCAGTTCAAACATAACAGTCTACTCAAATGGCATAGAGGGTGTTCATTTAACTTATTGTTATTGCGCCACATAAACACGTGTGGGGTCAGGTTTTAGTTCCAGCGTCGAGCGGATTTGCACCAGTGGCTCAGAGATGCTCTATTTTTGAATTTATTTTATTTTTTACACTTAATGGCTTGAACTGTCATGGTAGGTGAAGGTGGAAAGCAAAGTCAAAAAAGGAATTGCAATTTAGTATTGTTTCACACAAATATTGATCCTGGATGGGAATCAAACCCATGACATGTTTATGACATAGTACTCTTTCTTGGTATTTTAATGTATTTAAACGATAATAGTAGTTTATGATACTGTTGCATAATAGGGGTTTTTAAATACGAGTGTGAGTTTAAGTACCGAGCCGTAGGCGAGGTTCTTAATAGTATCACACGAGTTTTTAATACCTAATTATGTGCAGTATCATACAGTACTTTATCTAAACTCATATAAATAATGTAATTTAAAAAAATAGAAAAATCGATAGTATTTTGCCAACTCCCAAAAATTCTTACCTGTAAAGTTCATGTCAAAAATTTGACACATTGTCGTCGTCAAATTGAATTGATTGATTATACTATTGATAAGAAAAATCTAACTTTAATAGAAAAAAAGTTATTTTATAGCATTATCTTGGGAACACAACTGTACTATAATGAATCATTATACACGGGTGTGCCTAAAGTGGGTCATTAAAGTACTGGTTTTGATTTCATAATAAGAACATTACGATATGAGAGTAGATAAACATCTTGAAACAATACTTGTTTATATTGATGATACATTAATATGTACCTAAACCTCACCCTACCCTCAAATTGAAAATCGCTCGACAGCTGCACTTGGCGGCTAGTTCCTTTATAGGCTTTGTGCATCATCAGTTATGACCACCGAGCGATTGTGGTCTAACACAAGAATAGACAAACTGCTTAGCGACAGATTTCCAACTTGGAAATGATAGTCAGTTAGGGAACTATAAAGTATCCTATAAAAACAAAACACGAATTGAAATAACCCCCTCTAATATAGAACACAAAATGGCGGTACGGTAAAAGTCAATACATAAGAGCTGAGTGGCCATAAGATTTTATGTGGCCCATTACCCGTCGGCTAAGCGACGCATAAATTCTTATAACTCGACTAAGTATTCAAAATATGAAAGACGCGCCGTTCTGGCCGTTTGGCCGTTTGGTAAACTGCCGGGATCCGAGATAACTGAGAGTGGGGGTAAAAGGTCTTGTCGACGACATGTCGACGTGCTTATTATGGAGATATTCTGATACTATCTATAGCTTTCAGTTAAGATATGAGAGTGAGGTCTTTGTCTTACGACTATAAACTTTTTGAGAACTGAGCGTGAGCTTTTGGTGAAGGGAAAGTACTAGCACGGTGGTAGGGCACTTTGTAACCACCTAGCTCGCTATCACTCTCTAACTGTAAAAAAGCCCTACTGTCGAAAGGTTCCAAAGAAACATCCTGCCGTGTGGCCGCTCAAGATGTATAGAGTAGTCTTTTTTCTGTCAAAAGGTTGACAAGCAGGCAGGCGGTCCACCTGATGGTAAGTGGTTACCATCGCCTATCGCCATTTGCAATAACAGTTGCCGACCTGTTACGGTGCTAAGAAGGCCTAAATTGTAGTGTTTTTCGATAGCTACACTTGAGAGGCAGTTCCTTTCTAGATATTACCGACGTATAGTCTTAGGCCATCATCATTGGGCATAAAAATAACCTAGTCTTACTTCTAGATCCTCACTCAGCAATATGATTTCCGAGCTTTTAGTACCAAAATAAATGCAGATCATTTTCACATTAAAGTCATTACAAAATTAACTGCGCTCAACACTGTCATCGCACTGTGGTCAACAAAGCGAAATGACGCGCACAAAAAAAAAGGTAAAAATAATATTTCTCTCGATGCAGCCGCTCTGTCGCAAATTGCCCGGCGAACGGCAAGCTGTCACTTGTCACCGTGTCAGAGTTGTCACGATGTCAGGCGAGCTGACAGTTGACACCCAATGGGCGCCGTCACCGCGGATTTACATAAAAGTGGTAAGTGACAATTAAAAAACCTTGTCGGGCAACTGCCGCCGGCTTATTTGAGCACTTTGTACTTTTAATTTCTGCATGAGTAATTCTGCTTTAATGTTATTAGTTGCTTTACCGGTTTCTGTAATTTTCAAAGGAGAGCATACTGATTATGTTGTGCATACTAAATGCATTTTTATTTATATAAAGAGTGGTGTTGTAAATGTGTTGATTAAAAATGAGCGTGTGTAATTAATTTTTCTGCATACTAACTTTGTCGGTGAATTTTTTTTTCCTGTATTTTCTTGGAATCAAGTTAGGTATGTTGCTAAATGTAAAAGTACCTAGTACATACTTACTTCTGAATCAAAGCAATCTTAGATTAGGCTATGAATTCAAAGAAAATGTCTTTTTAAAAAATGTGTTTATTATAGAGACGATAATTCAGTCGTGCCAACACATAAACAAAAAAAACACATCACAAAATACCTAATTAGGTACGCATATTCATGTCCCCATACCATTACGCTAAAAAATGTATATTGAATATTGCATAAAATTTATCACTCACCGCTTCCTAAACAGAGTGGCCATAAAAGGCGATAGGCTCGTTGTGGGCTTCAAACCGAGCTATCTCCATGATGCGCTATTAATGCCGCTGATACGCGCCCGTTAATGCGCCCGTGTGTTAACCCGAAGCATCCCGAAGCCTCCCGAAGCCGTGAACCCTTCGCTTCGTCGTGTATTAATACTCCACTTACCACTTTATGCTACAATACAGCCCGAGTTTGCTGCAGTAATTGTTTGGGGTTGTTTTATGTTATGTCCATAATAACTTGGCTCGATTTAATAACGCTACGATTATAGTGCGGCTTTTGAATGATGATTTTATCTTGTTTTTGAGGCGTCTTTATGCTTCGTCGTTCGATGATTTATAGGGGGTATTATGTTTGATCAGAGATTGAACTTGGGTTATAGGATTTTAAGATGCATCTTGTCTTCTTTTGACTAGGTTTCTTGAATTTTCTATTATTTTTTTGTTTAGTCTTTTTAATTAACCGCCTTATTTATAAATACATATTAATGTGATGAAATAACAAACAAATAAACAATTTCTCACAGACATTAAATTAGTAAAAAATTACGATAACGATGCGAGATTTAAGCTGCAAAATAAATTTATAGTAATTTAAAACGTGAGCATTAAATAAACACCAAACACATTTGTCCGTTTCCTTGAATTAAAAATATATCCTTAATACTTTGAAGCTGCAAAAATAAACAAGTAGATCCATCATGCACATTCCGCGATAAATTCTCATTACAAACGATCGTGCAACAAAATAAAACGCACGGAGCGTGTGAGTGGTGCCTAATAATTCAGCGACACGACCCACTGTGCGGTGCTAAATTTTTATACTCACGAAAGGGAAACGGTTATGTCCAGAGTGAATTTGGCGGAAACGAGTCGCCGCCGTTGGGAGGGCTGGGGTCGTTGGAGTGCCCCACAGTATAGTAAATTTATTATAAATTTCAAATACATGTTAAATTCTACTTAAAGTCTAACTTGTTTGCATTTTAAAGACGCTTTTATGCGGTGGTTGTATTTCTGCTTTATTTTTGGTTTTTATATTTTTAAGGGTTGGCTAGGTACAATCGACAAAGTTGAAGCATGATCACCTTAAAGGTGTATTTTGTGTGCAGTGACCAGCTGCTACCTGTGTCTCACACAATATAACCAGACAATGCGCTTGTCATAAAACAGTAGATTGTCATTGTCAGTAAATAGTCTAGACAAAAGATTTTACGAGAGACCGTTTTATTGTCAACAATGGACAGGGCAAACTATGATTACGGCTGCAAGCGAAAAGGTCTCAAAAATGATCATGCTTCAACTTTGTTGATGGTACCTAATGGAATAGTAAAAATTTGGTTTTCCAATGCAGGATTTTAAGCTTTTGTGCTTATCATTGACAAATCATAATCATGTCATAATACAAAAAATACCCGATATGTTAAGTTATAAAATTACAAGCTATAATTATTTTAAATGATACCATAAATATTAACGATTAAAATACATTTGAATAACTATGCAATTTTTATAGCAAAATGATACTTATAAATGATGACTTGAATACTGAAGGTTGACCTTTCACATGAGTTATCAACGAGGAATAGAAGTCTACATAATATGACAGTATCATAATCATGACATTCACATTTATAATGTTTAAATAATAATCAATTCACTACACGACACTGAAAATGGTCTGTACTGAGACATGCGGTAGTGGCACTACCTTTTTCTCGATTTCAGTTATCACCCATATTGATCACTTTTAGTTAATCAACTCTGTGGTCTCTGTGTCTACCTTTTGTAACATTATTACATAAGTAAATATATCTATGCTAATATTAAAGCTGAAGAGTTTGTTTGTTTGAACAAGCTAATCTCCAGAGTTACTGGTCCGATTCGAAAAATTATTTCACTAATAGGAACCTTATCCCGAAGATTATAAGCTACTTTTTATCCCGGGAACGCTAATTTTATGTACACACGGCCACAGACACACAAGCTACAAATTTTTGCTACAAATTTTTGCTACAATTTTTGTAGCAAAAAATGGCACCATTGATTTGCACAAACAAACAAACAAACTCTCACCCCAAACGCATATACCGTCTCCGTTCTGTCGTGGGTAAAAATAGCGCATATTACAACCGCATAAGGTGCCGCAGTATGTAGGTTGATCTGTGGCCGTGTGTATCTATACGTAGTAACTCCAATCATATATGGTGTAACAAAAAACCGACATTATCGTTGTGTCTTCTACTCGTAATATTTGACTACTTGATTGATCAACCCTGTACCTAGATTCAATATTACGTCATTGATTTCAATAACTTATATATTTTCTTTTAGTAATATAAAACCAGGGGCTAAGCCAAGTTAAATATGATAAAACAGTTGAGAATAAATCGACCTGTGAGAGTATTAATCACTCACATATGGTCAGCTGCTGTCAACGCTGACTGTGTCATGTCACTGCGTTGATAGGTTGATACTACTTGATACTGGGTTGAAGTTTGCGGATATTTTATATAGCATTCAAGCATTGGTTTAATTTACCTTAAATGATGATTAGCCTAGTATTCTGATGACAATGAAAATCAAAGTTAGGCCTTGTTATGGCACTTAAGAATGTTACTCTTGCTTGACACAGAAAAAAGAAAGCAAAAAATTCAGCTGCACACAAAATGTAGCTTTATTCTTACTCGTAATTACCTATATATCTGTATAAATAATATAGATCAATTGCCACAGGTATGTCAGGACTAGGATCTTCAGACAGGTTTTTTTTTTAAATCTACAGGGAATAGTATTAAATAGGTATTTAATATTTATTTATGACATATGATACACTCTTAGATATTGCCTCTCTTTAATAAAATGTAAACGTATGTTTGTTGTGACTCAATCCCGTATAAACGTCTCAACGGACTTAGACGAAATTGTACACACTGATACTAAATATTCTGGATTATCACATAGTAATACGATACTTTATAGTCCGGGCAAACTTTAAGTCCCTCGGCTACACGAATAAAAATGCTTATATTATAACTTAAAAAATCATAGAAAGGTAAGTACAAATCCTTTGTGAACCATATTTCATAAGAGTCATAACTACAAATGGCAAACTGAATGGTAATACCACATACACTAACTATAAATTATAATAAAAGTTACTTGAGATGTCACTTTAATGAGCAATACGTGCCTGGATTTATTAGTTATGTGGTTATGTTGTGTCTCATCTAGCCTTAATAGGTAATATTGCACATCAATGGCATATGGGAATAAAGTCGAGATGGATTTAGCACCTGAATTATTTGTCACCTTTATACAGAAGAATCTTTAGGTACCATAAATAGGCGTAGATAATACAAGCCAGATGGCTCAGTTGGTTAAGACACCACCTATCACGCCGCTGGTCATGGGTTCGATTCCCATCCAGGACAAACATCATTTGTGTGCATGAACATGTCTGTTTGTCCTGTGTCTGGGTGTAAATATCTATATAAGTATGTATTTACAAAAAAAAAGTAGTATATCAGTTATCTGGTTACCATAGTACAAGCTCTGCTTAGTTAGGGATCAGATAACCGTGTGTGAACAATGTCCCAGGATATTTATTTATTATTTTATTTAGAATCGTTGCCAATGGAATTGCAGTAAACACACAAAATTCTTCAATTATTGGTAACTATCATATCAAAAGAGTCATATTTTGCAAAAAAAATCCTTAGTAACCACGCTGAATTGGTAATTCAGGAACATTAGTTTCATGAAAATAAATTACAAATTACTAAGTTAGTACCTTTTTTTTTTAATAGAATCTTTGACTAAATGGTACCCGGGAAATTAACACAGAATATTGGGAGATGCTTGGCGACAGGACCGAATTCTAAAATGGCCTGCTTGCAACCTGTTGACATAAAAAAGTATTATAAATTGTGAATTATCAAATTTATGATGATCCTATATAACAGTATATTACAAGGTAGCTTACCACTATGCTAGGGTTCTATCACGATTATTTATTTTAGTAAAAACTCAACTCTCACACAAGAATAGTAATTTTATTATATCCACTACAATTTTATTTAAAAAAATATAAAAAATACAAATTCCATCATAAAAACTAAAAGTACAATTCAATAAACAACACTATATTGCGTTGTAACATTGCCCATAAATTATTTTTTGACAGCGCACAGTGGTCACAAAACAAAGCCACAATATGCAATCTCGTTTTACATTAATCAGTGCGCAGTGGTCAGAGGCTGTCAATCACCGGGCCACTGGTTGTCGACTGCCAACAAGTGACAGTATGCGTGCATGGACAATTTGCGAAACGTTTCACTGCATAATGTCACGTTTTTGGTCTGAGAGTTTTGTTATTTTTAGTAGCAAGGGTTTTTAATAACAGTCTTTAAAATTCTGAACTGAGAGCGATTTTTGTGAATTATTTTAATTAGTTTAAGAGAAGTTTATGTTTTGTTTTTACTGTGGGCGGGTAACGGCAAGTCACAGATACCATATCCCAGTATTGCAAGCCCCAACTTGTGAAAAAGAAGTATAATAAAATTGTGCCAGAAAACCAGAAGACGGGGAAAAAAAGAAGGAAAATTTAAATAAAAGTACATTTGCTTTCTTTAGAATTATTTGTAGGTACTTAATTATTTTAATATTAGTCACACACATGCAATCATGTACTTAATTAGTAAGGTAATAAGTAGTGAATACTTCAGTGCCTACATATTTTATTAATATGTGCTTTTAATAAAGTGGCAACCATAGAATTCGCTCCAAAAGCCCTGGAAAAAAAACAGAAGTGATATATCCAAAAATCATCTCCTGAAAAAGAAGGAGATTTTGCACATCCTCTAATTTCAAAGACATTCTAACATCCACGTTAGTTGAAACTAGACATAATGTCTGTCTATCAACACTATCTTGGACACGTGTCAAGGACTGTCATCAATGCAGTACGGGCGTTAGGGTAGGGCGTGGTAGGGCCATCGCCCAGGGCGCCAGATGTAAAGGGGCGCCAGGCCCACCTTTATTTCCGGTCGCTCATGAGCGAGTCCTGCTATCTCGAATCTAAATCTAAAAAATAAATAAATAAATTCTCAAGTCTAAAGATAAAATCCCATTTGTTGGCGAGAGAAGGGGGGGGGTTATCACATCTCGCCCAGGGCGCTGGTAGAGCTAAAACCGGCACTGCATCAATGTTTAGTATCACTTCATGCCGCGGCGGGGCGCGCAATCCGTTCATTGTACCCACAACACTGTTAGGGGTAGGAGGTTATTATGCACCATACCATGTAGGTACGTACATACCTATGTCTGTAGACTTTCTGGCGTACTTTGACTCAGGTGTAATCGTTGACCCGCCGCAATACAAGACGGCCCTGTTTTTTTTAACGGCTAGCCGTAATGTAATATGTCGTGTTATACAATCCTACTCCGACATGTACCTACATAATATTGTAATGGTCACTTTTTTAAAGTCTACACGTGGTTGCGCGATAAGATTGTTTGCTTATTTTCTAGGCTTGTAAATATTGCTACAGCGGCATATTGCTGACGGCACGAGATGACGTCATTTTAAATATAAGATTTAAAAAAATGAAAAAACAAAGTTTGTAAAATTAAAAAAAAATCGGATGCTTAAGAGGAATTTTGATGGGTAAAGAATTCTTTATATCCTACTAATAGGGTACTATATTATAAATGTGAATGTTTGTGAGGATGTATGAAAGAAATTTTGGATGAAACTTGGCACATAGATCATATCCTGGTATAACATAGGCTACTTTTTTCCTATGAAAACATAAGATACCTCTGGAACGCGGGTGAAACCGCTTTCCAATAAATTTTACTAAAATAAAATTAGTAATTATGCTTATTCTCTGTACGACATACCGTTTCTGTTTTTCCATTTATCTCAAACTTTTTTGTATGTTCTCAATCATACCATGCCACAAGCTTCTAAAACACACTTGAAAATATCCCAGTGTTGCCAGAACCAGTATAATATAAACTAAATATAAATAACATTATTCAAAGCTGGTATAATCTGACGCGCGACTGTGATGCCGGGGGCGAAAATCATTTTTCATTCTTTGTGTAAACGTCGCGAGTCACGCCTTAGTGAGTTACCCTAGACATGTCCCATAAATTATTTATTATTTGTGCTGTGATCCGATATACATAATAGCTAGCTGAGAGCCTTGCCACTTACTGGCTTATAATGTTGGCTTGCTAAGGATACTTACGCATTTTAGGTTAGTGTGTTAACTATGAAATATTGCTTATCACTTTTTACCTGAGAATGTAGGATCTCTTAGGTCGGTATTAAAATTTAAGCTTTCATTACCTTTCAGCCGGGATAAAGCTTTTGAAGCCCTAAACATTCGATATATGGTTTAGTTTCTAGTAACACAAACTTGAGACTCGGTTTAATACAAGCTTTGACTTTTTCTTTATTTAATAAAATGAGAGTTTAGCCACAAAGTCACTCTGAGATGAGTGATTTAATTGATTTTTAACCGACTTAAAAAAGGAGGAGGTTCTTATTTTGGTTGTTATGTTTTTTTTATGTTCGCGTTAGATTCAGTATAGCTTATTTGAAGGAGGTTTTACTTTGTAGTTATTAGGTTGATTATGTAACTCGATGTACTTCAAAGCCGGTAGTACCGCGGACCCCACTAATTATCGACCAATTTCTATACTACCGACACTTAGTAAAGTTTTTGAGAAAATCATTCTTAATCAATTAATGATACATTCTAATAGTAATAGACTGCTTCACAGTAATCAATTCGGTTTTACAAGGGGTCGCTCAACAACCGATGCTGGTGTTGAGCTTGTTCAACATATTTTTGACGCCTGGGAAAATTCACGTGATACTTTCGGTGTTTTATTATCTTATCCAAGGCCTTTGACTGTGTCCATCATGAATTGCTCATCAAGAAATTACACCACTACGGTATTAGAGATACTGCACTCAGTCTTTTGAATTCATACTTGAGTGAGAGGATTCAGAAGATTGATGTTAATGGCAAAGTTTCCCCTGGGTCCTTAGTTACTATGGGCGTCCCACAAGGTTCTATTCTTGGACCTTTTCTTTTTCTAGTTTACATCAACGATTTACCTTATCTTGTAGAAAAAAAAAATGAAATAGTATTGTTTGCTGATGATACTTCACTTCTTTACAAAGTGAAACGACATGATTTTAATTCTGACGATGTGAACAATGCTCTTTCAGTAGTTGTTGATTGGTTTACAGCTAATAATTTGATGCTCAATGAGAAAAAGACTAAATGTATTAGATTCAGTCTACCGAATGTAAAACACTCCGATGCCAATATTGTTATTAAGGGCGAAAAACTGGAGCTTGCTAAAAGTACAATCGGGTCCTCACATTAATAATTTAGTGGATAGACTTAGTTCTGCAGCTTATGCAGTGAAGAAAATTCGTTCTCTCACTGATGAATTAACGGCAAAATTAGTATACTTCAATTATTTTCATAGTTTGATGTCTTACGGCATCCTCCTTTGGGGTAGCGGTGCCGACATCAATAGAATTTTTATTCTGCAGAAGAGGGCTATTCGCGCTATATATAATGTAAGTCCCAGAGACTCCCTACGAAATAAATTTAAAACTATAAATATAATGACAGTTTCGTCACAGTACATATATGAAAACTTAATTTATGTTCGAAAAAACATTCATAACTTTCCCAAAAATAGCGACACTCATAGTTTAAACACTAGAAATAAGGATAAACTTGCTATACCTGTAACTCGTTTGAGCAAAGTTAGGGTTTCTTTTAAGGGGCAATGTATACGCTTCTTTAACAAAGTACCCAAAGAAATTCAACATTGTCCGTGTTAAAATTTAAAAAGCTAATTAAAGATAAGTTGTACAAAAAAGGGTACTATAAAGTTCTGATTTTATAGAGGACAAGAACGCATTTCAATGAGTTGTTCGCTTCACATGCTATTTATTGTTATTATAATTTTTGTTATTATTATTGTCATATTGTTAATTTTAATATTTTATTTTATTTTTTATAGTTTATTTTTATATACATATTTTTTATTTTAACAAATTTGACGATTAAAAATACTTGCAATGAGTTCATTTAATAAAGACACTTTTGAATTTGAATTTGACTTCCATCTAGAAGCGTTATAAATGTTATTTTCCAATTAAAATTATACCTCTACTTCTTCAACTTGTAATTATATTAATAATACCTACATTGAAATCGTCTTATTGATATGTATTTCATTTCCTTATCCACTTGATATTCATTTATTGACAGCTGTCAGGAAATAATTAACAAACCTCTTGACATAAATAAAAAAGTGATTTATTTACCATTTACCATCGACTACTTCACTCGAAACAAACCAGAAAAAACAATTCACAATAAAACTAAAAGGAAGTAATAATGTATATTTTTTTTTGGAAATGTGACCATAACACAGATGTTTTTAAGTTTTTGTGGTATACAATTTTACGGTCACTCAAATTCTTGGCGCCGGCTATTATGTCAAATGTCAAAATGACAAATAGGGGCGAGATTTTAGTGGTATCATATTGTCACTATTGGGACCAAAGCTTTACGTCAGCTGCTCATTGTGCATAAAAAAAACATTGGAAAGTTTCACTCTATTTTACCTACTTACCTTCTACGGACAAAATATATAATGATAATTAAGTAAGTAAGATAATAAAAAGAATTGAATTGAATTTATTGCTTGTATTGTATAGGAAAATGGAATACATAGATGGTAGGTATATTTTTTGCCTTTCAAAGCGTACAAGTAAAATAAAGAATCAAAGCATAAAAATACTATAATAGAATTTTGCAAAACCTATAAATCTGCCATTCGGCCAGAACATCTGACATAAAAAAAAAACATCTGAAACAGTATTAAAGTAAAAATATTCACGTCACAAAAAAAAAGAAAAATGTCACCGTTCCATTTTGCCCGACGCACATCCCTCTGTCCATACGTCTGTCACCCTTTACCTGTCAATTAAGCAACTCTTTGAATTACAATGCAGTTGATATTATTTCCAATGATATGTTGTGTTTGAACCAGTGGGGCTCTGTAACATGAATGGTAGATACAATTTTATTCAGTCAATATAAAATATGCAAAGAAACTTTATTTATTCAGGTGACTATTTAACCACCGTTCAAATTTTCATGGATTATTGTACTCATAATAATGAACAACTTTTATGATGGGACTAACCCTGAAATTGAAAAAAAAAATCTAACTTTTGACCGAACAAGATTGATGTTTAGACAATTTGGGTACTAAATTACTTTAATAAACAGATTTAATTAAAAAATAAACAGCCGTACTCAAAAACGTTTAATATAATTGAATAAGTGATTAAATTATATTCATTTTTATTTATAAAATAGCTATAGAAAAGGACAGCTCTATAAATATATCATTTAACTTAATTGAAGACTCTGCGCCGAAAGAGAGAGAAAATATTCAAAATAAGCACGCAGTAATTCATACCTTGAGAAAACCATAAATTACTCTCTGAAACTAAGAACATATTGTGGCTTTTAATATAGTATTTTCCATACATCGAGCATGTAATTATCTTATCTACGTCACTACTGACAGACATACAACAACATGTGCATTCGTCGGGCCAATAAAGGCCATTGGAATTAGGGATGTACACGCATTACAATGCCACGCGGATAATATTCGAATATATTCGGTTCGGATGTAATATTAAATGGAATAAATGACTGGCTACTTTATTAACATGAATTGAAGGTAGGTATTTTTTTTATTAGATCTATTACTGTTGTTCTGAGATAGAAAATTAAAAATACCAGTTGATGAATACAAAACTGAAATGGATCCTTTGTAGATCTTTGATTTGATCTATAGCCGAGAAAGTGATTTTTAAATTGCAGAAAAAACGCTGAAATTAATTCTATATAGATACATAACCAAGAGATTAGGGTTAATATTAACAGAAATTACATAAACCTTTCATGTCTTGTCCTTATTTGGAGTCGTACTATTATGTAGGTATTTTCATGATTAAAAAATAATAAATTTCTTTATCTATTTGTTTGTCTAGCAAAACATTTATAACATAAAGTAATCTAACTCAGCTCAGCTGTCTGACCTATTCAAATTATCTGAATCCGCCCAATTATCCAAAAGCCAGTTATCCGCAAGTTTGTCGACATCTGCCAGTAACGTCCCTAATTAAAATTAACTTGAAAACGGGTTCGTTCACAAGTGGCGGGCAAAGTGTAAAACTTAGTAACATAAGTGGGTTCTTCCTGACATTTCAGTATCACTTGTGAGGAAATAATAAATAACGCTCGACTCATGCGCACGCAAAGATCCCAGCGCTAATGTGCGTGTATTTTATGGTGATTTTATTGAGGAAACACGCAAAAAAGAAGGTTATACAGTTGTCACGAAGTAAGACATTAAGTGCCTCTTAGCGGTTGTTGTCTTTGATGTAAATATGAGATAGACCACTTTGTGCCTTCTGTAATTGTTTAATGTATAAGATAGTGGATATAAATTAGTTTTAGTATTATGTGGCAATAGGCTAGATGACAGTGTCAAAAATAAATGACCAAACACTAACCAATGCATAAAACATCTGAAAACACGCGGAAACATCAAATATGTTGTACATTTAATGCTTTCTATGATTTTTAATTACCAGTAGAACCACTAAGAGTAGATCATTTGATGCTGTGAAACGATGACGTCATAGCTTAGTATTTCATACAATATTCCATGTAACCGATCGTTTTGACATTTATTAAAGAGTAGCTGATCTGATAAGTCAGTTATTTACCCTATTGTCAATAATGCACGTTTGTTGTTTATAGGTATATTATATTTTATACATTTAAAAAAATCTAGATATTTTTTTTTTGTATTGTCCTGTTTGTGTAAACGCATTACAATGCCACGCGGATAATAAAATAATGTTAAATTTAAACACAAAAAATGTCATGCACTTGAGAACAGTTATCTTTATACTTGCTCACCTTCGGCCAAACATCACTTTTTCAGAAGCCAATTCATAAAAAACGGAATTGATGACAAAAAATATTTAGTTTATGTAACGCGACAACTCTGTCTTTCTTTCTCTTACCTTACATCACATCACATCACGACGCTGACGAGAATCCAAGCAACCCATGATAAATTAAAACTCGTTGTACTCATTGCTACCCTAACATAAAAAGAAATATTTTCCTCAAATAAAGAAAACAAAAGCAATAGATAACCCTCAATCGTCACATCCTGATCTGGGACTCAAACAAGCCGCCCTAACAAGTAAGCAAACAGTCTGAACAAACATCAACCCCTGAAATACCGTCCGTTTAGCCGGCCTACCGCTAACTACCTCACAAATTAGCCTTTTGTACGCAAAACTAACACATCATACAACAAACATTATATTTCCCTCCGGCTTGAGGAGATTTCAACCTTACATGTGAGGAAATAGCGTGTGTTAATGTGTTAATGGAATTGGTGAACGGTAGGATATCCGCCAAGTTTATTATTATAAGCTTAATCTGTGAGGAAGTTTAGATGTATCGTGTTCTGTTTGTTGAGGCTGAGGCTATGTGAATGACTATAGATTGTTTACGTCAGGGATTTTGTGATTATGTTAATGAATCCTTGAAAAATAACTTTATTGTATGCCAATAAAGTTCAATATATAATATGTTGAAATAATATATTAAATATAGCATAGCAAAAGTTTTATACAGGGTGGAATTTTGTAATGCCACCTGGAGGGGAAGTACTCTTAATACTTTAGATAGAAAATTTTACTCAAAGGAAACATTCCTTTATTTTTGAAAAGAAAAAAAACGGCATTAAAGATTTTTAAAAATTCGCTTGCCGCACACGGTAATCGAACCGACTAAAATCTGTAAAAGTTGCACCGTGTACTTTTATTGCATTGATTGTTAGGGTCAATAAGGATGAAATCTCTTTAACAAACTTCATAAATTGAATTACATGAAAACAATGAAATTTTAAATTAATTTAATTATGTACAAAAATTTAAACTAACTAATTAATTGCTCGAAATGGGCTCCATTTTCTTGGATACACAAATTTATTCTTCTAACGAATTCATTTCTAGTTACCTTCAATAACGTATTGTGGTGAATGTTATAAATCGTATTCTGAACTTCAACTCTCAACTCGTTTATATTCTCATAACATTTAGTGTAAATTTGATTTTTTACATATCCCCACAAAAAAAATCTAAAGGGGTGAGATCTGGTGATCTCGCAGGCCATCTGATTGTGCCGTTTGTACCAATCCAGGTATTAAAATGGTTATTAATGTAGGCAGTAGTGATTCTGCTGTTATGGGCTGGAGCACCATCTTGCTGTAGAATTATTTGGTTTCGCTCTTCCTCGGGGAAACCATTTAACTCGTTTCTTAATAAATCGAGTATTTCTAAATACTTAACAGTGTTTAAGTGACCAATAGTGATTATTGCGGCGATTGTACATGCCGTTATTGCTGAAGTTGGTTTCGTCAGACCATACAATGTTACTCAAAAAATTAGGGTTACGGTCAATTTCTCTCAGCATGTTTTGACAAAATTGTAGTCGTCTCTCACAATCCCCAGGATGCAATTTTTGTACCAACCGACCATCACGATAACATCTAAACTTATACTTTTTCAGCGCTTTAAGTATGCGAGTGTGGGTTGTTCCAATTACTTCGGCAGCATCTCTGCTTGAAGCCTTCGGAAATGCTACGGTAATCGAACCGACTAAAATCTGTAAAAGTTGCACCGTGTACTTCTATTGCATTGATTGTTAGGGTCAATAAGGATGAAATCTCTTTAACAAACTTCATAAATTGAATTACATGAAAACAATTAAATTTTAAATTAATTTAATTATGTACAAAAATTTAAACTAACTAATTAATTGCTCGAAATGAGCTCCATTTTCAGAAGTTAAATGAATGGAAAACAATGAAATCTTAAATTATTAATTCAATCGGTCAAGTTAAAGCACTTTTACTCAAAGATCTATCTGTGTACTTATGTTATTCATTAATTATTATCATTGACGTCATTTATCCATCGAAATGACGAATTACTATTTAGATAAGACGATTGCAATTTGCACGTGTTTGTAATGCAGACTCCTTTCTTAGATGTGACATAACTGCGTGTATGACGTAGTTTAAATATGGAATGTTACATTTGAAAATAGATTTTCATCTGTTATTCACATTTGATTGTTTTTACAAATCATTTCATAATTGTTTCACGGTAAAAATGGCTTATCAAGAGCAATTTGATTTAATGGAAGCTTATTTTTTAAATAATAAAGATGTGAATCGTGCTCTGCGGTGGTATGGAGAGAGATATCGAGACCGTCAGACACCAACTCGATTTGTACTGAAAAGAATGATAGATAATTTAAAGAACACTGGAAGTTTCAAAAAGCGACGGCACCCTCTTCAACAAAACAACTTTGATTTTGAATTAAATATTTTAACATACTTCGAAGCATTTCCGAAGGCTTCAAGCAGAGATGCTGCCGAAGTAATTGGAACAACCCACACTCGCATACTTAAAGCGCTGAAAAAGTATAAGTTTAGATGTTATCGTGATGGTCGGTTGGTACAAAAATTGCATCCTGGGGATTGTGAGAGACGACTACAATTTTGTCAAAACATGCTGAGAGAAATTGACCGTAACCCTAATTTTTTGAGTAACATTGTATGGTCTGACGAAACCAACTTCAGCAATAACGGCATGTACAATCGCCGCAATAATCACTATTGGTCACTTAAACACTGTTAAGTATTTAGAAATACTCGATTTATTAAGAAACGAGTTAAATGGTTTCCCCGAGGAAGAGCGAAACCAAATAATTCTACAGCAAGATGGTGCTCCAGCCCATAACAGCAGAATCACTACTGCCTACATTAATAACCATTTTAATACCTGGATTGGTACAAACGGCACAATCAGATGGCCTGCGAGATCACCAGATCTCACCCCTTTAGATTTTTTTTGTGGGGATATGTAAAAAATCAAATTTACACTAAATGTTATGAGAATATAATCGAGTTGAGAGTTGAAGTTCAGAATACGATTTATAACATTCACCACAATACGTTATTGAAGGTAACTAGAAATGAATTCGTTAGAAGAATAAATTTGTGTATCCAAGAAAATGGAGCCCATTTCGAGCAATTAATTAGTTAGTTTAAATTTTTGTACATAATTAAATTAATTTAAAATTTAATTGTTTTCATGTAATTCAATTTATGAAGTTTGTTAAAGAGATTTCATCCTTATTGACCCTAACAATCAATGCAATAGAAGTACACGGTGCAACTTTTACATATTTTAGTCGGTTCGATTACCGTGTGCGGCAAACGAATTTTTAAAAATCTTTAATGCCGTTTTTTTTCTTTTCAAAAATAAAGGAATGTTTCCTTTGAGCAAAATTTTCTATCTAAAGTATTAAGAGTACTTCCCCTCCAGGTGGCATTACAAAATTCCACCCTGTATATATATATTTTTTATATAAGATGGGCTTGCGTTTGGCCACAGACTCGTCCATTTAGTGAAATGAATATGAAACTTAGTACAAGAATATACTATATATATCCTGGGATTTAGTGTTGTAGGTACGTACCGAATTGTATTTATCGATAAATTATCTATCAAATCAAACTATCATAACATATCCACAAAACCTTGCCAACATCAATCAGGGTTGTCACTTAACAAAGGGCATTGTCACCGCAACATTTTGTGTTGAACACGAACATTTCGATGGCGTAGTGTTGAAGAAAAACGCGTGAATCGTCAGTTAATTTACCGGCAAGTCGGGTAACAGCCACAAGGAGCGGAAATGAGCGGAATAAATCAGAGCTAACTCCGCCCGGGGGACGCGTACCGTCCGCAAATATCTTTAATTGCTTGTGAGAAAAAGTGTTATTGTGTTTGTAAAAGAAAAATGTTGCATTGATGTTTTATTGTGTTAGTTTCAGATTATACCTACTCAATAAAAGCTTCCTTGTTTTTGCACACGAGTTATAAGAAGAGTACAAACGATTAGGAAATTTCGATTCAAAACGGAACATTATTTTTCCAATCATCGTTTCCCAAAAAAATCCTAACAATATTTACAAACATCGTATTACGCTGAAATCAATCTCTGAAACACCATACAATCAACAAACCCGAATGTTCAAACCTATTTAATTCACACATAAAAAACTGGAACGTTTACGATCCCATTCATCCGTGTTACATAAGCCAGTCATCTGCTGACGGTACAAGCCCGCCAGTAAACAGGCGTCGTATTCATTAGCCGAGCCATTAATTATTTTTTGTTGATCCCGCGAGTGACGTGCGCTGTCCTCCGCAACGTTTAACAGTTTCATTTAAATTGGCAACCCTGTACGTCAACGTTTGACATGTGAGAGTAGCGAATGCATTTATAGAGTTGTTTATTTGGCATCATCGATTTTTTATCATTTATCGATGTTTAGTTAAAAAATTGAACTGTTGTATAAATTAAATTTATTTTTAATTCATATTTTATGTTTTTTTTATGAAGTTATGAGAGTATACTAGTGGACCTGGTAGATGTCGTTCTGCCCGAAAAACCCATGTATACCGATAGCCGTGCCACCTACCGGATCCAATTGTGTTTTCAAATCATCCAGGATTCATTGAAATAGGTAAACACAAGATTTTAATCCAAATCGGTCGAACCGTTTAGGAGGAGTTAGATAACAAACACGTACAGAAGAATTAGATATATATATATAGAAAGTTTGAACGCGCTAATCTCTGCATCAACCAGTCGGATTCAAAAAAATATTTCACTAATAGGAAACTACATTATCTCCAAAGGATATAGACTACATTTTAACCCGGGAACGTGCCTGAAACCGCGGGGGACAGCAGTTAATAAAGCATCAACAGATTTTATAAATTTTTTGTTAGCCAAGGGAATTTTATTGCAGTCGAGGCGTCGAAATAACAATTTTTTTTGGAAATTTTGTGTTTTTTTTGGTATTACAAAGAGAAGTGATGACAGCTGTTTTCAATAGAATAGAAACTGCCAGCACAGTGTGATATCATTCCGGTAAAAGCGGATGCTCATTTTTAAGTTGACTCGTATATCAGCAGCTTTTGACATGCTGCTGAATACTTCATTCCTGTAAGTATGCCGTATTTTTTGACGAAAATGTAATTGACTGAATATGTTTTTGTTTATGCTAGCTAACTTTATTGATTAATAGGGTGATGATTCTTTTTATTGCATTTCTTCATGAAATAAAATGGCCAAAAAAATAATATTTTCGCATTTATAATATTAATATGTATTGTTTTATTAATATCCAACACTAATTGTGTACTTATCTTTTACTTTTTTTTGTTTAATTCTTAATGTATTCATTATATATAACATGTGATATGATCAAAGCTTTCCTCAAAAATAAAATGAACATCGAAAAGGACATTATCAATTAGACTCCCACATTTAATATTCAAGCTTGTCACATCACTCGTCATATTTTTTGTACAGTAAAAATAACAGGAAACAATAAAATCACGTCAAAATATTTTCAACGGTGATCATAGACCGTAACTTGAAAATTTTTCAAAGCTCCACATCAAAAGCACTCTGCCAGCGCGGCATTTTTCATTTTAAAGAGGGACATCTATCGCCAGTAGTGACGTGGATTTATCGATAGTTGCGCTATCGATATATCCATAAAAGAACCCGATGTGATCCCACTGATATGCTGTAAAAGTATCGAAAGCTGCTGATGTTGATTTACGGGTTTAAGATAATTTAATTGGTTTCTTTTGATATATGTTATAAATGTTAATTATTATCAAAAGTGAGTTACATGAAAGTTACTTTGTTCTTAAATTAAGAATTTAGTTTAAAAAAAAAATCTTTTAAGTACAGATAATTTAATTGAAATAAGAGCAATAAATTTTCAAAATAAACTGTATAAACTCGTCCTTAAAAAGTATGCAACCTATACATTCGATAACATACCGTCTCTAATCACGAAAACGCGACCATCAGTCTTGGCGACCTCGGCGTCACTCCCCCGGGACTTTATTCCCGGATCCCGGGACACGCCCGGGATAATTGTTACCTTATTGCGGACAAGTCGTTTGTCTTGTCGCCGTGAACACATTGCTAATGGATCGGTGATTTGTTACGAATCTAATTATAAGAAATGTTTTTAAAAGTTCTAACTTCAGTAGTAAAATTTTTGAGGACTACTTAAACAAAGTTTTTAGAAATTAGTGTGGAACAATTACAACACAATAAAGTTTTTTTTTAATAACGTATACAAAATGAATAGGCACTAATGTAGTTTGCAGTAATTTTATCAAAAAATATATTAATTCTGTAAATTAATATTATTGTTATTTACATTATTTTAGTTACAATCGTTTATTTAATAATAAATTGTATTATTTGTATACCTATTTTTTTATACTACTAAGGTAGCAAACAAGTATATGTATATTATTTACTTTACAAAACATATTAATTGAAAAGTCCATCCTGTTGTAATAAAATACAAGTTTTTAGCAACATGTGGAGGTCGAATGATTACAACGTAAATTTCAAAAGCAACGAGCAAATAAAATCTTAATTTATTTCTCAAATGAAAAAAAGAGAGAAATATAACCCTGAAAATAAACAATCATCCGCAGTAAAGTCAGTAACAAATTGTTCAAATTATATTTAATACACGATTCCTTAAAATTAAGTGACAATAACATATTGTCGTCGGGCCTGTTCACTATTAAAACGGTCGAAGCATCTTTATTTATTGGAGCATACGTTGTAAAATAACAATTTTATATTTGCCGTCCAATTATATTTCATAGCCGACTATATTATCATTAAAATAGTTTTTTCGGGTGCACAATATGTTTTGTTTTAGTGGATTGTCGTGAGACTAACTGCGTATATGTGAAGATTAATGTGTAGCAATTAAGACGAAGAAAAAACTAGCGTCGAGGCGAGAGTCGCTCAACTGTCGCCAACTATCATCGCATGGGGCAACCGAGATCAAAAATAAAATTTCTTTCATGTAGGATTAAGTATATAGCACATAGAGTTGTTGTCACGGATGTTTCGTATAATTTGTAAAGTTAATGTAGTTCGCCGAAGTGAAATAATTCAACGAATTAAATTTAATTTATAACTTCTTTGCTGAATATACCTTGACGACGGATGTGCAAAAGTAAATGAGCTGACTTTGAACCGTTTGCATCTTACATTATTGTATTTTATAGCATTCTTAACTAAAATAAAATTTAAAAAATCATATTTGTGTCTGGTGTGGTCGATTATTCGTAGACTGTGATTAATATTGATGCGAATTCTAGAAAAAAAGTTCATGGGAATAATTAAAAAATATCACATTAACCTTAGCGTGATACATTAACATGTGTGTACCACTCTATATAGATCGGTAGTGGTGCACCGTGACATATCGAGAAACAGATGGTCGACGCGTCCCGCGACGTCACAACATCGACTAATTTATGCCCTCCTTAACGCCCGTCCCACCTATTAGCTGCACACAGTATATTTCATGTGGCTGTGTAGTGTAGCCATGACTTCATTCCGATTTCTTAAAAAAACAACAGTCATAACTGTCTACTTTTTATTTTTACGATTCCCTAGTTTGTCAAAATGATGGCGTATATCATGAAAATACCTACATTATCATCAAGATTTTATTTAACATTGAGTTGACACATTTAAGGATTTTAAAATGAAATTTTAATTATATTTATGATTCAATTAATTATTTGTGAGTCGTCAAAAGAATTCCACTCTTTTCAAGTATTTTCACTGACTCACTTTATGTAAAATATGTAGTAAAAGAGCCATAAAATTTAACTCGTTTTTTAACAACATACTAAACTAAAGAATGTTTTTGTATCGTTTCTTGTTATTAAACTAATCACCTAATAGTTTCCACTCCTACTTATCCTATTATTAACATAAAAAGTCCTATAAACAACCATTGTATACTTCAAACACATTACTATCTACGGTCGTAAAGTATATATTATAAAAACAATAACACATGGTGTACTCAGTTGTTCGTAAGTATCCCCAGCTGAGTTATCGGATAAAGCTGGCATTTATTTCTGGAACGCATCGCGACTAACAGCTCAGCGGCTTTCATCTTGTAAACGTTATTAATCGACAACGGCTCCCGTACACACATGCCTCCTCACTACGATATGCAAGAGATCATATCTTGGAGCATGTATCGCTTAGTACCATATACATTGATGGTAATAAGAGAAGATTTTACTAATAGTCGTAGTTGATACGCCAATGTATATCGTGTAATGAGATAGTATTGGATATGTATGGGATTTGCAGACAGATTATTGTGCAGAATGTTTATGTTCGCGGTCTTTGTTGGTCGCAAAGAGCAATCAGTCATGTTCATACAAAAACGTAGTTGAAAAGCCATTGTTGCGTTTGTCGTTCAAACGTTATGTATAATGACCCGAATAATACGTTCTGTGCGGTGACTGGATGTTAGTAAGCAATTATTCATAGTTGTAAGTCAGTGTTAGGGGTTCGACACGCTGCCGGCAACATTCATAGGTAAAGGACGCTCTAATCACTTTATTTTGACGACATAAATAGTATAACGTACAGTGCTAAGTGATAAATTGTGCAGATTTTTGTTATTCATATTTTATCTGTTGTTAAACCCCTTACTATTTTCCTCAAACAAGCGCTACTATAGTATTAAATAAAACCTTACTTTAACGTATGAATTCGTATCAATAGATCAATATGAACTTGTACATTCGTTGGTAGAAATTGATTTTGTAATAAATACAAAGACAACTATTTACGCTTTCTCCAACAACTGGATAGATCCTTGACAAATGAGGGCGTTTCAAAGATAACGAGAAAAATAAAGCTAACACAGAGGCTATCAAAGCGGTGCACGAATACTAATAGAATCGAGTTAGCATCTGGCGCGGACGCGCGTTCGAGTGCCAACCCTAATTGACAGTAATCAATTCCGCGCGGTCCGCTTTCAATATTCCTTCATCTAGGATTTTTCTCGGGTCTCGTTCGTTTTTATATCGGTACTCGTCTCGTGAATTTATCGCTCAATTAGTCTTGTTTAATAGCCGCCTGCCGCGCTGATGTCTGCTTCTCGCGCCTCTAAGGGATGTCACTTGCACGTTACAAAAAATATTATCTTTATGGATGCCGATTAAAATTATTTCAATTTTCTCATTAAATTTCCAATATTGATTATATTTTTAATTACCAAGATTATAACTTGATTCTTGTAACATGTAGGCAGATAAACGCAGTTTATTTTGACGTTTCGTTTAAAATTTATACTTTAAATTATTTAAAGCCATCGTCAGGCAAGTAATTTTAAATGCAAATTAGAGTGTAAAGTATTCATAGGTAGATACAATAGCAATTAATAATTCGATAAAATCAGGAGCATATTCAACGTCTCTTAATTTTTATTATACTTCAAAACATGCAAACAGCTATCCACACAGAATAGAATATGATCTCACTGATAAAAACCAGCAGCTGAAAGCCCTGACGGCTTGAAAGACGCAGAGAAATGGGATTAAATTAATTGTCGCATCAGTCAGGAGGGCGTCGGGGTGTTTTTTATTAGTCGAGTGCGCCTCCCCTCCCCTCCCACCCTTCGCCCCGCTCACTCCCGCTCCGAGTAAATCACGTGGCGCCATGACATGCGAAGTGTTTTGGAACTGACATATAAATTTATAGACGTAAACCGTAAATTTGTCGTATTATTTTTTCTTATGCGAATATTGGAATTTGAGTATTTGGATGCAGGAAAAAATTCTTAAATTAAATTTAGACGACGGCTGGAATTATTTGAAAATAATTTACTGATAAAAAGGTTATTTGTGGTAAATATTTTTTATTTTTGTCCTGCTAGAATTTTTCGGAGCTATTTTTAGCGAATGTTGATCTTGACATGATAGATATTGAGTTCAAATTTTATCATGATATAAAACATATTAATATATATTCCAAATTATCGTGAAAATGACAGTAGAGCAACATGAAAATTATAATAACATTTCAAACATTATTATTTTAGTGAATTTAACAATTTTATTAAAAAAATGATGCTCGGGTAAAATATTAAAAACATAAAAGTACTTCTATTTATTAACAGCACATCCACAATTTGTTTCATGACTCCTGCTCGCCGCGCCCAGCCGATTTGTTCGTGCTTTGATCTTCGACGGGATTTATCGACATTATTTTTAACGCCAATGCCCATCACTAGTCGACTTGAGTGATACACTCCGTGTACGTACACTGCGAATGACTATTTTCGTTTATGAAAATAGAACTTAGGTAATTTAGGTTTTTTATAAATATAGGTATAGATATATCTCACACAAATTACTTATACGTAATCATATCTTTATACGAAACAGAAGAGTAAATATTTAAAAAAGTAGGTAACTTTTTAAAAAAGGACTAATATATTTTTTTGCCATAAATAATCTAGTTTTAAAAGTAAATAATCTTAGTTCAAGTTTTCGATTTTTAACTGATTCAATTCTCATTTTTGTCCTAGCTGTCCCCCACCGTTTCACCTGTATTGATTTTTTTGAACCCAAATTCTAAATCAAAATTGGACTAAGATACTTCAAATAACATAAGCTATCTGCAGACACTTCAATATTATTTATTTGTATAGAGTACCGAGCTATAGGTAAGTATATCTACTTACTACAAACTCAACACATATATATATCTTAGCTCATTAACTGTACAATGATCTAGCATATAATATAGGAAGAGTAATGTATTATTATTACAAGTAATCAACGAACATTAATTAATATGCCCCTGACACACGGTGCGTGTTGTCTCACACAACAAGATTTAGTGGTTTGCACAAAACGCTAGATAATGCATACTACATACCCTAGTTACTGTGACCAGAATATACCTTAATGTTTATGAAAGTCCGGTTATTTACGCCATTTATAACTCAAGAACAGCTGGACCGGTTTTGATGACGACGTTTAAAGAAGAAAAAAATTATGAAAATTGTAAAAAAGATGCAATGATAATGATGCAATTTCTAGGTAGATACTTATAGATTTTCAGTTATAATTCGTCATTGAGACTGTAAGCATTAACCCTCCCACTTCCCATATTTTGATGGATACGGCCTTGACATAATGTCTACGGAAGGTGGCGCATGTAAGTACCAAATTTCAGCAGCAAAGATTCTTAGTTGTGAAACTAGATGGCGCTGTACATTTTGTAAATCGCGCTATGGTTTCGTTCTCACCATTTCATGACTACCCAGCGCGTTCCATTATATAATTGCTATGATTTCCATAATCACGATGTTTTTTTTCATTCGAAATTTTTGTTAATTGTATTCTCCTCGTAGGAGAAAATACAATTTTATGAGCCTGTAACCTACTAACTAACAGTATGGTGGACACTATATATATACCAATAACCAGTCTGCCGGCGCTGTCAAATAAAATGCAAATCTAGGAAAGTCGTGAAAAGCAACTCTTTTGCATGCGAATCTTGTCCTTATTGACTTTAAAAACGTTATTATTATAATTCTTATATTTTCCTGACAAGGTTGAAATTTAAATAACATTTAAAAATAATAAAAGCGTAACGGAAACTACTTGTTATAAACAAAAGCCATATGCCAACAAAATTGTTGGGCCAAATACGGACAGCGACGCCAGACTGGATATAGGCTACTTTCTATCCCGGGATAGCCGACGCGAGTGTAGCCGCGGGGAGCAGCTAGTAATAAATAAAAATATTAGGAGTATTAGGACCACTGTAGAGATGGCGATTCTCTCCCCGATTTCTCAAGTATCTAACTTTTAGCTTACCGGGTCAAAAATGCCCAACGACCTTTCTTATATCCTTTTTTTGTTAGAGAGAGATGAATTATCAAACAGTTATCTGCCTGCACGATATACCTATAGAGAATGATTAACACAATTTCATAGAATGATAAGTTATCTATGCAATCAGTGACAGCTAAGACTTGTCTACATTCGAAATGAAACCTTGTTGTATAGGTACTTGTATAATCATTTTCCGTTCCCATTGCGAGTCGCTCGTATATAAACACGTCACGTAGTGATTTGTAGCTTAACAAGCGAGACACACTGTTGTATAAAACGATGAACATTATACAGAAATTTTAATATATTTTTTTTAATTATTACTCGTATAATCTATACTACAGTTTGTTTGAACGCGCTAATCTCCGGAGTTACTAGTCCGATTTGAAAAATTCTTTCACTAATAGGTAGCTAGATTATCCCTGAAAGTTATAGGCTACTTTTTATCCCGGGAACGCGAGTGAAACCGCGGAGAACAGCTAGTATTGAACGATTTTTTTTAAAACATGGCTAAGAACTCTCCCGATTAAGACACCTTTAAAACAAAAAATGATGCTACAGACAAATAGTAATACCTATATATAGTAAAAAAAAAAAAAAAAAAAGACAGACATGCAGATACACACTATAAACAAAAGACCCCTCTTTTTCGTTAGGGATTAAGAAATACTGAATCACCCGTGAAACTGCCTTTGAAATACAAGTAAGTATATTGACATATTTTTTTTTTTTAAGAATGTCAATGTCTTGTCGTGCTAATACAGGCCATTAGACCATAATGTGACCACGGCAGGTTATGATATGGAAAAAAAACTAAATGTAACTACAATAAACTGTTTCTCAAGTGCAGCTGCACTGTCAGTCGATGTTAGATGACATATTTTCAATGATGGCCACTTCACACAAGAATATTCTAGAATAAAAAACAGATACATCAATGTTATCGGCCCTGTGTCCACACAGTTTTCATCAACAGACAGTCAAATAAAATATACCAACGGACTTCGCATATAAAGGGCTGAATATGTCATTCCTTTGCCTAATGAACTATTTGAATGTAGGTCTTATTGGCCGCGAATAAATAAAGAAATAAATGTGAGCGACGCGAGATGCGTACACACAAGTTAATCTGCTGTTTAAGTCCGAATTCATAGTCTGGACATGCTTGCCCGCTTAATAGAGGATAACATTATGGATTTGAATTAAAATGTGATTTAGATAAAGAATTTTGATACATCTAATTAACTGAGAATATTGTTCCGTGAAAAACATGTAATATAGAAATTAAAGCAAGAATCATCATTCATGGTTATTTTGTTTATCCAAGTCTAGCGCTTTATTTTCACGTAACCTAGACATTCCATCTTATCGAAAGTTTAATGCTGATTTCTGACTCTCGGATTCAAAACTGCGGAGGAAAACTTAGTAGGTAAGCCTGGATAAGTGTTTTTTTCAAGTCATATATGACAAAAAGAGACGGAAATATTTAAACTGGGTTTTATAAGACTTACTTTAAACTATATTTTATAATGAACAAGCGACCCGGCCCAGCATCACACGGCTTTTCTGTACTATAATATACATGTATTGTACATATAAACATTCCTCTTGAATCACTCTATCTATTGCTGAAAACTGCATTAAAATTCGTTGCGTAGTTTAAAAGATCTAAGCGATTAGACAGCGGAAGCGAATATATTTTATACTATGTAAAAATAAGTGACAGGACAGCCTGCACTATGAATAGCACACAGGTAGCAAGAAGTAGCTTCACGTTTGATTGAATGTGAAAATTATACGACACCGATGCGGCTTACAGCGCAACGCGGAGCGGTGCGACGTCACGGCGTAGTGTGAAGTGCCCTTTATGGTTGCGACATTTCAAGCTTTCCATTACAATTTATTAGTTTTGAATTGTTGCTACCGTTTACCATTTTAAGATCTTTTATTGTAGACCATAAAAATCTTTTATATGAAATTTATTAAAACATAAAAATCATCGAATTGTGTGATGATTGACAAAGGCTGGGAACAGGGAAGGAAGATGATGATAATTAAACTGAAAAGAATAGTTTACGACCTATTCTCAGACCATGCCCAAAAACATATTTCATAAAAATCGGTCTAGCCGTTTCGGAGAAGTTTGGTGACAAACACTGTGACACGGGAATTTAATATATGAGATAATAAATAAAAATACTTAGTGACGTTATTAGAATATACAATTGAATTAGGTACCATCGGTTCTCATCCTCAAATCATTGCACATGTTTTCTAGAAAGCTAAATTATAACCTTACGCAATATTCAGTCCTTGAGATACATCGGAGTATTGAAATAGGAATAGTTTCAACATAATCGATTATACATTGAAGATGCATCGAACCAATCGATCTTGAGTCGGTATTTACATTTACGATGAGAACCAAGCCTTGGACTCGAATAAAACTAACACGTCTTGAATACAACTCGATTCCATTAATCGATTAGAATCGATAAGATCTTGCGTACTTCAATACGTGTGAAGTTGTCTACATTACAGTTTATACAATCGTTTTCTCTTACTCATCAGGAATTTTGTATCTTTTGTATAATGAAATCACGATTTTCTACTTATCGAACTAATAATGTTTATAAATATTTAAAACTAGATTCCGCCCCGCGGTTTCACCCGCGTTCCCGTGGTATCTTATATTTTCTCGGGATAAAAAGTAGCCTATATGTTATTCCAGGGTATGATCTATCTATGTGCCAAGTTTCATCCAAATCGTCCAGTAGTTTTTCCAAGAAAGAGTAACAAACATCCATACACACAAACTTTCACATTTATAATATTAATAGGATAACTGGTATTTCTTGTGTATTAAGTTCATTTCTTTTATTCTTCCATTGATTTTTATTTATATAGATTTATACATAATGGCTGTTTAATCCAAACGTAACACGAAACGTTTACCAAATTAAACAAATAAATATATATTAAAGTTCCCGGTTACGATCATTGGAGATAAACGCGAGGCGTGTGTGCCTTTTTATTGGATGTTAAATCTCGTGAACTGCACTTTTATGAACTACCCGTCTTGATTCGAGGTCGGGTTACAGCATTTTGTTGGAACACACGAGGTGAAAAGTATCTTTGTAATAGGTACACAGAAAAATTTATTTTATAGTAGGTACACTATCTGGCCACGAAGACGTTGTCCTGCTCTAAGAATAATAGAAACTGGGACCTACCTACGCCTACCTACCTCCCTACACCTACCTCCCTATTTAATATATCTACCAATTTTTTTTTCATAAGATCCTTCTGCTGACAATATCAAACACAACAAAAAAAAGAATTAGCGAAATCGGTCCCAGCCGTTCACGCGTGATCTCGTGCGTGACCAAGGGTAACAGGGATTATTCTGACCAAGGGAAATAGGCATTCATTTTTATATTGTTTGTAGAGTCTATATTCTGCCACAAGTTCAGAATACACTCAAACTGAGAGTACTAGGAACAATGATTGCAATTTCAAACACAATATTTTATCTTTAAGAATTTCATTAGATCTTACAAGAAGAAATCATTACCTAGCGCAACAGTTTATGATGCTAGTTTTAAATATTATTTTTTATTTATTGAATAATATTTTTTCCATAGATAGTTCCCCCGTGTATTCCAACAAAATAAAGTATTCACAATAAAAGCTATCGTGCGACTAGAGCAAGGAGAGGTGGAGCCGCGAGCGCACTCAAACGTTTTATCGTCGACATAAATACGTCAATCCCAACGCGGGACGTTAATTTATTTTACAGCCATTTAAAATGTTAATTTACAACTGTTTACAACTGTTTTACTATGTCGCACCGAGCGAGACAGCCGATGATATGGGAACGGAACGACCGACCTACGGGTCCATTGGATTATGAGATAAGAATTATTTGAAACGGTTTATAGGAGCTATTTGTATCTTTCGAAATGTATATTTTATGGATGGAGCTATTCACACGTTAGTAGAGTTAGCAGTAAAGAAATTTGAACGACCTTAAACAAGAGAAAGTTTAGGAGAAGACAGATAAAATAACAATTCATTGTTACACCATATACGATTGAAGTAGTAACAGGAAAAGTGTTACAATGGGCGATAAAGAAAAAGATTGTGTAACAGATGATAAAACTATGAATAAAGAGCGAGAGACAGATGTTAGATAGAATGGATAAACAGGAGAAGCAAATATATTGCACCGACTTCAATGGATCCTTCAAGGCAATTTGATTAAATCTGTTAAGCGATCTATGTAAGTAAAAGTACCGTTCAAATACTTGCACTAACTTTATTGAACATAATTGTAATACAGTTCATCTTCCTAAGTTTTTTAACATAAGCCATTCTTACTTTACTTAATTTCCAACCCTTTTTGCAAAATATAAGGTATATAACTACTGCGCAACTTTTGACAGATAATTTTCAGGCAGTAAACTCTAAATAGAATTTGTAGTTAACTAATAAATAATCACTCGTAAAAGTCAGTTAGCAGTGAATATCTTCTTAAGAATTTAACTACACTGGTTATTATCGATTCATAGAACCACTTCAGCTTATCGTCAGATCTAAGTTATGGCGTAAGTTATCGGTGATCCTGATCTGGTACTCTGATTAAGTGAATATATGGACTAAGTTAAGTATGTGTTACCAAGAATGAGGTTTACTTATTTCAATATGGTTTTAGACCATCAACCGATAAAGGAATTGAAAATTTATGGCACTTTTTAGTAACCAGCTTGCGCCATGTGGTTCCACCCATATTCTCCGGGATTAAAAGTAGATTATGTTCCCTCTTTAAACCAATTGAGTGGTAAATTTCATCCTTTGATTTATGCCTTTCAGGTTTAAAATATTAATATCTATAGGTTATTGATGTATTCCAGAAATAGTGCAGGTCCAAAAATTCTTCCCTGAGGTACTCCATATTAAAATCCAGTGTTTTGCTGTCATAGTAGGATTTCACGATGAGATAATTAAAATAAATAACTTTTCTGATAACATAATATTTAGTATAGTTTTGATTATATCGATATCATGACATTATATAAATAATTTCTTTCTGGTTTTATGATATCACGAAATTATATTCTATGTTAGTAATTAATGATCGACGTCGTTTATAAAGATATGTGTCATATTTGTAATCTATACTTTGAGTACTTTATTCGTAAGTAAGTACAATTTTATTACTTTTAACATAAGTATTCTACAAATACATAAAAATGTTAGCAGATAATTGCCAATGTAGATCGTTGGTTATGCTGCCTAGGAGCTTCTGTAGCTTGACCTATGTAGTCATACTTAACCTCTAGATTCTAAACTTGACCTCTAATTGACCTAACATTCATAACTATACCTAGAAAAAGCTTAAACTGAACCGTCAGCAATTTAAGGGTATACCTTCGGTTGGAGCGCGAAATTCAAATTTTACCACGTTTTTTACTAATTGCAGCTCAGTTATAGGTCGTAAGTTATCAACATGTTATTTGCGAAAAGAATGGTAGTGTATTTACTGATTAATAACAAAAGAAATCATCAACATATTCCTCCAATATATTACTGACATATACGACAATTTCATGAAAATGTTACTAATATACCTTGGAGGAATATATTGATGATTTCTTTTGTTATTAATCAGTAAATATACTACCATTCTTGTCGCTAAAAAGATGTTGATAACTTACGACCTATAACTGAGCTGCAATTTACAAAAAACGTGATAAAATTTGAATTTCGCGCTCCAACCGACGCCTCCACCTTAAGAGGTTATGTGTTTAACATTTTATGCATCGCATATAAACAGATTTAACGGTTCACAATTTATAGTCTGTAATTAAAGATTGGTATAACGTTGATAGAATCAATCGAAACATGTTATGTTCTGTTATTTGTCTGTGTGTGTAATTTATGGTATTGTCATCGATAAATATTATAATTTCATTGGATACTTTCGTGTGTCCAATAAATTATCGAGTTGTGGGTTGAAAATTGATAGTGATAATTTGTTTTGGAATACAAATATCTTTATTAAAGTTCGGTGATTGCCAGATAGATATAGGTACCTGTTGGAGGTTGCTTATTAACTGATAGCTATATAATCGAATAAAAGTTATATGTCTTGTTGACATTGTCGTCTACACAAAGTAGATATTATTCAGGGAATACTGCATACTCGATAGAACAGCATTTTCTAACAGTACCTAGTAATAAATGAATGTAATATATAGGATGATTATAAATGAATATATTTAGGCGATGATAGCTCAGTGGTAGTGACGTCGAATGCCGAGACGAAAGTCGCGGGTTCGAATCCTAGAATGAGCTTGAGCTTTCGGTGAAGGAAAACATCGTGAGGAATCCATAGCACGGTGGTAAGGTACTTGTAGTACCCGCCTGGCTGACTACCACCCCCAAGTTAAAAATCTGTCGCCAAGCACCTTTCGGTGTGTTCTGACAGCTGCACTTGAGAGCCAGTTGCATTCTAGGCTTTGTGTGCTTACCATCATCGGCCACATCATCACTAACTACGATGAGATTGTGGTCAAACACAGGCCTATTAAAAATACTAGGCCGATTACTGCAGACACAATACATCATCATTATCAAGAATCCTACAAAATTTCAGGGGTTCATAGACGAAGTTATGACAATTTGAAGTTTAACAGCACGAAAGAGAATGGATTCCTTGTTTGGTGGATATGCCTTTACTCGCACTCTGAAACGTAGTGATGAGAAGATATAGCTATTTTAAACTTTCAGTCTACTATATCCTCATAAAATCAACCCGTATATCCTAATAATATTTTTTTTTTTTTGTAAAGTAGCAACATTTGTCCTGAACTGTCAGTTACCTATTCATCCTCAGCTCTATTGTAAAAAAGAGCTACGTAATATATTATTTCTGTATTTTTAAAAACACAACGTTCAGTTGAAATCCGAAAATAACATTCAAATTCAGATTCACAAAACTTAACCCCAACAATGCGTACAAGCCACAAATACCTTCGAAACTCGAAGTGATCACTAACGCAATAAACCCAATCGCCAGAGCGCCCTCGCCACGGTCACGGAGCGCAGTAAAAATTCACCGAACGTCAGCCAAACGACTCACCTACTCGATTATTGGGTCCCACAGACCCGGCCCGAATGGGAACTGTTTGATTAACTCCAGCGACACCAGGGTTAGGAAAGTAATGTGGATTGTGTAATAGGCTGGGACCGAAGCGATTTGAGTGTTTAACATTGTTAGCGTAATGAGATTGTATCTTTGGATTTAATCTATGTGGACGACAGTTTGCAATCTTGCTAGCTACTTTTATAAAAAGTAAGAAATTAAATAAATAAATAAATATCCTCGGACATTGTTCACACACGGTTATCTGCTCCCAAACTAAGCAGAGCTTGTACTATGGAAACCAGATAACTGATATACTACATATACTACTTTTTTTTTGTAAATACATACTTATATAGATAATTACACCCAGACACAGGACAAACAGACATGTTCATGCACACAAATGTTTGTCCTGGATGGGAATCGAACCCATGACCAGCGGCTTGATAGGTGGTGTCTTAACCAACTGCGTCAAATGGCTTGTCAAATATTTCTATTGCAATGTAAACCAGAAACCAACTGATTCTTGAAACTAAAATTTACTTACTATGTACCTTTATAGGCCGAAAGGCCATTGAAGTCATATAGGTGATAAAATAAATATGTATATGTTACCGGAAATGTATGAAATATAGGAATTGTATACAATTCCTGTGTATTTCCCCTAGGAAATTATAACAATAATGATACTTGGAAATATATAGAAACTATTGAAAAAAATTGGTTGGGAATATTTTTTTTATTTTGCATAGAATAGCAAGTATTCGCACAAAAGTACCTTTCACTTATAACCCCCCAAATACCGCTATCCTTACAAATATACCAAATGTAGTACTCCGATAGATATTTAGGAAATGTATGGATTTCCTAGGAAATGTATACAATGATGGATTAGATACTTTTGCGTTAACATATACAAGGATTTACTGCAAATGATAAACTGTTCGGTAGTATTTAGCCTAATATACCTAAATAAAATAAATCATCCTTTATAACTTTTCTATTATATTATACTAGATGATCCCCGCAGTTTCACTCGCGTTTCCGGGAAAAAAAAGCCTATAATCTTCGGGAATAATGTAGCTTCCTATTAGTGAAACAATTTTTCGAATTGGATCAGTAACTCCAGAGATAAGTGCATTCAAACAAACAAACTGTTCAGCTTTATTATTAGTATATAGATTTTTTTCTGATTTCGGAAGATATCAATCAACATACATCCATGTAGGCTAAAAGTAAAACCTTCCTTTATATGCCGTGAGATAAAGTCTCGTATATTAGTAACTAGCTGTTCCGCGCGGTTTCACTCGCGTTCCCGGGATAAAAAGTAGCCTATAACCTTCAGGAATAATGTAGCTTCCTATTAGTGAAAGAATTTTTCAAATCGGTTCATTAGTTTCGGAGACTATTCAATGCAAACAATCAAATCTTTCCTCTTTATAATATTAGTATACTTAGATAAACAATTATTTTTATTAAGTAAGAAATTAATTATTATTATATTTAACAAAATATATATTAGATAAGTATAATATATTATTATTAAAGTCAAAGCCTTTTATTTAGAACTTAAGGTACAGTTAGTGTCAAAACTAGCTGTAGATCTTAATACTTACTTACCGTGTTTTAATAAACAATTCATATCACTGTTTCCGTAAAATCTGTCAAGAGGATGACAGTATTATTTCAAAGGGTTAGCTACTAAGGTCCGATTGCTCGTACATTTTAGTTAAAGTTATAGTCAAAGTTAACTATTACCAAGCTTTGACCGTAGAGTCACTTTGACGATGACCGATCTCCTTTAGTCGGTTATGGTTACGGTTAAAATTTTAGTTAAAGTGACACGAGCAACACAGTTTGCTTTCTTTTAGCGGTTAAAGTTGACTATAACCTAACCTAACGTGAAAATGAAAAGTAGACATTAACAACTGAGCTCAACTGCAGAACTCCTTATATTACGAAGAAACTTTCAAGAAAAAAACAGCTCGCACTTTATCGAACACTTGCACGTTTAACCAAGTAGGTTTAAAATATAGAAAAACCACCCAGACATTCTTACAGGTAGGTAACTAATTAACAATCAGCATAGTTTTTAAATGGTCCAAGTGTAATTTATAATTGCGGACCGACCACTAGGTGGCGCTGGTTGTGAATATAAATGTGACAGACCACCAGCTTCGAGTCAGCGTTGTGAATTTTAAACGCGAGTTGTTTTTTTGCGTCACCAACAGTATTGTTCGTGCTACATGTTTTTAATTCGTGAATTTCAGGGTTAATTGCTGGCGCAATGTCGGAATATTTTCGGACTTCCGTTTCAAATGGAAAATATGTAGTTGGTAGTATAAAAGAGTATAATTTTACTAATTTTCTTATTTCTTACACATGTACAATCAACAAAGTTGAAGCATGATCAGTTTTGAGACCTTTTCGCTTGCAGCCAGTGATTATAGTTTGCCCTGTCCATTGTTGACAATAAAACGGTCTCTTGTAAAATCTTTTGTTTAGACTATTTACTGACAATGAAAATATAGGTACTATTTTATGACAAGCGCATTGTCTGGTTATATTGTGTGAGACACAGGTAGCGGCTGGTCACTGCACGCAAAATACACCCTTAAGGTGATCATGCTTCAACTTTGTCGATAGTACATCACCAGACGTTACGTTTTTTTTTTTTACTTTTCTATAGATCACATATTTAATTGTTGTTACGTATTGGTAGTTACATAAGGCTTGGGTATTGATTAAGTGTAACTAGTTTAGGCATCACGCAATGGACAATTGTAAAAGTGTTTTTTTTTTGTGTTTATTTAGAAAGAGCAAGACTTGTACCGTTTTAATTAGAGTCCAATAAAGATATTTTATTTTTATTTATAGACAATGAAAAAGAAAATAAAGCTATCAAATTGTGAAGATTGCATCAACTTACATTGGTTCGCGATTAATGCGATTATTTGTATGTTTAAATCACGTCTTAGTGAAAGCTAGAAATCCATAAAAGATTACTTGTGATTGACTAAACCTCTCACATACCTACCGCGTGTGTTTGAGGTGATAATGTGGTCACAAGTGGTAAACCTACTTCAGTCTTTACTTTGTATTAGCCTGTGTTTGACCACAATCTCACCGTGGTCAGTGATTTATTTTATTTATTACAAAATCCACAGCTCTTAAAAGTAAAATACAATTTTCTTATTAAATGTAGATCTTACAGCCAATTAAAGATTTACAATTTCCTGCCTTATCTTAAAACAAAAAAATATCAAGTAAGACAGTAAGTATGAGTCCGATGAGTAGTGTGTAGGTACCTACTTATATTATGAAAAGTCAAATACCTTTGCGGATATATTTATGTAGAAGAGAAAGGGATATGTGTGTGAGTGAGGGTGATGACGCCGGAGGTGAAAAGCTCAAGCAAAAAAGCTTAGATGGGATGTGATGTGGCTCTTAAGGCATTCTAAATTAAGATTTTCTTTGTATACTTTATTGCAAGAGATATGTAAATATCCTGGGACAAATATCCTACAAAATATATGACGAGGAATATTTTTTGTTTATAGATCAGCACCATGTTTTGCCATCATGTCACGTTTAATCACGAAGACATTTTCTTCGTGATCTTACCCAGAAGTGGCAGATCAAGGCAGCATCAGGATTTATTGGTATAGGTACTTAGGAACGTTGACACAGATATATGATACGCGAGTAAGAATGCGTAATGCCTCGGTGCGTAGGTACTACATACATACTATATTATCAAAGTCTAACTGGTGATACATTTTATTGGTTATATTTTTCAGTTATAAGTAAGGTATATTGCCAATACAAATATAATAATCTTCATATATAAAAGAAAGTCCTGTTATTTACATCATTTATAACTCGACAACGACTGGGCCGATTTTGATGATCTATGATTTGTTGGGTTCGTATAATCCGAGTATAGCAGAATAACTATGAAAATATAAACAAAAACGAAAGGACGGTAAGTAACTATACTATAGGTAAGTAGCATGGCAGGACAACGGCTGCCGGGCCAACTAGTAATAATATATTTATTCATCTTATCACAACACAAATAGGTACAGTAACAAAAAATAATATACCAAGAGCTGTGAGTGTCTCGTGATCAGTTTGAGCCGTAAAGGCACTTATGAATGTCGAAAGTTACAATAGACTCTACCACCAGTTCGGAATACACATAAACTGAGAAGATTCAGGCAAGAAACTCAGCAAGGATCATTTCTTTTACCTCCAGCTCCTCGTTGCCGGCCGAAAAAATTACAAATATCTAAAATTCAGTAGCCCACACTTACATCCGTAAACTGTTTACATTTACACCTTTTTGTTCCGCCGCAATAAAGCTAATCATCACAAAACAAGCACATCCTTTGAACTAGAATATAATCAACAGATAATCAAACTACACAGAGTAATAAATAAACATGAAGCGCATTTCCGCAACACGGCTAAAGGGGACCACACACGGAACGGATGCGATACGTATCGTCACGGTGCAGTCCCGCCAACACGTCTAGGGAACCTATTGTGATCTGGTAACGTGCCGACTGTTAGCAATTACCTACTTGTAACGTGTGAACATGGGGTAATGGTTACTTTTGACTTGGAAAATTAAAGCCGTTTAATTTGGCCAGTTGAAAACCCTATAGCTTGAATTGATGAACAAATAGATAAACTTGTATTGAGACAAAAAAATATTTTTTAATATATCATAATCATATTAGCCAAAAGACGTCCACAGCTGGATAATGGCCTCCTTCACGGATGTCCACGATGACCGGTTTTGCGTTACCCGCATGCAGCGGTTTCCCGCGACCCTCAAAAGATAGTAGGCCCACCTTGTGGGGAGCACGCTGCTTGCCCGCGCTGCGTCTTCCGATTCGTGGTCGCCACTCGAGAACCTTTCTGCCCCAGCGGCCGTCGACTCTACGAGCTATGTGTCCGCCCACTGTTACTTCAGTTTGGCAATTCTTAGGGCTATGTCGGTTTCTTTGGTTCGGGTTTTTTAATATAAGTAACTTTAACTTTACTTATTTGTATAGATTTAAGGCACAAATTAATTACAATAAGCAAACATACCTTGGTATAAATTATATAAGACCCTCAGGGAAAACGTTACAAGGGCAGACTTTATGCACTTTGGAAAGATGACATCAAAAAAATTGCTGGCCAAAAATGGCTACCAGATAGAGAACATTGGAAATCTTTAGGAGAGGCGTTCACCTGAGAGGGATTTCTGTTATGCAGTAAAAAAATAAAAGAAATATTAATTTTAAACTGCAATTAACTGTAACGTAGCTTTAAAATTTCAATAAAAGGCTTTAGGTATTATTTAAATTTTTATTTACTACCAATAGATTAAAAATCGTCTTTTTATCAATGGTACGTGCTTACTGTAATTAATTTGTGAAACAGACCTAACTATAGGTACCTACACATACAATCAAAATTCTTAACACACACAGGTATAATCGCAAGCACGCCTGAGGTTCCACCGACTCCTAATAAGGCAACAGAGCGATTGCCCGCCCACGGTACATCGGTGGCCACCACCTATCAATCATGATAATGGTCGTGTTGAATCCACCTTGGAATCTGACAAGTTTGAATTTGTTTTGAGGACGCTACTAGCTTTATTAAGTCTTTATTAACATAATCTTGAAGTCATGTTATGTCAAATCATTAGATTTTTTTTCTGGCTGACTACCATATCACGTTTAAGTCTACCAAGTACCTAGGCTTTGTGTGCTTACGTACCTTTGGCCACATCATCACTGTTAATGATATGTAATTGTGATCAGGCGGGCGTAAGTATCTATCTATACATACTAAACAAATCTAATTTATTTATCTAATCTAGTTATACTTATTTATTATTTCATACAATTTTGTATGTTGCAATTTTTTTAATTTTAATTCACAAAGTCAAAAGTTCTCTCCTTAATAAAATCTACTAGCTTTTTCCCCGCGGTTTCAAAATTAAAAATCTAAATCAAAACTCATTTATTCAGCTTAGGCTCTGATAAAGCACTTATGAACGTCGATAGTTACAATCATTACAATAGACTCTACCACCGGTTCGGAATACACTTAAACTGAGAAGACTCCGGCAAGAAACTAAGCAAGGCTTAATTTCTTTGTGGATCTTTCTTTTGAATTTATGTAATTACAGTTTTACAGTTTCACCTGGGTACATATGTTTTTCCGGGATAAAATGTATCTTATATGTTAATCAAAGTTATGATCTACCTCTGTGTCAAATTTTATTGAAATGCAATGAAACTCACATTAGCATCAATAAAATTAACCTTTTTCTTTTCACAAATTGCTAACATTCTTCTATTATAAGTAAAACTTTTTATATTTATTTTTTTAAAACTAACCTTTTTGACTCCAAACTATCATAGATTTTATCTAAAAGCCATTACTAGCTCAGTAATAGGTGCCTGCTGCACTGTAGGTAGGTAATCCGACTGTATCTCCCAACCCCCACGTCCCAGCACCATTTTGCCAAATAACACGTTACCTCGTCGGCAAATTACACAGTGGTCGTCTAGGTGAGATCACGTACAAGATTTGTTGCTTCATTTTCTACTTAATAAATCCATCCACGTCTTGTGCCTTACTGATATCAGAATTTAAGAGTATCCCCTCCGCGATTATCTATCTCCCTTACTAAACTGTCGGGGACAAGCGAGACAGGCGAAAAAATACGGTTATATGTCATAAAAAAACTAAGCCTTTTTTTTAAGTAAGAAAACTATACCTTATTTCCTTTGGATAACTATTAAATTCAATTGACATATTTTAAATCCTCTGCGATCCCGTCCGCTGGTCTGCGCCGGCCATATATTTTAAATTTAGCCACTTATGAATACTTATGAATGTTATAATTTGCTTCAGCAATATTATGCCCTGCAGTTTTACCCGCATTATCAGGAAATTTAATGAAGTAACCGAAGTTATTCCGGGATATTATCCAACTATGTGTCACAGCACTCACAGCTAATATAACTTGATTGAGTAACAAACATATCACAAACTTTTGCGTCTATAATATAAGTAGGATTATATAATATTAGTAGTACTTGCAGAAGTAGGTGTACTCAAATACCTTTTAGTACCAAATCAACTGTTAGCGACAAGAATATACATCAAAATGATAACCGCCTTCTTTTCATAAAGTTGTTAAAATGAGATACACCGAATGATCATACGCACTTCCTCTTAAAAAAATAAAAACAGCAAAAGCGTTTATGATATCAATATAATATAATTCAAAGCAATTTGACATGTCCGATGCACTCAACGTCAGATGAAGGCATCAAAAGAACCGCCCCCCACCTCACACTCAGTAACCGATAACGACCAATTGGGGACGATTGTATGATCAAAGCACCGACAAACCGATAAACAAGATAAATGCCATCATCGCCACGTAATATATGTGTTATGTCTTGGTTTTATCGTCGGTCAACGTGCTAAAGATGTTACTAAAAGTTTAGTAAATTTCAAAATTATCAAAGACTTTTGTAATTCTATTAAATTAAGACTCATTTTCTTTATTTATTGAATACTTACTATAGTGTGAACTATGAATAGATCAGATTCTCATTATGTTAGGAGAGATGATAGCTCAATGCTTATGACGTCGAATTCCTAAAGGTATAGAATCCTACGATAACTTAACTTGTCGGTGAAGGAAAAAAAAATAGTGGAACCATGATGTGGTGACAAGATATTTCGTATCTATCTGACAGAAATGGAGACATATTCATAGAGAGGGTGGTAGCTAGCACCATCTAGTTGAGAATCTGTCTCCAGTACTCTTCCAGGGTTTATGTTTATAATTTCACTATTGTGGTCATATACAATCTTAATAACTATTATAAATAATAATCGCTTTTAAAAAAATTTACAACACACTGAAAGAATTTAAAATCTTCTATTTGATGTTAAAAATCTCCATTTAATTAAATCGTCTTTATATCTTTCTTCATAAGATAGGAATTACCCATGCAAACACACAAATAACGAGACAACATCAAATCAATCACAGCAATTACAAGTGCGCTTGTCTCAATAGTGAGATCTCAGAATCTTACATTATAGCTGTCACCATAAACTTGTCAACACAGTCATTCAACTTGCAAAGGGCAGATTGTACTATCAAAACCAATTTTTAACACGATAACGGATCAATAGGTCAATATAAATCAATAACTGATAAGCTAACTGTCGATGTAGGTCAAGACGCAAATGATAAGATGACAAATTATTAGAGACCTTATTTTCTGATAATAATCATGAAACATCTTAGCTCTTATAATAAACAGCGTCATCAAATGAACCAAAATAAACAACTAGATATAAATATTTATTCTTATGTTAAATAATTAGTTATACACATTGTAAATAAAAAAAATATTGAGAACGAGAAAATATTCCTTTTCACCTTTTTGAATTAAGATATTTTCCTTTCATTCTACTATTCTATTTAATCACAGTTTAATAAATGTCAAAGACAATAGATAAATTCGATTTAAAATCTAGCTATACTTAATTATTCATCTAAAGTATCCCGTAACTTCCTGCCTTTTGTCTCTGGTAATAGAAGACAAAATCCTGCAGCAATGAAAGGTAACACTGCGAAAATTAATGACGCCATCCAATGTAGTCTTATATTAGCTGCAAATGGTGCTACCATTGCTCCTAACTTTGATCCAGCTGAGCTGAGACTAAATCCCATATTCCTAATGGGTGTAGGATACAACTCTGTCACATACATATATACTATTGCGAATGCTGTAGTCCCTCCCATGAGACCAATAATTCCAAAAGCTGTAGACACCGCCGTATGTTCAGGCAAGAAGATCAGAATAATCATGCTAATGCCAACGGTGAGTAGACAGCCAATTGTTGATGCTTTTCTTCCAAATACTTTATTGATTACTATTGAGATTGGGCACGTAAGTGTCTGAAAATAGGTTAGGTACTTTAGAAATGTATTTTACTGAACCCGCTTAAGCAATCCAAAACATCATAATGTATTCCAAAACAGCATGAGATTTTTTTTGGTAATTTTTTAATCACTGTCCAAATTTTCAAGGTTTATTGAACAATAATTCTTGAAAATTTAACGACATCCTGTATTAGTATTACCTGTATAAACCCCAAAATGGCAACAACTGCATATAAATTTGATCCAAGTACAGTAACGTACTGATTTATACCATAGTAGGCAAAGCCTACTACGAACCAAAGTACAAACGAAGATGTAGTCATTATGGCTAACTGTTTAGTTCTAAATAGATCTAAATATGTTAGGTGAGGAGCACCAGTTTCCTTTACTTTCAAATCTTCTAAGGTTTTATCAATGTTTTCTTTAATGCCATCAATACTTCTTTTATTACTGAAATCAATACTGTATCATGAAAATCTACTTCCATCTAACACAATAATAAACAAACATTCATATAATTATAACTTACAATTTTGCAGCCTTTGTCATCAAATCCAATGTCTTATCAGTTTTACCATTAGCCATTAACCATCTTGGTGTTTCAGGTAAAAAGAATAGTCCTACTGCTATCAAAGCAGATACAATACTCATTGAAAGAAGATACTGTCTCCAAGTATTTGTAAAATAAGCAAAACCGGCTAATGTTCCTTCAGCTATACCATCCGGAGTTAAAGCTAACATTCCAACCACCTCTCTGACCTTTGGACCAATTATTTCTAGATTGAATACTGCAGTTACAGCTATGACGCCACCACTGGCAACTCCTACGAAGAATCTAAAGCATGTGAACATCCAATAACTAGTGGAAAATGAGGCAGCTAACATGAATATGATGTTCATGACTCCTGATAGCTTTGAGGCATTGCTGCGGCCGAATCTGAAAAATACAAAGGAGATATGGAAATTAAAATACATAAAAATCTAACAGATAACAATATGAATATAATGAGTAGATTGTTACATTTAAAACCCACCATGAAGGTCCATAATTCCATTGTTACGGAAAGATTTTTTCTGAAAATTTAATACAGATGCTTGCGTTGATTTCTTCACTGATGTATATTGACTGACTGACTATATTGTGTGGTTTTTCGAATAAAATTATGTTTACACATACTTCAAATGTAGTGACCATATATTTAATATACTATGCACCGCGGTATTACACCTGTTAGATTGTGATACTTTTCTTACCATTAGCAAAGAATAAATCCATTAGGGAAACTAAAACCACAACGTAAAATATTTATGAGAATAAATACATGAATTACCTGTCAGACATCCATCCAAAGACAGAAACGCCAACCAGCACTCCAAACATCAAGATAGTTTGAGTTAAACTAGCAAGCCACTCTCTCCCGCAAATCAATTCAAAATCAGATATCAGATTTGTTTCAAAGACGTCTTGAAAATATTCATATTGCTCACAGTTTTCATAGCATGTTGAATTTTCCACGTCCATTCCAATAGATTGGTTTCCTTTAAACCTTGCACATCTAAACTCTGTAGTGGATGTTAGGAAGAGTATAGACATGATGTTAAAAAAAGCTATGAATCTGGATAGCGCAGCCAAGGTTATAACGAGTGCCTGCCAACGGCCGAAGCTTCCAATAGACTTGACCACGTAGTCATCTTCGACTTTAGTTTTTGCTTCTTCATCTGCAACATCTCTCCTCGTTATATATTTATTAATAATGATATCCCATTTCATATTACTTGATGTGAATAACCAAGTTTGGCCTCTGCAAAGACACGAAGTATTTTTATTACTTTAATCCAACATTTTTATCTAAGTATTTCTTTCTGATTTTAAAAAACTTAACCTAAACAAAGAAAGTGTTACAATGGGCGGCCTTATCACTAAAAGTGATTTTACCAGGCAACCTTTGGATGGAGAGGAATTAAATTTTAACTATATAAGTATAGAAGAAAAATCGTAATAGATTTATATTTTGATAGAGCATCACGAAGGTTCAGAGCAGAATATCTTAAACTGGCATGTCGAATAAAATAAGTTATTCTTAGTCATGCCAGAATAACTTATGTTATTCTCTAATAACTTATCTTATTACACTCATTCTCTTCTTCTTGATATATCAAGCAATATAAATTGCATGATCAAGCCCTTTCAAATATTACTCAATAATAATGATTGATTCAAAAGGATTGAAGTTAAAGGGTCTCGTTAACTTGAACATGAAGGGACGGACATATAATAACACGTCGCTGAAACGCAACCTGTTATTTGAAGCACTTTCAACTCAATCAATCAAGTAATTGTCGGTGAAAATATTGCTGTACTACGATGGAATAATATTATGACGGTATGTGACCACTTTTTCCCTTTTTAGTCTGGCTGATTCAGATGATGTATGTGTAGAATAAAAAACAAATAGCGTCTCAAATAAATATCATTAAAATCCAGGATATTTTACGTATTTTTAGAATAATTATTTATGTTCTTAAAAAACCAGCGCTGCAGCGTCTAGTGTTGCATGCATATGCAGAGATGGGTGCCTTTTTTGACCTCACACTGCTTGTAGGTGTTTCTTGTGTTTTTGTGTGAGGTCAATAAGTGTCTTTCTTAAACTCTTCTGGCCATCGTACGCGTGATACCAACTTCTAATCCATACCATAATGTTTTCTGACAAACATCCCAACTTGCAGCGAGGTATAATTTGCAGCAGGTATAACCACCAGCTTGCACACTGCAGGACAAGAGGGGGGAGTGGCTAATCACCAGAATTACGCCCTAAGAGTAGGGTCGCCATGTCACTGGATATTTAAAAAACATCCTATAGAATATTCCATCATAAGCAAATTGCATGAGCTTGCTATAAACAACCTTACATGTAAACTAGAAAATCTTCTAAAAAATGTTAAGACAAAAACCAATTTAAGAAAATGACGCGAATTTTAGGTTATCATTTATGGCGCCAAGGTTTGTCTTCTATTGTTTAATAATGTATGCGGTTTAGGCGTGACAAAGTAACAGACAGACAGAGCGTGAAAAATAACCCAGAGATTTTGGTATCGCCTCATCAGAATCTTAAGAATCCTAACCCTTTGACAAGCCAGTTGGCGCAGTTGGTTAAGACACCACCCATCACGCCGCTGGTCATGGGTTCGATTCCTATCCAGGAAAAACATTTGTGTGCATGAACATGTCTGTTTGTCCTGTGTCTGGGTGTAATTATCTATATAAGTATGTATTTACAAAAAAAAAAGCAGTATATGTAGTAGGTATATCAGTTATCTGGTTTCCATAGTACAAGCTCTGCTTAGTTTGGGATTTGGGACCGTGTGTGAACAATGTCACTGTGAGGATATTTATTTAATCCGGTCTAAATCATCCTTAAAAATGTAATGATTCCCTAAAAATTTGGTTACCCTAACCACAGAGCACTTACTGCCAGATTTATGGTAGCCCCAAGCTATGGCCGCGGCTAACCATTACGATGATTTGCTGCGGCATCATGTCCGAGCTCATAATTTGGACTCCATGGAAAATTGATGGTGTCCTATCAGATTTGCTTTGCTCGTAAACTGCTAGAAACGTAACCGCTTGTTAGTGTTGCAATGTTATTTTCAGATGGTCACTTGGATATGTTATTCGTCGAAGATCTGACGAAAAGTTATCGCAACAGAATTTTATAAATAAGGGTTGTTCTGCTAAAGGTTTTATGTGCGACATACAAACAAACGATTACTTACGCATGAAATTAAACGCCTTTTTCTCTCACAGTTGGAGATTAAGGCGACGATATCCGAGAAATTATGATTCTAGATTAAGTCCTTCTCAGCATTCTTTGTTGCAAGAGATTTCTATACAATATGTGTTAATCCAAAGAATGATGTGACGAGAAATAGTTTTTTTCTACATTGGAAATTTTCGTTAGTAACGTTAGAAGAAAATCGTGAATATGTCCCGTTTTAACCGACTTCAAAAAGGAGGAGATTATCAATTCGTCGCGCGGCAACTTTTATTAAAACTAAGAAAAATTTTACTCTTATTTGTGTCATCCAAATAACTTGAAAATATTAACATACATTCTGAGATCCAGTATAGGAATAGTTTTCTTACATTTTTAAAAGTGCTTAGTTTTTTTTTTAATAACATAAAACCGTATTTTTTACTAAAAGTGCGTCTCTTCTGTCTCCCTCGTCTCCGTCAGTTAAGTAAGGGACGGAGTCGTTCGCGGAGAGCATCCTCTTAAGATTTTTACAAAGATTTTATAAGTTGCCGAAAATCTATATTGGCTATATTAGCAAACCAAATCTAATTTCACTTTTTTTCATTACATTGAGCTCATAAACACTTAATCTACACTTAAAATGGAATCGAATTCCCCGATGAATAGACGGCTGAATTTAAAAATCATTTTTCTCAAGACATTTTTTAATTTACTCGCCGACGAAAAATTGCTCTCGACGAGATTGGGGCGACATTTTCATTCTTCGTGGAGAGAGTGTCGCCGTCCGTCGTAAATATTTCAAAAAAGAGTTTTAATCAGTCGTCAAACGATTTACAAATTAAACAGGGCCAGTGTTATGAAGAAATATCGCGCGTTGCTGATGTCGCGTTTCCATTGTAGACTGAAATAATCGTCACTTGTAGGTATAAATAGTGAATTGTATAATGTCAAAATGACGTATCGGAAAGAGTGTAGAGAGATAGAGTAGTCTGCCGTAACATGGCAAGCGTAGACTATAAAAGACTTGAGTCTCCGACCAATAATGATCGCCGGATTCATTTCATCGCGTCATATTTATGTGATTTCATTGGTCGAAGATGGACCTTCTCTAGTCTACGCTTGCTATGCTATGGGGGCAGCAGTGAGATGATCAGGCATAGAAACATTATTACTTTCAAATAAAATAAAATAAAATAAATTTCTAATATAAAAAATATTTCTGTCATTCATTATGTTAATATTCAAGTCCATGGAAATGTTGTATTAAAAATATACAACCGAATTGAGAACCTCCTTTCTTTTTTTGTAGTCAGTTAAAAAATTGTATTTTTATTCATAAAATGAAACAAAACATTATTAATAAACACTATAATACGTGTGTAAGTTAACATACAAACTTTAATTTATTTTTGTAAAAATATTAAATACCATGCCGTCACAAACAAAGTGAACGCACATTAAATAAGAAATATGGCCGGCAAGGATCTCTCCGCAAAAAGCTCGCAAATTTCGTCATCAATTATCATTATTAGGGAGCGAAGGCGAGCGGAGACGGAGCGTAATTGAGTTTTATAAATGGCGACGGCAGCCGTCGGCGGCTGTCATAAATACGCGCGAGACGCGGAACTTAACGTGCCGCCTGACATGTCGTGACGTGCCACCGAGCACCGTGGATACTCGTGATTTATGTAACTTCATATTTTTGTATTTAAAATTGGAATATTATTTTGGAGTTGACAGTGCATTGATAAATTATGTGGATGTTATTTGTTTCATAAAAAGTAAAACTGACTGAAATATTTTATGCCTAATGTGACCAATTTCCCTTTTCTCAATCACCTGTCCCGTTGTCCCCAGACAAAACTCCGGGACGCAAAATAGTCCCGTTTTCAGTTACTGCGCGAAAATTTCAAATTATAGAGCTCGTCAGATACGAGCGGTGCCTCGTTTTTTGTCATTAATAGTATAATATAAACAACTAGCGACCCGCCCCGGCTTCGCACGGTTTTTCTCAGCTTTTCTGTACTATAATATGCATGTATTATATATATAAACCTTCCTCTTGAATCACTCTATCTATTAAAAAAACCGCATCATAATACGTTGCGTAGTTTTAAAGATCTAAGCATACATAGGGACAGACAGACAGCGGGCGACTTTGTTTTATACTATGTAGTGATTAGTCAACATTTAATTGTAATAAGTTGCACTTTTCTAAATAAAGAACATTAAAAAGTTGTGTTTATTTCCTGTTAACTGACGTGTCTGTATACATAAACTCTTGCCCCGTTTTGATTTAAAAAAAATATGGTCAGCTTATATATTCCTAGATTTTTAGGCTCTCAAGTAGGTTCCTACAACTGCTGGAATACAAGGGTAAGTAAGCTGTTACGATCGTTGTGCTTCTGAGTTTCTTGCCGGAGTCTTCTCAGTTCAAGTGTATTCCGAACCGGTAGTAGAGTCTATTGTAAAACTGTAACTTTTGACATTCATAAGTGCCTTATTAGGGCCTAAACTGAATAAATGAGTTTTGATTTTGATTTTGATATATTTACTAATAAAGGGTACTAGGGAGAATTATGTATGAAATACATTTAAAATAACACAAATCCTAGGTAGCCATGGAAACGAGCACTGCGTAACACAAAATGAATGCGTTGGCTTCACCACGCCACGACCTGGGGTTCACGAGCTGATAGTAAAATAAATTGAATGATTTACACACGCCGTACTCCTTGGAGAACTGATACATACATGTATGAAGTAGCCTTTTAAGAATTACTGAACGGTGGCATCATTATTATCATGATGAGGTTTGGGTCATAAAGACGAAGATATATGAGAAATGGTGATGATTTTAAATTATGGTTTTCTCTGCATTCTTTGTTTCAAGAGATTTGTAAAAAATATGTGTTGTATAGAGAAAACATGACGAGGAAATTTTCATTAGTGACATCAGGAACAAATCGTGAATATAAAAGATTTTTTCTCTTATTTGGTCCATCCTGACAATCCGAGATCTAATAGAAAGGGAATAAGTAGTTTTCTTACGTAAAAAAAATATGCTGGGACATTTGTAATAAAAGTGCCATTATGCTATAAAATATTAAAATTGATTTTCTTTATTAAATTAAAATCAACATCAAATACTCATTTATTCAAAAGTTACAGTTTTACAATAGACTCTACTACCGGTTCAAAATATTACAAAAACCAAGCAACTTTCATCTATAATCTATACTAATATTATTATTGTCCGGTAAGGTTGGAGCAGCCATCAGAGGCTACCAACTTTAGTCCTTTAAAAAAAAAATTGTAAAGAGGAAAGATTTGATTGTTTGTTTGTTTGTTTGAAATAAATTTACAATTCGATTCACGTATTAATATTTTACAATTTTAGGCACTTGTTATTTTTTTAGTTAACGCAAACAAAAGGGATGTTATTATTTGTTTGTTTGCATTGAATAGGCTCCAAAACTACTGAACCGATTTGAAAAATACTTTCACTAATAGGAAGCTACATTATTCCCGAAGGTTATAGACTACTTTTTATCCCGGGAACGCGAGTGAAACTGCGCGGAACAGCTAGTAATTAATGTAAGCGTACAATCAATGAAATATCATGCATCCAATATTATCTCAATGAAACTATCATAAACAATGTTGAAACGGAACAACGGAAATATCACAACGTAGGCGTAGGAAACACACAACTGAATGTGGTTTTTTTTAAAGAAATACAATTTATAAATCATTTCATTTTTCCTCCAATCCCACACAATTGGATTACGCAATGTTTTTTACTTTTACATATTTTAAAACTAGGAAACTTCTGGGCCTGAAGTAGTAGGGCTCATGGTCATTGCTTTTGTGGAACATACTTAAATTTTTACATTGACTTTACCTGTTTGACCGCAATCTTTCGAGAAGAAATTGAGAAAATTTTCACTCAAGGAGCTTTTTTTTCTAAATTACACCCGTGTGAAGTCGGGGCGAGTCGCTAGTTTCAAATAAAATAGATAATGCTGAAGAAATCGTGTACGATTGATTTACATTAAAGAGTTTTATGCACCCTGCTACGAAACCCCAAAACTATTTCAAACGTAACATTTTCTCAATTATCATGAAAAAAACAAAGCGGTTCTATCATTATCATTATTACAGTCGCTATCACTCCCGTAACTCTTTGTTATCACCGACAAAGTATTCTTTGAAATCTTCCTATTTACATGTTACATTCATGAATTACTATTTGTTCATCTCAGAAGATAATTTTGGTAATGGATACGGTAATATTTTGTGCACAGTTAAGAAATATTGTTACAATAGAAATGTGTTTAAAATTAAATACACTTTTATTGACATTAGCATACACCGCATCTGCTTTACAATTAACGTTTCTCTATAAGTCTGAATTGAAAGTACGCTCACAGCACTGTCAGCATAATAGTCAATCGGACCTCTATAATAATTAATGTCACTATCATTGTTATTGAAGTAATGTCAATTTGAATGTCCTTGCTGTTGATTGGCAGCAGCGGCCGCCTCGATGATTTTTTTTATATGTATTTTGCATATTTGTAAATATTGTTAAATTATTGTATAACGGTTCTAATAATGACAATTTGAAGTTTGACCCTATTGACGACGTCACGCCTTCTGTCATGGATAATTTCACACTGATTTGAGATGCATCTTTTCGCTTTTAGCATGTATCGGACCACGCTAATTGTCATAGCACTTGTGACTCCAACTTATAGTAACCGCACAAGATACGGCGTCAAAATACCATATCCCATCTATACCGTTCACCACTCCAGGTTTTTATCGTCAGTTATCGGTCGGTCCAAGTCTGTCACGACAATAATCGTTAATTCTAACAGTCTGAACAATAACAGTTAAATTTACAGCGATATAACAGTTAAACGGTCGGACAAGGTGTCTTTGAGGCAGTAAATCGAGTGTCACTGTTAGATAACATTCTACGTACGGACACAGCTATGTGTGTGTGTTATCTATGTATAAGCTCGTGAGTTATACAATTAAAATGACTTTTGATGTGAGTTATGAAAATATACTATCACTTTTCATGCACACGTAGATGTGTGTTTGAGTTACATGAAATTGGGTAGTGAAAGTGTTAAGAATAAGGTACCTTAAATTACTTTTAGGGTCCCGAAATTTAAAAGAAAAAAACGGAACACTTATAGGATCACTCGTGTGTCTGTCTGTCCGAAAATAACTGAATTGGACACGGACGTGTACGTAAATAAATTAATTTCAAACATGGGGACTACATTTGAGGGGAAAATTTACCATTCTTTGACCCACTTTATCTCCGAAACTACTGGACCAAAAATATAAAGTACTTACAATAGGAAATTACGAAACATTCGGTACGCGAGTTATACTGGCACTTGTCGGTTTTATTTTAAGGCCGATTTTAATTTTAATTTCGCTTTCTGTTATCTTTTTTACAGTATTTTCATATTTTGTTAAGAAATACGATAAAACCAGGGGCGTAGCTACCGCCGTATCTGCCGTATCAATTATACGGGGCCCGGGGTCATAGAGGGCCCCGACGTGCGTCATAGAGGCAAAAGCATTAGAAAAACCAAAGTCATCATCAGCTATAAATGATTTAATAAATCAGTTTGCCGAAAAAAAGGCAAGGAGAGTGTATATTTAATTTGAATTGTTTGTAAAAAAAAAACTTTAATTTTATGCAAACATTTTTTTTTTCTTAATAATCTTTACCATTCATAAGGGCCCCCAAACATTTTTTTATACGGGGCCCCGCAGGGCCACGCTACGCCACTGGATAAAACATGCATGCATATACTCATTATCTTGACAACAACAGTAATGGGTTTAACAGCTACCAAATAGTTATATATATAAAGAGTCTGCTTCTGTCACGAGCTTTTACCCTCGGTCCTGTGGGGTCTTATTTTCCCGGAATAAAAAGTATACTCTATGTTCATCCAGGATTCGGTCTATCTATATTGCATCAGTCCGACGTATTTGAATAATTTTCTTTTAAAATCAACAAAAGCGCCATCACAATAGTAACAAACAACAATTAATCAAAAGAAATTAATAAACGGCGAGAGTTCAAAACATCAAAGAGTGATTAAAAAAACAAAATGATACATTTTTAAAGAAAGAAAAAACCATTATGACAATGAGTAACGATCCGTTGGAAGGTATTCTTCTAAATTAATTCTTAAGGGGCAACCATTTGTCTTCCCCTGGTACAAGATTAAGAGTGCTCGTGAAAAAACCGTCGGGGAGGCATTCGCTTTAATAGCTTAACTTTTCATCTGGCAAACAAATTAACAAGCCTGCCGGCTCTTAATGCAAATAAACACTGATTAATTGGAAACATTACTTTTTTTCTGTAACAATGTTTTACTTGGATGAGTCAGACTTAGGCTGAGATCTATAGAGCGTGCTTAGACTTTGCTCAGACTTTACTTAGGGCATCTTAGGGTATAAACCTACGTAATAAAGTAAATATTTGTGTGTTTTCATTTGTAGCCAAGTGTTTGGTAAGTCATCGATTAGTTGCCCTTAGCCTTTGCTTACACTCACAGAGATTCGAAGATTGTATTTTAAATACTTACCGACATTGTACGGTAAAGTCTGAGCAAAGTCTAAGTACGCTTTATAGATCTCAGCTTTAGACACAATTACACCGACGTCGAATAGCACTAACCCACGGGTTAAATGTGACAGAATTTGTCCTATAGAGTATCTATCAAATTGACATATTAGAAAGCTGCCTAAAAACGGGAGGTTGTTGGGAGGTAAAACGTTGCGAATGAAAGGTACCTGGTGTTGCAAGCATCTATAAGGCTACGTTAACCGCTTACCATCAGATGGGCTGTATGTAGGCTTATTTGCTATTTCTAATAATTATATAAGATTTTCGTGTCACAGTTTTTGACACCAAACTCCTTCAAAACGGCTTGACAAATTGTTATGATTTTTTTTGTGTATATTCGATAGGTCTGAAAATAGGTCGTTAAAACTAAAGACTTTCTCACGAAAGTCCCATAATGCCACCTCTATTTGAGAGGAATTAAGGTAGATTTTAATTAATTCCATGGAAATCCCTTTGTGAAACGGATTTTATGTTAAAATCGTCACTTAAAACCTTCAGGATTTTATTTTCTATGACTAGCTGGCCCCGCAGACAATATCTTGCCCTAAGAATAAAGGAAACGAGAACGTACCTACCTAACTACAACTACCTATCTACACTTTTCTACCTACACCTACCTACCTACCAATTTTTTTTTTTATAATAACCTTCTCCTGACAATTAACAAACACACTAGGGATATCTGTCCAGCCGTTCATGCGTGATCAAGGGAAATAGGAATTCATTCTTATATATAAGATTTCTGCAGTAAACCTGCTACACGCATTGGTTATATCGAGTACTTTCACCCCTGGTGTAAGTCCCTATTACTATCTACGTAAGTATAAAAATGCTATGTCACCAACACCATAAATTGCTCTTGCGATAGTAAGTCTCACTTAATAACCCTCCGACATAACTTATTTGTGATAAGTAGATATTTATTATTTACATCATGTTGTAGATAACTGCACTTGAATAGAAGTGACGAGAAATAATTACTTACATAGTATAATGTTTACTAAAATATTGGCCCCGATTCCGATTGTTGTTTACAAATTAAACTATGTAGACAAAAAACATCAGAAAGGGATATAATTTTGGTCCTATCAAATTAGTCTGATCTTATTTCAGTGTTTTTCAATATTTTTGAGTACGCGACCCCTTTAGTTAGAGCTTAATGCGGACTGGATGCGGAAAGCGGAGGACAGGGTGTTGTGGCGCAGCCTGGGAGAGGCCTATGTCCAGCTGTGGACTGCGATAGGCTGAATTATTTGATTGATTGATTTAAATGATTTATTTTGGGATCTATATAGATGATTAAAAAATCAAGTATGTAGGTAAGTACCTACACTGCAAAGATGCCGCGAGATCTGGTATTTTTATGATTGTATTAGTGTAAAACTTTCTCGAATACCTAGGTACAATTATTTTATTTAACTTGTAAATCTAGATTTACAAGTTAAATAAAATAATTGTTAGGTACTAATAGATAATTTAAATGAAATTAATAATAACGAGTATAAAAACACAAGGTAGGTTGGTACGTCATATCTGGTGCCAGCAGCCACACGGCATCAAAACGTGTCAATAGAAATAAAACTAAAACTTTTCATACATTTAGACCGAACAAGATAGATGTTTAATATGAAAAGATTAATTTTTTTGTTCGTGATTTCAGTAAATGTTGTTCATAATGATGAGTATAATAATCCCTGAAAATTTTGACGGTAATTAAAAAATCACCCAGCATACTTTTAAGAAACATTTACACAGAAATAATTAATTATCATCCCCTAAATGTCCGCGTGCAACCGTGCCAACTCAAAGAGCTAACTTTAAAGATATCATTAGTAATAAAACACCCGAAATCACCATTCCGAGGCATTTTTATGAAATCTGTCGTAGATGCTCGTAAGTCAAGTTAAATGGGGCGGTCTTTCGACGATATTCATGAGTTACGACCCGCAAATAAACCCTGAGAAATGTATGGAGCAGGACCATTATTCTTACATTCTCTTTTGGGAGTGTAATATATTGAATTGCTTTTTTCATGGGCGACTACAGATATTATATGCTTCTAGTATTATGATGTGAAATGTGTAATGCTTTTAAAATCGGTTCTCTGGTTTCCATAGTACTTTGACTCAGCTACTTCTTTTTTACAAATAGTTTGCCCTGGATGGTAATCGAACCCACTACTTGCAAATGGATAGGTGTTATGAACTGGCCTTTCAAGATAAGTAAGCAATGCTATTCTTTCCCATACAGGACATACATTTGTGTGCATGAACATGTCTGTTTGTCCTGAGTGAGGTGTAATATCTATTTAAGTATGTATTTACAAAAAGAAGTAGTATATCAGTTAGCTGGTTTCCATAGTACAAGCTCTGCTTAGTTTGGGATCAGATAACCGTGTGTGAAGAATGTCCCAGGATTTTTAAAGGATATTTATTTTATTATTACCCTTCTACATAATTTCAAATAACCGCGTGATTAGAAACTATATCGAATTTTCACAAACTCCCAATAAACTAAGGAAAATTCATAAATAACAACTGAAAAAAACATAATTTCCGTAAAAACCAACCACGAAGCTAAATAAACAAGCTATGTATCACGCCAGCGCTAACTTTTATGAAAGCTGTCTTGCACAGCAGTATATCACGTTAAATGGCTTAGGTTTTGTTGTTAAATTTGTAACTTATTGCTTGTGATGGAAGGCCGAATGACTCTTTGTATGAGACTGGCACGAACGTTTAGTTAACCGTTGGTTTATGTCATGGAAATATTTTTAAATCACTCCTACCCCGAAAGTATGGCCTAATTTGCCAGTGGGAGTTTATAATTCAATAGATAGTTCAAAGATAAGCGTAGTTCGACGTGATTATAATAAACAAGATGATCTTAAAGTTTCTTTCTTCTTCTCTCAAGACCCAACAGTGGTGACCCAGACGAAAACATCACGCAACAAAGGAAACACACTCCTAAAGAAGCTGCTCCTAAAGTGTGAAGGACACTACGCTTCAAACGTACCGAAAATCAAACCGAACCAAAGTACATTCCTAAAAAAACGATAAGTTTCCTTCAAAACAGCCAGGGCTCTAGACTATAGACTTCGCTAATATAACAGTCGCTGAAAGAATACCTTATTTTGGAGACACCAACCTAGCCTTTGGTTTTCGCAATTGGAAGCCATAATTGCAGATCAAAAACAAGGAAAAGACTACAAGTACACTATTATGGTCGTTTCAAAGCTACCTGTCAAAATTTAACACAGAAGATAACATGTCAGAATGTAACATTGACACAGAAAAATGATCTCAATGTCTTTGCTGAAAATGCAAGTGCAAATAGCAAACATGCGTTTAGAGATAATATCAGCAATCGTGAAGAGAATTTAAAATACAGACGCAGCAACTTCCGAGATAATTATCAACATTCTAGGTCAAGATTACAAAAAATGTTGCGTGTTACCATGAAATATTTGCAGAAAAATCTTTCAGATGCCAGCAGCCATGTGATTGGAAGCCTCAATCGCAACTTCAGGTAAACTAAAATTGGCACGGACCACGGCGGACCTCTTTTTCAAACTTTGCCTTTTATAATATTAGTAGGATATGCAGCAAATGGTGTCGATTCTGTTGATTACGAACTTAACTAATATTAGACAAGTCACCTCTCTTTCATGTTAACCTTATTGAAAAAAGACAGAACATTTTTAATGCTGTCAGTTTAATCCATGCCGTCGTAATGTACGGGTAAATAGTAGTGACCAATAAAGATCACGCTTAAATTCACGTTGAAATATGTGATCGGATTAAACTGACAGGACTAAAATATATTGCATCCCTTTCTAATATTTACTATTAGAAAGAGATATAGTGAGATTAAATTTATTTAGTTCGTAAACAACAGAATCGGCACCACTCATAATACGTACGGCGAGAAGACTTTAACTTTAGAACTGGGACTCCGAAGATCTTTCAAATGGACTTTCGTGATAGCTGACGTGAAGATTGATATTAGGAGCCGATTTTCTGGAGCAAATAATGGTTGGTCTCTATGGTCGCAGAAGTTACAGAGCTCTCAACGCCTGCAACATTATCAAAAGCAAATCAACACAGACCTCGAACATATTTAGTTCGACATGATCATAATAATTAAGATAAACAAGACTTTGAACTTAAGAGCCGACTAAACGGAAATAAATTAGTTTCTTCTATAACACGTTTTACCTGATAATGCTTGATTTATACAATATCAGTAATATTTATAAGTTTTTTTTTCGTAAGCTGATTTACCTTACATATTTAAAATAATTTATGAATCATCGGAATGATTTTGTGCTCGTCATTTTTAATAATAGATACCTATTTAAATATTTTATACAAAAGTCTAAACCTACCTTCTGTAAAAATATTTATGTATTTTTTGCCAAATTGAAAAGTTAAGGAATTGAACTGAATATTAGCCATAAGTGAGACCAGAGACAAATAAAACAGCTAAACGTGATAGAGTGTGATGAAATCTTTTTGGAGTTATCTTCCTTAGAAACTTATTTAATGAATTTTAGGTTCTAGCTTTAGTATAGGGTGAAACTTTTAAATTAGTAGTATAATTTTCAGGGATTATTGTTCTTATCATTATAAACAAAATTGATTATACACCAAACCTGATATCACGAAATAAATATCAAACTTTTCATACAAAAACTAACCTAAACTAATCTAGATAGATCAAAATGTACACAAACTAGCATTTATTATGAAAAGTAAATTACATTATCCAATCATTTGGATATTTCATAGTATTTAATTGATTCTACAAAACAAAACGAGTAAAATTATAAAAAGATCAATGTACCTTGAATTCAACACACCAACTGTTCCAAACAACTGTTCCTCGCACGCTCTTAAATATTAATGAGTACAAGATAATATTTTTTTTTTTTTTTTTTTTTTTTTTTTATTTAATTGGATCAACAAACAGTTTACACAATGTTTCTTATACATAAATATGAATACTAAAAATAATTCTAATTGTGAAACCCACACCGTTGACCACCAATTACAATAACAATGATGAGAGGTGAAGATTAATATATATATTTCTACTACAAAAAAAAAACAAAGATGAAAATGTTACTAAAAGAATAACAAAATAATAGCAATTTAACAATATAACAAAATAACAAGGGTAAGTATGTATAATAACTAATTTAACGAAACAAAAACTGTAAATAAATAATGGGCGAACGGATATATGGTGTTTATAGCATAATTAAATTAAAATAACAGTTAACAAAAGGTAAAACGACCAACATTAAAACACTGGAGAACAAGGAATATGATTTTTCAAAGAACTTCAAAATATTGAAATACTAGCCATAGATGTTTACGCAATAGTACTTATAATAACATGTGTAAAAGTGGTAGAAAATAATTTATATAAATATAAATAACATTAACAGCAAAATTACGCAATATGTGTAAAAGACAAATGGTACTATATAAAAGAAAAATATGACTTTCAAACCAAAATAAACGATATAAAAAAGATATAATATAGGGTATATCATCACAGAATACAAACCCAATTTCACTCATTCTTACGTATACTGTTTAACATTGCGTTGTGATAATAAACTGCCGAATTAAACACCATACTAAAAATTTATCAGCAAAAATAAAATATAAACCTTAAAACCATAATTTTAAAATAACTTTAGAATAAAAATATACGGTCATAAGATAAAAATACTAACAACGTAAAAATAATAATATCAACTAATTAAATATAATTCCCATAGGTACAAAAAAAAAAAAAAAAAACTCTTCTATTTCTCTTCTTTTAATTGTGCTATTATTGATTTTTTGTACGTGCCAATCTTCATTAAAAATATATCACAATTATTGAAGGTATTATTAAAACAATCCATTAACCTATACATGGGAGATCTTTTACCTGCATTTGAACGACATCTAGCTGTTGCAAACGTAGGGTTGGCACGTTTGCTACGACTTATTGACCTAAATGGAACTTTATATGATATTTTATTGATCAATTCAGTACAGTCAAATCTATTATGACAAATATCATATAGTAACATTGCATGCAGCTGTTTACGTCTGGATTCAAGAGTAAGAATATTAAATTTAGTAAGTAATTGATTATAGGATAATTTGGTTCTTCCACACCTGTAATTAATTGCACGTAAAAATGTCTTTTGGATGAATTCAATTTTCATAATATATTTAGCATAGTAGGGATTCCAAATGGCTACTGCATATTCTAGTTGAGATCTAATGAGCGATTTATATAAGTACAAGTAGGTGTGGGGATTTTTAAAATCTTTTCCCATCCGCATGACAAAACCGTACATTCTAAATGCTTTGTTCATAACTTTCTCCACATGAGCGTCAAGAATTAGTTTATTATCCAATATCATACCAAGGTCCTTAATCTTATTAACTTTTTCCAGACGCTCTCCACACAAATAGTAATTAAAGCCACTTTGGTTACGCTTTCGTGTAAATGTGATGGTCTTACATTTGCTGAGACTAAGTTTTAGCTTATTGAGGTCACAGTATGAAGAGAAATTGTCCAAATCCTTTTGAAAATCAATATGATCTTGATCATTGTTTATCTTATGATAAATTTTTACGTCATCTGCATATAATATAAATTTGCAAAATTTAAAACACCTACTGATGTCATTCAGATACAGAACGAATAAAAGAGGTCCTAAAATTGAGCCTTGAGGTACCCCAGAGCTAATAAATACGTCCCCTGACTCAAAACCTTTAATTACTACCTTTTGTGTGCGGTTTGTAACGTAAGATTTAAACCATCTCCATAAGTTTCCACGAATACCATTAAAGGCTAATTTTTCTAATAGCAGTTTATGGTCAACGCGATCAAAAGCTTTATGGAAATCGGTATAAATACAATCAGTTTGTATATTTTCATCCATATTCCTAAATAAATAGTCTGTATATATTAATAAATTCGAAACTGTTGAGCGTTGTTTCACGAAGCCATGTTGCTGTGGTATTATGAAAGAATGCAAACTAGGATATATAGCATTATGGATTAGTCTTTCAAAAACTTTAGAAAGCGCTGGCAAAATAGATACCGGTCTATAATTTTCCACGTCTTTTTTTGTACCTCCCTTATGAATAGGAACAATTCGGGCCGACTTCCAGATAGAAGGGCAAACTCCTTCCTGTAAGCATTTATTAAAAATATTTTGTATGGGTTTACTAATAGTCTTAGAAGCTGATTTAAGAAAATAGGGGGGAATGTTATCCACACCAAATCCTTTATTAGTATCTAAACTTTGCAAAGCTTTAGTGACATCTTCAACAGAAATAAAGATGTTGTTAATATTGAGATCCGAGTTACTATTGATCGGTAGATCTAAACCATCTATGTCCATATCTTCTGTAACAGAAGTCGTTTCAAAAACTGACTTAAAAAAATCTGAAAACAAGTTACATACTTCGTCTAAATTACTAGCCGTTTTATTTTTATAAAATATATCAGAAGGAATATTTACCTTATCCTTACAATTTGCTACATATGTCCAAAAATATTTAACATTTGTCTTGATGCTGTTTTCTACTGTAACCATATATCTATCAAAACGAATTTTCGATTGCAACTTAAGACGTTCACGGTACATTGCAAAAAGTGTGTAATCTGATTCATTTCTATATTTCTTCCACTTAATCCAAGATTTATTTTTATTTTTAAAAATATGTTTTAACGATGAGTCAAACCAAATAGGGAAATCATTCTTTTTTATCGTTTTTAAAGCAACATGTTTACGAATAATGCTATAAATTTTTTCGTAGAATAGATCCACCGCAGCCTCGGCGGAAAGCTCACTTGTCAACAATTCATCCCAATCTGTATTTAATATTTCTTCATTGATCAAACTATAGTTGGCATTTTTGAAACAGTATCGTGTGTGTTGAAACGACTGGCAACAATTTTTTTTTTCAGAAAAAGGTACCATAACATAAAATGGTGGGTGATGATCATCTTGAGTTACCAATGGGATAGGTTTAGGAAATAAAGTATAATTGTTTACATTTGTGATGCAGAGATCCAAAGTAACGTTGTTAATATTTTTATAAGTGTTAATTTGACTGCAATTAAACAGTGATATAAAATCTAATAAATGGTTAGCCGATTGTGATACATTAGATGTCGAAGGGAGTCCTAAACTGGATTCCTGATCACTCCAAATTATAGTCGGTAAATTGTAATCCCCAAAAAAGCAAAAATTCGCTGACTGATACAGATTCAACATTTCTCTTAAATATTCCATATAGCTTTTATATATATCACTTGTCTGGTTAGGCGGAATATAGACTGCATTAAAAATATGAACATTTGTGTAAGCCCTAATCTCAATTGTGATGTGGTCAATGAGTGAAGAGATAGCGGGCGCCTTAGGTGGGGCGAGTACCTGTGACGCGATAAGCGGTCGACGCACTGCAATCAGTACCCCGCCGCCATCCCGGCGTCCGCTTGCTTCACGGTTTCTGTCACATCTATAGACGCTATACCGAGCATCTATAAACTCATTATCGAAAATACCATCATGCAACCACGTTTCGGACAGTATTATAATATCGTATGCATGTATGAGGATGTTCATGTAAATGGTATGTAGTTTAGTCCTTAGTCCGCGACAATTTTGATAATAAATAGTCAAGTTATCCATTTGAACATAAATAAGTTATTAGTATTATTAAATAATTGTTTTTATTTCTCATGATGCAGGACTCGAGTATTAGTAAATATGTAATAACAGCCTCATTGTTTTTAGTAAAATAACGCTTCATAGCCATATAAAATATAATACCCATATACCTATATAGTAGAACAATCATAAATTGATTAGAAATAGTAATCTTTAATTCACATATTAGATGCACCACCACCTTTACAAAACATACTCTTAAAAAAACATAAGTGATTTTTTTTCGAAGTTTGTTCATTAATACCCTCTTTGCCATGTTAATACAAAGTATATGATGAGAATGAGTGAAACTTAACATTTTGTGCAGTTTTCGATACGTAGTAACAGTGGACGTATTAATTACAACATACATATTGAAAAGAAGAGCTTCATTTAATCCTCCTAATGTCTTCCAAGTTTCGTATGGCAACAGCCGGTGAGTTGTCATTTTTTCGAACAAGGATAGTGCCGTTCTTAACCCAGACGTATTTGTGTTCATGGGCTTTGGCTTTATCACGACATTCCCGAAACAAAATCTTATTTTTCAAGGTTAAATGCTCATTTACATAAATCTGATGAGATGGTCCTGAAATAGATAGCTGCTCGGTATTAATTCCTTTTCTTACACGACAGGCTGCAATAAAATTCTCACGCATAATTCTGGTCGCGAATTGAACAATAATGTTCCTAGGACGAGCATCCTTCTGATTGGCATGTGGAACACGATGAATTGCAGTAATATCTGTAGTCTGCAACTTTTGACTTACTATAGTTCCCAGATTTATCATAATATTAATTAGATTTTCTCCTCTTTTCTCTGGCAGGTTAGAAATTTCCGCATTGTTCATTCTAGCCTGTTGTTCCATCAACGATATTTTATGTTCAAGTGAAACAATTCGTTCGGATGACTCCGATGCGTCTAGCTGCGAGAATTTACCTTCAAGTGTTTCAATGCGTTTTCGCCCTTCAGTTTCGAGAGATGCTATGCGAGAGAGAGACGGCTATATTAACACAGTGTGTTACCCTTGAAATGATAAATTCGCACTAAAAAACTTGCACGGAACAATGACACTTATAATCGTTAAAACTAGTATTCAAACTCTTTGCAGTTTTTTAATATTTTTGAGATCAACTAAATACACTTCCACTCTCAACGAGATAGTGACGACGAATGATGAATGATGAATATTAACGAGACTATGTCGAACATAGCCTCGATATGTAAATAAGGCTTTTTCGTATAGCCAAGTATGCCTGCGCACAAGTGCTAGTCACCGCCTGAGGTATGTGAGAGGCAGGACGGGGTAGGTAGACAAAGGTAGGTAAACGCAACAAAAAAAGAAGCCTTGCTGAGTTTCTTGCCGGAGTCTTCTCAGTTTAAGTGTATTCCGAATCGGTGGTAGAGTCTATTTTAAAAATTGTAACGATCGACATTCATAAGTGCCTTAACAGGACCTAAACTGAATAAATGAGTTTTGAGTTTGAACGTCACCTTCGTGCCTTGGTCGGTAATACCTCCAGTATTGCTAATGGCGATAGGCGAGGGTAACCACTTACCATCATACCGTCTGCCTGCTTGTCAGCCTTCTGACATAAATATCAAGCTAGTTGGACTGGCTTGTCCATGTTTTGTCAATCGCACCCCCTTCCTCTGTTCTGACACTCACCTGACACGTACCTTAGGCGGTAACTAGCGCAGAATATAGATGCAGTTGACAACTATGTACATCGAAACTGCCAACTGACTGCGCAGTCGGCGTGCAGTTGACGTTTAAAACTGCACGCCAACTTCACTCAACTGCTGCAGCCGTTTGTTAAGACACTAATTGTGTAGTTAGCAGATTATCAAAGTCATTCGAGGTCCTTCCACTTAAAGATCAAATATTTTCAATTTGCACAGGTTTGTGTGCAAGGAACAAATAAAAGATTTCTTTACATCCATAAAAACTTTCATATTTATGATATAAGTACGAACGTCTACACCTGACAAATATGCCAAATACCCAAACGGAAAATAGCCAAGTGAATTGTCGGCATTAAAGGTGTAGGAAATTTATAAAAAAGGATATATACATTATAATACTATAATATATTATAATATTATTACAAACAATTGAATTGGATTCAAAATGATATCGTCATTCATATTATATAGTGTTAATTTTATTAATTTAATGTCAGTCGATGTAATGATAAGCAATATTAATACGTAATTGGCCCAAAACGCCTCCGGTATAAACCGCAAAATCGGCGCAGAAAACAATTTGCAACAAAAACAAACCTGTTATACGAATACTTAATTAAAACGCAAATTGGCGACCACGACCCCTGTGTCAGGGGACCGTATAGTGATGTGACGAGTGCGAGTATAATACATATTTGTCGATAGTTTTAATTAGGCTGTATTATCTTGCAATATTTTTCTAGACATAAAAAAAATATCCTATATTTAGATTAGTAACAATTATTAATATGAATTATATATTGGAGTATGAACTATGAAAAGAAACAGCTAGAAAAACTTAGGAAAATTCAAACTTAGTAATAAAATAAAGGAAGTGCCTGTTTTAAGTATATTCGTAACTAGCTATAATGATTTATGTATATATTATACACTAGCTGTTTCCCGCGGTTTCACTCGTGTTCCAGGGATACAAAGTAGCCTGTACCTACGGGGATAATGTAGCATACTATTAGTGAAAGAATTTTTCGATTCGAGAAGAATATTTAATCGGACCAGTAATTCCAGAGATTAGCGCATTCAAAAAAATAAACAAACTCTTCAGCTTTATTATTAGTAGGTATAGTTAGAAGATTATATTTATTAAATGGTTTCTATGTTCTCCATTCTACAACCTATCTCAAAATTAGCCCACCATAACTTCCTGCAAACAATCTCGACAAATTAATCCAACATAAACACTTGTCCGTCAACATTCTGGTATCCGATATCGATGAGTATCCCAACACTACTAAAGCTCTCGGTTTTGCATAATAAACGTGCAAAATTAGCATAAAATCACTTGCCATCGTCGAGCCCGGGTAACAGCTAACCTATTTGACTTGCAAAAAATCGCCCCTTCGGCTGCTGTGATTGGTTTTCATGGCACATTATTTCACGTCATTTTGAGCTGATAATGTTGTTTATGATATTGATATTTCAATATTTATCGTGATAGTGACTCTGGAGGTGCCGATTGGAGGAAGATTGTGGTTTCGAATCCTTGTACTGAAGTGATTCGGGGGGAGACCATATCACAACAAAGTCGGCAATCAAGTATATCTTCAAGTGTATTCCGAACCGGTAGTAGAGTCTATTGTAAAACTGTAACTTTTGACATTCATAAGTGCCTTATTAGGGCCTAAACTGAATAATGGTACTTTGATACCCCCTTATAAGCTCTAAAGACTCTACTCATGCGCAGGAATACTTCATCCATACTTATATCATCCATCCATCCCTTTTACACTTAAACCACTGAACCGATCTTTATGAAATTTGGGGCGCAGGTAACCTATGATAAGGAGAAGGACATAGGCTATTTTCATATCGGGAGCGCGGTTGAAACCGGGGGGGGGGGGGGGGATAGCTAGTTATTTTATACTGTAAGGTACTTCCTCAGTCGAGCTGCTCTTCGAATAAATGCTATGCTGTACCTCTCTCAGCACTTAAGTTATTTATGAATTTTAGGTCCTTAACACAACTAGTTTACCTAATCATCACTTTGCCCTTCACCACCCTATAATTTCCCTATTTTTTTCCAAATCAACTAACCGCATGTTATTATTTGTAAACGGTGTGTATTAGACATAATTAAACCGGCCCCTAATAACATGAAGTGGGACGCTAATAGTTGGGTTGGGACTCTAATTTGTTATTAGAAATCCGTCGCGTGAACTGCTATAACTTTTGCCTTGTTACATAGCAAATTGACTGTTTTGAATTCTTTCGAAATTTAAAATTACCAGTGACCCATAAGGGTTTGGAGTTTTTATTATGAACTAGCTGGCCCAGCACACGATGTCTAGATCTGATTATAAAAAATCTGGGACCTACATACCTACCTTTCTACATACACCAACCTACTCCTATCTACCTACCCCTACCTACCTACCCCTACCTACCTTCACCTACCTAAAAACAACAAAAAAACAATTAGCAAAATCGGTCCAGAAATTCACGTCCCACGTGATCCCGTGACCAAGGGAAATAGGGATTTTAATTTCAGAATAAATATTATATCGTATTTAGAAATTATTAATAAACATAAACCACATACAAATACTTAGTTTTTATAAAAACGAATTATAAAAAAAAATACAAAATTACAATTTAAAATTTTATACAATGTTAAGGGTCTTTCCGTGCATAGATTTCATTTATAAAAAATTATGTTCAAAGTTTAAGTGGAAAACAAAACTTTGTAAATTCTCAATATTTTTTATGATCGCTCGCAGATCAATCAATGGCCGACCCATCATTTGCCCTATCCGAATATTATAGGTACTCATCTTTATAAGCAAGCATCACTTATAATAATAACTGTCATATTATATAAACTACCACTTGCCAACGTTATTAATACTTTTAAGAATGGTAAGTGAGCATCATCGAACATCGATGCACGATTCGATGCACCTTAAATTCATGGCAGATAATCTATTTATAACGGCTGGACCGAATTGTATGATTTTTGTGTTTTTGGAATTGTCTTCGTCCGGAATAGGATAATAAGTTAAAATATAGAAATAATTAACGTAAAAAAAATATAGAAAGATATCCAAATACATAAAAAATACTTAATTAAATCGAAATGTTACATTGTTAGGTAGGTGTGTGTAGGTAGGTAGGTCCCATTTTTTTTTATTTTCAGGGCAGGACAATGTCAGCCGGGCCAACTAGTCTTAATTATTAAAAAATGACCAGTTTTTATAATTGACAAATAGTTTTGAAGTTATTTGTGAAAATAGGCGAAAATTTTTCTTCCTCCCCATATTTCCAAAACTACTCAGCCAAAAAAAGTTCTTTACCTATAGATTACAGGAAAACCTGGTAATTTAAGTAACATAAGAAATTACGGAACCCTGGGTACGCACGAGTCAGACTTGAACATGTTTGCTTTTTTTTAATACAAATATTTATTTTTTTATCCACATCAATTATTTTTATTCAAAATCGACCAATGGCTTGCCACTTTCACCTAAACTTCATACACTATTATTTTCTTGCACAAAAACTCCTGTTTCCAATAACAAAAGATATTGTCGGTACAAATAGTACGGAGTAAAACCGCAACACCACCCCCAAACATTTGGGGTACTATTTCAAAGGGCCATTACGTCCTACACATAGAATTCACTGTAATATCTACAAAGGAATTATCACAAAGGGATGACTGTTCAATGTAGTGCAACATTAACTAATGTGGCTTGTTTGTTAGGGTTGTGTACCAGTGTGGAAGGGGCGAGCTATATAAAGCGAAGCGAGTTTTCTTTCCATGTTAGCTACCTGTGTGCCAAGTTACATATAGATTGATTTGGCTATTAAGATATCAATGAAAAATTTTTTTTTTTTTTACTATGTGTATGCCTGTTTGACCACAATCTCACTGTGGTCAGTGATGATGTGGCCGATGATGGTAAGCACACAAAGCCTAGAAAGGAACTGGCACTCAAGTGCAGCTGTCGGAACACACCGAAAGGTGCTTGGCCATATCAAAAATATAGAATAACAATGTAAACTAAGACTTCAACTCAAACCCATAAATCATTTATTCAGTTTAGACCCTGATAAGGTCTAAACGAATGTAACTTATGAACGTCGTTACACTTATTGACTCTACCACTGGTTCGGAATACACTTAAACTGAGAAGACTTGGGTTGATAAAGTCTTGAGTGATTTGTCCCATCAATAAAATCATCTTCATCATCAGTAAAAGTTGTTCATAACGATGAGTACAATAAATAATCCCTAAAAATCTCAAGATGGCAAAAAAACATTCAGTATAGCTTAGCATACCATAGCTCACAATACGCCATCATCCTTCCTAAAAAAATGTCCAGAAGACCCTATTCCATTGAAGCTTATTGACGAGTACTCAACGAGTGTCCCGCATTTTTGCGCCACTAAGTACCCTATTATGATCACCCTAATGTGACCAAGCGTATTATGTCATTCGACACTCGTGTCCTCACATGTCATGGATTACTTGACGTGACAGTTATTCTGGTACAACTTTATGTTAGCTGCTAACGAATGATGACTGAATTTGAAGATATATCCTGGGATGGTGGACTACACACGGTTATCTGATCCCAATTGATATATTTTGTAATTAGGTATATATGTACATGCTTATATACAGATAATATATACTTTATAATTATTTACACCATTTTTATTATATACTAGCGTTCCCCGCGGCTTCACTCGCGTTCTCGGGATAAAAAGTAGCCTATAAACCTTCAGGGATTTATTCTATGCTATTAGTGAAATCATTTTTCGAATCTGACCTAATAAGTAAACACCAGAGATTAGCGCGTTCAAACAAAGAAACAAACTCTTCAGCTTTATTATTAGTATATAGATTTTATAGCATAGCTTTACTCAGTACAGGTACCTAACAGAATTCAATTCAATTATCGAAGGCTCAAATCAATTGAGGCCCTCGAGATACTAAATTTGTACATAAGGTCTTTATGAAACACAAAGCGAGGAAGCTAAAATTATCATTTCAATAATTAAATCATTAAATAGTTTCTGCGATAAGGCCAATAAAACTTAAAACTCATTTAATCAGTTTAGGCCCTTGATATGTCACCGTCACTTATTTTATAAGGCTAGTGTGTGTATAGCCAGTGATGACTTACGGAGCAGAGACGTGGCCGCTTACGATGGGCCTCATAAGAAGGCTCCAGGTCGCTCAAAGAGCAATGGAGAGGGCTTTGCTTGGAGTTTCCCTGCGAGACCAAATTGAAATGATGAGATCCGCTGGCGAACCAAAGTAACTGACAAAGAATTGGCAAACTAACATAGCAATAGGCGGGGCACATCGCTCGTAGAACCGACGGCCGCTGGAGCAGAAAGGTTCTCGAGTGGCGACCACGAACTGGAAGACGCAGCGTGGGCAGGCCCCCCACGAAGTGGTCCGACAATCTTGTGTCGCGGGAAACCGTTGGATGCGGGTAGCGCAAGACCGGCCATCGTGGAGATCCTTGCGGGAGGCCTTTGTCCAACAGTGGTTGTCCGTCGACTGACATGATGATGTAGTCACTTATGAACGGTCGAAAGTTACAATTGATCTACCACCACTTCGACAACAGCCGAGCACCGATCGACAAGGCCTACAATAAGGTGGCTCATTACATAGAGGACAAGAATACATGGTTGTAGTAGCTTCTCTCTGCACTTGCGGCCCCCTCAACAAGTGACAATTGTATGAAGTTTATGTGTATTTAAAACAAAACTGAAACTATATAAATTCAAAAGAAAGATCCAGAAAAAGAAGCCTTGCTGAGTTTCTTGCCGGAGTCTTCTCAGTTTAAGTTTATTCCAAACCGGTGGTAGAGTCTATTGTAAAAATTGTAACTACCGACATTCATAAGTGCGTGAACAGGGCCTAAACTGAACTTTCTAGGGTTTGTGTGCTTACTACCATTGGCCACATCATCACTGACCACGGTGAGATTATGATCAAACACAGGCCTATACATAGGCATATGTTAAAAACACCGTGGTAAAAAAAAAACGAAAGAAAAAAAATTCTTATAGAGCAGAAATTGCTTTGCTGCCCTAATACTCCAGCTAAGCTATATTTGCTAAATACATCCAGCTGATGAGATGATACAATGACGGTCATTCGACTCCATGGTTTCGTATATCGTATACAAATAGGATTTTCCTGTGCATTGAATGGGCATCCCTTAGCTGGGATGTTTTTACGGTGTTTCCTTGCATAATGGGATTTTAATATCATTGAGGGTGCATGGAATATGCACAATTCATTTGTAAATGTTATCCCTTGTTATTCTGTTTGATGGACTGTCAGATACTTTTTTATATTAGTTCTCTAATCTAATCTAGTGGAACATTCATGTGCCAAAAAGAGATTAAGGTCCAGTTGTATCGACTGACTTTGACATACCTGTAATAGTTATAGTTATATATATAGGTAGGTACCAGTGGCGAGGGGTGAAATTCTGGCAAGGATAAGCCGTTCAAAAAACATAAAATTACAGTGTATTTTAAGCATGATACAAGTGGCTTTGAAATAATGAAAATGTGGGACTGGAATTTCTAAAAGGTAAGCTGATGAGAATCGGCTTGTATGGACCCTTCGCCACTGGTAGGTACTAGGTACTAATAATAAAGCTGAAGTGTTTGTTTAGACTGAATAAGAATAAGAATAATTTATTGCTAAACTCACACACATACATAAAAACCTACCTTATACCAATATTGCGACGAGAAAATACAACCCCAGTCTTAACTTTATTTAAACGAAAAAGTGTAAGTTTCTTTGGAAATACCTACTAGTGAACTGTGGAGCGGATATAGTACCTATCTACAACAATTTACGAACTATTATTGTTTACCTACTCTCTTCATAAGCTAGAATTTCAATTACTTTACATAGTAAATCTCATAAATATTACGTCAATACAAAAAAAAACATAATCAATTAAAGAAGCAAGATTAGATCTTATAGCGGCTTATACTGTAATAAATAAATGAATAACTTATACCCCTAGTTTTATATCAACAACAAAACACTTGGAAACACAACTCTATGTCTTAAAAATTACGAGCTATTTACATATTACAATCACGAGCTTTATACATAAAGGGTAAATTAAGGTTATCCACACACTGAGCAACAACAATGGGTCGTTCTCGTCACAGAGCTGTCAAAATGTATCCAAGCGAGTAATTAGCAGTCGTCAGTTCGACAATGAGTTGTGTCAAGAGGGGCTCCCTAATCCGATTTTTTATTATGTAAAAGTTTCAATGCGTGCCGCGTTGAATTTACATTTTATAAGTATGTAGGTAGTGAAACGTAATTTTAAGTGACATTGATTTGAAAAATATTTTTTTTATGTAGATTTTCAATAATTTATTTATGCGTAAATTATTTAGCTGAGTATAAACAAATATTGTGTTTATAAAGATAAATACTTAAAAGCAAGTAAGTATCTATTTAATCACAATTATATTTATCGACTCCAAAATTTTATAGACCACAAAAAAATGCAATGGGAATGAAATCTTTTAACAAATAATTAACACGTGTGTAACAATCCTAATCCAGCCTCAAAAATCAACATTTCCCGTCTTTTCACACGATATTGTAATGCAAGTAGCCAGATATTACGTAAACTGTCAAAGTGACAATAGAATAACAAGGTTTCGGCTTACAACCGGCAAACATTCAACAATGGCAGGATTATAGTTGCCAACTAGATTTAATACAACCCTTATGTGATATGCTTTAAGAGTGATTTCCCCTTGCGTTTTGAATTGTAATCTGATCAAAGATAAGCTTTGGGGAGAGGAGCTTACCATTGAAGCGGGGAATTGATTTTTTTTGACGTCATGTTACTCGATAATTATGTTTAGAATTATACTTTATTCTAGAATGTATTACGTTCTTAGTATTACGTATTATTGTTTGTTGATCTTTATCAGTCTCGTTTCAAATTCAAATATGTAACGTATTTGTTTTTTGTAACCGCCATCGGTATTCAACATGTCTTACATTATTTCCTCAGCGTGTTATGGTCTAGCTAGTAGCTTCCGCTCGCGGTTCCCGCGATCGTTCCAAACTTTTCTTGTATATAAATAAAATATGCTTACCTGACCTGTCGCCAAGTACCTACCGGTGTGGTCCGACAGCTGCATATGAGAGCTAGGCTTTGTGTGCTTTCCACCATCGGCCACGTCATCATTGACCACTGTGAGATGGTGATCAAACACAAGCCTATAATAGTAAAAAAACATAGAGGATAGGGTAATTCGTTCCTCGGTGGTACCAACAGATATGCGTCTTACACAATACATTTCAAGTACTCTATTAATAAGCAAACTAGAATATACCTAATAAAATGTATTTATGAGTTTGTTTTTCACATTGCTTAATATTGTCTCATAGGGTAGGGTTGATAATTGTTATTTTTAGGGTTCCGAAACTCTAAAGAAAAAGAAACGGAACCCTTATAGGATCACTCGTGCGTCTGTCCGTCTGTCCGTCTGTCCGTCTGTCTGTCTGTGTGTCCAAAAATATTTTCTACAATTTCGCGATATATATTATGAACTAACGGTGTTACGGTACGCACAATGGTACGGTGACAGATACATAATAGGGATGATGACTGGATAAAAAATAATTAATTCTATTTAGTCCGACACTTAGGTTATCAAAAAATATTGAATACCTAGTGGGGAGTTGTGACGTCATCTCTCTGTAAAAAGTGTACTAAGACGTGATGTCACGCAAAATTTTAACGGACTGTATCTTCTCTTTTTTTTGTTTTCGGAACTGAACAAAAAAAATCATGAGATATCTAACTGACGGACTATTTTTTTTTTTAGTTATCATCCCTATTGATTGCCATAAATAAATATAACTTTTTTCTTTTTCTTTCAATAAACATATGGAGAACGCGGGTGAAACCTTGGGGATATCTATTTTCAATATTTGAGGAAGACACACAACCCTATCTTAGAGTTATAACAGTAAATCGTATGCCAATTACAAACATAAGAACTGAATTTAAAGTACCCACTAACGATATGTTAAATAACGAATACCTACGTTTGTCGATGTTCCAACAATGGTATAAATTGTCAACAGACAGACGGACTGGCAAAACAAACCTATTGATGGTATATATTAACAATAAATCTAATTTATTGGACGTCTCATTCGCATCCGCTGTGCTTTGCATTACAAACCTTTATATTTTAAACTTCATTTACTAATTCAATTTACTATGACACAGCTCGGAAGAACAGATAAAAAATATCTTGTGTTTTTATGGAGACAAAAGAGTCTGGTGACCACACAAGTCGATCGGAAAGTGACAAAAAGTAAATGTACTTTACTAGGTTTTGACCTGCGTTTTGATAAACCCTATCGCTATGCATAAATTCACGCAAATACACAGCTTCATTGCCGAGTGAAAGAAATATAAATAAACAAACAAACTATCACATTTTTATATTCTAACAAAGATTTTTGAAAATACATTTTTAACCGGGGGTAAAATAGGGGATCGCGGCTGAAACCGCGGGGCGGAGCATAGTATAAAACGTATACATTTATCATAAAATCGATAGAAACCAATCATCTTTAGCTCACAAAAGGAAATATAATGATACATACTTCTGTAGCATTATTAAAATCCAATTAATTTTCAAATGGATAACTAGCAAGACATAGACGTCAAAGACCAGTATAATTAGAGTAAAATGAAACGTGGCCTATTGTCATTGGTAAGGCTGAAATTATCACTTCAGTACCTATTGATTTGTGGTTTGTAATCATAAAATCAATATGCTATAATGACAGTAATGGACTGGCTGGGAATTGGAAAAGCCTTTGTTTTTTATCTGTGACGCACGTTATTTAGGTGATACATTTTATTTCCCTTGCTATTAACTTGTCACTAGGCGTGTCAGATTCGATTGCCTTGAATATTTTTGTAGGCGTATTTTTTACATGGTGGTACCATTATACAGAACAATTTGAATAACACAAAAACATATTTATGTGAATATACAGGAATGGTATTTTAGCGTGAATCCTACGGATATTGTGTATCAATATCAGGTCCCTGAGCACTAATGATAGGGACCTGTTGGTTTTGTTGACAATTATTACAAATCACAATGCAAATAATTCAGAAATGTAGTGACTGACAGGGCAAAATTGCCATGTTAGTAGGCACTCGAGTATCTAATAGATATTCAGACTTACATTGCAGCGTATTTTAACGTTAAACTAATAATTTCTTTAAAAATAATTGATTGAAATTATTTTAATATTGTTTTCTACTCTAAAATATTTTTTCATGATCTATATAGTGTATATCAATCAAAGCCCATTTGACTAACTATACCATTTCTAAATAAACCGTTACGTTTATAAACTATAAATTCCTTCAACATGAATATTTATTTATCAATGATTTATTAATATTGAATAGTTCTAAAAACTTTTAGTTAGACGCCATAACAATACACCTAACAGTACAGGATTATAGTAGAATATATTCATATACAATCAAAATACCTAAGTACTGTGCTACAAGGATCTTTTGGCAGTTTAATGACATCGGCAGGAGGACGCATTTTTTATATTTCAATCTTCAACATTGTCCACAAAACTGACACTTACACTATTCAGACAGTCGCTAAATCAACCTAAAGGAGTCTAAAGTGTTGCAGATTTTAGGAGCACGCCTCCGCTATGGGACAGGCCATTTCATCAGGTAATAAAACATTCGGCGGGGTTACTTTTCAGGTTGAAATATGGGGTTAGGTCGGGTGAGGCCGCGGGGTGCGGGAGGTCGGCAATACATCACCCTGGGGTGAAACAAGGATTACTCTTACATCGACTTTGGCTTGTTAAAGCCGGAAAACTTTTGCGTTTTCCGGATTTTTTTACGATTCAACGGGAGTTTTTTCATTTGATTGCCGAGGGTTCGTGGCGTTTGATTTTTAATGAGTTTGTTTTGGCTTCATTAAATAGCTGGGTAGGTGGGAAATTTGCACTGTTCGTGGAATCTTTTCAACTGTTATCACGCTTTATTATTCCGTAGATTCAAGAAGTCTGCTTTAGAAAAAAGATCTAAAGCTGGAAGCTGTGTGTGTGTCAATGTACTCGAAGTTGAAGCATAATCACTTTAAAGGTGTTTGTGTGCAGTGACCGGCGGCTATCTGTGCCTCACACAATATAACCAGACAATGCGTCCGTCATAAAAATAGTCTAAGCAAATGATTTTACAAGAGATGGTTATTATTGTCAACAATGGACAAGGCAAACTATGATAACTGGCTCCAAGCGAAAAGGTTTAAAAAAAACTGACATTGCATCAATTTTGTTGATGGTACTTTCTTTTCCACAACGAATACCAAAGATAACAGCAAGATAGGTATACATAGTGTTGCGTACGTATAGATATAAATTGAGAGAACAGCAAGCCTTCAAATTTGAATCTAACAACACAGAACTGAGGTGTGCCATCCAAAACGAAGAGAAATAAAAAGAAACGTCCTCGTCGCCAGTAGTTAACAGTCCCCTGCTGAATATTCATAAAGATAAACTGAATTTATGCGATCATAAAGAGCGGCTACCAGTGATAAAGAAAGTTGTTTCGCTTGAATTATTTCGTCGCCCTTTTTTTGCATTTTTTTCTACTCCTGAAACACTCCGTGCTGTTTCGGAATTGTCCGCGGTTCTTTCTTTTTTATTACTGTTTTTCAGACCTCAGGTTTAGATTAGGGACCTTGGATTATGTGCGCTTGTTGAGATTAAGGGAGAGATTACTTGTGTTGTACTAAAATGTTTGTTTTATGACCATTATTCCTTCTATCTTGTCTTTCGCATACAAGCATCTCTTTCGTTCTTTCTCTGCTTTTTGTGTACATCAAATCATATTCATCACTCTATTAGACAAACTAGTATGTATAATTCAGAAGTAACAAGTGTATTTGTCCTGAGTTCTAACTGTACATAAATGCAAATGTATCCTTGGTAAGATAAGTATAGGAATCGAACGTGCGACCTGAGTGGTAATAGGTTCTTATGCCTGTCTTAACTAATAATAAAGCTGAATAGTTTTTTTGTTTGAACGCGCTAATCTCTGGTATTACTGGACTGATTTTAAAAATTCTTTCACTAATAGGAAGCTACATTATCTGCAAAGGTTGCAGGCTGCTTTATATCCCGGGATCGTGGTTGAAACCGCGGGGGACTACTATGTAGTAGTAATCTAAGCTTCTAGACTTAATGTGGTTACCACCATCGACCACATGATCTCTGACTACGGTGAGATTGTGTTCAAACACAGGCCTATATACCAACATAGAAAAAAAGCGCAAGCTTGCTTGCAAAATGACTATTAATTTTCTAACCGTGAGGATCTGTCAATGGCTTTCTGTTGTTTAAGTAAAACTCTATTTTATTATATAAGCTGTAGATCTTCCTTTAATAAATAAATAAATAAAAATCTTCACTATTCTAATATAATAAATAAAATCTGTCAACATATTTAGTACGAGATATATCCAGGTGTATCACAGATTAGCGAGTGTTCCCCCACAGCTGGGGTGGGGGGAGGATATACAGTGCAAGGTGTCAAGTGGGGAATGAATTTGTCAGCTTGTGATTCTTCGCGGCCCGCCCTGCCATATATCACCGGAGGGAGGTGCTACTCGATTCACGGGTTGAGGATTATCAGGACGATTATTTTAAGATGTTACTGGACTACTGTAAAGGTTCGTACTGACCAATCTGAATGCAGAATATTGAGTATCATGAAATTTCTTTGAAATCATATCTTTTCGTAGTATCTATAGGTAGTTATACTACAAACTGCAATCACAAATAGAAAATCTGTTGTTGTTCTATCTGAAGATTTATAAGTGGAAGGTCTATCAGTTCCACTTAAGAGCACATTATCATCTCGAGGTCAGATCACAACAAAGCATTAAACCCTTTGTAGAGACACATTATGTCCAGTCATCATAATGGGTTAGCATAAGTGTATCGGCTAGTTCAGTTATCGTACCACCGTAAATTACCACGCGCCCGTGACCACCTCCTTAGTACAGTAGCCTTTGTAAATTGAACCTTATCAATGAGACTTGAAGTTAATTAAAAGATTGTGTAAATCATCTGTGACTATATTTCCCTATATGTAACCCTTCAAATGCTGCGATATTAAAGTTTACTACAAGTAATTCAACGGGGTAAAAGTGACCCGTCATTTTGTGCCGAGCAGTGGCTTCAGGAGAAGGCGCGTCCGAGAGATTTATCGCATGATGAACAACTTCCTTCATAAAACATGGCCGGGGGCAGTCGACGCCCCGCGACGCGCCGCGCACAATACTGTTTTTGTACACATTACGTCTTCTCTTTTGTTACATTGTCAAGTTTCTGTGACATTATTATCGTTTTAATCTTCTTTTATGGAATTTAAATTAGTTTGTTTTATGTAATTATGCAAGAGATACCTACATAATTTCAATAGTAAAAATCCTGAAATAAATGAGAAATTATATTTATTAAGCTTAGGTGTGTATTTTAGAAAAATCTTTTCTTTGTGGATGCCTACACTTGTCAAGGAACACACCCTCGAAGTTTCATGCCTACATGTCCTAATTAGCGTGCGCTGTGCGTTGATATGTCAGTTTGGATCAGTCACTTTCAGTCAGATCAGAGAATTTGAATTTTAAATACACAGATAATGTTAGTAAAGTATTAAGGAAATCGTCATGTATAAAACTGTCACATTAACCATATTAAACATAGAGGCGCCTAACCCTTTCAAAATCATTATCTCACTCGAAATAAATCTTGCCGTGTCATCGAGCTTCCTTACCCAACGCGTCATTTCCTTCAAATAAAATATATCGGTTGAATAAAACCAGTGAAATTTCCTACTGAGAGTCCACATTTTTTCTCTTGGGTGGTCATAAATTTAGTAGACACCAACGGATGGGTCGAACGGACCGGCTCGGGCAGTTGGGGGTTGAAATATGCGGGGCGGGCTCGTGATCCGTCAAGGCGAAATCACCTCGTCGACAAATCTATTTTTACTTAAAAAATATTTTCATGGTTTGGTTACTATTGACTGTAGTATCAAGTGAATTATGGATATATTCTATAACTTTTCTATATATAAGTAGTACGGTCGGCCAAGAAAGTGGTGTACCACCCTAAGGTCGAATGTCGCTTGCAGATTCATAGGTGATAATGATTAGTTTTGCTTGCATTTTGTTTACTGTTTGTTACGTGACAGCTGTTCTTAGTTTGAACCTTGTTGTAATTTTCGATGACTAGGAAACTAAATCAAAACTAACATACCACTTTCTTGGCCGACCGTACCTAGTCTTCAGTCTTGGCTATTAACACCATGTATTATGTATTACTTTCCAAGCTATTGTTCTAACTAAATTATGTTACCTACTTCTTTTTTTTTTATGTGCGATGTAGCTGAAGGTGGCAAATAAAGTCTAGAAGGGAACTAGCTCTCAAGTGCAGCTGTCGGAATACACTGGCGATACCCGAAACACATTGCATATAATCGTGCTATGGTTTCCTCAAGATGTGTAGCTTCACCCAAAACTCAAGCTCATTATAAGATTTGAACTGACGACCTTTTCACGACATTGGACATCACTACCACTGAGATCACCACCAGAGCTACGTCATGAAGTTTTGCAATATTTCAGATTCCTAGGTCCAGAGTAACTACTTATTGCTATACCTACTGGCGATGAGAGCTCAGTGGTAGTGACGTCGGATGCCGCGACGAAGGTCGTGGGTACGAATCCTACAATGAGCCGTACCCGTCTGGCTGGCTACCACCCTCAAGTTGAAAATTTGTCGCCAAGCACCTACCGGTGTGTTTTGGCAATTGCACTTGAGATCCTGTTGCCTTCTCGGTATTGTAACAGGTCGGCAACACATTGGCAATACTTCTGGTATTGCAAATGGCGATAGGCGACGGTAACCACTTTTTTTTTACTATGTATAGATATATATTGACTACAATCTCACTTACCATCGGGCCGTATGCTTGCTCGCTACCTTAGTAGTATAAAATAAAATACATACTGTTGAAAGATTAATTCGACAAATTATCTTTCTAACAAATAATAAAATTCTTAGCCGGCTCAAAACCTCCAAATCCATATACACCAGGAACCCAAATCCATCTCAATACATCACACGCAGTATGGCATACAAAACCAACGGCTAATCTCCTCTCCCGCTCACCACCCATATATCAGAGCGAGACGACGTTTTTACGAGCTCTTAATCAAGAAATATACGATTGCACTGGACGATTAAGAGAGAGCGATTTAGCCTCGTGCTAATGCAGTTGTTCCACTGATATATAGCCCTTTGTTAGCGCCGGCCCGCTTTATGACATTACAGGTATTATGCATATTCCTTGCAATTTAAAGTTTAACGACGCTTTTTGTGTATACCTAGTTTAAGTTAGTATTTTTAAGGAACTTTGTACTTATAGCCCTACGCGTACACGCGTTTCTTAGAGATCTTATGTTTTCTCGGGGTAAAAAATATTATATAAAATTCCAGAGTAGGTAAGATCTGTCTATGGGCTAAGTGTCTTTCAAATCAGTTTAGGTAGGTATGCGTGGTTGAGACACTAACATCCAAACCTTTGTATTTTATCAATACTAATAATAAAGCTGAATAGTTTGTTTGTTTGAACGCGCTAATCTCTGGAATTACCTGTCGGATTCGAAAAATTCTTTCACTAATACGAAGCTACATTATCCCCGCGGGGGATAGCTAGTTTATAATATTAGTGGGATAAAATACCAATGGTGCGATTTAGGTTCTTTCAAAATATGAATTAGCGCCATCTATATATGAGCAGTGGTAGTTTTTAATACTTTAAGAAGACTAAGAAGCTAGCAGACCCATGCGGTCCGTATGATTCTTTGGAATGCCTAGAAGGAAGCCGAGTCTAAAGCAAACACGGGCATTGTTTTTCGACGATCCTACAAAACATTCTACGGCGGACCACTAATTCCGGAGATTAGCGCGTTCAAACAAACAAACAAACAAACTCTTCAGCTTTATTATTAATAGATAGATATAGATTATTTATACTATACTGATACGTACAGTAATGAAAAAACAGATACTAGTACCATTGAGTAGTTCGGGTTCATACTAGGTTTACGAGAACTATCCCAAATTCAGAAGTCTGTGTAAACAACTAGTAAAAATGATTTAGTTAGGTACTTGAAGAAAATTAGCAACTAATACTTACGGCAAATATAAGTAAGTATAATTTACGAGTTTAATACTGCACAGTGGCCATTCACAGATAATAAAACAGATAAGGAACGCAGATAATTTACATTTCAGCCGCGATAAAGTATCTTTCTCCGGCAAACCAGCCAAAATGAGCCATCCAAACGTGGAAAGTACTACAATTTAGAGTCCTCGCTTGTTTGGTCTATGTTATACACGATTAGCGTCTTTTTAATGCGAATTTGTTAATTAATTAGCAAATTTAATAGAACTAAAGATAGTAGATAGAACGTAGGTACACTACGTTAATCGTATTTATTCTTGAGCTTAAGTTGGGTCTAAGACCTAAAACTTAACTTCGGAAATTAAATCAGCCTTTGTTGGTAACGATATTATAAACAAATTAGAGCCTAAATTACTCAAGTACGAAAAAATCTACAACGTCTCAGTTTCTAAAATCTTAATCTTTCCTCAAATTCATCATATTTTATTTAACGACAATTCTTATTATATTCATATTTTATATGCAACAAATCTACAAAATACAAACTACATAATAAAAAAAAATCTCGAAACGACTGCTGCTGCCGATCAACGGCAAGGTTCCAGCATTGTCAGAAGGCTAGCAGGGTTTCCTTTTTGGATGGGCATTCTAACGCGTTAAAAAAAACTATTCCACTGATTTACTAAATATTACGTAGCATTTTATTCGTATTTTCAATTTTAAATCGCTTCAGCTTTAAACTCGCACCAAATTGTTAGTTACAATATTTCACAGCGAGCGGACATTTTTATAGGTATTTAGCGAAAACGTCGCTCCTACGGACCAATTTGCAACTTGTTTGTGTCGCCAATAAATCGAGTGCGACGTTATTTGCTTCATTTCAGAATTACTTTGTTATGTACGAGCGCTGAGACGTAGTGGGAATTATAGTAATCTGACAATGGAGTAATGACGATTACATTTACGCCTACGACTATTTCGAATTAGTCATTTTTAGGTAATTTTGTCTGACACATTTTTGGGATAAGTCTACGACATGTATAAATAACAGCACTAAGATATTTCGAATTACGATTTGATAAGGAAAACCTACGGGTTTTCCTTAGTTTTCTAGAGAATCATATTTTTGACATCTTTTTTTCTACGATTTTTTATAATTAAATGATATTTTCCCATACATAAAAAAGCAGTACCTACTAATCTTCTTAACTCCACATAAACTAAGCCATTTTGAGTCCACTGTTGGACATAAGCCTCTCCCAGAGCGCGGCACTCCTTTCTATTCTCTCAGCCACCCGCATCCAGCCCAGTCCGGCTGCCTTTTTAAGGTCGTCAGTCCATCGTGCTGGAGGGCGTCCCACACTACGCCTGCCAAGACGCGGTCTCCACTCTATCACTCGTCTGCTCCATCGACCATCCGTTAAGAAGTCACAGATACGTAGTGCCTTAATACGCACGAGGCATGTCACATCTCACAGATCGATTTTAGAAATCCCCACTAAAACATCTATTTTTTTTGTTTTGGCAATAGTCATAGAATAAAAAAATTTTGTCTTGATGTTACCTACCTTACACAACTTTAAGAGGTTTTGTGTCAGTTAACAGGTTACTGTGTTAACTGTAAAGTACTGTATATCGTTTCTTTCAGGAACTAACTACAAACTAAACTATATTCACGCGTTTTATTGTAAATCTTACTTTAAAATATATTTTAAAACTCCATCAAATCCCAGGAGGCATGAGTAACTGAGCCTCTAATGGATACCGCTGTCTCATAAGAGACCTTCTTTATATAAATTCGATACTTCTCAATGGGAACAGGGGGAAAGAAAATGTTAGAAATTGCATTTTGATATCAAACACTCTTTGGAAGTTGAGGATCAGAGACAGTGCTGATGTTGTTACGTCGCGGCTGATTAGAAAATCCAAATTCTATATCTCTTTTATTATCATGAAATTGATTATTTGTTTGATCTTGTATAATTTTCGTGATACTTAGATAGGTACAAACTAGTGAGAACTTTGTTTCAAGAGCCAGTGGCTTCTCCCAAATCATTATAATATTTCCTAAAAGTACTCGTGCCTGACTGATCTATCAGCGTAGGATAACAACGTAAGGATTTTTAACAATTCAACTTCTAAGGGGGTGGAAAGCTAATTTTTTACTTGTTTAAAACAACCAACATTAATTGACCTAACACATAAACAACAACCTTATTTCACGTATCTCCTACCTACCCATTAAATTTCATACTCCATTATTTTTTACTATCTATAAAATGAATTACCCACACATGAGTGCTTGTTTTGTACATGGCACGTGACACTGAACACGTTAAGAGCTGAGAGGCTTCGTATCGCGTTCCAGCTCCCGACGGTGCTCATAATGCGATATTGCCGAAAAATATGACGACAGCGTCGACGGCTGACAACCGTTACGGGAATACACCTACTTAAGAGGGCTCTGTGAAATTGTGCCTCCTTTTATAAAGGTTTTCAGTTGGGGTTAAAATTTCGAGGTTAGGTGATTAATTTATATACTACCTGTTTCCAGCTGTTTCACCCATGTTCCTGGGATAAAAATTAACCTACAGCATTCGGGATAATGTAGCTTCCTGATAGTGAAATATTTTTTTGAATCAGACCAGGTAACTCCGGAGATTATATACCTCCTACCTACATCCGAACTTACAAACTATTACCTCTTAAAGTGTAACTACGAGAGAAAATATGAATTTTGTAACTTTGTGTGTATGTCCTGATCCAACTGAAAAATATTTTTTCAGTCATACGAAGCTGCATAATTCTTGAATACTATAGATTACTTTTTATTTCAGGATCGCGGGTAAAACCGCGGTGGGCGGCTAGTTAAACTAAAAAATGCTTCTAAACTCATGCCATATGCAATTAAAATAGTTAAAGCTTTCATAACTACCATTTAGTAACACAATTACATAACAAATCTAACACGCAAACCTTATCACCAAAATAAACCAACTGAAATTATTCATAAATAAAATAAATGTGACTGAAAAAATTCTACGTGCTTACCGTCTAAAGGAAACGACCGACAACGTTCGCGAAACGAAAATATCAACAAAAAAAAATTACACGGCGACATGTTTCCTACACCCGCGGACAGAGGGAGCTACGGAAGACTTTACTACTTCCGCCAACAAGATGGCCGAGCATTCAACGCAACAGGAAACTGCGGGGTACGCGTCCGAAATACTACAATACAATACATATTCCAACCACCGCCAAAGTGCCATTGTAAACACAACCTCATTAACGCGGCATACGTCTCTATTTCCAGTGTGTTTGGTTGTTTAATAGGCTGTATTATAAGAAAATAGGAAGGCAATACGAAAGCGGCATTCGCGTCAAGTAAGATCGGTTATTTCCCGCATTGGGTATGATATAAACTTTTCCGTTGTTGACGATAACGCGTAATGGCCATCGTTTGCCCTTTCTGACGGAATGGGGTGAAACAGTATCGTGGTTTAAATACCTTTTTTATATCAACAGGCTGTAAAAATAGCCTTGTTTTGTCCACTGTATTTCGCACAATAGCTACACAGCGGAAAGTATTATATAGCAGGATTAGTACAAAAAATAAACAATTTATGAATGATGGAATGATTCAATGATTTGGATTGAGGCTTTTATATAATGTTTTTAGAATTTTGTAATAAAATATTTTATTCAATATATTTATTAAATATATGAAATAGTTGTGGATTTTGATTATTGAGAATTTATAACACTTTTCCGCCCCTCGGTTACATACCCTATTTGACACACTTAGGGGTTTAATTTTCAAAAATCTTTTCTTATTGGATGCCTACGTCCTAATGCTAAGATGCTACTTGTAGGTATGCCAAATTTCATCCGTCCAGCGGTTTGAGTTGTGCGTTGATAGATCAGTCAGTCAGTCACGCTCTCCTTTTATATATTTGAGAATAAAACTAGCTCACAGCAAAAATCGCAAGTAATATGTAAATAATATTATAAATAGAAAGTGTGTTTGTTGGTTTGTCCTTCTTTTACGCAAACAATGAAGCAACAGATAGACGTGATTTTTGCCATAGAGTTTATGGGCCGGACAATTACATAGGCATAGGTAATGTTAATATGCTGTAAAACAGCCTAGAAAATTCAGATTCATCACCGTAACCATCTAGATTAGACGTAAGCGTAGAAAAAAACTTCAAACATTGGATTTAACATTTATTTTCAAATTATTTTCGAAAATTACAACATGTCCAGTGATTTTTACTTTAAGAAATGGAAAGAGACACTTAAAAGGCTGGAACAAATAATTTACACTGATTTAGATTTACAGGTTAGGGATTTTGGATAGTTATATGTATTTTTAGGTATCCATTTGGATCAATTTTTTAGGGATCTTTTTATCCATTTGTTACGCTTGGCAGACGGGTTGGCGATCGCAGTATGGTGTTACATTACTCAGATATAAAAGACTCCAGTGTCAGTCCGTCTGTCACCAGGCTGTATCTCATGAACTGTGATAGTTGAAAATTTCACAGATGATGTGTTTCTGTTGCTGCTATAACAACAAATACTAAAAAACAGTATAAAATAAATATTTAAGGGGGATCTAATACAACAAACGTGTTTTTTTGCCGTTTTATAGATAATGGTACGGAACCCTTCGTGCGCGAGTCCGACTCTCACTTGGCATTCGTTTTTTTTATTCTACAGTCCCAGATGAAACCTCGTGAAGCAGCTAGTACTAAATAAGAAGCTAATGAATAATATGTTTCAGGAAACTAAAGCCCATGACAAGAAACGATGTGATGCAGCCCATCGCTTATCTGGAGTCCTCGGCCAATACATAAGTATATACAACGATGCAATGGAATGTCTTCATCAGAACTTACAGGTTCAAAAAACTAGCTATATGGTGGATGTTGTGAAAGCTCTTGTATCCAGGTAAAATACTTTTGATTGAATTACTATTTTCCACCACGTCAGATTTACCTGATAATGACATTACATAGAGTCTAAGGTAAGATTTATATTAACTAAGAAATTTGACGTATTTTAGCCAATAAAGCCGTAGTAAATTCATCCTAGAAAATATCCTATGTACTTTATATCCCCAAAAAAAACAGATGATAGTTATTGAATAACTATTTCTTACTATTATTTTAAAATTTCACAGAATCTTAGAACTAAAACACGAATTAAGAAAATTAGAAGTAAGTGAAAGTCACTTCTTTGGTCAAGGTCTTATTTCGCATAGACTGACGTCTTTCGATGCTGAGATTAAAGAAATACCAGCTAAGGTGGAAAGACCTGAACATCTACAGGCTATGATTGATGAAATTGTTACAAAAGCAAGAGAGGAGCGGCAGAAAAAAATACAAATTGGTAAATATTCTAGAGATGTATACATGTATGCCAGCAGCGCCACCTACCGAGTCCAATTGGTTTTCAAAACATCCAGGATTCTATTGAAATATACACACACAATTTTATCCAAATCGGTCCAGCTGTTTAGGAGGAGTTAGCTAACAAACACATGTACAGAAGAATTATATGTATCAAGAAGATAGGTAGTTAATACTTAGCAACAGTTAGAGAAGAATGGTGACAAGTAAGAAAGACATAACATGCTGCATAAGAGACTCAAAATGTACTCAATTATCAGAGGAACCAGAAGAGATAATCGTCGAAGTAACTGAATATTGGTGGGATACTGATGCAGAAGAATGTCATTCAGAAATCGTATCCAATAGCGAGATTGAAGAAAAGTTATCGGAAGAAACTTTAAAAAGGCACCAATTGATTACTCTAATACAAGGACATGAAAGATCTCGGTGAGTAAATAACATACCTAAAATAGCCATTGTAGTTTTAAACACAAACTAAGATTGGGAAACAAATAATGTTTTATGTCCAAAGGCAAGTAATAAGGCAATTGACGAAAAAAACAGCAAGACGAGAAATGTGGATAAAAGAGCTAAATGGCACATTACAGCCACAGGCTCCATTCAAAATGAGAGAGCGAAGCGCTAGATTGATACAAAAAGTTTGCAGGTACCATTTGACCTAGCCATCCATAACATACCTTAGATTATTATTCGATTATTATTATATTTTGTAATGTACCTAGAATTAGGATTAGATAGGATTCCAGACACAATGTGAATTGTTATTGAATTGAATAAATAACCTATTTCTAAAAACTTGCAGAGCATATTTGGAGATAAAGAGAAAAAAGATTCAGGAATGTAAATTAGATGAATTATTAGGTATAAAATCGTGTGGAAGTCCAAATTTTCAGGCGCAAAAGAAGGCTGAAGGGGTAAGATAATATTTGACAAAGCTCATAAAAAATAATCTATATAAAGCTTTTTCTAACGAGTGAAGAATTCAGTTGAAGGATTTTCGTGCTACATTTACGAAAAAATATGAATACAATTGGAAATCACAACGTGAAGACTTAAAACAAGATTATTTGAAACGTAATGCTGATAATATCAAAGAAGAATACCGGGACTATATAAGGAACTGGTTTCAAATATGGTATTATAACTATATCAAAATTAGTTTCAAAGCAATAGGCAATAGTAAAAGTAAGGGGATGATATCTCAGTGGTAGTGACCTCGGATGCCGCGACGAAGGTCGTGGGTTCGAATCTTACAATGAGCTTGAGCTTTCGGTGAAGGAAAACATCGTGAGGAAACCATAGCACGGTGGTAGGGTACTTTGTAGTGCCCGCTTGGCTTGCTACCACCTTCAAGTTGAAGGTCTGTCGCCAAGCACCTACCGGTGTGTTCCAGCAATTGGATTTGAGAGCCTGTAATTGCCTTCTCGGCATTGTAACAGGTCGGCAACATATTGGCAATACCTCTGGTATTGCAAATGGCGATAGGCGATGGTAACCACTTCAACATCAGGTGGACCGCCAGCCTGCTTGTCAACCTTCAGACATAAAAAAAAACTATTATTATTTTTTAGGTTCGACGAAATTAAGTTTTTTCATGACATACCAAAACTTAATGAAGGTGGTTTATCTTTAATAATAAAAGATGAAATTCCATCACCGAAAGAATGGCTCGAAAAATACGAGGCGTATTTAGAGGAGAAGAAATCTAAAAAAAATAAGAATGCTGAACAGGTATAACTTTTGATATTTTTCATTTCGTTAATTATTATTTTTATCGTATTATAACCTTTTTTTGAATTTCAGCTGAAATGGGAGAAACAAGAGGAGAAAAGGGAAGAAATATTATTGAAAAAAGAAGAGTTGCTCAAAAAGAAATTGGAAGCAGATTTACTGAAAAAGATGATGAAGAATCCTAATTTACACCCAGGATATAATTATCCTAGGTCTAAGAAAACTGAACATATTTTACAGGTTAATACAAACTGATGGTATTTTTTGTGACAAGGAAGAAAATATTTTTCAAAGTCGTGCTTAGGGTAATTGTTCAAATGGACACTAGATACTGGAACTGGATAGCGCTGAGAGAATTAGCCTAGTTAGGGGATCCATAGGAGAAGCTACCATAATTTACTAGTTACATGTGTTCTACAAACCTAATTAAAAAATATGCATAGGCATGACATTTTCAAGGTAAAATAATATTCAAAATTAAATATTTCAGATGATTGAATCATACCGAAATGACTGGGATGATTTAGATTTCATGGAAACTTTAGATGTCAAAGAAAAAACAGTTCGACAAATAGACTTTAATAATGTTTGTATGGAAGTTAATCTGGAAATGTTGACCTCAGTCGATGAAGATATGAGGTAAAAGACTATAAAATTATATTAAAATCAAATTTTGAAGCATGAATAAGTGATAAGGTGATTATTTCAGAATCGAACTAAATGTTCTCAAGAAAGCTTTGAAGAATGATTATGCGAGAAATGAAGAGAAGATGCTCGAACCTATGAAAAAGCCCACTGATCCTAGCAAGCGCGAGAAAAGGAAACGCAAAGTTAAGGCAACTATGAGCCAACACGTCGCAAGTCAAATGGAGGTAAATATTAAGCTTCCTCTTTTGTTAGATTCGTGAACCTTGAAGAAAAGTTTAATGTAGCATTATTTTGAAGAAAATGGTTGGTATAAAGAAGAAAAGTTCTAAGAGCCATTAGTAATGTAAATGAATAAATTAGCCCAACTTCTGAAATTAGGTACTCAGAAAAATTTGTGATGGCCTATAAATAATATTGTTATTTTTCAGTATTTAGCTGTACAAGGATTCTTAATAGATTACCCACCAACAAAACTATCAGATTTCCTAGGAGACCACAATTTTGCTGGAGATAATCTTCGATGTCTCTATGTGTATGTAAATTAATATTTAATTATGTAATTCTAGCCTGCTAGAAAGGACAATGAAAACCATAGTAGTTAGTGAGTTTTAAACGTTAATATAACTACGCTAGAATAAGAATAATATTGGTTACCGCAACTATTTTCTAAATTAAACTTCATTCAAACTTTGGTGCAACTTCTAGATCAGCTGTTCCATTAAATGGAGAAATAAGAAACTCCTGGTGGGCTAGATGTCGGGATGTAATACATGGGTTCCACAAAATATTGTTAGTTGGGCCAAAAAACAGTGGAAAGACGAAGCTTGTCCATGCCTTAGCCTCAGTTAATGGTGAGTAACTTCATTGTCAGATCAAAGCCATTCTAGGCGAATAAAAGCCACTAAGAATAGAAAATGTAGAATTTAGTAAACGTCACTGTAGCTGAGATATAACGCCATTACAGAAAACTCTTGGTAAGCTTAGATTGACATTCATAGAGATAAACGAATAGTTTCTTTTTTTATTATGTATAGGCCTGTGTTTGACCACAATCTCACCCTGGTCAGTGATAACGTGACCGATGGTGGTAAACACACAAAGCCTAGATGGGAAGGGAACGGAGTCGGAACACACCGGATGGTGCTTAGCGACAGATTTTCAACTTGAGGGTGGTAGCCAGCCAGGCTGGTACTACAAAGTACCCTACCACCGTGCTATGGTTTCCTCACGATGTTTTCCTTCACCGAAAGCTCAAGCTCATTGTAGGATTCAAACCGTGACCTTCGTCTGAGCATTCGACGCCACTACCACTGAGCTATTATCGCCTGTTCCAGATGCATTGCTATTCGAGCTAGATCCAGGCGCAATTCCCAGTGAGCTGCAAACAGCAGTGTTCCTGCAGGAACTGGTGCGCTCCGTGGCATCTTGCGCGAAGGCTGCTCAGCCTGCCGTTATACATATTAAGCATGTACAGCGACTGTTTTATTCTAAGGTAAAACTCATACCCCGAGTATGAATTTTAAACACGGAGTTTTAGTTGAATTTACAAAAATTACAACCTTGTATCAAATGAAAGGGCTCGTTATGAGAATCTCAAATATTATATCCTTCCCAATATTATATCATTCCAGGTCCCATCTAAAGAAGCTGGAACTAACTTTGATCTCCTAAAGCGCTACTTTATTCAGAAACTTTTTAAAAGTATTCACAGGAGTGACAAAATTACTATAATAGGTACTTAACAAAAGTGATTTAGTTAACCATCAATAACTATTAAGCCTGACTACTATTCTATACATCTATCACTGTCACTCCATGAATGGCATATACCTGGTGCATATTAAACTGGAAAACTACTACTGACTACTGAGGCTACTTTGAATTAATTTTACTTATATAATGAAAATAATAAAATCGATAATGCTTCTAAAAGTGTTTCAAAACGTTTGTTTATATTATCGCAGACCGTTGAACAATAAAGACAGGCAGGTCAACGTGCAGGTGAGATTTAACGGTTCATGGTACAAATCGAAAACCTTTCAGGTTAACCTGCCAAGTTGGCCTGGCCTGTACATGATAAATATTATAAAAGTTCATGGTAAGGCTCATGGACTTAGACATGTCCGTTGGACCGATGATCTCAAAAGTAAATGAGATGGAATGGAATTGGAAGAGACCTATGTCCATCAGTAGACTGTTGATATTGAGAAAAGTGCTCTCTTATTTAATTCACTTGTCATACAACAATCTACCTGCCATACCAAACTATCTGCCCACAGTGATTCTTGCTTTCTTCTGACATTACTTTGCGTTTACCGGTTTTAGCTCGAGAATACCCTTCTAAGAAGTCTAAATGATACCATTTTTTTAAGGAACCTGCGTAGAGCCATGGCTTGCAAAGAGCTCGCCAATGCTCAAGAAATTTCCAGCAGTTCTTCTCTTACCTGACACCTCTTATTCAACTGTAATACAGATTTTGAAAAACTGGGTTATAAGGTAACTCCTGGTCTTCATTTTCAAGTTTAGTCATTAGAAAAAAATCGTGAATAGGTATGCCTTTTTAAAACAAAGAATGGATTTATAATTTAATATTAACATACATACATTTTTTGAGATCCAATAGAAAGGGAATAATTTACTTACTTTTTTTAAAAAAGGCTCAGTTTTTTTCTCCTATCTCGCTTGTCTCCGTCACGTACCTAGTATAGGACGGAGTCATACACGGAGAGCATACCTACTCTTAAAATTCATTTATTTCCATTAAGTTGGAAGGGAAGGCGATTAATAAATGTAACAACCATTTCCTGGGAAGTTTATGGTGTTTACTAGTTTCATTTTACAATTCCAGTAATCACATGATTCCACCAGACTTGGACGTGAACAGCTTGGCATACGTTCTGCAAGGATACAGCTATGGATACTTGACTAAGTCGCTTAAAGAGTTTTTAACCCCTGAACGAATTATCCGGTAATTTCATACTTTTTGAAACTATAAAATCTGTTTTGTCCTTTGTTGTGCTAAAGATTTGTTTGAACGCGCTAATCTCCGGAGTTACTGGTCCGATTCGAAAAATTCTTTCACTAATAGGAAGCTACATTATCCCCGAAGGTTATAGGCTACCTTTTTATACCGGAAATGGATGAAACCGTGGGGGATAGCTAGTATCCAATAAAGCTACAATTAAATTATACCTATACTCACAGAATAGCTGCCTACAGCCTGTCCCCTGAAGAAGTGTACAATTATTTAATTGAAGATGAAAAGGAAACAAAAACTGTGAGCATTATGTTGACAGATATTTATATAAAAACCTAACATTATTAAAGGCTAGCTGTCCCGTCCCCCGTGTCCTTCACCATTTCATAGGCTATCTGCGACCCTAATTTTATCACGATCGGTTCAGCGGTTTAGCCGTGAAACAGATATATACAAACAAAGTTGCAGTCAGATACCAAAAAACTATGGGTCAAAAATCTAATCATCTTAGGTCGGTCCTTTAGCATGAATTTTCGTAGGAAAAAGTTATCGTAAATGCCCGATTATAATTTATCGGACAGTTTTCTATTTAGCGAACATCGATCTTAGAAAGATATTTTCCCACAGGATTACGCAAAATATAGGAAGTGGTATACAGAAAAGACTGAATGGGGTAAGAAAGAATCACGTCATATAAAACAGCAAAGAGAGTTTAAGTTACTTACAGAGATATTAGCTGAAAAAGCCAAGAAAAAGAAACCTGGAATACTATCTACGATAAACAGCGCTACCAGTAGTAATACCACGGAATAATACCATTTTATGCGAAAAAGGTTCAAAACTCGATTAATGGAATAATAAAAAACAGACCCAAGACTCCAGAGGTTTCAGCTTATTTGTAGGATAGGTAGGTATATACAGTGTGTCCGGTCATAAACTAGCGATATTTTAGGTTCTTCCTATCCGGTTCCTCTCAGGGTTGGTCCTAAGAAAAGTCCCATAAAATGTGTTCAAATAAAGGTACCTAAAATATCGCTAGTTCATGACACACTGTATATAGAACATTCCAAGATTTTCCAGTTATTCATAACAAAAATGATAAAAATCTATAATACGATAATTTATAATAATAAATGTTTAAAAAAATCAACACCCGAGCATTTTTTAACAAATATATACAGTAATTTGTATAAACAAACAGCTTTAACCGAACACTCATGACGATGTAATCTGATATTTTTTTCATCAAAAAGAACTTTAGCCGAGCACAGCAAATCGTTGAATCGCAATATATTTTAAATAAACACGATTTTTATACTGTAACCCCGAGATAAGCCGGGCGAAATGGCGTCCGTTCAAATAAAACCGGATGAAGTGTCGATATCACGTGGCTTCGGCCGGTTAGGGGCGGCGAGTGATATTTGGAGATTTTATCAGGAGCCCTGAATGTAACCCGTGTTTGCGGGACCGCTGATGCGGCTACTTTTATTTCTTTATTGCACAAAAATGCTAACTTTCACAAGGGGCGGTAGGGTGACTGTGATTTTAGTTAAAAATTCATTTAAAATTTTAAACAATGGTGCCAATTCTGTTGTTTACGAACTAAATAAATTTAATCTCACTATATCTCTTTCTAATAGAAAAATATAAGAAAGGGATGCAAGATATTTTAGTCCTTTCAGTTTAATCCGATCACATATTTCAACGTGAATTTAAGCGCGATCTTTATTGGTCACGACTATTTACCCGTACATTACGACGGCATGGATTAAACTGACAGCATTAAAAATATTCTGTCTTTTTTCAATAAGGTTAACTTGAAAGAGAGGTGTCTTGTCTAATATCAGTGAAGTTCGTAAACAACAGAATCGACACCAATATATTACTTAGCTGTATGTAATACCTACAAAAATTGTTCTAATGCTGCAGTAATAGTGACGATTATGCTTTGAGAACTTAATTTTATTTAATCATAGAAACATGGACGTATAAAAAAAGACAGAGTATGGCCTAAACATAAAGTGAAGCATAGCAATGGCGGCGACGCATCCATGTGTGAGTCCCAGAGTTGCTCGCGACGTAATGGCGGCCGACTGGCTTACTATGGTGAGAGTGTGTGCGTGTCGCATTGTATGTACATACAAAATACAAGACGGCCGGCTTACTATGGTGCTTCAGTTTGCTGGTTCTTAAATGGCGTCCGTCTTTTTTTATACGTCCATGCATAGAAAGTTATTATTTAATTCATTATTGTTATGTTCCCGACACGTTGCAGTGAACATACGGTACCTACCTAAATTCAAATTAATTTATTCCTTGCAGCTAATATATTCATTAACTTATGAATAGGTACTTCTTATGAATAAAAATAATGTAACTTAAAAAAAACCGGCCAAATACGAGTTGGACTCGCGCACGAAGGGTTCCGTACCATTATCTATAAAAACGGCAAAAAAATCATGTCTGTTGTATGGGACACCTTAAATATTTATTATATTCTTATGACGTATTAAAAAAGACTACTTACTAGATCTCATTCAAACTAATTTTAATGGAAGTTTGCATAGTAAAGTACATCATATTTTTTTTTTTTTCAGTTTATCATTCTCTTATTTTAGAAGTAACAGGGGGTTTGCTAGTAAACAAATGCAGCTGTAAAAGTATATATTCACGCGGACAACGTTTAGCTTGGATTTTGTACGTGTCCCGATATTATTATCTATGATATTGTTCATCGAAGCTCAATATCATTTTTGAAGACCTATCCATAGATACTCCACTCGATGAAAAAAAAAATCTGAGTTTCAGTTGTATGTATGGGGAACCCACAAAATTTATTGTTTTTTTTTCTATTTTTGTGTAAAAATCTTAATGCGGTTCACAGAATACATCTACTTAACAAGTTTCAACAGTATAGTTCTTATAGTTTCTGAAAAAAGTGGCTGTGACATACGGACGGACAGACAGACATGACAAATCCATAAGGGGTCCGTTTTTGCCATTTGGCTACGGAACCCTAAAAAAGGACAGTCCATTTTAAATTGCATATCGGGGTCACCCTCCAAAAGTACCCTTTTAATATTCTCGCGGTGTACCTATTTGGAATTAATTTCAGTCGTTTAAATATTTTCTGAGTGCCCCTGCAGGGTTCGCCTCTGTGCTCCCTGTGTTAGCGCCATATATGGCATTCATGTATTTGATTGCATTTTTTCTTAATATAGTCTATCACTTTCGCACACATGGTAAAATAGGCATATTGAGTGATGCTATCCTTTTCACCCCCCCGCCATATTCCTTTATTCCTCCACGTTGACAACTAGCTTCATTTGAACTGACGACCTAAAAGTCAGTGTCAAGGTTAAATCGCTGAAGAACGCATCTCAGTGAAACTTATTGCACCTAAAACTACCGCGAGTACGTGAAATTAGATATAATAAATACTATACAATATACGTGTGTTATCAAACCTACATAATCAGTGGTCAGTGCTTCATTCTGACGGCTAAGAGCCGTGCTATAGGTGCCCAGGACAATCCAGGACCCAGGAGGAGCATCAGGTGCGTGGATTCCTTAATATCCTATACCTTTTAGGTATTCGCTCGTCGTTGTACTATGATACCAGTGTGCCTAACGATTCAAAAATACAGTCCACTCCCTTTATTATTATCATTTCCCATTAATTACCGCCATACAAGCCTTAGGGCGCATAACGCTCCACGTTTGCGGTTAAGTATAAAATTTTGGCCGCTTCATTTGGTCCATCTCACTGGATTCTATTAAAATTTGTACCTTTTTCATTTCTATTTATAGAATTTCATTTCTATTACGTATCAATTTCAATCCGTACGACGTACGTTATCCACGACTTTTTATCCACTTACCTTCATAAAAATAATAAATTTATTTTATGTGTTTGATATCCATGTATTTTCTGTAGATGCTAACTGCATTACATCTATATTATACGCACCGCCCTTATAAAAGTGTTGCCTTTGGACTACTTATATAAATACGTTCCCGCCCCTTTAGGCATATACATTATAAGTGATATTTATTTTATATTTATATATTTATGAATTCACGTACTCATTTCATTATAATATAATTTAATCCCGCGCCTTTATAAAATATAGTTTATATAGTTTAATATTAGGTATTTATATACTTATATACATATATTATAGCTGTGTAGGCAGTCGCCGTAATACTACGAAGTAGTCGTGCAGTTTGCTATATCGGTAGTTAGTTGTACATATTGTATTTTTAATAGGTACTTCTGTGATAAACTAATATCATTATGCCTCGCGAACGGGAGGTTGCTTCTCCTTGTACCCCGCGCTTAACTGTTCTAGAAGCTAAACGAAACGCTCTTTATGAACGAATCAATGATGTTTATAAATTAGCGAAAGTGGCTCAAGCTTCAGAAGAGTCTCAAGAGACATTTTTGAATTCGTGCGTGACGATTGATAATATACGTTCTAGTTTCCACAACGTCCTCGATGAGTATAATGAGACGCTTCTGGAGAGTAACCCCAAAGCTACTCCTTCTTATCAGTGTTATTCTTCGTTCGAAGACCTATATTGTTATATCAGGCAGGTTCAGTCGAAGTTTACGAAACCCACGGTTACATCAGAGCCCTCGACAACTCCCAAAGCTAAGACGCGTTTACCAGAAATTCAGCTTATGTCATTTGATGGTAATTTGAATAACTGGCCGTTATTTTACGCTAGTTTTAACGCCACAGTGCACGATAATTCTTCGCTTACAGACGCAGACAAACTGTACTATCTAATAGGAAAACTGTCACCTACCGTCCAGTCTACATTTGCTGGTATAATACCGAGTGCCGAAAATTATAAGGTTATTTACCAAACACTTCTCGATAAATATCAAGATGTCAGGCTATTAGGATCTAATTATTTAGATCAAGCGCTCAACCTTAAATTAAATGGTTCCCCATCTGCATCTAATTACCAATTGTTTATCGATAGGTTTGTTGTCGCTATTAACTCATTAAAATCATTGAAAATCGATGATCTGTTGGATTTTGTATTACTGCATGTAGCTACGCAAAAATTTGATACGGAAACGGTACGAGCGTTTCAAATGTATTCTCGTGATACAAAAGTGCCCACACTTGATAATTTCATTGATTTTATTAAGAGTCAGTGTCGCATTTACGAGAGAACACAGTCTGCATCTGCAGGTGGCTGTAACCATTCAAATAGGTCCAGTCCTAAGCCCCGTGCTAAGACTACTAGTCCGCCGAATCCACAGTCATACGTCACAACTTCGGCTTCTGACAAATGTTCGCTGTGTAATTATGCTACTCACGATCACTACTATAAATGTACCGCGTTCGAAAAACTTTCGCCTGCTGAACGATTTAAGCATATAAAAAATAACAACGCATGTGTTAACTGCTTAAGTCGTACGCATAAAATTGTTAATTGCTCGTCTAAATTGAAATGTCGTACCTGTAATCAGCGACACCATTCTATGTTGCATTTCAATAACGCTAAATCGATTACTGAACCTGTTACGAACCCTGTAGCAGCCGCGCATCTCACCACTACGCCATGGGAACCCGTCCCCGTCGCGACTGACTCGCGTCATCCGCACATAACGCAACGTAGCGATCTATCGCTCTGTACAACGTCCATTGCTGCCTCGCTTCCCACGCGCATTGATTCACCGACTGATAACCGGCAGTGTACATCTATCTGTTCTACTGTGTTGCTGGCTACGGCTCAAGTGGTAGTATACGATACGAACAACACACCTCAAATAATACGTTGTTTGTTGGATAGCGCGTCTCAAGGTAATTTCATAACTTATGAATGTTGTAAGCGTATTGGATTATTAGATCATATGACGCCGTCGCAAACGGTGGTCAAAGGTATTGGTGGTTCCGAAAAGCAAGTTAAGGGTTCAGTTAATTTGAGATTACATTCGCGATTTAATACAAATATTAATTTTGATCTCGTCTCGCTCGTAATTGATCGCATAAGCGACTCGCTGCCATCGGCGGCAGTAGATAAAGATGCGTTCACACATCTCGAGTCGCTCCCGCTCGCCGACAAAGATTACGCGACTCCCGGACCGGTCGACTGTTTAATCGGTGCGTCAACTTTGTCTCATTTATTGTTACCTGTAATAGTTAAAAGTAACTACATTAATGTTCCACCCGCGATTCAAACTGTTTTAGGTTTTGTGATTATGGGTTCCGCGCCTACATCACAGATCGTTCAAAACAATCTTTCAACCTTGTGTTGCAACGTTGTCCATGACTCGATGGACACGCTCTTCAAGAGATTTTGGGAGCTTGAAGAAGTATCCGCGCCGCCCACTCTAAGTCCTGATGATTTTGAGTGTGAAGAATTTTTCCGAGCTACCACCGTTCGAGAAGAAAGTGGTAGATACGTCGTCGCCTTACCTTTTCGTAATGACGCATGTCTATTAGGTGATTCTTGCACCGCCGCGTTTAGACGTCTCAATTGCTTAGAGCGTAAGTTAGATATTTCGCCTCATACCCGCGCCGCTTACAATGAAGTTATACGCGATTATATAAATAAGGGCTACCTTAGTCCTATTAATATAAGTAATGACGACGTCGCTCGACCCTCATATACGATCCCACATCATGGTGTATTCAGGGAAGACAAATCCTCGACTAAACTGCGCTGCGTTCTTGACGCCAGCTGTAAGACTTCGTCTGGTCACTCACTCAATGATCTTCTCCACGCAGGTGCTAATTTACAAGGAGACTTGTTTAGCATCCTCATAAATTTCCGCCTATTTGAAGTGACACTTTCAGCTGACTGTCGTCAGATGTTTCTTCAAATAGTTTTACGCGAGCCTGACCGTAGGTTTCAAAGAATTTTATATCGGTTTAGTACTGGCGATCCAGTTACTGTATACCAATTCAACCGCGTATGTTTCGGACTAAAGTCTAGTCCATATCACGCTTTGCGTGTCATCCGTCAGCTGGTCACTGATGAAGGAGATAAGTTCCCCGCCGCAGCCGCTGCTGCTTCTTCGTTCCTTTATATGGACGATATAGTTCTTTCTGTCATGTCTATTACGCAAGCCATCACGATTAGTGATGAGTTAATCCAATTTTTCAAACTGGGTCAATTTGACCTAGTCAAATGGTCAAGCAATTCTGAAGCGGTCCTTAGACACATACCAGATACGCATAAATGCTCTCATGACAAAATGTTCGAAGAGTCTGTTCCACATAAAATCCTGGGTCTATATTTTGATAGATCTTGTGATTGTTTTCGTTTTGTTGTCGCCGCCCCTGATAATAAGTGCACTAAGCGCACGATATTGTCCGCGATAGCACGGTTGTGGGACATCATGGGTTTGGTGGCTCCCGCCATTTTGTACGCCAAGCTTCTTATTAAAGAGCTTTGGCTCGCAAAGTGTGATTGGGATGCCGAACCGCCCCGCCATATTGTCGGTAGTTGGAAGCAGTTTTGTATGGAGCTTCCCTCGCTTAACAAACTGTGTATTCCACGACATCTGGGCATTGTGCAGGGTTGTGAAGTCAACCTTATCGGATTCGCTGATGCTAGCCAACGCGCCCTAGGCGGCGTAGTATACATACAAATCCGCGCAGGCAATAAATATACTGTAAAATTAGTGTGCGCAAAATCTAAAGTGTCACCTGTAAAGGTTGTCTCTGTTGCACGATTGGAACTCTGCGCCGCGGTATTGTTGTCACAGCTACTTCGCAAAGTCTTAGACATTATAAGCCCGCGTTATCCCGTTAATAACGTATTTGCCTTCAGTGATTCGAAGGTTGTGATATGTTGGATAAACGGGTCTCCACATCGCTGGCAGACTTTTGTCGCCAATCGGGTTGTAAAACTGACAGAAAATATTCCCGCGAGTCGATTCTTCCATGTTTCTGGCTTTGAAAATCCCGCAGACTGCTTGTCTCGTGGCCTCACCCCGGACAAGCTAGTTGACCATCCTTTATGGTACAGTGGACCTTCCTGGGTCACTTGCGACCCAAGTGAATGGCCCTTAAATAAATTCGACGACAATGAATGCGCGGATGCGCCTGAACAGCGTATCCAGGCGCACGTCCTCACGACTAGTCCAGAGGATTCCCCGATTTATACGCTTGCGCTACGACATTCGTCATATTCTAAGTTGTTACGTGTAATTGTCTACCTTTACCGTTTCATGAAAAAATTACCACGTGGTAATCCTGTATCGGCCGCAGACTTAGATTTTGCAGAAAATAAATTAATTCGCGTCGTGCAAGACATTTATTTCTCTAACGAAAAATGTAGTTTAATTAAATCAAAATTTTGCTCACCCGTCTTAAATAAGTTAAGCCCTTTTCTCGACAGTAACGGTATTATTCGTGTCGGAGGTCGCTTGACAAATTCTGCCGAGGAATACACGCATAAACACCCTTGTATTTTACCGCGTCACGACCATGTAGTTGATTTGATAGTTGACTACTATCACCGCAAGCATTTGCATGCTGGTCCAGAGCTTCTGATGTCCTTATTGAGGCATAAATTTTGGATTTTGGCTTCACGGCGCATTATACGCCATCGCATTCAAAAATGTAACGTGTGCTTTAAGTCGAAACCGCGTCCTTTATTTCCACTTATGGCTGATTTACCCAGTCAGCGTGTTAATCAAGTTGATAAAGCCTTCTCGCATGTTGGGTGCGATTATGCAGGCCCTCTGCAGTACACACCGGTTCGTGGCCGGGGGGTGAAGAGCCGTAAAGCTTGGCTGTGTATCTTCACTTGCCTTACAACCCGTGCCACTCACATTGAGATAGCGACAGATCTCAGTACTGTCAGCTTCTTAAATGCGTTCAAACGTTTTCTTTCTAGACGCGGACCTGTAATATGCATGTATTCAGATAATGGAACCTGCTTCGTTGGAGCACGCTCTTATCTATGCGACCTCTACAAATTCTTGGATGAGTTACGCCCTCATCTGGAGGTAGAACTTTCTGAGAATCGTGTAGATTGGAAGTTCATTCCACCCGCTGCGCCGCACTGGGGCGCATGCTGGGAAAGTATGGTTAAAATTATAAAGACACACTTATTTAAGTCTATTGGACAGCAAATAGTTTCATACGAGGAGCTTCTCACTATACTCGCTCAAGTAGAATCTCTTATTAATTCGCGCCCGCTAATAACTATGAGTAGTGACCCCGCAGAGCCTTCAGCTCTTACACCGGCTCACTTTTTGCAAACTGTGCCACTGTCATCGCTACCCGCGCCCGAAGTTAATCCGAAGGACTTACTACAAAGACATAGCTTATTGGATAGTATAGTTCAGTCTTTTTGGAAACGCTGGCGCGTGGAATACTTGCACCAGCTACAGTCGCGTGCTAAATGGAATGTCCCTTCTGTTCCTATACAGGAAGGAACAGTAGTGATTATCAAAACGGATAATGCTCCGCCATTTTCTTGGCCTTTGGGTGTTGTGGAAAGGGTTCATCCTTCTAAGGATGGCACTACTCGAGTTGTCACAATAAAAACGTCAAAGGGAAGCTACCTTCGTCCGGTAGTAAAGTTATGTCCCCTTCCTACCCAATAGTTATAGTAATTAGTAAAAAACCATATTACCATATATATTGTATATAGATATATTCTTCCGCACATAAACATCCGCACATACATATTACCGCATTTATATTTAACCGCATATTTAATTATAATTATATTTAAAGGCAACCCTTTAAGGCCGGAGGAATGTTAGCGCCATATATGGCATTCATGTATTTGATTGCATTTTTTCTTAATATAGTCTATCACTTTCGCACACATGGTAAAATAGGCATATTGAGTGATGCTATCCTTTTCACCCCCCCGCCATATTCCTTTATTCCTCCACGTTGACAACTAGCTTCATTTGAACTGACGACCTAAAAGTCAGTGTCAAGGTTAAATCGCTGAAGAACGCATCTCAGTGAAACTTATTGCACCTAAAACTACCGCGAGTACGTGAAATTAGATATAATAAATACTATACAATATACGTGTGTTATCAAACCTACATAATCAGTGGTCAGTGCTTCATTCTGACGGCTAAGAGCCGTGCTATAGGTGCCCAGGACAATCCAGGACCCAGGAGGAGCATCAGGTGCGTGGATTCCTTAATATCCTATACCTTTTAGGTATTCGCTCGTCGTTGTACTATGATACCAGTGTGCCTAACGATTCAAAAATACAGTCCACTCCCTTTATTATTATCATTTCCCATTAATTACCGCCATACAAGCCTTAGGGCGCATAACGCTCCACGTTTGCGGTTAAGTATAAAATTTTGGCCGCTTCACCCTGTAATTATTGTTTGCCTTTCGCAAGTTAAATAGTTATTTACACACATTATGTATATTGCTTTTTATAATATTTTTTATCTGTGTAATTAGGCTGATGGTTCATGGCTTGGCTTCTATTTTTCAATGAGGTAGTAGAAGGGTACCGATCGCGATAAATGATGGCTTTCGTCTTTGGCTTCATCTTACAGCATCGGCCTACTCCGAAAAATGAAACATGATAGCCCAATAGTTTTAAAAAATTAACTAATATAATAGGGATGATGACTGGGTAAAAAATAATTAATTCTTTCATTACTTCGTCAGTTAGGTTATTTTCTATTTTATCAAATCAATAAAAAAAATATAAAGATAAGGCGCATCAAACTTCAGGAGTGGGGGCTTGTGACGTCAGGTCTCTGTAAAAAATGTACTAAGACGTGACGTCACGCGAATTTTAACGGACTGTATCTTCGTTATTTTTTGTATTCGGAAATAAAGTAAAAATATCATCCCTATTGCAGAAAAACTTACGTGACGTGATTTACGTGTAATTCTATTGGTTTAAACCCGGGCGGTAACATAACAAGTTATCTACCTTATATCAATTTATTAATGATCTTAGACAGTATTTACATGCTGTAAGAAACATGGTTCCTTGATTAATTGGTGAGTTTTTCCTTTAGGGCAGACAAAACACAAAAATAATTCATGCAATAATTTATTAATTAAAAAAAATATTATGGTTTAAAATATCACAATTATACAATTTCAATCAGTCTTTTTAGTATAAATATAACAATTAGTATAATGTGACATTTACCGAGATATTATTAATGTTATTAAATTTTAATACAGGAATAGTGATGTCTCAAAATATTTTTTCCTTTTTCAAATTATTAATTTTAACTATAGGTTACCATCGTAACAAAAGGGTCTGCACTACGTAAATATAATAATAATTATTATTTGTTATATAATAAGTTAAAAGTGGCATAGTTTAGTAAAAATACATTACAAATTCAAATGGAATCAGCCTATATATCTCGATAAAGAGCCACTAGAAAATAAATATAAATTGAGTTGCACAACGATCACTCAACGTATAAAGGATGACTCACGCTAGACTGTCGGATCCGAGCCGAGCATCGGCCGTAGCACGGTCAACTAATATTACATACAATGATGCTGATTCTGTTGTTTACGAACTAAATAAATTTAATCTCACTATATCTCTTTCTAATGGTAAATATAAGGGATGCAAGATATTTTAGTCCTGTCAGATTAGTCCGTTCACTTATTTCAACGTGAATTTAAGCGCGACCTTTATTGGTCACGACTATTTACCCGTACATTACGACGGCATGGAATAAACTGACAGCATTAAAAATGCTCTATCTTTTTTCAATAACGTTAACATGAAAGAGAGGTGACTTGACTAATATTAGTTAAGTTCGTAAACAACAGAATCGGCACCAATAACTGCTAACTACCAGATAGTCTATGTATAAATCCGTCTAACCAATAATCGTTATGCAAACTTTATTAAAAGTAAACTAATACCGTCTCAAAATCCTACACTGTGCGTTACATTTGGGGAACCGTTTGGGTTTCTTGGAGGTCATCATGGCTCTCAGGTCGAGGCCGGCCAGCTCGGGATGGGTGACCGCGCCGGCGGTGATGGCGGGCCAGTCTTGCTTCTTGAGTACCCCGGGCTGCAAGTACCCGATCAGGTGGGGAGCATGCTCTTCTATTATTTTCTCTCGTTCAGCTGATACTTCTGTTTGCCTGGAATTATGTATTTTTGGTTAGTAGCAGCTCCGGACGGATATTCTTGGGTTTTTTTAAGTTTTATAGGTAGTTGAATATGTTATTGCCACAAGTACAATCATCGCAAATCAAATAAAGAAAGAAAGAAAAAACATTTATTCATGACAACACACAACATTACAAAATTTAAAAATAAAATAAATGAGTACAAAAAAAATTTAAAAAACTAACAATAATGTAATGTTGCGCGATGCCAAGAATAGGTCCTGGCTCAGCATAATGCTCAGGTCGATAACTAAATATCAACCCTCGCGCTGGTTTTCAGTCAGGGCCTATATCTATGACATCACGAACATACAGTGACACCGAGAAGGTACGTAGGTACGTAGGGAAATGCTATGAAAACTGCATCTATTGTTAACATAATATGACCGTTTCCGCGAGAGATCAACTCTACTTATCCAATTTTTTATCTCGCGTTACATTAATTTTTTAAGTCGGGGGTTTTTAAATTATTTTATCTTTTTTCAATAAAATTTTTAACGTCGTGGGTTATAAAAAAAAAATGTTGCTATTTATAATCTAATTATAAATCAGAGTATATTATAGATTATATTTTTTGAAAGAACTAAAGTTGGTAGCCTCTGATGGCTTCACCAACCTTACCGGATAATCCGGCGAGCGCAGAGGGCTCTCAACCGGGGGCTCTCAACCGGGTAAAATTTAGGTAACCACGCCCGAGGGCACCCGAGTAGGGTACGAACCTCGGCTCAGAGCGTTACTGAGGAGGGGGAGGACTTAGTACGAGTAACGACAAATTGGGGGCGGTCGGATATTAAAGATTTGACTTGATTTCCTGGGACATTCTTCACACACGGTTATCTGACGTCAACGACCAAGTAGCAACGAGTGACCAATAAATGTGGGAAAACTGAAATGAAGAAGTAATACAAAATGTTACCATGCTTTGGCGCAATCCCATACATTCTGCGCTCTCCCCCTCTCAAGTGCGTCTTCCTTGTTCCGGCGCCGCGCGTTATCTTCTATCTGTTGCAACAGCTGCGCGGAGTATTCACGACCTTTGTCTCTCTTCTTACGTTCCTTTTCTTTCTCTTTCTCTTCTTCGGCAGCCATTTTAGCTTCGGCCTGTCAAATCACATTATTTTATTTATTGTACCATTGCAGCTTTAAAGTATTACCGAAAACTGATACCATGGATTTAACTCGATGATTCTGGAGCCCCCAGACATTGAATTTTTCGTCGATCTTTTCATGAATTATACGTTTTTTTTTTTCAGAATGTTTGGACTGATTATACCTACTATAAAATCATTATACAAGTCTAACTAAACGTGATTTAAAAATAAATAATCGGTAACTACTAATTCAGACATAAAACTGCAATGTAAATCAAAATTCAAATCAATACGCGACATCAAGACTGCACGTGTTGTCTGTGATAGCCAGCCAATCCAGTTGGCGCAGTTGGTCATGGGTTCGATTCCCATCCAGGACAAACATTTGTGTGCATGAACATGTCTGTTTGTCCTGTGTCTGGGTGTAATTATCTATATAAGTATGTATTTACAAAAAAAAAAGTAGTATATGTAGTATATCAGTTATCTGGTTTCCATAGTACAAACTAAGCAGACCAGTTTGGGATCAGATAACCGTGTGTGAAGAATGTCCCAGGATATTTATAGCGTTGTAACATACATTGCGCGCTCAATAATTACGATATCTGTAACCCATGACTTGTTAACTTAACCCATGTTGTTATAGGCATTCAATGTAACCTTTTCCCAGTTTTCGTTACGCTGTCCCTTACACCCGGTATAGAACCAAAACGCCACAAGAACATTGCATTCATCTGTCTATCATTCGTCCCCATTCGTTAAAAAACCGTCGGTTGGAGCGCGAAATTCAAATTTTATTTTTACAATTTTTTTTACAAATTTCAGCAAAGTAGGTCGTAAGTTATCACCTCCAAGGTATATTACTGACATATACGACTATTTCATGAAAATGTTACTAATATACCTTGGAGGAATGTGTTGATGATTTCTTTTGTTATTAATCAGTAAATATACTACCATTCTTGTCGCAAATAACATGTTGATAACTTACGACCTATAACTGAGCTGCAATTAGCAAAAAACGTGATAAAATTGTAATTTCGCGCTCCAACCGAAGCCTCCCCCTTAATGGAAAACCCTTTATAACCTTACCTCTTTCCTGAAGATAGCTTCCTTCTCTCTGATCTCGAGAGCTTCCCGCCGGTGAGTATCCATCTGCTCGGTGAGAGCCATCTTGGTGTCTCTCTTCACTCGCTGTGTCTTGTCTCTCTCTCTCACGTCATCCTGCACATTCTGCTCCAAGTGTTCCTGTTCTTGCAGCATTTTTATTATGTTCTCTCGCTCTTGTCGGGCTGCCTGGAATATTATCATATTTTTTACGTATTTGCCGGGATAAACTGAATCCAACATATTTAGTTTTATTACTCTAACTTTTCGCATTACACCCGGGTTACATTATTGCAGTTTTCGTAGGGATCCCAATTATTTTTTTTAAATATAGCTTATGCTACTCAGTGATTATATAGCATTCTACCTATGAAAGAGTTTTTAAAATGGGTCCAGTCGTTTTTGAGTTTATTCCTTACAAACAAAAATACAAATCTTTTCTCTTTATAATATTAGTGTTGATTTCACCACAGTAAGTGATGCTGTAAAAACACAGCTTAGAAGGGAACTGGCTCTCAAGTGCAAATGTCGGAACTCACTGCGGGTGCTTAGCGGTACATATTCAATATGTGATAGCCATTCAAGCGGGTACTACAAAGTACCCTACAAACGTATTTGTGTTTGACAAAGGTTAGATGTAACATATCTGTTTGAATGCACTAATCTCTGGAGTTACTGGTACGATTTGAAAAATTATTTCACTAACAGGAAGCTACATTATCCCCGAAGGTTATAGGCTACTATTTATCTAAGGAACGTGAGTGAATCCGCGGGGGACAGTTAGTAATATATACCTCGTCAGCTAATAATTTATCAGCAATTTTTTTGTTGATTTCCTCTTTCGCTTTCAGCTTTCTTTGACGCTCTGCAACTCTGCAATAAAAACATTTTATTTTGAGCATAGGTGATATATAATATTTTAGTTTGAGGGGTAAAAGAATATCTACTTGGACAGAGGCGTTTAATTACGATGATAGCTGAAATCGAATATTTTCTACGATACAATACGGCTCTGACAAGACTGGGACCTATATATAAGTGCATGCATTGCATGGCAGGGCATATTACATTGTCAATATTATCACGATATCGTGATATTACTGATATCTAGTGTAATAGGCCGTATCGCAGTATCGTGATAATATCACGATACTAGACTTATATATCTTTCCGACCGCATTATCTGTCATTGTGGGTGACATTTTATACATTTTGTGTGTGTGCATTTAAATTTTTTATTTAGATACTAGCTTCCGCCCCGCGGTCTCACACGCGTTCCCGAGGGATAAAAAGCCTATGTGTTAATCGAGGGTGTCTACTACCTCAATACCAAATTTTATCAAAATTGGTCCAGTCATTTCAGCGTGAAGAAGTAACAAACATACTCAGACATAAACTTTCGCATTTTTTATATTAGTAGGATGATGAAGGTTCTCACACGGCAGAGTCCCGGTCAGCAGCAGCTCGGTTCTGTTCCTCCACCTGCCTCTCCTCGAGCACCACTAGCTGCTTCTGCTTGTCTCTCCAAGCTTCCCGGGCGAGCTTGCAGGTCACCATTTCTCTGCGCATCTTCTCCGTCTGTTCTCGCTTCTGGGCCAGTTCTCTGGAATTTAACATGTCCTATTCAAATTCAAAACTATCTTTATTAATTACTAGCTGTTCCCCGCGGCTTCACCCGCGTTCCCAGGATAGAAAGTAGCCTATAACCTTCGGCGATAATGTAGCTTCTTATTAGTGAAATATTTTTTTAAATCGGACCAGTGACACCAGAGATTAGCATGTTCAAAGAAACTCTTCAGCTTTATTATTAGTATAGATAAATTACACCCAGATTCAGGAAAAACAGACATGTTCATGCACACAAATGTTTGTCCTGGATGAGAATCGAACCCACGACCTGCGGCAAGATAGGTGGTGTCGTAACTGGCCTGCCAATATTAAATAATATTTGAATAAAAATATTAAATTTCATTTCAATGCGCCAAGATGTCCCATTACACTTTCCATATATATATATGTTATATCTGCCATTCTTCCTTTTTCTGATCCATATACTACAGTCATAGTATAAGGGCTACAGCTTTATTTTCTTGGGTACCTACCTATTACTATATAATTTCTTTAATTTTATTATTTATAACTATGATATGCAGAGCTGGTGGCCAATTAGACAACACACACAACTGTTTGTGTTGTTTTTTAATAATACTAAGGTTTGTGTGTGTTCTTTCTTTCTTTCAACTCATATTTATCTTACATCTTGCACAAAAACCCACCTTTGGTCCTCATCAGCAATAGTCCGCATGATCTCCTCCAACATTTTCTTCTCAATCAACGTATCCTCATACTGGCACTGCTTCTGGCGCTGTCTATTGACTAGTTGCTGCTGTAACTCCTTGCAGTACTGCGTGTTGCGTTCTATCTTCAATTTTTCTTCGTGTTCTTTAGCTTGTTTGTCATTGTAGAGTGCGTTAGCAAGGACGCTGTTGGCATGGCGTTCTATAGCCTGAAATTTTAGGGTTATATATTAGTTTACATCTGACTAAAATTCAATTTTATGCCAAAGCCAATAAATTTTTTAATTCTGCTATTTTATGTTTTCTATGGGTTAACTGTTGATGAACCTATCCTTCCAAATAACCATAGTTAACTAGTAAAATACTTACATGATTTTATCCATATAATTGTGGCATGGAATTAAAGCAAAATAATGTATTATCTATATATTTTAAATACATATAAAAGGAGAAACTAAGACACTGACAGACCAACACACAAACTCACACATTCCTCATATAACATAGGAATTGACTAAACATGACCTTACCACATTATAACATTAGTAATTGGTTTATCCTTAAAACTAGCTTTCCATCCCATGGTTTCACCCACATACCCGAGGGATCTTATGTTTCCGAGGGATAAAATGTTGCTTATGAGTTAATCCAATGGGCCAGGTCCTCCATACCAATTTTCATCAAAATTGATCCAGCCATTTGAGTGTGAAGAAGTTACAAACATACTCACAATCTTCCTAATTTATTATATTAGTAAGATGAAGTTTTATGAATCAAATTTTCAGGAAAACAAAATTTTTGACCAAAGTTGGCAAAATATGATTACCTTGTCCTGCAATTTCTTATACTCATTGTGCAGAATCTGCTGTCTCAGATCCCTGCAAACGTACCCAGCCTGCAGTTTCTTGGTAAGTTCTTTTAAACCTGGGTCCCGTTCCCGCAAATAGTGTCTACGGAGTAACTCACAGGCCTCCTCACGTCTCACTTTGGCTACTTCTATGCCAAGTGCTGTTTCTCTATCTGCTCTATCATTTACTATGGCTGCATGGTCTGTCCTCTGTAATTAAAGCATTAAATTAGCTGTGCAATGTACTTGTGTATAACTAGGTAACTTGTTAAGACACAGCTGACTCCCGTTACTATTGATCAGACAAATTGAACTGAAAACAATACTATTATGTAGTAAATATTTCATATGATGTCCACGTAAGTACAATTGATAAATGTTTCATGATATTATGTAACAGATAGATGTTAATAACTGAATATAAACTTCCCCTATTAATTAAAAAAATTATTTGGCCTGATATAATGCAGCAATTATATAAATAAAATTTGAAGACTGATCTTAGACATAAATGCAAAGCCAAAATTGCTGGTCCTAGAAACATGAAATTTGAAGGGGTTTCTTGTGAAATGTGCTTATAGAAAAGTGGTAAAACAGAAATCCACAGATGAAAGCTGGTTTTACAAAAAGAAGCTAGTTTTACAAAAAGATACTTTATGGCCCAGAGAATAACATTGGCTATTTATCACTCACGGAAACATAGATAACACTGCAGCTAATAAAATTCAGGTATAGAGCCATTTATAATAAAATGAGCCCTGTGTGTTTTGGCGAGTGTAACCATATCCAAAGATTTCATACCTCCTGAAAATTCTTCTCCATTTCAGCCTCGCGTTGTATAAGAGCGAGACACCGTCCCATCCGTCCATCCTCCATGCGGTTGTTAAGCCATTGGATGTCCAGAGCTCGCTGGTATGTCTCCAATTCCTTACGACGGGCATCGGCGATCGCGTTGCGTTGTAACTCATTTTTCGGTTCCTAAAACGAACAAGACATTGGGTGCTATCATAGAATATTACTTTAATTTCTTTGGATGCTATAAAAATTCAGTAAAGAAAACAAACTAAAAATATCAGCATTCATTTACCATTGTTGAAAATACAATGAAAAATTAAATTATTGTGTAAACTCAGTCAAGAAGGGGAAAACAAACATCCAAAGAGATTATTCAAAATATTCAAATTAAATCAAACAATTCTGTTTCTAAATTGTGACTTTCTGAATTCTGTCCAGTCTGATGTCTGGGCGTCTAAAAAGGAAGGAATACGCAATATTGCTAAAAGGAATTCATTTCCTGAATTCACAGCAGATCTCATGCAATTCATCTATTTTTTGGTAAAATAGTCGCCCTTTCTGCGCAATTCAATTCATAAACAGATTCTGTTATGAATTAATGTTACTAGACTACAAAAATTAAAACCGTAACTTTACCGGTTATTCTTTCTATTTAGTTTTGGTTAAATTAAGACTGAATAACTATGTTTTTTTGTATTATAATTAAAAACCAATCGAATGTTGCTTCATAGCATCTATTTGATTGGATTTGGGTACCGAAACTGACATTTTAATTGATTATAAAAATATTTTCTTCTTCGACTGGTATCAATCAATGACAATATATTTTATCTTGTCTGTGGTCCGTCGCACAGTGGAACGAATGTATGGGAGACATTAGACATAGGCATTTCCGAAAAAAAAAAGTCGAATTTTGAAAAACTAATAATGCCATCGTTTTTAATTATCAAATGCCTTCAAAACTTGTTCTGACAAATTTCTTTCTATCTCTCGTATTTCAGGAGTTATTCGATTAAATGAGAAATTTTACTATGAAAATGACTGTATCGATCTCTCTGCTGCCTGATTCCGGCCTTGTTTCAAGTTTTGGTATTTACTATCATAATACGCATAGCAAAAGCTACATTTACTCCTAAGACACATGGTGCGCCAAACTTGCACCTTCTGACTTATTGTTGATGTATTTTTTTACTGAATTGAGCTCTTTGCCTCCTGAATCTGGTGCTGATTTAAGTTGTGGTATTTACTATCATAATACACACACCAAGACCTGCATTTAGTGCTAACACACATGGTGCGCCAAACATGCACCTTCTGATATATAGGGTGATGTATGTTTTTACTGAGTCGAACTCTTTGCCTCTTGAATGTGGTCCTGCTTTTAGTTGTGGTCTTTACTATTACAAAACACATACCAAGAGCTGCATTTAGTGCGCCAAACATGCACCTTCTGATATACAGGGTGAATTTTTTAAGTGGGCGTGGTAGACCCAATCCTAAAGTATAGGGAATAGAGAAAAATGCTGAATGGAGTCTCGGGGCCGATTTTGATAAAAACTAAAACTGTATACTTGGATTTTCAAAAATATTATTTGCCTTGCCGGGAATCGAACTCATTAATTTTGAAAAAAAAACACAGCCTGTATTATTACTCCATATCATAGTGTCTCTTATAATGATCAATTTCTGGGAAGTAATGTTATATTGAAAATTAATGGAAAAATATTTTTCTTACGAAAACACTATTTTATTTTTGTTACGTTCAATCAAATGTTCGAAATGATGGCCATTGTTTTCAATACACAAGCAGACTCGACACCTCAAAGATTTAGTGCGTTCTTCATCATAAGTTTATGTATTTTAAATAATTGGTGTCATTTTGAATAATGTATTAAGTAAACAGTATTTTCTTAAAAAATTGACCTTTCCTTTATTTTGCCATATAACTTTACTTCGCAGAAATTGATCATTATAAGCGATACTATGATATGGAGCAATAATACAGGCTGTGTTTTTTTTTCAAAATTAATGAGTTCGATTCCCGGCAAGGCGAATAATATTTTTGAAAATCCAAGTATACAGTTTTAGTTTTTATCAAAATCGGCCCCGAGACTCCATTCAGCATTTTTCTCTATTCCCTATACTTTAGGATTGAGTCTACCACGCCCACTTAAAAAATTCACCCTGTATATCAGAAGGTGCATGTTTGGCGCACTAAATGCAGCTCTTGGTATGTGTATTGTAATAGTAAAGACCACAACTTAAAACAGGACCACATTCAAGAGGCAAAGAGCTCGACTCAGTAAAAACATACATCAGCCTATATATCAGAAGGTGCATGTTTGGCGCACCATGTGTGTTAGCACTAAATACAGGTCTTGGTGTGTGTATTATGATAGTAAATACCACAACTTAAATCAGCACCAGATTCAGGAGGCAAAGAGCTCAATTCAGTAAAAAAATACATCAACAATAAGTCAGAAGGTGCAAGTTTGGCGCACCATGTGTCTTAGGAGTAAATGTAGCTTTTGCTATGCGTATTATGATAGTAAAGACCAAAACTTGAAACAAGGCCGGAATCAGGCAGCAGAGAGATCGATACAGTCATTTTCATAGTAAAATTTCTCATTTAATCGAATAACTCCTGAAATACGAGAGATAGAAAGAAATTTGTCAGAACAAGTTTTGAAGGCATTTGATAATTAAAAACGATGGCATTATTAGTTTTTCAAAATTCGACTTTTTTTTTTCGGAATTGCCTATGTCCAACCTCTCCCATACATTCGTTCCACTGTGCGTCGGTCAAACTTTATATTGGATGTTTTGATAGAGTACAAAATAAATATTTAAAAAATAAGGTTTATCTTTAAAATAATAGTCTTTCAATAATTTAAGGAAAATATGAAAATTATTATACCTATACTGTAATTATTTACGTAAAAGTGTAAAAGGAAGATAATATCAGTATTGGACGAATAACACGGAAGAATCTTTTAGAACGTCAAGCTTTTTGAAATGAAAAGGCGAGGAATCTCGCAAACCTAACCTAAAGTAAGTTTATCTCCTACTTATAGTATTTCATACTTTTGATAAGTCGTTACGAGGATATTCCAACAAACATTCAAGTTATTATTTCTTAAATCGTCTGTCAAGCTTGATACTAGGTAGGTACTTACCAGTTATTCAAAAATGGTTTTACCATTAGTAATTCGATATTATGATCTAAATACTGAAGTACCCATTAGAATGGAACTATTTTATTTGTTAAACATATGTATAATAATTCCATTAATGTTATACTATTATTGCACAAAGCAAAGACCTTTTTATAAACTTCCTCTTGTTATTATGTTAAAGATGATATTACTGATAATGTGAATATTCCATCAATTAATTTAACTAACTATAATTTTACTAACTTTCAGGTTACCCGAAGAAGATGATTAATGGTCCATAGAATTATCAAGAAAGTAAAATGTTATGATTAACATGACAGTTACATATTGATGCAGTCATGCTGTAATTAGTGTCACAGTTTAATATACCCACATATCATTATTATATGCAGTTTCTGGGAGCTGTATTTGCATACTGGCTGATTCTTGCCTTAGTATTAATAATTACACTAAACTACAGAAAGATGAAACAATGATACTGTAATAAATGTTTATGCTGTTTATTTACATTCTTTTATTTATCCTAACTAAATAAGTGACCAATGATAATTCTTATATCATGAGGATGTCTCTCTGATCTCATCTATCCTTGACTCTCACATATGGATACCTTTAGCCTATCATGACATCATGCAGTTCCGCTAATTTAATCAAAGACATCACAGATATGCTCATAATAATGTATTTTTTTGCACAAACTATCAACCTGGGTATGGTTTTAATATTATGAAGGTATTATAATTTAGATTGAAACATAGAATAAAGATAGATGACATATAGGCTACTTTTTATCCTGGGAAAGCAAGTGAAACTGCGGGACAGGTAGTAGGAATTATTGCTCAGACCATCTGAAGCTCATCCTATTTACGCTGTAGGTAGTCTGTTCCCCGTGGTAATAATTAGTTTATACTGAAAAGATATGCATCCAATGTATTTATAGGTACCTACCTACTAATGTTATAAGTAAGGCGTTGATATGTTAGAACACACTGATTCAGTCTGATTTAAAAATCTATTATTGCCTTATATATACTGTTTATTGAAGAGGGTTACCTATAGGCTCAGGCTATAATAAATCACCCTATTGCTATTGAACCCTAAAACACCCTATGGGTAGGTAGGTACCTATAGCTCATTATAATATTAAGACAACTTGTAAAAATTACGATGGTAAGAAAGAGGTTCACAAAACTGGTGGTAATGAACTTATTTGTAAGCCAAAACCTTTAAACTGTCCATAAAATGGGTTATAGACGTTAAATATACATATTTAATTCCTAAATATTCATTGATTTTTAACAAAATCTCTAAGTTGAATTGTAAAAAGATAGTTCTCAGTATCTTCTTATGATTCTACTATTTGACGTAAAAGCAATTCGGATTTAGTGAACCATTTTACGAAACTCTATAGAAAACTGTCAAAGAAATGAATTGCAGATACAGAATCGTATTAGGATCATATTCTGAATTGCATAAAAAGCGGCCATTTTACGATTTTGAATTCAATTCATAATAGGATCTCATTATGATTCAACAAGTGCTTCCTTTTTAGAGCCCCAGGATTTTTCACTTCACTTCACTTCTTGACTATGAGCATTTGTTGTTGTTTGTTTGTCCTGTCATAAAATTAAAATGACAATTTATCCATTGGGGCATTGACTTCGAAACGTCAAACATTTTAAAAATAGTTGACGTTAGATTTAACGTTACATTGGTAACATTTTTTTTTTTTCAACACAAAAAAAAATAAATAAACTAAATTAAAAAACGAAAATATCTATATATACAGATATACATCTATAAATAACTTGAACGGGCTAATCTCCGGAGTTACTGGTTTGATTTGAAAAATTATTTCACTAATAGGAAGCTACATTATCCCCGAATGTGTACTCTTTATCCCGGGAACGCGAGTGACACCGCGGGGAACAGCTAGTATCACAGAGTACTTTTTATATAGGGAAAGTTTATTTCCTGATTGATTGTCGTTTGGCGACATCCATCGGTAACACAAGAACATTTCCACTTTCCACGGATAGATGGCGCTATAAAGTACGTTAGTATAGAGTTTGACTTTTATTTAAATTATCACAGTTAACTATATATTAGTGAGAGTCTATATTACTGGTGGTTTTTATGCAATAAAAAATCTATCTAGTGCACCAGCAATATGAAATGAATGTACATTATTTTGTTGACTTTTGAAGATATCTCATTATTTTGTTAGATCGGAGATCTTTAAAAATATTCATTTTTTGTACAATTCCTTCTATGAATCTATTTTGATTCTACGATACCACAATATGGAATTTATGTTAATACTTCAAATTAGAGTTGATTGTATGTAGCGCCATCTAGTTATTATGACTGCTAACCACATAACACGAATTTTATTCGCTATATGGCGCTAGGGTGTCAATTTTCTCTCATTCGCGGCAGTTCTATACGGCGACAGCACGCATTTGGATTTTGACGTGTGACAGCAAACAGCTGCAGCCAAATTCGGATGCAGATCGGTGGTGTATCGAACTAAAGACGTACGGTAATGAAATAGTGATTGAAATGGCCGAAAGTAAAGGTGCGTTAATCGCGAAAACAGTGCAAAAACATGCCGGACGCGCGAAGGAAAAGGTATTTATTGTATTTTACACCCTATGTGTTTTGATCGTACGAAAGGTGATTGGGAATGGTGTATTTATGTTAATAACCGATGTTGTTGCGTGAAAGTGTGTTTTTGAGGTGTTCCGTGGCTAGACGGCTGTAAACGGCTCGGGTGTCTCGGTATCTAGGTGGTACCTAGCCGGTTTTCGCAAGCATTGGATTTCACCTGTTGATTGAAACTCGGTACACCTGTATTTTTACCGTATACCTATTGTTTACATTCACACACTCAGCTGATTAAAGTTACGTGTACACTTGTTAATCTTTCTATGCAAGTGTAACTATAATTTCCAGGCCAATATAGTTCTATTTTTAGTGCGAACCAGATGTGATAATTTTGGATTGAACGCTCGGCCAGATATGTTATATGGATCAGGAGATTAGGTTAACTGACCTAACTGTCACTGATAATTGTTTAGAAAGGTGGGGCTAATGTTTAATTTTATTATTACACGAGCCAATTCTAGGGAAGTGTCCCGATTTATAAATAACATAGTTGGTAGCGACTAGAGATGTGACAGTGAAGTGGTATGTGTAGATGTGCTCATTTCACAAAAATAATTTAGATTTTTTTATTTCAACTATTCTATTCTGATTGTCTGTATTCTTGGTTGGATAAAAAGTCTTGTTGTCAGTCATGATATATAATTATCTGCTAATTTTCCGGAATGTAGGTCAGTGACCAAAGATATTTTTAAATAGGCACTGAACAAAAGACTGTATGAAATATTTCAGCATTCTACTTGTATTATAATTACAAATGTTTGTGAGAATGTAATATAACATAGCTTTTATTAGAACTCTTTAGGGGTAGAACCATGGGGTTTTTTATCATATAAAATTACTAGGTCCTGGTATATTTTACAAAATACTATAATTACTATAGGTATTCAGTTAATATTTTCTAGAATAAATTATATGAGTAACAATTTTAATTTTGTTTCATAATATAACTTAAATGTTTTAATAGGTCCACCATATGTGTTAATCACCAACTACAATATAGGTACTTATCATAAAATAATTATAGTAAACAAATGGAAAAGGAAAAATAAATTTATGAGCACATTCAATTTGTTTTAATAGCATTGGGATAAATTGTATCTAATATTAAAATCCAAAGTAAAACTACATTATACACAAACTTGTGTTTCAATAAGTCTTACCATATAAATTACTGTTACCCGCAGTTTCACTCACGTTCCCGGGATAAAAAAGTAGCCTATAACCTTCGGGGATAATGTAGCTTCCTGTTAGTGAAAGAATTTTTCGAATCGGACTAGTAACTCCAGAGATTAGCGTGTTCAAACACACAAACTCTTCAGCTTATTTTTTAGAATAGATATACACACAGCTCAAACCATAGAGTCAAAAAGATTTTTCATATTATTAAACTGTCATCCACTAAGAAAGGGTTTGCATAGCTAAAAATAATCATATAACCACAGTATAAAAAACTAGTTCTGACATTAATATTTAACTATGCATCCAAATTATAAACGGCCATCCATTATCCACTTTCATATAAAAACAAGAATTGAAGTCGAACATGGCAATATCATTGGGCTATTGACCCAATCTGGCATCTAGCCCACCATGCATGTGTGTATAATACTTGTGCCAATTTAAATATTTAGCCACAGATGCTAAATAGGATTTTTATGTCACTTTGAGTACTGGAATTTCTTTGTTTTTTAGGGTTCCGTACCCAAAGGGTAAAATGGGACCCTATTACGAAGTCTCCGCTATCTGTTCATCTGTCACCAAGCTGTATCTCATGAACCGTGATAGTTAGACAGTTGAAATTTTTACAGATGATGTATTTCTGTTGCCACTATTATAACAAATACTAAAAAACAGAATATAATATTTTTTTAAGGGGGCTCCCATGCAACAAACGTAATTTTTTATCTTGCCAGCAGTCAAGCTCAATGAGAAAATCTCGTTTAATTGGTAGTACCTACTTAATGTTAGCAAATTCTGAGGTCATTTTCCTTAATTCCAAATTGAAAACATATTCAGTTTTGGTCCTGATAAGGCACCAAGCACTGATGTGTTCTTGCAGTGAACTTGAGAGCCAGCCTTGTAGGAATTGTAACAGGTCGGTAACACTTAGCTATCTCTGGTATTGCTCATATAAATAAATAAATATCCTGGGACATTCTTCACACACGGTTATCTGATCCCAAACTATGCAGAGCTTGTACTATGGACAACCAGATAACTGATATACTACATATACTACTTATTTTTTTTTGTAAATACATACTTATATAGATAATTACACCCAGACTCAGGACAAACAGACATGTTCATGCACACAAATGTTTGTCCTGGATGGGAATCGAACCCACGACCTGCGGCGCAATAGGTGGTGTCTTAACCAACTGCGCCAACTGGCCCGACAGAAATCTCCAATGCAACATTAATGTCGATTGAAAATAGTAAACATACAATAAGGTCATTGGTCTCATATAATCATTTTGTAAGGTCTCTAGGTCATTGCTCGGCGATTCATTAACTAATTCTCACATCTTAATTGAATCATCATTATAAACGAATTAATGGCTATATGTTTGTCTGATTACTTTGCTCATGTTAAAAAATCAAAACTTGTCTCTTACCTATTTGATGGGCATTTTTGGAATGAAGACTGTCTGCTTGAATATGACACTATTTGACAATACAGTGCATTAGCAATAAGGCTCGTAATCTCAGTATGGTACGGACGATTTTGCTCAAGGTGGTACACAAAATATTCTGCCAATCAAAATGGAACCTTGTGAAACTACGTTTATTTAATTGATCAATTCACATGAATTTTAATGCCCGTTTTTCTAATGCAATAGTAAATCAAAATCAAAAACTCATTTATTCAGTTTAGGCCCTAATAAGGCACTTATGAATGTCAACAGTTACAATTTTTAGACTCTACTCTTAAAAAAAAAAGATCCACAAAAAAAGAAGCCTTGCTGAGTTTCATGCCGGAGTCTTAAAGTAACTTTTAGAGTTCTCTCTCTGGTTTCTACCAAATTCCTAGTTTGGGATCTAAAAAAGGACGACTTTTATCCCGGGAACGCGGGTGAAACCGCTGTGGACAGCATGTAACTAATAACACCACAGACCGCAGCATGGCATAGGTTGTTTAACAGCTTTTTACCGTGTAATTTAGAAGGGAATTTGTGAATTAATGATCGACCAACAACCGCTTGGTCGTAAAATGCGAGCCAATGGAATTCACCGTCCAAGCTAAGATATAAAACCATGCATCGGTCGGTTTGTTTTTCAACGTTTATCATCTATTGATTGGATATCATACAATCTCACTACTAAAACTATTATTTGAATGTTAATTTCAACAGTATGACATGCTTGCGTATTCGATTTCAATGGACTTTTATTTTTCAATTGCTGACATATGTAAATAAAAAAATTGCAATGTTATTTAATGCATAATAATCACTACGAAATATATTATTATGTCAAGTAAGGGTTTTTGTAAACACGTATTTTAGCGTATCTGCAAATGTTAAATTATTACTCGAGCAAAATTATTGCTAAGGACTGCCCTTTGAGATGTATTTCATCATTATGTCATTTTTAAGGCGATGATAGCTCAGTGGTAGTGACGTCGGATGCCTCGACGAAGGTCGTGGATTCAAATCCTACAATGAGCTTGAGCTTTCGGTGAAGGAAAACATCGTGAGGAAACCATAGCACGATGGTAGGGTACTTTGTAGTACGCGTCTGGCTGGCTACCACCCTCAAGTTGAAAATCTGTCGCCAAGCACCTACCGGTGTGTTCCGATAGCTGCACTTGAGAGCCAGTTCCTTTCTAGGCTTTGTGTGCTTACCATCATCGGCCACATCATCACTGACCACGGTGAGATTGTGGTCAAACACGGGCCTATATATAGTAAAAATAAAAATAAAAAATGTCAGCCGACAGACGTCCACTGCTGGACGAAAGCATCCCCAAGGATCTCCACGATGGCCGGTCTTGCGCTACCCGCATCCAGCGGTATCCCGCGACCCTCACAAGATCATCGGTCCACCTTTTGGGGGGTCTGTCCACGCTGCATCTTCCGGTTCGTGGTCGCCACTTGAGAACCCTTCTGCCCCAGCGGCCGTCGGTTCTACGAGCGATGTATTTCATAGCTACATGTATATAATCTCTTAGAAGACCTTTTGTGTTAATAATTCAGAAAACAAGTTTCAAGTGTCCTAGCTTGTTCATAGATTAAACTGGTCGAAATGTACAGGTGGAGTTAATATTTGGACAGACTACATTTTGCTTTGCCTGTTTGTACTGCAACTGCATTCTCGTATACCGTTATCATTTTGTAGCCTAGATTTTATTCTTAGCGACTTAAGATGCAGCTGGAAAGTTTCATGAATTTCCTAAAACTGACCCTTTCAAGGACTTGATATCACCATTACAATAAAGCTGAAGAGTTTGTTTGAACGCTCTAATCTCCGGAGTTACTGGTCCGATTTGTCCGATTTGATTCTTTCTCTAATATGAAGCTACATTATCCCTGGAGGTTATAGGTTACTTTTTATCCCCATTACGTCGAAGACAAGAATAAATGGTTGTAGTAGTATGAACTTTATGTATATTTAGAATAAAAACTGTTATTACATAAGTTCAAAAGAAGGATCCGCAAAAGAAAGGACCCTTGCTGAGTTTCTTGCCGGAGTCTTCTCAGTTCAAGTGTATTCCGAACCGGTGGTAGAGTCACTGGTAACTTTCAACGTTCATAAGTGCCTTATCGGCCTAAACAGAATAAATCAGCTTTGAGTTTGACTATTGAATTGTCTTTAAAAAGTATCCTTGAAGGGTCGATAAAATCAAAGAGATCGTGTTATCAGAAAGCTTCTGCTCCAAATAATGCTGAATGAAAAATGCATTTATTATGAAATACCGTTATCCGACGCATATTTACGATAGTGTTAGTCACACTCACAGCCATAGTAAAATAATCTAGACTAACGGCCGCGAAATTAACAATCACGCTTACGTGATCACGTATTTCTTTACATATTTACATGCTATTTTATGTGAAAACTACTGCATTTGGCAACGGTACTGTGAGTTTTGTAACACTTGTATTATTACTACATGACTTTGTTACTGCTACAAGTAGCGTTGTCGATAAATTTAATGTCACTTCACTTTTTATACGCCCCTTACTATATACTTTATCACCAGGAAGGTGGATCAGCAGAATCTATAAATTTTACACTATGTCATGCTAGATGTTTTGACTCGACTTAATGACTGATCGGATTTGCATGAATCTTGGCACATAGATAGATCATATACTTAAGCATGACCATGCACCATGACCGAGTGTTCCCACAATGCTTGCAACAGGGCCAAATGGAGACGCATTGCAAAAGCCGCCGCTCGAGACCTACCATAACCACGACCACTCTGTCAAGAGTGTCCGACTAGGAAGAAGATACATGTGCAGTAGTTATGTTATTCAGCTAGTTGAGAGACAGCTAGTTTAAAATAAAGATGAATATTCCGATTAATTCCAAGATAACTTTACTTTTTGCCATCTCAAGTTTTTCAAGACATACTTTTGGCGGAATCAATTCTTTATGATAGCTCATTATCATATAAGATGGTTTGTATATTCTGATTTCTGATACATACAGACTTCCGCCACACAATGGGCCATAATTACTCGAAACATTTTATCTCCTCGTTTTAGTTCAAAATAATCGCTTGCGTAACAATTTCTGTGAATCATTATGATCTCTGGAGACCCAAATTATTATCAGGTTATAGATAAAGTTATAAAGACGTAATTACTGTTTCTTCATTCTGGCGACAAGGATTTAATTGTTTTCTATCAGGTCAATATAGTTAGCTCAAGTGTACACATCAACAGTATACCCATTTATATTATTCACTATTTCAAATTGTTCAGAAATCACGATTTTAATTTTATTTATAAAAAGTATCCTATTTTTTAATCCAGGTTATAAACTATCTGTGTTCCAAATTTCATCCAAATCCGTTCAGTACTTTTTGCGTGAAAGAGTAACAAACATACATCCATACTCACAAACTTTCGCGGTTATAGTATTAAGTAGGATTAGTAGGATCAACAAGTAGCACTGGGCTGGATACTCGTATATAGCCAGGAAGCCGGACGCATGGTGCAAACCTCGAACGGAGACCCTGGCAAAAAAGAACCGTCGGGAGACCACAGATGCGACACGACAAAACATAGCCCAAAACAGATCAGAGTGGAGAAGATTGAAGGAGGTCCAAAAATATCAGAATCTTCAATCTTTCGTAATTTCATCTGAAATAGTTTTTCCTTTATTTGAATTCTAAAGGGCAACAGTTTTCTCTTTTGCGTTTTCTCTATCCTATTCTCTCGAATATTGACCAACATTGTCATATTTAATCTCGAATAGACCAACGATAATTATATTTTCTAGAAATTTGTCATATTTGCTGTAAAAATCTATTTATCCGTGACTAGCTACTCGCCCCGGCTTAGCACGGCTTCTTCTTGAATCACTCTATCTATTGCTGAAAACTGCATTAAAATCCGTTTGCGTAGTTTAAACGATCTAAGCGTAAAGACAGCGGGAGCGACTTTCTTTTATGCTATGTAAAGAAGATAATTGAAGGACAAATGACCATTAAAAGTTCATTACAATTGCTGTTATATAAACCCTATTTCGTCTCAAGTTTCCCTAATTCAATCATCTCCTAAGTTAAAGTAGCAAAGTGTCATTCGCATTCCCAAATAATTTTATTGTAACTTCAAAATCAACTGATACATAATCAAGTTCATAAAGCGTCTTGTATGCCAATAATTTATTGAAACTGTGATCGATAACATGAACTTTTACTGTGACCCGGCAGTGAACTCTAACTGGTTTATGATTTCATCTAATTAATCATTCTTCTATCTAGTGTCTGTGAGGTGCCTACAATCTCCAGACATGGTTACGAGTCACGCATTTATTATATTCACGCTTAAAATATTATAAACGTTAGTAAAGTGATTAATAATCGTTGTAAATTCAAATAAATCAATGATGATATTTTTTTTTTTAGTTTTTACTATGTATTTGACCACAATCTCACCGTGGTCAGTGATGATGTGGCCGATAATGGTAAGCACACAAAGTCTAGAAAGGAACTGGCTCTCAAGTGCAGCTGTCGGAACACACCGAAACGTGCTTGGCGACAGATTTTCAACTTGAGAGTGGTAGCCAGCCAGGCGGGCACTACAAAGTACCCTACCACCGTGCTATGGTTTCCTCACGATGTTTTCCTTCACCGAAAGCTCAAGCTCATTGTAGGATTCGAACCCGGGACCTTCGTCTCGGCATCCGACGTCACTACCACTGAGCTATCATCGCCATAAAAGGTATATTTTCAATTGGTCATTTTGCTTTAGTCTCGCCTCTCAGCAAGTCGCCATAATAATATATACGAATGTTCTTGGAACATATCAACATACTCCAGCAAAAGAGAACGAAACTAATATTAAAGTTTCTCATAACATGTTGTTTACCTAGTTTTCGTAATGTCGACGTCGGAAATCTCGGAAACATGTTCCATTTAACTAAAATAGAACTTCTGCCATGAACTGTTGCAATAACTCGACAGTCGACTATTAAAGGCAATCAAGAAAACTCATCTATTCATGCATTCCTCTCGCAACCAGCAACGGAGAGTAACAAGCCCTTTGCTATTCCAATAACTTCAACTATATCATGCAAAGTTACAAGTGCTTTCATTACGTAGCCTACTCTTGAGCTGGAAGGTCTATATTTCCATGCTTCATTATCTAGATAGCATTGCAAAGGTCGATACGTGACAATGCTAACAGCTAACAGTTGGGTTAACTGTGCAATCGTCATGGGAACGCCTGTGAATGGCCCGACGACGCCCAGAAGTTGTGGTTTTTATTGTCTGTCGGAATCGTCTGCCTCTGTCACCGTTGCATTGGTATTCTGGATTTAATGTGAATTTAATTTGCCTGTATATTTTATTTCATATTGCGCTTTCCGTATCGTTACTTGTACTATTAAGTATTCTGTGGTATTAGTATAGATTACTAATAATAAAGCTGAAGAGTTCGTTTGAACGCGCTAATTCCCGGAGTTACTGGTCCGATTTGAAAAATTATTTCACTAATAGGAAGCTACATCATCTCCGAAGGTTATAGGCTACTTTTTATCCCGAGAGGGTGAGTGAAGCCGCAGGGAACAGCTAGTCTATCATACAGCTGCATTTTTTTTCCTGATAAATCTTTAGTGATGACGATTTCTTCGTTTCATATAGCATAATTCATATCCTTAAATATGTATGAGTAAGTATTCGACCGATTTAATTTCATTTTCATCCGCTCGCAAACGAACGACTTCCTGAATATTTTGGATAGGTACCAAAAATGTCGAAAGTGAGTTTTCCAATGGTATTTTGTTGAGTTATTGTAATGCAAATACACACCTACACCGTGAGTGTATGGTCAATTTCAGTTTTGTCAAGATGAGCAACTTTCTATGGCCCCGATGCGCCGACGAGTCTCGACTGACAATTGACAAAACAAATACTTTACGTATGGTAATTTCACCGTCCAGGTTGCAATTCTAATGGACCACAGACTTTAATCTGTGTTAACAAGATGACCTAGTCAACTTGACTAAATTGTGCGGACACAGTAACATTCAACACTCATTATCTCTAAATTGTCGTCAATAAATCAAGGCCAAAACAATGATCTCCGACATCTCCGTAACGTTACAAAATCTCTCTTACGTTAGTTATGTTGTCTGCGAACAGGTGTTCGGAAAACAATCGTAATTTGAACGTTAAGCTGACCCACATTGTGTACACAGTCCATTCATCAGCTTCGAGAATCTTCTCGTTCTCTAGAGTAGCTTCGTTTATTCAAGTTTGAACTTGGAGAAATTGTGTTCGATCTATAGTTGCAAGAATACTTGGAAAACAACATTCCAAAGGTCTTCGACCGGTGACATCACTTCGTGTCTGATTTCGCCGAGTTTTGACATTAACTTAAAAAGTTCGTCACATTAACATGAACGTAGGCAGTTGTCCTTGATAACCGATGCACCCACATGTAAACTGCTGTTCGTACTTGATCCCACGCGACACGCCTACGCAACTAACACTTTCATTTAATCATATTGGTTAATAGACACTAAAATGTAGAGAAAACTAAAGGCTTACATTAGCTATAAATCGGACTTGAACATTCCCTTCATTTTACGCTCCGGAAGATTTATGATTTTTGAAAGTTAATACGAAGTTGTAGACTTGAAATTTGACTCTTCTAAAGTAACTAACTCAGTTAATCTAAATCTGTTCGCTTGCTGTATTATCTCAGATTTTGAAGGTTATCTTAAATCAATATCGCATTCAAGAACCGAGTACATGTGGAGTTTATGTCGTTGTAAAAGTTTACGCAATCTTTTTATTCCAAGTTTTCATCGTAAAATATGTATCGCCGTTATGTCGGTTAATCTTCTTTTATTTATTATTGTTATCGTCAGTTTTATAGGCTTTAGTTACAGCACAGTATTACGCTATGCCATATATTTCGTCACAATTCTCCCCCTCCGTTGCCCATTTCCTATGCCTGTTGCCAATTGGTACAGTTTCGTATCGATATAGTGTGCAATGTGCGTCTCGTTCCGGGCTATTATTAAAAAATAGTGTCGAACACGCGTTAGACGCACTTGATCGTTATTACCGTTCATCACGATATAAAAAGGTATTAACTTCATTAGAACTTAACTCCTAACTTCAACACGATCGTCTATTTTTTCAACGCTTCTCTTTTTTTAAAGCTTTCTAAATTGAGAATTACAATTCCTGGTATCGCTTACTTCATCCGTTACTTTAGCAAGTTCACCTGGTATAAATTTTGATATCTTCCTTCCTATAATATGAGTGTTATTTTGATATGTACTTGCTGTCTCACGCGGTTTCACTGGTCTTTTCGGTATAAAAATGACTCCAAACCATAAGCTATCTGCGTGCCAAAATTCATCGCGATCGGTTCCGTCCGAAGTTTAGTTTACTTAATAAAGTCTAATATTAATATACAATGGACTATCTGACAACTAACTTAAGAGTTCTTATTGATAATATCTTTACAAAAAACAGATTCCGTTATTTATTATCGCTTAGATCACGGCATTAAAGCTTAGCATCGAGCTACATTAGGCACTAAACGTAGATTTAAACATAAACCTAAAAAAAATAAAAAGGTACAAAAAGTATCGCCGTTCACACGGTACACTTGCATGGCGGTCTCGAATCGCGCTAAATTCCGAACCGATCGTCGCTTGTTTTTGCGTCCACGCACTTTCTTCTCAACTTGTACTTTCTCGAGGCTTGGGATCGGTCACGTACCGCCTGGGGTGCCAGCATACCTGCGGTTACCGCGGTAAAATCTACAGTAGGAAATTTGTTTAACATACAAGCACATTTAGCTGTTTCTGCACCGGCTTTACCTACTTTTATTGCAGGTGGTAGCTGTCACTGAATCTTTTATTTAAGTTCAGTTATCATAGCACGGTGGTAGGGTACTTTGTAGTACCCGCCTGGCTGGCTACCACCCTCAAGTTGAAAATCTGTCGCCAAGCACCTTTCGGTGTGTTCCGACAGCTGCACTTGAGAGCCAGTTCCTTTCTAGGCTTTGTGTGCTTACCACCATCGGCCACATCATCACTGACCACGGTGAGATTGTGGTCAAACACAGGCCTATACATAGTAAAAAAAAAAAAAAGTTTCTTTGTTATCTGCCAATTTAGTCAAATGCAGCGTTTGTATGGTTTTTGTTATTAATATTCAAAACATATTATGTTTGTACGTTCCAAGCAAATTTATCGCCAGTATGTGTAACCTTACCTTACATATGTTTATGTGTACTTTCACTTTTGTACGTCTGTATATATTAATTTTTTCTCATATTACCACTTACATAGTCTCCTTATTTTGTATTTAATATATTACATTAACATTGACTAATCTTTCACTTTTATTTACAGGTACGTCTCACAAGTTTGCACCATAATTTCAACATGTAAGTGTTTCTTTGATACCAACACGTTTAGATCAGCTAGTGGCGTGTCTGCTAACTGGGAAAATAGCATTTATTTATATGAAATAAGACATGTTCTGGTCTGGATATTATCTTTTTGCCCTGTTCTGTCACTGGACTGGAGTCTGGACTCAGTGCTTCCTTGTTAGTGTTATTGCTTGAATTTATTGATTGTAGAAATGCGAGTCTTTGATACGCAGTATTTATTATAGTGCTGTCGGTTGAACTTGAGTGTAGGCGATTCTCAATGCATATTATGACTACTTTCCTATTTTGGTATGCTTATCGTCGTCGTCTCACACAGATAAAATCAGAGATATATGATCAGTATGACGAATATTTTATTTTGACCGGAAATACGATTTCTATTCGAGCAAAAAGTTGCTAAATCATATGAGCATTTCGTTTACGTAGACGATGTCGTATGTAAAGATAAATCTATATAAGCAAGAGTATCAAACACGTACTAACAATTGAACTAAGATCTTATTGACATTATTTAAAATAGTACCTATTTCATGCATCATTATCTAATTCTGTTCACTTGTCTGACCTACGTTGTAAGTACATCTCCGTTGAATTTTTCCTTGTCTCACAATCAGTTATCTGATAAGCATGACATTTCAATGATGAGGCACTCTCCTACACTGCAAGGTTAGTTCGACGTACATATTTGTAATTAAATATACGTACCTATATTTGTGATCATATCATGTGATTAATGTTAGGTCTCTTTTCTTTGAAATCTAGTAAATGTTAATAATCGCTTGAATAGAATAGAATAGAATATAGTTTATTCAAAAATTGCATCAAATACAGCATACAGTGAAAACTATAAACTATAATGTGCCAGTTTTGATAGGTCAGTTTACAAATTAGTTTAATAATAAAGACAATTTACAGTATAGGAGTCCAAATTAAAATAATGTTATCAATTAGTATAAGAAATATAGATAAAAAATAAAATAAATTAATTAATCAATTGAATAACATAATAATGAAAGAGCACAATATTAGATCATTTCAGCTGTAAAGGGGCTTTGTCAGTACAATCATAAAATAGGATTATTAAACATTAATTATAAATAAAATTTAGTGATTAATTCCTTACATACCTAAATACAGTTAATTTCTCCTTACAAACTTGCAAGTCTTACTACGTTCTTGACTTCATCTTTATTATAAATTACGTTACCTTTGTAGAAATGACGTAATTATTTTAGATTAGAATATATTCTATGTAGATTTTCACCATGTCTTGATATCTCCTTTATATTTTACAAAACATACAAATAGTGACAAAAATTTAGCATTCTTCTAATAATAATTAACAAAAATCTTTCAGATTTCCTTATTCCCTAGGTGCTTATATTACTTTGGACTAACTGTGATCGGTTATTTCATAACATCTCTACCAATTTTACTAAAAATATTTCGTGTGTTGTGTTTTGCACATTGCCAGGTTCAGTACAGTCGATAACATTATCTCTCCCGCTATCGTATTGTGCTCTGGTTCTGTTTATTTTCTATGCATAATAAATGTATGAACTGTTCTTTGTTTCCTTCATATCGACGCAGCGATATTATACTTCGCATTATTGTTCTTTTTATCCTTCGCAACGTATCGGTCATTATGTACTTCAAATCGGATGTTATTATTCATTTCCATTGCTACGCAGCAGGTATAATTTCATCACCGCGATTTCATTCCCTCAGCTTAATTTTCCAGGCATCAAAGAGATACCCAGATATATTTAGCCTTGTGCTACCTTTTACTCGTTGAAACGTTAATTAATGTATGATTAATTATTCGATTGACCAAATACGTTAGATTGTCGTGAGCCACAAGCTTCTACTTTTGGTAAGGGTTCCAAATCATTCTTATTAGTCAGGGTCTTCAGGTGAACGGCCTTAATACCCACGCTATTTTTGAAAACCAATTGTACCTCTACTAAAATGGCAGGCTTGAAATCGAACCTTCGATCGTTACCCTATTTAGTCATTATTACTAATACTCGTCCAAGATCAAGGTTCTATGTTACTGAATGTTTGTTTTCCAACGTGACTTGACTTTGAATTCACATCAGCATTTTCTCGTTTTTATTTGTAGCCACCATCTTAGCTGTAAATGGTTTGTCGTAAATAAGCTTAATAGCTCTGGTGTTGCATCTGTTAATATTCCTTATCGCTTTTCTTACTGCTTCAGATTGATGTGTATGTGAAAGAAGCCTGCTCTTTATTTATATAGGTCCTATTGTATTTGTTTCTTATTTATCGTCATCATCCTCTATTGCTGATGTATCATTAACTAAAGTATATTTAACTTTTTTAGATTTAGCTTATTCAACGATATTTTGAGGCTTTGACAAAATAATAAAACTTTCGGCTAGGTATATTGACAAATATTTAATATTAAAAGCACGAATGTCCTTACGTCCTAATAGAGAGATCACGATAGCACCGCTGACGAAAATGGACATCGTTGGACTATTAGCTGGTGCGTGCTAATTCGTTACGAAACATGTTTCTCGCCATTTACAGTAAAATCTCCTAAATTACATCTTGTAAGAGCATCTTTATCAGTCACTGACAATCTACTAATACCTTTTCTAATATAGTATAAACTGCAGTTTCTTATGCCCTAAAGTTAATAGTTTTTAGTGTGTCACAAATTTTAAGTCTAGAATTATTTTTCACTTGACTCCAAAAATACGCCAACCGTAAAATATAATTTTCCAAGCAATTTGTCATTGGTTTGGAAGTGCGATGGTTATAAAATGACGGTGTTTTCATTAAAAATAAAATATTTGTCATCCGTTTTCCAACTCGATGCTTAAATTTATCTCAGCGGCAAGTTTATCGTTCCAATTCTCTCATCATGTATGTCTGGAAAACTTTTCTGAATCAAAACTAACATTGAACTTACGGTTTCTTTCATCATCAACATCGAAGTTCAAGTTGCTTCAAAACATGCCGTACATCATGGCGTCCATCTAATAGCTTTAGCTAAATTTAAACTGGAGCATTTGTCTTCGCAAGGTCGTTACGCTATTACGTCTTTAGTAGTTCATTAGATTTACAATAGGGTCATAGAATCTGCAATCCGTCATCCGGAAACACTGCGGTGACGTATTGAGTTCATCGTCAACTAAAAATTACGTAAGGACCGGCGCAGACGCAACTTATATCCGTCCTACGTTCGATAAGCCGGACTATCTCTCGAAACCGTTCACAGTAAATGGGACCTTAATCCAAAGGAGTAAGATTGAAAATTGCAATAAGGCGTAGAAAGAGTTAGGACTTGTTAGAACGGTTTCGGATATGGACGCCCGCCAGGCCGGGCCATGATGTGACTATTCCCGTCTGGTAATCTGGATACTGTGTCCGATGGCTCGCGAACTTCTTTTGAGCACGTGTCATTCTTATCTGGCGCCGTTTTATTGTCATCCTAGACAGCCGCCTCTCTTAAAAATTCTTTGTTAATTTACTTTTCCTAGTCCGAATATAATTCAAAAATTTAACAGTGTTCATATTATTATGCTGTGCATGCACCAAGGAGCGATTGTCGTCGTTCAAGACATGCGCTATAAATGTAATACGATCGCTGTGTCATTTAATTGAATTACAGTTTGGCGCTACCATTTGAAACGTATACAACCCTTTATTTGGTTTCCTTTAACTTAGCTTTTGGATAAGTCTGTTACGGTCAGAAAAATTACAATTGTTAATTAAGTAGGTACTGACTGTAGTCAATACTATTATGTATTCTGTGCTGTAGTCTACAGCATTATCTTTAAGTAAATGTTACTCTCTAATGGTTCTGAGCCCATTAAAGGAGTTATCTTTCCCGGGATAAACAAGTTTATTGATATTACTATCGGTTGTCCAACAAAAAGGTTCTTTGGAACCTGTCTATGCTTAAAGTCAACACGGCGCTTACCCGTACTAACAGAACAAGTTTTGAAACGTGTACCATTTTATGTGTACGTACATGCATAATGCGTTTTCCAATGCATTCTACACGATTGGATCGGTGGAATCCAGTCTTGATAACTACAACGTTAGGATCTACACGTTTCGTAAATTATCTGGTCAATTAATGATTTGTTTTGGTCTCTAATTTTCTTTCTAAAATCGAGTAATATTGTATTTACATTTATTGTGATTATAAAATCCATGCTCGTTTCAATTTCAAAGGTTCAGACTAAATGGCGCGCCCATTTCATGTTTGAAGAAGCCACATTTTTTACTTTCATCACATTAAATTTCACCATCCACAAACATGGAAATACATAAATGTACAGATGTTAATCTGATTTTAACACTATTTAGATGAAAAAACTAGGTCGGCGTCCAAATTATGTTTGTGTTAATCTAAAATAACGCTGTTATTAAATATTCCACCAGTTTCATCATCTAAACATATTTGGTGAGATTTAATAATCATTGAATCCAAATACGATTCACTGATTGTGAGTCAGTCTTCAAATTTTTTTATAGCTCATTATGTCACTTTGTGTAAGTATCGTCCAATGAACGAAACGACACTGTGCACGATGGCAAACGAAAATGAAAACAAGGTCGTCACGGCGACTGAATATTTGGGCTATCGGTGCAATAATTAGATTAAACAATTTACTCTTGTTATCTCTTACAGCATTCATAACGAGAGAATCACGGTTGACAATATTACTCATGATCTAAAAAGAAACGAGGTCAAGTCTAAGCTTTACGTTTGTAAGATCTATTTCTGTTCAGACTATGGGGATCTGTTTCAGATTTTATTGTCTCTATGATCTGTTTGAATGGTGTTATTGCGTGTTTTGATTGGAGTCTTATTGACTTCTCGATTCGATTAAATTATGGGCTTTGTCCTTAGGCCTTAGCCTTCCTGACTGACGTTTATGATTTAATATTTAAAGTAATGGAGAAAGAGCTAAATATTTCTTAATTCTAAGTCTCTACTAACAAGCTAAACAGGTCGCTATCAGATTCTGGACATATTTCAATTTCATTGCCAGTTTCTCATGGATAGATACGGTTTTCGCAACAAGTTCATGGAATGCGGTGAGTGAACGTCCAAAGAGTCGAGCCGGCGGCATCCCAGACTCGTTGCCTTTGCCTCAGCTATGCGCCAAATGTCACCGTGGCAAAAGCGTGATCTCTGCCTGCAGGCCTATGGCGAAATTATTTAACATTAACACCCACTGTTAGAGTCTCATTGTTACATACGTCAGATTCTTGTTCATACGTTAATTGATCTATAGTGGTACTGATACCATCACCTGATAAAATATTTGCGGTCTATTTGAATATATTAGCTTTATTTCATAACCAATCTGGCCTTGCCTTATTATTTGTTTAACTAATAGTAAGGTACCTTTATTAACCTTTACTTATATTTAATCGCTCCAATTAATATATCGTGCCTGTATTTTTGCTAAAAAAAAGTGTTCGTCATTTGAAACCATCATTTGTCAAGTTATTTCAACTCCAGCGTTATCAAGTTCCTAATTACTCTCGGCAGTCTCGTTCGGCCCATCAATACATTTCTCTAGTTTCTTCGAAAGCCAGATGTTGCTATGTGTGGAAGTTGTTAAACTGGGCGCTCTGCCCTGTCCCTTTTCTTTTTGCGTAAAATTAGTTCCGTCTGTGTTTTGTCTCGCTCTGGCTCGGCTGCCCCCCTCTCACGTCCACCTGTGCCAGAGACGCGACACACATCTCGTCTTCCGTCCAATGCTTTCTATTTTCGCCTGTCGTACTCGATTTGTCCTCAAATGTGGAACTTATACCTGTGAGATTATTTTAATTGGTCTAAACGCTGTTGAAATTTAACTTAAGTATGTATTCACGAGATTATTATATTCAATGTCAAGTTTACGGTTAGCTATTGTGGCTAGAATATTATTTCTTTTCACTTCACTTTCCCGTCTATTTAAACTATTGTTTTTGTTCTCTCTATAAGCATGTAATGTATTGCTTTTACATTCAATATTAGTTCATACATTATCACGTTCAGATAATTAATGTACATATAATGGTATGTTATAAATAATAACATATATGTTTCGATAATGTTTTCGAATGCTTTATCAGTACTACTGTACGCGAGTACTGATTAATTAGATTACTGTTTTATGAAGTCCTAAATATTATTATATCTAGCGTTTTGTCCGTGTACACTATTTTTGACAGTTTAAAACAATTAGTAACAACTTTCATAGAAGATTATTAAATATATACTATTCATTCATACCAATGTGTGAGACTTAGCATGTCTGGCTAAAACATTTGTTTTATGAATAAGAGATGGTACAAATGACCGTAAACAAGTTTGTTCGATTGTTGCCCGAGAGAAAACCATGACGAGTGCCAAGATATTACTATTTTATATTACCTCTACATCAACAACAGCTTTCTAATAAGACACACCTTCAATATCAACATAAAGTACTTAGGCCTTGATAAGGTTATTCTTATTTGGTCACAGTCCACTTGTCATGCAGGTCGTCAGTCAAATAAAGGGTCTCTTGTTACGAAATGAAGCTTAGTACAATACGAACACATTCTAATTTCACCTGCAGTCAGATATTTCAATTAGGCTAATGGGACGGTCAGATTATGGCAGATTGTTATGAAATTTTCAAAAAATGGAATAGTATCTCTATTTGTCGTCTTCCTAGTATCTGTTTTATTTGTTCCCTATTGTCATCCTCAAAGCTCCCTTATTTCTAATTGGAATTTATTCTAGCTTCTTGAATGGCATTCTAAATGCCGATTCCGTTAGAATATTGTCAGGAGTTTATGGCTTTAGTCCCAAAACGCATGTTTCATCAATACAGATCTCTTACGTTAGGGATAATAATGGATTAAAAAAAATACACCGTCAACCTTTGGAATGACTTGTAGCAATTAATATTTTTGATTTTCTAATAAAAAACGTAGCAATGATTTTTTTAACACGTTATCATCCTAGGTCTTTAGCAGAAATTACCTAAACCAAAGTACTTGTAGGGGCGTAAATCCTACATATGAAATGGTGTTGAATCAGTGCGGTGATGGCCTCACAATGATGATGATGAAGCTACATGACGATGGTGGTGATGAGAGGCGGCTCCTGGGAGTTAGGTATAAATAAAACCGCCTCGTGCGAGTGCGACACTGATTTATTGTTCTGCTATAATGATAAATCAAGTTACAAAAGTGCTTGCGATGCATTGACACAATTAACTATATAAAGACAAATTGATAATGTACGGTTGCCAGTACAGTACTAGTCAAACTAATAGTTGGAAGTTGATTTAAAGTATTACAATGCGTGGAAAATCTGGAATCCTTGACTAAAGCACTAATTGTTTACAAACAAATTAGGAATTATCTTGCTTAGTCGATGTATATAACCTAACATAGTAGTTTTAAGTTAGAGAAATTTTATTTCTACTAATAGTTATTTGTGTAATTGAATTTGTGCTAGCTTATGCAGATATTATATTTCACGCAATACCGACAATTTTTGACGTTATCAAATGTTGCCAAGAATTACATTTTGCCTCGTTGCATGCGCTTTCGTATTTCATCATGATAAAACTGCCTGGCGATGGCGCTAACAAAATGTTTTAACTCCAATTTCAATTAAATTTCGTTGTTTTCATACGTTTCCTGTATGTTGTTGAAATATTATTGTGTAAGGATTTCTGTAACAACGATAATGGATTTGCTTTTTGATCGAAGGAGATAAATAAGATCTATGTGGTCACCATTGGAGCTACCGTGAAACAGAATGTTCTAAAGAATTAATTGAATTCGTCTTCCATTTTTTGGCTTGATACACAGGTATATTATTACGTATAGCCTGTTGGGCGTCGCCACCATTTAATACAGCTTTAATAGATTTCCCTTTATAGTGGACAACCGTGTGATGACTGATGGCATTTAAACGCTTTTGTTTCTGGGAACTTATTTTGAAAATTTCATGTGGAAACACAAAGTTAACTAGCTAGCTAGCTAGCTATCAGTGACCTCCGCTGTCAGATGGCCGACGCCCAATAGGTTATAGAAGCTATCCTAAGCAAAGGTGAACCTAAAGAGAAGAGAGCGACTAGGAAGAAGAAATAAACGCACCACCTTGGTAGAAATACAACTAGAGATACAAAATACGACAATGCGTAAGTACGACATGTCGACGAGCATCGACTGTGCGATTGTCCATTTGTCCAACACTACTCAATAAACTATACAAAGTGGACAATCGTTCTCAAAATAGACCTGGACAATGAGTTAGGTTAGATCTGACATTGACTTGATTTGCTTAGAACTTCGTTTGAATCTTCGTATTGCGTTTGAAAAAAAGATGTAATAACTTTGATGACAATTTAAACTGACTGATGATTTCAATGCTAAAATAATGGGTAAGTTATTCTTTCACGAGTAAGGAATGGACTTAATTTTTTGCATAGAAATAGGTTATGGAATCTAATCCCACGCAGAATATGAGGTATAAAACTTTTTTCCTTGTTCTTATCTAAACTCTGTGATAATAAAATTATTTAGTATTATTATAGTTATCCTGAAAAATATATTCACACGTTTATGTTCTTCTTATATCTCTTTTTTATTAGAAAGAGATGTAGTCAGTTTACATTTGTATAGTTCGTAAACCAAATAATCGGGGCGATTGTATAGTTAGATTAACATTACTTGCGTTTTTTTAGGAACATCTACCACCTTTCGATCTATGTATACTAATGTATGTATAGTGACTCTGATTGCACCAGTAAGTGAGTTTTCATACCAATTTGCACTATCTTTCAACAAGGTTCTAATTCCATTAACACCATATTCATCATCAGACGTCTTTCTGTTTTCAATCTTCTCTCAGGTCATCAGGTCAAGTTACATACTTTATTCCATTATGCAATGGTATACTTACGTTGCTATGTAGACAGTTCTTTATTGCATCGGATAGTGCACTACTAAGGATGCCTGTACACCTTAACCCCAGACTGTAACATGAACCAAAGGTATCTAATCGTCTCTCAAACAATATTATTGTTACTCTCGTCTTTAGAGACAAATCAGTTATACAGCCTTTGAATAAAGCTGCTCTAGTAGAAACAGAATTTGAAAAAAATATGGAGGAATTAAAGCTGATAAATTGTACTAATTCTCTGTTGTTTAAAGACTGTTATTCGTAAGATAAAAGTATAGAAGATTCTACTTATAACATGAAATACTGTAAACGCTTCGTAGGTAACAATTTTCAAAGCAACATTTTCGCTATGTAATGTAGCTTTGTTGTAATCCTTAGGTAGTATATTAAGTGCTTCAGACAAAGCGACCGTCTTACCGTTAAATTATACCTACATTCAGTTTCTAGACTTTGCATCAAACATTATTTACCGTCATTTTTTATTTCATAGTTAGGAAATATTTCGGGAATCGTTAAAAATTTAAGTGCTCCTATACGTTCTCGGTAATTGGGCGCGAATTAAAACTGGCATGCGAGAAAATTATTTCAAATGGTAGAATTTGCATTTTTATATGCCGATGACATTCTCTAATCGAGAATTATCTGATTTCCTTCGGTGGTCTGTGTACCGGTATGAGGTATGTAGCGAGAGGTAGACTTATTATTCAATGTCCTTGCAGACTGCAGTCATGTCTTTGACCCATGTAGATATATCGTCTTATTCAAGTTTGACACAATTGATAATAAAAATAAATCTTTACGACCGTAATATGAACTTTTTAAAACCTTACCAACAGTCCGTCAGTCAGATAGTGTTATATTTAGTATACGAAATGTAAATTCTAAACAGTAATTATTGAGAGGAAAGTGACACTGCACCATTTTCATTTAGAAGGTCGCATAGGTTTGCCCAGAGCAAAGTACACATTAATTAACACTTCCATAGTGCCCCAAGGTCAACTGGTTGTGATGCATCGTAGTTACAACCTCACGTGTAAAACATTACAAACAGTGTATAGTTACATGATGATAACATGGCATTTATTTTTGCATCTGCACGAATAACGCATACAATATTAGAAGCTTTGCAAGTGTGTGTAGATAAGTAGCTGTAGGTGTGTAGGTGAACCTGTGTGCAGGCCTATGACATCGCTCCGTTTCATGTATGAGTCAGAGGAGTACGTTACGCTGGCGCTACCACTGTTTTCATAATTTGGTATATTAACTTCATTGTTATGATTTTATGAGCTAATCAAATTAAACTGGATTTCAGTCATAACATTTATCTTTCATCTGCCTTTTACTTTTTTAACTCTTGTAGGTACCTACTAAAACTAGGAATCTCAGGGTTTGCATCGCAACTATTCCTGAAATCATGACCTCTTTACACGATCCCGATAAAATGTTTGATCCATGAACCAAATATCAGTTTGGAACACTTGACAGTTAATCTGCGCATGTAACTCTCGTGGAATCTGTTCGATTCGGAACGTTGCCAATATTAAAATCCTCGTTGTCTTTTTAAACTGTTTGACTGCGTTGACTTGTTTATTTTTTCTGTTAGTTGTAAATTTGAAACTGTTCTACTGTATGAATATAAACCTATACCTATTTGCATGAATATTTATTGAGGCGTCGATACTATGATGAGCAATGGCATACGGTTATATTGTCCTTAGAAATACTGCAAATACTGCAATCTCCCCCATAATATTGTGCGTCTATCTGTAGCACCTTGAACCAATGCCGGTATAATCATAGACAATAGAATAAAGAGGTTAATAAATCACTCTCTTGACGTCAGTGGGTCTACCACAACGCTCACAACACGTATGCTTTCGCATACAATTTATTTCAATAATAAATTTCTTCATAAGTAAGTGGAAAGTTAACACGATGTTTACTGGTCATTGATCTCCTGGTAGAACGTATAAAATTAACTTTCTTGATTTTTTACAAATTACCAGCGTTTCTATATTAATTATGATCATCATCTCCCTGCCCTGTTCCCAATTATTTTGGGTTGGCGCAATATGTACTCTTCTACCATTCAGACCTTCTATCTATAGCTTAATAATAATATAAATAAATTATTATATTATTCTTAATTATGATTCAGTTCAGTAAATAATATCTTTTGACACTCTTTATTTGGAGAGATACTGAAAATGAATCGATTTTTATAAAAAATTTTTTGCTCATCGTATTTTTAGACCCTATCTTAGGACGGTACTGGAAGGTCAAAACTACTGAGAAAACCTGCCACGTAAATAATTAAAGTATAAAAACAATATCATTTCTAATAATGAAATAAAGAACCTATTAGGGCGTGAAGCACAAAATAACTTCTAGATACAGTACGACAGGTAGCCTTCGCTCAAGACTTGATTGATAGCTGTATTGTCAGAGCAACAATGGCCGAGCCATCCGTACAGTAGACGCACAATACATTAGTGTTTGACTGTAGCAAGGTGTTCTCTAACAGATACATACTGACACGAAGAACCTTTTAAAAGCTTCTGCCAAACTTTCACCATATCTTTTACATAAACAAGAATTGCTCGTTTGTTTCTAAATGAAACGTTCAATGAGTACCTATGGATTAACGAGTATTGTCAATCTTGACCTTTTGAACGGTCTGATAATTCCAGCGTATGATATTAAGATTTCTCTCCTGGTAATTATGGTTTTCTAATATGTAGGAAATATGGGCAACACATTTGCAATCCTTTTGGGGCCTTTAACAATCTATCGTCAGATTGACCGACTAAATTTGAAAAATTTTATCTCTTAACGTTTCGATATTGTATGTTGATATTGTGTTTTCATAATGCAATCGGACGGTGTATTAGTATTTGCGGTTGGCGCTGTACACTTATTTGTATCGATGGATCTAGAAATATCTAGCCCTTGTTATGAAATATAACTGAGTGCTGGTCACGTTTACACTTCACTATTTATTCTCCAAACTTGTGGTTATTTGTGTAACATGAACTGTAACACGCCGGTTAAGTAGGTAGCAAACTCGGATATAAAAATTACTTTATTGCAAATATCAGCTGCACCACTCATTCGCCTACACGTCTCTCAAAATATATAGTAGTCTATAATCGCAGTTTTCGATGATGTCATAATTGTCTGGAAAGAAAATTCTGAGCACGATTTTACATACTTTTATATTTAGGCCAATGTCCTCTCTTTTTGTAGTAATTCGTACAGTTTATTATATTCTCATGTCCAAGTGATGCTGAACTAATTGTTTTGTAAACCTTAATTCAATCAGTTCGTAGCTGTACAAATCGTACATCATCGTTAGCAATGATTATGGTATATCCATCTACAAAGTAGGTACATGCCACCCACATAGTACCAGATTTCATTTCTAAGATTTATATAGCATGCTTGTCGCCTGTCTACCGAAAGTACCTGTCACTTTGTCGCGTCTAACCTAGTGTGATCTTTGAACCTTTAGTATCCAACTTAGCTCTATTCCTTAAAAAATATTCAAGCGTGAGAATATAAAATTAATTACTCGTAAATCGTTAAAAACTTTAATTAAAGTGTTTGGCTCCAACTCGCAAGTAAGCACAATTATTAGATTTCATGCAAATCTCGATGATTTCACAGATTTGTTCGGAGGCGGCACACATTTCTTCCTTCCTAAAATAATCGCATTATGTAATCGCTTGATATGAAATCTTGGTAATCGATTGAAAATTTGCTCTTCGTTCCCTCACTGGCTTATTGCAGATATGTAGATGCGTATTGTATTTCAATTGAGTGGTCTTTATCCGTTCATTTGTGTATTGTGCTTCATTGATACTTCCTTATTTGATAAATATGCCTTTATGTAACTGATGCATGGTGTTAGTGATCAATTTCGTTAATAGAGTATTTTCCATTCGCAATTTTATACGTTTATCATTTACTCTTATATAAGATATACTAATTTCTTCCTTATCTTCTAAAGTTCAATTGATGTTTTCAACAACATCAAATGCAACTTGCAATATCAATACAAGGTTATTGATCGTAATTTTTTAAATGACACGAGACAATGACCCGGTTTCGTAGAATGAATGACTATAAAATTAACATACATGAATATATAGTAATCTAACTGGTAATGTAAATGAAAGACCTGAAAAGAAATGAGAACATGATACATCCGTGGCTTGAAATAATGGTCAGGATTCTGAATTGGACATCATCTTTGGAGATAAATAAATTCCTGTATTTGTTTCTTTGTCAATCATGGAGGATGAAGTTGATGTAAATATTAACATTGCATTGAGAGTAATTAGTATTATTTTTTTATGTCAGAAGGTTGACAAGCAAGCAGGCGGCTGGTAAGTGGTTACCGTTGCCTATTGCTATTTGCAATACCAGAGACCTGTTACAATGCCGCGAAGGCAATTACTGGCTCCCAAGTGCAATTGCCGGAACACACCGGTAGGTGCTTGGCGACAGATTTTCAACTTGAGGGTGGTTGCCAGCCAGGTACTACAAAGTGCTATGATTTCCTCACGATCTTTTCCTTCACCGAAAGCTCAAGCTACTCAAGGATTCGAACCCACGACCTTCATCGCGGCATCCGACGTCACCACCACTGAGCTATACTCGTCTTAGTATTAACAAATTAAGCAAGATGACACCAGGAAGAGACATTGGTTGTGCCAATAACGGTGTAAGCATCCTATACATATTCATCGTGTCCATTCCTCTAACTTAATTTACTGGCTGCAGTGCTACTTGAATTTTATAAGGCTTTGAATCTTTAATTTTTCTGTTACTGTTAGTACTTGTAAAACATTACCTAAGATTCCATTGAATTGATTCACCATCTACTCTAATATTATAATGAGGTAAAGTTTGCAAGTTTGGATATAGGAAGTAATCTTCGGAACTACTGTTTTGATTCAGAAAATTCTTAGCTACTTTATTCCTGAGTGCTATAGCTACTTTTTATCACAGGAACGCGAGTGAAACCGCTGAAAACAATTGACTGATAAAAGAGGAATTTCTAAGGTAAAATCACTACGCTAAGGTTTCTGTTTTATAAAATACTAGATGTTCCCCGCGGTTTCACTCGCGTTCCCAGGATAAAAAAGTAGCCTATACCTCCGGGGATAATGTAGCTTCCTTGGACCAGTAACTGCGGAGATTAGCGCGTTCAAACAACTACTCTTCAGCTTTAGATAGCTATAGATAGCACCGATATTAACTTAACTTTAAAGGATGTTAGATGAAATGATTTTCAACTCTCAGTATAGGAAAGAAAGTTTACATTTAATCATAAATTCTAAAACAGGTTTTAAAGGTCGTATAGCCAATGAAAACTCAGTACAAGTCAGTTAAATATTTGATTTACAACCAAATATACCCGTTTAGATGGCGACCCGTTATTCAAAGCTCATATACACACGTGTGAAGATCTTAACTACGTAGATATAAGGAACAATATTGAATGTGATGTGATTATCGGTGTTACTGACCGTACCTTTGAATATGTACTCGAAAATTGGTTGAATAAAACTCGAAGGCCCTGCAATTAGACGAATGAGGATGTTGCTTGATTTTATGCATCATTTGATGTTTTCCTTTTTTAATTATTTCCCGGATAGCATTTACCATATTTAATTTGATATGACATTAGGTAATACAATACACTATTGATTAAACTGTTCAAATAATAAATTCACAATAATTGGTCATTAATTAGGTCATGTATGCTTTGATCATAAAAATTGTCTAAAGTTTAATAATAAACACTCGATAATATGAAAGTAAGATGCCAGACGAAAGAAAGAACGGTGAACCCAACCTTAATAAAACAAGTTCTGTAATCCATGCAAAAAGTAATTATCAATAAGCTAGTGTTGATACAATCGCAATAATTTATTCCAACTGGTTTTAAAATAAATCTCACCCCACAAATGATATTGAAATTGATCTCTATTTCCTCGATGCCAAAGGTAAAAATAACGGTAAATGTAAAATTGGAATTTTCGACGCGTGCGCAAAGACAATAGATGTAATTAGAGGCCTCGGTCAAAGACAATCGAAAACGAAAGGAAGCGGCAGCGGATGTGACGTCACTGACGGTCGTAATAGAGGTAATAATGCACATTTGTACACCTGATTGAGACTTCCGAAGATTCAGTTGCGTGATGTCTAGAAACTGCTTTAAGGTCAGCAGGTGAGGAAGGAACCATAAATTAAGCTAGTTTCTTGAATATTAGTGGAACTGTAAAAACGTTGAACTGTAAAAACGTTAAATTAAGAAGATTAAGAAATTAAGACATAGCCCGAAGAATTGTCAAACTGAAGTGGCAATGGGCGGGGCACATCGCTCGTAGAACCGACGGCCGCTTGGGCAGAAGGGTTCTCGAGTGGTGCCCACAAACCGGAAGACGCAGCGCAGGCAAGCCCATAAGGTGGACCGATGATCTTGTGAGGGTCACGGGAAACCGCTGGATGCGGGTAGCTCAAGACCGGCCATCGTGGAGATCCTTGGGGAAGGCTATTGTTCAGCAGTGGACATCTTTCGCTAATAAGCTAATAAATAAAGGATAGGAATTTTTGGATTGACGAATTCTTTGAAATTCCAATCATGAAATGGTTTACAACTGTTACTCGTTTCATGGTATCTATTATAATACTCGTATCATACGTATTTGTGCTTCATGGCAGGAAACAATGGGTAGCCATCGGTCGATGACATTACAATGGCACATTAGCATGTGTGCGATGTTGGATTAACAGGTTGTGTTTAATTCAGGCTCTGATTTACTTCACTTTGTATCCCAAATATGGTAGCAATGTCATTTGCAGCATGTAATAATGCGGTAAGATTATTTACTTCTTTTATTTGTTTATCTTTATTATGAATCTTAACTCCATTGGAATTTGGTTCGTATTCTTCGCACTTAAATTTAAAGTAAAGTAAGTTGGTTGAATTAACTAACACGTTATATTTTCCAATAGGTATGTCGATTTGAACCAAACAGCCCGCCAACTCTCGCTTTTCTCTATATAGGTGACATATCAATCTACTTTTTTAAAACAGGCACAGGTAAATGGCCATACAGCCTCTTCAATAGTTGTCGTAATATATGAAAATGCTAGCAGTATAAAACTCTGATTGGCAACAATTTACCCTTTACAATTGTAGATCAAATATAACATTTGTAACACGTAATACGTTTATTGGTAACACCCATAATCTCTTACTAATCCATGAGATAGAAAGTGTATCATGCCACACAATTTCATCGCATTCAAGTGACACGATTAACAGAACAAGATGTTTGAGAACTTTCTTATAACATCGAACAAGAACACTCTCAGTAGAAGTGAACTCTTTGAAGTATTACAAATATTCAAAACCAGTTTCAACAGGTATGCCCTCGTGTTTCATAAGAGTCACATCCAATCTGTCATAGTTGTGACCTTGTCGACGACAATCGCTGCAAGGCTCATTGTTTGCTAAATACTTAGTTCACTGAAGTTGTAACAGCTGAGAAAAAGAATCGTTAATCTTATGTGTACAAATCGTTTCCTACTCAAGGGTTATGTAGTATTTTATTTCTGATGCATTCACGCGTTTAAAGATATTGAATTATGTTTGTCGAGTTAATATTATGTAAGGCTAAGAAATATGAGCATACTGCTCATCAGCATGATGCTTGAGTTTAAATCAAAGATTTTTTGTAGGTGATTATTAGAAATTAAGTTATGATACAAATAGATGAAGACCCAAAGTGTATGCCAAATGAAATTACGTTAAATTCAGACAAAAATCATGTAAACCAGAATGTAATATGAACTGTTGCAGGTATCTAATCTCGAAGAAAACAAAGTAATACAATAAATATTGAACAAGCAAACATGAATGATAATATGATTGCGTAGAAGGTGACAAGGTGGGTGTGACAACTATCATTATCGTACAATTAGTACGTATATGCGTCTGTCTGTCACCTTTCATAACTCACACTTATGATTACAAAATACAGTTGTAGAATTTCGACACGGCACAAATTAAAGTGGCGATGACCAATTACCGTTTTCAATTGCTCCAATGTATGCGAATGCAAATCGGTGTTAAGAAAATGTTTAATAAAGCATTTGTGGAATTTAATGAGCATCTAAGTCGAAATGGAATTGTATCGCGTGTTTGTTGTTATTCGTGTGCAATTGAGGTGTTTAGCAGTCTTTAGTAGATGAACAAGTAATATCCCAAAATAATAGAGTTCAAGATCTTTTGAAAGTAAACACGCTTATAAATGGAGATAAATTTAAATTATTATTCAGAATCATTAGGATGGTAAAAGTGCATGGAATTGAGGAGATAGAATTCTAAAATTGCTATAATTATTCCATATTCATTGATAATATCTTATGATACTCATCTATACTTCTATACTAATATTATAAAGAGGAAAGATTTGATTGTTTGTTTGTATGTTTGTTTGTTTGCATTGAATAGGCTCCAAAACTACTAAACCGATTTTAAAAAATTCTTTCACTAATAGGAAGCTACATTATCCCCGAAGGTTATAGGCCACTTTTTATCCCGGGAACGCGAGTGAAACCGCGCGGAACAGCTAGTAAATTATATACTAATAATAAAGCTGAAGAGTTTGTTTGAACGCGGTAATCTCCGGAGTTACTGATCCGATTTGAAAAATTGTTTCAATAATAAAAAGCTACATTATTCCCGTAGGTTATAGGGTACTTTTTATCCCGGGAACGCGAGTGAAGCCGCAGGGAACAGCTAGTACCTAATATGCTTGTGGATATTATCACGTCTTAAAAAATGGATGCACAATTTTTCATCGAGTCCATCATCATGACTGCAACATTGGATTCTCAGCCTCGTTAATTAAGTAGAAAAACTTGGCACATAGAGAGATCATACCCTGGAATAACATATAGGCTTTTTATCCTGGGAACGCGGGTTAAACCGCGGGGGATAGCTAGTTCTATATAAAACTCGTACAAAACACTCCCTCTCACTCATGCAACATCAAAGTTCAATGTTGAATCTATTCCCGACGCACACTGTACGCAGGAAAACAGCAATATGGTTTGAATTGCTACAGATTAAACGGTGTTATTGTACATACATTTGTGCTATGTATTCCTTTGCTCCTGAAATTTGATGCCGCAGCTGTTCTTATTATAGTACCTGGTTTTGCTGACCATAAAGTTGGTTGAACTAAGAAGGGCAAATTTAACTGTTGCTGCAATTCTAAAGCGAAGCCATACTCTTGCCCCAAATTAGACATGTACAATATTTACATAAAATCACTTACATCGAGTTAATTTTTTTTCTAGAAGACTCCACTTCCGACAACAGGACGTGAAGCATTGTCTATGTGATTAACTATTTAGGAATTGGGACACGACATAATGTGAGCCTGGTTTCAAAGTTACAGTGGATTTTGCAATATTAATTTCTAGCGACCCTCCCCAGCTTCGCAGGGGTACAATTTATATAAACCTTCCCCATCTATCGCTCTTTCTATTTTTTTTAATGACATCCTTTTTTTTTAGACCATCTCAATGACACCATATTATTGTATTGTCATATTTGTCATCGGACTTACATATGTGTACCAAATTTCAGATCAATTGAAAACCGAGAAGTGGGTTAAAATTGACTTGCTAGTTTTGACCTAAACATACTACCTATATTATATAAAGCTGAATAAAAGCTTGTAAAAACCGTATCAAAATCCGTTGCATGGTTTAGAAGAAGTAAACGGAGAGTATTTATTGGGTGAAATATAGCTTAAGACCATAGATAACAAACTGTCTTTGCTTCACATTATGCTCCTAAGTACCACACACAATACACCAAGGTCAATGTCAAAGTTCAACTGTTCTAAAACAAACTAATATAGAAACACTAAACAATAATGCAGCACAAATTATTCCTAGCCTCTTGCTTTCTTTTAGCGGAAAATTCTAATGCGATTAAGTTGACTATAGAAGTGTTAAAAGGATACATAATCGAACTGTTTTTCATAGACAAAACAAAGCTCTGTTGTTTATATAGGACGCTGACTCAAAACATATATGTTCGATTGCCTATCGATGAGCGCAGGACAATATCCAAATACTTACAACAGTTGTGTATGATCCACATGACTTCTTACTTACAAATCTTTTTATTTGTTACAGCTCCTTCAAAACCTTGGCAAAGTGGACAGAACCCTCGACGACATATTCGAAGAACACCTCCAGAACTTCAACAGGCAACACCAGCAGGCGACGCGGCTGCAGAAAGAGTTCAACAATTACATAAGATGTATACGAGGTATGAAATTCTTGTCATCTGAATAGTTGGGAACAGGTTTAAGGCGATATATCTCAATGGAATGCTGTGATTAAGGCCTTGGGTTTGAGCTTAGGTGTAGGAAAACATCAATATTTTTACCCTTACCGCCTTACCGCAGAATCAGAAGCAGTACAGCCTTTAGAATTTTTATATCGTTTTCAGTTAAATAGAAAATATCCTCCTAACATTATAAATTAGGAAGTTGTGTGAATGTTTTCTACTCAACCAACCATTGGAACAGCAGAAAGGATTTGGATGAAGTTTTCAGAAATTTTGTCCTAATAATACTGGTATAACCGGACATAGGTACCCAGGCATAAAAGCGATCGATCTGCTAGCCTCAATGTATAATGTATTTATGATTTAGATGGATTCTATCAAGTCAAGTACTATAACTGAACGTCTGTTTAAACGCGATAAACAATAATTTTGTAATGTTTACTCGTCAGTTATAGCTTAACAGAATTATTATTTGAAAATTGTCTTATGTCAGCATTGAAAATTCAAAATTTATAGGTCTGTACAGTATGACACAACTCAGATGAAGCATCGGCAAAAATCTTAAATCGATCGTTTCTGAAAAAAGTGCGCCTATAACATTACCCATGTTTATTAGTACTTTAGGCGATGATCTTGTTGAACGATGAATGGCGCGATAATGAATGATTTTTATTATGATATTGTTATGAGTTTTGTAAATCGGAAGTGATGTTTAGATATACGATTTGCCGATGCTACATCTAAGTTGTGTCATACTGTACCTAACTTACTAAAATAAAATATATAGTACCTAAATAAAATATTAATATTTACACTAAACTCCGGATGCCAACTATTTATAAAATGTTGTTTGTTATTTAAAAACGGTTGGCTCACCCTTGGATTTATTTGAACTGTTCGCATTGAAGTTGCGCTAACAACTTCATAACATCATAGTTCTGATATGAAATCAGCATCATAAATTATTTGGATCTGGTTAGAGACATTATCATCGACCTAACGGTGTAAATACTATCATCTGCACTTTTTGACGTTCCTTCTTTTTTAGATTTCTTACCACCCTATCTTCAGTCGTATCTTAACTAAACATCTCCCAGTCTATTGCAGTTTTTCAGTCCTTCAAATTAAACCGATTCTGTCTATCTCCCGGTCTATACGAGTAAGTGTACGGGCCATTTACAGCACCAATAAACTTGACAACTCTAAAGCTTAGGTCCGCTCGACTGCTGCCGCTGACGCAGGAGTCAATATATCGTCTCTCTATCTATATTTAAGAGCTTGGATCTTGTCGGTGTAGCTTCTTCCATTCATTCGACACGACGTCCAATTGCCTTCACTTGGTCTATATTGTTCAATCTAGGTCTTCCTCTTCCTCGCTTTCCTTCTATGATGTTTTTTATTAGTTCGTCGTGCGTGACGTATAAGGTGGCCTAACATCTTTCCTCTCCTATTTTCTATCGTCTCTTATAAGGTTATTTTCTCTTTGATATCGTACTAGCTATAAAAAGAGGTAATCAACATAACTTTGTTTCCCATTCCAGCGGTGCAGACAGCGTCAAAAACGCTAATGGAGGCGATTACAGAAGTGTACGAGAGCGGGTGGTCAGGCCACGACCTGCTGTACGTGCAGGCTCAGAACATGGAGATGCTGTGGCAGGACTTCTCACACAAGCTCGGAGACCAAGTGCTGATACCACTCAATACGTATACCAATCAGTTCCCTGAAGTCAGGGTGAGTTGGAATCGTTTTCTGTTTTCATATGGAGTGCTTTATCCTTAGTGAAGAGTAGATGTACTTGTTAACCCTGTACTTATTTATTTATCTGTAGTACTGATATTATGTGCCTGTGTGTCTATGGGTCTTCTACTTCGGGTATGAACTAGACATGAATATCCATATGAGAAGTCTCAGCTAAGTTGATAAGTTCGTACATAAAATCTCAAATTGTCAGATCAAAAAGACTTGGAAATTGAATCCACTTTCGCTGTATCGAACATATTTAGGTCAATTGAATAGGTCATCAAAATCCTTTAGTGTTATTTATTCATTAATAATTAACAACGTAACGTTCGTATTTACAGAAAAAAATCGAGAAACGCGGACGCAAGCTGGTGGACTACGACGGACAGAGGCACAGTTTCCAGAATTTACAGTCGAACGCAGCGAAGAGACGAGATGATGTCAAGGTAAAAAGCTACTGGTAATCTTATCTCGCATAGCAAACACTCCTTCGGAAGATTTTTGGGCCTGTTCATGGTAATTAGAACATAAAATAATGTAATGTGTCCCTAACGTTTCTTAAGGCGATGGCGAGGCGGCTATACGTGAAAAGAGTACAGAGAAAAATGCATTTTAGTTCCAAGAGATTTGGAAAAAATATATGTGAAACTAGAGAATACGTGACGGGGAATAGTATTTTTTTTTAATTTGAATTATTCATTAGTAACGTCAGAAAAAAATCGTAAATATGCCCCTTCTTAAAACTAAGAATGCATTCTTCTCTTATTTGGGCCATCCAAATAACTTGAAAAATATTAACATGCATTCTGAAATCCATTAGAAAGGGAATAGTTTTCTTACTTTTTTCAAAAAAGGCTTAGTTTCTTTTTTAATAATATAAAACCATTTTTTTTTACCAAAATTACGTTTCTCCTGTCTCGCTTGTCACCGCCAGTTTAGTAAGGGACGGAGACATACACAGATAGCCTCCTCTTAACTTGTTTATGTCAGGTTTGAAAAGCAAGCAAGCGATCCATCAGGTGGTAAGCATCTACTGTCGCTTATGCATATACGCAATCAGAGTTATATAACTCTAAAAGATAATAATAATAAGACATAATTTTAAGCATTCTTCAGAAATTTAAAAAACCCAGTCCATCTACTAAAAATTTTCGTAACAATGCAAGGGTAATATGCTACAATCACCTATTAGCAATATTTCTCTGAAAGTGACGCAGAATCCTGACACTGAAACCATCATCATTTAAATTGTAGGTGACCAAAGGGCGTGAACAACTGGAGGAAGCGAAGCGCACATACGAAATAATGAACTCAGAGTTGCACGACGAGCTGCCCGCACTCTACGACTCGCGAGTGCTGTTCTACGTCAACAATCTACAGACGCTGTTCTCAGCCGAGCAACTGTTCCATGTTGAGAGCTCTAAGGTACATCAACAATTTTTCTGCCAGAATCATGTCAATTTGTAACTAATATACGACAAATTGTAACAGGACTTATATTAGCTTTCTTCGGACTAAAGTCGCTAGTATTCTTTAACAGGGATATATGGTCTAGTACCTGAACGCTTTCAAAGATTCTCACACTGTTATAACTGCGCCATCTTCATTAGAAGCTATAGCCATTAATTCAGTTTCGACCGAAAGAGGCAATTATCAACGCCCTCAGCTACTGAAGTGATCACAGAGATGTTCTGTCGTCTTCATGCTACTTTCAAAGCCATTTTACAGTTTCTGCCAAAAGATAACTCATGAACGTCCATAACTACCACAAATTTAGCATTTTCGGAAATCAAGCCTTCAACGGAGAAGAAAACTGAAAAACTTCTTCTTGAAGTGTCCAATTAGGTCGGCGGACTTCTTTCAAGTTCTTAAATTAAGCCCATTTTAATGAGGTTTAGCAACGGCTCGCTTCCATCCGGGCAATGTGTCCTGCCCATGTCCATTTCTTCCGTGCTATATTAGCAATGACAATTCAACAGTTTTGCTGCGTATCCAATCATTGCTTTTACGGTCTCGTAGAGTGATCCTAAGCATTGCACTTTCCATACCTCTTTGCGGTATGTTTTATCTTAGCCTGAGATCTTAAACATTGCTCAAACTTTACCGCACAAAAATGGTATTTAAAATTTAATCTTCGAATCTCTCTGATTGTGTGCTAAGCAAAGTCTAAGTGCACCTAATCGACGACTTACCAAAAACTTGGCTACAAATTAAAATACACAAATATTTACTGTATTACGTAGGTTTATACCCTAAGTAAAGTCTGAGCAAAGTCTAAGCACGCTCTATAGGTCTCAGCCTAAAAGTTTTGGGGACACAGATTGATCCCAAGCATTGCTTTTTCTATGCCTCTTTGCGGTATGTTATAACCTAGTGTACCCCATTTGCAGGTATTCGCAGAATTAGAGGCGATAACGGACAAGCTAGCGACAGACTGCCAGCGCGGCTCGTACAGTAAGAAGTCGATCGGCAACAACATCTCCTCGGCCGCGTCTTCACCCAACATCAACTCGAACATCAACACCAACACTTTGCCCACTCACAATGGAAACGGAAACGGAAACGCTGCATCGCCCACAAACACCGTACAGAGTGAGTACTCTATCCTTGTAGGTTTTTTCATCGAGGGGTTATCAGAGTTGGGCATGCCATTATCATTATGGGCTAAAAAAGGTTAAATACGTCATAGTCGTCTGTTTTTTTAAGCCAAATTAACCAACGTTGGATAGCTTATAAAGAAAAACTGTCATATAATAAAAGTTATCCGAAGTTAAATTTATTGGAATTTTTAAAAACAGGTAATACTTATAATAGGTGTATGGAGACAGATTATGGATATAGCATATGTTGGATTTCGCTGCGATAAATTTACTAAAATTTTAGATTATCATGGCGAAATACAATGTCAATAATAGTTTTTAAAATCTCAACTTAGTAGGTTAGGAATTTAGAAACTGGCAATACTAAACCAAGTTTGGCTTGGCTTGTCGTTTTCAAACACGAATCTGTTTTGTGGGTTAATGTTGTTTGATTTTGGTTTTACAGCTTCTAAGATGTCTGACTAATGTTAAAATTGCATACTACAGAATTAACTTAATAACTGTACAATGTGTTTACTACCCTTTTAGTAGTTTTTTAGAACGTAAATGTCCTTTTTCAAATTTCATATTTGTATGATTGATATGTAAACACTCGGGTAATATTCAGGGTATTTGTAACTATTTCCAGTTATTAATATTATTTGGTGCAGCAATTATGTTAATTCTTTTTTTTAAGGTGACAAAATGTAACACTAGATATCTTTAGAAATTTCTAACCGTTTGTCAACTTATAATGATTTTACGTCGATTACACGTTCCAAATTATCCTCTAATCAAACTGTAGTAATTTATTGAATTTTGATTTTTTCAATACGCGTATAATATGCGTATGGGAAATTTTCACAGGTTACCGATAGCTAATCTAATAGATATGTTTTAATCCAGTCTCTTTGTTTCTGTGATGATATCTACCAGGTTTGCTTCTAGGAATATACTACAAAGCTATAAATCAGGTCATAATTTAAATAAACCTAAAAGATATTTTACAGTCCATCAAATCAACTAAAACCTTTTCACCTTTAGGAATGTCAAAGAAAAATAATCCTCAATTCTTAATAAACGTTATAATGACGCAGTAAGGTTTATTTTTGTTTGCCTTTTAGAAACGTAATTGTAATACTTGAAAGAAAGAATGGACATAAAGATCCCAGCGACAACAGAAAAAACATAACCATACAGGATATTTTAATTTAATATACTTAAAAAATGTCGTGGATAATTTGGAACATGTAATATCGACCGTGCTATTGTGTGCATCGAGCATGTTCTATGAGTGTGCTTGTGTGTGTGTAGCTCCCCCTTCTCCCGCCTTGAACGGAGGGGCCCCCGCCACGCCCCCCGCCTCGCCCCCCGCCTCGCCCCCCGCGACGCCCCCCGACACGCCCCCCGCGACCCCCAACACACCCGCCGACCCACAGGGGCCCCCCGCCCCTCCAGCCAGACACAATGACACAGAAGACAAAGAGAAGACTCCCGCTCCTGAAGTCATCAATAACAACACCGAGAAGGATACCAACGATAAGAAGGTTGAGGAACTGTACGATATACCCGCCGGTGAGTATTCGTGATTGGTTGGTGGGTAGTCGGAAAATTGAACTTTATGTAATGGTATTAGGCTTCATTATTGATTATTTGTTTTTTTTTCAAACTCTAAGCCAGCATTGTATGATACAAATTTTGATGTCGTACGTATCGTTGTGTAGATAGACGCATGCTATTGTATTACATTTATGATTTACGCTTAAACATTCATTCACTCTCTTTCAATAATTATTTATTGTAACATAAAATCATATCATACTTTAAAAATCTTTCAGTATTGTTAGGAGGATTACTTATCTATTATTTTATTCTTCACTATACTATAGCGGTTACTGTTTATTGAAATTAGAACGTCTACATATATGGGAAGGGTTTTAATTAGGTTGTATATATAGAAACATCCCGACATTCTCCCAGGGTCGCCGGCAACGCCGGAGAGGGCGAATAATAACGTGGAGGAAAAGAAACAAATAGATGTAGAGAAAGAGATAGAAAAGGATAAGAAAAACAATGACGTTGAGAACAAAACAGAGGAAGTGTACGACATTCCCGTCGGTAAGTTTTAGTAGAGTAGCCTGCATTATTTACAGCTGCATATTTGTGTCATTTTATTTATAGTTTCTGAGAGGCGATGGTTGATTGACATTATTTTATTTACTACTAGCTTCCGCCCTGCGGTTTCACCCGCGTTCCCGTGGTATCTTATGTTTTCCCGGGATAAAAAGTAGCCTATATGTTATTCCAGGGTATGATCTATCTATGTGCCAAGTTTCATCCAAATCCGTTCAGTAGTTTTTCCGTGAAAGAGTAACAAACATACATACCCACAAAATTTATAATATTAGTAGGATTTTTTGGTGATGATAAGTCTTAAAGCGTAATGATAAACGGAGTTCCATTACATAATGTGAATTTTCTTTTGGTAACACTCAGCTGAATCTTCAAAATCCGCTGTAATGTACATAAGTCTGTAACTAGCTGAGAAATGTAATCGTTGTGAGAATATAGCTTTGAAAATAGTTCTTAACTAGTGGGCCCAGAAAACTATATATTTTTTTAAATTCAAATATCTAGACAAAATTAATTCTAATAAAATAAAAAAAATATAAAAATATCTTATAGACTCATAACCTATTTCATTAAAATCATGGTCAAGTACCTTTAAAGTTTTAAAGGCATTTTTAATATTGGTCACAAGGGGCCTGACTCAAACTTTGAGAACCACTGTATAACTTGATATTTTTAATATTACATACATTTATTTAACAGAAAGCAAATCTGAACGCAACTGTTACAGTTATTTTAGAATTTAAATGAGCTCATACTCTGTAATTTCGCTAACGATAATCAGCTAATCGACTCACTCTATCATCTAATTTTGGCTTATGCTCGAAACTTCCATCAAGAAACTTATATCGGTTGAGAAACACTGTATAAATATTTGCATTTTTAACTGTAGTATTTGTTATTTTTTACAAACGTATAATTCTAGTTGTAAATTATTGTTAAAAAAAACATCTGATCAGGGTTACCTACTGTTAAAATTATAAGATAATATTAACTTATTAAACTGTATTTTTATTTTATATTTTTTTCTACTTTCGTTCTTATTTTCAGGTGAATATTTTTATTTTATTTTATCCTTTGTATTTATGTACATATTATTTATTTATTTATTTATATGGCTTTTAACAAGTTTTTGGTATGCATTATGTTTTGTTTGATGCTTGTGTTATTTTTGGAATTATTTGTATTAACTTTGTGTATAATATTATACAGGTAGATTAGTAATCATTTGCAGGGAATTAAATTATTCAATAAATATAGACTTAAAATAAATACCTATATAATTAGTAAAATATTTCGTAATATTTCAATTTATGATAAATCACGTGTCACCGTAATGTCTTAAGTGGAGATCCCTTGCTCCGCTTATCTTCATATATATCTGATAAAATCTCAGAGTCATGATATAGGCATAGAGATAGCGACCCACTATCCCAGCTAGAGAGAATACCTACTTGGTGAATACTTCATGATTTTTTCTAAACGTCAATTCCTTTGGACAACTGATACTAAGAAATCAACTCACAACATTTTAATCGATCAAGGTGAATTTAATCTTACGTATTGATAAGTATAATTTTTAGCTATTTCAAGAAGCGTTGATGTTCGTAATGTTAGTGTCGTACTTACTAGTTTGATTCTTTAGAGATGCCTCTTTTCGAATCTTATGTCGGGTTTTTTACTCTGATATTCAAAAATTTCATACTAATGAAAATGATATTTACTTATTAAATATTGTTACGATTGAATCTCTAGTTTATGCCGCCTGGGCACGTAAATATTACGGGTGAGACCATAATGTAATCTAAGCTTATTTTGATACTTACTAGTAATTATCTTCCGCCCCGCGGTTTCACCAGCGTTCCCAAAGATCTTGTGTTTCCCTGGGATAAAATGTAGCCTATATGTGATCTATCGTATGATTTATCTACGTGCCAAGCATCATCCTAATCCATCCTCGCAAACTTTCGCATTTCTAATATTTGTAGGATAGTAGGAAGTAGGATTACTTGTGTTTAAAAAAAAACCTGACAAACCCAAGATAGGTTTCGAAAAGATGTCATCTGACAGTATCTAGGGTAGGTGGGTAGGCTGATGTGTAACGTGTGGATGGGTAAATATTCGGTATGGTGCAGGGGCGACGCTGGCGGGGCTGCCGGCGGGCGCGCTGTACCGCGTGCGCGCCACGTACCGCTACACGCGCGAGGACTCCGACGAGCTCTCCTTCGACGTCGGAGACCTCATACGCGTCGTCGAGTACGACGACCCCGACGAACAGGTATACTACACCACACCACACCACACTACTCTTAACTACAGTACAGTTCACTACACTTGACTACATTATGCTACAGTACAGTACACTACACTTGACTACATTATGCTACAGTACAGTACACTAAAGTTAATAAAATTATGCTGCAGTACAGTACACTAGACATAAGTACATTATGCTACAGTACACTACACTACACTTGACTACATTATGCTACAGTACAGTACACTAAAGTTAACTAAATTATGCTGCAGTACAGTACACTACACATAAGTACATTATGCTACAGTACAGTACACTACACTTAACTACAGTCTGCTGCTCTACCTCTACCACTTAAATACACTACGCTGCTTTACACTAAACTACATTACAATGTACTACATTGAAGTACAGTACGCTAAACTAAACACGCACAATGTAGTCAATTGTACAATACACTAAACTACCCTACACTACATTTTTTTACTGAGATTAACTATTCAAGGAACATTGAATTATAGCTAGCAGTGCTAACCTAGCACTTTATAATAGTTTAAAGTTGTTGGTAATTTAATACAATGGGTAGTTTGTTACAAGATATATCTATGAGATTTTACTTATTTTTTACAAAAAATACCATCAATAAAATTTAATACAAGTACATATGTTCAATATTATAGTAGTCTAAAATTATTGTAGCACCATTAAAATATATATATGTATGTAACACACCTCAACCATTCTCAGCAAAGTACTAGGAGACACAGTATTTGTAAATAATAGACAAGACACACAAAATAACATAGATACTGACTAGCTTTAATATAATATTTTACCTTATATATAAATATATAATAATATATAAATTAACATACTTATAAATATGTATAAATATAAAAAAAAAAAAAAAGGATAGAGGGGTATAAATATCTCTTTTCCCGTGAGTTACGGGACGGGATATTTATTTAATAAAAACCGACTTCAGTCGTGAAAACAACAATATAATCTATTATATAAAAGAGTAGCGGTTTTTTGGGTAAACATCCCCCTGCCCACACCGCTGAACCGATTAATGTGAAATTTGGCATGCGCATAGATTTTGTCACGTAGACCCCATTTAAGAAGCGATTTTTCGAAATTCCTTTCCGCAGTGGTGGAAACGGGCCCTTTGTGCGATTTTAAGAATCTTAATATCTCTGGAACCATAAGGTCTAGGAGTCTGAAATTTTTAATGTAGCTTTTTCAGTAAAAAATATTAGATATGGGTGCGAGCGTTTCTCAAACTTTTGTCTATGGGAGGAAAATTTAAAAAAATAAGGGATTTGCTTTGTTTCCGTTAAACCTTGATAACTTTGTGAGTTTGAATGTTACAAACTCAAAATTTATATTGTAGGTAGTTTAATAATACTGCTAAAATATATTTTCGGCGTTTCTCAAACTTTTTTTCTTCGAGGAAGATATTACCGATGGAAATTATGCATTTTTCAAACTCTTATATCTCTGCAACGGCTGAAGATAGGCAAATGAAATTTCGTATACGCGTTATGCTATACAAATACTACAAATTTCAATTTGATGTTTGTCAAAGTTTTGCCCATAGATAAAGTAAAAATGTTGAAAATTTACTTTTAACATCCTGTTTTTCTCAGTTAATATTCATAGCAGAAGCTTGATTTTTGGAATATAAGCTTTTTGCAGTATTTGTTTTGAAATGTACTGTTAAGTTTCTCAAACTTTTCATGCGGCATAAAGTTATAAAGGGTGAAATATCCAATTTTTGCACTTTAATATTTTTGTAATGGCTCAAGCTAGGGACCTTAAATTTGGAATATAAACTATTTAATACAATTGAAACAATATTCAAACCAGTGTTTCTCAAATTTTTCATAGATGTCAATTTTATGACACCTTAAATTATTTTCTATCAACCTGTATAACGGAAGTACTATACAACTGAGAAGCATGATTTTTTGGAAATAAGCTACCCTTAGTAAGCACTATAAGAATCCTAAAGCATTTTGCAATACTATTTAGCAATGAAATGTTATAGAGGGTGGAAAATTTTATTTTTGACTTTTAATATTTTTGCAATTACTTAAGCTAGGGTTCCAAAATGTTAAATGTAGACTATGTAACATAAGTGTAACAACATGCAAATCAATAATTAAAAAAAATATGATCATAGACAATTTTATGACCTTTTTAATTTTTTTTTATCAACCTGTATAACGCAAGAACTATTTAACTAAGAAGCATGATTTTTTGGAAATAAGCTACTTATAGCAAGCACTATAAGAATCCTAAAGCATTTTGCAATACTATTTAGCAATTAAATGTTATAGAGGGTGGAAAATTGTATTTTGGCCCCTTAATATTTTTGCAATTACTTGAGCTAGGGATTTCGGTTATAAACCATGTAACATAATTTTAACAACATGCATATCAATAATTTAAAACTTTCTAATCATAGACGATTTTATGACCTTTTTAAATTTTTTTCATCAACCTGTATAACGCTTTTCCTATTGATTTAAGAACCACGAATTTCTGGTTATAAGCTACCCATAGCGAGAACTATAAGAATCCTAAAGCATTTTGTAATACTATTTAGCAATGCAATGTTATAGAGGGTGAAATATTTTATTTTTGCCCTTTAATATTTTTGCAATTACTTGAGCAAAAGATCCAAAATTTTGAATATAGACTAATTAACACAAATGTAACAACATAGAAATCAAAATTTTTCTAAATTTTAGTCATAGATATTTATATGATTTTTTAAAAAGGTTTATCAGACTGTATAAAGCTACTCTATTCATATAAGTACCATATTTTATGAATTTAAGCTATCATATAGCAAGCATTGTTTATAGCAAACTAAGAACCCTTTCACTCACAGTATTGTTCAACTTTCATGCCATAATAAAGTAACAAAGCTTTAAATTTTCTTCAATATCTCAAACAAGTGATCTAAAATTATAATACTTAGCATTTAGTTTATATAAAATAACTAGCTGTTCCCCGCGGTTTCGTTCGCGGGTTTATAAGTAGCTTATAACCTTCGGGGATAATGTAGCTTCCCATTAGTGAAACAATTTTTCGAATCGGACCAATAACTCCAGAGATTAGCGCGTTCAAACAAACTCTTCAGCTTTATTATTACTACCTATAGATAGATTAAGTTTTCACCCAAGAAATAAAAAAAAAAACAAATTTAGTAAAAATAAACTCAAAACCAATTTTTAAATAATTAGGACCATCTTAAGTAGTATTTGTTTCTATGAAATCCGTATATAATATCTACAACAATTCAACTTAAAAATATTCAACGCTAAAGCAATTATCATCAAACAAATTACGTATAGGACTTCATGTCGGTGAAGTCGTGCATAGTTCGGTTCTTTTCGGTATTGCTCGGGTTACATCGGGCGCCGCGTCGCATCGCCCGTGCTATACAAAAATAAATAAATATCCTGGGACATTCTTCACATATTTTTTTCAGGTTTTCAATTGCAAAAAGATTTTTCCAAATCCGACTGGTAGATCCAGAGATTAGCGCGTTCATAGAAACAAACAAAAACTCTTTAGTTTCATTATAGTTTAGATAGATAGATATATAGATTATTATTAGTATAGATAAATTATAGATAGGTTTATGTTGGGCGTTCTTGACAATTTTGCATCAATCTGTATTGTATCATTCAGACAATCATTTAAGAAGCTGTCCTTAGTTTCTCACAAGTTCTGGGATAAAAATACCTACCTTCTTATCTCACGGGTCTACCTCTCTGCCAATTTTCATTACACACTGTTTGAACGTTTAGAAAGAAAGAAGAAAGAAAAACTTTTATCTCCTGCATTGCATGCCATTCGAAACTTATAAAAAAAATATCAAACATAAAAATTCAATATACCTACAAAAATAAAAAATAATAAGAAGGCTGTATGGCTCTGAACCTTTGACTGTTTTTTTTTAAAGTAACAAAAACTTATTTATGACTAATAATGGATTGTAATTTTTGACAAGTATTTAGACGGACTTTTTGGCGGGAACTTGTGAAGTGACGTTGCGTTTTCGTTTTATTTTCATAATATCGTGTATTTTGAGTTTTATTGAATATTATCGGTGGTATTTTATCCAATAAAGATCAATAAAAGTGCACCAGTCAAGTGAAATGAAATGATTACGTGTATAGTGGCTTTTCAAGTTGTCTCAAGAAGTCCGTGAAAAGTTTTAGTAGAACGGCTACCATTGTACTAAAACCTAACCTAACCTAAACTGACTATGACTTGAAGATTTAACATGACTAGAACTTTACTACTAACTATGAAACTTGACGATTGACGAGAATTTAATACATGAAGAATATAAAAATAACTACATTGCTCAACTTGACACTGGCAAAATACACGAAGTGTGACGCCAAAATTAAAAAAAAAAAGTATTTAGACGTGAAAACTGAACTCCACATGCATAATATATTTATGTAGCATTCAATCGTCACAGAACTATACCTGTCCCTGGATATTAAACAGCCTAAAACCTTCATCTAGGAACCTGAACCTAAGAGGATACCTATCTTTGAAAAGCGCTTCATAATCTGTACTGTGGTTCTCAAGCTATGAGAATACTAACGGACAAATTGACCTACATATTATTTGGTTGGTTAAATTGAGTACGGGGTGTTCATGAACTCTAATGCGGGTGAAACCGCTGGGCGAAAGCTAGTATTATATATGTATGTATAGTATATTTATTATTATTATTATTCATTATTCCAGGAGGAAGGCTGGCTAATGGGTATTAAAGAAACGACCAATGAAAAAGGCATGTTCCCAGCAAATTTCACGCGGCCCATATGAGGTGTTCACAATCCGAGAGTAATATAGCTCGCCACGCGAGGGCGCTGGGCTATATAGCTCGAGCCAAGATCTAACTGTTCCCCTGAGTTTCATATCTAATAAGAATGTATGATGTGTGAAAACTCGATTATTTAGCTATAAACCGATTTTATTTTACGTGTCAACTGCATTCTTTCATTCGTTAATAATTAAACAGTTTCAAAATTAATAATCGCGAATTATTTATCACGAGAATAATATTATTTATAATTTTAGAATTTAGTTGTTGAATGTTAATAGATTATTTGTTTTATTATTTATTACTTTTTTGTTGTATTTACAACGAATTAATAATGCCTTATCGTCCGTTTATTTAACATTGATACAGGATTATAATTTTGTATATAAATGTATGTAGTACCATCATTTTAGTCACTATCAGTACGGTGTAGGGGTAAAAAAAAAATTGCGTAATTTATTGGAATTAATAAAAGTTTTGAAATGTTTACTAATATTTGTGTTGGACATCCTTATTTCTTGATACTATTGTTGCTATTTTGTATCTGTGAATAAAATAAGGGTGTCTCGCACTTTATCAAGTTTAGTCTTTGCTTTGACAATAATCGTAACGATTTTTAATTCGATAATTTAAAAACGAATTGCTCAGTCACCAATGTTTTAAATTAAAAGTGACCTTATATTGAATATAATATTGACGAACAATTTAATTTGACATTTACAGTATTACAATATATAATTTTATTGTTGAATACGTCATTTTAAAATTAGGGTATTTATATTGACATTTTATTTCGCATCAACAAAAATCGGAACCCTCATGTTTTCCTGAATTATATAAAATCTTTCCTTGAAAATCAGCTCAAATTTTCTTATGATAAAAATATAATCATATATTTTTAATGAAACATTTCCATCAACGCATTGCATTTCATTTGCTAAAGTGGTTGGTTGCATTTTAAAAAGTATAAACGAACGTTTGTCTTTTATTTATTTATTTTTCAATATTTTTTCATACGTAAGCGTGTGTTTTGTACCAATAATCATTATCATTAAAATCAAGTTAAGTTTTAATGTATATAAATCGATTATAGAGATTTTTGTTGACCCCCTCCTTCTATATTATTGTTAATAATACTATAATAACATATTATATGATACAATTCGAATATATTATGTATAGTTATTTGTCAAAAGCTTTCTTTAAGTAGAGTTATTTGATTTTTTTTTGTTAAATTTACCTTCATTAAAATTAGTGAACTAAATACTAACTTTATGATTAAAATAGAATATTATGAATATCATCGGAGTCGAGTGAAGTTTCAGAACGTAAAAATTAAGGCCATTTTACACGAGATACCACATATATGTATGTGTACTTGAATATTTATATTCTAGTTTAAAATGTATAATCCTTTTGCATCACAAAATTATAATTTTATAGACTGTGTAGACTGGTCTTAATTTTTTTTAAAGTCGAAGCTTTGCCCTTTTGTGTAAATCGATCGGATGTTGTGCCCAGAACAAAAAATTATATTACTTCGCCTGTGTCAAATAAGGTGCTTCGAGAAAGTGTACACAATTTATATATTTTACAATTTTACCCAATACTTTATAGAGTAAGAATCGATCGAATCATGTGTTCCATTATTAAAAATATATCAATCAATTTACTCCGTAATGTTGCCCCATGTAAATTTAGTTTAGCAACATTGACTGTCAAGTGAATTAAAAATGTGGGAGTTTAACTGTCTGTGTTGCTAACTATTAGAAATGCTTTATATTTTGTATCAATAAAAGCAATAATGTTAGCCTTCCCTATAATTTATTTATGGGATATAAACGCTGGCAATAAGCCACACGCCCTGTCAGTTAAAAAATAAAGTTATGGGTAGGTAACCCATAACTTTATAATGAGAATAATTAAAGGTTCCAATTTTAATATATCATTATGAAAAGTATCAAAATTGACTGATGTTTTCCTTAGAATTGTTGAAACAATAGGTTGCAATTTAGTGTAGGAGTACAATCCGACATGTTGAATAATTGTGGCTTTGACGTCAGCTGTGCCATGCGAGGTCCATAATGTAATGTTAATATGTAAGTTTGTTAGGACTTGTACAGTTTTTACAACTGAAAATAAAATGTTTCTCACACGATTGAGTTTTATTATTGCCTTCCAAACATTAAAAAATGCGTACACGCTAAACAAAGGTCAACCACAAAAAAAAATGTTAGTCATTACTCTCTTTCTCTGGTGGATACTCAGCCTAAGTCAAAATGAATTAAATTACCTACTCATTGCGAAGAGAATATTATCACTACGTTTTTTACTAGGAGAGACACATTCAATGACAAAACGGTCAGTACCGGCCTATTTAGACTAAATACAGACGACGATAGCAGTGGTGGTAAAGAAACACATTGTGAGGACACCAAGACACGTAGGGCCATTCGGTAGGGGTGGGTACATTGTAAAATCTGTCGAAATGCACCCTGTTTGTTTCGACTCCGCTAGGGTAAAAGTGTTCTATGGTTCCGTCTGACATCTGCCTGCACTTGATAGCCAGTTTCGTCCTTTTATTTGCGTCCTTACTACAAAATAGGTAGAGATATGTCTAAAACACCTTTGGCCTCATCATCACTGACCATACATAAATACATAGTAAAAAAATAGGTAGGTACGCTATAATATCAATTTTATTTTCATATTATTATGTTATATATTTATATCTATAGGTACTGTTTGTTTGTTTGAACGCGCTAATCTCTGATTCGATTTTTTTTTTACACTAATCACAAATGAATAATTACTACATTATCCCCGAAGGTTATAGTCTACTTTTTATCCCAGGAACGCGAGTGAAACCGCTGGGAACAGCTAGTTATTTATAAAAACATGTTTTGCTGAATATTTCAAAACCGTATAGGTAATAGGTATTGAATTTCCGCACGAATCATATTGTATTGGATCATTGGACATTCCATTCTACGCTAGTAAAGTACATCGAACGGAATAGTGATCTATAGCGTTTGTTTGATCTGTGTAACGTTTTGTATGAAATGAAATATGTCAAAAAATGGAAAGTGACATGAATGAATGAAATTTATTGAATTTTTGCGAGATTCTGCTTTCGCGAGTGTTGAATGATACACGTGTTAGAGGGATTTCTATAGTTTTTTGTAATTGTTTTCTTTCTTTTTTATTATTAAGTGGTAGAATTTTGCTGTGTATGTGGTGTTGGTAACTGGTTTGTATTAACTCTCCTTAATCATGGATAATGTTCCTCCTGAACCCCCTGATCCCCCGGACGATCAAGTAACTTTAATGGACACTGTAGATGCGTCACCTCCTCTGTTCACTCAAAATCCCAGCAAACGTCGCTTGGATAATGACGAAAATAACTCTTCTGCACCAACTCCGAAGAAAACGATCGTTGACCCTTCAGCTTCATCGCCATCAATTCAGACTGTATACATGCATCACAGTTTGACAATAGGTTTTAAATGTTACGAAAAAAATGATAAAGGACCCTTTATAATACATGTATCTCGTTCTGAACCTGATCCCTCTGCTGGAACTACTATCAGACCTATTAAATTTGGTCAGTTTTTAGTGACAAACAATATTAAAAATATTCGCAAAGACGGCATTAAAAAGGTAGGACGTAATAGGATTTCTGTTGAGTTTATATCAGCAGTGGATGCTAACAATTTCTTGGATTGTGCTTTACTATCACAGTATAAATATGTAGCCAATATTCCTACGTACAATATCACCCGTATGGGACTTGTACGTGACATACCAGTTGAGTGGTCGATGGATGAGCTCGTGGAGTCCTTGAGCCTTCCTGATGGATGTGGTTATATACTGAAAGCCCGAAGACTCAATCGAAAGACTTTTGTGGAGGGTAAGGTGAACTGGATACCAACCCAAAGCGTGGTCCTCACCTTTCACGGACAATTCTTACCTGCGCGAGTTTTTTCATATTATACATCATTACCTGTAGAAACCTATAAACTTCCAACAATTCAGTGCCACAATTGCTGCAGATTTGGACACATCAAAACACAATGTCGTGCATTCAAGCCACGCTGTTATCGCTGTGCGCAACCCCATGCGGGAGAAAGCTGTAATGTTACTGAGGATTTGGCTACATGTTTGTATTGCTCCGGAAAACATTTTGCCACTAATAAAAATTGTCCTGAAAATGACAGACAAAAAAATATTAAGCAATTCATGTCCCAGGATAATGTGTCATATGAAGAAGCATCATCCCATTTTCCACCTGTTCGTAGGTCTTATTCTGAGATTTCCCAGGTTATGTTTTCCCAGCCCATTAATTCTTCTAGTCCCGCATCATCCCCTCCTAAAATCAATTCATACAGAAAAACTGTTTTCACTGAACGTCGCCCACATGCTCCTTTAGGTAAAAGCTATGATAAGGAGACCCATAGGGCCATTGTGTCAAATATTCCTTCGTCCCTTCCCAATGGCTGTGCCCTAACTCAATCCCCCTCCATTACTCCCACTGCTTATTCTAATGATAATTTCCTGGATTCTCTTTTGTCTTTGGTCATAAACCTTATAAGTCATTCCAACAACCTACCGTCCAACGTTGCCGAAAAAATTTCCCACATTCTTTCCATTAGTAATTCTAACAGATCCAATCAAGATCCTACAATGGAACATTAATAGTATCCGTCGCAAAAAACACGAACTTCTTTATTTATTAAATAAATATATGCCGGCCATTGCTGCCATCTCGGAGACTTGGTTGGTGCCGGGTTCCCACTTTAGGGTTCCTGGTTACCACTGCCTGCGGGATGACAGGGATGACGGGTATGCTGGTAGTGCCCTGCTGATTAAACACGGTATCATTTTTTCAAAAATAGATTTACCAAATCAGAACCCTAATATTAATGCTATTGCATTAAGAGCTTTTGATGTTACTTTCCTGTCAATTTATATCCCCCATCCTCATTCCTCACTTGGTCCTGTACTTCATTCTATTTTTTCTTCTCTTCCTTCTCCTGTTATTATAATGGGTGATTTCAATTCCCATCATATTTCATGGGGATCTAGTCACAGTGATCGGTTTGCCTCCATTATTTTTGACATTTTGGATGATAATGGTCTTTGTGTTATGAATGATGGCTCCCCAACTCGTAGAGTACGTCCTTCTCAAGATCCAAAAAGTGCTGTCGATCTTACTTTATGTTCGTCCTCTTTGTCATCACTTCTTTCATGGGAAATCCTTCCATCTACTTATGGCAGTGATCATTACCCTATTCTTATTTCTTTTTCTCATCGCCCTTCACACTCTTATAGTCATTCCCCACTTTTGAAATACAGATTATCTAAAGCTGATTGGCCTGCTTTTTCAAAATTCTTAGATAATACATTAGATACTTTCCCTTGCTTAGAATCCTCAAACGTTCTTGACATTTATGAAAAATTTATTCATGCTATAAATTCATCTGCAGATGCTAACATTCCATTAAAAAAGAAGTTCAACCATAAACTCTCTCCTCCTTGGTGGGACGCAGATTGTACAGCCATCATTCATGAACGTAGCGAAGCCGAGAAGACTTACAATTCCTGTATGAGCATTGAAAATTTTCTCTCTTACCAGCGCACGGCGGCTCGTACACGAAGATTTTTATCTTTACAAAAGAAAAAAGGCTGGATTCGTTTTTGTGAATCCTTATCTCCCCGATCCCCCCCCTCTTTAGTATGGAAACAGATACGTAGATTCAGAGGATCATTGTCTCCAGATAATATCTCTTCAAATGATCCTTCTCTTTGGTTGGAGACATTTACTGATAAACTTGCCCCCCCTTCTGTACCATTTATGGACTCGATTCCCTCTCTGAATATGTCCTCCCCACTTTCTTCCCATAATAATATGGACTCCCTTTTTACTTTTAATGAACTCCATAGGGCTCTGGACGGATTAACAGATTCTTCCCCTGGCATTGATGGTATTCCATACTCTTTCCTTTGTAATTCTAGTGACAAAACAAAGACTTTCTTTTTGGACCTAATAAATAAATTTTTTGAACTTGGCACGATTCCAGATTCTTGGAAAACTCAAATTGTAATCCCATTATTGAAACCTGGTAAGGATCCTTCAGATCCCAACTCTAGAAGGCCTATAGCTTTGTCTTCTGTCCTTGCTAAAATTATGGAACATCTACTTCGGAATCGATTAGAATGGTTAATGGAAAGCAAAGGATTACTGGCCAAATCCCAATTTGGTTTTAGAAAAGGCATGAGTACTCTGGATAGTTTAAGTATTTTAACAACTGACATTCAACTAGCTTTTAATCAGAAAAAGTATCTTGTGGGAGTATTTCTGGACATCGCGTCTGCTTATGATAATGTCCTTCTTCCGGTACTCAGGAATAAACTTCATCAGCTGAGCATCCCTGAGAGGTTGGTCAGATTTATTTGCAACCTATTTATGCAGAGAACTGTTATAGTGAGATCCCAGAATTTCTCATTACAAGCTAGATATGTCTGGAGAGGCCTACCCCAAGGATCTGTTCTTAGTCCCCTTCTATATAACATATACACTCTCGATCTAGAACATTCAGTAAACTGTTTCAGTCAGGTTCTTCAATATGCTGATGATATAGCTCTTTATACATCATCTAGTTCAGCTTCGGAAGCCTCTTCAAAAATAAACACAGCCCTTAAGTATCTTGGTGATTGGCTTAACGAGCATGGACTTTCTTTGTCTGTTTCCAAGTGTTCATTAGTAATATTCACTAGAAAGAGAATAATTCCGATGATAAATGTTAATTTTAATGGTGAGGAGATCCCCATTTATGATAAGGTCGAGTTTCTGGGTGTAATTTTGGATTCTAGACTGACTGGAGTCCCCCATTTTACTTACATCGCTCAAAAATGTGAAAGAGGAATCAATGTTCTTCGATGTCTATCTGGTGTGTGGTGGGGAGCCCATCCTTATACCCAGAAACTTCTTTATAATGCGTTAATACGTAGTCTCATGGATTATGGATCCTTCTTACTCGATCATTGCAATAGATCTGGCATTGATAAATTGAATAAGGTCCAATCCAGATGTCTCCGCTTAATTTTAGGAGCGATGAAATCTTCTCCCATAAATGCGATGCAGGTGGAATGCGTCGACCCCCCTCTTCAACTTAGAAGGCAATACCTCTGTGATAGATTTCTTTTTAAACAGATTCAAAATTCATCCCATCCTTTATTTCCTAAACTTTCTACCCTCTTCGAATCCTCCTCAGATCAAAATAGATGTTTAGATAATCTCCCATGCCTCATCCGTAGTTTTGTTTCTCTTTCTCGTCTCACTTATTCAATATTCAAATTACAATTTCATCCCTTATTCTCAATCAATTATGAGGCTTTGATCTATCGTCCCAATGTTATTCTTGGAATTGGAATCGACAAGGACTCTCCTCAAGCAGAAAAGTATTTTATGGAAGAGGTGTCAAACAGATGGCCAGGATGGTTATATTTGTATACGGACGCGTCTAAGATCTCTGAACAGGGAAATGTAGGTTCAGCAGTATGGATCCCTAAATTTAGTATTATCTTAAATTTCAAATGTCCTCCACTTACTTCCGTTTTTACAGGGGAAGCTATTGCTATTTTAGAGGCAATATTATATGTTAAGTCACATAACTTGAAACAATCCGTAATTTTCACAGATTCCCAAAGTTGTCTTCATTCCGTCCTTTCTAATCCTTTCCGCTCCAAATCCAAACTCCCTATTATCCTTAAAATTAGAGAAGCGTTGTATGATTGTTTCATTCTTGGTATAGATGTGGTTGTTGTATGGATACCTAGTCATTGTGGAATTCGTGGCAATGAAACTGTTGATTCATGTGCTAAAAATGCTATTTGTGCTGGATCTTTACAATATTCTGAGTTGTTTGCTGCGGATATTTGCAATATCGCTAAACCTCGTATGGACGGATCTTGGAACAAATTATGGCAGTACTCACGGAACAGAGTAGGAAAATACTATGGTGACATTCAACCTTTTATCCCGAAGAAACCATGGTTCTTTAAGTTCCGGGATCTTAATAAACCAAATACATCTACAATCTGTCGTTTACGTTTAGGTCACGCATCTACTCCTGTCCATTTGCACAAAATTAGAGTAAAGGATCACTCTCTCTGTGAATGTGGTCTCGATGAGGGTAATACCAATCATTTATTTTTTGAATGTCCCAGGTTACAATCGTCACTTTATGATATTCTTCCTCCCGGAATTCCCCGTCCCATTAATTTTAAATGTTTATTAACATATATTGATTCTCCCTTTATTTTTACTTTATCCCATTTTATAAACATTAACAATTTAAAGCTTTAAGTAATACAAATTTGTTTACTCACCGTGTTTCCCCAATTAATATTTTTTATCTGTGTCTTTGTCTAACGTGTTTGTCCATTGTTGTCTTGTGTTTGTTTTTAGGTATTCAGCACAAACTCACCGATCAATTTCGTGAATATATTTTTTCATAAAGAGTCCCCTTCGTATATCTTTAACTAACGTGACATTGGCGGAATTGTGCTAATGGCTACAGTCGCCATCTAACCAAAGAAGAAGAAGAAGAAGAAGAATTTTTGCGAAGATTTTGTAAACAACATTGATTTAAATTCTTTCTTTTGTTAAAATATTCGCCAAGTACCTATCGAACTGTGGTTGTGACGTAGACTTCAGCAAAGATAATTAAATTAGTCTTTATTTGAGCTAAGTATCTCATCAAAAATACTTTGCTTTTGTTTATGTACTTCGGTGTCTGACTGATAAACTCTTTGGGTGTCGGTGAACACTCATTTGTTGCGGGTGTTAAGTGCATTTGGAATAACAGGAAAGCTGAAAAGTAAGTACGAAAGTAAATTACTCTCAATAAGTTTAAAAAAAATTATTTACACAAAAAGCTATTCTCCAGCCACTCATTTTTACTAAGAAAACATTGAACCAAATTGTTGTTTTCATATAATTTGCTTACTTTTAAATTTATCTTTTCTCTCCAGGAATGCATAAGCTGCATAAGCAGTGTCGCAAAATGACCAAAATCTACTTTCATTGTTTTGTAAGTTTGATTTATTTTATTTTATTTTTAGTTGTTAGACCCTACAAACTGTACAATCAAGTGAAATACATCATGATATACCTGTTTCAAAAATTGCTCAAAAACTGTAATAGTTTCACTTGATGGTATAATTTAATTTGCAGTAGGTAGGTTTTTAATGGTACTACCTACCATTTAAAAACATACTAACTGAAAATACTTGTTTATAGTTTCAATTTATTTACGTCATAATAATTTTATTTTTAATTATGTTGGATATAGACCCGAGTCTTGTGTACAATCAAGTCAATCAAGAGCACGCCAAGCTTTACAACAGACTTTGTTTTAGAGAACCGTTTGATCCCCCGCTCATAACAACAACGCACGATTTTATACAATAATCTGCGCATTTTACTCCCTGAGTATAGAGATTAAGAATTTAAAAAAAAACAAAGTATAATCTACTGTTCCGAATTCATTCGACCGACACGGTCAGCGGTTGGTAGACATTGTATGAGCTGATTAGGTATAATCATAGCCTCAAAATCCAATTCAAACCGCAAACGTAGCTGGCCTTTTTGGGGGTGCCATGGCCCCCTCACAAGACTGTTATTAGCCCTTTTAATATTAGGTTTGTTTTCATCAATTCATAACACTTATGAGCCAATTAACGTCTAGCATATGCATGCTTTGGTCCTTACCTACGATACTTATGCATACTTAGCCTTGAGACTCTTGTTTACTTTAACAAGTAATAATTATTGAACACTGTATTTGCATAATAATGGCGCCGATTCTGTTGTTTACTAATCTAACTAATATTAGACAAGTCACCTCTCTTTCATTTTAACCTTATTGAAAAAAGATAGAACATTTTTAATGCTGTCAGTTTAATCCATACCGTCGTAATGTACGGGTAAATAGTCGTGACCAATAAAGATCGCGCTTAAATTCACGTTGAAATGTGTGATCGGATTAAACTGACAGGACTAAAATATCTTGCATCCCTTTCTTATATTTACTATTAGAAAGAGATATAGTGAGATTAAATTTATTTTAGTTCGTAAACAACAGAATCGGCACCACTATCCACTGTCTAATACTAAAGTCAAAGTAAATAGCGGGTCCAACATGGACTCAAACGGCAAGGGATAAAATAAAATGGCGATCTTTAGAGGTGGCCTTTGTCGGGTGCAAGTTGAGGAGTAACTAACATTTGCCGAATTAAAATCAGTTAAACATAAATTAAATAGTATACATTGTTATGTAAATTTACTAACTAATATATTATATAAACTGTTGTTTATATAATATATTAGTTAGTAAATTTTGATAGTAGAAATGAGTTCTTAGACATACATACAAAACTTTTGATATTTAAATTAAGATCTACAATAAAGGCTTTTTATTTTTATTATTTTATTTGAATAAACATTTCCTTTTAGTACATCAGCTTGAACAAAGCTGAAGGGGTAAGCTTATATGAGAATTATTTCGGTGAAGGAAAACATTGCGAGGAAACCAGCATGCTACTGTAGTCAAGTGAAGTCGGCCGATCAGGGGCTTTACCGCGTATCTTTGCTGGTAATCGTAATGAACATCATTATTGAAAATCATCCAATGAGGGCTCACAAATATTTAAAGGCGATGATAGCTCAGTGGTAGTGACGTCGAAAGGCGAGACGAAGGTCGCGGGTTCAAATCCCTACAATGACCTTGAGCTTGCGGTGAAGGAAATCACCTTGAGGAAACCATAGCTCGGTGGTAGGGTTTTTCGTAGTTCCCACCTGGCTGGCTATCACTCTCAAATTGAAAATCTGTCGCCAAGCACTTTCTGGTATGTTCCGAGTTCCGACAGCTGCACTTGTTTTTAACCCCCTACGCAAAAAGAGAGGGGTGTTATAAGTTTAACGTGTTTGTGTATCTGTCTGTAGTATCGTAGCTCTCAAACGAATAAACCGATTTTCGTTTAGTTTTTTTTGTGTCATAAATAATTTTATCCCGAGTGTCCTTAGTCATGTTTCATGAAAATCTGTTCAGCCGTTTGAAAATTATCACCAATTCTCTATTGAGTTTCGGGGGTTTCTTAAAAATTTTAATTCTAGTTATTATTATCTTATCAATTCTACTTTGTGTGCGATCGATTGAGGAAGCCTAACTTTGGGCTCGCCTATTTAGATTGCGCGTATTATAATATACTGTGAAATATTTCGTGCAAACACTATGTACGTCCATTGTTATAGGTAGTAAACTTTACGCATATCAAAGTAAGTTTTCAATAAAGGCCGCTCGCTCGTACGTGCATAAACTGTGCAGTTTGAATACGGCTTAGACGACCCTTTGTTTCGTTTTCAACTCCTAGTTTCCATCTCAAACGAGATAACCCTGTATATTAAAATATCGGTGAACCTTATAAAAATAAATGACACTAATATACATATTAATAGTCGGTATGTATGATTAAAAAATAACTACTTTTATTTCAATATTGAATGAAATAAAATTAGGTACCTTATTAGGTACTCACCTACTTTTTTTTCATCGAAAGTATAGTTCATGGAAAATATCATGGTAAGTACCGCAGATTTTTTTCGCTGACTTCAAAACTATCAGATTAGAGTTCCTACATAGTTATTTTATGCTTTTTAGTGCCTTTGAAGGCGGTTGTATTTTTTTTTGTTAAAAGTATTTTATTTTTCAATATGATCTTAAATTCACGTAGAATTAATCGGACTAATTTGACAGGATATTTTTATCCCTTATTTCTTATGTTTTTTTGTGAGAAAGAGATGCATATAATATTGAGATTATGTTTAGTTTTTACACAACAATCGGGACCGTATCTTTATTGTAGCTTATGATTTTCTTAACAATACCTACCTACTGTTTTATCAACATACCTGTCCAAGGCTAGATGTGAATATTACAAAGGGTCCAGTCATATTTTATTTAGACCTTCTAGAGCTAAAACTGACGATTGTCTACCTAATACTTATCGACTTAAGGAATTACCTATTCAGGGTCACTTATTGATTATACATACTTTCGTCGGTTAAAATGTGTAAATTAAAATCAAAGATTACAAAGCTACTCGTAGCTACGCTAAAAATACAATTGCCACTTGAAAACCTTTGACCTTTTTTAAAAAGGCAATTCATTCTCCTCCAGAGTGAAATTAAAAAGAGCTGAATTAGTACTAAATACTGAATTGTGCTGACTGGATTCTTAATTAAACAAGGGATTTATGCTTCTGTTCTTTATCACTTAACTTGGTACCTATATTTTTTAAGATTTATTTACAAAAAAGTCTAACTAGTTTCGAATACTAGATTTTTTGTCTTTTACAACGATATATTCGTATCTTATGCTAGGCGGAGTAAGTTTTGGTTTTTTTTTTTTTTTTTTTTCAATTATACCGGGTGATTTTGAAAAGGTATAGTAAGCTCAAAGAGGACGAGGAAGTCATTTTTAGGGTTGCATACCGTACCCAAAGGGTGCCAACGGAACCCTATTACTAAGCCTCCATTCCGCTCATGAACCGTAATAAGTAGACAGCAGTGGCGAAGGGTTCATACAAGCCGATTCCCATCGGCTTACCTTTTAGGAATCCCATTCCCACATTTTCATCATTTCAAAGCCACTTTTACCATGATTCAAATAGACTGTGATTATAAAATTACAGGTGTTTTTTGAACGGCTTACCCTCGCCATAATTTCACCCGTCGCCACTGGTAGACAGTTGTTTTTTTTTTTTACAGAATATGTAAGAATCTAATCTATAGATTCTTTCTATATTTGCTACTTCAAGAACTGTTACGCCATAATCAAGATATTTATTTATTGATATATTTTAGTGTAGTTGACAGAATCTATAAAAAATGCAAATAATAAAATCATAGTCATATTGTCAATTATTGTCTTGCGTCATGTGTTGATTTACACACATTGTTATGAGTAAATATTATGGCAAGTCAAACCATAAAACTCAAGTGGATTTTGGTCTGAATATAATCGCGAACTCTACCATTTACCCATAAATATTTTAATACTAGCTTCCGCCCCGCGGTTTCACCCGCGGGGATAAAAAGTAGCCTATGTGTTAATCCAGGATGTCAGCTACCTCCATACCAAATTTCATTAAAATTGGTCCAACCGTTTGAGTAACTCATCTATATACTAATAATAAAGCTGAAGAGTTTGTTTGTTTGATCGCGCTAATATCTGGAGTTACTAGTCAGATTCGACAAAATATTTCACTGATGGGAAGCTACATTATCCCCGAAGGTTATAGGTACCTTTTTGTCCCGGGAACGCGAGTGAAACTGCGGGGAACAGCTAGTTATCAATAATCCTACAAAATTTCAGGAGCCTATCAGTATTACCATTAAGTACAAACTTACTTATGTAGTTGTTATTGCAGTTTAGTATAAAACTCTAGCCTTTACTCGCTCTCTAAAACGTAGTGATGGGTGAGATAGCTTTTCATTTACGTTGAAGCGTATTTAAATGCAAGAATATATTGTTGAAATATTTGTATGGAAATGTTGTTGCGTTAGATAGATAGATAATTCTTTATTGTCACACCACATTAATATTTGTAAAGCAATACAAGAATTTAAATATTAAATTAAAGTGTTACAATCGGCGGCCTTATCACTAAAAGTGATCTCTACCAGGCAACCTTTGGATGGAGAGGAATTAAAATTATCTGAATATGACGGGGGTGTACAATTAAAAAGTAAAGGAAAAAAAAAAGAAACACAAATTTAGAGAAAACATAGATAAACACCTGTATGCTAGTAAATAAATAAAACTAATTATACTTATATATCTAAATAACATTATACTATATAAGGATACAAGGTGTTGTATCCCACAAAAAAATTTTTTTCACTACCTGTTCCGTCCCAAAATCATTCTGTACATACCTGTTCATGTACTTCTGTGTGTTATAAGTGACTATATCTAAACAATGAAGACCGCATCTGTTGCATTAATTACAATCAGTGTGGGTGTTCCCCAGGGGACAATATTAGGTGCATTATTATTCCTCATATCAATAAGTAATATTATAATAACATCTCATATAATATCAAATAAATAACACAAGTATCTTAGGGTCGATTGCATAAAGCGAGGTCATAGTAAGGTTATAGTTAGGTTACGGTTATAGTTAACTTTAACCGCCGAAAGAAAGCAAACTGGGTTGCTCGTGTCGTTAACTTAAATTTTAACAGTAACCATAACCGACCGTGGGAGATCGATTATTGTCAAAGTGACTCTACGGTCAAAGCATGGTAATAGTTAAGTTAACGTTGACTAATAACTTTAACTAAAATGTACGAGCAAAACAATCGACCCTAAGTAAATAAATCCATCAAATTCCGAAGTTTGAGGTTTCGAAATATGTTACAGTGAAATAAAAAAAAAAGAATGATCATAACAAGATATAAAATAAGGTTACCCACAAGGCAATGTAAATGTTTCCTTCATGCTCCCAAAGGAAATGCGAACATTTCCTCGGCTTCAGAGAGGTTGAAAAGAGGTCAAACTTTGCCGCACCTCTTTGATAAACAAACCGTTTTACTGACGTAAATGTTTTTTTTTTATTACGTATGAAAAAAATTAAACAAACAAGTTAGTGTGTTACACTTTTAGCTGAAATCATGGAAGTACGAAACCTGTTGCCTACCTACTTAACTAGAATGAAGGGGGGGTTCAAAATAGCGTCCAGGATCAATTTGCGGATTTTCAACCTGAGCGTGGTAGCCAGTCAGGCGGGTACTACAAAGTAACCTACCACCGAGCTATGTTGTTCTCACGATGTTGTAATTCCATCACCGAAATTTCAAGCTCATTGTATGGTAGAATTCGAAACCGCCTTCGACTCGCTTTTAAAAAATCACAAATGGCATATTGTCTAATGAAGGAATAATAAGTTAAAGTTTTCTCTGTGAGTTTTCCCTATTTGTTTTTTTTATTTTACGCCATCTTTGTGATCCTAGAGGCTGAATAGCGAATGAACCTTAGTCGTTACCGCGCTCTCGTGTGTTAAACGCGAGCTGTCAGTAACGCTTGCGCGATTTCCCGCGCTTTTCGCGAAAAATATATTTGCTTGCAGACCATAAATATTTTTTTTTGCGTGGTGATTAAAAAGTGAAACAGTCGAATAAATCTTGTGGTGTCGAGTTAATATTATTGAAAATATTATCTGAATATTGAAGTAAGTACTTGAATGCAACGCAAAATAACTTTTATCTACTCTCATATCATAATGTTTTTATTATGAAATCAAAATCAGTACTTTAATGACCCACTTTAGGCACACCCGTGTATAATGATTCATTATAGTACAGTTGTGTTCCCAAGATAATGCTATAAAAGAAATTTTTTTCTATTAAAGTACACTTTGGACCTATCAATAGTATAATCAATCAGTATCAATTCAATTTGACGATGACAATGTGACAAATTTTTGACTTGAACTTTAGAGGTTCATCACACGAGTTTTTAATACCTAATTATGTACAGTATCATAAACTACTATTATAAGCTCATGTAATAATAATTAACTTTGTTTGTAAGCTTTATTGTGTTATCTATATTATTGTTGTTGAAAATATACCTACTTGAACCTGACAGTTCAATTTTAATTATGTAGATAAGTTACAAGTATAAATTAGTTACTTACTTAGGTATGTAGGTATTGATAATTGAAAAAATGATGAAACCATAAAATATACTTCCTAAATAATAATTTTGATAACTTCTACTACTTCTAATCGTATAAAGTATTCAAGTAAGTATAGTGTAGTAACTTTTCTGTTGTGGAACTGTTAGTTTCCATATTAAGACATTTCTCCCATTATTGTCTACTTGCTCCCCACCTTCTTTATTTAACCTTCTTAGGGTTGAATTTAAAAAATACCCTTGACGTGTGTGAATTTAAAGTTTGTAGACCTCGAGGATTGAGCTGTGCGTTTGATATGTCTAGTATTAGTTATAATTAGTATCTAAGCCTTCGACTTAAAACATGTATTAAAACTAGTCATACACAATTATAGATACTAGTTTGGTTGTCGGCCAGACACAACCATTCTGGTTAGAAAAAAACAATGATATTTTCCGACCCTAGTAGCAACTAACAATCCAATCCCTTCGCAACCCATGCTCTTGGTATGAAACCAATATTTCATGTGTATAGTAATGTAACGGGTCTATTCGCGAGTGGTCCACTCGTGACCACGATCAATGCAACTTGATCGAAACGTCGAGGTTAGTCAAAATTATATTTTGATAATATTCTATGCGCGAATAGACCCGTTACATTACTATAAACATGAATTGTGTTCGCGAGAGTTTAAAAAGTATTAAACTCATATTTTTTGGAAACTCCACCATAGTCAGACGTGACCATATTTCCCAACGCCATTTTCCACCCACCTAGAAAAAAGTAGAGGTCAATAAACGGCTGAAAACAAAGAAAATTTTAATTAACTAAAACCAATAGTAGCGCTGCGTGCTGCGGCATTTTACTTTTATTTGCACTTTGTTTTCAACGCCGACATTTCGTTTTGTACGCGACAGGGCGCACCGGGCTCGATGAAAAGATAGATAGCACTCTTCAATTATTTATTGGTTATATATACCCGCGTCTACCTGTTGCATATATTTGTATACAGAGTTGTTCACCTGCATTTCAAACTTCTCATACAGATATATGTGAGCACACAGATGTCAGATATATCTGATATTTGGTCATCTGAAAAAGTACTAGGTGAACCCGATGTACTCTATATTAGCATACTTAGACTAATATTATATTAGTGATTTAAGTACCGTAGTTTGTGTTTGAATGCAGTAGAATCGAACGAACATATTAGTAATGCTCGAGCTTTCAGTGAAGGAAAACTTCGTGAGGAAACCTTAAAAGGTGGAGAGTAATTTGTCGTAGGTACCCGCCTACCACTTTACCGCTCAGGACGCGCGTTCTATAAATTTCATCATCTATCTGTATCTATCTTACTATCTATATATATACTAATAATCATCACAGTTCCTGAAATTCCAATTTTATTTCATACTAGCTTTTCCCCGCGGTTTCACTCGAGTTCCCGGGATAAAAAGTAGCCTATAACCTTCGGGGATAATGTAGCTTCCTATATTAGTGAAAGAATTTTTTGAATCGGATCATTAACTCCGGAGATTGGCGCGTTAGCTTTATTTAGTATATATGTTACGGTAAATCTGATTAATTGAAAATTATTAATATTTAAAAAAAAATATTAAGAATAACCACATGTTTTGGTAAATGTGAATAAACGATCTACATTTATTACTTTTAGTAGTAATTATTAATAATTCACGACACATATTGGTAAAAGTTATAAAATAAATGAAAACCCAATGTTTTTTGACCAGCAGGTATTTATTTATAATATTAAACACAGTCTTACAATTATATTAATTAGAGATCCGTTCCGTCAGTAGATAATTCCGTTCAAAAACGACACGGACACTTTAGGTGCTTTAGGTCAGAAGCGCAGCGAGCGATCGCCTATACACTTCGTGGTTATTTTTTTTTATCACTTTAACCTCGACTTTCGGTAATTATTAATAATAATAGATAATTATTAATAATCTTCAATTATTCAATCTTACCGTAACATATATATATAAACAAAGAAAGCATTACAATGGGCGGCCTAATCACTAAAAGTGAACTCCACCGCATATGGTAATATGTGATGTCCATGTTCACGAATAGATGTTTATTAATCTGGTAATTTAGATATATATTTGCATTTATATTAATAAAATTATCTAGAATTTGAATTTGAATAGTACCTATGGAATGAGGAAATTCAACTGAGTAGCAAAATCTGTGAGGATAAGCAAACACAAGTGGCAATGGGTTAGCCTTACGTGCATCATCACATCGTGAATTCGTGATCAGACTACTTCCTGAACTATAACCTAACCTCTACTCCATTGACGCACTATAATACTAGTTTATTATATATATATCTCATTCATTCATTATTACGTCACGATTATGGTACGTCATGATATTCATTTCCATGTAGGGTTGCCATCCGTACGGATTTCCCCGGATTTGTCCTAGTTTAGAGGGCGGCCGGGGAGCGTCCGGGCGGGGTTTCATTTGTAGTCTAGGTTTTTTTTTTCAAGCCACTGGTTGCTAAAATGATTAAATAGTTGATTTATAACAATTAAAACAATTTTTTATTTTACTAACTTTACATGTCCGGATATACACGCCTGCCGTCCTGGTTGGCAGATAGAATAGAATAGAATATTCTTTATTGTACACCTTAAACAAGTGATGACGCTATGTAATATGGGTACATATAATAAGAGTACAACACAGGCGGCCTTATCGCTTAAGCGATCTCTTCCAGGCAACCTTTGGGTGACAGGAAAATACAATAGTAGAGGCAGGTGTAGCATTCTACCTATGAATTTTATAAATAAATTATGTAGAATAAAATAATATATAGTGTAATAAATAATACTTATATGAATAAAAAAAAAAAGATTTTAGTTTTGGCAACCCTATTTCCATGTCATATTTCTACTCTATGATGCATCAAGTCAACTACGTCTTTTAGGTGAATCTATATGGTTTAGGTTTTGCCAGTATACCTACGACATTGGTTGATTACGAGACGTCATGACGACATAGTTGCTGGTCATTTGCCAATTGTGTCCATTGCTTTCCTGTTAAGTGTAGTACAGTACAGCTTATTCCGCACATTTAGGACACATTCTCCTTATATCAGATAATGCCAACTGGCATACGGTCTACCTGATAATAATTAAAATATCAAGATAATCCGCCCGTTACATAACCTGGAAGGCAATTGGGGCTCAAATTGTTAAAGAGAACGTTAGATTTCTAGATTTTCAATTTGAGGATAGCTTGCTGGGAAGCTGTATCGACCCTACCATTGTGGTAACGAGAACTTGATGGAGTTGCAGTTGTCTCGTCGGCAATAACCCATCTCTTTAATCTTTTAATCCTGGCCAACTTCCAAAATTTAGTTTCGAAGACCTTTAGCCCTTAACTACCAATAAGCAACCCGCAAATACATAAAAATCCATAGAAATTGAATTGAGATAAAGACGTCCACTGCCAGACAAAGGCCTCCCCCAAAGATCTCCACGATGGCCTGTCGCGCTACTTGCATCCAGTGGTTTCCGCAATTCAATGAGTTCAATCAGGACTATCTCATAAATCTGATTAGCAACTAAGCTAACTAACAAAGAAACCTGCAACTAGTTTTTCTTTTAGTAAAAGGTTCCAATGTAGCAATAGCAATTGAGAGACGATCTAATTATTTTCCTTGCCCATTAAACCCAAGCACGTGCTGTAATTGATCCCATTGGATCTTAATTCTGTGCACATAATGATGAGCTATTACCGTTGCCTAGAGCGTGTAGCCCTTGATTCTAATATGGGCATTGCCCAGGGTTGGCCTGAGTCAAAATTGGGATTTAATACAATCCTTCTAATATTATAAAAGCGAAAGTTTGTGATTATGGATGTTTGTTACTCTTTCACGGTAAAACTACTGAACGGATTTGGATTAAACTTGGCACATAGATAGATCATACCCTGAAATAACATATAGGATACTTTTTATCCCGCGAAAACATAAGATATCACGGGAACGCGGGTGAAACCGCGGGGCGGAAGCTAGTAAACATTAAATGTAGCATTTTGTAGGTATTTTATGGTTAAAGTCTGTCTTTCAAGTACTTCTCTTATCTGCCTATATTTTATCTTTATTTTATTCCTTTGTAGTGATTGTTTTTGTAGAATTGACATCTATTAGTAACGAAAAAAATCTTCATTATAAAATCGATATTTTTTATAGATATTGCTATATACATAGAATGGTTGTCCTTGATCTTCATCTCACATGAAACTATCGATTTAATTTTTTTTTAGTATGTTGTTTAAAAAACCTATGTCTAATCTGTGGATTCGTGAAAAATCTAAAAAATACAATGGAAAATTAGATGTTTTAAAATTACTTCATCGCATTGGTGTAATTTTTCTATCTTTCAAGAAAACTGAAATGTAATATTATTGGTCTGAGTGTACAGTTTTGTAATTTAAATTCACTAATAAGAGAAACACATCATAAAATACCATAGTATTTACATGCACATACATCGAATCAAATGAGAGATCCACTTTTAAAGGTATCTAACCTAAGAAACTTATTTTTCTAAGCAAACAATTTTCCAGTTCCCATCCAATTAAATTGCATAATAGAAATGTCACCTTTAAAGGAGAATGTCCTCAAGGTAAACATGGAGGGAGAGAGTCTGCCCTGAAAGGTCGACACACTATCGATTGGACTTATTGCTTCAGGGGATATCAAACGAGACGTCTCAGGACTCTCAGGTAACTTTATATTCGTAAGCTTCCTTTGTCAGTTATGTAGATGGATTTTTCCGTTAATTTTTTGAAGTAGAACTGATAAAATAATGCAATATCAAGGTAGTGACATTGCTAATGCAAATGTCCGTGTGAAATTGTAGGTGCTTTGACCTGTTGGGTAGGGGTAGGAGGTCTATAGAGCTATCACGTGAATCTATATATGTATACTAGTTGTCCCCCGCGGTTTCACCCGCCTTAGCGGGATAAAAAGTAGCCCATATGATATTCCAGGGTATCTATCTATGTGCCAAGTTTCATCCAAATCCGTTAGTTTTTGCGTGAAAGAGTAACAAACATCCATCCATACTCACAAACTTTCGCATTTTTAATATTAGTAAGATAAAAGAAAGTCGTGTTACACTATTTATAACTCAAGAACGGCTGAACTGATTTGGCTGAAAATAGGGATGATGACTGGGTAAAAAATAATTAATTCTGTTTAGTCCGTCAGTTAGGTTATCAAAAAATATTGGATACGTATTTTTTATTTTATCAAATCAATAAAAAATTACAAAGATAAGTCGCATCAAAGTTCAGGAGTGGGGGCTTGTGACGTCACGACTTTGAAAAAAGTGTACTAAAACGTGACGTCACGCGAAATTTTAATGCACTGTATCTTCGTTAAATTTGTTTTAGGAAATAAAGAAAAAACGTGACCAATATTTTTTGGTAATCTAACTGTCGGACTAATTAGATTTTTTTTGTCATCACCCCTAGCTTAGAACCAGGTGAAGGACATAGGTAGGTAGGTAAGGTAGGTAGCGGTAGGTAGTTAAGTAGGGGTAGGTAGGTAGGGGTAGGTCCCCGTTTTCTTTTTGTTCTCAGGGCAGGACAGGCTGCCGGGCCAACAAGTATTAAATAATTCTCCGCCGCTTCACTCGCGTTCTCGGGATAAAAAGTAGCCTATAACCTTCGGGGATAATGTAGCTTCCTATTAGTGAAAGATGTTTCGAATCGGACCAGTAACTAGAGATTAGCGCGTTCAAACAAACAAACAAACTCTTCAGCTTTATTATTAATATATAGATTACTGTCGATATTTATCTTAACTAATTATTTATTGTATTTTATTGTGCTGTATACATTTGTATCAAACCTACTGAAAGTGCTTCAGTTGAAGAATAACATTTGAAGTTATAGCGATTTATTCTGGTTTTATTTTCTATAAGTCTGGGTTTATTTTCAGAATTCAACATTTATTCAGTATTATACGATATTTTAATTAGCACTACAGAGGTCTTGACACTTGAATACCTACCTCTACAAAATAATGAATCTGATCAACATAACAATGAACAGAAATACACAAAATCTATGTTTAGACCACATTCATCAGCAATTTCGTTTCGGAATATCAAACCGGGATTCAGGAAATACAACACACATACATACGTTTATTTCTGTCTGGTAGAACAGGCTAACATGCGGAATTTCGAATTGGAGAAAACTTTGAACAGAAAACATATGTTAGGTCATTATGTTAGGTCCATAGGTTTGTATGGATTTACTGCATTCGAAATCACGAATCGATATTCCGAATCGGTTTTTTGACACGGAATTCCTGATGTATGTGGCCGGCATTAAGGTTCATTCGGTTTTTAAACCACCACGAAGCCTGATTGGAATGGTTTCCTGGACATTTACGCCAGCCAAGCATATCTGTGTGGATGATTGCTAAATCCTATTATAGATCCATTGTATTTGCATATTTATGTCGCCCACTAGTCACCAAGTCGTCTGCTCGTTTATTCATTCAGTAGGTGATGTGAGAACCGATTGAGAAAACATACAATAGTATACATAAGTAGCATGAATATATAGCTCTTTTTACATCTACTACTTTTTTGTACTTACACCATAGTAGTTGTTAGTCATTATAAGTTTACGATAATGGTGCCGATTCTGTTGTTTACGAACTAAATAAATTTAATCTCACTATTTCTCTTTCTAATAGTAAATATAAGAAAGGGATGCAAGATATTTTAGTCCTGTCAGTTTAATCCGATCACACATTTCAACGTGAATTTAAGCGCGATCTTTATTGGTCACGACTATTTACCCGTACATTACGACGGCATGGATTAAACTGACAGGATAAAAAATGTTCTATCTTTTTTCAATAAGGTTAAAATGAAAGAGAGGTGACTTGTCTAATATTAGTTAAGTTCGTAAACAACAGAATCGGCACCATTATCATAATAAAAATGTAATAAACCATAAGATATGCCGGATATAATCAACTGGTCAATAAAAGTAACACTTGTTGGTAAGATTTATGGTATAAAAACTCAATTTTGTAGTCGAGATCAAATAAACTGTTTTACTGAAACAGGGAAGACATGTAACTGTAATTATAAAATATCAGAACATTAAGGTGAAACCTTCGGTTGGAGCGCGAAAGTTTTTTGCAAATTTCAGCTCAGTTATAGGTCGTAAGTTATCAACATGTTATTTGCGACAAAAATGGTAGTATATTTACTGATTAATAACAAAAGAAATCATCAACACATTCCCCCAAGGTATATTACTGACATATACGATACGATTAGGTGTACACATCAGATTTTGTACCAATTTTGTAGTTTTTTATTTGTGTTTTAATGTGTATACTGTTGGTGTGTCTAATAAAGAAAATTAAATATACGACTATTTCATGAAAATCATACTATATGCTATAATATTATAGCGTCGTCTGAAATCAAATTTCATTTCAAATCAGCTTAAATGTTGATCAGCACTCCGTCAACGTAGAGAACATTAATAAAGCAGCTAAATAAAGCGTGATCTAACATGTAGGTGACAGATATATGTATCGGTGTTACGTAAACCGATCGTGCTGTTTGAATTTTAAGTTGTACCTCGTTCGGTAAACCGCTGAGAATTGCGTTATTGGTGCTATTGAGAGCTTTCAAGGATACGTCGTTCGCAATTGCTTGGTAAATTATTTAGAAGAGAAGATACTAAAGAAAACATAAGATTCATTATTTTTTTATATGGATAGGCTTGTTTGATCTAAATGTCTTGTTAGTAAATTATCACGTAGAGTAAGTGATGCAAGAAACGGATATCAAGTAGGTACTGCTGCCGAAGAACAGGTGAAATTAATACGTATAAAAAGCCACTCATCATATTTGCCCCAAAACTCTAAAGGAAAAAGGGAGATCACAAAACTTTCTCTACGTTCTATCCCAGTCTTAAAGACTATATTATTCCATATTTTATTCCATCTCGAGGCTGAAAGATGCAGTAACTCCGTCCTCAAGTTCTATAACTATTTCCAGGATGGAGGTAGGGGTCCGGCTGATCGGGATCTTTCTCAGGTTGATGAACTTCCTCCTAGCACCACTATTCTGGATGCGAGCACTCGACAACCGCAGGGTCCCACCATTGAAGCAACCAATTCTGCTGAAGAGCGCTTCGGAATTTGCGAATGATATACGGCTGGGTAATGTAAGTTGTTGTTATAATCAATTTATCTATAGCTTTTCTTTATAGTAATATCAAAGGAGAAACGGTATCTTGATTTTGATATTTGATACTTCGAAGTTTTTAAATGATAGGAAAGGATCGATAACAAGTGTGGTGAGCATAATTATATTCACGCACGATTACCATTACGAAGTTATGACTATTTTAAGCAAATTCTGGCGTTCATAAGTGCTTTATCATGGCCTAAACTGACTAATTGAGTTTTATGTTTGAAGGTCTTTATTCCATTGTAAAAATAACATTTCGAACACAAAAAACATTTAAATATGATTTTTAAGTTATTTTAAATGTTCCTTTGAATACCCTGTTCAATTACTGTAGCAGACAAAAACCTTTGTAAATATTTTTTCAGTTTTAAAAGACCCGGCAGAACAAAGCAATATCCACTATTCTTTTTATTTGTTTCGCAAGTAAGCGCAAACAATTAGCCGACACATTATCACTACTTGCGTTTGGTTGTGTTAATTATGTGAGCGACCCTTACGATGGTGTGTAATTAGTTGAAATTATCGCCTTCCTGTTATTATGTGTTAACATAGCCCGAAAAACGCCTGCTGGGCCAGAAAGGTTCTCGAGTGGCAACCACAAACCGGAAGAAGTAGCGTGGGCCACCACAGACCCCCACAAGGTGAACCAAAGATCTTGTGAGGGTCGCGGGAAACCGCTGGATGCGGGTAGCGCAAGACCGGCCATAGTGGAGATCTTTGGGGAAGGCCTTTGTCCAGCAGTTGACGTCTTTCGGCTGATATGACGATGTTCCTAAAGTAGGTAATCAAATAAATGTCATATGACAAGGAACTACGAAGTAATATGTAATGTACATTTGTTTCCTTCAGCATTTTGGTCATCAGCATTTATGGCGCGTCACACACAGATAAAAAAAATATTTATATCATATTATGGTGTCAACAATAAAGTATATGTCCATAAAGATTTAAAGAACCATAGACATTTAATTTAATATTTTTTTTATAACTTTCTTTCCTCAGTTAACCAGTGAGGCACTGGTCACCATTTATATTGAAAGGATAAACGAAGTGAACCCATTCCTCAATGCTGTCGTAGAGGAAAGGTTCAAAGCAGCATTGGAGGAAGCCAAAGCGGTAGACAGAAGAATAGTAGAGGCAAAGAAGAAAAGGGAATTAGCTGAACTTGTGAAAGAAAAACCATTGCTCGGTGTGCCGTTTACGGTGAAGGAGAGTTGTTCGCTTTCTGGTAAGTTAATTTCAGTCTGCAGGGCTATTTTAAAACACTCTGATTCTACATCGGAATTAATTTATATTATTCTCTGATCTCGCCATAATTATTTCAACATAGTCTTTGTAAACGGAATACTTCATCTAGTGACTAAATTCGAGGTATTCTGCTTTTGTTAGTATCCTGATAACAATACAATAGAACCCTCCTTTAGTAACAGGGTCCTATAATCGTAAGCCTTAATGGTAACATTATCCCAACTTCCGCCTATATGGACAATACTTGTTATTTCCTTACTGTAATTCAGACGCGACTATCTTTGAGTCTTTCATACCCTTGTTATAATATTGAGAATACCCAATATTTTGATGATATTCAGGTATCTGTACTAAGTAACTATGTCTTTTAGTGTATCATCACACCTGCGGAAAGTTCGGCGCAGAAAGTTCCGCAACTGAACTATCGGTAGTAGAATTACTTTCGGCTGATGTATCATAGGTGTTTAGCAGAACTTTCCACGCTGAACTTTCTGCGCCGAACTTTCCGCGCCGAACTTACCGCAGGTGTGGCGCTCCATTAGATTAATCCCGTAATATTTAGTTCTTTAACTTGATAATTTATATCAGGTATGTCCAACTCGGTGGGATGTCTAGAAAATGCAGGTCGTCGGGCTACCACAGACGGTGAAGTAGTCCGTCTAGTGAAACAGGCCGGAGGTATACCCTTGTTGGTGACCAATACCCCGGAGCTGTGCCTCGGATGGGAGACCACAAACCTGCTTCATGGAACCACGAACAACCCCTACTGCTTGAACAGGACTTGTGGAGGATCTTCAGGGGGTGAGGTGAGTTGAATAATGTCTTTTATTACTGTTGTTTTCTTTTACTTTGTATAGGTCTGTGTTTGACCATAAGGCGATGATAGCTCTGTGGTAGTGTCATCGAATGCCGAGACGAAGGTCGCGCGGGTTCGAATCCTACTATAAGTTTGAGCTTTCAGTGAAGGAGAACATCTTGAGGAAACCATAGCACGATCACATGAGTAAATAGTACATAATCTGTGGCACGATGGTAGGATACCTTGTAGTACCCGCCTGGCTGGCCCTCATCCTCATGTTGAAAATCTGTCACCTTTGGACCACGATGTTTTTTTTTACTATGTACCTACCTATAGACTTGTGTTTGACCACAATCTCACACCGACCGACATGATCTCGCGAGTGTCGCAGGAAACGATGGAGAGGATTTTGTCCAGCTGTGGACGTCTTTCGGCTGACAGACGATGATGATGACAATCTCAAAGTAGTCAGTGATGATGTGGCCCATGTTAGTAAGCACACAAAGCCTAGAAGGGAACTGGCTCAAGTGAATTTTCAACCTAGCTTGCGAGGCGTTTCCTTCTTGCGTCTGTGTTACCACCATCGGCCAAATCATCACTGACCACGGTGAGATTCTTTTAATAAACACTGTCGTATTTTATTCCCTTATCTACGACTCTTCATAGTCTCTTTACATAAATATTACATGATATTTCGCAAGCGGAACTTGACTCCATTCAAACCACGCTCGGCCCTTGTCAATGTCAGCGCGTATTTGCGTGGAGACGCTAAGTGTTCACATGTAGGTATTATGCTATTACGTCAGACAATGTTAATGTTTGCAAACATTTGTTTTGTGTCATTATTGACGTTATATTTTGATGTTATTGATGTGATGGTGGCCACACGTATTCGCGTTTATGTACTTCGAATTCGGCAAATATTTGAGTAAAAAAACATCGAAACATGGATTTAAGAATAGATTGGATCGAGTCGCCACAAAACCGATTAGGCTATCGTCCTCGACGGCGAGGACCGCCGCGACATCCCACTCAGTCTTGTCCCGTTCAAGCGGCCCGAGCTGCCATTAGTAATCCGACCGCCCCCAATTAGTCGTAACTCGTAGTAAGTCCTCCTCCTCCCCCGGTAACGCCCTGAGCCGAGGTTCGTACCCCATTCGGGGGTGCCCTCAGGCGTGGTTACCTAAATGTTACCCGGCTGAGAGCCCTCTGCGCTCGCGGTAAGGTTGGTGCAGCCATCAGAACATTAGTCCTTTTAAAAAAAAAATGGATCGAGTCGCACCTTGTTGCCAATATGTCGTTCGTGTATGTCAAAAATCGGCAACATTTTGGTGTGTATGTGTGTCCATATTACCTTCTTCTTCCCCTAGGGGGAGAAGTGGTATTATATCCCCGCTCTGGTACACTAGACAGTACAGACTTTTTGAGCAAGAGTAGTAAAAAATATATAGAATGACATGACATGTTATATTGTGGTCATGATCGCAGGCTGCGCTGCTGGCGTGCGGCGCGTCGCCCGTCAGTGTCGCCTCCGACATCGCCGGCTCCATCCGCCTGCCCGCTGCCTTCTGCGGGGTCTTCGGCCACAAGCCTACTCCAGGTCAGCCTTACACTACACTACACACAACTACACTACACACAACTACACTACACTACACTACACTACACTACACTACACTACACTACACTACACACAACTACACTACACACAACTACACTACACTACACTACACTACACTACACTACACTACACTACACTACACTACACTACACACAACTACACTACACTACACTACACTACACTACACTACACTACACTACACTACACTACACTACACTACACACAACTACACTACACACAACTACACTACACCAGAACCAGTACGATACTCAATAGATAATACTTTATTGTTACACCACAAGACAAAAGAAGAATGACAGGCCAGTTGGAGCAGTTGGTTAAGGCGATGCTATACGTGAAATGATGATTCTAAAATGCGTTATTCTCTGTATTCTTTGTTAAAAAAATTTAAATATGCCCCTTTTTAAAACTAAGAATGCATTCTTCTCTTATTTGGGCCTTCCAAATAACTTAATATTAACATACATTCTGAACTCCATTAGAAAGGGAATGGTTTTCTTACTTTTTAAAAAAGGCTTATGTTCTTTATAACATATAACCATCTTTTTTTACTAAAATTACGTCTTTTCTGTCTCGCTTCTGTCCGTCAGTTTAGTTAGGGACTGAGACATACGCAGATAGCGTTCTCATATGATGCCACCTAACGCGCCGCCGGCCGTGGGTTCGATTCGAGGACAAACATTTGTGTTCATGAACATGTCTGTTTGTCCTGAGTCTGGGTGTAATTATCTGTATAAGTATGTATTTCCAAAAAAGGAGTAGTATATGTAGTATATCAGTTATTTGGTTTCCATAGTACAAGCTCTGCTTAGTTTGGGATCAGATAACCGTGTGTGAAGAATGTCCCAGGATATTTATTTATTTTATGTGCATGAATATGTTTGTTTGTCTTGAGTCTAGTATGAAAGTTTTCCTAGCTAATTAAATAAAACTATCCATGTATATATTCATGTCCACACTCAGAACAGCGATGTTCATGCACACAATTTGTCTTGGATAGGAATTGAACACACGCCTTGCGTCGTAGCAGTCCGGGTATTTAACCTACATAATAATAATATCCTGGGACATTCTTCACACACGGTTCATCTGATCCCAAACTAAGCACAGCTTGTACTATGGAAACCAGATAACTGATATACTTCATAAACTACTTTTTTTTGTAAATACATACTTATAAAGATAATTACACCCAGACACAGGACAAACAGACATGTTCATGCACACAAATGTTTGTCCTGGATGGGAATCGAACCCATGACCAGTGGCGTAATAGGTGGTGTCTTAACCAACTGCGCCAACTGGCTTGTCAAATAGTTCGTTTTTAAATTCAAAACCATGTGTTTATTGATCATCAAATAAAGTCAGCAACGTTTGTAGTGTTTTATCATTCACTAGAGGTGTCAATATTGACATTTAACAAGTCATCGTTATATCTTGCACACGAAGATTATAGTTTTACAAAATGGTACTTCAAATAATGGATATTGTAAATACCATGTTTAATACTTGGTGCCAAGTTTCAGCCCGATCCGTCCAGTGGTTTGAGCTGTGAGTTGATAGATCAGTCAGTCAGTCACGCTTTCCTTTTATACAGTTAATTTGGAAAATAACACCCTGAATTACTTACTTCTACATCTCATAGTATCGCTTATAAAGATCGATTTCTGGGAAGTAACGTTGAATGGCAGAATAAAGGAAACGTCTATTTTTTTGGAAAGTAATGTATTTATTTTTCTTACTTTTAAATAAGTACATAACATACCTTATTGCTCAAAATATTATTGTACAATCCTATTGTTAACAATGGGAAAATTGTGTCACTTAAAAAAAAACCATTTACTTTCCAATAGACCAATCACGCCCACTTGAAAAATTTACCTGTACATTTACAAGATAGAATTCACCTGTACATGTATAACATTTCAGGAGTAATATCAATAGATAGCCACATACCGACACTGAGCGACGAGAACTACCCCAAGTTCCTGACCGTGGGGCCGATGACGCGGACGGCTGATGATCTTAACTTGATGATGAACATCATGGCGGGGGATAAGAGAGATGTACTACAGTTAGACCGCCCCGTTGACATCAGGAAGGTTAAGGTAATATGACGTCTCTAGAAAGTAAATAGAAGAGACAAACTACGATAACATGGCGCACCCTTCCTAATTACTGTTTTATTAAAGGTTTATTCTTGAGGTCTGAGCAATAATAACAACAGCAGATATTTAGTTAAACTTCAGTATATTATTTTAACTTCTTACAATAAATTTTATGTAGTGTCCTCCATACAGGCCAGGCAGTCAGAGACAAGAGATAGAACAGTTAGAGCGGTGGCACACATTGACTCTATACGACTAATACAGATTACTAAATCTTACTACTATAATATGATTATATTCGACTAATAATAATCTTTTATTGTTATCATAACATGTTTCAGTGTATCTCATATGCTTACGAAAGAGTTTGTATGTAGGTGTAAGTATTCAATTATTATCTGAAATATAAAATTACCACTGATTATCACCACAGATTATTAAATGGTAGTAAAGTAAATTAGTTAAATACTTAAGATATTTCTGCCAGTGTCAAGGCACATTGTTTTTTTTCCTTAGAAAAGTAAGCCTTTAATTTTATTTATTATTTCTTACATACATAATAATTTTTTGCTATAAGTTTTCAAACATTGTAATTTTCTTCTATTCGTCCAGTAGCAGGCCGTCTTTATGTATATTTATAACAGGAAACTGTAATTACATAAATTCAAAAAAAAAGATCCACAGAAGAAATAACCCTTGCTGAATTTCTTGCCGGAGTCTTCTCAGTTCAAGTGTATTATTAACCGGTAGTAATTTGTAACGATGTTCGATGTTCATAAGTGCCTTATCTGGGCCTAAACTGAATAAATGAGTTTTGAGTTTGAGTTTCAAGTTTAGCGACACCTGTCAGCTACATAGTTCAGATACCGATGGATAGATGGCGCTGCAATATAACAACACTATCGACATACAACCTACATCGCGCTAGTGGAGTTCGTTCGCGCATTCACATATATACAAGATTCCAACATCAACCACGTTGGAGGGTGGTCCTCAGGCACGATGACCCAGCTGGCGGAAGATCTTCCCTTATCAATGGAGGATTCATCCACCTTGTTCCTGCGTATATAATATAGACATTAATGCTGTATATGTATATAGACATTAATGGCTCTTTTTGTATTAAAATATTGATTGATTTTTTTTAACAGGTACACTACATGACGGAAGCGACTAAATCTGTGTCTCTGCTTGAAGTGCAACCGTGTCTTGTGGATTCTGTACTAAAGGCCACAGAATATTTACATCAAGAATGTGGGTGCCAATTAAGCGAGGTAAGTGGCCTACTTACATATATCGCATATCTGCCTTATCCCAATTTAGCTTTTTCCTGCGGTTTTAATCGGACTAGTAACTTTAAAACTTACAAATTATACGGGGTAAAAAACGTTGCCAATGTCCTCTCCATAACGTAAGCTATCTGCGTGCCAAAATTCATCTTGAGAGTTACTTTCGCATTTATGATATTAGTAATAATAATTAACTAACAAAGATAAAAATCACTATCACTACATAGTATCTAAAGTCCCTTCCCGTCTGTCTGTCCCTATGTATGCTTAGATCTTTAAAACTACGCAACGGATTTTGATGCGGTTTTTTTAATAGATAGTGATTCAAGAGGAAGGTTTATATCTATAATACATGCATAATATAGTAGAGAAAAGCTGAGAAAATCCGGGCGAAGCCGGGGTGGGTCGCTAGTAGTGTTATATTTCAATTAACTAGGTATTTTATTTTGAAATAATATTGTGTAATTTTTAACTGTGCTTATATATAATCACGCGTATTTTATACGTGAATACGATACAGTGTGAATAACCTATTCATAATCTGAGCCACCAGTTTATATTTTGTTGTTATGGTCCTATGTATGTTAAACATAAACACTGCGTTCATAAAGCATGACGTCATATTGTATGCGCGCCCTACATAAAGAAATGTGCATAAGATTAATTAACGAGAGCATAATGTAACCTAATATTTCTTGTTTCTAGGAGAAATTCAAAGATTTGGAAGACTCGGTTGAAATTTCAGTGTCTGTATTCTTTTCAATGAAGGACATTCCGAATTTATTACAAGATCCCGCCAATCCAAAAGTAAGTGAAACGAAACGACATTTTAGCTTTTTAAAGGGTTACCACATAAATAAAATTGCCCACAGTTGTGGGAAAATTAAATTGCTCAACTTATGTTACCAAAAAATGTTTTTTTTTAATGTTGCCATCACATTTTTTTTCAGCGCGAAAAAAGTTTGTTTCTAGAATTAATAAAATATACATTCGGCTGTGCTTCGAGGTCGCTACAAGGATTAAGTTTTTCAGTCATCGACAAAAGTCGGCTGTTCATACCAGATTCAAGAATTGGATATTATCACAACAAAGCAAATCAGTTACAAGAACAAATGAAGGTAATAATTAAGAAAGTAAATGATGACCTCCCCGCGGATTTACCCGCTCTCCCGAGTAATCTTATATTTTCCCGGGATAAAAATATCTGTAGGTTTGTTATTCCAGGGTCTATCTTATCTATGTTTCAATCAAATCCGTTCAGCTGTTATAGAATTGAGTGGTAACAAACGTACGCCAAACTTTCGCATTTATAATATTTGTAGGATAATAATTGGTTGCTTTGTAAGTAATTTCTTTGAAATGATTCAGGGACCTACTAAACTTTATATATTTTGTTGATCAGAAAACCCTGGGCACCGAGGGCGTATTCCTGTACCCGGTATTCTGTGACGTGGCGCACCTCCACCAGCAAGTGTTCACGCGCGCGTCGGGCGTCATGTACACGATGCTCTTCAACATTCTGGGCATGCCCGCCACCACTGTGCCGATGGGCCTATACAATGGGTTGCCTGTTGGCATTCAGGTAAACGTTGCATCAATGCTATGTTTTTTTTTGTTGTCTAATTTCGAAAATGTAAGGTATTACGTGATTTATGTTTTAATTTTTTTTTTATTTATTTATTTATCCAAATTATATCTTACATGTTTTTCTTATATTTAAAATCGCCAAACTACTAACGCAGTTTGTAGGCGTCGCACTCTTACACATTTTGTTACATGCAGGGTATGAGTATTACACACACTAACTACATTATTATGATACTTAAATCAACTAAGTACTTATTTTTAACATCAAAATAAGTAAGTAAGAGATGCTACTTGAAACTGTTTTTTCATACAGGTAATAGCCGCGCCGAATCAAGACAGACTGTGCTTAGCGGTGGCGAAACAGTTAGAAAAAGGATTCGGAGGTTGGAAGCCGCCGCAGTAACTAGTATACACTAATTAAGTTAGATATAAATTGAACGTAATTAATAATAAAATGTAAATCACATGTATGGCGTGATTAAATCGTTTTTTTTACTGAAATACATTTAATATAGCTGTATTCGTGAACTTAAACAACTGTAACAATATGTACTTTGTATGGAGGATAATGCATTAGGTAAATTACAAGTACCAAATTTGTCGAATTTTGAGTCGTTCATCTGTTAAAAATCTTATGAGAAACAGTTGCTTCTAGTCTTATCAGTTGTTTATGTTTACAAATAACATTAGAATTTACATTTCAATAGTTTTTATCTATTTTATACGTAATTGTATTGATAGTGAGGTCAATAAAATTGGTCGTTAGCTAATGATAAACGTAAATCAATGTAATAAAATTACATTAATTGTTCTTTTGTGATGTACTTTTTATGCTTTAAATATTTAGATATAAGTGGATCCAAAGGATATTTATTATTTTGATGGGATTTTTTTATTTATGATTATTTAATGATTTAATATATATTTTTTTTCATTATACTTAACTACTTTTTTAAAGTAAATGTTTAATGGAATGATGTACATATATTACAATTTGGATATTTCTATCTTATATTACATACAATGCGTATTACTACATTATTTATTCATGAAATATATTTTTGGTTTTATTTTAAATAGTTAAAAAACAAGTTTAAAAAACACTATTAAATAATCATGAGGACCTCAAAAGCTTCTTGATTATTTATTACTGGTTTCAGCCTCGCCGTACATTTCGAACAATCGAAAGTTTTCCTATCGTATAAAAAATACCTGAGCATAATTCATTCATATGCAAAACACTCAAATTCGCTCAGCTATTTATTATGGCATAAAGAATAAGCATACATACACGAAAACTTTCGTATTTAAAAAGAAATGTCCTCACCTTTATAATAAAAATACTAATGAATAAATGCTACCCTTAAGGGTGCTTATTTTTTGTAAAAACTTATAACAAAAAATAGACCATTCTTGTCGCAAATAACATGTTGATAACTTACGACTTTTAACTGAGCTGCAATTAGCAAAAAACGTAATAAAATTTGCATTTCGCGGGCTACGTTGAAGCATCCCCCTTAAAATGATAATATCCGTCACCCTAGTTTTACCCTGGCTGTCTTTTGAGCTGAAAAGCACGCTGGATGTACAGTATAGGTTTTTTTCTAAATGGTTTCCTTTAGCAAAAAGTAAGAGAATTCCAGGTATCTTCAGGTATATAAAGAGCTATTTCTGCTAAAAGTTAAGTATAATCTACAGATATAGATAGTCTATCTGTAAATATTTAATAATTATATAATGGCTTTTAATTAATGTGGGACAGGCCGATTAGCGTAAATCAACAAAGTTATGGACCATCATACTCTATTAAAAACTCGACATTGGCAAAAGTATTGGAATTTGGCAAAAAATACAATAATTCAAGATAGCACCAGTACATTCTATATGCCAGAAACACAAAAATATAAATAAGATTTGTATTCATAATGATAATCATAATAAAAAAAAAATATCATCGTACGCGTGTTAATGTTGATATTATTTGGCAATAATGGGAAATTGGATTATAAAGAAAAGTAGGTAAGTTTGAAAATATTAATGGCAACACTAAATAACGACGTTCTTTCGCGGTGCGTGCAGATATGACGCGCCGGTGAATTTTATTATAAATTTGACGTAATTCTTCTGTGCATATCTCGAAAACAAGGTGAATTACTTTAAATATAGTTACAAATTCGTGTTTTAGTGAGTGCATGTGTAAATAACCTGTTCAATTGCACTTGCAGACTTCACAATGGCCGATCAAGTCGACTCAATGTCAGATGCCGAGCTTCGGACGAAACTAGCCGAGCATGGTTTCCCTATTATGCCGATAACGGCATCTACGAGAAAGCTTTTGGTCAAGAAACTGAAATTAGTGCTAGACAACAAGAGTAAACCGAGGACTAATGCTGATAGTAAAGTTGAAAATAGGCGGTCTCTAGCACGCTACTCCAGCGGCGAAGAGTCCGATTTAGACTCTACAAACAATGCTAAGGAAAAACGTGGACGTCGAGCGACGACGGGAGGTGCTATGCTGCCTCCGGCGGTTAGTAAAACACGTCGTCCGCCTTCGAAAAAAGGTTCGCCCGCCAAACGTGATTCTGACAAAGGTTCTGAATCTGAGGAGGAAAAACCACCCGTACGCACTCATGAGGAGGTAGAAACTGTTACAACACGTCGTGTTACACGTACTTACGCTGGCAATGACCAAGATGACTATGAAACTGGCTCTGACAGTGATGTGGATGTTGACAAAAAGACTGCCTCACCCTTCCGTAGTAATTCCAGATCGAGTGACTACATTTCTAGTACACTATCTAATGTGGATGCACCTGCAAGTCCACCAAAGTCATCAATATTTTCACGTCCTTCTATATCTCCAACTAACTACACTTCTGGCTTCTCATCATCTCTTTCATCTTCGGACCATCTCAATTCAATCCGATCACGCCTTGGTTTAACTTCAAACTTGGGAGACCGTCCTTCTGCCAGTAACTATAGCTCAAATTTTACCACGAGTACTTATCAGCCCTCAACTTCTACTATAGATGAGATTGAATCTCCATATCTAAGTAATTTCACAAAGCGTTTGTCCTCTCTTAAGCCTGAAATTCCCAAGACTACGACATCTTTCCTCGACAGAGACACAAACAATGGCAGTACTGTACAACCTCGCAGATCATACTTTACCGGAGTCCCTAGATCTGATATTGGTGAATATAAATCCACAACTGACAAGAAGTTCTTGAAAAACAACCTTGTTTCTTTTGCTCTTGTAGCCCTGGTGGCTCTTTTTTTTTTTTGTTTATTTTTCATGTATATCGTTAAAAAGAATGATATCACATCAGTGGTGGATGATCAGAACAGCGTCATACCTATCTGTCAGTTAAATATCCCGGGTAACAGGCCGGGCATTAACTGTGTCCCAAAAGAACAAGTCAGTTATGCAAAAGATCTACTAAAAGTTATACACCCAGAACTCACTTCTAGAGTGGCTGAATATAAATGTGGTAAACCTGGTGTTATGCCTTATATGACAGACAGGGAAATACTAGACTTAGCCAGTGCTAGAGCTGAGACTGCAGATGTCAGTCAATGTAGAACAGACCTCAACAATTTGCAAGTTTTATTAGTAAACAACCCAAGGTGGGGCCTGAGTGTTGTCCAATTGAAGAACCTTTACACAAAAGATGCTGAATTTTCCCCCATATCATCCACAGACTTGATTGTTCAACAACGCACAAAAGGCAGTGTTGCCATTACATTAGCTGACCCCTCCACTCCAATTACATGTTTATTTGTTAACACTTTATACTCTGCTGGATCTACCATTATCATTATGACACTTCTTGCATTAGTAGGTTTAGGTCTTCAAAGAGCTTACAAATATTATGTTGGCTATCAAAAAAGGAAGAGTGAGGAAGTATATTCCATGGTGGAGCAAATTATTGATGTCATTTCTCAGGAAACTGAGGATAGCGGAGAACCATACATATCTGTGGACCATGTTAGAGACACTTTGATATCACCACAAAATAGGGAAAAAATGGTGTCAGTTTGGGATGCCGCTGTGAAATTCATCCAGAGAAATGAAAGCAGAGTAAGAATGGAAGTACAATCTGTCGATGGTGAAGATTGCAGGGTGTGGAGATGGATTTCGGCTCATAGCAGCCCAAAGCGCAGTGCCGCTTGGCAAGGACAAGCATTCGAGACTCAAGAGGGATCCGTTAACAACCTGACTGTATCACCGACGCCCTGCTTGAAAATACGACACATGTTCGATAAAAACGATGAAAACCCGACCCTGAGGACTGTGATTCAGGATGCTATTTTGGAGAAATGTGGCGACCACTGCAACATACTACATATCGATATTGAGAGGAGCTCATGTTGTGTTTACGTGAAGTGCGTCTCGCCGACGGATGCCGGGGTGGTATACCGCAGTCTCCACGGCTGGTGGTACGAAGGTAGACTTATTACAGTCAAGTACTTACGTTTGGAGCGCTACATGCAGAGATTCCCCAACTCGCCGTCAGTGGGCCCTTACTTAAAAATGTCACGTCAGCGACGCTCTTGGGATGAGTAGTTATAAGACACAAAAGTGCTTACAGCATAAATTATTTCACGAGTTGCAGTAAAAATGCTCAGAATGGGTACCTTGATGTGAGGGTCATTCAGCTTGCAAATTATTATTGCAATTGTAACCCTTACAGGAATATTTTTCTTTATAAATTTTCAAAAAAACATCCTCTGCATTCTTCAAAATAAAATATTGTGTTCAAGAGATTAAATTAATATGAATTGCATTGAAAATAAACATTTTTGTAATTGGATATGTTACTAATGTTCTGTCTGTTATATGTTTAACTTTTTCATTTCATAATAACTTCATTGCATAATATATTGACATCTGTATTTTCACCAATATTCTGTTGGATAAAGCTCATTGATTTATCAGACATAAAGTAATAATATAATAATTTGCCTTACATTATAGAATGCTTATTTGTTATTAATATTGTTACAAATGTTTCTCTTAAGAATTCAATCTTGTGGTTCCAAGCATGGTATGGAGTAGCTATGCATTGTCAATTATATGAATTGACTTGTTGAAATGGGCATTTATACATTTTGTCAATTGTTTAAAAACCACTGATCTGATTTCATATAGCATAAGGTGCTGGTCATAAAATATGCCTTAGATTTTGACGAACATTGTTTATCTTTTATTAGTATCTAACTAAAATACAATATTGTGCTCAGTTCGACATTGTAAATATTTGACATCACAATGTTCATGTAATTTTCAACTGTTAAATGTAAGTTTAGAGTCTTAAATGGCTTGTATTTGTTACTGAATTTACTGATGTTTTGGAACAAATTGTTTAAAAATGCTAGTATGTAAGTAGAGTAGGTTTCATAGGATATATCCGTGACATACACATGTTTGAGTTACATATTCTCTTACAACTGCACAACAATGATACCGAAGTGTGTTTTTAATTTCGTATAAGGTTGACATTAATGTTTTAATTTAAGTATTTCTACTAACTTCTTTGTTCGTAATATGTAGTTATTTTTATGGATTGATTTTCATTTTTTAATAAATTGGTATAAGTAAGTGTATGCTATTATTTTATAATTATAACTAGAATTCCGCGGTTTCACGCCTTCCTCGATTAATTCCTCTCAGATATAATGATATAAGAAAAAATAAGAATAAAACTATCCACATATTATTTAGAATTATTATTATATTCTTACACTATGTACCATCAACAAAATTGAAGCATGATCAGTTTTGAAACCTTTTTGCTTGCAGTCAGTTATCATAATCGCCCTGTCCATTTTTGACACTAAAATCTATCTTATAAAATCATTTGTTTAGACTATTTTTATGACAAGCGTATTGTCTGGCATGTCAGCTTTCTTACAAAAAACAATAGTTTCAACCATATAAAAATCATTTATTAGCACCAAATATACAAAAAAGATAGCTTAAATATTAATAGTTCAACATGTTAGCGAGTGCTTGGTAGCACCTCCACTTGTCGGGCAGGTAGAAGGGCTCGAACACGTGCGGGAAGGGGGCGTCCCACCCTGTCACGCGACTGATCGGGGCCTCCAGGTGAAGGAAACATTCCTCCTGTTATTCAAGAAAAAAACACATTTAGGACATCCTTATTCAAACTGAATTTAAGGCCCGCTATGGCCGATTTTGTGGCCACCCTCCCACAGACATAATTAAATACACACACATAAATACAAAATTAAATTTCACCTGTATTGTGGCAGCCAGTTCAGCACCGAACCCAGATGTGAGTGGCGCCTCGTGCGCTATAAGACATCGCCCGGTTTTCTTCACTGACTGTAAACAGAAAAAAATATACCTAAATATTTAAAAGGAAAAGGTGGCACTGACTGATCTATCAATGCACAGCTCAAAATATTAGACGGATCTAGATGAAATAGCTAATATGACGTAGACATACGCTAAAAAAGATTTTTTGCCAAGTGAGTTCGGTACCATCGTACATTATTTTACTTTTTTATTATTTATTCAAAATCAAAAACTCATTTATTCAGTTTAGGCCCTACTACCGGTTCGGAATACACTTGAACTGAGAAGACTCCGGCAAGAAACTCAGCAAGGCTTCTTTTTTTTTTGGTGAATCTATTGTTAAAACAGTAATACTTATTCTAAAAAAAAAACAACTGTCTACAGATTACGGTTCATGCGATACAGCCTGTTGATAGACGGACGGACAGCGTAATAGGGTTCCATTGGCATTAGGGTACGGAGCTCTAAAACTGAAAGTATAATTTTAATAGTAGTAGAGTCTAAAAATTGTAACTGTTGACATTCATAAGTGCCTTATTAGGGCCTAAACTGAATAAATGAGTTTTTGATTTTGATTTGATTTTGAATGGTTTTTTTTGTATTGATAAATAAAAAAAAACATAGTGCATATTGTTTCATGTAATTAGAGAGTAGTACTTACATTACAGACGGTGTGTTCATCCCAGGGCAATATGGACTGCAGGTCGATGACGTCACACTTGACGGAGAGCTTCTCCTCGGCCATCTGCGCCACCTCCAGCAGCACGTGCACCTGGGTACCCCACCCCACCAGGGTCGCCGCATCACCTATAAGGCGACGATGTATGATAGAAATGATGATTCTATTAAGGTTTTCTCTGCATTCTTTGTTGCAAGAGATTTGTAAAAAATAATTTTAAACTAGAGTATATGCCGAGGAATACCTAGTTTATATTTTAAACTGAAATTTTTCACAAAAAAAAATTCTGAAAAGTAGTGATGTGGCGAGATAGCACAGATAAAAGAAAAATTGCGAAAAGCATACATTTTTAGTTACACTCAATTACAAATTTAAGTTTGTACAGAACCCTCGGTGCGCGAGTCTGACTCGCCTTGTCCGGTTTTTTTTGGTATGGAAATATTTTTCTTCATGACCTGTATCAATGCCCTTTCAGCCGATTATATTTTAAAATCACCAGGTAGGTAATCCCAATTTTGAGCATTGTTTAAGAATTTGAAATATCCCAAAACATCATACCTTCTCTTAATAGCTGCGCTTTGCCGAGCGGCAACGTGTAGTCTTCGACGGGAACCTCTTCAGCCGCGGACCGGTACAATATCTTGGGCTCCAGGAATATGCAGGGGTCCCTGTCTCTGATGCATGACAACAGGAGCCCTTTAGCTGTGATCGGACCTCTAGGGACCACTACCTAAGAACATTTGGTTCTTAGTTAATTATTGTTACCATCAAAATTCAAACTGTCGCCACCAAATCTGATAAAAAAAGGTTGACAACCTTTCTCAATTTAAAAGTATAATTTAATGTAACCCCCAACACAAAAAACCGATAAAAAGGAAAAATAAATTGTAATATCTCTTCATCAACTAGAAAAGAGGTGATAATCACTCTCCATTAAGACACCTTTCAAACGAAAAAACTACATCACAATTGGTTCATCCGTTCAGGAGCTATGATGCTACAGACAGACACAGATACTACACACTTATAACAGCCATATTTTTCGTCGGGGGTAATTTTTGGAATTCCTGAGTCGGCCTTACAGTAAATATTTTTCAGCATGACTAACATAACACAGCTCAAAGGATTTTTTGTTATTAGGTACCTTAAGTCCAGGCACATGTGCAAAGAAAGCCTCAGGACTCTGTGAATGGTACAGGCCGCCGTGTCCGACCGCGCTGCACGGGGTACGAACCGTGAGCGCTCCGCAGTCGAACTGCCCGCCTGAACGGTACCGGGCTTTCGCTGCCTCGTTAATTAGCTGAAATAACGACATTCAAAATATATTTTAAAAAATAGCCTTGCACGGAGGGTACCTGTGATATACCTATAGTAAATAATGATAATAATATTAGGTAGGTACTTTTAAATTAAGAGTTTATTTTATTTTCCATTTTGTAACAATCATGACACATTTGCGTCCGACAGCGTAAGTACTTATTTACTATTTTTCTTTGTTTATAACATAAGCTATCTGACCCTGAAAGTCAAAATTGATCTACTCATTTTGGAGATTAGCCGGAACAAACAAACAGGTAGACAGGCAAAAAAATTTTTTTTTGCATAAATAAATAGGTACCATATTTAATATACTTTCATATGTATTTAGTAAAAAGCTGTACTACAATGTGACTGTGCTAAAAGTAGTAAAAACTTATTTATTATTGTGTACAAAAATCAGTTAACTACTCTTCTGCTTTCTTTGTTCAATTATAATTTTCCTTCAAACACTAAAAAATAATATAATACTTATAATAAATACCTGATCAAAGGCAGGGAATATGTAATCAGCAAACTGTATTTCTGCTATGGCAGTCGCTCCGGCTGTAGCCAGACCAATACCGAACCCAGCAATGCCTTGTTCACACAGCGGAGTGTTGAATACTCTGTCCTTGCCATATTTATCCTGAAAACAAAAACCACTGGTGTTGGCTCAAAAACATGTGACATTTTGACAACAGACAATAATATAATTCTTAAAAAGACACCTTTTAAATTTCTATAGTTCACCCACTATTTTTTTTTAATATGCAGATTAAGTTATACTTGCTTCATAAGTATATGCCTGTTAATGAACACAATCTCAACATAGTATTGAAGTGGCTGCAGGCTGTAACTAAAAGCTAGAAAAGAACTAATAAAGGCTAGGCTAGGCTAGGCTAGATTATCTACGTAAGTCCTAGCCAGGGAACTAGCTCTCAAGTGCAGCTGTCTGAACACAAGTGCTTGTAACAGCTTTTTAAATTGGTGGGTACTATAAAGGCTTAACAACCTGTAATCCTAGCGCACATCTAAACACTCCTCCAAAGGCCACATCTTCACCAAACAGCACAGCGGTGGGATCATTCTTAAGGGTGATGTCCATCGCATTGTTTATGGCTTGCATCATATTCATTTTGGTGGCTTCCCCTGAAACATTTAAGTTATTTATTTTTCATCTTTTAGATGTCAAAGACAAATAAGTCTTATTGCATCATAATATAAGTTTATATTTATTTGACATTCCTAAATATTTAAAAGTAATTTCTTAGAATTAATAGACTTTAACATGTAACAAGTGCTATTCTTGGTGAATATTAAATACATGTTAAATTTTCTAAATGCGATGTTTAATCCATATACTAATATTCTAAATACGAAAGTATGTTTGTTTGTTAAGCTTCTTTCATGCAGCAACGGAGCAACCAACATAATTTTACCATTGAGATAGGTTATTGCCGAGAAAGTAACTTAAGGTACTTTTTAACCCAGGTGAAACGACAGTAGATAGGTAGCTAGTTCACAATATTTTGCAAAAGTTAGTTCAGATTTTACTTTCTCATACAGTAATGGCTTGGGTCCTACCTTAGAATGAAATATAGGCTACTTTTTAGCCTGGTAAAACACTAATTAGACATGTAGAAAAGCCTTAGAGAAAAAATTTAAACTTATTTGAAACGAAAGAGAAAAGGTTTTCTTATAGTGAGACTCATATAGGGCTTATATAGTTTCTAGTCTATCCTCAAGATATGTGAATGACTCGAACTTACCTTCAACTGGTTTCTCATTGTCAGGGAAATAAATAAAATGCGAAGACAGTCTTTTAGTACTCCCACTCACATGTTTCACGAGTTTTGTAAATAAATACGTTTTCTTTGGTATTAAACTCGCCATTTCTTCCACAGAGCGTGTCCACGTTAAACTAAATTAGGTAACAAATCTTATCTACAATTATAATTAGCAGCGCTTTGATTTAAATTCATTGATAACAAGTAGGAATGACGAAATGAAAACATTGTTTGTGTCTGTGGTTTGTGTTGTGTATGTTTTTTTTTTATTTCACTGTATTCTTGTGTTTTTTTAAATACAATATGATCCATATTACGTTGAAGTAAGAGTTAAAATCGTAACTACAAATCTACAAACGATGACATAAATTGATAACAACTGTCATATTGTCGTTGTTTATTTAGTTCGGCAATAGGTAAGCAAAGGTTCTTAGTCTTACAGCCTTTTGTAGAAAGTTGGATGGATGGACCCTAAACTAGTTTTTTTTTTTTAATGGACATGAAGGTGCAGCCAGAGGTGGCTACGACACCCTTACGCGGACTTATCGGCGAGCGCTGAGGGCTCTCAACCGGACTATTCTTCTGATGCTTTTTTTTCAACATTAGTTACTACTAACTACTAATAAATTAAATTATTATAGCCTTTTATTACTTATCGAAATACTGTAAACTATTTCAGAAAAAACATATCAACAAACCTATTATAGTTTTGAAAATTGTGATATTATAAAGGATTTTCAACAATGCCGTCGCAATAATTATGTCGAAAATCATGCATTCTTATTTTGATAGTATAGGTACCTAGTAGCTTTAATATACTATTGCACCTACATAATTATTCTCTGACTACTTGTAAACAACCACGACTCATCGAAACTAGTTTTCCATCAGCAATAACATCGAAATATCAACATTATTACAATGAGCAATAACAATTAAAATAACAATAAAAATTGTTTCATTAAATCGTTTAATCGCTACGTAGGTAACATCCTGTCGATTTCTTCGAATAATCATCAATCTTGTCTCGACATAAAGTTAACGTTACCTCTTACGACATTCTTGCAAAACCAATTAATTTTAAGGCAAGCATGTTGATATGTTAACGATGTTTTAATTGCTTATCTTGATTTTTGATATCGAGGAAGTGCATAATTAGATGTAAAAAATAAGGGTTTCACCACAGACGCTCCGTAGTTCTTCCTAATCACCAACTAAGTAGAGATACTACGTTACCTAATCACAGCGGTGGTGCGACGACGCGACGCAACGAACCGACAACGCCCGTGTGGAATCGCTCTAAGGGATGGGGTATTTGATGTCCATAGTTTGAGTTGATAATAATGTGCAACTAGTTTAGGCATTAATTTAACAAATTGTACCTACTTTTTTCGTGTTTATTTAGTAAGAGCAAAACTTGTATCTACCATTTTTATTAAAAAATAATGTCTAAAGTTGACAACGTATTTAGCAGCTTTCAGGTAACGTTGGTTCTCGTTCAATAGAAAGTCCATTTAAAATGATTTTAGCTCTATCAAGCAGCAAATAATATACTAGGTACCACGTGGTACCACCTAGGTACGTGAATTTTGTATACAACGAAAATTAAATCTATCTACGTTACGCTTCGATCAACCATATAAGACGTTACGATACCTTATGGTTGATTGATACTAGTTGCGTCCATTGTCACATTCAGGCAATATCTTCAAGTTTATTTTTAAATTCAAAAATAAATTCGAATGTCTTTGGATGATCTTTTGTTTTTTTTTCTCTTCGTTCGTGGACGATCCGAACAAATTTTCCCGCGTCGCGAAATCAGAAAATTTTACACACAAAATAAGCATACAAATTACACAAAATACATCATTACACACATTCATACACTAGTGTAAGTGTTTTTGAAGATCTCCGCATCTTGGGTAAGTGGTAGATGTAAGTTCTCAAATTTTCTTTGACCCCCGCGAAATTTGCGCATTATACCTATCAACCACAGATGAAGATACATAATTTGACCCTTGATCTTATTTTAGATAAATAAATCAAAGCCCGATTTCAGATTACAAAACAATAAGGGCTTCATTCCTGGCTCGAAGCCGATTGATCACACGCGGCTGCCGCGCTGCATGTGTAGACCTTATACCCTCTACACAAGGGTGTTTATTATCCGAAACTAGACAATTACACAAATAAGAATAGCCAAGAGTGGAGGTAGCATTAGATGTAGGATGATAATGCGTTTGTAGGTACTTATATTATGATGTGATTTATGCTCCCAAGTGTACGTAAGGTTTGATGAATGGAATTGAAGTACGCTGTCACTTTGTAGGTAACATAAATTAGTTTTTTTTATATTTGGATACCAAAGCATTTCATGAATTTAAGCACATATTATTTACTCTATGATTACAAGTTAGCTCTTTATCAACTACATTCGAAATAACGCCATCTTTAGGCATGATGGTGAACTAGTTAAAATAATTTACCTTCAGCATACAAGGAAAATTGAATCAATAACGTTCGCCTAGATGGCAGTAGGTTGGCTGCAAACTAGCAAGCACACTACGCGGTCTCCAGATTATAGGTTGTGTGGTCTGAGCCCCAGGAGTTACAAATATCCTTAGGCCACGGTAACCGCTTACCATCAGCCGGGCGGTATGCTTGTTTGTTCTATAAAACCACAATGATTCTGTTTTTTACGAACTAATATTAGTCACGTCACCTCTCTTTCACACAAATGTTTTTGAAAATATAGGATAAGACAGCGAAACCAAACAATAAAAGATCACGCTTAAATTCGCTTTACAATAAGCAATCGGACTAATTTGACAGAACTACAATTTGTTGATGTTATTTTGTTAAAAAGAGACATAGTGAGTTAAAATTTGTTTAGTAAACAATAGAATAGGGGCCAGTTGACCTTCATCGTCAATTAAATTCGCTTTTATACCTTACTAGCTTTCCGCCCCACGGTTTCATCCGCGTTTCCGAAGGACTTTAATATGTTCTCTAGGGATAAAATGTAGCTTATGTGTTAATCCAGGGTGTCAGCTACCTCCAAACAAAATTTCATCAAAATTGGTCCAGCCGTTTGAGCGTGAAGAAGTAACAAACATACACACTCGCAAACATTCGCTTTTATAATATTAGTAGAATTAGTAGGACTAGCTGTTCCCCGCTTCATTCGCGTTCTCTAAAGTGAAGTAGCGAAGGTATGTAATTTTCCATATCATAGGCTATCTGCATGCCAATTTTCACCACGATCGGTTTAGTGGTTTAAGCGTGAAAAGGTAACAAACAAATAAACTCACATTCACATTATTAATATCAGTTAAGATGCTACCGATGTCAATCAATAAAAAAAAAATTCTATAACGTTGCTATAATACAAGAACTGTTGATCTCATCCCAATGTTAGCTACATACCAACAAAGATGCCGACATCAGAATCTGTCACTTTTACTTTCGATCTGCGCGGAGGCATCACGGCCGATGACTCCGCGAAACATTGATGTATAACCATCTAGATACATAAAGAGCTACTGGAAGCATATAATTTTGTTTCATAGCTGTAAAAAAAAGATTTAAAGTCAACTACAAATAGCGTAAAAATAAATTTAAACTAATAAATCGTTCTATTACCGATACCGATATAATGTCAAAAGAAACAGAGATAAGAATAGGAAATACTTTGAAAAGTAATTGGATATTAAAAGAAGTTATGAAAAACACATATATACTTATAGTAAATGAGAACAATAACTGTAGTTGCGGGCTATTAAGACACATCTATAGTTTTCTATATCAACGACTCGTGCACATCACTGCTACAATATTAAGCGCACGTATCTGTATTTCTGCATTGCAGATCGCACGATTAGGAGCTGGATTTATGTTACGTGAACTGGTCGCGGTGTGTTGAATCTGTAAGTTTGTGACGCATATGTTACGGCTATTTTGGCGGTGTAAAGCTTAAAAATGCTGGTCAAGTGCGAGTCGAATTCAAGTGGAAAGCGTTCCGTACTATTTTGAGAAGACTTAGTAGTTTTGATTAGGTTTTTCTGTAATTTATCAGTGAGAATCTATTATTTGAGGCTTGGTAGAATAGAGAATGAATGCTCGATTTTCGTAAATAAATCTTTTAAAGTGTAAATATTAAGATGTCATAAATCGGCCTGGCTACCAATCTCAAGTTGAAAATCTGTTGCCAAGCACCTTCCGGTGTATTTCGGCAGCTGCATTTGAGAGCCAGTTCCCTTCTGGACTTTGTGTGCTTACCACCATCGCCCACATCATCACTGACTACGGTGAGATTGTGATCAAACACAGGCCTATATATTTAAAAAAAACTGCCTTAATACGGTCATCTAACTTTAAATATACAACTTTTTTATTTTGGTAAATTGATTCCATGACATCCAGGACAGATAAAAAACATAAGAGTGATACAAGGATTTCTTATTTTCATCAAATTTATGGAACCCTAAAAGTATGTAATAAAATATCCATGATATACCGAATTGTATGATGTAACCAAAACAGCACATGGAGTTTAAGACTGTACAATTTACTTTTCACTGAAAATTAAGAAAAAAGATAATAGTCGATGATAAAGCAATTCTTAACGGACTGTGGCGAAGCCAAATATTTTTAGTATATTTATATTTGACCCTGAAGAAGTATACGTATGAATGTCCGTCCCTATGTTCCCTCGTAACTATTAAACGGCTGAGCTGTCATAAGATTTTTTTTTTTTTTTTAAAGGACTAAGTTGGTAGCCTCAGATGGCTGCAACAACCTTACCGGACAAATCGGCGAGCGCAGAGGGCTCTCAGCCGGGTAATATTTAGGTAACAACGCCTGAGGGCACCCCCGAATGGGGTACGAACCTTGGCTCAGGGCGTTACCAGGGGAGGGGGAGGACTTTGTACGAGTTACGACAAATTGGGGGCGGTCGGATTACTGTAGGCAGCTCGGGCCGCTTGAACGGGACGAGACTGAGTGGGACGTCGCGACGGTCCTCGCCGTCGAGGACGGTAGCGTGATCGGTTGTGTGTAGTGTGTTGTGTACTTTTACGAGCTTCGTCAGCTTCGATCTGAGCTAATGTAATAGGGTCATCCGGCTCGCTGAAGGCTTGCCTTGGTCTATGGATACGGAGTATACGGGAGGGCGTGTACGTTGCGGCTTTCACTATAAGAGGGTTGCGGTGATTAACGGCGGTATTGAAAAATCTGCGTGAGGTGCGTTTTATAAATTGTTTTATCGTGGGGTATTTAATTGTATAAGTCAATGTGGTGATTTTCATTACGCATGTACCACGGGGCGCCCGTGGCCTTGCGCATGAAGCGATTTTGAATCACCTGAAGGCTATGGATCCGTGATGGAGCTGCATGTGCGAACACAGCACTAGCATAGGTCATGATGGGGGACGCTGTCATTAGATTCGACATATAAATGGGTATACATGGGTATTTTAAAATTTTAAAAAAAGGTGCGGATATATCTGCAAAAATAAATTTCTTCCATTCCATTTCTGCCTATCGAGTGGGGTATCAAAATGAAAGGTTTTAAAATAATGATTACATAGGTGCATATATGATTATGTAGGTAAAAATGTAATTTAGAATGAGAATTCATAGAAAAAGTAATTCTCATATTTTTTTGTGCCGCAGTCGGGCTTAGTTTTTTTAAATATTTTTCGGTGAAGGAAAATATCGTGACGATTGGTAATTTTGTAGTAACCGGCTGGCTATCATCATCTTCTAATATAATATTTGAAATAAAAAATATTTTGATGCATGTTGTAGCATTGGCTATAAAAGAGTTCAACGCGCACAGTCTACGAAATTTTGCATGCTACGAGATTGCCACGTGGGACGTATGCTACGTAGTGATTACCGCCGAATTTTGGCTACAGAATTAGTAAAATCCAAGCTGTGCATATTTGTTGGTAATATTGTAACTATTATAATATATAGTTTTATTACATTTACTTTAATTACTATTATAAAATCTAAACCTACATTAGGTAGGTATAATCTAAAATAAAACCTTTTTAAGATTGAAACAATTTTTTCTCCAATTTTGTTCATCCAAATAACTTGTGTGTGTGTGACTGTCTGTCATCATAGCTTTTGAACGGATGAACCGATTTGGATTGTGTTTTTTCGTTTGAATGGTGTGGAGTGTGTTCTTAGCTATGTTTCAAGAAAATCCGCTCAGCCGTTTCAAGAAGCCACTTTTCTAGTGTAGTTTGGGGGTTTCATAAAAAGAAATGTTGGCATTCTTGACACACCGAAAGCCAATTAGAAAATTTTCTTAAAATTATGACACACCGTAACGCTATTCATAATATTATTTTTTACCGCTACTAAATAAATATTTTAACATCATGAGAAAAATTGTTACTAAGCACCTACCGGTGAGTTCCGGCAATTGCACTTGAGAGCCAGTTTGCCTTCTCGGCATTGTAACAGGTCAGCAACACATTGGCAATATCTCTGGTATTGCCAATGGCGATAGGCGACGGTAACCACTTACCATCAGGTGGGCCGTATACTTGCTTGCTACCTTAGTAGTATAAAAAAAATATCATAATATAAACCGCACGCACAATATGTAAATATATTTTTAAAATGAAGTGTGCGTGTATAAGGTACTATAAAATGTACCTAAATATTTAAAGGTCAATTTATAAAAACGTCTTGATATTTATACAGGGTTAAAATTAAGTAACATGTCTAAAGAATCTAGTTAAAAATGTATGATATATTATGCTGCATTTAAAATAATATATCTTTTATAAATTGAGCACTTAATTTTATGATCGATTAATTTTATCTATCGTTCAATCATTATTTTTATTATGAAGTAGGTGGATTAAAGTTTATGTTAAGTGGCTTCGACTAGTTTAAGTTACGTATACTCGATATATTTGTATTTAAAATTTAAAATATTGCCGATGCCGTTAATCTGTACTAATAATAAAGCTGAAGAGTTTGTTTGTTTGAACGCGCTAATCTCCGGAGTTACTGGTCCGATTTGAAAAATTCTTTCACTAATAGGAAGCTAGATTATCCCCGAAGGTTAGGTATAGGCTACTTTTTATCCCGGGAACGCGAGTAAATATGTGGGGAACAGCAGACAGAATCTAGTTATTTATACATGTCTTATCCGAGATTTTATTAATACTTTCAAACTGAAACTTGTGAAATAGAAATAACATATACTTTTAAATGACCTAGAATAGAAGTCAAAGGTAATTAAATATGCTATTGCAATACTTTTCACTACAGCATTTAAAATAAATGGATTCTCATTCTAATTTATAATACTCGTAGTTAGTAGTTAGTTATATTCGGACCTCCCATTTGGTAGATTATTACTTAACTCTGACCTTTGTTAAGTTGCTTAACTTAACCGGCACAAAGTTAACGTTTCATTACGTTTTGTAACATGTGGAGATGTTCGGCCGCAGAAATAATGTGCCTAAATATTAACATTGCCACTTTTTTTAATGAATTTGACTTTAATCACCGTCCAATTTTCTACGCATTCATTATCATCATCTCCCTGCCCTGTTCCTAATTATTTGGGATCGGCGCAATATGTACTCTTCTACCATTCAGCCCTTCTCTGTCATATCATCCTTCACACAATACATCTATCTCTTTTTCTAATATGGTACATTAAAGGATTATATTTTTGAAAAAAAAAATATTGGCATTTAATTATTTATTTATGTATTTTCTTATCTACAAATTGTACATAACAGTATAAACCAATGCGTACAAACTAATTTCATGTACTACTCAGTCAAGCACCTACTCTACAAATTACTTTAAACCTAAGTACAATCTTCTAAAATCAAGACGTTTCATTTCAAACTCAGACACGTGTCAACTTTCGCACTTTACCGTAGAAAAATGCTAATTACTTAGTACGGACGGAATCCACAATTTGTAGTGTTTGTAAAGCTACCTGCTTCTTCGGAAATGTGATGAGGAGTGGTCCCCACAACCTCACCACATCATCATATGTGAATAATTTATGTTTGTCTGTCAGGCGTCTACAACGAGAATAGCTAAACGATATAGTCTAAGGCGACGATAGTTCAGTGGGAGTGACGTCGAATGCCGAGACGAAAGTCACGGGTCCGAATCCTGCAATGAGGTTGAGTTAATTACACCCAGACTTAGGACAAACAGACATTATTAGCGTTATTTACCAATTAAAAGTAAAACTAAATTATAATTTAGCTGCGACATAAAATACAATGAACTGTTTGACTTTTCCGCCCCTCTAACTTGGTCTAATCGATCGCACAGTGTTCGATGAAACTGTTAAGATATTAAAAACGTGCGAGCGCTGTCGCCCGCACCAGGAGGGTACTTTGCATATGGCTTTATCGTGTACAGCTCCAAGACACGGTTTCGCAATAAATAGTTCACATCACACCAATATCGCGCTCTGTGATCTTACGAGTAGCTAACGGATAATTATATTATTTATGCAAGGTGAGGAAATATATGAAATTATGCAATATCTAGAAGATAAATTAATTGATATGATACCTTCATGTTTTATGTACAGGTACTTGCATAAATTATTTGTTTTTGCTCGAATTACCTTTATAATTATAGACCCTCTGAACTTATCTCCATATCTTCACTAATATTAAAAATGTGTGTTTGTTGGTTTGTCTTTCCTTCACGTTGCAATTAAATAACGGATCGACGTGATTTTCGGCGTAAAGATAGGTTATGGGCCTGAGAGTATATAAAAGCTTTCAATGTAAATATTTGGTTTAGTTAAAGCCTGCATCATGGAGACTTAGGTACCTACCTAACCTACCTAGGTACTAGGTAAATAATTAAAAAAACGAGCGAGCTTACAGTAGTTACATATGATATGTAACATCTGACATCTCACCTTGGTGATCGCACAGCTGATGCGTTCTCCTCTATTACCCTTTCTCTTTCTCGTTACACACACCGTACCAACTTCTGAAAAAAAAGGGCACCAAATAGCACGTCCTTCCTCGGCTTTTTAATACCCCTTTGCGTGCCTTTTCACAAAATCACTCCCAAAGATTGTAGGAAAGCGAGAGGAAAGATGTTACACATCAAACAAGCTTTTAATATTCTACGACAAATGTAAGTCAAAATGTTGAAGGAAAGATTGAGGAATCTTTTAGGAGGACATTAACCTTGTGAGAGAGTAACAATAAAAGCTTATTGGGTTATATAAGTGAAACACATTCCCCGTTGTTTCGCGTATATGTATTTTTACATTTCCACGCGAAATGGTAATGTGACATTAAACGTAATTCGTCTCAAGGTACCAACCTACCAAATGTTCTTTGATCTGCGTAGAGTATTCATCAACGTTAATTAAGTCTCATTAATAACTTAGCGGATAATATTAAGCTTCTGTAATTCAAAGGTCACAGGTTCAAATATCGGGACTCTTGAACTAAATTCGGAATAGATCAAAATATTGGAACTAGCTATGTCAAATTTTGTGGCTTGTAGGTGCGTAGTACAGGAATAGAACTTGGAAATAGATATAAATTTATTGCTGCAACTTCCAACAATAAAAGAAAAATAATAAAACAAAAACATAATAATAATAATAACTAGCACAAGATCTGGAGGAGGCCTTTACCCGCACGGGGGTTCCTAATAAAATAAAAACATACAAACATTTATTCAGTAAAGCAAAGGGAACAAGGCTCAGCTTTATGCTGGAGGCGATTCGGGTTAAGTGAGTCCGCGATACCTAGCGCTAGTCTACAGGTTGGACTTGCACTTGATGAGTTGTCTTGTTTAGAGAGTCTATAAAAAGACATAGTGTGGCAAGTCCCCTACAAGGTCCTTGGTGGAGGCTTTTGTCCAGCAGTGGCCGTCTTACGGCTTAAATGATGACGCCTATCGCAATTCTTGACTGCATAGGTCTCATATAAAGTTTTCTTAATCAGTCCACTGCGTGACATCGGCCTCCTCTGTGGAGGATACCTGACCATGATTTTTTGATTCCTTCAGGTTCCTTAACACAAAGTCATTGACATGAAGTCACAGATATTATGAAACCTTATTACAGTATTGAGTGTGAGCTTTAGGATATTGTTCTTCCAACGTTTCCAACTAAACCTCTCTTTCTAATAAACGTTATAGAAAAAGGATAGGGGATATTTAAAACTGTCAAATTAATCCCTGTGATTGTCATCTACGGGGAAATAAATAGTCGAGAATGAACTGATTTTACTGGATATTTTTCTTTATCCTTTTCTTAAGTTTTTTGTTAGAAAGAGATCCTATAGTGAAATAAAATTCATTGACTACAGAATCGGGGCTAATATTTACTACGGTCCGGGTTTTTACAACTAGCACTCTGTGCTACCCACTGGTGGAACCATCCTATGCCCTTTTTGGATTAGCCTTTTGAGTCCATCGTTATAATGAAGAATAAGTTTTATGTAAGAGAAGCTCTAAATAATCACATCACGACAATATCTGCCAGAATAACCAATATTTTTTCACCATTTCCCAATTAATTTGAACACGTCCATTAAGCCTTGATCTGGAATCAACCGAACGAGTAAAATATAGAACGACTTTTCATTATCGTCAAATTGAATATTCATAACGTAGTGACGTAATTTCTCGTCACATTTTATCGACATACCAGGAATCGGCCGAAGGTTTTTGAATCTCTTTTTGCAGCGTCCAAATTATTGTGTTGATGAGGGCAGTGAGGATGCGTCAATAATCCACCTTGATGTGATGATAATCTGATACAAATTCAGTCATAAAGAAGGCTGGTTTAATAGACCTTCCTTTATTATTGGCTACAAATGGAATTAGATCTCACAATTTGTATAATGTTGACCTGACCTATACAACATTCTCGAACTGCAATGCCTCATAGACGCTTAGCGACATAAATGAGTCATTGACTAACACTGCGCTTCGATTTGACTTTCAACCTGTTCGACCACCTATAAATCGCAGTTTAAACTAAAAGGGCAGCCGACATCATCCATCTAAATCCCAATTGGCCCAGCATCGTTTGACCTTTCAGATTCTGCCTGTTGCACTGCCATACGATCGACGCGACGGTGGAATGTAACGTACATGTATGTGGGGTTTCGAGAGTCGAGTCCCAAGGACCGCTCCCGAATTCGTGACATCGATTAGACAGCAAGCGGCGCACAGTAATCGAGTAACACGATTACGAAACTATAAAATATTATGGAGTTAAGTTACGTAGGTATTTCGAGTTGCGAATTGGCCGTTCGCCTGTTGTCGGCAACTGCCGCCGGTTGCCGCGATGCCGGCTCCGCTTGGGGCGAGACTTGGCGAGTGGCAAGTGCGTCAAGCGAGCGAGTCAGACGGAGCGGAGCGAACACGGTACGTAGCCAGTATCGCGCTGTTCGTCGCGCGATCCGCACGCTGCTCGTCGCGACCCACGACCTGTGCTCGACTCGTGCTACAGTGTACCTGTGCCCTGTGTTGTATACCCCTAAAAGTACGTAAACAAATTACACCAAACTAACCTGTGAAAGTGCGGCGAGGAGTGACATTGGAGCGGCACCACACGCGTGCGTATTGCTTGTTTATTGCGAGTGATAGTTGGTTGGAATCTGTTGCATTCTGCAGGTGCTCGCTTGTTCTTTATTAATTGAAAAGTGATTGTAACGCGGTCACGGCCGAGGCACACATGTCCGGCCCAGTTTTCACGATCGTTGCCTCCGTCTTGTCTTGATTGGATTCCGTTCGAATCTGGTTTCTTTGTTTACCACGGGAGATATGTTTTCGTTGGGGCGCGATGCACTTGTTGATTCGATCTACCCGCTGCTTAATTGCGGCGTTCGGCCATCATTGCTGTTTCGGCGCACTCACTACAATTTTTTGGCTTCTATTAATTATGCAACTGAAAAAATCGTAAACGTACTTCTATTGTATTCCGCAGAGATCTATCCCAATAATTCCAACGATGATAACATAAAGAAATCGAGAATATTGGACGTAGGTACTTACGAGTATAAATATTACTTCTCCTTTACAGATGATTGAAACTAAACATTAAGTAATTTAGTACAAATGAAATTGCATTTGTTCTGGAAAGATCCCACAAGCTCGCGGCGTCAGTGAGATTTGTAATATACGATTATTTTCCTACATTCTCCAGCAATTTAGTTAGGTACCTACGCGTTGTAATGTGGGTAGTTTGTTCATAATTTTAACTGATCTAGCGAGACCGTTAAAATAATTACGTGTATGGTTAGTTCGTAAAGCATCTGTTTTATAATTCATACTAGGTAGGTCGTTACTGTCTTTTGGGCTTATTTAGTTTGCGTGCTTTGCTTTAATCGCTTGTTTTTCAGTGATTCTTCTATTCTCTCAACATAGGTATGTCTCATTGTGTCCATTATGTACCTACTATTTTTGTAGAAACACGGAAACTTTTGATGCCTTCATTATGTACCATTACTTTTATGTTCTTATTTATATTCGGTTTTAATTTTACTATAACGTGACTGTAGGTACCCCACTTACATTACCTAATAAAGTTCAATTTTGTAGTTGGAGATTCACTATCTTCAAAATATAATATATCAGATGTCTCGAAATTAATTTCATTTCGGTTTTTGCATAGGTACTTGTCACATTGTCATGCAAAAACAATCAGATCTTATTTAAACAAGTGAAATATTCAATTCAATTTACTGTGGTATTGCACATAAATCATTATATTATGACAAATAAGTATCATAGGTACATGTATATCTGTTAAATTACTATTGGTGGCCCAAGTACCTATTAAAGATGAAAAGGAGACCAATTTTTTTAATGATAGATTTTTTACTAAAAATGTGCTGTTTCTCGCTTATCTCCGTCATAATGGACGCAGTCATTCGCGGACAGCATCCTCATCATAACAAATGTAATTAATTAATAATAATCCATACTATCCATATTAATATTATAAATGTGAAAGTGGTATGTGTGTCTGTTTGTCCGTCTTTCACGGCAAAACGGAGTGACGAATTGACGTGATTTTTTATGTAGAGATAGTTGAAAGGATGGGCAGTGACATAGGCTACTTTTTGTCTCTTTCTAACCCCCCCACTTCCCTAAAATGGGGGGTGGAAGTTTGTATGGAGCATTCCGCAATTTTCAAGGTAGAAAGCTAAAAATTGGTATGCAGACTATTTGTGACTAACAAAAAAATCGTACATCATTTTTTTTTGGAGATCTGCCCCCAACCCCTCAAAAGAGGGGGTAAAATTTTATATGGGACTTTTCGCAGTTTTCAAGGTAGGAAGCTAAAAATCGGTACACAACAGACTTTGTTACCAACGAAAAATACCTGCCGTAAAAATAAGTTACGTAGAAAATAGTTAGGTAAATAGGAAGTTGTAGGTAGGTAGGGGTAAGTAGGGGTAGGTAGGGTAGATAGGGGTAGGTAGAAATAGGTAGGTATAGGTAGTTAGGTCCCAGTTTTTTATTTGTTCTCAGCGTAGGACAACGTCTGCCGGGTCAGCTAGTAAAAATATATATGAGCTGAAGCCGAATCGTTAAATCGAATTTCGTAATACTTACCTACATAATTGACAATAGCGATGCCGATGCGATGCACATTGCACCACATTTTATTCTCAGAGTTGCATTTTACGATTTACTAGTAAAACTTCAAATCGAAATTAGAATCTGACTCATAGATTATTGCGTAAAGTATAGTAATGCGAAATACGATAATGCAAACTTTTTATTCCAGTCTAAAAATAATTGTATAAAACAAATTAAGATCTTTAGAGAATGGAGGTTTCTTGATTGTCTTGCTTTCCAGCAAGGCTCCCCAAACGTTCTCCACTCCCCTTTATAAGACATTAAACATATTCTAAAATTACTTCTTTCTTGTAATTGTTCTCTCCATAACCCCTGACTTAATATACCTTATTATAGAGTACTAAGACTACTAAGATTCATTGTCATGTTACTGAGAACTGTCAAGGTATATCGTTGTCTAGCTATAGGTACTTTATTAATAATAGGTACACGACTTTGTGGTCATCACCATGAATATCACATAAATTTTCTAGAATTGTTAATGACTACGTAATTCCTCGTCTACTACTCGTTTAATCCTATTACCTTTTGTGTCTTTTTATCACTTTTGCAAATTTTTCTTCACCTTTGTCTGCCCTTGCCTATAACGTTTCTAAAACATTCACTTTTCGCTTTTCATCAACACTATCTATGGAACTATTTTCATCGTGAGATTATAACAGTACATTGTATGACTTTACAATAATTTAATAATGTTATTCTTTCATGGTGATAATGTTTTCATTACATTGCGTATATATATAATTGTACATTATTCGTAGTCGCTTCCTCTGGGTCATGATCTGTTATTACTTTGATTGCTATATGTCATTTTATTTTTTTATGATCATCCTGATATTATATCACTCAGCTAGTAGGTATTAACTTTATTTGCGGGTTCTGATTCTCCTCCTTCCTTAAGTGACCCTTACGTGTGTTTGTTAGTATGTTTTTGAGGAGTAACAGATCAAAGCGTATTAACTCCGTCCACCGAAATAAGATACGAAACGGATTTTTAATCTTTTTAAACCTTCTAACTCATATCACGACGCATCAAAATGTATTTCTAAAAGAACCAAAAGTGCATAACGTTTCAAACAAAATTGAATCCAAGTAGGTTACGTTGCTTTTTGTTCACCTCTTTTATATAAATATGTATTATGAATTATGCCTTTATTAACCAGTAGGTACTCTTATAAATTCTTCTTGTCATTAGAGTTTTGAAATAGAAAATACAATAAATTTTGTAGTGTTTTTAATATTGAACGTGCCAACTAATCCTGCTAATGTTGCGAGGATGTATGGATGTTTTTTACTCTTTCACGTAATAACTACTGCACGGATTTGGATATAACTTGGCACATAGATAGATCATACTCTGAAATAACATGTTGGCTACTTTTTATCCCTGGAAAACATAAGATCCCTCGGGAATGCGGATAAAACCGCGGGCCGGAATCATATTCTACAATAATTGTACAAAAACAAATTGTTAAGCACAGTCAGAGGGAGCAGAGTAGTCTGTCTTCAAGTCAAAATATCCAAGTTTTGTCCGACAGCTAACTTAGGTCTCTATTTGGTAATTTACGCTGCGCAACTTTGTTGGATTCTTTAATCCTTTAAAACAAACTTTTGGGGCACGTTTAATTTCATTTTGTAAGTTAATACAAAAGTTAGGCAGTTAAAATTGTTTAGGGAGTCATTAGCGTTTGCCGGAAATCCCATGGGATCTGAGATTTCAAACACGTGAATTGAAGCGAGCAAATTAAAAAAAAATAACAGAGCTGAATGCCAAAAATTTTGCTGATGAACTTTTGATATTTTTCTACAATAAGATTTGCTCTATTTTTATTGCATAAATGCTATTGATTGACCTATAGACGTTTTTTTATTAATTGCTGGGTCGCCAAAAATGGGCAAGAAATAATATTGGCAAAACACCGCGTCATTATGCTACTTAAGTATAATATTTAAAATTGCTTCACAATTTTTTTGATATCTCTATAGGTCTCTTTATCTGCTTTTATATTTTTTTTTATCTATGAAACATGGAATTGTACTCTTGCATTAATTTGTCGGAAATTAGGTATTATATTAAATTAGGAAGAGTTTGTTGAAGAAGTTTTATTTTTGGACTACGAGTCCGATTTATACTACCTAAAATGTTTTAAAAGACTGTAGGCTTTTTATTTGTCCTTCAATAATATATTTTTAAGGACTAAAGTTAGCATCAACCTTACCGGACAAATCGGTGAGCGCAGAGGGCTGTCAGCCGTAGGTAATATATAATATACTGTCACTCGCGTTCCCGGGATAAAAAATAGCCTATAACCTTTGGGAATAATGTAGCTTCCTATTAGTGAAATAATTTTTCAAATCGGACCAGTAGGCGATGATAGCTCAGTGGTAGTGACGTCGGATGCCGTGACGAAGGTCGTGGGTTCGAATCCTACAATGAGCTTGAGCTTTCGGTGTAGAAAAACATCGTGAGGAAACCATAGCACTGTGGTAGGGTACTTTGTAGTACCCGCCTGGCTGGCTACCACCCTCAAGTTGAAAATTTGTCGCCAAGCACCTACTGGTGTGTTCCGGCAATTGCACTTGAGAGCCAATTTGCCTTCTCGGCATTGTAACAGGTCAGCAAGACAATGGCAATATCTCTGGTATTGCAAATGGCAATAGGCAACGGTAACCACTTACCATCAGGGCCGTATGCAACTCCGAAGCGCGTTCATACAAACTCTTCAGATTTATTATTAAGAATAAGAATAAGAATAATTTATTGCCAAACTCGTATTACACATACAATATTATAACTAGTAAGTACTTAACTAAAAACAAATCATTAATTACATCAAAAGTATGTTTGGCAAATGGTAGCAAACTCAGCATGGTGCCAGTGTGCACTGTCATACACAACAGCGCTGATTTTCAGTTTATTAGTAGGTATAGAGTATAGATATCCGTAACAAAAGATAATTTGAGAAATATGTAATTCTTTACAATGATTACTATACGTTAGCATTAAAACACTGGAGTGTTGCATCTCTGCTTTTAACACGCCACTTAGCTTTATCTGATTCATAAAAATGTCCTTTCGATTTTATTGCTTTTATCATTGTAATTTATTACATGAATGTTACAAGATTTTAGATATTTTTTGTTGCTCTTTATATTTAGAATTCATTTAATATTTAAATCGTATGAAAATGTCGTGCTATTGTAAATATATTTTCTGCTTTTTAATAGTATTATTTAAACTATGTAACAATAACTGACTCACCTTCTGATTGATAAACGGCGTACAGTCTAAGCCAATGGTCATAAACTAACCAAAGAAAGATAGCTTTATATAATAATTATACCTAAGGGATAATAACATAAATAAAAAAAAATAAGAAACCCCCGTCATAAAAAACCTTTAAATAGGAAAAAACCTTGTTTATGGCTGAGCAGATTTAAAAAAAGGAGATCACAACTAAAGCCGACATGAAAAATTTATAAAATATAGGTTGATAATCGAGGAATCGTTATTTATGAAAAGTTAAAAATGTTTTCAATAACTTAGGTGAATTCTTTTAATAAGGAATTTGTCGCAGTATTTATTTAACTCTATATTGCAACTAGGGTATCACCTTGAGAGTTACTATAGAGTTATAGAGATAACCTTTTACTTAATGAATACATAATAGGCTAGTTGACAGGGTCAAAAATAAATGACCAAACACTAACCAATGAATAAAACAACTAAAAACACAAAAACTCAAATATGTTGTACATTTAATGCTTTATATGATTTTTAATTACCAGTAGTTAGAACCACTGAGAGTTGATGCTGTGAAACTATGACGTCATTAGTGTAGTATTTCATACAAAATTTATTTATTTATTCTTTATTCTTTGCAAAAAGGTACATGGTTTTTACTTAAATAACTAAATACAACGGCGATAAATTTAGATTAAATGCACACTTTGTTTTTAAAGGTGCGTTGGCCTCCGGACTAGAAGATTCTATATCCCGGTTGCCAGCGCCTTCCGTGGTTAAAATAAAATTGTTAACATATGATAACATAGGACACAATACAAATACAAATTTATAACTAAAAGAGAAAAAATAAGATGAAATTATGCTTAAAAATAAGTTAACGATACCAACCGATAGAATATATAAAGTGTGGATATAGATATAAATATAGATGAGGTGGGTGGGTATAAAGCAGAACGATTTAGAATGTAACCAATTTGGGCTAAAAATATTGAATACCTAACAGAAGCTCAGTCTCCGTATAATCGAGGGTAAGAAGCCAATTTTTCACCTTGACTTTTAATTGTGATATTGTGAGAGGGTACAAACTAAGTTTCTTGTTTATTTTATTATACATCCGGGGTGCTATAAAGCTGAATTGATGGCATGCAAAATCTGTTCGACATTTATAGGTGAGACAGATAACATGGTGTCTACGTTTTGAGTTAAGAGTTTTAACGAATGGTGTACTGGAGTGAACTTTTATGACTGTATTAAAAATATATAGTTTGCGAACGGTCAATACTTGGCTAATACTATAGAGTTCTGATGTGGGAAATCTGTGTTTTTTAAATAGCATAACTTTCAGGACAGATCTTTGAGCTCTTTCTAGTTGTATTATGTGGGATTTATAAGTTCCACCCCATACTGTAATACAATAAGCTATGACAGACTGGCACAGTGCCGTGTAGATGGTTTTCAGAAGTTTAATATTTACAATATGCCTTAGCTTCTTGAAAATCCATACTAATCTTCTAACGCGTGTCGCAAGTACTTTTATGTGGGGTAGCCATGACATCTGTCCATCAAGTACAACTCCCAAGTATTTCATTGTTTGAACTTTCTCTAATACTGGACAGGCACATTTAGTAAGCCCAAGACATTTGCCAGAGTGGGCCTTTAAAAAGAGGTTTTGCGGTGGGTGGGATTTTGACCGAATTGCAAAGGGGATAAATTTAGTTTTGGAGATGTTAAGCGACAGAAGACTTACATTGAGCCATAGCATCACTTTGTGTAGACCTTTTTCCGCAAGAGAGTATGCTTCCATATAAACTATCGTTTTGACATTTATTAAAAAGTAGCTGATTTGATATGTCAGTAAACTACCCTATTATTTATATTAGGATTTTTATAGCACAAACAAAATCTACAATTTTATTTATTCATTGTTAGGTACTGCTTCATGTTATTTTTGTACTGTATCTCGGTTGTTTTGTTTGGAAATTCAAAGGTATTTTACGTCTAAGCAAAGTTCTTATTCTAACCTTTACAAAAGGCTTTGTAAACGATATTGTTTGTAAAAGTACTTAGATGCGATGTCATTAATATTGTTAGTGTGTTTAAAAGTTATTTTGGGAGCGGTCAACTTGACTATGGAGAATATTAAAATTGGAGTTATTTAACCATTTTTGCGTCAAATAAAATAATATGTAGATAAACTTGTGTTATCAAATAAATTAAATATAAGATAATCTCTCGGATTTACCAGCGTTCCTGAAATACCCAATATTTTCCTGAAATAAGAAATCCTAAATTTTCTTCCAAAGTATGATCTATCCTATATGCCAAATGTCAGGTGTTGGTGCGATTGAGTAACAAACAAATTGAACAAATTAGTTTTTGAGTTTAGTTATAATTTTTCGCATAAGAAATGTTCAATAATATTAGATTATTATGTAAATTAGATTCTTATTATTTATATGGTTTGGTTTAAAATAATTCTAGTAAAACTCAGCCTTTAAGTTAGCTCCAGCGCTTTCTGTTACACGAAGAAGTGACGAATATAAGTTTAAAACTCTAAAACCACAGTTAATATTGAATTATAACCTTATACGAGTAGGTACCTAAGTATTTCAGAATATTAATCTGAATAAATAAATATATGTTCATGGTATAATAATATTATTACAATTGTTCCGGTATTCGTTTCGGACATTGATTGAATTCGGCGCGGATTTCGCAACCGATTGTATTTTTTTTTGTATTTGTTTATGGAAAATAAAACAATTTTTTGACAATATTTCACAATGCGTATTCTATGTAAATTTATTAATTGACAAGAATACTTGTACATGTTATTCTAGTCTACACTATAATTTAAATAGATGTGGCAAATTACATCATGATGGGTTGAACCTTTCAGGCACTTGCTTTCACATTTACAATAAGAAAGAAAGTAAGAAATTTATTTTGGTCTCACAAAAATATGAGAATAAACAAAAAAAAACAGATACATTTAAACAAAATAACATGCAGAGTACAATAACATGCAGTATAATATGCAGTGTGAGGCCAAAAAAGGCGCCCATCTCAGCATATGCTGCAACACTAGATGCTGCAGCGTTGGTTTAATTGGTTAATTTGAATTGGTCAATATTATTATAGTTAGGAAAAAGCTATGCTTATTTGTACTACGTTGCAAAGTATACATAATTTTTTTTATGAAATATAGTAATTTTAATTTTCTTTATGAAATATAGTAATTAGCTACGTAGTTAGACTATGAAAGTAATTAAATAATTTAGCAAACTGTCTCTCCCTTACCCAAATTATTAGTTGGGAACATATGGAATACATTAAAATCTATGTTGGAAACAGTTTAGGTATACTTCAGTATTAGTTACCGAGAGCGACTTGGTGCGGCTAATTTCGCGTAAAGTTTGTTGAGTAGGTATGTTTAAATTTGGTTTGGTAACTCCATTGCCAACTCCACGACTGTGCAATGATTGAGGAAACCTATGTGGCAACGTTGCCAAGTTATTTTACACTTTAAATTGATCATGCGCTTGTGTTAATTTGTTTATTTTGATATTGAAGAATAGGAATAAACCTAGCTACATAGTGATTTGTATTACTATGGTAGCTAACGATGTTGCCGCATGGTGGTAAGTGGTTACCGTAGCCTTAGATGTATGCAATGGTACCACGTTACTGACCCTACAAAAATATCTTCAAATCCCTTGAGGAACTCCGTGCTGGGGAAAGCAAATTTCATAACAGTTAACTAGCTGGTCTAGTTGTGACCACTATACAGCCATATTATCACAAAAACTCAAATGCTTAAAGCAAAATATCATTAACTTTAAATGAAAGCCATAAAATAAAAAATTGCCTGGGACATTATTTGATTCATTTTCTGGTTTTTATAATTTACATTATAGACATGCATCGGAATCTGGAATAAATTAATAGTTTTCTAAACATGTGATGCAGTACAAACAGAAGCTCATAATATAAATATTAGTGGTTTACGGCGCGCTAATAAAGCTATAAAGTGTTATATGCCGTTATAATATAACCAGGTGCGCAAATCAGGTATGTCATGGTTGTTGCATTTTCTATGCTGTTTAGTTTAGTATAACCGTTATCTAGAACTAGGTGTATCGATAAAGTAGGATTAACTATTATGTTACTCAACTTGACTTTTTTTTGTATAAGCCTGTCTGAAATCAAGAGGCCTGTGTCAATCTCACAATATATGATAGTAATGATGTGACATTTATTATGAAATGACATATTTTTTTTACAAAAACATTATCAATGACAAAATAGAACATAAGTGTTCAAAGCCGCCTTGGTAGTAGGTACCCAAGTAACACAAATTAGCTGCATAAAAGCTTTGGAGCCAACCCATTTATTCCCTAGGGCTAGACTTTCTAGCCGCTAGAGCATCTTACGCAGGTCTAATGCAGCAATTAAAAAATGCCCCCCGCACTCACTGAGGTATATTACTGTATAGGAGAATCCTGTATCGCAGGAGACTTGGTTTATTCCCAATTATATTTTAAATTGTCATGGAGAATAATTGCTATACAAATATAATAAGAAATGTTTAGTTATTATTATTAGTACATTATGAAAGTCAGACGGGAAATGTTAAATTTCTTAATTTATTTGTATAATAGCCACATTATTCTAGATTTGCATATATAATTTGCAGAATAATACAATTGTTGCAATGTGCAATAAATAATGTAAAAAATATTTCTTTAACGAAGAGAATGTTAGAAATGATATCTAATATTGCGTTTTAATGACTTCCTTGGTTACATTTTGTTGTTTAGTATGTAAATTTCAGTTTTCGTAATATTATAATACTAGCTCTCCCTCACGGTTTCACTCGCATCCCCAGGATGAAATGTAGACAATAAGTAGCACTCAAGGATAGTGATTAGGTACGTATTAGTGAATGAATTTTCAGAATACCTTATTGAGTTTCTTGCCGGAGTCTTCTTAGTATAAGTGTATTCTGAATCGGTGGTTAGGAAGTCAACTTATCAGGTCCTAAATTTATAATTGGGATTTTTAGTTACTTACTAAGTAACTAACTTATAGTGAAACTAGCTTCCCGCCCCGCGGTTTTAGCCGCGATCTCCTATTTTACCGCCATCTTCGAAATTTCATTTCTTAGTGAATTCCTACAACTCAAAAGGAACCAATTTTCATGTCTCTAGGAGCACCTCTCTCTCTCTCTCTGTTGTCGGTCCCTCATGTCTGAGGATCGTGGATCAGGGTTGCATTTGAATCGGATGATCTGCCTCCACCGGATTCTGTCAAGCGCGTCCCTTACGACCGTGTCGAATTTCGAGAACGAAGAATCTTTCAATTGATCGGTTCATCTTGTTGGTAAACGGCCGTGCGATCTTTTGTCTTCTGTTTTCCTAACCACAATCAGTTTTTCGAGATTATCATCGCCTCTGCGCACTGTGTGGCCGAAATACGCAAGAATAAGTTATTGGCATAATGATAGTGCTAGAGCAAGCAGCTGGCAGTCAATAAAATAAATGGTAAAAATGCTACATTATTTTGCTTACAAAAATAGAACTAAAGAATAAAATTGAATAGAATGTACAAATAAACAGGGAATTGTGCACAGGTAGCTTTGTCGTGATATTTCCATATCACACGGAAGTAGGTACGTAGGCGGTGAACTAAGCGGTGAAGTGCTAATATAATAGATAGCAAGCTTTGCTAAACTATCAACTATTTGTGTGTGCCTGGGTTTTATCACTTTTTAAATTAGATACGAGTTATATTATGAGAGTATAAAGCAGAATCTAAATCAAGAACCTTGAAGTTTAGATTTTAGTTTCTTGTCTTGTGAAAGGGTGTGTAAATTAGAAAAAAATCCGTAGTTAAACCCTAGAGGGGTAAAATTAAAGCAGGCTTGGTTTTTTAGAACTCCTTATAGAAACATAAAAATTGTTTGTGTTAGAAAGTACTTGGAAGATAACAGAAAACCGTCAACTCTTAAAAATTGTATCCTTTTTTACTTTATAACAACTTAGATTTTTTTTTACTAAAATACTTACGAAGAACAATTGCACTCCCAAATATTTTTTTAAATCCAAAATGCTGAGAGGCAAGTTACCTGATGGTAAGTGGCCAACGTAATCTATTAGATATTAGCAATACAAGAGATTTACGACATGACATGCAGACAGACTAACATTGCGCTTTTACTTAAGTATAGATAAGCAACACAAACACTGCGGTACGTGGCGTGGGAGGTTCAGCTCGTGGTGCGTGGGCGCGCGTATCGCGCTTATCTACGCTTACCTTTGTATTTAGGGCAGACAGGTTTTTATAACAAATCATATAGTGTCTTCACGTATCACTTGAAGGCTACATTTTGTATATCTGATTCTGTAAAATACAATATGTATGGTTTTAAAAACTGCACAATCTCGGTACGGTAAATATCAAGTTTAGTGTAGGTAACTATCGATTGGATAAACTATTCTTGTGACGTATTTAAAATAATAAACTGGAGAAAGAAAGTTTCAGAAAGTTGAAACTTTTTGTCCGCTTGTTATACAAAAATTAAAAAGCAATTGCGATTTTTTTTTAAATATAATTAATATGTGTTTAGGCCTAAATCTACGCGTGTTTTGGGTGATTGTCTTTTCTTTATTGGATAAACTATTCTTGTGACGTATTTAAAATAATAAACTGGAGAAAAAAGTTTCAGAAAGTTGAAACTTTTTGTCCGCTTGTTATACAAAAATTAAAAAGCGATTTTTTTTAAATATAATTTTTATGTGTTTAGGCCTAAATCTACGCGTGTTTTGGGTGATTGTCTTTTCTTTTTTAGTGAGTTATAAATTACATATGAAAGAGTATATTTTTTTTACAAAATTTGGGCATGTTACTTAAATTTTAATGAATACGAGTTACAATTGAAACATGATAAACTAAACTATAATGTATATTTAAAAAAAAAACGTCTAAATCCATCGTATTTATGGGAATAACTCCAGTTCTAGCCTAAATTTCTAAAGTATTGGAAGTAAATTAAAATTCACAGACAATCATTTCACAAGCGATATTATACCTTATTGAAAAACTAATAAATATTTAAAGAAAAACACAGCGTTGGGGGCTTCAGAACAAATTTACCCACGGAATATGATGGTAGAATCCAATAAATATAAAAGTGAGTAGATAGCATGATGGGCATAATTTACACCATTACAGGAATTATTCTGGAAATGCGGGTGAAATCACAGGGCGAAAGCAAGTATGGTGCACATTCATTTGTGAAATGGACGCGTGCATTTGTGGGTTTTCTTGGTACCTATGTGATGTCACGGAGACATCACTTACCAAGAAAACCCAGGCTTGATTCTTTAAATCTTGAATGGACTTTTTACTGAAAATGTCGCTGCTTGTATGTTCTGAATTTTATATCATTCCCATTTTTAGGGTACCGTACCACCCATCACTCGTGTGTTCTGTCCGTCTGTCTGTGTAAATCAGAAAATTAAAAAAACTATTTTATAATTTTAAAATAAATAGTTTTGAAGTTATTTAAGGAAATAAGCGAAACATGACCATTCCCCGCCCCTTATCTCCGAAACTACTGGACCAAAAAAATTGAAAAATATATAGAAAATAGTTCTTTGCCTATAGATTACAGGAAAACCTATAAAAAGTCTATGTAATTTTATAGTATCTTAGGAAATTACGGATCCCTCAGTGCGCGTATCAGACTCGCACTTGTCCGGTTTTTTTTATCGAATAAAGTAATGTATTTTGAGGCCACCCATGAAGAGGCATCATTAATATAAATGGCATGTAACGATGCTGCCTTTATCTTATGTCGACTTGAAACATTAATTTTGAATGTTATTGGTCTCTGGTTCGATTTCTTAAGGTGGATGGTTCGCATTTCGATTTTTTATCAAATATTTCGTGCATTTATTACGTCAATTTCATGTATATGAGACATAATTTTGTGATTTGCGAATGAGGCGTATGAAAAAATAGTTCTTGGTTCCTTAAGGCGCTGTCACCTCACGAAGTCTATTAAAAAGGGGTTTTTAACCATATCTCCTATATAGATACTTACTTTACATATGTCCGTTATTGATGGTATTATCATGCGTATGGTTTTAAACATACTAAAACATATAATAAGTTCTTGACATATGCACTAAATATTAGTGTGAAAGACACAATATATCGTAATAGGTATACGTTGATGAATCATGAAGTTCTTATCTCTACATGTGTCTCTACACTTCAATGTAGAATGAACGAGTGAGCACAGAGTAAAAAAAGCACATTTTGTAATGTAGCACACATAAACTGCTTATCTGATTTACATTAAACTTTTACCGCCATGTTGTGCTTGTAGACAACTATATTTATACGAGTAGTAGGTACCTACTTCCAAAACTTGGGTAACAAAAAAGTAGGTACCTACCTATATGCAAAAAAACTTGCAAAATTATGTGTCCTAAAAAAATAAAAATATTTTTTTAACGGAATAAATTATTGCAAAATATATCGGTAATGTTGTAGTCGGTTAACAAAATAATTCATTAAAAGAAACGTCTTAAATTTACCCAAATTATATTTAAAATTTCATTTATCGAACAAAAAAATGCAAGTAACGCTTTTTAAACCTAATAATAAAGCTTATTTTGTTTGTTTGAACGCGCTAATTTCTGGTGTTACTGTTCCGAGTCAAAAAAACTTTCACTAATAGGAAGCCACATTGTTCCCGAAGGTTATAGGCTACTTTCTATCCCAGGAACGCGAGTGAAGCCGCCGACAGTAGGTAATACCTAAAATAGCTTCTAAGTGTCATGTCATTGTGTCGAGGGGTAGAGTATGAAATAGCCACGTGATAAACGTGAAGTGAATTGGCTGAGGTTTACGTAATTGTCTAGAAACAATGACGTCTTTAGGTTAAAATATTTAGTTATACTTCATTCGTTTTATTGTAAAGTTATATGATGCATTCACACACGTATCGATTGTGTTGAGACGTCACCGTAACCCATGCTAAATGGCAATAAATGGCATTTATTCATTAATTTTCTTGCCAAGAAGCAAAATTATGTTTCTTTGAATTTAAAAGCATATTTTTTATTTTTTACGACATTTATCTGATTTCATAATAAAAATACACCTAGACTCGGGGTCATTTACCAACCACGCCAACATGGCCGCCATTAGCTTTTTTGTAATTTACCATTTTACAGACTGAGTCCGTAGCATTATTGTTCACACAAGACAAACCTAGCATTATTGATGTCTTAAATTGATTCTAGACCTATAATTCTAAGGTATAATCACTTGTCATGCGCAGTTAACCTTTAACAACTAAATAGTTATGGCATGTTGGT